>BSBM01000299.1:22977500-25377500 GCA_027924585.1 Larix kaempferi
CTGATGATGATGAAGAAGATGACAATGATGAAGATGTTGATGAGGAAGAGGGCGATGACGACGACGATGATGATGATGATGAAGATGGTGATGAGGATGATGATGATGATGAAGATGATGATGATGATGATGAAGATGAAGATGATGGTGATGAAGATGATGATGATGATGATGATGGTGAAGATGATGATGATGGTGGTGGTTGTGGTGATGACGATGACAACGATGATGATGATGATGATGAAGATGGTGATGGTGATGAAGATGATGATGATGATGAAGAAGATGATGAGGAGGAGGAGGAGGAGGAGGAAGAGGGGGATGACGATGACGATGACGATGATGTTGATGGTGATGATGAAGACGACAACGACGACGATGATGATGATGATAATAAAGATGATGATGATGATGATGATGATGATGATGATGAAGATGATGACGATGATGAAGATGAGGACGATGATGATGATGAGGAGGAGGAGGAGGAGGATGATGATGACGAATATGATGATGATGGAGATAAAGATTATGAATATGGAGATAAAGATGATGACGATGAAGACCATGAAGATGATGGTGATGACGACGACAACAATGTTGATGAAGATGATGAAGATGATGATGACGAAGATGAAGATGATGATGATGATGATGATGGTGGTGGTGGTGGGGATGATGACCAAAACGATGATGATGATGATGATGAAGATGGTGATGACGATGATGATGATGATGATGAAGATGGTGATGACGATGATGATGATGATGATGAAGATGGTGATGACGACAACGAGGATGATGATGATGATGATGATGATGATGACGATGAATATGAAGATGATGATGATGATGATGATGATGATAACCATATGATGTGCCTTGGTTGAGAAAACCTTCTTAGTATTTGATGGCTAGAATACTTCTTCCCTGGAAAATCATTTCCAATGCCCTAAGACATATAGATACTAAGTTCAAAACCATATAATGGCACTTCCATCCTTAATCACAATACAATGATACCTCAAGAGGCCATGTCTAGTTGGTGGAGGTAACCTTCTTAGCCCTAGATGGATATAAGATTCCTTTAAGGCTTGAGTCTTAGGTATCCACCCTTGACCATGTCCAATTCCCTAAGTCCCCAAGACTTGGATACATCTAGCACAATGGATACCCTTGTGGAATAGAGGGGGGGAGCGATTGGGTGGATAGGAAAGGAAGAGGGGTGGGTTATAGATAGGGGCAGGGGGGGATCGTTAGGGATAGATAGATAAAAAATAAACATGTAAAACAACAATGCGTGCATGCTTCTGTGCGTGCACATGTGTCTGAATTCAAACTGTTTTTGGTGCCCTTGCAGGCTTGGAATTAGCTTCGAAATGTACCTTTAGGCTTGGTCTGATTTATCTATGATTTATGGAAAAAAACATCAAACGCTGCAACTTGTTGTTTTTCACAGCTAGTTCTGCATAAGCTCCACGAGTGCACTGCAGATGAAATTGCACACACTTGTCAAGCTCTGTGTGCAGATTCCAAATATATAATTTTTTATTAGATATGTTGTTGTTCTCTATTTTTAATTCATTTTAAACTGCACTCATGTCAAATTCGTAAAAAACATAGGTCATTTATTTGGCCTATAACTTTTGATTGGCTTACCTATTTCAAAAATGGAAAAGAACCCACATAAGAGCACAAAAATACCTACAACCTGAAAGAAAAAAAGCATTTTGATTATTTTTAGACCATGATATGGTGGATTAAAACTTGACCATGTCCTTTTAGGGCTTCACTGACTTCAGTAATTTAAAAAATATATAAAATTAACTTTTAAAATTTTGGAAAAATAGCTCCACAAAATATTTGTCTGTTGCCTACGCCTCTACATATTTGTTTTCTCATAAATTGAAAATTTACATAGCAAATAGGTAGGTCAACAAAAACATGTGCATTATGTTTTAGAAAAAAATAACATACCAATATTTGAATAATGACATTTTGGGGTGGTTATACCACTTTTCCATAAATAAAAGTTATATATTCCGGAAGGTCATCCATTTTTCTACGTTTCATCTTTTTACACCTAATTGAAAAAAGTTTTGTAGGTACCTCTAATAATTCATTTTAATGATAATATTTATGTTTTTCTAGAATGTCATTGCAACTAATTTGTCATAATTAGGTATCATTACCTTGCACCAGCCCATTTCTGTCACACCTAGTATAGTGGAGAATATTACGTTAGGCGCCTCATGCACTCGAAAAGAATTTTTTGCCTATAAGGAACTCTTCCAAGAGTTTCGGGATATTTTTTCTTGGTCACACACTGAGATGCCTGGTATTGACCCCTCCATTGTTGAGCACCATCTCGATACTTGGGCAGATGTCCCACCTGTTCGCCAAAAGCAATGACCCATTCACCCCTCTAAACCACCCACAATGAAAGCTGAGATTGAGAAACTACGTCAAGCTGGCTTCATTTACCCCATTTCTTACACCACTTGGGTTTCCAATCCTATGCCAGTCAACAAAAAAACAAGGCACCATTCACATCTGTACTGATTTTCGTGATCTGAATTTAGCATGTCCCAAATACAACTTTCCTATGCCTTTCATTGACCAACTTATTGATGCATGTATGGGTGATGAGATTTTCTCTGTCATGGACGGTTTCTTCGGCTATAATCAAGTTCAAATTCGCAAGGAAGATCAGTATAAGACTGCTTTCACTACTCCGTGGGGTGCCTTTTCCTTATTGCGTTATGCCGTTTGGTCTTAAAAACGTTGGGGCCACATTTCAGGGGGCCAAGACCTTTTTCTTCCATGACCTAGTCCACATAATCATAGTCTACTTGGACGACCTCATCACTCGATCCAAGAAGCGATCCAACCACCTAGACGATCTCCAGAAAATATTTTTGCATTGTCGCAAATATAACATTCGTTTGAACCATTTCAAGTGTGTTTTTTGCGTTCCTGATAGCCGATTATTGGGTTTCATTGTTTCCCAAAATGGGATCACTATTGATCCTTTTAAGCTTCAAGCCATCCTTGAACTACCCTCGCCACATACATTACGCCAATTACAAAGCCTTCAAGGGAAAGCCAAATTTCTCTATCTCTTCAGTCGAGACTATGCCACGAAATTTCATGGTTTCCTTCGCTTACTTCAGACCCATGTCCCTTTTGTTTGGGAGGAACAGTCACAGGCAACTTTTGAAGCACTCAAACAAGAATTGACTTCCGCCCCCTTGATTTCACCTCCTGATTTCGCAAAGGATTTTATCTTTTACGTTTCGGCATTTGATTATGTTGTTTCCAGCGTGTTATTCCAGGAAGACAATGCACGTCAAGAATGCGTCATATATTATGTGAGTTAGACATTATATGGCCCACCATTATGCTACTTCCATGAAGAGAATTTGCCCCTCGTGTCTTCTTCTCGGTTCAGAAGGCACATCACTACATTCTTATGAGTCAAACCATAGTTGTGGCATATTCCAACCCCATGGTCTATCTATTGAGTCGCTGCCTTATTCAAGTTCGTATGGAAAAATGGATCATTATCCTTCAAGAGTATGACCTAACATTTGTTACACCCAAGGGTACCAAAGCCATTGCATTGTCCCACCTCATGACTTACCTACCATATTCGTCAGCATCACCTCCCATCATCACTAACTTTCCCGAAGACTACTTATTCACCATTTCGTCGGATGACCCTTTGTATGGAGACATCCTAATGTACCCGTGAACACAAAATTTTTGATCCAACATAAACCATGATGATAGACGTCTCATACGCCATCATGCCTGGCGCTATCTCCTCCTTGGCGATGTCCTTTATCGGTGCGGTGTTGACATCATTTTACATCAATGCCTCACACATGACGAGGATGAATAATTTCTAAACGATTGTCATAGTGGATCCTATGGTGGCCATTTCTCTGGAATGGCCAATTCCCAAAAGGTCATCCGCGCTGGGTATTTCTGGCCCACCCTTTTCACTGATTGCATTACAACAATCAAACATTGCCGCAATTGCCAGCTTTTTTCCCCCAAGGCTAGGACCCCCCCCTGCCCCTCTTCATCCAGTCATCACTGTTGGCCCTTTTTGTAAGTGGGCCATTGATTTTATGGAGTGTAACCAACCCTCGGTGAATGGCCATAAATACATCATTGTGGCTATTAACTATTTCACCAAATGGACCAATGCCATGCCTACGTTTAACTGCCAGGATGAAACCGTGGCACGTTTCTTCTTTAACCATGTTGTTACTCGGTTTGGCGTCCCCGAACAACTCGTATCCAGCCATGGAAAACACTTCGAAGACACCGTTTGGAAAGAACTATCCACCTTCCTAAATTTTTACCACTAGTATGCCTCATCCTATTACCCTTAAGGGAACGACCACGTTGAGGCTATCAACAAAATATTGAAGACAATTCTTCAACGAACTATAAACCAACACAAGTCCAATTGGCACCATATGCTCTTTTCTACACTTTTGGCTTACTCCACTTCCACTAAGACTACCATGGTTTTTACCCCTTTCCATCTGGTTCATGGCGTAGAGCAGGTTCTCCCCATTGGGTGTCAGATTCTTTCTTTACACATTGTTATTGAACTTCTCCCGGACACTTCACGACTCGAGCAACACTTAATCCTCTTGGAGAAATCCAACGAAGATCGTTGGGCAGCTTTACAAATCACCGAGGCTTCCAAACATCTCTCTAAAGCCAATTATGACAAACATGTCCACCCCCGCAATTTCCAAGAACGGGATCTAGTACTTGTTTATGACCAAGCGCATGACAAGCACAGAAAAGGAAATTTTGAATCCATGTGGAAAGGCCCATACATTATCCAAACCTACCTCGTCAAGGGGGCATACATCCTTACGGACTCTGAAGGGAACTCTGTGACCAACCCTCGTAACGGGTTGTATCTTAAACGATTTTACCCTTAACACTTTTTCGGTCCCCATAGTACGTGTTGTATAGTATTCTCTTATTTTTGCTTTCCACATTTTGCATCCAGAACCTTATAGTTTGCTTCCATGCATGACCATAGATGGATCCTACTCCATCATTCTATGTCAGTTTTTTCAATGGCGCAAGTAGGTGGTCTCAAAACCTCGCCTCTGCAGCTTGGGTATTATATTCCCCCTCACACAAGTTGATCGACCTCGACAGAGTGTGTATCGGTGCTGCTACCAATAACCAGGCTGAGTACAATGCTGTGACAGGTCTCTTGATCGCAGCTCTCCAGTTGGGCATAAGTCACCTTCATGCTTTTCTTGACTCCTAGATCCTTGTCGCTCAACTCAACAACTTTTACCAGGTACGATATAATTTCCTTTTTAGAAATTTCCTACACACTAAACAAATTATTAGACAATTTGAATCCATTACATTCACTCATGTCCCACGAGATCAGAACAATGTTGCAGACCAAATGGCTAATAATATTCTAGACTAGAACATCAATCACAACATGTAGGAAGTAAACCATACAAATGCATCATCATACCATCCACATGTATATATACATCGTATAGGCATATAAAATCATAAAAACAAAAAGAATACCATCATGTATACATATCATCATAAAATGTCATAATGTCCACAGCATGGGGGCAGGCCCAAAATCTTCCCTACTCATCATCATCGTCATTATCGTCAGAGATACTGGGAAAATATACCCCACAATGGGAATAACCCATCATCATATCATAAATTCGGTATGCCACCATGGCCCACAACCTCATGGTACCCCCCTGCCAGTAGTCAGGTGACGCCCTGTTGATCCCTCTTTGAGACAGCATCTGCACCACATTGACACCTCTGAGTTAGGGGGAATAATAGATTAACTCGAACCTAGGATAGGGGGCATAATCAATAATTTTGAACCTTCCATGTCACATCTATATCAGCATTTCAATGATCCCATTTCTCAACACAACACATATGAGATCCACAATCGCAAACTCTATGCCCATAGCATGGGGGTAGGAACTTAACCTTGCTCACTTTTTGACATGCCTGATATCGACCATTTTCGAGGTCACGTGTCACTTGTATATTTGATTTAATTTTATATGCATACTATTCCTCCCCTACGGGTCATCATTTCTCCCCACCGCCACATCCTATGCTCAGAGGGCTCCCCTTTATTTATAACCATTTTTACCCTAATTTTTACTTTGACCATTCTGGCGTCATATGACCTCCGTTTTTCACACCGTTTTCACCGTTGGATTCAGAATTTCGAGCCCGTGATGATTCTTGAGATCATTTATCACTCTAACTTAAACTTTTCTTTGGGATTTTTTCCATGCCCCTCGCCACCTTGATTTGCGTGCCACATAGGTCACAGTCATTTTTCACCATTTTTTATATTGCGGCCTATCCATGAGCCCTCCACTCCATCCTTATTGCATTTATTGCATTATTTTTCCACCATTTCATCAACCAATAAGTAGGTCCCATTAGTGTCCCACCCAGCCCTTCTTTCTTGGTTCCCATGGTTGTCCCTTGATTGAACACTTCCTACTTGCTTGGCTGTTACATATGTTCAGTATAATTTTATCCCCTTTTCAGGATGAGAAACTCCTTTACGAAAAAGGCAGTAAGGGATTTTTTGTTAAGCTCTTTTCTGACTCAAAGAATTAATAGATCGTCGAGCAATCTTGCTTCCTTTCATGCTCGTTAAAGTATCTGAAAGGGCATCTATCTGGTAAAAGTTTAACCATTTTCCGGACCTGGTAGACTAATTACGAAAAAATAATACTCTAGTCATATCGGCTAGAAGAGTTCTGCATTGCATAATTTTATGTTTTTTTGGGCCTTGGAGACTAGCACACGAAAAAGAACCCCCTTGGAGTCTTCGTATTTCTTCCAGACTCTCTAAAATTGAAATCGACCATGAGCATTCACCATCCTGGGATCATATAAATCCATATGACAGTACCTTGTCACCATATTCAGAGTCTTCTTATCGCTTTCAGATTCGTTAAAATTGAAATCACTCACGAGCATATGCCGTCCTTGGCTCGTACACATACACACGACAGTACAATTTTTTAGCACACTTCTATCGCTTCTTTAAGTTCCTTAAACCATGAAGAAGGCCCAAATAGTGCCTCTCATCTCCACGATAGATCACATCTTGTCCCTCCCATTATGGAAGCACCCCCAACATGGTCACCTTTGTTCAGAGTATTCTGCGATGTGTCGCCCTTGGAGTCTCCTAATATCACTCATCAGTTTGCTGCCCCGAGTCTCCCCCATTGTAGTCACAATCCCTGGTCCCTTAACCTATGATCCCCTTCCCTGAATTAATTTTCATATGATTCCAGGTAAGCCTTTCCATCATACTCTGAACAAAGGAAGTTTGAGTCCCCCCACAGTCTATCAGTTTCACATCCAGTACTATTACCATTTGGTTGTACACCTCGCGCTCCTATCAAGGAAACATCTTTGCCTTAGTAGTTGTAGGTCTCTCTCTATCAATGCCAGCACATTTATTCCAAAGGGTATACCCAGAGGTCCCTATACGTTGGACTCATCTCCATCAGTGGTGAGTGCCTGCAGACCATCTGAGAGGAGTCCTTAGTGCCTATTAGAATGGTTGTTTCTCGTGTGCTCTACTTCAACACCATCATCACATCGTTGAGATTCGTGCAGGGTATTGGTCCCTTCAGTTATTGGTCGAAGACACCGGATGTCCCATGACTCTAGCATATTGGCGAGTCTATTTCGAACCCCCCAGTTGTATGTTCCTGTTGATATCCAGGCTGTGTTGGCAACAATATTTAGAATCTATTCAGGTATATGCTTCCTAAAGTGTCCATTTCATATGTATTTTAGTGTACCTTTGAGATTCTGACTCTCAGTCATTGAGTCCATACAGTTGTTGGACACCTTCAGATCAAACAGAGCATCCGTTGTTATGGTACCGCATTCAGTATGGATGCCATTGTTTCCATGTATATGTTCTTCAGATCAGTAATGGTTGGACCATGAGTATGTCCCAGATTTGTGTCTCCCTTTGGACCATTATAATGTACATAGTAGTTCTCAATGTATTGTTCAGGTTCCCTTTGGGCCTCATTGTTATTTGTATATATTGATACGAGCACGGGTACACCCGCCTCATCCATATATTTGAGATTATTCCTCATCCATTATTGAGGCCATGTATTTTCAGTTGTAACCTTTGCAGTTTGTATGGAGCACGTGTTTCGGTCTCCTACTAGTTTCTGATATTCGCCATCACAATGCTCAAACCCCTGGAAAAAGTCAATACCTATGATGTCTATCGACCATACGATGAGCTCCTGCCCTCACACATCAGGGGGCGATCTGTTAACACCCAAAAATTGTTCACTAATTCATCTCCCTAGTCACATAACCCATTTGTCCACTTTTCCCACATTTTTGGCCTCCAAAACCCTAAATTGGTAACCAAATAGGAAAGAAAGCATTATTTCCCTAAAAAATAATTAAATTCCTTCAAAAAAGGTTAAAAACCCACAAAAGGGTCCAAAAATCCCCAAAAGAAAAGAAAAAGGGGGAAAATCAAAATAAATTCAAAAAAGAGGGAAAATACCTAATACCATTTCCCAATACCATTAGTTTCCCAAAACTATGGGCCAATACTCCACCACTCAAAATCACTATAAAAAGGTGATGGAGGCCCCCCATTTCACATCAATCACTCTTCACACCCTCATGCTACCAAATTCCCTACTGCACTTTTGATCCGGATGGATATCGATGGCCACCCACCAATTCCACTGGTTCAAAACAGTTTCCCATTTTGCCAATTTTCTAGTAATTTTTCTACGGTTTTTCATGTCCTAAACTTTCGGGGCCATTTTGAGGCCCTAAAAGACCTTTTTTGGCGATTTGGGGGGCCAAATGGTTGGAAACAACATGCATTTGGCCCCAATCAAAAGTAGTAAATATCGGATAGACCTTTCCAATAGGCTACCGAGCGCCCCAAATGGAGATCGTATGCAAAAGTTATGACCCCGGGAAGTTGATTGTTCAACTAACCACCTTGGGGCCGCAAAATTTGTGACGGTTCATCTTCTAGGGTTAGTTTTTTGGATGTTTGGGAGTCTTTCCCTCATGCTTATGAGAAATAGGCCCTTTCGGCCTCTCTTTGTAATAATCTTGGCACAAATGAGCATAGTGGCCACATCTCTTCTCAGAGATAGCTACCACCATTCTAGCTATTGTATTTTACAGTCTGTTCTATTTATGCTATTTAATAGAATATGTGTTTACTGTATCACTGTGTTTTTTGCAATATATCTCTGTATATGATTCTGTATATGCTATCTTATTTCGTTCCTACATAAATCCGGATCAGTGGTATCATACCGGTCTGCTCTTTGATTGTTTCTCGGTGCATGTCCCCGATGAGGTCAGGATACAGAAAGTTGGGTCTCGAACTAGTTTCACTTGGGGAAGACCACTCTCGCCACCCCAAACGGCTTCCCATGGCAGAATAAAAGAGAGACGATGGAGCAGGAGATCCTATCAAGTTGTTGCTCGAGGAAGCCCTCGCATGACAGAGGAACGAGGTGATGGATAATTTCACCCAGATCCTTTGGCGCATGCCGACCACAATAGATACACCTTCAACAAGTAGTTGTTTCAGAGATGCAACTCCATTCAAGGTACAAGTTATCTTTGATATCCCTTTATTTGAAGGCCAGATCGATGCCGATGCCATACATAAATGGTTAAATTACTAGAAGGGTATTTCTCTGTCCACTATTTTTTCAACAGGGAAAAGATCACCTTTGCGCTCCTCAAGGCTGTCCCCCATGTCAAAAATTGGTGGGAAACTTATTGTGAGCAAAACGCATCAGACGAGTCTGGATTGTTTGAGGCCAATCCCACTTGTTGGGCCTCTTTTATAGATGTCATTAAGGAACAATATTACCCTGTGGGAAACTATGATGACCAGTACACAAAATGGACCATTCTGCGTCAAGAGAGGGACCAGACGGTTTCGGAGTACACCAACAACTTTCATACCTTGTGCACAAAGTTGGGTATCAAGGACTCCGAGCGGCATCTAGTACTGAAATATCGCAGTGGCCTACACCGGTACATACGAACATAGATGGATTTCCTGGAAATCTCTTCACTTGGGTCCGCCTATTGACATGTTGTCAGAATTGAGCAGAAATTTCAGCAAAAGAACACGTGTGACTTCGAACCTGCGCAGAAGTAGGGAAAGGGAAACTCTGGCTCGCAGAACACGGGGCAGGGAAAGGACAACCAGTCCCAACCATGAGCGAAGAAGGGTAACAAAAAAACAAAGAAGGACACCAGGTTGTGGTGCGAGTTCCACAAAATCCCCTAGCACAGCACTGATGAATGTCGCTCAAAACAGTCATTGGTGGCTGATATCAAAGCTTCAGAATCAGATCCCAGTTCCGATTCTGACTCAGAACCTAATTTCATATCCACTCAAAAAGGGAAGCAGATCATTGATGTAGAACCCAGTGCCGTTTTTTCCACCACGCAGATTCAACCAGAGGAACCTGAAGAGTTGGAGGCAGAGGAGCGCCTTTTCCACTCACACATGTGGGTGAAAGGAATTCCCCTACACTTTGTTGTGGACAGCGACAGCCAAAAGAACCTAATTTCAGCAGAAGTCATCAAGAGATTGGAGCTACTAATAACGCCACACCCACAACCATACACCATTGGATGGCTAAGCCAAGGACGAAGGATCTGCGTCAGTCATCAATGTCGCCTACCATACGGCATCAAGCCCTTCAAAGATGAGGTATTGTGTGATGTGGCCCCACTTGAAGTCTGTGATGTTCTTTTAGGACAACCATATATGTGGAAGCGTCATGTTGTATATGAATCATGACCTCCCAGTGTCATTGTCACTTTGGGATGACAACTCTATCGGATAGCAGAGACAGTTTCACCTACCCCAACCAAGTAGGGTAGGAAGATAATCTCTCACACTGGTAAATTTTCACTATTCGCAATTCCCACTAAAGGTGAACATCAGATCGCAGATACATCCACAACCTCTGCACATTATCCTTCTACTCAACAGAAACAAGAAAAACACAAAGTCAGTGCAGCATCGCCTATTCGGGTACCTCTACAGTGCAAGGACACGCATTCAAGGTGCTCCTCCAAAAAGAAACCATCCATACCGGTGCATACCAAGGATACCACAACAACCAAAACTGTTGAATAGTTCCCTCGCATCCATTAACAACAATTACAACCCTATGAAGATGTCAAAGTAAGGCAACCTTTCCACTTCACAAATGCCTCACCAGGAGCTCAACTCGACACAAAGCGCGACATATGATAAGGGATTTGACTCAATGGAGACCATTGCTTCCTAAGGGGGTAGGATTGATCCAGATGGATATCGGTGGCCACCCACCTATTTCAATGGCTCAAAACAGTTTCCCATTTTGCCAATTTTCTAGTAATTTTTCTATGGTTTTTTGGGTCCTAAACTTTCGGGGCCATTTTGAGGCCCTAAACGATCTTTTTTGGCAATTTGAGGGGCCAAACGGTTTGCAATGGCATGCAATTTGTCCCAAGTCAAAAGTTTTAAATCTCGGATAGACCTTTCCAACGGGCTCCCGAGCACCCCAAACGGAGATCGTATGCAAAAGTTATGACCCCGGGAAGTTGACTGTTCAACTAACCACCTTGGGGCTGCAAACTTTATGATGTTCATCTTCTAGGGTTAGGTTTTTGGATGTTTGGGATTCTTTCCCTCATGCTTATGATAAATAGGCCCTTTCGGCTTCTCTTTGTAATAATTTTGGCACGAATGAGCATAGTGGCCACATCTCTTCTCAGAGATAGCTACCACCATTCTAGCTATTGTATTTTGCAGTCTGTTCTATTTTCGCTATTTAATAGAATATGTGTTTATTGTATCACTGTGTTGTTTGCAATATATCTCTGTATATGATTTTGTATATGCTATCTTATTTCGTTCCTGCATAAATCCGGATCAACTTTAGTCTCCCATTTCAAGCTTTTGTGCCCAATTAGTTGAATCTTGGCCAACCCATTGAGCATTTGGAGAAGAGCAAGGAACTCTGAAGACCTGTCACACTACTCGTCGTACTGCTGCAAGGGCCCTCATCACCTCTTCTTTAGAGGAAACCACTGCAAACCCTTGTTTTCCATATAATATAAAAATGCAAATTTCATTTATGGGTTCCTGTTGATTTTCCATTTTACTGCAGTAGTTAGATCTATTTCATGTTTGTTATTTGCATACATCATTTGCTTATTGTTTAGTTTTTATACATGTTTATGAACTGCTACTAAGGGTTCTTGAATCCTTTGTAGGTGCTCTTTAGCACGAGATGATTTGAAAACTCCAACTACATAGATGGTTAGTACTTAATTATGTTAAAAGAAAAAGGAAATCAAACAACTTTGTACCTTATTTTATCTAAACGTTCTTGCTTAGCTTTACAATTACATTTTATCAATTTTGTATCTATTTAATGCATATTTTCTAGTAGAATATAGATTGGGTATTAGGGAATTGAGAGAGATGTGAGGGGGGGGAGGGGCCATAAGAGATTCCGCCTTCACATGGTTGGCCCTGTTCAGTACATAATAATTTATTGGAGCCCTTTAATCTTGGAGAAAACCTCCCTCAAACAAATGAAGCAGCATCAAAGTCAAGGTTGACTTTGTTGTTGCTCCAGATCGAGGGAGGTTTTCTCCAATATTAGACGGCTCCAATAAATCATTCTCAAAACCATGAGGAGATTATTCACGAGTGTTAGTTATTTATTTATCTATAATTTGTTTATTTTGTTATCATTGAGTAAATCCATGTTTGAATCCAGGATGATGAGGGGCTATCCCAAAAAGAAGGCTCAGAAGGTGAAGGGAAGCATTGTAAATGTATGTTGACATTCTCATAAATATGCATCTTAGACTAGTAAATAATGGTATAAATATGAGTTGTATTGATTTTGTATATATTTATGGAGGTTGAATGATTTGGCACTGCAGGTACTAGACAAACATAGCGATCGATGAGCTGTGATAAGGGGAGGTATGTTGTTTCCAATTTCATTTCAGATTATGTTCATGTTATGTATTTCATGCCATATTATGTTGATGTTATGTATTTCATTCCATATTATGTTCATGTTACTCTGAATTTCACAACTCATGTACAGTTCCACGCCCATTAAATTAGAAGGGTTTTGCCCCAAAATGAAATATGTAGCGGGCATAGACAATTTGAAACCAGTCTATAAGGGTAGTCATCCAAAATGAACCAATTCTTACTTCTTGAAAACCTACAAGATGTTGATTGCACTTATGCAAGTAGGCTAGAAGTGAAATAAATGACTTATCATGGCCTAATGGTATCTAATGTTAAAATTATGGTTAGGTTAGGGTTTGAAGCAGAAAATAGTACAGCAGTAGTAGTAAATTTAAGAAAATAAATTTAAACATAATTTTCATCTTTTTCAACTTTAACACTCCCGAATGATCACTGTGTTAAAGTTAAAGTTTCATCTTTCAAAATTGATACCACATCCTTAGGTGATCTCTAAGAGGAGTCCCCTAAAATACATGATCAGATCAAGTTCACATATGCTCCTACATTAGAAATGACATAAACAATAATTGTATTATATCCATTTGTGACCTTTACTAAATCACCATGGTTAGAATTGAGCTCACAACCTATCTCCTCCCTCTTGTGCATGATCCATCCCTCATCATATCCGATAATTTGAGGTCCAAATGTGTCTAGAGGTGCTTCTTTTATGCCCAAGATTGCATTTATTCCTATAAGCATATGTTGCACTAATCGAGAATGGGTGGGAATAATTGGAATGCTTTTACACTAAACTACATTTGAGATGATAGTTGAGTCTCCTACCACCCTTATCATTCAAATCCATTTGTCCATGAGAATTAGTAGGCCCATTGTACAATGCTAATGCTTTTGCGTCGATATTTATTGAAAGCTCGAGTCCCCACTCCTATCGGGTGGCTTACTATTCACCAAGGAAACAATCTAAGTCTTTACACCTGTATTTGAAGAAGCTCGGACCCTGTCTCCTACGTTGAAGATTGAAATCAGGGTAATGTTCAACTTTATAAGCAAAAAATCACACCCATCTTCTAGTTGGATTTCTAGCAATCCGCTTCATACCTTCAAAACAACTCTTCTCAACAAGTTTTGCTGGGCTATGCCAACTAAGTTCCAAAAATGGGAACCTAGTGAATCAGTTCCTTAAATTCCAAGACCAAATAATAAGTAGAGACTCTTCTAGACATAAGAAAATGACTCATTCAAGGAAATTGAGGGGAAACTTCTCTTCCCAAGTACCTAACACTCATACACTCATCAACTATCCTCTTGAGGAGAATCTCTTTGACACACATGGTGTATTAGATACCCTATACAACAATAACCTTGATCTTGTCTATCATGTAGCACACACCACTATATTTTGTCCCTACCATACACTCTCTTGGACATCTCATTGAGATCGTATGCCAAATCTGCAAAAAAAGTCAAAGTTTCCAACAAAGAGAAACTGGGGATTTTCCATCGAACTAGGCATAAAGGAATCAAAATCTTCAAGGTGTTTCAGTTTATGACGTCATTGACAAAAATGTGGGAGACAAACAATAACCTTGTCTCACATATCTCTTGATAGGGAACCCTCTGAACCCTCTCTAGTCTTGGTGAAGCCTAAATTCAACAAGTACTCGTTAATTTGTGAGTAGTAGTAGCAAGCATGTGGTTCTTGATTCAACCCAGAAAGGGCTCTCTTCAATGCACACACATGGGTCCCTTTCCCATGAAAATCAAACCCTCTTGGCTAATTAATTTATTCTTCTGAGTTACTCCACCATAAACCCATTTAGAAATAGTCTTAACATCCCTTTGATATAAAGGGACATAAAAATAATTTATGCTAAAGGAAATACAAATTTGATGCTAAATATATAACTGTTCTGATGGAATTAGACCTAGAAACTGGAGAAAACGTTCTTATCATAACAAAATCCCTGTCTCTAGAAGATTCCTCTCACTATGAACTTGGCCTTGTACTTTTAAATGTTTCCATCAGCTACATGCTTTAACCTTGTACAACCACCTAGAATCAATCATTGATTTCCTCACTGGTATCAACAAAATCTTCCAAACATCATGCTTTTCAATGGAATTATACTTCTCTATCATGGAATCCCACCATACTTGCTCAATTTTTTCCTTCTCATAAATGTAAGGCTTTGCATCAATGATGGAAGCAATTGGCACAACATAATTTTGAAAATTTTACGGGGATATCTCACTCGAATAGATGTCTTTGGAACTCTAACTTTCTCTTCTTCCTCTTGCAATGTTGAGTAATCCATCTTAGCTTTCTAGCTGTACTAGGTAGTATTGACGTATCTACACTCACATTAAAACTTGAATGATTTGCTTATTGTTTTTCTTCAGTTTGCAAATTGAAGCTTGGGATAACACTCTGTTCTCCCTTCTTTACATTTCTAGGGGGATCTTGAGACTTAGTTCACCAAGCATCCTCATCAAAGTTCACATCTCAACTTATTGTTTTCTTTCAATGTGTTGGGAGGTAAATCTAGTAAGGCTAGGAGGTCCATGAGGGGAAATATTAGATCTAAAATGGACCTCTTATGAAAATTTCCTAAAAAAAAAAAGAGAGAATGATTCTTTTCAACCAATACAATTTAATAAGATGATGATGTTAACCCCATGGGTGAATAGTGTTGAAAGGAAATAAATAAAATTATTTTTTTGCACATATTTTCAATTTATCCCATTATTGGTTTACTAAATATATTTTATACGTACTTGTTGGATGACCATATTTCATAACTCTTATTTTATTAGATTCCTTAGGAGGCCATTTTAGACTCCAAATGCTAATGATGGTGACCCACAAAAATACCTTTAATGCTATAAGTATCAAGCTTGGATCTCTTCTCATTAGGGATATTGATATACAAAGGACAAATGCTTCTTTTGGTTTCTTTTCCTTGTGAGGGTACCTGTTAAGAATGTACATAAATGTATATAATTCCTTTTCCCAAATACACATGAGTAGATCCATGTCATGGATCATTTCTTTGGTTGTCTCATTGATGGACCCATTCTTCCTATATGTAAACCCATTCTATTGAGGGTTGTAAGGCAATGTCATGTACATCTTGATCTCTAAATCCTTGTAAAAGGAATCAAACTCCTTGGAGGTAATAATATTTTCCATTATTTGTCTCAATACCTTAATATTCTTACTTTTAGAAATCTCCACAAGAGCTTTGAACACTTGGAACCTACTAGAAACATCATCCTTTGTATTCTTAAAATATATCTTGTGTTTTCTAGAGGAGTCATCAATAATGTAAACATAATAAATGTTACATGTCATTGATATTGATGACACTAGCACACACACATCTAAATTAATCAAATAAATAACACCTGGTCTATTCTTATTGCCAGGGAAAATAAAATCTTAGCATGCTTCCTGAGTGCAAATTTTCTTCTCTATCTTTTCATCTGACAATCTCTGCACCATGACCTTCAAGAGAGGTAATGATCTGTAGTGTAGGTGACCAAACCTATTGTGCCAAAGATTCCACATGTCATCGTTGTTATGCACCAAAGCACACTGCTTCATTGGATCAATATGTATTTTGCATAGGCCATCCTCTCTGATACCTTTGGCAAAAAAAAAGGTTTTATGTTAAAGAAAAAAAATATTTTTTCAAAATTCTTTGCATTTGTGTTGCATACAATTTTATTAAAATAAATTGAAACATACCTTCAATGGTACTGCACATTCCCCGTATCTTACTTTTAGAGGTTGGTATGTCTTATCTTGACTGATTCAGGCTGTTTATACCCTGTTTCCAATTCCGAAGTACATGAACATCACATGGTAGTTTTGACATCTGTCTTCTTGAGGTTGGAGTAGTTTACCTTGTTTGGATTAGAATACCATTGTAGCTTGATGGTGTGGCCTATGCATATTGATGTAGTCCAAACATATTCCAATGCACATTGATACAATCCATCTTCTGAAAGCAATTGGCACAAATTTAGGTTAGCATTGATTCATTGTAAGTATCATATTTGAAGGAATTTTTACAAATTTATTTTTAAGAGGCTTGGAGATGTAGGGTCATTATAAATCTTTTAGGTGTTGCATATTTTTTCCTAACTAGAATTAGAATATACACATTAGTGAGTGCTTAGTTGGAATGTAAGTAGCATGTTTACATGCTCCTTGGTAGCATGGATTTTTTTTTGTTTTGTTTTAATAAAATGCCTCCTTTAGCTACCAATAGTATAAAAAATGTTCATGACATTCTACAAGAAAATATTGGCCACTTAAGATGCCACTACAAGAATGCCAAAAATTGGGTGTGTTAAGAACAAAAATTCCCATGAACAAGACTCATTTAGCACCTTGGGAAAAATATAGACCATGCAAGTGTCCAAGGCATGAAAAATAGTATACATAGTCACTACCAGCATGCCCAATGACATGAAATTACATTTCAGTTTACATGGTAAAATTGAATTGTATCTCAATCTAGAGCATTGTTTATGTCTGTTATTATTCAATTTGGATTTTTGGATAGTTCTATTTCAACATTCCATGTAAAAACATTTCTAATTTTTAGCAACTATGTTTAAGATATAGCCAATATTTTCATATTTTCTTGATACTTGATCTATATCTAGACATTCTAGATCTAGACCAATATATTCTAAACATTAAATATACATACATATATATATAGATATATAGATATATAAGTTCACAGCATCGCAATTGTGATGAACACAACTGTCGGTGGTATAGCAACACTGTCGGAATTGCTGCTTGATGTCGTTGCCATTGCGATGCCAAAACATTGAAGTAGCAACTTTCTGTCGTCGCTATTGGGACTTCATTTCATTGCAACTTCGAATTCCGTGCTGTCGCAATTGCGACTTACGTTCGTCGCCACTACAACGATCCAAATTAGATTTTTGGTTGAAAGGTGACTTCCTATCGTCACAGGTGCAACATCAATCCGTCGCAAACGTGACCTCCTTCCGTCGAAACTTTGACTATCGTCCATTGCAAAAGGTTACTTCCTTTTGTCGCAACTTCGACTATCGTCCGTTGCAAGTTCAATTTCCTACTATTGCAACTACGACTTCCTTTTGTTTCAACTTCGACTTCTTTTCGTCACAAATTTGAATTCCATCCATCGCAACATCGTCTTCTATCTATTGCAACATCAACTTCCATCTGTCACAACATCGGCGTTTCTCCTTTCGCAATTGCGAATTACATTTGTTGCAACGGCGACGATAACAAGCATATTTTTGGTTGAAAACAATGTTTAGGTTTAGTCGCAATCGCGACATCCAAAACGTTGAGCTTGCGACGATTTCTGAGACATCGGAATTGTGACGGCATGTGAAACAACTTTTGTGCCAACCATGGTTTGTTGAAATACCAACAGTTTGAAATCGGAGTTGGGACGAAATGACTGTTGTAATTTGGTCCAAATGTACTAGTGAAATCTCACAGAAAATAGGCAAAACAAATATGAATCGAAGGCGAAGTTCTCCCTCTCACCAATACATGCACGACATCGTTTGAGAGGATAACAAAACTCATAAAAATATAGTATACCACCTAATGCATCTAAGTGTCTGCACTAAATAATCAACATAATATAATAAAGGGCAGCTATTGCACTTCCCATCAATGGTCTTATGCGTGATAGTCATCACCAACAAAGAGAGGCACCTCACCTCATGGGAAGTTCAATAGCACCTCACATCCTCACTACTATAGCTCCAACTGGAAACTCAGAGAACTAAGGAAGGTCCTCACCTCTCCTAGAGGTCCCGATGATAAATTAAATGTCTTTCTTAGTGGGATGGAACTACTCATTGGGACCAACTCAAAAAGCCTACGTAAAATGATACCAGCGTGCAATCAACTGGGTAAACAACATACTGTTCCCCTTTAGTGATGTCGCCTCATGATAGAACTTGACGAGGCCGAAAAATCTCAATAGGTATTTAGTTTGAGGCGTAATGGGACGAGGGTATACATCTCTCTCCCTCTCCCTAGCCTCCCACTCTCTGCAAAAGTTGTACTGATCAACCATTGCCTTGCGCTATTGTTGTGCCTCATGGAATTACGTCTCTGTTTCACATATAATATAAATAAATCTCATAAGCATCATATAAAAGAATTATAACAATATTATATCTACCAAAATCAAATATTAAATTTTTTTCCAAAACAAAATGGTGCACCATAAATATTAGAAATGCACTACCCCAGTGTGTTTATATACTGGAAGCACCGAAAAGCGGTGCGCTACAATATCTATGATGCACCGCTTATATATCAAAAATTTTAAATTGAATTTGACGGTGCACCTAAATCTTATCAGTGCACCATTATGCAAACACACTGAATTTAAAAATTATAAATTATTTTAAATATATTTACAGTCTGCATATTCCACATCAGTGGTCCATGAACCGGTGGCTTGACGTGACATAGGATCATCGACAGTTGTGTGTTCACGGGTTTATAAGCGGTGTGCTTATATACTGGATGAACCTAAAAGCAATGCGCTATGATATATATGCCGCACCGCGGGTTATATATCAAAAAATTTAAATTGAATTTGACAGTGTGCCTAAATCTTATTAGCACACCGTTACATAAATGCAATGAATTTAAAAATTTTAAATTATTTTAAATATATTTACGGTGTTCCTATGCCACGTTAGCACACCGTACCAATGGTGCCTTGACGTGACATAGGAGCACCGTTAATTGTGTTTTCACAAGTTTTTCAAAAGGGTCACTTATGCACCTATTTCACGTAATTGCACTGTTGCTGGTGCGATGACGAGACATACACGCACCGTTTAAATGATTATGGTTTTATTGTACCACTACTTATGTACTAGACAATAAAATGAACCGGAGATCCGATGCCCTTTATTGTACTAAACACACTGGTATCTATGAGAATTTAGTTTTTTAGGAGGTGTATCAATGGTGCGCTTACACCACATCATTGCACCGATATCCGGTGTGCATGAGTAGCATAAGCTCACCATTAAACACTTATTATTTTTTTTATAAATGGTGTGGTTACTGATGTGTGTATTACACTTAAGGGCACTGAAATGTTGGTGCTCTTAAATATGTAACGCACTAGTGACAATATGTGGGTTTTATTTTTTCCGTGCTGAGTAGTGCACTCATTTCATTTGGCTTGCACCACTAAACGGTGCGCCCTGTAAAACCTTAAATTTACCACCTTCTTTTTTAAATTTTAAAAATTTTGCACGGTGCATTCGAAACATTCGGCTCGCACCGATAAACGGTGCGCCCTATAAAATTTTACAGGGCGCACCGCTTATCGGTGCGAGCCGAATGTTCTGAATGCACCGTGCAAGATTTTTTATTGAAAAAAAATATTAAATTTAAGGGTGAATTTCAAAAACTAAACCTCTAAAAAATTATTTTGTGAAGTAACAAACATTTTACCTATTGAATGGCTCATTGGGGAGCCATATTGGCGATGTATGGTAAACTTGAATTTTTCCAAAACGGTTTGGCAAAAATCAAATGAACTGAACTTCCAATAGAATGCAATGATGCGTCCACGTGGACCACAAATATCAGGTCGTCAAGGTGGGTGAAGGAAGGAACAGGTGCATAGGGGCTTAGACACACTGAAGTGGGGTAAAAATGATTTTTTCGGCCATAGTAATTTTTTTTATTAAACCCTACACCAGTGTGCTCGACGTTAAGATGCACTGGTACGATCCAAAGTCGCATGCACCGGAATTAACTGATGTTAAAATAAAATATGTTTTTAATAAAGTGATTTTCGATGCGTTGGGTTTATCAACATGCACCGATGCGTAAAGAGCATTTAGCACACTGGGAATGGTTTTAAAATATTTTGCTTGTTATAAATTATAGTTTTTTTTATTTTTGATAAATTGAATGGTGGTGCGGTGTGGTCTTGGGAACGCATCGGTGTATTTCACTAAGGACGCACCATTGTTAGACTTTCGAGATATTTTTTTAAGAAAATAGATTATAAAATATTATTCAGTGTGTTAGGGTTTGATGAAATGCACTGGGGTAGTTATCGTTAATGAACGCACCATGTTTAGTTTTTTACTTAAATATTGTATTTTTAAAATAAAAGAGTAGGCGGTGCGGTTGTTTCTACTAAACGCACTGGGCCAGGTGTATGTGATGCAACTCACTGCTATTAGTATTTGGAAACTATTTTGGTTTGATAAAGATGTTTTTCGGGTACAATAGAAAAATTAGGACACATTGGTTAACGCACCGATGCGCATAGGTTATATACGCACCAGTGCGAGTATGTTGAAATCGCACCAAAATAAAAAAAAAATTCTGCTAAAACCTATGGCCACTCGCTTCTGCTAGTAACCTCCTCTAGAAATGAATATTTAGGCTCTTTTGTGAGGAGCATACACTATAACCTCCACTAAAGGGCCTTTTCCCTGTAGTGGAGGTTTGTTCAATAGTTCGCTGCAACTTTTGTTTAGTGCCATGCCACTGGGAGGTTTGTTCAATAGTTCGTCGTAGCTTCTATTTTGCTTATCAAAGGATTGTGTAATAGTCCCTTAACATTGTGCAATACTATGCAATAGTTCGTAGCAGCTTTTGTTTTGCTTATTGGAAGATTGTGTAATAGTCCCTTAGCATTGTGCAATAGTCTGTCGCCGCTTCTATTTCAAAAGCTTATACAATAGTCTGTCGACCTTACTTTGGCAAAGAATTGCTCAATGCAACTTTCCTGGTTGTACATCATGATGTTTGTCTAAATTTTGAGGTTGTACCAATTGAAACTATTACCTTGAACATTGTAAACTTTTTCTTACATCTATATATTAATATTAATAAAAAAATCTAGAAATTTTATTTTAAAGCAAATAGTATATTATTAAATTATTACGACGAAAGATGTCCAAACATCCCAAAATTGAGTGTAGATCGGGTGGTTGGGAGGAATGTTGTTATCCTCCCCACCCGGGTTCAAATCTTGCTTTGTGACACTTGCTCCTTGGGAGCCAACTTTCTATGTAATGATTGTAAATCTGGCCATACCTTGATTCTTTCAGAATAGCGGGTGTTGACATTTTCCGCGGGAAAAAAAAAAAAAAAACCTAAGGGATGCTCATACATACCTTCCATAGGAAGGAATGTCTTCCACCTAAGGGATGCCCATACATACCTTCCCTGGGAAGGAATGTCTTCCACCGTCCGCCTTTTCATCGCCAAAATGTGCCCGAGAAGAAGAAAACGTAGGGATCATTCCCCTAGGAGTGGGGCCTATATTGCACTTCGAACTTTTTATTAGAAAGTGGTAAATATTACCTTTAACTTGAAGCGAAGTAAAGAATCGAAGGACCCTCCGGGAAGGCAAGATTAACTTTACTTAAATTTCATAAAGTGTGGTAGAGTATTTCGAAACAATAGACTTTTTTATTTACGGATTAGATTGGGAAGAATATAAGTATTTTTGTATTTCTTAAATTAAAATAAATAAAAAAATTAATTTATAATAATAATGAATTTAATAGTTAAAAACCTATATTATGTTAACTAAATACCAATATTATTATTATAAATAGACAAACATTAATAATATAAATATAAATATTAATACTATAAATTATAGTAGTATAATTAGAATACAAATATGGATATGGATATGAATACTTACTGAAAATATCTAGTACCAATAAAATATTGAAGTAGCTTGTTCATATATAATATTTTTAATCAAATATTAGCAAATATACCAGAAATATAAAGACATTTATATATTAAAATTTAATATATATTTAAAAACAAAAATATAAAATCTCAACAACCTTGAATATGGAAGTGTGAGAGATTACAACTACTTATTTATAGTTATTTGTTTTACCGTATTTAAATAATTAATGTTTTTTTTTCTTTCTTTAAATTAATTTTCAAAATTTAATTCTCCACTAATATTCCACGAATTTGAATTTATTCCTAATTTCTATACACCTACTATGTTATAAATAGACGTGTTCGTAGAAAAGAAAAAGAAAAAGGCACCCGCTGCTTTGCAATTACAAAACTGAAGAATGCTCAGGATGCATGCGACTTTGTCAGAAAACAACATGCAACACAGAATGGCCATTACTAAAGCCAAAGGATACACGACCAATCTGCTGTAACGAAGCCAAAAGCAGCGGAGGAATTCTTGAAAGAAATATCAGTTTAATGGGCGGTTTGATTAGGGTTCTTCTTTCGTGTGTAGGCGTTCTTTTTATAATACAGAAAGCGCTGGGACTCGATCACACTGTTCAAGGATGGCAGCTCTCCACCGTCAACGCCAGTGGTTACACAAGATCCAGTATTGTGTTTTCTGTTGGCGATGCATTGGGTAAATCTGATCTGATCTGATCCCAATCTCTATCTTTCATTTTCTATTTTCTAGCGATCCTGTTATTATAATTATTTGTTCAGATCAGGTTAGGT
This sequence comes from Larix kaempferi, assembly GCA_027924585.1. Taxonomy (NCBI): domain Eukaryota; kingdom Viridiplantae; phylum Streptophyta; class Pinopsida; order Pinales; family Pinaceae; genus Larix; species Larix kaempferi. The sequence continues at coordinate 23,001,146 of BSBM01000299.1, forward strand.
TTAAGGTAGATTAATGTATTGGTGGTATTGGGTTTCTGAAGTCTTTAAAAGGGATGGCGGACAGGGAGATATTGCTGAAGTTTCCAAATCTGACTACGAACTGTGCAGTGCTGAGGCTTCCAAAGCGATCTACAGAGAAGGCAGAACAGCAGCAATTTATTTGAACAGAACTGGGAATTGGTATTTCATTTCGAAGGCTCCTGGCCGATGCAAATCCGGTAAAAAACTGATGATAACAGTGGTTGCAACACAAAACAATACCAGAAAGAAGACGAAGAATAGAGCAGGATTTAGATTTCGGGAGACATCACACAGGATGGGATTCGGTGGTCGTTGCAGAGGGGGCGGCCGTGGCGGTGGCAGTCCAGGTTTTAGCATCCGAAAAGGGTACAAAACTCGGCTTCCTACTCGTGGAAGGAGCCACGGCTCGTCCGCGCCACAGCTTTCTGCTATGGATTTGAAGCCTGTTGTAATGATAGTTTTCTTCAGCTCAGTGTTGTTAGTAGGCCCATTTTTTGTTTAGGAGCACTCGCTCATTCAAGACTGGCTGGACTCTGGAGCATGTCTTCCATTTTATGGTCTCCATTTTCGCTACCAGATCATCTACATAACTGTAGTTGGATGATGCTTTTGTTATAATATTTGATTTTTTTGGATATAGATGAGATAGCATCTGTTTTCTCAATACTTTATATTATATATATATAGCTTGTACATGAGAATAACGATAATAATATAAAGAGATTAAGTAAAATAATCAACAAATAAGAATAGAATATATCACATAATGAATTATTAAAATAGAGCTGCTTTTGAGTTTTGGTTTGAGTCAGCTTTGATGTCTCTACTTTTTTCTATTGGGACTGTATTGAAGACTTTTGGGGTGTAATTCTGGTATTTTTTGTTGATGATTTGGGGATGTAATTCTGGTATTTTTGTTGATGACATATGTTGGTGGTGAGTGGATGAAATTCTATTCCAACATAACCTGCTTTTTCTGAAAAACTCTTTAACTTATCAATGTATTTGTGAGATTGGGAACTATATTTTTGTTTAATGGAATTTGATATTTTGATTTTTACTTTGGGATCATCTTCACCATACATTTTTGTCAATTTGTGTTTATAAAAAAAGGATAGGGGATAAGGGGCGACTTCTTTTCTTGATTGCTAATTTTTTTGTGACTTGTGGGACTAGCGTGTGGTCTAACATATCATAACTCAAGGTCATCTTCAGGGTCATCTAAGCCATCAAAATCACCTAGGAATCACACCCATCCTAGGCCACACAAACCGTTAGCATGGATAGATTTTTAAGTGTCCTCTCAACTACCTTGTGGGTTTGAAATCGGGTTTCCATGCAAAATGATGCCCATTGAAACCAACCGTGCTAGCGGGGTTTGATGGACAAGAGGAAACCTTTATTTAGTCCTATATTACAATCAATTTCTTCTTACCAACCCTCAATGTCCCTAAACTTGAAAATACTGTTCTTGGACAACCTTATTGTAGAAACTCTCAACTCTAATGGAAATTTTAGCATTCTAAGCTATATGAAAGGTTAGTTATTAGCACTCCATCAAATGCTTTGGTAGAGGAAATGAAGAAACACAAAATATTGGTTTTGTTATGGAGAAACTCCTTCGCAATGTTCCTAACCATAGCAAGGCTATCCACAACTGAATGATAACCCCTAAATCTAGCTTGGTGTTTAGATCCTTTTACATGAATTTCTAGCCATACTCTAATCTTCTTTTCATAATAATTCCATATTACTTGGTTAAAAGAGGGATAATCATAAGTGAATCATAATGCCCATATAATTAGAGGGATTGATTTTATCTCTACATTTAAAAATACGAACAATAAGGATTTGAGCATAGGGTTTAGGTAACCCATACTTGACTTGTAAATTGAAGAACTTGCGGATGTGAGAGGATAATCCCACCAATTTTTAATTTTTTTTCTTCGTATCCTTCAATGTCCTTAGTTTTCCCTTTCGTGATCCGCTGAACCATGAACTCTATACATATTCTATACAAAAAGATTCTCCCAATGTATAGAAAGGATTTGAATGCTGTCCATGCTTTATAATTTTCCCTATAAATTTCTTAGGATCTAGGTTAGAAATGTGTAAGAGCTTTAGGATTTCTTTCTATTTATTTAGTAACTTTTCCCCCTTTAATTAAGGTTTTATATACCTATATATCTTGTCAAATTTTAAGGACTGGTTAGAGACATCCCTAATAGATTTTCTAACATGCTTACACTCTTTAACATACCAAAGGTTGCTCATTGTATTTTCATTTTTACACCGATAGGTGTTGGAATAAAACCTGTCATTGTTAGTCTCTCCACTTTTGATCCAGCATTGATATTGATCTCCACGGATCCTAGATTGCATGACGAATGAGATAAGTGCACTATCAAGATTGATTATATAGTCATCGCTCCAAAGAAGCGTACAGTCTAAATAGATTTTATAGTCATCACTCCAAATTCGAAGTAAACAATAATAAAAAAAGAATATCAAAATAATTGGTAGTTGATGAATGGATAATGGCCAGTTCTTGGGAGGAAACCCATTTAACTAGAAGAAGGCGGGTGATAATTGCTAGCTGAGGCATAGACAAAAAGGGATTACAACTACACATGGATATCAAGTAACAGATTGTGGCACTTAAATTTGTGTCCTAACGGTGTTCAATGGCCACAAGGTAAGTGGCTCTGCTAGTTACATGACACCACGATAGAGAAATTGTTAATGGAAGTAGAGAGGGTTTTGGTAAAATTATGATAGAGATATTCAATGTTGTCTTTATTTAATAGTAGATTTAATCTATTCTTTAAACACTTAAAAAAAACCTTATATTTATTTTTATTGAAGATCAAGTGCTTTTGGTTATTAGAATTCATTGCTATGGGGATTTTATGCCTAACAAAGATTACAACTACAATTAAAGGCCTATGGTTAGAGTGAGGCTCATGGTTATTTAAGATGTAAAAATTTACTATTTGGTTATATAGAGGGATAGAGAATATATATCCCACAATTTACGACGCTACTATCAATCCCATGAATACAAGTCATGTAGTTAAATTTTTGCCACTTCATTAGACCGTTGCACATTATTAGATCTCGATGACTGTAGAGTTTGATCAGCTCAGTACTAAACAAATTCTCAACCAAGTCTTCATATATTCTTTTGTATCTGCTAGCTAAATCAAGGTCCTCATATAGCCATAGAGGATTAGGGTTGGAAGTATTTCTTAAGATAATAGCTTGGTTAGTTATTGTTCTAAAATTAAATTCTCCTAGCAAAAGGACACTGCCTTCATTTCTTAGAATATAAATATCTTGCTCTAAGTCACTATTAGGGAAATTTTATCTACATTTTATTTCTTATGGAAGGTATAATAAATATGTGCAAAGTAACATATTTTTGTATAAATATTCTTAGCATTGACATCTAAAATCTCCATATACTTTAATTTATTTTTAAAAATAAATTAATAAATTAAATTAAATAGAATAAATGAATTAAACGAATTGATTAAATATTGTTCTAATAAGAAAATAAGGGGTTTGGAATGAAATTAAGCGATATGTTGAAGGCGTGTCCATCTCAACCCTAGCCACTATTTGTTTTTTGGCTCTCTTTGCATTCCTCTCAAGTATGGATCTAGGAGGGGCTCCTCCTGCATCAAGTCTCTCTGAGGAGGCCGCTTCAAATATTTGTTATATCCTTCAGAAATGCCTCCAAAATGACTCCAAGTCCCTCTAGATTCTTCAAACTTGTTGACATTCCAAAGGTAAAACTCTATTCTATGGTCTTTATGTATAACAAACTGTCCCTTACTGAGAGGGGAATAATAATTCAATTCACTAGACTATGGCCGTCACCATAGGCTATGAAACATTCGTTATCAAAGAGCTAGTGCCCACTCATTAAATGGAGCTTGTTTTAGTAATTTATGGAAGGGTATGCTATGCTTTTATGTTTGAGAAGAAGGAAGATAGGGACTTAATCTTTAGGAGTGGCCTTTAATTTACGGAGCCTAGAGGAATGTATCTAAATAGATGGACATTAGATTTTGACCCTCATAATTCTTTTTTGTTTGTTGTTATTATCTAGGAGAGACTACCTCATTTTGTGTTTCTTTGGTAGAATGACAATACTTGTACTTCTATATGAAATACCTTGGGACACTATAGTAAACAATATGAATCAAATTTGGGCATGTTTACCTACACAAGAATATGTGGAGGCTAATTTTGAAAAGGGCCTACTTAAAGCTATAAATGTCTTTATGGATGTTTGGAATCACACCCATAAATTATATTATGACATTAGAAAACTTTTGAGGTCTAAAATAGGGCTCTTGAAGAAAAGAATAAAATAAGAGTTATAATTTTTTTAAGGAAGCGAAAAAACAACCTTTTTCTATCATATTTTCAACTTATCTCCTTGCAAGTTTACTCAAATTTCAAGTGTGAGAACTAATTGGATGTGAAATTAAATTTTGGATTAAAGGTGTACCCACTTGGCATATTTTTGATAGACCCCTTTAGAGGAAACAAACTTGAAATACATAAAAAAAATTCATTTATGAGAATATTTTTTTAATGTATTTCAAGTTTTTTCTATCGAGGGTGTATCAAAAGTATGTTGAGTGGTCATTTTTTAATGTAGAATAAATTCCACATCCAAAGAGTGCCCACTCTTGAAATTTGAGTAAACATACAAGGAGATAAGTTGAATCCTATTGGTAGTTATAACATTGATTTCGATAGTACATATTTTGTATTTGAGGCTCATTTTTTACTTCAAAATTCCTCTAGTGGAAGATCCCATCTAATTACAAAATATTCCATGAATATGGGCACTTTTCCAAGAACTGCAAGCAAGAAAAACCATAAGGGAAATATTTAGAGACGGATGGTAGTTGAAAGTTCACTAGTACAAAATGAGAGATAAGTGACTAGAAGACTACAAAATTTAGTCACCACAATTTTTTAAGGGATAAATGACTAAAATTGAGTAATTTTAAGTGAGACAACAAAAAATGACTAATATAAACGACTAATTTAGTCATGTGATTAAATATATGACTATATAACAAGCGACTAAAATAAAAATGAATAACATAAATGACTAATTTAGTCACAGGAATACAAATATGACTAGCTAACAACAATTAAGATTATGAATTAGTCATTTATGTTAGTAATTTTAAGTAGTGTCCCCTTGGAAATGAAGAATTACAATTTTGACAATGAATTTATACAATTTACTATTAGCCATTTTTACCATGGATAAAGGCACATTGGATAGAACTTAGAGGATCTTAAAGAAGCAGGAAAAGGCTTCTGTAGCTTTGGAGTTCAAATTTGATACTTCCAATCCACCTATTACAAATTCTCAAGTTAGTATTAAATACCATTATTTCTGAATATTTTTTATAACTGTATATATGATGATAAAAATAGAGTGGTTACATAGACCCTATTTCCTGTAAGTACATCTATGTTGGGATTCTGCACATCAGATGTGTTTGACTTGGAATTGTTTATTTCCAAAAATAGTATGAAGATAGAATGCTCTCATAAAGCTTGACAACTAAAAAGTAATATATGATATCTTTTCAGCTAATCAAAGATTCAATTAATAGCTATCTTGAAAACTAGTTGTTCCATTAATAATTACTTTATAATGAAGGAAACTTCATTGTAAGAAATTTGTATACCTAACAACCTTATCATTTTTAACTATATACATGAATATTTCTCGTTCTTGAAAATATTTCAATAGCTCCTTTAGAACTGTCAAGTTGGCATTAGAATATTTCCAAATGTGCTATGTTAGACTCTGTACTATGTTACACCTGCTACAAATATCATATACTTTTTTTGTTTTGTTTTGAAAAATCAACAATAAGATGGCCAATGCACTTCCTCCAATAATTATACTAGAAACAAATTTTCATTTCAATTATTCAATTTCATCTTTAATATAATTTTATTTAGTTTCCTACTACATATCCTTGGGGTCCATGCTAACATTTTTTGCCAGGGAACAACACGATGATGATAAAATGACTTAATGGTGAAAGCAATATGAACTTGACAACATGTTAAATAAAGTGCTCTTTAGACCTGGTTCTACCATGCCTAAGCAAATACATGGTGAGCCACACACTCATTTCAGTAATGAATGTCATACATTGGCAGTCTTGTTTTAATTGCTTATCTACCTCATGATCTTATTCTTTATTGTGCTTGGAAATAATTTTTTAAGTTTGTTTTCCTTAGTTCTATGGAAATTACAAAGAAAATTTGAAATAAAAATGTTTCGTCAGTAAAAATAGACTTGAAAATTAAAAATTATGAAATTGTTGTTATATATATAATAGTCATCTAACACTTATATATTAATATATACCATCATAGATCCATCTTAAACTTGTATCTATCAAGCACTGAGAGGGATCCAATTTCTTGAGGTGTATTTCTTTTTTTATATTTAAACTCAAGAAATTTGATCTTGCTTGATTGATAGATCCGGGTTTAAGTTTTAGGTTTTTATTTTATAAACGAACATCTATTTTTTAATTACTTTCCATAATTTTTTATTTTATGAGCCGACATGAATTTTTTAAATTATTTTGTTACTAACGTTATAACATTATATCACGTTAGAGGATCTCTCCCATACTAGGCTATAGAACACCTCATTTCACTCGGTGCAATAAGATTTATATATGTAATAGTTATAATATATATTTTTATATATTTAAATGTATTAGGTATAATATAATATACTTACATATATATATATATATATATATATATATATATATATATATATATATATATATATATATATATTAAAAAAATAATATAGAAAATATTACTTTTTTTAAGGAAATTGGTAAAAGAGAAGGAAAGATTGTGCAAAGGGATAAAATAAATTCTCTACATGAATCTCTAGGTTCAATTAGGGTAATTATTTTTGGCAATTCTTGTCCATTCCTCGAAATCAAGGTTCTCTCCTGGGATGGTTGGCTCGGTTCTAAGCGAATTGTAACATGGCACACGTTTGGAACTATTGAGAAGAATGGTTATTGGAGGCGCCTTTTTAAAGATTTTGGTTATTGGAGTCCTATTTTTAAAGAATTTTTTATATAGATGATGGTTCCTAGGGCGTGATATAAGGTTGCAGGAAATCGACAAGCGAAATGCTGGAAAGATTCTGTGTGGCCACTTACAGTCTCGCTATATTCAAAACTGATCAATCTCTTGAAGCGGTGTAGGTTTTGCAGATCTGAAAGTGCTTTAAAAACCTATGATTTGAGTTTTGCTTATAGTGTGAGAGTTTTCTCAATTCCATTGTTTATTTTTTTAATTATCTCCCATGGCACTATTGCTCAATTACAATTTTTCTCTTATCCCCATTGTCTCTCACTGTCGAAGACATACTGTGGAAAATCTGGCCATGGTTAATTCTTTTCTAGTTACTAAAACTCCTACTAGTTATTGCAAAAGCCAGAAGAGGTAGCATCATCGAATTTATGTATGTTGAATAGATGTTCCAATGAATGTAATAGCTTATTGCACTAGATTCTAGCTCTAGTAAGTGGATCTGCATGAGATTTGATTGATCAATGTAGAATAGAATATTAATCATTCCTTCCACAGTCCATCTAACCATTGCTACTGGTATGAGGTGATGTTTATGTCCTTGGTATATATTATTTGATATTTGAGTCAACTGAAAATTTCTCATCTTCCTCTGATATGCGTTGCCTAACAATTCGACGGGGGACAACAAGTTAAACTGAATGAGTCGAGGGTTGTTATGTAGGAAGGAACTTAACTAAGTCAACAATCTAGAACAATAAAACAATTAGGAATGTACACAGACAAAATGCAAGAATTTGGATAAAAAACTTTGCTATCATTTCTTCTCCGTTCCTTTGCTCTTATGTTACAATATTGTACAGACTTATATAGAGTATTGAGAACTCTTTAGCTACCTGCCTGTTATGTTCTGTTACAAAATAAGTTGTAGCGTTCTGAGAAGTGAAACCATCACAATTGACTGGAAGATAGAGGGACAATCTGTCATAGTTGGTTAGTTGTTGTCGATGCGCAATAGTCATCATCGACAGAGCATGCTGGAGTCATCAATCTTTGATGACTGGTGCTGAGAAGTCATCAACTAGGACTAGGCCTACTAGTCAAAGAATCCAATCGACTTCAGAGGTGGATCATTCACCCTTCCTTAAGAAGAAATGGTCCCCTTTGCTTGCTCATGTATATGAGGAAACTTATCAGTTAGTTTAATAGAAGAATACCACTTTCCTTGTGCTAGAAACTGTCTAAATTAAGCCACCTGAAACAAGGGAATTGCTTGCGTCCTTACACAACATATTCATCAGCCTATGATTGTGTCACTAGGTAGAGGATCCTGAACATCTGGGTGTGTATCTTCAGGGTCTCTTGTTTGCAAGTTACTTTGTTCAAGCAATGGTGTATGATATGGTCGAAGTAGATCCATATTAAATGTTGGATGTAAACACAGGCATGAAGGAATGTTGAGATTAAAGGAATTTGTCCCAATATTCTCAAGAATGGTGTAAGGACCATGTCTCAAAGGATTTAACTTCTTGTATGGACCTGTAAACCTGTCTTTATTGATATGTAACTAGACCTGATCCTCAACATGAAAAGAATGAGGAATACCATGTATTTTGTGTCGGGCCTTAGCTTTTGCATTAGCTTGATGTAACATATCCTACGCTTGCTTTTGGATGTCACAAATTTGATCCCTGAACTTGAGTGCTTTCTCAACTTCTCGATTTCCATGGTCATTTTCGACTAAGGCAGTCAGCCAGTTGACTAGGTCGAGAGGATCCTAAGGTTGAAATCCATAACAAACGTCAAATGGACTCTTGCATGTAGAGATTTGTTGTGCTCGATTATATCTATGCTGGATGTACACAAGAATTTCATCCCATGTTCGATGATGTTGGTGATTGTACATGCAGATAAGTTGTACTACCAGGCCATTCCCAACTTCTGTCGAAAGTGGTCGACATCGATAGCTGTGTGTTGAGATATTTCTAGAGTGTCTTCCAGAAAGTGCTTAGAAATATGGAGTCGTGGTCATAAATGATTGAATTCGGAAAGCCACGGTGTTTCCAGACATTATCAAAGAAGATTTGAGAAATGTGTTGTGCAGTTGTGGTCTTCTTGCAAGGAATAAAGATATCCATATTGGAAAATCAGTCTACCACTACCAGGATTGCATCATATTGGTGTCGAGTAACATTATATCCAATCAAATATTCAAAGGAAATGGGTTCCCATGGTCGATTAGGGGCTGGAAAGGGTGTATACAAACCATGTCGTCATTTTGGTCGCTTGGTGATGGGACAAACCACACATGACTTGATATAATTTTCTACATTTTTCTTGAGTGAAGGGAAGTAGAAATAATTTTGGAGTACATCGAGTGTCTTTGTTACTCCAAAACATCTTGCATTTTTGTTGTAGTCTACATCCCAAATCAGATTTTGTCGGTGCTCACCTGTCAGTACACAAAGTTGTCCAAGCTTGTATAACAAGTTGTCCTTCACATGGTAGTCGATAGCAATCGATTGAACTATATGGAGGTTCCGATATATTGTCGAGAAATCAATATATGGTTTACACTATCGTGGCCAAGTAATGGTGTCATATCCACGCATATTTAAGACTGTAAGAAGTGAAGTAATTGATGGTCAGCTAAGGAAATCAGTTGTTGTATTGGATTTTCCTTTCTGATGCTTAGCTATCAACTCAAACTATTGTAGGTAACTAATCCACTTGGCCTTTCTAGTATTCTATATCTTAGAATGGGATGGAGAAAAATGTAGGGGCTTATGGTCGGTATGAATGATCGTTTCCCTTCCAAGGACATAATGTCTCCATTGCTTAAGAGCTTGTACAATGGCATAGAGATGCTTTTCATATGTTGAATACTTCATAGCAGTGTCATTGAAAGTCTTTGAGTGGAATGTGACTCGGTGGCTGGCTTGTGTGATCATGATGCACATAGCATATTCAGAGTCGGTTTCGACTTCAAATGGCTGATGTAAGTTGGGTAGCACAAGTACTGGTGCAGTATAGAGTTTGTGCTTGAGCTTCTCATAATCTTGTTGCTGTGTTGGTGTCCACTTGAAGATAGTATTCTCACTTCCTTTAGTCAATTGAGTCAAATTCCAGGCTATATGATTGAAGCCAAGTACGAATCGTTGATAAAAGTTCGCCAAACCAAGAAAACTTCTTAGTTCATGAATTTTTTGAGGAATGTGCCAATATTTGAGGATATGTATCTTGTCTGGGTCGACGTGAATGCCTGTAGAGTCGATAACATACCCCAAGTATTTGATTTTTTCCATCGCAAATGAACACTTTTCCAAATTCAACTAGAGTCGATGTTGTCGGAGGGTGTCAAGGAATTGGTAGAGCTATTGAACATGGTCCTCCCATGATCGACTAAAAATCAGGATTTCATCGAGGTATAAAATAACAAATTTCCCAACAAATGGTCAAAGAATGTCATACATGTATCACTTGAAGGTTGGAGGTGCATTCGTTAAATTGAAAGGCATGAATAACCACTCAGGCAATCCTTCCTTGGTTTCGAAAGTAGTTTTCCATACATTAGAGGGATCGATTAGAGACTGATGATATACCAACTTGAGATCGAGCTTACTGAATAATTTAGCACCTTTAAGACAATCAATCAATTCGTTTATTCTTGGTAAAGGGTACCGATTCTTTACCGAAATCTTGTTGGGTTTCCTGTATTCGATGCACATGCACCAACTCCCATATTTCTTTGGAACAAGAACAACTAGACTTCCACAAGGAGAGGAATTAGGTCGGATATGGCCCCTGTCGATCAAATCTTGGATCTATCGACGAATCTCTTCATTCTCGATAATGGAACTCTTGTAGACAGATGTGTTAGGTGATGAAGAACCAAGAGCGAGTTCAATGGAGTGTTTTACCTGACAGTGTAAAGGTACTATGTTTGGTTCTTTGAACACATTCTAGTATTCTTCAAGAATTTTTTCGATCTATTGTTGCTATCGAGGAATATGGTTTTTAGCGAGTTGACTAGTTACTACAATATTCCTAGAATGATGAGGCTTAATCATGATCAATGTGAATTTCTGAGCATGTTTGATTAACTTTTTAAACTGTTTAGCAGATACCATCTCAACTGTCGATGCAGGTCATTGCTCTGGTACACCAGACCACTAATCCCGAATTCTGACAATCACCTTCTGCAGTCATGACTGGTAACTTCCATGTCGATCCCACAAGTATGGCTTTCCAAACAAAGTGTCGGCTACTAAGAGCGGTTCCACATCAAAGAGTACTTAATATTTGAAAGGATTAATGAAGTAGCATACCTTGCATTGTCGGGTGATTCGAAGTTCATGTCTATCCTTCATCCAACCAATGTTATAAGGCTGAGGATGTGGAGTAGTGACAAGACCAATTTTCCTCATAAGAGTTTTAGAAACAAAGTTCTTTTGGCTTCCATTATCCAAAATCAGATGAAAAGGATTGTTATGAACCCATATCTATGTATAGAATAGTCTCTCGCGTTCCTCCTCATCGACAATAGTCGAGGCGACTAGAGTTTTCCATGTTGATGACAGGAGAGTCGACAATTTTGGGTCGGATTCCATAACGGTTTTGTCAGTCAAGTCATATGTAGACATGTTTGCTAAGAATGTCTTCCGAGCTTTGCATTCAGACACGTCATGTCCTTGGTATATATTATTTGATTTTTGATTTACAAGATTATGAATATTAATTATCTTGACAATATTGATTTATTTTGTTAAATTATAACATTGAAAAATAGTTTTGATCAAATAAACTAGGATGAATAAATGTTTTCACTTCCCAATGAATTTTATATTGTTGTCTTCAAGTGTGCATGCACATCATACATAATCACTAAAGAGTGACTAGACTCTCTTTATAGCTAGTCTCTAAAAATAAAGTTGAGATCAATTATACCACATTTCACAAAAATTCCCCAAAAGCAAATTCTGTATTTCTTAACAAACTTCCATGTCTTCAATATATTCCCACAAAGTTTTAAAACCTACGCATCAAAACCGAAAGAACACATTTGAGTGAGTTTTCCAAGATTTTGAGTTTACAGTGGCATTCATGTCTCAAGAGAGACACCCTTTGAACTTTCTTCCATGTATAGGAAAAAGGTTCCAAACCAAAATATCATGTTTAAAAATCATGTCAACATTTCCATTCAATAATTCCTTGAAGATATGTTTAAAGGTAAATTTCTCAAAAAGTCTTGAAGTTATCCTTAATTTTATTTGCCAAAGCCTGAATATTTGTGTTTTGAATAAGTTATCCATCTTGCACCCACTTTATTGTTAATGCAGGGAAAATTTTAAGAACCCCCTAAATTTCTATGTATAATAAATGGGTAACTCCCCATGATATATAGGAAAATATGAAGGAAGCCTATTTTATCAATGTTATATTATGTATATATAATTTTTTAGCGAGTCTCTCATTGAATTATATAATCTTGTAAAATCTTGGTGAATCTTTCACTAAATTATAAAACCTTGTAGAATCTTGGTGAATCTTTCACTAAATTATAAAACCTTGTGAATTCTTGGCAAATATTTCAGCAAGCTTCTCCTTAGAAAGTCATGCCCAAATACGCAGTTATAAATGACGTCCGAACCCCAATACACAATGTCGCAAACACCCAATTTTTTTTTATTTTCGCATCACTGATTGCAAGCTTTAAAATCTTTGTGTTTCTTGAGGAAAAATTGGATCTGAGGTGATGGAATTTGTTGATGTATTTGTAACTCTGGAATATATTCACTTGTATATTACATTTGTACTTTATTGTATATCCAACAGAGATGTATTATTCCTTTGATTGGAAGTGTCGTCATTTGTATTTGCAAGTGTCGCAAGTTACATTGTAAGTGTTGTCATTTGTATTGATGGGTTATTAGACAACCAGTGTGGGGTCAGCCCTGGTTAGGTCATGTGGTTGGGTTATTAGACTTGATTAGCAAGTCGGCCCCAGTCAATTATTGGCAGGTCAAGTCAATGTATAAATAGAGAGGTTGTGTCTCTCATTTGATTCACTCACTTACTTCTCAAGCTCGCATAGCTAAGAGAGAAAGTGGCCCACTAGTGGAGGAGGAGGAGCATCTGCTAGAGACATCTTATTGGGTTTGATCCTTGTGATCTTGTATTGGGGATTATCTTAACTCTCAGGAAGTTGCGGGGTTTTTCACCTTCTTGGTTTTCCCCGGTGAAACTCTGTGTATCTTGTGTGCTTGCATTATTGTGTTTATGATTGATATGTTGTAGATATGTTGTACATGTTATTCTCTTAGTGATCCTAAATGATAATGGAATGAAATTATCGAAAAATTAACATGGTATCAGAGCTGACCTAAGAAAAAGGCACTGTGCAGCTTCGGAAGCCAAGGCTTCTTAATATTTGGGTTTCTCTCCCCGATCATCAAAGGCAGGAAGCTAGATTGACTCTCCTAGCAAGGGCGCATCTTTCTGTCAAGACAAAATTCAATTCTGAGCTTTTTCATTTTTGACCTAATCTCTGTTGCGGTAAATTAGGGTTTCGGAGAAAGTTGGAATTTTTTGAATTTGAATCCATGGCTGAAATCTCCTCTTAAAAATCAAAATTTGGAGACCAATATCGATCTTTTTGGTTGGGCAGAAGGCTGGGCTTGATCAAACTCTAAATCGGGATTTTGATCGGAAAGATGGAAAATTAGGGTTTCTGCAAAAGTTGGAATTTCTGAAATATGAGACCACGGCTGGAAGCTCCTCTGAAAAATCAAAGTTTACAGATCAAGATCGAACTTTTTGGTTGGGTGAAGCTCTAGGAAAATCAAACCCTAATTCGGGGTCGTGTCTAGTGAATCTGGAAGTTTTAAAAGCAATTTTGAGGGTGAAACTTTGCAGAATTTAGAATATGAGTATACTAGCTTGACCAGCTCACCAAGGTGCATCCTTCTATCCTTTTAGAAATTTGAAATTCAAATTTGGAATTTTTAGGGTTTCTCTGACAAACCCTAATCCAGCTCTAGATCCAGTTTTCAGCAAATCAAGTGGTAAGACCTAAATCTTTTCTATTTCCAGTTGAAGTACTCTTTAAGATGTCTCACCACACCAAGCTTGAGGATAAGCTTGAAGGGGTTGATAACTTTCGAGCCTGGAAGTATAGGATTGGGTTAATCCTAGAAGAGAATGAGTTGGACACTTACATAAGTAAAGAGGTTCCTGTCCTAGAGGGAGAAGAAGCTAAAGCATTACACAAGAAGAAACTGGTCAAGGCTAAGAGAATCATTGCTGATTTTATCAAAGACCATCTCATACCTCATGTGTCTTCCCTAAAGACACATAAGGAAATGTTTGAATCCTTGACCAAGTTGTTTAAAGGAAAGAACATAAATCGGAAGATGACTTTGCAGAACCAATTGAAAGGGGTAAAGCTTCAAAATGGAGAGACCATTCAATCCTATTTTTCTAAGGTCTCTCAAATCAAGGAACAACGTGGGAACAAAGCAGTGGATGAAGTAGTGGAGAATGGTGAAATTGTAATAACCACATTGAATGGCCTGCCTAGGTCATGGGACTCCTTCATCCAAGGAATCTGTGCAAAAAGGAAACAGATCTCTTTCAGTAGACTGTGGGAGGAATGTTCACAAGAAGAAGCTAGGCTTGTGTCCTGAAAAGAAAAGATGGGGAATGAAGATCAAGCTCTCATAGCAAATACCAAGAAGAATTGTCCTAAGAACAAAAGGAACAACAACAACAACTACTACTACTACAAGCAATCTAACAGGTATGACTTACAGGTATGTTTTGAAATCTGTTCATGATTAATTTTATGACATGTTTGTCTTCATGTTATTGACTTTAGTAACAATCTTGATTAATTTTAGATTTGTCTTATCACCCTAGTAGAAGTATGAATGCATGATAGAAGACATTCATTGATTAGGGTTATGACACTTATGATTGTACTAATGCATTGTGGTGTTGTATAAGGATAATGTTATCCGCTAACATGAAAGGTACAAATCAAGTTCTAGATCAAGACCATGGTCACATGAAGACAAAGACTCATCCATAGATGGATCACATAAAATCTCTACTTACAAGGTATGTATAATTTGGTTCTACAATGCTTAACCTATGAGATATGTTGGTTACTAGTACAAATCATTGAAGAGAATAAGAATACATTATGCGGGTATGTTAGACGTAACTAGCTAACATAATAACCAGGTATGTTTTTCCTATATCAAGTTAGAATCCTACCTTGTGTTAGGATCTTATACTTTTGTATGAATGATTATTCTTGAAGTTAGAAGTTTAAGTAATCAAGGATTTATGCATATTATGTTTCTTACTTTGATTGATGATATGACTAACCAGAAGAGTCCTATGGTCAAATAAGAATATGCATGAGTAAAAGAAGTTTTTCCTAAAACCTTGAATACTAACACTTATTACCTATGTATGAAATGATCATGATCATGCATGTTAAGATTATTTAGGATCATAATGTTTTGATAGTATTGAGATTATACTAATGTATGTATGGTTATGTATGATATCTTGAGGATAACACAATGATGACACTATTGCACACTTAATCATGCATAGTGGTCCAGGATGGATATAAGTTCAAGGACAGATAATCCAGGAAGCAAAGATCAAGAGGGAGCACTCTCCAGTAGTTCCTGCAAGGAAGCAAAGATTGAGAGGGAGACCACCCAACAAGCAAACAAAGATAAGTATTTGAATTGTCATTTATTATATATATGATTACTTAAATGATGTTGTCCAGTCATGTATATACTTATGTTCCTAGATTTAGGATGTATATTATGCATATTAGAAAAGTTGCATTAATGAACAAGATACTACTAATATGCAAGTAATGTGTAAGTGGCCTATGGTACTGTACAACATTCCATTGCTACTTATCTAGAATGAAACCTCTTTGCTAACATGTTGGGAGTGGTGCACACTCTTAACAATGTTCTGGTAGAGATGGAAGGCATCTAGAAAGTTATGGGATATGGATAAATGTTGTATTGAAGCATTGGCTAAAATAATCGCATGACTGTATGGCATATATCTTTATGTGTAAGAATTTGTTCTGAAATCTATGAGAAGTTTCTAATCATGCAATTGAATATGACTTGTAGGAAAGATCGTGTACAATCACCTATAAGGACAACAACATTTGTTCCAGCAATGAAGTTCAAGAAAACTATCTATTGAAGATATTGAAGAATTTGAAGTTCCTAGGATCCAGGATGAAGTAATGAAAGGATACCATGATCGAGGAGTACCAGTCGATCATGAAGAATGATGTCTGGGATGTGGTCCTGAGACCAGAAGGGAAGTCTATTGTGACTTCCAAATGGATCTATAAGATCAAGTACGCTGCAGATGGAAACATAGAGAAATACAAGGTGAGGTTTGTAGGTCGTGGCTTCTCCTAGAAAGAGGGAAAGATTATGAAGACAATTTTGCACCTATATCCAAATACACTTCCATCAAATCAGTACTTGCCCTGGTTGCAGTGATGAAGTGGAAGATACACCAGATGTATGTCAAGATACCTTTCTTGAATGGTGTAGTCAAAGAGGAAGTGTATGTGGAGCAACCACTTGGTTTTGAGACACATGATAGGGAGTCATATGCGTGCAGGTTGAAGAAAGCCTTGTATGGCTTGAAGCAAGCTCCTAGGACTTGGTAAGGTAGGATAGACAACTTTCTATCTAGTTTAGGCTTTACCAAGAGTAAAGCAGATTCCAACCTTTATTTCAAGGTTGAGGAAGGAAATCCAGTGATACTATTGTTGTGCGTGGATGACCTGTTTGTTATAGGTGAGGATAGATTGATTGCTGACACAAAGAGGAAGCTTGCTGTCAAGTTCGAGATGAAGGACTTGGGGATGATGCACTATTTTCTAGGCGTGGAGGTGTGGCAGAGTGCAGATGGAATCTATCTTGGACAAGGGAAGTATGCAGTAGAGATCTTGAATAGAATCAGGATGATGGACTGCAAGGCCATGGCCACACCTATGGAATTGAACCTGAAGCTTCTGCGTGATGCTTTATCTAATCCGGTTGATGTTACTGTGTATCGTCAAATGATTGGGTCCTTGATGTACCTGACGAGCACAAGACCAGATATTTGCTTTGCGGTGAACACATTGAGCTAGTTCTTGACGGATCCTATAGGTGTTCACCTGGTTGATGTGAAGCATATTCTGAGGTACCTGAACGGTACAATTGATTATGGGCTCAAGTATGATGCGAATCAAAAGTTTAACCTGCAGGGTTATGTTGATTCAAATTGGGCAGGAAGTGCTGCAGATAGGAAGAGCACTTTTGGGTGTTGCTTCAGTATGGGATTAGGTGTGATCTCTTGGTTAAGCAGGAAGCAGTCCTGCGTAGCACTGATTACAGCCGAAGCAGAGTATGTTGCAGCTTGTTCAGCTAGTTGTGAGGCAGTATGGCTGAGGAATCTACTGTCTGAGTTATTTGATCTCCCGTTGGATGCTACTGGTATCTTTTGTGACAACCAAAGTTGTGTGAAGCTGTCTGAGAACCCAGTGTTCCATGATAGGTCAAAGCACATTGAGATCAAATATCATGATATCATGGATATGGTGCAGAGAGGAGGAGTGAAGCTCATGTATGTTGCGACGGATGAGCAGGTTGCAGATGTGTTGACAAAACCACTAGCCAGAGTGAAGTTTGAGTACTTTAGAGAGAGGCTTGGTGTTCTTTAGATTCAAGATACTCCAAGGAAGAAGTGATGGGACACATTTGCAGGAGCCATTCCAAGCATGGTGAGAGGAGGATCCTTTCCATGGCTGAGGATGTAAGCGTTGTGTGTTGAGCATCAGGATGATGCTCTAGTTACTACTTTGGATATGATCAGTTGGATCACAAATATGTATATGCATCAGTTGGATGCTTTGTATGATCAGTTGGATCATGTATATGTATATGCATCGGTTGGATGCTTTGTATGATCAGGTGGATAGATTGTATGATCAGGTGGATCATGTATGATGATATGTATCAGGTGGATACATTGTATGATCAGGTGGATCATGTATGATGATATGTATCAGGTGGATACATTATATGATTAGGTGGATCATGTATGATGATATGTATCAGGTGGATACATTGTATGATCAAGTGGATCATGTATGATGATATGCATCAGGTGGATGCATTGTATGATCAGGTTGATCATGGATGATGAGAATCAGGATGATGCTCCAGATGATATGCATCAGGATGATGTTGTGATGATCAGTATGATCATGAGTATCAGGTTGATACTCCGTGGTCATGGACAGGTTGTGCATGTAGCATAGAAAAGATCCCGGGAGATCAGGACAGGTAGAGCTATGTGCTCGTAACAGCCTGGGATGCTCTTTCGAGGTTTTTCTACAGTTTCACATGGAAAAGATCCTGGATATCCGGGCAGTTAGAGCTGTGTGCTCATAACAGCCTGGGATGCTCTATAGAGATCCAGACAGGTAGAGTTGTATGCTCATAACAGCCTGGGATGCTCTTTAAAGGTTTTGTGAAAGTTCACATAGAAAAGATCCTGGAGATCTGGATAGGTAGAGTCGTGTGCTTGTAATAGCCTAGGATGCTCTATAGAGGTCCAGATAGGTAGAGCTATGTGCTCATAACAGCCTGGGATGCTCTTTAAAGGTTTTGTGAAGGTCACATGTAAAAGATCCTGGGAGATATGGACAGGTAGAGCTATGTGCTCGTAACAGCCTGGGATGCTCTTTCGAGGTTTTGTTGACGTACGTAATTAGTCCTGGGATCCACAGTATGGCCCGTGATGATGAAGACCTATAGGTGGTGGGCCTACATCCAACATGAAAAAGGGATGGATCTGTAGAACTTCCTATGACAAGTAGAATTCAGAGATAGCCCAGTGATCGAGATGTCGAGTATAGCAGCAGTGATGATGATGATGTTCCGTGATCCAGTGATGATGATCCAGCTCCAGAATTGAAGACTTTCTCCAATATGTATTGATGACCTGTGATGAAAGAATACCTTCCTAGTTAAGAGGGAGTGTTGATGTATTTGTAACTTCGAAAGATATTCACTTATATATTACATTTGTACTTTATTGTATATCCAACAAAGATGTATTATTCCTCTGATTGGAAGTGTCGTCATTTGTATTTGCAAGTGTCGCAAGTTACATTGTAAGTGTCGTCATTTGTATTAATGGGTTATTAGACCACGAGTGTGGGGTCGGCCCTGGTTAGGTCATGTGGTTGGGTTATTAGACTTGATTAGCAAGTCGGCCCCAGTGAATTATTGGCAAGTCAAGTCAATGTATAAATAGAGAGGTTGTGTCTCTCATTTGATTCACTCACTCACTTCTTAAGCTCGCATAGCTAAGAGAGAAAGTGGCACACTAGTGGAGGAGGAGGAGCATCTGCTAGAGACATCTTATTGGGTTTGATCCTTGTGAGATTGTATTGGGGCTTATCTTATCTCTAAGGAAGTTGCGGGGTTTTTCACCTTCTTGGTTTTCCCCGATGAAACTTTGGGTCTCTTGTGTGCTTGCATTATTGTGTTTATGATTGATATGTTGTATATGTTATTCTCTTAGTGATCCTGAATGATAATGGAATGAAATTATCTAAAAATTAACATGATTTAGAAATCTCCTAGATATAAATGGGTCACTATAAGACCTAATGTTAAATACCAACTACCCTTCTCTTGTGGACATTAAGCAACTTGCAAAATGAGATTAAACCCATAAAATCTAGACGAATATAACTTCGACCTTGATTTCCATGATTGATAGAGAGTGA
Source organism: Larix kaempferi (assembly GCA_027924585.1). Classification (NCBI taxonomy): domain Eukaryota; kingdom Viridiplantae; phylum Streptophyta; class Pinopsida; order Pinales; family Pinaceae; genus Larix; species Larix kaempferi. The sequence goes on from BSBM01000299.1 coordinate 23,021,136, forward strand.
AAGAGCCCCTAGCAACTGCCATTTCTAGAAATCAGGGGCGAATGGGATGTGCCTAGTGATTTTGGTGGGCGAACAAAAGTTTAAATCCATTTTTAGAGGGGCAAAATTTTTTAACGTTGGATCCCCTTTTTAAGTTTGATGGGGATAACCTCTTATTCATTAAAATAAATAAATAAGATGTGTACTAATCATACGTAACGGGTGTTTAATAAAAAATTAGCCCATTAAAAATTTAAAACCCCTAAATTTAGCCCATGGGCTAAGATTATCCCCTAAATTTTTCCATGCACGAATTCAAAGTCACCAACCACTTAAATTCTATTGATACCTTTATCCATTGTAATAATCAATAGAGAATGGAGAACCATCAATTATGTGTAATTGTTTGTGCCTAACCCCTAACATGCTTTAGAATTATAGACTAGAGTACCAGAGATGAATAATAAGCCACCATCCCCACAGATATTGTCTTTCCCTTGGCATGCTCCATCAAAAGATGACCACATAATAGACTTATCCACATGTAAAGCTTTCACCAATGAGGGAGCTCTCGAGATATGTCTTTCTTTAAAAAATGGAATCTATACACAATATAAGTGATGTCCTTTGTTGGGGTCACAAACATCTATTCAAACAATGCATCATATTGAGCCAACAAAATGACCCATAGAGTAATAACATGTATATATTTTTCGACTTTTAAATATTGTCTCTAAAACCACAGAAGAAAACATTACTCGATGCTATCACCCTCCCAATCCTTATACCATTAAGATTAAATAAGTGTTCAATAATATCCACACCTATAAGGAATAAGAAAAATGGATGAACATGTGTGGATTAGATCATTTGACTATTTACAAAGTATGAAAATACCTAGACCATGTATTTGTCTCTTCCACATGATATCCTAGGTAAATTCTCTATTGCAAAATGCCAACCACATATGAATTTTCGATTTGAAATGGGATTTAATTTTCCACACCTTAGATTACCACCACTATTAATTTTGATGCACCCCAGCATGTAGAGCTTGATATCCCAATTTCACATTGTAATAGCTCCTTGTTTCATTCATTGACCAGCCTAAAGTATCATCTTCCTCTTTAATGTGAATGTGTTCTCTTTATAACTCATTTATATGCTAACTCCATTGCAAAGCATGATCCTCCAAAAGACTAATTATGTCAGTAGACAACCAATGCTGATGCCAAACATTAGAAGTGAGCCTATTGGCCAGCAGTGAATGATGAGAATATGTTTTATCATGTAAATCCTAAATCATGTCTCTTGGGATAATTGCAGCAACACCACATCCAAAAATTCCATTTGTGTTGATCCTAATAGATCCCTAATTACCAACTTTCCATGTAAGAAATCTCCCAATCATAGAAAAATTTGGCACCAATGCTTTCTAATGGTTTGAAACTTCCTTCATGTTTTTCCTCTCAAACCTTAACCAGTCTAATAGGGTGACAAATCCAAGTAATTATTCACTATAATATGCTTCTAGAGGCTATGTTTTTTAACGAGATTCCACACATTCTTGGTAGCAAGTTGTTGTGGCCACAACTACCTCCCCTACTTTTCTTGATCTTGGAATAGAAACCTAGGGCCTCCCTATACTAAATTTTGGATCTCTTAGTCTCACCTATATTGATATGTGAATAACCAATGAAGTATGATTGTTTGAATGTCTATCAATACCTTTATGATAATATTCATTGACACTATTTTTCTTCTTGAATGAGTTATTTGGATTGTTTTGACTTTGTTTTTTGCCCCTTCTGATAATATTCATTGACACTACGTTTGTTTTGACTTTGGATTTTTCCCCTTCTCTGATAATTTGCTTCGACATGACCATCGACGGGGTTTTTATAGTTGATTGAGTGTCTTAGGTTTTAGTTTTTGAGGTCCTTTATAATGCTTTTGACTATTTTATTCATGGTCCCTGATCCTTATCTCCAATCCTAATTTTTGGTTTTCCTTGCCAAGTTTGAAAACTGCATGGAAACTATCTAACCTTGGTTTCTCCTTCTATGTTGGATAAAGCATTCATTTGACTCTTTGTTCATAAATCATATTTGGATAGAAGAGGTCAATACATCACTTTGGCATGTCTTAAAAGTCTATTTTTTGGTTTGTACAAGCATTATGAAATTCTTACCAACCATTACATAGAAAAACTCAAAGGTGTGGCAACCATTGCAGAAATTAGAAAGTCAAAATCCCCCGACTATTGTAGCAAGAAAGTTAGGAAGCCGCCAACTATTGCGGAGAGGAAGTAAGAAAGTTGTCAACAGTTACGGTGGAAAGTGAGGAAGCTATCGAATTTGTGCAAATGAAAACAAGACTCACCAACATTGTGGTGGAAAAGTAAAAAATTCACCGACATTGTGTTAGAAATAGTAATTACTTTAGTTAACTTAGCTTTTACATTAGTTCTTATTTTGACATTTAGTTAATAAATGCAACAACATGTTTTACATGCATGCAAAAGCTAGATTAGAGTTTTTTAGGGTTTCCATAAGTGTTTAAATACACATTACATTTTGGTTTGTATTACATCAGTTGATATTGGTTTATGAATAAAGATTGAAGAGCCGTAGCTCATTCCGCATAATCTTTTGTTTTATTTATGCCTCCAACCTTCAGTTTGGTATCAAAGCTTAGGAGAAGATCGATCATGAGAGTTATAGAGAAGCCAAAGCCGTAGCTTTGAAGAATTTTACAAAAACAAAATTGTAGAAATTATCGCGCCCTCTCTATAGTCTAAAGAGCGATAATTTAGGGAGATAAAGTAAAAAATATTTGGGAATTATCGCATCCTCTCTATAGGCCAAGACACGATAATTAGGGCAAGCGCAAGAAGATGAGAGTGATTGTTTTTTTACTTTCACGAAGTTATTTTCTTTTACGAGATTCTTTGAGTAAAAATTTTTTTTTACAAGAGAAGAAGATATTTTCAAAAAAAAAAAAGTATTTAAGAGGGAGACATTATTTTTTGAAAAAAAAGAGGAAGGAGATTGTTTTAAAAGAAAATCTAATGCAAGACTCCGCAGCATCTATGGCTTCTAGCAGTCACAATCAATCTCAGATTTCTCCTCTTATAGGGAAGAAGGACTATGATGTCTGGGCCACGCGGATGGCGGTTTATCTCAGGTTAGAATATGTGTGGGAATATGTTGTGAATGGTTATTCCGAACCATCTGATGATGCAGCTTTTCAATCCCTTTCAAATGCAGAAAAGGATGTCCTGCCAACGCACAGGAAGAAGGATGTAAGGGCATTGCATCTTATAATGAGCGCTTTGGATAATAGCGTATTTCCAAAGATATCAGCTTCATTACATGCAAAAGCAACATGGGATACCTTGGCGACCAGTTATCAGGGTGCTGGTAAGGTACAAACAGCTACACTCCAAAACCTAAGAAAATATTTTGAAGATCTGAAGATGAAAGAATCAGACTCAGTAGATTCTTTCCTGACCCAAGTCATGGGGATTGTTAATAAGCTGAATACCTATGGTGAAAAGATCGAAGATAAACGGGTGGTTGAAAGGGTTCCGAGATCCCTACCCCACAAATTTAATCCAAAAGTTGCAGCGATTGAAGAAGCAAAGGATCTAAGTACTCTCTCTATAGATGAGTTGATCGGATCTCTACTTTCATACGAATCCAGATCAACAGGAATTAAGAGTCCTCTCTCGAGAATGCTTTCAAAGCACATGTCTCATTCTCAAAAGGTCGAGGAAGAGGCAGAGACAGAGGAGGATCAAGAGGAACAGGCAGAAGTGGTCGATGTAATGGCAATGAATATCAAGATCACCATCATAACCATGAAGGTGGGAACTACAACAAAAAAAGGTTAGATAAATCTAATATCAAGTGTTATTATTGCAATAAATTTGGGCATTATGCTCATGAATGTAGAAAGAAAAATTCTGATCAAGCAAATCATAATGCTAATGTGACTAATACCTCTGAGAATAAATAAGATATGTTATTTCTTACATGTCATGTTGCACACGAAATCCCAAAGGGACTTTGGCTTTTAGATAGTGGCTGCAGTAACCATATGATAGGTTATAGAGGTCTAATTATAGACCTAGGTGGATCAGTGAGGACAGAGGTCAAAGTCGGCACGGATGAGGTAGTTCTAGTTCTTGGCAAAGGAGTGGTCAACATTTTGACCAAACAAGGCCAACAAAAGACAATCACAGATGTATATTATGCTCCAGGATTGAAGCATAATCTACTTAGCATTGGACAACTTACTAAAAAGAATTATAGACTTGTCTTTGATGGATCAGACTATGAATTTTATGACAAACCCCCAAATAGATAGTTGATCATCAAAATACAAGTGACTAGGAATAGGATGTATCCACTAGTCATGAATTGCAGTAGCAAGGTAACCTCTTTTTCTCAAAAAGACACTTGCATGGATGATTATTGGCTATGGCATTTTAGATATGGACATCTTCACTTTGGTGGTCTCAATTTTTTGTAGCAGAAAGAGATGGTAAAAGGATTACCCCCTATGAAGGAGCCAGAAAGCAGTTATGAGTGTTGCATCACTGCAAAGCAACACAGGGATAGCTTTCCTAAAGGTATGTCTCGAAGGGCACATGCACCTCTAGAACTTATTCATACTGATCTATATGGTCCAATGCAGAAACAGTCAATTGGTGGAAGCTATTATTTTCTTACATTTATTGATGATTTCAGTAGAAAAACATGAGTGTATTTCCTTTGTCATAAATTTGATACTTTTGGCAAGTTCAAGGAATTTAGGGTTCTGGTTGAAAAACAGAGTGGTTATCAACTCAAAGTATTGAGATCAGATGGAGGGGGAGAGTATGACTCAAAGGAATTTCATGATTACTGCAAACATCATGGAATCAAGAGGCAATTCATTACAAGATATACACCTCAACAGAATGGTATTGCAAAATGCAAGAATAGAACCATCATGAATATGGCAAGGAGCTTGCTGAAAGGAAGAAATTTGTCCCAGGAATTTTGGGGAAACACAGTGGCTTGTGCTGTTCATGTGATGAACAGATCACCCACGAAAATTGTGAAGAACAGAGTACCAGAGGAGGCATGGACAGGTATGAGTTGTAATCTTTATCATTTCAGAATATTTGGTTGTGTTTCTTATGCTCATGTTCCTAAACATCTAAGAAAAAAGCTAGATGATAGGAGTGAGAAATGCATATTTCTTGGATACGGTGAAGAAACTAAAGCCTACAAGCTGTATAACCCTATTACCAAAAAGGTTATCCTGAGCAAAGATTTTTTGTTCAAGGAGGAAGTGTCATGGAATGGAACCATAGACAAGGGTGTGGGAGTTGCAATACCCCAACAAGAATATGGAGAAGAAGAGGAGCTGATTGGACAACAAGGTCTAGTAGCATCTTCACCAATGGAAAATACTCCAAAAAGAAAACCTAGAAACTCAGTTTGAGGTGAAGCATCAAGTCTACAATCAAGTAATGAATCTGATCACAGTAATAGAAAGACTAGAAGATTGGAAGATATTTATGATGAATTGGATGCAAATACCAATTATGTTTTTATTGCTATTGAACCTGTGTTTTATGAAGAGGCTGTAAAACAAGAGCATTGGGTAAAATCCATGGACAAAAAGATAGATTCCATTGAGAGAAATGATACATGGGATCTAGTTGACCTACTAAAGAATAAGAAACCCATTGGTGTGAAGTGGTTCTATAATACCAAACTCAATGAAAAAGGTGAGATTGATAGGTAGAAGGCAAGGTTAGTAGAAAAAGGTTTCTCGCAACAACTAGGAATTGATTTTGGAGAAACTTTTGCTCCAGTTGAAAGATTGGACACAGTAAGAGCAGTTCGAGCAATTGCAGCCCAGAAAAAATGGAAAGTGTATCAGATGGATGTTAAGTCAGCATTCTTGAATGGAATTCTTGAAGAAGAAATTTATGTGGAGCAGCCACATGGGTATGAAATAAAAGAACATGAAGAGAAATTTTACAAGTTGAAGAAAGTTCTATATGGGCTCAAGCAAGCTCCAAGAGCTTGGTACAACATAATTGATTCTTATTTGATCAAAAATGGTTTTAGCAGAAGCAGCAACGAACCAACACTTTACACAAAGGTAAATCAACAAGCATAGATTTTGATAGTTTGTTTATATGTTGATGATATGATTTTTACAGGTGACCTGTCAGTAGATGAGTTCAAGGAAGCTATGAAGAAAGAGTTCGAGATGACAGACCTTGGATTGATGAAGTTCTTTCTTGGCTTAGAAGTAGAACAGTCAGAAAAATGTATATTTATCTCTCAAAATAAATATGCTAATGAAGTTCTTAAGTGATTTAAAATGCATAATTGCAAAATTGCACCTACACCAGTGGCAACATGTACAAAGTTGAGCAAAGAAGATGACAGTCCCAATGTAGATCCAACACTATTTAGAGACTTGTAGGAAGTCTCATGTATCTCACAGCTACGAGACCAGATATTATGTTTGTTGTAAGCTTGATTTTGAGGTTCATGGAGTCTCCCAAAGACTTGCATTGACAAGTTGGAAAAAGGATCTTACGACATGTTGCAGGGACTTCAAGCTATGGAATTTTATACTTAAGCATTGAGTATAATGTTTTAACAGGTTTCACTGACAGTGATTTTGCAGGAAGTTTGGATGACGGGAAGAGCACTTCCGGTCATGTTTTTCATCTTGGATCAGGTGTGATTTTAGGGCATCCAAGAAGCCTCCCATTGTGACACTTTCATTAGCAGAAGTAGAGTATGTAGCAGCAACATCAACAACATGTCAAGCAATCTAGTTAGGCAAAGTTTTAGAAGGTCTTCAACAGAAACAAGAAGGACCAACAACAATCTATTGTGACAACAATTCAGCAATCACTCTATATAAGAACCATGTTTTTCACCAGAAAAGAAAGCACATTGATACTAGATATCACTTCATAAGAGAACTTGTGAACAATGGTGAAGTTAATGTTGAGCATTGTAAATCGATTGACCAATTTCCTGGCATAGTCACAAAGCCATTGGCAAAATATATTTTTGAAACCCATAGAAATAATTTAGGCATTGTAAAAGCTGCAGTAGTCAGGAGTAGTAATTAAGAGGGAGTGTTAGAAATAGTAATTACTTCAGTTAACTTAGCTTTTACATTAGTTCTTATTTTGGCATTCAGTTAATAAATGCAACAACACGCTTTGCATGAATGCAAAAGCTAGGTTAGAGTTTTTTAGGGTTTCCATAAGTGTTTAAATACACATTACATTTTGGTTTGTATTACATCAATTGACCTTGGTTTATGAATAAATATTGAAGATCCGTAGCTCATTTTGCATAATCTTTTGTTTTATTTCTGCTTCCAACCTTCACATTGCAGTGGTAAACATGAGAAAAATCTAGTGTTGCGGTGGAAAAGATGTGTAACTCACTAACATCATGCAAGGAAGGAAGAAGTTGGTTGATTTTGTGGTGAGAACATGAGAACTTTCCGATGTTTTGGCGATAAGGTAAGAACTTGCCGACATTATGGAAAGAAGGTAAGAACTGGCCGATGGTTGTGGCAAGAAGGTGAGAAAGATGCTGAAGTTGCAGCGAGAAACTCAAAACTCACTGATAGTTGTAGCGAGAAAGTAAGAAAGGTGACGCTCATTGCGCACAAAAGAGTCTCATTGATATCGTACAAAACATCTACTCTTGAAAATTAGTGTTGATGGATAGAATATGATGAGTGTTTTGGATCTGTTTGAATCTATATTTTGGATTGGCATTATTTCAAATATGTCCTAGTGGTTTATGACTTGCTTGATTGGTTTTGAAGGCCTCTTTCTCAGTACTTATTTGAACTTTGACTTCCATTGATCTTAAAGTTTTTATGCATTCATGAAATGAGTTTTAACATGATTTTAACGTCTCTCTTTCCTTGATTAGATTTCCATTATTTAAATTTGACCTTTTCTCCTCTTTGTGTTTTTTCAATTTCATGACCAATGAATTTTATGGGTAACCATTTACGAGATCATGTATCCCTATTCATGAGCTTTACAATGCACTAAATGTTTCATGATTTGATCAAATATGAGGGAGTGATCAGATTTTTTGTCATGGGACCAAGTTTCAGCATTTCAATCTAAGGAGGCATAATATTTGGTCGAATAGAGCTTATAGTTGCAAATTATTTTGAGGGTTCACTTGGTATCATTGTTTATATAATTTCATGAACCTCATACGAGGAAGGGAAATATAACTTATCAAAAGAAAGGGGAGCAAAAGGAAGACTAAGTGATGGAATTCCCCTAGAGGCCAAGTTAGCTTATATAAGTAAGGGAGGGCCCAACAATTGGGAGATAAGAGCAAGGAGGCCACTCCAATAAGGTGAAATGGAATACAATAATGATCCCCCTGCACTTATCAATCACTTGGAATTCCCTTATATGGATAATTGGAGTGCTCCTTATCCTATTGGCTCATTTCTAGATTAATTAACTACTTAATCATACAATAACCTAGTTTAGCCCTAAGTAAGACTAAATTCCCTCCAAGTGGAAAATTCCTTTATGATGTAATAGGTTTATAGTTATGTATTTGCAAGTGACTAATGATTCTCCTCGTAGCTCCTATTGGGTGTGGAAGAGATGGAAGAGGCTCCCATTGGCCCACACTATGGAGTGTGAAGAGTTTGTCTCCCATCCTATGGGATATGGATGAGGAAAACTATTCTCTCTGAACACATTAAGCCATAATTCGAATTTGAAAAGAGGGATGGGTGTATGAGACACAAACCAAACCTTTTTTCCCGAGAATGAGTGAGGGAGACAACACTATTGAATGCATAATAAGATAAAGCTTCATTTCATGTCCATTCCAACCATAGATTTTGCAGTTTTTAATGGATTTGTACGGGTTTTTTGAAGGATATATACTGATGGTATTATTTGCGGGTGTCAATGGATATTCAAGGACAAATATTAAACTTAGAGGCTCATCCTACCATTTCCTCTCCTTTCTTCTTTTGGCATTTTCCTCTTTTGAAAAATTGTCATTTATTGCTCTATTTGTATTCATAAAAAGAAGAATTAAGGTTGGTGGATGATAGAGATGCATAAGGAATACCCCATACTTGTAATTCATGGTCAATTGATTTTTTGAATGCATCATCCTATTTGTTTACGAATATTATTAATGTTTTACTAAATAATTCCTATAAAATAGGATTAAGCTCAAATATCAATTCTGGGGTCAAATATATGGTCTTAATCTTTAATTAGGTCATTTAACTCATATTTTCAGCCTACGGACCTCTAATTAATTTTCTATAATTTTCCAAAGTTTAATTGAAAAAGTTGGATAATTTACAGTAGACTTTGGAAAATTAATTATAGAAAATAAACAAGGAGGGATAAAAGGCTGAATTTATAGAGTTGATTCTAATGAAGATGATTAACCTTAGAAAGAATTTACAATCCACAAAATGAATTTTAAAGCCTCATTGTGACAATTAAGGAATTTGGCAAAATTAACAAGTGCAAGAAAGTTGAGGGAAAATTCAAAGGGAAACCAAAGTGAAAATGATAGTGAATGAATTCCAATCTAATGTTGATCATGATTGTTTTCAATTGAAATCAATCTCATATCAAAATTCCCGATGGGGAAAAGATATAATATGTAACATTTGGTAAGTTGGTTTAAATGTCACATTTTGCATCACTTGGAGAATTTTCCTAGTTTATCTTTTTGGAATTGTTAATTTGATTTATTGCAGTTTTTCTTTGTGATCAATGTATTATCTCTCATGTATTGGATTATTTTCATAGGAGATCATGATGAAAATTGACGAACCCAAAATTTAATTGACCAAGATTGATGTTTAAAAGCAAGCATGATGCTCATGATGACCACTGAGGAAGCGAAAGTTGAATTGACCAAGATCGATGTTTGAAATGGAGCATGGTAACCATGAACAAGGGGAGATCGTGTTTGATTAGTGATGGTAAAACAACAAGTTCTAAAGGCTCTAAAGGAGAATCTCTCTATTGTAGGAAGCCAATGAAGTCAACATGCCACATGAAGACAAATTCTACTAAGTGGCAAAAGTCATTAAAGACCAAATTAGTGGATTATCAAAGGCCACTCAAGGGTGAATTAAATCATTTTTTGTAATAAGTTATTCAAAGAATTCCGAAAGTTTCAACGTAATATGGAAGGGAAAGGGTCACCTAAACTTGGCCTAATATTGTAATCTCATTTAATAAAAAGAACTTTTTTTTCTCTCAAAATTTTCCAAAATACTATTGATAAATTGTGAATGAGGAGAAGCTTAGATTAAGTTATATATAGGAATATTGTTGTTATGTAAATTAATGTGTGATGTGATTCATGCTCTTTCACCTATGGATATGGAATAAGATTGTTTCATATTTTTGAATGGATTGTTTGCAACACCTAAAAAACACATACTAATTTTTTTTTTATAAAGACGTGATTTGACGAACATGTATCAAAGGTTGAAGGTTGAGGCACATCCAACACATGTCTACAATGCATTGGAAGACTCCATCGAGTCCTTTGTGGTATTACCTCATTCATATTAGTTAGTTGTTAAACACGTTCTTTTCACTTGTTCATAAAGTGATAAACGTGGATGGTTTTGATTTCTCACTAGGGAATTGGTTTTGTTTTGCTACCATGTCCATTTACATATTCACATTTAGTTCCCTATTTATTCGTTGTTGTAAAAACATTATTACTTTAATGGAAACTTAGCAAACTTATACATGTTTATTAGTCCCTTCCTTCCTGTATAGCAGTAGGGACAATAGGGAATCGATTTCTTATAATTCTATTAATTTGGCACAGTTTACAAAGTAATTTATCCTATTTTTTTTTATAAAACTATGTGCGGCTAATCACATGAATTGGAGCCTTATTTGGATTTTTTTCGATGCACTAAGGTTTACGATATGGTATATTATATGTTACCGTGGTATGTTGTCGCGGCTCCTCTCACCCACTGCAAACCTGTGTGGTGCAGTGGCATCCTCTCCAGGCCTCCGGTTGTGGATGTGTGGTGGGGTGGCATCCTCTCGAGGACATAACTCCTGTTACTCTTAATTCTGGCATTCTCATCGTTCTTCTCTCTGATCTATGCGTGATTCTGCATGGTTTCCAGCTTGCGAGATTCTTTGCCATCTTGCTTGGCGTTCTGGTTATTTTCTCTCTGCCATCTCCTACATCTTTTTGAAGATTCAAGAAGGTGTTCTTCATAACTGGTGCACATTTTTTGTGAAGACTCTCTCCATAAACCTAATTGTTTTCAAGACTGTTAGTGCCCATGTTTGGAGAGAAAGGTCGAGCCCGTGATTGAAGACTGCAATATTTTGATGTTGTAGCTGAGTTGGTGAATGGTGGTTGTTGTAGCTCGTGGAAAGCTCATTCACTGTGAATTGGAGATTGTTGCACATTTTTTTAACTGAGTACCACTCTCCATATGGTTCCATTGGTGATATGCATCACATTTCTTCAAGAACATTGGTAGCTATCAAAACCTAATTTCTGCTTGAGGTTCTTCGTGGTCGATTCTCTCTGCATTAAAATGTTGTATGTATAGTGATGGTGATGGCACTCCACTAAATTGAAGAATACTCATTAATAAAATGATAACATTGTGAACCCTAGATCGTGGAGTGGAATGAAGTGACATCGTGGAGCCGGTGTGTGTTGTTGGAGAGATAGAGTTGGACGTGTAAGCGTTAAACTGTTTTTCCATATCCATATGCGAATGCCTGGTTTGATTGCTGCATTCTGTGGTGTGCAACTCAAGAACAGGTTTTCTTAGAAGCATTATGTTGGCACACGTTTTTATTGAATTTATTTGTAATTTAACATGTGGCACATTGCATTTGCTGGCAATTTTTTTCTTAAACTGAAATTCTCTCTACTGGATTAATATTTGGATTATAAAGGTTTAGTAAATGGATTTCAAGGCTACAATAATCTTTTTCTTAGTATACATCTATGTTTTGAGTCAGATTGAAGCTCTTAATGTAATTCAGAGTTACTTCTTGAAAATGGCTGATTTGATTATTTGGGTGTGGCTATAGTGAGCTACAATCCAAACTTTTCTTTTACCCAGACACTTTATTAAGATTTGTAGCATAGAGAACATATCTGAAAGAAAAATCTCTGTATAATTTGTATAATTTTTGTTTTTCCTTCCGATTTTCTTGCTGACATTTTTTCCCTTTACCTCTGAATACTACTCTTCAAAATTCACCTTTACTTTGAAAGTTGAGTCTTATTCAAAGCTCTCTTAAAGTCCACTTATTTTGTTAATGCCTCTTTCTAAGTTTAATTGCCATTTTTAGTTATATTATTCTTCGATTTAAAGCTTCTGAGGTCAACTTTTTATTTCATTAATGTGTGTCTCTTCTTGTCTTGTAGGACTTTTCTTATAGATGATAGTAACTTCATTTTGTTATGACATTTCAATTCTCAGGTTGGAAAACACCTCTGAAATCTCACAAGGCATCCTCAAGAAAATATTTGCGCCTTAGCCACTGGGTTACTTGATTCTTGGAAGAAGGTTGTCATGTTAGAAACTGTTGCTAACAATGGAAACAAAGCTACAATGTCAGAAGATAAGCAGTCCAAGTCTATCAAAGTTGAGGTGACTACTGTTAAGCGAGAGTTTGTAAAGGTTGAGAAAAAACCCAAGGAAGAAGCAGCATCTATCCGCAGTAAGAAGGTATCATCCTCTTCAAATGGCCCTCCAAAACTAACAACAATGATTAAGTGTAATGATGCAGTACGCGACAAGATCCGCCAGATTCTTCATGAGGCTTTCTCCAAAGTAGTTAACGAAGTTGATGGTCAGAACCTGGTGAGAGTAAATGCATGTGATCCAGTACGAGTTGTAGTTACTGTTGAGACACTGATGTTTGGAAAGTTAGGGCAGTCCAATGGAACCCAAAAGTTGAAGTATAGATCTATCCTGTTCAACCTGAAAGATGCAAACAATCCATATTTGAGGAGAGTTCTTCTCGGGGAAATTAAACCAGAGAAACGTATTGTCATGACAGCAGAGGAACAAGGCACTTTTTGAGTGTGAACGTGGGATAAAGCCTAAAGCTACAACAGATCAATTCAAGTGTGGTAAATGTGTCCAGCGGAAGTGCACCTACTATCAGTTGCAAACAAGAAGTGCAGATGAACCTATGACTACATTTGTCACATGTGTAAACTGTAATAACCATTGGAAGTTTTGCTAATCTCAATCCAGATTGATGCCTTAGTATATAGGGCAAAATTAGGTTTGTTAGATCGAGAGATTCAATGCCTACTCCTTGTTGGTTAAACTCACTGATGGCTTGGTATATAGAGCAGAATTAGGTTTGTTAGATCCAGAGATTCAGTGCCTACTCCTTGCTGGTTAAACGCTAAATGGAACCCTTCAGAAAATCGAGATTTGTTACATATTAACTTTATAGTAGGTAGAAATGATTGTTTAGGTTTGTCTAGTCTTAGCATTAATTGCACATCATGATTTAAAATTAGCTTTTTAGCCTTTTAGTTTTGGCAAGAACTAGAAACTATGCTTTCATCTGTCTTATTTTATATATATATATATAAACCTAATTGTTTACACGTTCATTATTAAATCTATATATATTATCTCTCTCACACACATAAGCAAAATTAACTTTTACATTGGCAATATAAATACCATGCAATGTTCTAGCCAATGAATATGCATAGTCACGACCCCAAACATATGATGCTAACATTACCACATGCCGGTGCTATGTATAAGTAAGTATACAGACATGGTCTTGGGGAGAACCTAGTGGCCTCACCTATTCACTCCTTGGTAAGCACTTGGGGGTTCCATCTCCCAGAAACCCCAAGCATCCACCACATTAAATGTGATTGTGACGAGTTGTTGATCATTAAACTCGCCTGATTTGGCATGCATGCTAGCATGCTCCACCTGTCCAATGTACTGCACTTATTAAATGAAGTTGTACAATGCATTGAATCTCACAGCTTCTCGGTTAAGTCATTGATCCTCTTGTAACTTCGTTCTCATTTGCAAGGTGAGGGAGAGGGGATTTCCCCCACAGCGGGGGTCAATTGGTAGGCAATATCATATCACATCCATTCATATTGGGGAATAAACTATGATATGGAAATGAGAAAATATATTGGCATGTATTAAGGCGCCAAGGGGGCTTAATTATATTATATGACAATACAAATATTTAGGGTATATTTTATTACATTTCGTGTAGAAGCGGTGGAGGGGATGCAGAGGGAAAATCAAGGGACAAGGGCACGGGGCATTGAGTTTGATGGACAAGGGATACTCAATCGGGATGTATGATGGTTGATGCTAGTGCTCTATTGAAGGGTTTTCATGTTTCTCATGTGCTTGGTTGGTTAATGGATCTTCAAATTTTGAATGGAATTGAGGTAATGATGGATTAGGATTTCTATATTTTATGTGATTGCTATCAATTGGAAGTGTAGTTTAGGTGCATATTTAACGTCTATTAATCCTGTGTTTTTTTATGGCTTTCAATGTGGCTTTCCTCCTTAAGTCTATTTGAATTCTCTTTGCTCTAGAAATTTCCTTTTGTGTGATATCTAAAATCAGCTCATCCACTAGAGAGCATCTAGGTTTGTGCATTGAGACCTTGATCCTTTCTAACATTCCTAAAGAAAGCCTCATGCAATCCTTGGTTGACCTCATTTTCCCAAGTCTCCAATTCCTTCATGACTCTTATATTTTATAAAAAACAAAACACTTTGTTTTTCTAAAGTTACTCTTCATTTCCACCATGTACTCCATTGTTAAACTCTAATAACCCTACCCTAGGGACTCCACCTTTGAGTTAGAGAGGAAATAGCCTAAAGAGACAAAAAAGGTTAGGTGCAGTGACAATATGGCCTCCATCTTAGTTGTCCATAAGCTATCATTGATTTTAGAAGTTCAATCTTAAGATGCTAGTTTGTGTACTAACATGGAAGAACAAGCATCTATAAGATGATGGATATATACTTAATGGTAGAAAAATTGGTGGAAGAGGTTGAAAGATACAACTACTGGGTAGGAAACAATGGCTTATATGACCATCTACTTATGCTCATACAACTAGAAAAGGATGATAGAAAACCTCCATTTCCTTTTATATCTAATCATGATTGCTTGGCTAAGGAATATTTTAGACTTCTTATTACAAAAAATGGAAATTTCATGATCCTTGTCGATGAGTTTAAGTTATGCTTCAATTTGCCTCCAATCTCAAACAAGTTAAGAAGTTAGTTGCAGGGAGCACAAAGATGAAAAAGGAATAAAATCAAGTAGACCTAGAAAAGGTAGAAGAAACATAACCACTCTTTTTGAAAATAATTTCAGAGGGTCTTCCAATGATGACGAGTTGCTAGAATTAAAGACAATAGAGGATACAGAGTATGCGTGTCTTTGTCATATTATCAACCTTATGTCTTATCTAACATGGTTTAATGACGTTTTTTAAATTACTCATGACCTAGAGACTCTTTGGCACCATGGCTATGTAGGTTTCGTGGTATCAATACTCAACATTGAAAAGAATTAATACTTACCGTGCATGGTAGCTCAATGTAACAGGGATATTTTGAAGCCGAAATAATTCTGAATTTCCAATTGTTATATCATGTTAGGTAAATGAGCTTTGGTTAAATCGACAAGTTTGTCGAATCTGTCACTTTTATTCATTATATTTTTCATTTTGGGGGGGGGTCCTTGATTTTTCTCTCGAGGGTTTCTTTTCCAAGGATGAAGTATGGTGGAAGTCATCCTACCAAGGCTCTCAGGGTCTACTCTTAAAATTCAAGGGGCATTTACTGAGTGACTCCTTTCTTAGTTCTTACCACAGAGAGAATGACATTTAAAAGGAAAGCTTGGACCTTTGGAGTTTTCGAGACTTGTGATCCAAATCGAGAAAGGTAAAGTTTGCTTATCGATATGCTTATTTTTAGTTTTCATACAATAACTTCATTTGTGAGCCACTATAAATCAACTAAATCTCTTTTAAATTGTTACAGGGTTTACTCAGAGGTCGTGGAGTATTACGAATTCGTTGTTTCATTTATATCAATTCTATTCTTACAAAGGGTAAGCTGACCGAGATACTGTTTACTCGGTCTTGTTGTATTATCATAGTGTTTCTAATTTCCATCTACGTGGTAATTAAGTATACTAATTATCAATCTCTCATGTTGAACTTGGTGATTTCATTCACAAACTTTGGTCTCCTCGACATCTCCAGAACAATGGCTTCTACAAAAGGTATGCATAACTCCTGGATATTATAAATGAAATTCTTGTAAAATGTGGAGTATAACTCCTATACAAACCTATGTTTGGATTTTATTTTTGACGTAAGTTTTTAAATGTGTATTGGTAGGGTATTCTCATCTCGTCCCTTTCGGTCTTCAACGCTGTTGTAGTTCCACTTTGGGAATGTTTGGTTGAATTCCTGTATAGGATAGATAGGAAAAAATATGTTATAGAAGCATGAACCTCAAAACTCAAAATATGTGCAAGGAAGTTTCACGCTTTACCATGCCCATCAATAAAATGAAAATATCTAGGCAATACGAGAATAAAGTCCTTACATTGAGTATTTGTAATGCTTACAGTGTCTTTTCGCACTTAGGCGAAGAGCGTGCCATCTCATTTGGTATTTATTCTACAATTCTCGGCGTAATTGAATGAAAGCTAATCCTCAGTCATTGTTGTTGTTCTTTATATTTTGGAGAACCCACTTTGTTAGGATTGAAGCAGATTATAACATGACTATTTTCTTTGGATGATTACCAGCATGAAAATGAGCCACAGAGTCAAGTAGACGGTGCCAAAGGAGGTCTGTAGTATAAAAATGGAGGCATGTACTACATCGAATCCAAGACAAGAATACATGGACCCCTCACCTATTAAAAGAAATACATTTAGACACAAATATAAGGAACCACAACGACGAAGTCAACTGGTTGGGATGAGTAGGATGCAATGGACCAGAATCATCCATCGGAAGGGAGTTTTAATGTATTCAAGATGATAGAAGACTAGGCAAGAATGAGTCTTGTAATTTTGGAGATACTCCAGTCCCGGTGTTTCGATGGTGAAACTATAATTTTATATCCAATTCAATACCCATTTATAGCAACAAAGCTAGAACGAAACCACGGGTGAAAATAATATCCTCTCCCTGGAAATTGTGCGTACTCTCGTAGTGCCTAAACCCGTACAAGACAGGACAAAAGACTGGCTAATATCTAAAATGCCATTTTATAATGAATTAGTAAATTCATTAGACTTTCTTGCTTTTCCCTTAACTAAATAAGTAACTACGGAGAGATGAAGGAGACTAAGCTAGACATGAAAGAGAATGATGGATTCTTTTCACTACACTTTAGGAATTGTTGCATATAACAATACGGAACTTCATATTTTACAAAATGAAATATGCAAATGCGCTAACATATGTTGAGGGTTTTCATACTCAAACTATATGTACCCCATAAAATAATAGTTACCTCTTAGCTTAATTTACTCAAACATGAGGTAAACATTAGTAGTATGAGAAATGTTCATTAATAAACTTCTTAATTGATTATGAGAACTTCATATCTATTTGTTACTTATAACCTCATGGTTGTAACACAATTTCAATTCATCCATATCTCTTTGGGTCGATTCTTAAATATTTATACCTAAAATGGAAAGTGATATTATTACATTGTTTGTCTTTATACAATGAGTTTCTCATACCATCGGATGATAATTATATAATAATGATTCCTCTTGTATTGACATCCATGATGGACTGTGCCAAATGTCCATGCAATATTTCCAGGGCACATGTTTTTATGATCATAATATTCGCGTCGTGGAAATCTCTTAGGAAAAAATTGATGAATACTACTACCAAAATCATCTCACAAATAAAACCAATAACAACATAATATAAACTTTATTGCTTTCCTTAAACTATTGTCATTAATATTTAAAAGTTAACATAATATAAACTTTATTTCTTTACTATTGTCATTAATATTTAAAAGTTAAGATAGTTTATGAGAACTCGTGTAACTTGTTAGTTATAGTGAATGAAATTACCATTGGAGTTTAGTTTGAAATTTCACGTCCTACCTTGTACATAAATAGATTTTTGTATGACGTTTTAATTTTAACATTGTTTTTCATTTGACATTGAAATCTTACATGTCATAATAATAGTTGATTTTTTTTTAAATAACATTTATAATAACTATATGAAACATTAAATTCTCATATATTGCCTCATATAATACAAAAATATAATAAACAAAAAGACATAATAAACATAATGATTAAACCAAGCACACGCATAATGACAAAGAAGGTTTAAATAGGTTTGATGGGCCACCAAATTCCAAGGGCCCAAAAAACCATGACGTAGTCAAGTTTACCTAACAAGGATAGACAACTAGACCATGACAAAATTCAAAATTTCCATGTTAGAAATAGAAATATAAAGAAAATACACACACACATTTAATTACTAATAACTAATATTTGAGCTTGGGATATAGATATTGATGACGTGTAAAAATAAAAACTCACTTCAAATTGACGAGTGAAAATAAAATTCACACTTCATTAATTACATTTAATTTTATAAAGTGGCAGTGTTTTGAAATCTAAAATGGAAAATTAAGACTATTTACCCTTAAAATTTCAATCTTGATTAGAAGATTGTTTCGAAAATCCAATTGTAGAAGCTACGAGGAAGTTATTAAAAAATGGGTCATAAATTTTGACCAAATTTTACATGATGCAAATTATATTTAACTTATTAAGGACCTGCATAGTTTTATAGTTGAAATCATTATTTTTTTATGTAGGATATTAATTATAAAAAGGTTATACAAGTAAACAATTTAAATTAATAATAAATCTATAAAGCATAATAATAATAAAAACCATTTTATACATTCACAAAAGTTATCAAAAATTCACAGAGAGAAACAATGTGAATCACTTATAATCATAATTACTAAAACAATAATGAAAAAATAAATAAAAGGTAAGAACTAACTATGGTTTATATGGTTATATATTCACATATAATTTTGAATTAATAGAGAGAAGTAAAATAAAATTATAAAAAATTATTATTTTTTAATAACATATTTTGTTAATCATTAATAATTAATAGAAAATAGCAAGCAATTTGTACTCACTAGATAAATGTATATAATAAATGTTATTATTATTTATTTTAAATCTTTTTATATTTTGATTAAATTTTTTTCTAATAAATATAATATAAACTATATAAAATTTATGAATTCATTAGTACTTATTAATAAAAAAATAAAAAAATTTGATTTTTAAAAATTCTATTTAGCACCTATTGTTTGTAAAACCTGGGAAACAAACGTTAAAATTAATAGTGAGTAAAAGGAATTTGATTTAAAAGCGATTGCAATATATTTGCGGGAGGTAGGTATAATTTAATAATAATGACATGTGTACTTGTTAGGTGGACGAGTAGATTCATTTAACAGGTATCGGCCTTTGATTTTGCATTTGGCACAGGATCTTCTAGTTGTATACTCCTTCATACAAAATGCCATTAAAGGCCTCAACCCTTGTGACAAGTTTTGAAATTCACTTGGCATAAATTATGTCCCTTTACTTCCTCTCTCTGTGAATGTTTGGCGAGTTCCTTTTCGCTGAGGATTACTTGCTCTTTCTTGTCAGAGTACTCGGCATTCTTCTCCATGAGGACTTGCCATGAAGTAATATTATGCAGTTGAATGGTTAATATTTATGTGAAGGTTTCTCTTTTTTAAGGATTTCATTACTGGTTTTGGTGTCGGTGTCGGCTCACTGAAGCAATTTCTATATTCAAAATTTAACTTACAGGTAAGGATTACGAGGCATCAACACCGCCAGGTAAAGTTGACACTTCTGTGTACTTGTTACGTCCTTATATTACACTGTGTACTTGTTACGTCCTTATATTACACTATTGCCGTATCTTTTTAGAACACCTGGGTATAACATTAGGTTATGTACATCCATTTTTTGCAGGTCATTGTTGTTAATTGTTTATGAAGTCGATAATATTATGACTATGATTTCCCGGGCCGACCACTTACAACTTCGGCCCTATTCAAGGTAAATTTCTTTCCCTCTGCTTTATTCCGTGTGTCAACTTCTATATTTGCATTTCATTTAGCTGAAACAATGTATTGACTCCTCTGTTCTTTATTGTTTACCAAAAATCCATCGAAGTATGTGTATTCTCAACAATGTATAAATTGGGCATCTGCATGTATGATTAATGTTCTCTATTGTGGAACTATCACTGGAGATTCCTCACAACTCTTCCTAGATTTAGAATTGGGTCCCTAGTTATTGTAGATTCCCTCCATGAAATTCTGGGTATAAACCTGTGGATTTTTATAACTTTTGAGTAGTTGTAAGCTTTAATGTCATCAATAAATTAGTTATTTTTAAATATCTGTCAAGACGAATGTGGAACGTTTAAAAGGGCAAAGCTCTTCTCCTCGACTCTTGGTTTTGGGTTTGTATAATTTTTTTAACTTAGTGGTTATTTAATGTCTTGTTTGGTACTTGTTCTATTGAACTTATTCTTTTAATATAAATATATAGAGAAAATCAATCCCCGTCAACTTTCTATGGATATTGATTTTTTCTTCATAGGAAACATAATGATAACACTTGGTTATAGGGTTGCGTTCCCAAGCATCCGGTTTGCATTGTATTAAGTTATTGATTTCTTCCGAGGTAGGTAATTATAAATCTGAGTATTTAAAATATAAAAAGGCACCCATGACCGTGGGCAGCTTCTTCCTTTAATTCTTTATCTAAACTATCTATGCGGTAAACACACTGTGTGTTAACCCTCTGGAATGATTCTCTTGAGAAAATGTTTATCCATCTATTAAGTATTAAAACCTTGGAATTTACTTCCTTGATTTCTTTTGTGCACTAATAGAGTTTTCTCATTATAAATTTAAATAGAACTCCTAAATCATAATGCCCATAATTTTCCTTATAGGGTAGTTTTTAGTTTTCTATATCTCTGTATAATTTCTAGGGTAGTTTTTAGTTTTCTCTATCTGTATAATAGGTGGGCATACCCTACTAGTTGGAAAGAGTAGTAATATTTCTAGTTGAAACCCAGTTTACTAACACTAAAAATTAAATTCTACTCTATCATAAGAATCATTTACATAAATTTAAAAATATTTTTAATTTATCATTCCTTAGCATGCACAATAATCAATACAACAGAAAATTACTTTGCATAATCAACTTATAATTTCTTGGATGGGTGATTTTTTTTATATAGAAAGGTTTTCTTTTAGTTATTATTAATTAAGTCATTATTTATTTAAAAAAGGAGTTGTCCCAAAAATTATTATCCCAGTCTTATTTTCCAGGATTTTTTTTTTTAAATGGATGAAATTAGGGTGTTTGAAAGAAGAAAAGTAAAAAAAATAAAATTAGTATATTTAAATTTTACTCCAGATCCTATTCACCCTAAATTTACATCAATGATAGTTTCTAGAGCCCATTCACCCCTGTTTTCCATTAATTGTGGTTTTTAGAGTCTCATTTGCTCGAATTCCAACAATAGTAGTTTCTAGAGCTCCCATTCCCCAAATGGGATATATATATATATATAGTGCAATGCAGAAATAGCTTTACTCATCTTCTCCAAGAGGCCGAGACTATGA
This sequence comes from Larix kaempferi, assembly GCA_027924585.1. Classification (NCBI taxonomy): domain Eukaryota; kingdom Viridiplantae; phylum Streptophyta; class Pinopsida; order Pinales; family Pinaceae; genus Larix; species Larix kaempferi. Next base: position 23,042,966 of record BSBM01000299.1, read on the forward strand.
ATTTGGAAATAAAATATGGGTACTCTATTCATTTGCAGCCAAGATGCTACTTTGTGGTTTTCTAGATTGAATTAATGCAACAACGGTATTACCAAATATCCAAACAATTTTAGCCCACGTTTTTCTGAGGCATGTTTTCACAGAGTTTTTTTACCAATTAGCAAATTTATTTTTTCCATTTTGTAAATTTATTTTTTCCATTTTGTGTAGAATTTTTAGCTTCAACCGAGTTTGCACATTATTGACTATTATTATTTTTAAATAAAAACATTCAAATTAACTTTCACCCATAAAATTTTTTTCTTTATGCCCAGAGTTAAAATTTATGTACAAAACCTTCACGTTCAAGACCTGCAACATCCTAACCTAAAGTTATAAACTGCTATTTGAACATAATTTATATACACACATGTCAATATTAATCTTCTCAAAGTTCTTATTGACAATGAGCCAAAATGATGAATTCTACTTAAGCAACTCCGGTGCATGACCTTATTCATTATGCTCCAACAACTTCTTCAATTTATAGCGGCATTGATTTCATTCCTATCTCTATCCATGATGAGCTTCTCTATCCATGATGAGCTTGTTATCCTCCAACAATTTCTTTAGTTTATAGCATCATTGATTTCATCGTCTTCTTGATCCACGTGTTTTTATTAATATTTATAATTTAGTGTGAAGTGATATTATTTCTTTAGTTTATAGCATCATTGATTTCATCGTCATCTTGATCCACGTGTTTTTATTAATATTTATAATTTAGTGTGAAGCGATACATAATATATTTAGACTTCAAATCTAAGATTTATAATTTCATTAATTATTTTGATTAATCAAATTTTAAAAGATATATTTAGACTTCAAATCTAAGATTTATAATTTCATTAATTATTTTGATTAATCAAATTTTAAAAGATATAATTATGTATTATAAATATTTAATCTTTTTTAAACTTCACAAATGCAAATCTTAACTAGCCATGTATTCATAAAGAATAAAAACATTTAAAAAAAATTAGATAACATAAATCTTCCCATCTTTAAAATATGTCATTCAATAAATATAACAGTTATATATATATAATCCACTCTTATTTACAAACTTTTCAATTCACATGCAAGATCATTTCATACTCAAAGTTCGCCGCTCTTCTCCAACCTATTTCCTCCTTTTTAAAGTAAGTTCATTGCACACCTTCTATTTTTATCTCTATATTTAATTAAAAAGAAATTGTTTTTTTTTTTATCTCATTACCTTTTTCTATTCAAAACAAACTAATTCATATCCAACTCTAAAAGAAGAGATCGAATAAAGATAGGTTCTCATAAAAAAATAGGTCAGTTGGATTAGACTTTCAAATCTAGTTGCGGGGATGCTTTCTAGTGGGAGGAATTGTTATGATCATGAGGTGTAGTAAGCAACCCTACTTAATCAGCTAGACATATCTTCTAATTATGAGCATGCAATGCTTAGTGACATATCTTCTAATTATGAGCATGCAATGCTCAGTTAACTTTGTTGAGTATTAGTGGATAAACTAGTTAAAGGAAAGATCTACATTAAGATGCAAAGCAATCTTGTATTCCAGTTGTTCAAGTTTTATTAGTTAACGGTTTGGTGTTTAATTATCAGCGTTGTCCATGTTTGAGAGAAGTGACGTCCATGATGGAGACCGGTAGATTGAATCTCATACATTTCTTTAAAACTTGATCCGCTGGTAGATGTCATGTGTTTTCTGGTCCAATCTTTTAACCCATATATTTTAAAATGTTATGGAGTTTACCTCTGGCCTTTTTGCTCATACCATATACCATTTAAAAGAATAATTCATTTTTCATGATACTTTAGAAAGCACATACATGTATTTTTCCATTTTTCCATCCCTCTTCATAACTACATGGATTATTTGATTCATAAGTCTGGTTGACTGAGTTGCTCACGCGTTCAAGCATTTAATTGGTGAAATTGGTGTTTGAGGGCCCTTCCCATTGACCTCTACCGGGGTGTTGCCCCTATCACAGTGTGAGGGCACTTCCCTCGACGTTCCCTACAACAGGGAGATCAAAAGAGCAGCAATTAATGGATATCAAGGGCATAATTCTATATAAGATAGTCAAAATAATAAAATAAAATAATCAATATTATTGAGAACATTAATAATTCAAAGAAAAGATAAAATAGGATAGAGAAGTTAAATATCTTTTTAGAATCTAGTTTTTTTTTTTTTTTACAGTAACGGGTAAGAAGTTTTATATTAAAAAAGGAGGGACTGATACAAAATTTGGGAAGACTGTACCCAACAAAACGAGGGATGAAGACACCTCATAACCATTTTTTTACATCTCAGAAGAACATCTATCCGAACAAGTAAAAAAGACAGTTTGCTTATATCAGCTGATTAGATATTAAAAATAACATAACATAAAAGAAAAACTAGAGCTCAGTTGTCTGCTAAGCGACGAAATTCTTTCTTTCTACCAACAGCCATGTTCTCGCTATCTCTCATTCCCATGATTGTAGAAGGGGTGTTATCCTTGCTAGTTCTGATACAGTCCACCTTAGCTTCAACGATTCTGAGGCCACTATGCATTGACTCCATCTTTCCAGCCATACTGTCCAATTGGACTTTCATTTTGTTGTTGTTGCTTCTTGCATTAGAGATTGATATTTCAACAATGGAGGCAAGGTGTGAAACAGATTTTTTTAGGTCTTTATTTTCTCCTCTCAGCCAGCAAACCTAAGATTCTATGTCCTGAAGATGAGACAACACACCAGGAGGGGGACTTTCCAATTCTTGAGGTGCCTCCAGGTTCACGATTCCAGTCGATTCTTCAACTAGACTCCATAGCTTGATGGGTCCTAGTTCCCCATTCCTGCCACGCAATTGCTGAAGAGCTCCATGTTGCATTGGAGCGCCAAGATTGATACTGGCATCAGTGGGACACCATTTCTTCTGAACACCATAGCCCAACTCGAAATTGTTTTGAACGTCGTTGGGGAGGTTTCCAGTTCCCTGATTACCCTCCTACTGCAACCAACCTTTTCCAACCTCAGAGTTTACAAGCTGCCCACGATGAATTGGCTTGATTTTGTTTACAAGTGAACCATGCGTGTCTTTCTCCCTGAGTCCATTCCCTTGCACCACCTCGAGGGCAGAAAGATAACGCTGCAGACCAAAACCTTCAGAGTTAACCTGTATATGAGTCTTGCATTGGCGACATTGTAGAGCCGGGAGACAGAGCCCAGAATGACCACCAGTGTTTCCACACTCCATACTGCACCGAAAAACAGATTGCCTGAACTAGAACCATTGCAAAATCCAACGAAAATAGAGGGGGAATGAATGAAACAAGTCGTCGCTCAGGGTCCTGTTATAGGAGTTGGAATCCCTGCCAACTGTCCACATTAAAATTCTGCATGCGAGCCAGCAGGGTCCAGACCTTAGACGTCGTCGCTTGTGTCTAGGGAATGGAAGACTAGATTGTGAACTTGATCCTTAATAAATTCGACCTGACATTTGTGGCTGCCATTGTTGGCCCAATGAGACTAAGGTAAATCTGCTGAAGGGTGGGCTTGCTAGGATAGTCAAGGTGGTCCAAAACATTATGGAAGCCAAATATTATCAATGCTTTGTCCATTCTCAACCACACACCACAGTTTATACCTGCTCCTATATTAGCCATGAAATCGGCCTACTTGTTGTTGTCCCTTAAAACATGATAGAGGGACATATTCCTTAATTCCTTGATCTTGTGGAAGAAGTGGTAATGGAACTAATATTTTTTAAGATATTTGTGGATATCTTTTTAAGTAATTAAATATTTTAAAAAATAAAATAAAAAACATTTTTAAGTATAGGTTATTAATGTTTTGAAGACACTATATTTAAGAGATTAAGATTAGTATTTTGGTTTTGTTTTTTAGATATGAACCAATGTACACCTACATACACTGAGCTACACTTCTCTCTATCTTATTGCATTATATTTATTATTTTAAAATATAATATTTATAGCATTTAGACCATAATTCATTAACCTAGATTAGAATGCAACTCTAATTTCTTATTGGGTTTAGTTTACAATGAATTGAAACAATATTGACTAAAACAACACCTTGTGGGGACACTTCCATCAACCCACCCTACAAGAATTGAGGGAGACAAAAACAAGGTTGTCTTCTGGTAGACCCCGTTTTGGGGTTCAATGAACTCCATGAACACTATTGCACTTTGGACATAGGAAAAATACTAAATAGGAACTTTTCAAGATATGTAAGTTTACACTTGTATAAGGAAGTTGGATTTTAGTGTCCTTGCATTTATAAGAATAGCTGTATTTATTCACACTAATTCCAATAATGTAGAAACATTAAAGTTTAATATATAAATTATTAATAATCTTAAGTTGTTGAAATGTTAAGCTACAACCATTTGGTCTTTTTACATTAATAAATGGAAATCTAAAATGGTCACATATTCTTAAGGAAATCACTAATAAAAATACTAGGTTTTCCAAAATGTAATCTTCCATCTCTTAACATATAACATTCCCATAAATATAATCAATGATATCTCACTCAAGATATATAAAAAATTATAAGGATATCTATACACGTTAACGATTAAAAAAATCCAGGTTTTTAATATTTGGTATCAAATTGGGCATGCACACTTGGTTTGGTTTTTGATACAAAATTTTCAACCTTAACTTCAAATGTTGGCTACAACCTACACCCCTCTAAGTATAGTATTTAGTGATGGTATGGATGAGCATACACTTGTATGTATAAGTTGGAAAATTTAGGTTTATTTTTGTGAATTTATTGGTTATAAAGGGAGAATTGGATATGGATTCAAATTCTCACTTATTTTATTTTATCTAGAAATGGGCTTATATTTTGATACAACTAAATGAATATGTAAGGACCCAAGCCTTTCTCCCTTCCTTTTTTTTGGCACATGGGTAGTGGGTTGGGTTCTAAAGTCTTTCTAGAGTTATGTATTTCTAACTTTTGCTTAACAAATCTTGATCTTGACATTCATATTTTGATCTTTCACATCATCCTTCTCCCTCTCATTTGGAGATTAGAATTCCAACACAATGTTCCTCTTGAACATAGCCAAACATCTTAAACTTCTATAGCGGCCTCATCTAGAGGGCTCACCTTAACCAAACCATTACTCTCCTAGTCCCATGCCTTACTTCCTTTTGTCTTGAACACAATCTCAAGCCCTACCAAGGTTTTTTTTTATTCCCACAACCAGAATCCTAACTCCCCCACCAATTTGGAGACTTCAAAATTAAACTTGTTAACAATTTGCTAGGAAGTATCACAAGGACTATAAATCAAATAAATAAAATATACTAATTTTTTTGGATCAGATGCAGAAAGGAGTTTATTAGTAAGATTTTTTAGTTTTCAAGTTGGAACAACAACTTATTATCACTATTTGCAAAGAGCACGATCTCTGTTACTTGAGAAAAAGGTTGTTTAAATTAATTTGTTAGGGATTTTTTTGAAGAATCTTCCTTAATTAAGGAATTCTATAAACACTCTTGTGAATATTTTCAATTATGATGTCATAATATATGATTTTTTTTATTGCTAGAGGGGTGATGATTGCTATTATTTTGGAAGATAAATCGAACAATGTTGAGTTAATCTTAACTAGGTAAAAGAGTAATTACCTTAAATATGATTTAATCATTAGTCAATTTATGCTTGATTTTTTAAGGGCCCATATTTAATCATTAGTGGATTTATGCTTGATTGTTTAAGGGCCCATATTATGGGAAAACCATGGTATTCACCCATGGTATTTGATGTGATAAACCTTAAAATAATCCATTACAAAGTGCCCAAGGGACCTATACTATTGAGATTTGTGTGTTTGCTTATTATTTCCATTATAACATTCTATCCCATGACTCTCCTTTTAGACCATTTTTGTTGTTGTTCGCACAAGAACAACTCTCCTGGGACATATTCAATGTAGTTTGCACAACAATTCACCAATAGAAAATTGAATTCCCACATATTTGTCTCAAAAGGTGTTCTTCTTAGGGAAACTACTCAATATCCTTAGTAAAAATACTAAGAGAGATTGCTCAAAAGATTACGAGAAAGGTTTACACGAGTCAAAAGATGATGATAAATGTCAAAATAACATTACATGCAACCTCTAAGATTCTAGCAATATTCATAAATTCCTTTATCAACTTTAGCCTTTGATCACAATATTATGAGTCCTCAATTGGTATTGGTCACTAATAGACCCTACAAAATTACAATTTTGTGGCATTGAGGTAAACAGGGTGATAGTATTTTGTTTTTTTATTCAGAATGTTATTTATGTGATGTCCAAAAGGTTAGCGTTTCCACTTGTTATGAATATGTATGCAAGATTTCACACTTTCTCCATAATTGAGGTTGAGTTTGCTAGTGTTAAAACTCAGGAACTCTTGTAACATTATACCTTTTGTTGTTTTATACAAGGCCAATTTCCAAAGTGTATTTATTTTCTAGATAGAAGTCACATTGAATCCTATCACACTATTTAGTATGCTTGAATATGCATTTGGTTCCTCGTCAACTCCAAATTTAGAAGATGTAGCTAATCGGGAGTTCTGGAGTTGAACAATTGTATTGTGTTTTTTGTAGGCACTCTAGTAAAAGATATAAGTCTTCATTTTTAAGGTTGAGGTTTAGGTGGGTATTGAGATTCAATCAAACCTTGCTCCACAAAAATGAAGAAAAGTGAGAACAATCTTTCTTGACTAATTATTTATTTCAACTTTTTGTATTCTTCGTTAACATGTTCACATTGCCAGTTAGGAATAGGTGTTAGATGGAGTTATATTCGACACATTCATAATTGTAATTTCAATTATTATATGCAAGGCATTCATATTAATATTGTATTGGAACTGGAATGAACATAGGTGAAAATCTAAATCCTTATTTACATACCCTATGTGTTATTGTTACCATGAAATGGTATTATATAAATTTCACCACCTGTTTATCTTTATAACTATTGCATGCTTGAAACTTAACGATGGAGATTTTTCCCTCTCCTGTAGCATCTTGTGAATGACCCAAATCCAAGATATGCGCATGATCATATTGTGTTATTGGAATGTAAGAGCAATTTTTCTATGTTCATTTGGGTTCAAACATCAATGATGTTTGTATTGATAGGAAGGTAGTGAAGTCTATCCACGAAAGGGTTTCAATGTTGCATTTTTATGGACTTTAATTTATTAAGCTTATAGAAAACATGAACTCTTTATGGCTATACTTGTATCTACATGATAGAAAATTGGTAGATTGGCAGGATGTGGTGAGAAACATATGCAATTCTCATCCTTTCTAAGCATTGCACTGAATATTGGACCATTAGTCTTTTACATTCTTTGTTACAGTGATCTCTTGGCTGGGTTTCCTTTTACGCATTTTTCCTTCCCCATTACTATTTCATTAGGTCTTCCACTATCCAACTCTACAAATTGATTAGTCACCCCTGCAATCCCAATGGGATCATTATTAGCATTATACTATTATTTTATTTAGCATCATGTTTTCTTATACTAAGATGTGTTATGGCTTATGTTTGTTACAAATCGATAATATGATATAAAGGGGGTATTAATAATGAGTTGATAAAAATGAATACCTACAATATCTGGTGAAACTAGGGGTTTTCTTAATTGGAAAGGTATATTGGAAGGGGAGTTCAACAATACAATTTTAGGAGGCATTTTCCAATATTTAGTGAAATTAGGGATATTCTTTAATATATTACGAACAGTCGTGCTATGTAACAAGTTCACTAAGTGAACCCCCTGTGCTTGCCCCTACCCTGTTAGGGTTTGAAGCTTGCAAACATTTTCTCTCATGGAGGTTTACACCAGGGATCAACCGTGCTCTTTGGTTATGATAATAAGTTTGTACATTGCATTTATAGCCAGTCCTTAAGGGCTTGGTCAGATTGTTTCATTCTCTTGAGAGCTTGAACATAACCGTTCACTAGTTTCCATTTTAAAAGAGAATACCTTCTAGCATTTACATGGAGGCAAGTCCAATAACCTCTTCGATATACTCGAGTAATAGTTAAAATCTTCCTTGGAAGATCACAATTATCTACTTTGATTTTTATTATTGTTTAAGACTTCTCGTTCTTCTCACTCTATAGCATAGTAGCATAATTCGGTCTTATTGGTACTTAGTGTACGGAAATTCGGAATAAATTTGAATTTGTCGAATATTCAGTGTAGGTGTAATACATATACGGATTATTAGTGGAGAATTAAATTTTGAAAACTAATTTAAAGAAAGAAAAAAAAAAAATTATTTAAATACTATAAAACAAAAATACCATTCAATTTCATGCTTACTTATTAAAATAACTATAAATAAGTAGTTGTAGAATCTATAGGGTTGTACAGTTGTAATATGTGGCCAAAAAAGAAAAACCCCACTCTTTTTGGATTTTTGTTTTTTGTTTCAAAGATAAGTGTTGAATGGAACCCCGTCAACGCCATGGGATATATATATATATAATGTTGTTACAGTGCCATTTTCACATATATGGATTATTTCGTTCTTGAGTAAATATTGTTATCGTTGCTTGCCTGCAGATGATAAAAATCTTGTATTTCTTTTATAATTTTTGTATGGATCTTGTTCATAGGGCTACATTCTTTGTGGTTTCGGACCTCCTTTCATTGGTAGCAATGATACAATTCTTACTTGTTTGCATGTAAATATTATTTACTTCCCTTATAGTTTTTTTATAAAATTTGTTATAGTTTACTTCCCTTATAGTTTCATTGATAGCGTTAACACAGGTTTACGCTGTAGAATGTTATTCATTATTTTAAGGATTTGCATACAAGAAGGGGTTATGGTCTTTGCCCTAGGCCCTTCAACCCTTGAACCCGCTAATAGCTTTTAAAAGAGTATACAAATGTTTATGCAATTAATATATTATGTGTATAAAGTGTACTTCACGGTATCGACACTATATCCAATTAGTAGTATAAAAGGACTGCTTAAATGTTTCATATTGATTTGTTTATGGGGACCTGAGCTTCGTCGAACTCACTACTGTTCATAGCTTGTCATTTTATAGGATACAATGTGTTTTGTTTTAGTTCGTCCATGCCTTTGTTTAATATTTTATTGAACAATTTTTTTGCTTATGGATAATGGTTTAAGTAGTGAATAATTACGATATTAGTTTATATACATAAATAGAATCATAGTTTGATGGGTTAGCTCAAGTGGTTGAGAGCTGTGAGTTGTAATCAAAAGGTCTCACAGTCAAATCCCATAAAAGTAAGTAGATAACTTTCTGTGCTAATGAAATGTAAAACAATAACATAGATATTAATAGGATCTTACATCAAGTTTGAAAATCCAACTTGTTATGGAACAATCTCATTCCACCCTACCATAGATTCACAAGAAATCAACATCTTTCAATTCTATAGAATGCACTCAATAGGTAACTAGGATGGACCAATATCATGGCACTAAGGTGACTTGCCTCCTGCAATCCCTTGTATCTACTATTCATTTCTTACTTGATTACCAATTTTACAAATTGGCTTCATTCTAGAGTTACAACTCTAACATCAAAATATACGTCCAAGTCCTCAAGATTTTATTCACTAGGGGTATAAATTTCGGATATTACATTCTTCCTACAACTTTCTGATTCTCATTTCATATGTTATTTTTATTCTTTTTCTCTATGTGGGTAGTGAAATCAAAATGACATAAATACCAACACTATTTTTATATTTATGATTTTACTCTATTGGTTGTTTATTTGCTTCTTAAAATAGCTATCTATATTTTTAATGTAGAGTCCAATTGGTGTTACACTGCTCACCCTTTTACTCTCGCTCCAATCCAAGATAGGTTAGGTTAGTTAGGAACTGCATTTAGGTTTGTTTGAATAACAGGTACATTCACAGAGATAGAACACCAAGGACACCACTCAAACACAAAGATCATAGATCAATACACTAGATGTTTGACGTGGTTAAAACCCCCTAGAGGGAAACAGTCCACGGCCCTGACCAAATAGCTTCTACGGAGCAGTTTATTATGCAGAAGAAAAATATTACATGAGCTTCTCTCAATAATGGATCATTCGACAAGTGACCCTCCATGCTCTTTAAATAGAGATCATGTGCCAATTGGGTGTTAAGCCACGGATCAAGTGTCGTTAAGATCGAGAGAAGTTGAACCGTCGGATTACATATATACAAATGCATACCTAAGGGATATATTAGACCAAGTTGAACTTAACTAACTCCTAAGTGTCAAAAATATCCTAACATCCCCCCTTAAGAACAACTTGGGATAGGATTGAAGGATTTACAAAGGTGACAAAAAAATAGGAGAAGGAAGGAGGCATTAAAGCCTATCCCCCCTTAATGACAACTTCATGCACTCCTAGCATAGTTTGAAGTTTGGAAACTTCACTTCTGTAAGAGACTCGGTGAAAATGTCTGCAACTTGATCATTTGTTTAACAATATCGCACTTCAAGAACATGATCCTGAAGGAGCTTTCTAATGAAGTGCATGTGAAGTTCAATGTGTTTGCTGCGCTGATATTGGACTGGATCTTTGGCTAATTGAATGGCACTTTGATTGTCACACCATAGTGTGGTCGGATGCTATTGCTGGAACCCAAAATATGAAAGGATTTGTCGAAGCTACATGGCTTCCTGACTAGCATGAACAGCTGCATGGTACTCGGCTTCGGTTGAAGAAAGAGCAAGTGCACTTTGTTTCTTAGAATCCCAAGAAATAGGTCCTGAACCCAGAGTGAATACATATCCTGCAGTGGACTTTCGATCATCAGGGTCACCAGCCCAATCGGAATCAATGTAACCAACTAAAGAAGGAGTCCCCCCTGAACTGTAATGTATCCCGAACTGAACTGTACCTCGAACATACTAAAGGATTCTTTTTTATGCTTTCCAATGACTTTCATGAGGGCATTGCATATATCGGGCAACTATACCAACAGCAAAGGAAAGGTCAGGATGGGTGTGAGTTAAGTACAAGAGGCTACCAACAATTTGACGGTACAAAGTAGCATCTACTTAGGTGTTGAACAAGTGGTAGAAAGTTTGACGCCAGTCTAGAAAGGAGAGGGAATGGGTTTACAAAATTCCATGTGAAAGCGGCGGAGAAGATCACAGACATACTTAGACTGGGAAAGGGAGATACCTTTCTGGGTTTGCAAGACTTGGAGGCCAAGAAAATAGTGCAAGTGTCCAAGGTCTATCATTTCAAACTACTACTTAAGACTCAACTTCACATGATGGATAAGTTTGGGGTCACTACCAGTAAGGATTAGGTCATCAACATAAAGGACTAGGATTATGAGATGGTCATTGACTTTCTTGGTATAGACATTTGAATCAGAATGACGTCTAGAAAAAATAGTATCTAGAATAAATGTGTCCATTTTAGCATACTAGGACTGAGGGGCTTGCTTAAGGCCATAGAGAGATTTCTTGAGGTGACAAACAAGACTTGAGTCAGACTGAATGTAACCAGGAGGTTATTCCATGCAGATTTATTCTTGCAAATTCCCATGCAAGAAGGAAGATTTAACATCCATCTGATGAACTTCCCAATGAAAAGATGCAGCAAGCGAAAGAACAAGGCAGATGGAATTCATTTTGGCTACGGGTGCAAAGGTTTCGGTGTATTCTATGCCTTCAAATTGAGAGAATCCTTCAGCAACTAGTCTTGCCTTATGTTTGTCAATACTTCCATCTGGTCCATATTTGGTTCTGTAAACCCACTTAGATCTGACAAGTTTTATGCCTTTGGGAAGAGGAACAAGATCCCAAGTGTTCTTTTTCATTAAGGAGTTGTATTCTTCATCCATTGTTGCATCCCAATCTGGTTGGCCAGAAGTTTCTTTAAATGTCTCTAGATCACATTTTTATGGAACTTGAGCCAGAAGTAATGAGGCTCGCTGAAACTGAGAGCGAGTACGATGTCGATCTATAGGATCACCAACAAGATCACCTACATCTTCTCTAGTAGAACAGACCCATTTAGGAAACTGTGAAGCTGGTGATGGAGGAGGTTGAGCAGGCAGAGGGGGATTTTCATCCTCGCTATCATCATCATCTGAAGAAGTAACTAGAGTAGGAGAAATATCAATAGGTGAAGAAGAGGAAGAAGATGATGGCACAAGCGCCGAATTAGGCTCGCAGGCCAATATATGTTCATAAAATTTGACATCTCTTCTTATAATTATATCATGAGAATGTGGTAGAAGAAGCCTATATCCTTTGACATCTTCAGAATAACCAACAAATATACACTTTTCACTTTTAGGTTGTAAAGCTTTCTATTTTTCATCCGGAATATGAGCCCATGATTCACTACCAAACACACGGAAATGAGTGACATCTGGTTTATTTTTACTCCATGCTTCTTCCGGTGTAATCCCTTGTAAATATTTAGTGGGGGTGCGATTAATTATGTAATTTGCACAATTTATAGCTTCATCCCAATATGGAAGACTTAGTCCTTTAGCTTGGAGCATACAATTAGCCATTTCTTTTAGAGTGTGGTTTTTCCTTTCAGCTACACCATTTTGTTGTGGTGTATATGGAACAGTATGTTGTTGTTGGATTCCTTGTTCATTGCAGAAATTAGTGAAATTTTTGTTAACAAATTCTCCCCCATTATTAGATCTTAACTTAAGAATTTGATGACTAGATTGTTTCTCAACAAAGGCCTTGTAGGCTAAGAACGTGCCAAAAAATTTGCTCTTAAGTTTTAAAAAGTAAACCCAAGTGCGTATGGAGTAATCATCATTGAAAGTCAAGAAGTATTTGAAACCAGAGAAGGAAGTAGAAGGTAGAGGACCACACAAGTCACTGTGCACAAGCTGCAAAGGAGCCGAGGCATACCTAGAGGCATGTTTGTCAAAATTGTTCTGATGATGTTTTCCGAGTACACAACCTGGTTGTCAAACTTGTACAACCTGGTAATATCATCAACTGTTCCAGTAGCTAATACATGTTGTAGATCTTTTAAATTTCAGATTACAACTTGGTGAGGTGAAAACTCTATGGTTTTACCTTCACCAGAATGAGTGATCTGGTATACTGATAAAATATTACATGAAAGAGTAGGAACACATAATACAACATTAAACTGTCCATTGTCTAGATGAACAGTACCATACCCTTCAACACTAAGTGATCTATCATCACCAAAAAATATTTGTTTGATGTTACAATTATTTAAATAAGAAAATATGGTTTTATCCTTAGCCATATGATAAGATGCTCCAGAATCTATAATCCATTCATTTGAAGAAGAATGAGAAGATGTTGTAAGTGCAAAACCAGAGGCTGAAAGTGCTTGTCCTGAAGATGAAGTTGAAGAATAATCAAGCTAAATGTGATGCTTCTTCGTTGCTGCTTCCAGAGCTTCCATCCTCTTAAAACATCTTGACTCTTAATTCCCATCGCGATTACAAAAGTTGCAATGTCTTTGTGTCTTCTTTCCTTGAAATTTGGTAGTTTTATCTTATTGAGGATAATTTTGAGACTGAGAAGATTTAGGACCCGTGTTATTTTTATTTTGCTTCTTTGGATTCTTTGAATTCTTGTAATTCTTTGGACCAGGCGACTGCTGAGCTACTAAAGCCTTTTTTGAAGTACTGGCAGTATTAATTAGTCCAAGATGTAAGAATTTTTTTTGTTCTCTTATTAAAGAATCACAAAAAACATCAAAAGAGGGAGCTTTGTATTGAGCTCCTGAAGAAAGAAGAGCTTCTCTAGTTGAATGAAAGGTTCAGACAAATACAGAATATGCAGGCCCCAACTTGGCAAGAATGGCATAAATAAGGCCATCATCTTCCTTTATGACTTTACATGCAGCCAACAAGACTCTAAGGGTCTTAAATTTTGTTATAAAATCTTCCATGCAAGAAAAATTATTAGGATCTAATGTAAGCAACTCATCCTCAAGCTGATGAGCTCTAATCTCATTCTTAATACCAAAAACAGTATTTAGCTTTTGCCAAGCATCATCTGGGGCATGAATGCCTTGAAGATGAAACCGCAGATCAGGAGAAACTGACAAACCAATTAAACCATGAGCTGAATCACTTATATTTTCCCATTTTGATAGTTTATCAATATCGGAGGGAGGAGTTTCCATGCCAAGGGTAAGTCTATATAACCCTTTTCTTCTAAGAATATCTTCCATACGAGACTTCCATACAAAATAGTTAGTACTGGTAAGAAGCATATCATTTGAAATTTCTATTATGAAATAAATATGACTTCAAAGATAAAAACTAGCTTGAAAAAATAATAGAGCTCGAAAAAATAAGTGGTTTAAAAAAAAATGGCACTGAAATCAGCTTCTGGATGAAAATGTTATGCCCTTTTGAGAACAAATTGAAAGAGAAGCCAACGAACCACGTGGTGTGTGGAGATAAGTTCTCAGCAATAAAAAAAAATCCCCTTTAGTCGTAATTTAACTCCTAAGCTCACTTTAAAATTATGTTCCTTACTTCTACAAATAAGTGAAGGTCATTTTTACATAAAGTTGCTTAAAAAAATAAGAAAAAACAACTTAAAAATAAAAAGAAACTTTTTTTATTTGTTTATTTTATAAAGTTGCTTTAGAAAAGAAAAGGAGAAAACTTAAAAGGAAAGAAAGTAACTTATGTTAGCTTTTAAGTAACTTTCCTTTATTTTTAATATATGAAATCAATGCAACAAATACTAGTAAGATTTGAACTTAAGACCTCTTTAATAAGTAACTTTAAACCAAGTGAGCTAGAATAAAAGCATAGAAAATATTGTAAAGGAGGAAGGGGTTTTTTTTTTTTTTTTACTCTTCTTGCCTTGTTGTGCATGCTTACCCCGCAAACCCCTGTTTCAACCTACAAAACAACTTCACACACCAGAAATAGAAAAACAAGACAAAAAAAACTGAAGGGTTTCCCGCTCTCTGTTAGTTTTCAGTTAGTCCTTCCTGTAAGCGGAATACCTTTCCTGTTCTTTGTGGTCGGCTGAGACTGCCAGTATGTGTAGACAGGAGGCTATCACTTCCAGAAAAAAATAAAAAAAGGAACAAATCGAAATGAAACAGAGACAAACAAAAAAAAAACATGCAGAAAAGAAAACAGTATACCTCAGATCTCTGAAACAAGCCGCAGTTAGGGCAAATTGAAGCCTTTTCGTACAAAACGAAGGGTGATCCCTACTGCAACCAATGCTATGAACACAATGGAGCACTTAAAACAGTCAAAAAATGGCCAGAAATAGCAAATCTTGGCAGCATATCCCACATGCACCCGCACCGGCTTCAGATCTAGATTGGAATAAAATGGGGACGACCCTCAACAGTGCTTTGTTACCAAGGACACCATTCAAACACAAATATCATAGATAAATAGACTAGATGTTTGACGTGGTTAAAACACCCTAGAGGGAAACAGTCCACGGCCCCGGCTAAATAGATTCTACGGAGCAGTTTATTATGCAAAAGAAAAATATTACATGATCTTCTCTCAACAATGGATCATTCAGCAAGTGACCGTCCATGCTCTTTAAATAGAGATCATGGACCAATTGGGTGTTAAGCCACGGATCAAGTGTTGTTAAGATTGAGAGAATTTGAACCATCGGATCACTTTGTATCGTGACCATTGGATTACATATATACAAATGCATACCTAACGGATATATTAGACCAAGTTGAACTTAACTAACTCCTAAGTGTCAAAAATATCCTAACAAGATTAGCTTAGTTTCCATTACATATCTTAATTATGAAACCTTGAATAGTGGACCAGGGCATAACTGGAGAAACCAAATAAGTAATGGTCGTCGAGCAAGAATCCAGATGAGTTGCCTACTCCAAACGATTCGAGGTCTAACTGGTACTTCTTACTAGGTAAAACCCCCACTGATGATCTCAGATCATTTTGACCTGTTAACATCTTTGCGCTAGGAGGTTAAGATGACAAACTAGCCTATGTGAAGTCATTTTTATAGATAGACTTAAGTGTTAATGGCTTCTTCCCATATCTTGGTATTGGAACACGATTTGAGTTCACTAAGAAGATCTCAGATCATTTCCAAGAAGACAATCGATGTCTTGTCAGAATCTAAGTTTGACGGTGAAGGGAAAACCTCTGTAGTTAGGCATATCATCCATTTTGATGTTACACAATGAAATCTCAAAATTATTCAAGATGTTGAAATATGCAAGTTGTTTACCCTTACTTTTGAAGGACAGGTCAGGTTTTGGTATGAAATGCTACCACTGAAATCTAATCATAGTTGGAAATAGTTCATGGAATTTTTTCTCACCGCACATGATAAATATGACTATGAGAAGTTATGTGGTGAGCTTGAGGGGATCCAAAAGAATAAAGATGAGTTAGATGGAAATTATGTTAAGAATGGCTCAAATTTATTATAAGTTCCACAAAGATGACAAACCCATGAGCAAGAATTTTTTTATTTGGTACGTACAACTTCTCATTTTTCCTAAGAGTAGTAAGTTTTTAATTGATGATGAAAAAGAGTGTATTTGTCATATTTATCCTCCCATAGGACCCATGGACCAAGAAACGTCAAATTTTAATGGACAAAATATTTTATAGACTAGTGATATGTGAAACAGTCATGTAAAAGGTTCGACAAACAAAATAATCGTTCTTACCCTACTATATATTCACATGAATAAATTTCCACTATATTAGTGAATGGATCAAATTAAACATCCTATGAGTACGTTTCAAGATACATGGATACATTAGGTTTCTTGGATTTACTAGATTTTTATTTGGAAGTACCTTGTCCTCATAACCTCTCCGAACAAGTAGAAGAAAATAGTCAGAATGTGCCTATAGTTGAAATTCTAGAAATTCTTGATTCTCAAACAACGTCACCAACTAAAACTATAGAAGAAGATAAATTGATAGTTGTTGAGAAAGTGAAAGATGTAGCTATTGAAGATGTGATTGTTGATGATGAATCTTATCCTTCTGAAATGAATATTGAATGGAATTCAATCATCTTGATTGATAATTTATTGTCGAATCAGAATTTGATTGTTGTTTCCATTGAACTTGTCGCTTTTGAAGAAAAATTATTGAATAATGATAGGGAAGCTTTCAATGATTTATCCTTTGGAAATTTTACTCTTTGTACCCCAATTTATTTACATATATTAAGACTAAAGCGGAGATTCAAAAATATTCATGTCATAAATTCTATTGATTTTGATTCTTGTAAGGTAAATAGTGGTGAAGGGGAAGATTCAAGCATTTCTATTGTTCAATTTAAGGACTGTAAAGAGGAAAATAATATTTTCATGAATGTTTTCAATGAGCTAAAGAAAACCACTACTTCAAAATAAAATTTAGAGAAGCCTTAGAAATAATCAAACATCCAGACAATTTGAATAGGGATGGAGGCCTGGAACTTAGCACTAGTTGGCTTCCTTCTATCCTAAACCAGATATTATTAAGAAGATAACCTAATAGCCCCCTCCCTCTTTTTATATTAATTCTAACTTTTTATTTTATTTTTGAACCTTAATGTTAAATTTTAAATAATTTACTCATTTTAAATATTAAATTACAATAATAAAAAAGTATTAAATTTATTAAAATCTAATACACCAAATAACATAATACCAATAAAATTAATATAATCTATAATTTTATATATAATAAAATATTTATTTATATAATTATATAATTTCAATCCTCATGCCTAGTTTACCCTTTGTTAATTTTTTTTTTAAAGAATATAATAAAGTTTAATTAATAAATTGCATACACTAAACAATTAATTGAATACATGCTTACTAATTAAACCTAAATACACCTTAAAATATAACCCTATTATATTTAAAACAACCTTTGAATGTGTGTATATATATATATATATAAAAGATTTAGTTCACCCTTAAGACTAATAACTAATATTAAGCTTAATATTACAAGGAACTTTATTCATTATCTAATCAAATACCAACATAAAATTTAATTAATTTTCAACAATTTATAATATATTAATAGTGTTAACTTAGGATAAGAAATTTAGGGTTTTGTTTTTCTTTTAATTAATTAAATAAGTAAATTATTTTAAAATATCAAAACTCACCAAAAACCCTAATTCCCCGTAGCTGACCTAAGCTTATCTCTGCATCTCATTACTATATATCCCAAATCTTATGCTCTTCAGAAAACTCGACAATATGTCCTGATGATGGATCTTGTTTTGGATTCGAAACGTCGATATACAATTATGGATACTGTGGTTTCTCTGATTCCTCCCACAACACTTATTTGGTTTACGATGTGGAATAGAAAAAGGTTATTTATGATAGTCCATTGTGTCTTGATGATGATGACATGCTTGACAGTGAAAGGTTTTAGGCTCAAGAAGAGCACAATGATGAGTATGATGAGGCATTTCGTCATTCGATGATTGTTATGTCAAGTCCTCATATCATTACTTCACACTCTGAATCTAACGAAAAGGAAGTGTCCATGACAACTGATTCCGTATTTTCATCTTATGGTCCCTAATGAGGTACAATATTCATCTTCAACACTTTCACAAGAATCACATACCTTCTCTTATGATTTTCATGACATCATTGAGACTTGGTTGGAAATATCATTTTGTCAAAAGTTTCTACAATATATCATATACTTGATCATTTTGATAATGAATAGATTTCAAATTGGTATAAATTTTTTGACCATGTATTATGAAATGCATTAGTCATATAAATGTACTCATGGCTGTGATTTTTCTGTGAAATTGGAAGTCCTTTGATTGCTACACTAGATCTAGTATGGTTTCACTTAACTTTGTTGAACCAGTATAGGTTAGGTTAGGCGTAGCATATGTTTTACTTCTTTTCACTTTTAGAATAAGAGTTTGAATCATGTAGTTTTTTCTTTAGAATAAAACCTCTAAATAGTTATTAAGTTCTATTTTGATAGCTTAACTTCCCTCCCATATTGTCATTCTATTCTTTTCAAGATTTGGAAATTGGAGATTCTATGCTCCAAATTAATTTAGGGGGAATATGGTCTAAACTTGGATGTATAAGTCATAAAAGCATTAAATGGAGATTCCACCCTCTCATGTTCATTATAAAAGCCTTAAATGGAGAGACCATCCTCTCCTATCCATGGTTTTGGATTCTTCCAAGTGATTATAGAAGGCCATAGTTTGGAATACACCCATACATGGTATTTGGTAGCCCATGGTATTGCCCAAGGGACATTGTAATAATTTTATATAAATGATTTATGCCTTCTCAATAAAGTAATATATTATTCTTGACGTCCTACATTGGGTCTTATTATTGTGTGTTATATTATGAGTTCTTATTTGTTAATCCATTTGAGTTGTTGTTCTGAGAGGTGAGTCTCTCCGAACCTCACCTCCGATCTCGATCAAGGATCAATTGATAACAATTTGAAGGCTTAATATCCTCTTCTCTTGGCATTTAATCCTTTCAGGTATCAACCCCCAAGATCTGGATCAGTGGTATCAGAGCAGGTATGCTCTCCATTGGAACAGGGGTTTGAAGCTTACTATGGGTTCAAATATTTGCAGTAGTCACCAACCTCCTTTTGGTACTATCGAAATCCATTTTTCAGGCCAGACACTGTAAGCACCACAGTTGGTCCAAAGACACTATAAGGATTTTATACCCTCAGATATTTGTTCACCATTACAAGGAGAACCATAGATGGATTGACTACATTCATACATGGATGCACTACATCCATTGATCTAAAACATTTTCAATAATTTTTCAAGGTGTCCATGCTTCCCATGGAGGTTCTGCAACCTCTACAACAACCAATGCTACTCTGCAAACCCTTGGCCCTCTACACTTGACACTCTCACATTCATAAAATTTTAGAGGGATTTTGTGGACTCTATAGGAAATTTCATAGGTTCTAACATATATCATTTGAATTTTTTTTCTATCAGCTCAAATGGGTATTTCACAGAATTTCATTTCATTTCCTGGCTTGTCAGATATGCTTGTTTGAAGTAGCATATGTTTGTACACAATGTAGCCGCATGTACAACAAAATTTAAACAGATTCCACATGCTCCATAGAAAGTTTCAGAGGGTCTACCATAGCTCATTTGAAATTTTGTTTTGTCAGCTCAAATGGGTATTTCAGAGAATTTCATTTGGTTCCCGGTTTGTCAGATATCATCGATTGAAGAAAGATATGTCTGTAAAATAGTGCACTCGCATCCCTTGACCTTCAACAAATATTTCCTCACTCCTTGGGCCACCAAAGATCAAGTATATTATATGGATGGAAAGGTATCTTTGATATATCAAATGGGTATTCTACGGAATTGAATTTCATCACTTGCAACAAAAGTTATAAATGGATTTGTAGCAAGACATCAATTGCCCCCAAAATCATTATTTTTTTAATTTGGGGATTTATTAAATCTTATTGTATTTATTTTTCCTCTCATACCATGTATCAACAACAAGCTTTCCATTTCCACCATGGTTATGCGTCAACTTGGAAAAACCCATAGTTATGGGTCAACCACACAAAACCCTTCTCTTCATTGGCAATTAGCAAATTGTAATAATGGGTCTCTCTTTTAGCATGGGTGAAATGATGGGGACCATAATTTTCTAAGGGGGGAGGAATGATCTGAATTTTAGGAGGAATATGGTCTAAAATCGGATTTATAAGTCATAAGAGAATTAAATGGAGACACCACCCTCTCCCATTCATCATAAAATACTTAAATAGTGAGACCATCCTCTCCCATTCATGGTTTTGGATTCTTCTAGGTGATTCTAGAACCCCACAATTTGGAATACACCTATCCATGGTATTTGGGAGCCCATGGTTTTTTCCTATGTTATGACACAAGGGACATTGTAATAATTTTATATAAATGATTTATGCCTTCTCAATAAATCAGTCTATTATTCCTAGCGTTCTACATTGGGTCTTATTATTGTGTGTTAATATTGTGAGTTCTTCTTTGTTAATCCATTTGAGTTTTTTTTTAAGAGGTGAGGCTCAGCCTCACCTCTGATCTCAATTAGAGATCAATTGATAACAATTTGTAGGTTTAATTTACCATCCTCTCGGCATTCAATCCTTCCTAGTCTCAGACCCCAAGATCCATATCATTATATATTTCTTTGATTCGTTTAAACTTAGGTTTAGATTGAGCTAGGTATTTTACAAATAAGGCATGAATGGGAACTTGTTGAATTGACCTAAAATGTATTAACATTCATGAGGAATTAGAATACAACTTATCACATTGACAAATCATTCCCATATATCATTCAAAAAATTAGAGGACATGTGGAAAAAATTGATTGCTCCTTAGGAAGGATTTGGGACTTCAGGAATTTAAGAAGTTTACTTCAACTAGGTCTAACTCTGTTGATATTGGCTTGAAAAACGTTTTAGTTTTGGTATTACATGAAGGAATATTGGCCATCACAAATCAAGACAATATTGTGATGAATTTTAAATGATTAATGGGTCACTGCATGGCTTTCATTGAAGTTTATGACCATCGCAATATACATGGGAAAAAATCAGTCATAAAATTTGACATCCGATGGATAATCAATTGGAAATTTTGATCATGCTAGTCCCCATGGAAATTTAATTAGAGGTATTAAAAGAGAATTATGCTACCATCAAATAATGAAGCTTCATCAACATATGAAATGATCAATACAAATGAACAAAATTAAAAGAAATTCAATCTTTTTATGTTGGAGCCTTCAATTCACAAAATTGGTAAGGTGCACAATTAGATTTGAAGAATCCATGCAAGTATAACTATCATGTCAACTCTATTGAAATTGATTTAATACTGAGAGGGGGGTGAATCAGTATTAACACAGTTATGAACAGTTTTAACTTCTTTAACATATTGTTTTGAACTTAATATTGATCATCATTTATGCATTCATAACAAGTAAGCATTCATCCACATAGCACAAATCAAAGAACACATAACACATAGAATTTTTACATAGAAACCCAAACAGGATAAAACCATAAAATACTCTTTTATAATGAAAAAGATTACATTCAAGGAAGCACTGAATTCCTTTGTTTACCAGCACCAATTGGAAGGAGGCATCAAACCCCTAGTTTTATAGGCACCGACCTGAAGGAAGCACCAAATCCGTATGTTCTACAACACCAAATGGAAGGAGGCTATGACCCCCAACTCCTTTCCCCATCCTGCCACTCAGATATACAAAATAAGATATTTCCTTGATATACTTCTGACACACACTTCAAATATTCTAATATTCATTCTGTTGTGTGCAACCTTTTGTATGCAGTAGAATTTTCATCACTTTGTTGCATACATCGCTTGAATTCTCATTCCACTCAACACTTTACTTCAAATAACGTTTCACTTCAGCTGATGTGTGCTACTTCAACTGATTCTTCAATCTATTCCAAGATTTAATGTGTCATTCTGCTACTGCACAACTGCACTCTTCAACTGATGTTGTGCAACAATTGATGACTTGTTGTTCTGATATTACACACTAGTATCAGATGGAACTGTGCAATTTCTGAGATGTGTCTGTTCGGTTTAAGTGGCACAGTATTTCAGATAATATGCGACATAGTGGGATCATATGATTCATCCTTTCAATTTATCGCACTTGTCTCGGATCATCCTCATCTTGATGTGCATCATTGATTGAACTGCAACTCTGTCTTTGTGCATCTGATGGAATTATTTTACATCCCACGGTTCAACTCAATCCCCTTGCATCAACTAAACTTATGCGCATATTCTGATATACTTCAATTATGTCTCTGTTCTTATGTCGTAGAACATCTGTGACTGTTTACGTGCTATCTGCAACACTGTCATTTGTTCCTCACGCACTTGCGCATCTTCTGCATTCTACATTTTCTGCCTTAGTGCAATCATCAAATATCTACAACATCATTCTGTGCACCATCAACTATATCATTCCTCTCCTTTTGCGCACTTGTCTCTATTCTAGATCATTGGTGTTTTGGCTCCACAAGCCCTTGATTACCCAAATATAAATATGTATCTTCCACTTACAAGCTCTTCATTTTTTCTATCAAGCTTACTTCAAATATCCAACTTGCTTTCTTATTTATATATGTCTTGCATGGATTGTATGTCCACAAGTTGGTAATGGAATTCCTTTTTCCTTGCTTCACAATTTATGCTTCTGCCACATTTCATCTTATGCGCTACTGGTGTCTCATCTCTTGTGGGTTTTGCGCATACATGGTCTTCAACTTGGTTTGAATTTAACCCTCGTGGTACCATCACTTGTGGGTCTTGCACACTTGTTGTGGAATTTGTGCATACACTAACTTCAACCACTACACCCTTCTTGAAACTAGTGTGCACTTTCACAATTGAAAGCATCTTCTGATTGGTTAGAATTGTGTGATTTTAGGACTTTTCAACCATAAGATTGTACCATGCTACTTGCACACTCCCGAACTTTGTCCATTGAACGCTTGACTTACTTGTGCACTTGTATCATGTTCAACCAACTCTTTGGTTTGCTTGCGCACACCCAAATCTTTGTTTGACCAATTCTTTGGATTTTTACCTTGAAGGAGTATGACTTGGTGGATTGATTTTTGCATATGTACCACTTGCATTCATTATGTACTTCTTCAAAATGGATATGTATGATGTACCTTCCTTTATGTACTTCTTCAAACTAGATATGCATGATGTACCTCTAAAATATACCTTTTCAGGATGGGTGTCTCTTTTGGTATACTTCTTTATACTGGCATCCATATTCTTATTCATCTTATATGCACATATATACCACTTCAAGGTGGCTTCCATATAATTATTCAAACTGCCATAGGAATGCTAAATCTTCTTTGACATCATTTTCCATCCTATTTGACATTAGTTGACATCAATGGCAATCATAGTTCAAAAAAATCAAGCAATAAGTTATGTCTAGCGTTGCATGTCGAATGGTTCAAACAAAGCTGACAAATTTTCCCATTAGTTTTAAAGGAAGTCAGGTAGTAATGATACATCTTTGTGTGAAGAATAAATAACATTCATTATGTTTTATCAATTCATCCTGTTTCCCTAGAGAGAATGATGAATTATAGATCCTATAGATAGCGTTTATCAATTGAATTGCATCTTCTCTTGAGGATGAAATGAATAATTGGGTTTGGAATGTTTCATTTGCTAACAAGGTAGATTTTGTAGTGGAAATTTATTATCCATGCATAGCGATTAAAAGGTAAGAACAACACTGAAGTTTATTTGAATATGTTTCTTTATTTTTCTTATGATGGCATTACTCTCATATTGCATTTTCTTTGACATATATCTATTGGAAGTAGATGCATCAACCGGTCAAAAAAGTTAGGATATGTCTTAGAGAACATGATGAACACCTAGGGAAGTATTTGATAACAAGATAGTATGTTGTTTTATTCAAAGTTACACATCGTTGGGTAATATTGAAACATGATGATGAGCTCTAATGTTTGCTGAATTAATAAATCAGAA
This sequence comes from Larix kaempferi, assembly GCA_027924585.1. NCBI lineage: Eukaryota > Viridiplantae > Streptophyta > Pinopsida > Pinales > Pinaceae > Larix > Larix kaempferi. The sequence goes on from BSBM01000299.1 coordinate 23,067,612, forward strand.
TTGGAAATGAAATAACTTCCAATCCAATAGAAAGTATCCCTCAAAGCATCATTGATTTCCTGTGAACATTCTTTGATTAAATATTCTCTTAGTTTTTCTCTAAAATTATCTTGGCCTATCAAATAGGACATTCATCCTAGTAGCTAATCCAACCTTGATCCCATTAGGTGAGCTTGATTTTCTTCCTCTTGAGACAACTCCAAGCCCTTAATATTTTGACTTTTGAATTGGGAGGTGAGATAAGTTTGCTTGAGAAGTTTGAGGAACCAACCATTAGTGAGGTGATCATACAAAAAATATAAGAAGATGAGTAATGAGCATTTTGGGGAGGATGTTAAAATAGTAAATCAACTTTGGAAATGGAATGTCAAAGGGGCCAATGTTTGTAAACTAGCATGATGTGTTTCCTAGCCGTTTGCCCCTAACATAATTCCTTTGTGATATTCCACATATATGGGGGTTGAATTTTATGACCTGATATTTGATCTTGATTTCAGTCTTCTTGTGACTCCCATTTTGAAAGAGAATTTGAAAAGATTGATTATATACAATTGCTTCTCTCAATTGAGATTAAAGATGAATGTGTTGGTCTACTTATGATTTTTTCTTATTTGTCACCAGTAATTTTGGTGGATTTTATCTCTCCCATTTGGTATGGTCATGCCTTCTTGATTAATTTATTTGATTGTATATATTCCTTTCCCTTGCTGTATGTTTTGTCCAAGCTTTACTTCTCAAACATGTAAGTTCAATTTTTGGCATTAATTACCTGAAAAGGTCATTCAAAATCCATGAACTAATATGTTTGGGATCTCAAAAGTTAAGGGCTACACAATGGTACCATTGGAATGGCATATATGATAGTTGATTTACACCAAATCATTTCATCTAAGCATCCTTACAATTTATTAAAAATTTTATAGTAGGATCCTTGTCATGGTGGAACGCTAATAGAATTGAAAGAGCTTACATGAAAAAAAAAAATTAGGACTCTAGATGTCTTTTGGTTTTTCTCTAGTGAGCTTTGTCCCCTTCATATACTTAATTTGCTAAATCCTATGATTTTTTCAAGTGTTCAACCCGCAAGTAGAATTCAAGGCATGAAAGTGCATAGAAAATAAAAATGACTATAAATACCATCCCATGCATTTAAGAGGCTTACTTAATTTGCTCCCCATCTACTCACTGCAAAAGCAGAAAATATCTACGAGATAAAAAAGAAATATGTATATATATACATACCAAAAAGTAAAATGGGACAATAGAATTCAATTGTAAAAGGGTTTAAAGGAAACTTTGTCGAGGCTATGGATGATTGCGGGTAACAGATGCCTATGGTATAAGAGATGAGGACCAAAATTTAAGCACTTGTATGACTTATAATTTTTACCATGTTGTATTGTGCTTGGTACAAAGAACATTTGAACTTATGCTTGGTAAATGAAACCCATACTCTCGCTTCTAGAGAATAGCCGTAAGATTATCTTAGGTATACTATTATTTATTCATATCCTATTGAAAATTAAAATATCTATTGAAGTATTGGTACCCATGAACAAAGGAAATATTATGCTCATCTAGAGGGATAACCTTTAACACTCAGATGAATGGAAGTATTTAGGTGTTTTGGACAAAGATAATTGGTTCTTGCAGTGGTTCACCAATTGTTGTGGCCACAACTACCTCCCCTACTTTTCTTAATCTTGAAATAGAAAAGTACGGTTCCCCCATACTGAATTTTGGATCCCTGAGTGCCACTTATATTTATATGTGAATAACAAATTAAGTATGAATGTTTGAATTCCTATCAGTACCTTTATGGAAATCTTCATCGATACTATTTTTGTTCTTGAATGAATTATTTAGATTGTTTTGACTTTGTGTTTTTCCCATTCTTTGATAACTTGCTTTGACATGACCAATGAAAATGATTTGATAGTTGATTGAATTCTACATTGGGTTTCATGTCTCCTCTTACATTGGGTTTTATTTCCATTGTTTAAATTTGACCTTTTACCCTATTTGTGTTTTGCCAATTTCATGACCAGTGAGGGTGGAGGACCTTGTGGAAAACATCAAGCAAGGATAAAATGAATTTGAATTTTTACCATTGGTTGGATAATGTATCCCTTTGCATAATATTTCAAATATATTAAATCGTTTGTCATTTCAATCAAATATGAGGGATTTGTCAACTTTTTCATCATGGGACCTAGTTTCAGCATGGCAATCTAAGGATGCCTAATATTTTTCCAAATAGAGATTATAGTTGAAAACTATTTCAAGGGTTCAATTGGTATCAATGGTTATAATTTCATGAGCCTCATATGAGGAAGGAAATTATCACTTATAAAAATAAAGGGGAGCAAAAGGAATACTATGTGATGGAATTACCTTAGAGGCCAAGTTAGCTTATTTAAGTATGGGAGGGCACACCAGTGAGGAGATGTGAGAAAGGAGGATCCCCCAATAAGGTTAAAAGGAGAACAAACATGATTTCCCTACACTTATAAATCACTTGGAATTACCTTATATGGCTAATTAGATCACTTCTTCCCCTATTGGCTCATTTTTGGATTAATTGACTGCTTAATCATATAATAACCTAGTTTATCCCTAAGTGAGCCTAAGTGCCCTGCAAGTGGCATATTACTTTATGACATGAAATGTTTACAAGTATTCATTTGTAGGTGACTAATCATGCTACCTCATAACTCATATTAGGTGTGGAAGAGGTGGAAAAGGTTTCCATTGGCCTACACTATGGAATGTGAACAATTTGTTTCCCATCCCATGGGGTATGGATGAGAAAATTTCTTCTCTTTCAACACATGAAACTATATTTCAAATTTGATGAGAGGGATGGGTTTATGAGACACAAAATTAACCATTTTTTACTAAGAATGAGTGAGGGATCCAAATAATTGAAGGAGGAATAAGGTAAGGGATCATTTCATGTCGATTCCAAGCAGAGCTTTTGGAGTTTTTAATAGATTTGTGATGGGATTTTTTGCAAGGTATATGCTAGTGGTATTATTTGCAGGTATCAATGGATATTCAAGGAGAAATATTAAACTCACAGACTCAACCCTACCATTTCCCCTGCTTTCTTCTTTTTGCATTTTCGTCTTCTGGAAAATTGTCATTTCTTCCTATATTTGTACACAAAAGTGGAAAAAACAAGGGGAGGTTATGGAATTTTTTTCCAATACACACTCTGATTTTCTATTCTTTTACAGATTTAATCTCCTGCATCCATCCCCATCATTTTATTTTAAGAACCTCCTTTTGAGACCTTCCCAAAATAGCATTTTTTTAATATTCAGGAGTTTTATCCATCATATTTGGACCAAACTTTTTTATATAGAGTCTTGGGACATGTAAAGTCTCATGATAAAATTTTCATACCAAGTTGAGCATTATTTATGTTTTTTTGCAATTATTTCCATCTAAATTAATAGGGTATTTTTTGAATTCCATGAGATTTTGAATCTTTGTAAAATTTGGAAGGGTAACTGTAATATTGGACATTATCAATGTATTTAACGTACTGGACTCATTTATTGAGTTCCTTTATTGCCAGTTTTAAATAATCTTACTAAATTAATCCAATTGGGGATAATTACTATTTTGGTCATAAAAATTAGAATTAAGTTTGTTGGATCATAGAGAGGCATAAGAAATACCCCATGTTAGTAAATCCAAATGTCCCCAAAGGGTGCAATAAATCATTTTTGTAATAAATTTATCCAAGTAATTACAAATGTATCAAGGGAATATGGAAGGCCAAGGGTCACCTAGACTTGGCCTATATATTATAATCTCATTTAATGAGAAAGGGGCATTTTTTCTCTCAAACTTTTCCAATATACTATTGTTGAACAATGAATGAGGAGAATCCCATATTAGTTTTTGCACATGAATATTGTTGTTATGTGGATTAATGTCTTGAACTATTTCATGCTCTTTCACATGCATATATGGAGTAATATTGTTTCATATTTTTGGATGGATTCTTCCTACAACTTTCTGATTCTTATTTCATATGATATTTCTATTCTTTTGTTGTATGTGGGTAGTGAAATAAAAAATGACATAAATACAAAGAGTATTTTTATATTTATGCTTTCATTCTATCGATTATTTATCTCCTTCTTAAAACAACTATTTGGATTATGAATGCGGATGTCCAATTTTTATTTCACCACTCAGCCTTTTACTCTCACTCCTGGTTGGGATAGGTTAGGTTAGTTAGGAGCTGCATTTAGGTTAGATTAGTTTGAATTGTACATCTCTTAATTATAAAACCCTATATGGTGGACCGGATGCAATTGGTAAAACCGAATAAGTAATGGTTTTTGGGATAGAATATGAATGGGTTGCCAACTCCAAATGCTTTTAGGTCTAATTGGGAATCCTTACCGCAGAGAATCCCTATTGTTTTTCTTACTCGGGAGAATCGTTATTATTGATCTTGGGTCATTTCAACCCGTCAACACAAGTGCTACCGCAAACTGGTATATATGTTTAAGACCCCAGCCCCTTGCTATTTGGGATATATTTGGGTTTTGCATTTAATGAGGTGATATCCCCCTTGTTTTGTGCCTCCTTTCTAAGGAAAATGAAATAAAAATTTCACGTTTCGGTCTAGCACCCCCTTGTGGGTATATTTGAGGGACTGCTAATGCACCAAAATGGCCTCTAGAACCACTTTAACCAAAGTTAGATGACTACCATAAGGAAACCATCGATTACACCAGATCCCAATTTTTTATTTTTATTTTTCCTACTATTCAGGACTAGTTTTGTCTAATGGGTCAGTGCAAGCTAATGAGGGTCACTTTTGGCACATTAGATGCAATAGAAAACTGAAGAAGCAGGCATCCCTCAACTTACTTGGATTTTTTGAGCTACTTATGCAAAATATCTTGCATTGAGTAAAAACGATGAAATGTAGGAAATTGAATCATGTTTCCGAATATATAACTTTTATGTATTGAAAATTTGCATAGCTATGTCAAGTTTCATTTTTCCTAACATACACTTTTTATTTTTCAGGCAAATGATAAGGTATATGTTTTTGTGGGTGGAGCCTTTGAGGTCCTAAATGATGGAATCAAGCTACAAAAATAGGCATGCATGTAGAGAACACATAGCACTTGTGCGCCATTATTTTTCGAAAATTAAATTAGTAATTTTATAATTTTTTTATAATTGTCTAAGTGATCAAATCTCGAAAATAGTACCTCTTTTGTGGGTAGAGCCTTTGAAGGTCTTAATGCAAAAATCTTGAAATGGGTTTTTCATAGAACGTGGAGGTTAGTGTCCTCTTATGCACCATACAATTTTTTTTTGAAATGATTGAGAATTGAAAAAGTTATGGAAGAAACACTAAGAGTGTGTTTCACGAGTTAAGGAGGTAGGATAGAAAATAAATTGAAAGAAAATAGGAAAAATTAATATTTCAAAATAAAAGTTAAATATTTGGAATTTGTTGAAAAAATGCTATTTGTGTCTAAGATTTCATCAAAAATCACTGTGTGTAGCATATTGTAACAAGTGGCTAAGCACAGGCTTATCTAGAAACTGGAAGAAATACCCAATTAGCTTTGGTTTTTCATTAACATAGCACAGGTTTGGAATTACCGAAGCAAACTCCAAAGCATACACATAGGATTATTGTTGACATATGAGCAAGTGACTCGGCTTGGTTTAGGCTCTACAAAACACGAGCGCGTTCTGTTTAAATTCAAAAATATTGCTGCGCTTTTAGATGTACATAACGCACTCACATTATATGACTACATAACGCGCACGCGTTATATAACTACAGAACGCGTATGCGTTATATAGTTCCAAAACGTGTTCGCGTTATATAAATCATAAAATACATGTTTAATACTTGAGAAAGAGGGGGTGTGGAAGACTCAAGGGAATTTTTGTTTAATATTTGAGAAGGGGTGGGGAAGGGTCAAGGGAATCTCTGGTTAATATTTAATAAGGGTGGAAAAGGGTCAAGGGCTTAGAAGGATGTTGGAAGCTTGAGTGGGGAGAGATGAAGGGAATGAGAACATGATGGGCTATAGGGGTTGAAGGGAAGTGGAGCTTGAGAGCACTATTAGGAGTAGAATAGGTTCTAAAGAGGTATAGGGTTAGAAGTTGAAAGTGAGACTTGAGTAACAAGGGGGAATGGATGGAGGCAAGGGGGATGTGAGAGACAAATAAAGAATACAACGGGGGTGGAGGGGGGGGAGACATAGACCGAGGGAGGGAGAGGGACAATGGGGAGGAATGGATTTAGAGGGAGTGAGATATAGATGGGGATATAACGAAATAAAGAGATAGGAAGGGAGGGACAGAAAGTGTTGGTGGGAGACATGCAGGGAGTGGTGGCGATGGAGAGAGAGAGAGAGAGAGAATATGAGAGGAGGGGGAAGGGACATAAAGTGTGTGTGAGAGAGGGAGTGATGGAGAGATTGGGATAGGTTGAGGGAAAGATAACATGAGGGAGGGATAGAAGGTGAGAGAGAGACAGGCAATGAGAGAGGGAGGGAGAGAAGGTAGGGTGAGGGATGGAGGGAGAAAGGTGGAGATAGATATGGATGGAGGGGGGATGGGTTTGAGAATAGAAAGGGACATAATGTGTGTGTGTGTGTGTTTGAGAGAGAGAGAGAGAGAGAGTGTAATGTCCCTTGTTAGGAATTTTATTAAAATTGCAATTTTCCACTTTTTTCCTTGGTTCGACCTTTGACTAGTTTCGATCTCTAGGTCCCAAATTTGCCCCAAATGATCCCAAATCTTCTGATAAGGTATATGAATGATATTAGAACATAAATATGTGTTTTAGGGATGCCTTTTTACCTTTAAAACACTTCTGCAAATACTCTTTCAATTCTGGTCAATGTAGGTAACTTTACTAGTAATTTGCCTTTGACTAGTATTGGTCTCTATGTCTCGAATTGACTCCAAATGCATTCAAATCTTCAAGGAAGGTGTATGAATGATATTAAGACTTGAATATTATGTTCAGGGATGATATATGGCCACCAAAATACCTCTGCAAACTCTCTTAAGATTCTGGACCAAGTATGCAATTTTACTAGTAATTTGGGGTTCAAATCCCCCTGGGGTAAGTATTGAAAATGGCTTCCCAAATGCCTCCAAAGCCACTCAAATTTATGAAAAGAGGTAGGCAATGTATTAAGGATGTTATTAAAGTCTCATGTGCACCATTAATTGATTATTATATCTGTTCCAACCCTCTCCCATTCAACTGCAAAAATCACCAATTCGACCCTTGGGGAAATGGCACTATTTCTTCTCCCAGTGCAATTAAACTAAGTAAAAATACTTCGAATGCTCAAGTACAGTACATGAAACTTGTAAAATAAATCCATGGCAGTCCATTAATCACAAATTCATCAGAGAATCATCCATTCATTCGAAATCATCATCAACACATTGGTTCACAACAAGGTAGTGGGGAAATGGCATTGTTCTTCCATTAAAAATGAGATTTATACATTTCTACTTGGAATTTCGACCTGAAACTTTTTGGAGATGAAGAACAGAGTATTTACTTCATATTACAAAATAAATGGGGCATTAAAAGCTTCCCCAAAGAGTACAATAGCTCACCAAAAACGCCCTCCCTCAAGGATCAAGAATATGCCATCAAAACCGGAAATGGTTGAAGGAGTGAGCTGCAATAGAAGAAACCATGAGCTGCCCTGTAGCTTACACCTGCAAATAAAGACTCCATTAAAGCTCCAAATGAAAGGTCTGAATGGCCTTTCCAATTACCAACTTGGATGGGAATCTTTCACCCTCGAAATTGGCTAAGGCAAGAAACTAGTCATCCACTAGCTCTCCCTCTTCACAAATGCAATTGCAAATTCTACAAATGATCAAAAGCTGGTTTCCTTCTTTGTTATTGACATTTATAAACTTCTAATGTCCTCCATGGGTCGAATTCCTTCCAAGAGACTCATGCCAACTCAAGTTGGGAAGAGATTCCAAAGAACGCCACTTGTACAACAATTCCTAGTCTCCCACTTCCACCAAATCACATGTGGAAGCATCTTAGCTGCCCTAACACCCTTGAGCGCCCTCTTGGAGTCTATTTTTAGCCCTGACATGTCATATATGTCATATGTCAGCCTTCAGGTCTGATTTGTGTCATAGGTGTCATAGCATCTTCATCATTGTTGTCATAGAGCTAGGGAATCTAACCCAAGTGTCTCACTAGCTCCAAATTGCCTCTTCCTCTTCCATGGGTGTTACTCTTCCTCTATATTTCGACCTTGGATGAGTCATGCAATGAATAATACCTTTTGGACTCCCCAAAGTATGTTACCATTCACCTTGAATTCGAATTGGTGAGAGAATGATGCCAAATGTAGCGGGGAAATCTAGCCATATGTGGGTCCCACTTCCTCCATGTGTCTTCATCATGAAATGCCACTTTGATTTTCACTTGTATATATTTATTTAGCTCCTTTATTAAATATTTATTCCATTCTAATGTTCAAACATCATTTATTATCCCCATTATTACAAATCCCAAAGCTTCCACCCCAAACCTAGGAAACTAGTAATTTTCCTCCTTGGCAATTATTTGACCTTTAGCATCAATTTGACAAACTCTAATGAATAGGGCTAATGTGATTAGGCCATTGTGACCCAATGCCAAATTTCGGACATGACAGAGAGATTGATGGTTGGAGAGAGAGAGACTAGAGGGAGTTGTGAGAGACAAAGAAAGTGGGAGGTTGTGTGTGTGATAGGGAAGGAGGAATCAGTGGGGTGGCGGGGACGAAGATGGTGTAAGGGAGAGAAAGCGACATAGAGGGAGGGAGGTAAAGGGAGTGAGGGACATAACCAGGGACAGATCTAGAGAAAGAGATAGGGAGGGAGGGATACAAGGTGAGATAGAGTGGGCAAGGGGGAGGGATAAAGGCACATAGGGTTTGTGATTAAGGGCGAACGAAGGGAGAGAGTTCTATAGGGACTTGGATATTTGCGAATATATACATAAGGTGGATACCCTCCTCATCATCATATTCATCAGCATCACCATCTTCATCAGCATCACCATCATCATCATCATCAACATATTCATCATCATTGTCATCTCTAGGTTCCTCGTCAACATCTCCATCATCATCATCTTCTTCATCCTTATCATCTTCATCATCATCTTTATCACCATCACCATCATCATGAACATCTTGATCACCATAAACATCTTCATCATCATTGTCATCTCCCCCTTCCTCATCAACATCTCCATCATCATCATCTTCATCATCATCATCATTGTAGCATCTCCTCCCGTCATCCCAATGCAGGGAAGAGAACATTGACCAAACATATGGGCTTCTTTCTATAATCTTAGCCCCATACGTTACTCAATAATGCATAATAATTAAAACTTAATGTGTGCAGGTTCAAAATAACTAAGCACAGCGGAATCAACTCATATTTGCACAAACATAAATAGTAATGCATAACATATATATCACACCAGAGGATGATTCAACATATTGAGACTCAATCTCGTTCCAATGCCATGCATAGATCCCATATTAAGATAATCGTTTCATTTCATTAAACCTGGACAATTAACATATTGCAGAACATAAAATGCATATAATTTATAACACAAGTAACACTTATCTTGAAGATGAAGCAGTCCAAATGACTGGCTACGTGAGAGCAACGTTCCACCCAACCATAGATATCTGTCCAGCCTATATTCTTTTAGCTGAGAGATCACCCCCGAGCTGGGATGCGTATCTACTAAGGAGGAACTAGATAGGTTCACTCACAGCCATGGATTCACTCAAACGATCATGCTAAGCCAGCAAACAACTGGGTTTATCAAGCATGCAATAAGGAAACGATGAGGATGCTAAGCCCGTGAGCTCAACCACAGAGATACAGACATCTCAAGCTCAATTCAAGCAATCCCATCCTCTGTACAAACCTCCACACTTGGATTTCTCACCATTCTGGCAACAAATAACTCAATCCCATCATTGGGTTTCTGGGTTATCAAAAATGGGTTTTCCAATGGATTTCAGGGTAGATAATTCTCCCAAAATCACCCCAAGGTTCCTACCTATGGATCCCCCATTGGATTTCACTATCAAATACCAATTCTGGGCATTTATGACTCTTCAAAATGTGGGTTCTTTCTGAGTTGCGATTTCTGTTTTTTTTCTCTGCTGGCAATTAATTTTTTTGGATGGAAAATGATGCTGGTAACTTCCACAATGGAATGGGGATGAGGAAGAAACAACTCCCATGAGGTAGAGTGGCTTGTAGTACAAGAAAACAGAGTCCATACTCTGCCATACGAATTTCTGGGCTGCCCATGCTCCATTGAAGCCATGGACTGAATTCCTCAACCACTTCCTTACAACAGAAATAAATGTCAGCAAGGTAAGTCAAATGGGTTGTCAAGGTGACATATGGCATAATATGGTTCAATACCATATCCCCCTCACCACTCCCTAGTGGATACGCATGGCCCCTTCTCATTCGTTGCCTCCATAGCCAATTTTGGTATTTTATTGCATGATGTTTATTTACATCATTTTTACAATGTTCCATGGCTAAATAGCACATGGGCACATAATTTCTAATACTTGCCTTTAAATAAAATTCGAGCTTCCACTAGCGGGGCCTTGGCCTTGAGCTCCATGCTAGGAAAACATACATCTCATGTATACAACATTTACATTAAAAGCTAACATATCCTAAGGGTCAAAATGAGGTATTACAATCATCATCATCATCATCATCTTCATCACCGGCACCATCATCATCAACATCTTCATCATTATCACCATCATCATCATTGTCATCAACATCTTCATCATCATTTTCATCTCTAGGTTCTCCATCAACATCTCCATCATCATCATATTCTTCATCATCATCATCTTCATGACCATCATCGTCATCATCAACATCTTCATCATCATCACCATCATCACCATCATCATCATCATCATATTCCTCATCAAATCAACATCTCCATCATCATCATCATCATCTTCTGAACATCATCATGATCATCATCTAAACATCACCATCACCATCATCATCAACATCTTCATCATCATCACCATCACCATCATCATCAAAATCTTCATCATCATCACCATCACCATCACCTTCACCATCACCATCACCATCTTCATCATCATTGTCATCTCTAGGTTCCCCATCAACATCAACATCTCCATCATCATCATCTTCTTCATCATCATCATCTTCATCACCATCATCATCAACATCTTCATCATCATCATCATCATCATCATCATCTTCCTTGAATCAGATCAACATCTCCATCATGTCACCATCATCTTCTTCATCATCATCATCATCATCTGAACATCACCATCACCATCATCATCAACATATTCATCATCATTACCATCACCATCATCGTCAACATCTTCATCATCATCAAAATCTTCATCGTCGTCACCATCACCATCACCATCACCATCTTCATCATCATTGTCATCTCTAGGTTCCCCATCAACACAACATCTCCATCATCATCATCTTATTCATCATCATCATCTTCATCACCATCATCATCATCATCAACATCTTCATCATCATCACCATCATCATCATAATCTTCCTCATCAGATCAACATCTCCATCATGTCACCATCATCTTCATCATCATCATCATCATCCGAACATCACCATCACCATCATCATCAACATCTTCATCATCATCACCATCATCTTCATCAACATCATCATCTTTATCATCTTCATCTGCATCATGATCATCTTCATTGTCATCACCCTCCTCCTCCTCATCATCTTTATCATCTTCATCTGCATCATGATCATCTTCATTGTCATCACCCTCCTCCTCATCATCATCTTGTGCACTTATGCACTTAGGGATTAATGTTTACAAGAGGGTCTAAAGGCCTTTATGGGGGAGGGGCTCTAGGAACAAGGTAAGACAGAGAGGGCATGGGGGAGGGATAAACGTGTAGAGATTTATTGATTAAGGGAGAAGAAGGGAGAGAGTGTTATAGGGAGGGATAATGACGAAGATAAAGAGAAGGTGGAGAGATGGAGAGTGGGGTGGTAGGGACATGGCTGGAGTAAGGGAGAGAAAAAAACATGAAAGAAACATGTAGGGAGGGATGTAGGGAGAATGAGGGACATATATTTAGAAAGAGATAGGGGGTATCTAGGGATTATTGGGAGAGAGCTAGGGGGTATTAAACCATACAAAACATTTGTCCCCACACTAAAAACATTTGTTTTGTATGTAACCATATAAAATATTTGTTTTCTTTTGATTTTATTCGTTGCCCTAGCCATGCACCTAACCTATTTATTGTGCTTAACAATATCACGTACGCGTTTTTACACTTCATATCGCGCACGCGTTTTAGCTTTATATAATGCGTGCGCATTTTGTAACTCTATAAACAGTGGACTTTCCCTGTCCGAGAGCAACTTCACTCTGTCCAAGCCAAAACAACACTCCCGCGATTTTTCGAACAACACGAGCCCACCATTGGAAATTCTCACACTCTACACCATCTCCATCATTGTTTTTTTTATGCAGGTGCAGCATTGAGGACATCTTTCATGGTTGCTCAGTGTGGTGTTGGGTTATATGGCCATATTTGAAGAAGATAATCAGCAGGCTTGAAGAATCTCCAATTGAATAACACCAAAGATAAGGTCTTTGAAAGATTCATTTTGCCTATATTTGAGGAGCACACAAGATAAGATATCAAGCTTCAAGACCATTTCATGGTGATGGTGGATATACATAGGTGTACAAGAGAATCAAAGAGCCCAAACAATTTATGATTTAACTTCCATTTGCTTATTATTGAAGAGCTTGTAATTGAGAAGCAACAAAAACAAACTATATTGAATTGATCATTGTGGTGATGGGGAATGCATGCAACCGAGTAAGCAAATCAGCAAGGAAGAAGAGACCTCAAGAATTCATTGAAGAAGAGAAAGAAAGAAAATAATATACATGATGAATCGGAGGCTTTCTTTGGAAAATAATCCAAATCCAATTGTAGAGGATACCACGGTTCATCCTATTAATCCATGACAAGAGGGACCTTCAATTTCCACAATAGTTGTTGAACAAGCACCCCATGGAAGTAATCAAGAAGCAAAATGTAGGTGTTCATTAGGGGATGTTTCAATTCCCACTTCAAGTCAAAGTGATAAGTTACCATCTCAAGATGAAGCTCATGAAGAAACACAAAATTTGCTATCCGGATGTGGTTATACAAGTGATGAAGTCAGAGGGGCATTGGAAATTTTTCCTACTGTTGAAGAAGAGAATGTTATCCATACCATCGATGAGGATGTTGGACTTCCACAAGAGGATGTTGGACTTCCACAAACCATCAATGAGGATGTTGGACTTCCACCATCCAACTACCAGGAAGAGAATGAAGGACTCCAATCTACTATTGAAACGCCAGAGCGTCTTGGTGATGTGCTACATGGTAGAATTCCAACCCCCTTACCTCCATTAGCAAGCACACGTCGAAGAACTCCGAAGCGTATACAAGTTGATGAAAGTCTCATCAATTCCATTGAAGGTACGCTATCTAAACTTAGTATTGCTTATCAAACTCAACAGATACTTGATAAATATTTTGTTTCTAAATGTGATGGAGATAAATGTAGATTATTTTTATCATTGTTAAAATCTAGGAGCATGAATGTTGTTAGGAAAACGTTAGGGATAAAGATGATAAAGAATTCTGAACCAAGTTCTCATATAGTTAAAATCCTAGTAGATGCATTTGGTAAAATTGGTAAGAACACGCGTTCAAAGGATTGCAATGCTGCTCGTCGTGCGTTGTCACAAGCAATTGCAAATAAGAACACTAGGGTCCTTCGTATTCTCAGGCCTACATCCGAACTAGTTACTTTGAATGTAAAAACCCTCCGTAGGTATTCTATTAGAAGAGAACATCTTGACACAACCGATCAGACAAATTTTTGGGCCTTTGTTGGTCGGTTGCCACATCGTGACATGAAGCTAGTTGATGCAGTAAAGGGACTAGTGCATATTTTTTGGCATGATCACACAAGGCCTTATTCAAACCGAAAGGATGTACTAAAACTGAGAAGGGGTTCAAAGGATCGTGAACCACATACTAAGAATCTTCTTGATATAACACAGATAGAACTTTACGAGAAATTTAGGATTGAGCATAGACAATTGAACTTGGGGCAAAGATCTTTTGAGAAATGTAAGACATGGTATGTTAGAATAAGTACTCTTCGTAACACTTGTTGTTGTAGATACCATGTAGAATATGAATATTACTATGAAACATTTTGTACATTCGTGATGTGTTGCATACTAACCATGTGCAGGATTTCGCCATGACAATACCACTGACTTCATCAAGAGAATTCATTCATAGCATCATGTGCAATAGGCCCGAGGGGCAAACATACTATGCAAAATCTTGTTTGGATGGAACATGCTCCAATTGTGCTAGAATGGCATTATTGAGCCAATGTATGCATGAGAATGGAGACAGTGAATTTGGGAAAATGGTTACAGACATGAAAAGTTTCAAATATATCAACTATGAAATAGTCCCAGGGAAAGAAAGCAAAAAATTACAATTGGTGACATCTCAGGTATGCATTTATATCTATAAAATTATGTTGTAATGGTTACATTTCAATCCTTACTTACAAAAAAAACTAACATTGAGATCATTTTGTGTCACCAGGTACAAGTTAGTGACTTCATCAAGGAATTTATTGAAAAGACACACCAATATGTTCAACATGTCCACGTGGCACGATGGCAGGATGAGAAGTTTAGAATATGCAGAGATACATTTCCCCTTGGTACTATACTTCCAGTTGTTGATTTTGCCGAGAACTACACTCTGCAACCTCAAAATGAGATCCAAAGTCAGTATTATCACTCTGAGCAGGTTTCCTTGATGGTCCATATCACATATAGGCATGGCCCAAATAGCACTGACGAGCAAAGAGAAATTCTGAAGGAATATCACTTCTACATAAGCGATGATAGGTGCCACGACTTCCACTATGTACGTCATTGCTTCATCATGTTCTATGATCACTTTAAGGGAAGGAACATATAGATGGATCGACACTGGATTTGGTCTGATGGGTGTGTTGGTCAGTTCAAAATTGCATGCATATTTCAGTGGTTGTGTTCATTGCATAAAAACTACAAAGTGCCACATATGTGGAACTATTTTGAGACTGGGCATGGTAAAGGAGAGCATGATGGAGCTGGAGCATGTGTCAAAACATCCCTACGAAGAGAGGAATTGAAAGTATCTACAGAATCTACTATTCTAAATGCTCAATCTATAGTCAGGTGGTGCACGTCAGTAATGGGAGAGGAATCAACTATGCGAGTAGAATCCACAAGAAAGAGACATGTGGAGAGATTTTTTTGGGAGACGGTAGACATAGATCGTTCACATGCATGGGAATGCATGACTGTGCCTAGGACTCGTGGCTTTCATTCGGTTCGAAGATCTGATAACCCAGTATTTGAAATTTGGACCAGAAAACTCACTTGTTTTTTCCCTCCTTGTTGTGATGGTGATTGGGATGGGTGTGAATCATTGAATTGGGTTGATGGATGGTATCGCATATCACTTCCACTTGATCAGCATGCAATTGTTGAGTTAACTCCGTTGGAAGAAGATCAATCATCTATTTCTAAATATTTTGATCATGTCTTGGACCTTGTACAACCTGGTATGATGCATTTCCTTGACACATTTTTGTTTATTTACGTAGTCTTCAAATGCACATTAATGGCCTTGTATTGCACGAAAAATGTTTTGATCATATACCTACAATCATATTATGCAGGGCACATATACGAAGTTGTTGCCTCAAAATATAGTGAATGGGGTGGTGATTACTAGTTGGCACGCTGCATAGATGGAAAGCAAACCCTCATTATTTCCATGACTGACAATGAAAAAAACCACTTCCCAACTGGGTCTATGGTTGTTAAAGGTGAATACTTGACACGGGACAACAATGCAAGAAAAAAGGGTGGATATGTTTACAGGGATTACAAACCAGGTGCAAGTGTGTATCACTTTACCAACTTAATCATTGGCACAAACCTCAAGGTATGAACAATTCCTAGCTGAAATACATCGAAGGTACGCTACTTCTTACCGGATACAGAGCATGAGAGACTAATGGAGACCATCAGTATAAGAGATGATCCGGAGGGCTTGGTTGTATGATAATAGGTGGGATCTAGCATGATGAGGTATGTTACATACTTTTAATACTATACTATTTATACTATTTGTAATTGAATATTGATATATGCTCAATTTTAACATGTATGTTTCATATGAATATGTCAATTTTGTGTTCTTGATATGCCAAATTTATGTTTACGTTGTTTATAAATATGCCAAAAGTTCTCTTGTATGTCAAGTTTAAGAATATGCCATTTTTTACATATGATCAGTAAACCCTAAAATTATATTATGTTCATCATGTTGGTTATGGGCTTCACCCAACAAAATTAATTCAATTCATGCTCACTATATTAAATAATACACTTATATTAAATTTAATTCATGTCTTGTTAAATATTTCATAATGAATTATCTATTTGAGAGCACCACCTTAGACCAAGCCATCATCATCAACATCTTCATCATCATCACCATCATCATCATCATGAAAATCTTCATCATGGACCTACAAAACCCTAGTTTCCAAGATGGACCTGCAAGATGATACCTGGGCCACGGAACCGGAGGTGAGGGGCACCCATAGCACTATTCGGACATCCTGAATCCAACGTAGTCGACGGTTCGTCGATCGAAGCCATGGTCGTCATTCTATGGCTTGTTCCATCTCTCATCCAAAAGGCCTTCAGGGACACCTGCTAGATACTTTCCAGGGGCATAGAACTCCAACTGTGCAACAAAACCAGGTTTTGGGGAGTCCTGTAGGTGTGTCTAGGCAAGTTCGGCCTGGGAACACTAGCCATACCTGCCCGGTGGATGATTTTCCAAAGTTGACCCCCGTGTGCAAAAATTGCACACTCCCACACTGAACAAAACCCTAGTTTCCAAGATGGACCTGCAAGGTGGCAGCTGGGCCACCAGACCAGAGGCAAGGGGCACTCCTAGCACTATCCGGACGTCCTGAATCCAATGGAGTCGACGGTTCGTCGATCCGAGCCACGGTCATCATTCTATGGCTCGTTCCGTATCGCATCCAAAAGGCCTTCAGGGACACCTGCTAGATACCTACCGGGGGCATAGAACTCCAACCGTGCAACAAAACTGGGTTCTTGGGAATCCTGCAGGTGTTTCTAGGCAGGTTCAGGCTGGGAACACTAGCCATACCCTCATGATGGATGATTTTCCAAAGTTGACCCCCGTGTGCAAATATTGCACACTCCCACACTGAGCAAAACCCTAGTTTCCAAGATGGACCTGCAAGGTGACATCTGGGCCACCGGATCGGAGGCGAGGGGCACCCCTAACACTATCCGAATGTCCTGAATCTAATGAATTCAACGGTTCATCGATCCAAGCCATGGTTGTCATTCTATGGCTCGTTCCATCTCGCATCCAAAAGGCCTTCAGGGACACCTGCTGGATAACTGTCGGGGGCATATAACTCCAACCGTGCAACAAAACCGGGTTCCGAGGAGTCCTACAGGTGTGTCTAGGCAGGTTCGGGCTAGGAACACTAGCCATACACGCCCAGTGGATGATTTTCCAAAGCTGACCCCCGTGTGCAAAAATTGCACACTCCCACATTGAGCAAAACCCTAGTTTCCAAGATGGACCTGCAAGGTGGCACTTGGGCCACCGGACCAGAGGCAAGGGGCACCCCTAGCACTATCTGGACATCCTGAATCCAACGAAGTTGATGGTTCATCGATCCGAGCCATGGTCATCATTCTATGGCTCGTTCCGTCTCGCATCCAAAAGGCCTTTAGGGACACCTATTGGTATGTAAACCAAGTTAGAGATGCCATTCAGACCCAATTGAAAGTTGATGAAGTGGTTTTATGTGACGTCATCTTTGGAATAAACGTTTATGTAAACCAACAGAAGCTCAAACAATACTCCCTACTTTTAAATGCATTCTGGAGAGAGCAAGAGAACAAGTTCATCAAAGCGACTTCATTCATCTATATTCAATTAATGTACACATAGTCCATCCTTATCTTGATAAACAAGAGTTTTATGATAGCTTGAATTTTTTGGGCATGGTTATGTCCCTGTATTCGGTTGTCTAATTAGTTGACAAGCTTGCCTGAAAATCTGTGCGTTGAACTT
Organism: Larix kaempferi; assembly: GCA_027924585.1. Classification (NCBI taxonomy): domain Eukaryota; kingdom Viridiplantae; phylum Streptophyta; class Pinopsida; order Pinales; family Pinaceae; genus Larix; species Larix kaempferi. The sequence goes on from BSBM01000299.1 coordinate 23,085,989, forward strand.
CTTTGTTTTATTGCTGAAAATTTGAAGGGATTTTCAAGTCACCTACAAAACGCTCCTTTGTTGACTACGTCTGGTCCGAAGAGCTTACCAGCCTTTGCAAGAATATTCCCCTAGTAGATGAAGGTGGGAAAATCATTAGGGTACGAGGCTCTCTGAAGTTTCTCCAGCCTACATCCACGAGTAATTGGGACAAGTTAATGGGAAGGAATCCCTGGACTACCATGGGATTTTCAACCCTTTCTGAAGGTCAACTTACACTACCATCTTGTGCAGGAACTTTGATGTATTCAGTTAATGATTTAGTTTCATTCTTTCGAAGACACCTTGATGTAGTAGATACTCCAGATCTATTTCCTCCGAATGCCAATTTTTCTGGTGTTTCCCATGCTTTGACAAAGGAGAATTCATTTCTTCTGCCGCAGTGGATCCAATATTTGAAAAAAAATCAGAAGATGCTGGATGCTTTTATACATAGAATATTGGAAAGCATTCTAGTCAGGCTGCAAGTCGCATGAAAATGTCATTTAGGGACACTTGGTGAATTTCCATCCAAGAGCCAAAAAGCAAACAGAGCAGCAAGATTGCGTGTCGTTGGCTCCTACAAGTGTGTGTGGCCAATGCCGACATGGGAACACTGCCAACACTAGCTCGGGGGAGGGTTTTGCAGAGTTGACCCACCAATGTGAGATTGCATGCAATGAAACTGAGCAAAACCCTATTTTACGAAATGAATGCACAATGAAGCCACTGGGCCATGGGGAGATGAGGGAGAGGGCCCCCTAGAGGTAATCGCACTCCAGGAGACCAACGGAGTCAACGGTTCGTCGATTCGACCTCCGGTTTCCTAGTTATGTCGAGTTGCAAGTCACATGAAAATGTCGTTTAGGGACACTTGGTGAATTTCCGTCCGAGAGCCAAAAAGAAAATGGAGCAGGAAAATTGCGTGCCGTTGGATCCTGCAAGTGTGTGTGGGAAATTCCGATGTGGGAACACTGCCTACACTGGCTCGGGGTAGGGTTTTGCAGAGTTGACCCACCAATGCGAGATTGCATGCAATGAAACTAAGCAAAACCCTAGTTTACGAAATGAATACACAATGAAGCCACTGAGCCATGGGAAGATGAGGGAGAGGCCCCCCTAGAGGTAATCGCACGCCAGGAGACCAACGGAGTTGATGGTTCATCGGTCCGATGTTCGATTTCCGAGTTATGTCGAGTTGCAAGTCGCATGAAAATGCCGTTCAGGGACACTTGGTGAATTTCCGCCTGGGAGCCAAAAATAAAATGGAGCAGCAAGATTGCATTTCGTTGGCTCCTGCGGGTGTGTGTGGGCAATGCCGATGTGAGAACACTGACAACACTGGCTCGGGGGAGGGTTTTGCAGAGTTGACCCACCAATGTGAGATTGCGTGCAATGAAACTGAGCAAAACCCTAGTTTACAAAATGAATGCACAATGAAGCCACTGGGCCATGGGGAGACGAGGGAGAGGGCCCCCTAAACGTAATCGCATGCTAGGAGACCAATGGAATCGACGGTTCGTTGGTCCGACATTTGGTTTCTGATTTATGTCGAGTTGCAAGTTGCATGAAAATGTCGTTTAGGGACACTTGGTGAATTTTCGACCGGGAGCCAAAAAGCAAATAGAACAGCAAGATTGCGTGTCGTTGGCTCTTGCGGGTGTGTGTGGGTAATTCCGATATGGGAACACTGCCAACACTGGCTCGAGGGAGGGTTTTATAGAGTTGAACCACCAATGCAAGATTGCATGCAATGAAACTGAGCAAAACCCTAGTTTACGAAATGAATGAACAATGAAACCACTGGGCCATGGGGAGACGAGGGAAAGGGCCCCCTAGAGGTAATCGCACGCCAGGAGATCAACGGAGTCAACAGTTCATCGGTCCGACGTTCGTTTTCTAGGCTATGTCGCGCTGGAAGTTGCATGAAAATGTTGTTCAGGGACAAGAGACACAACATTTTATCCCGGGAAACCCTCATGGGGAAGAAAACCTAGCAACCTTTCTTAGAATAATTATATGTTTAGAAATCAAGTACAATGAAACCATGAACAAACCCTAACCCTGAAGGCTTTTACCACATGAAAAAACCTTAATGACACATGACAACAAGAGTACTTATCTACATGAAGATGACCTCCAAGCCATAAGGATATCCAAGCATATCCTTCCCAACCAACATTAGAAGGCACTTTATTTCTCGAATCCCGAGGTAACGTTTGTTCCTTTCACCAATGTTGCTTTGAGCACTTGTATGTAGTTACTCATATGTAGTGTTGAATCTAATTGTACAATCAAATATTGGGCGTTGATGAAATGTGTAGCATGTATTGGACTTAGTTTTATTAAATTACACTTGAACATTGACTTAACTTGTAATTTAATCATCCAAACTCACAAATTTTAATTACACCTATCCAATTAGTGTGCATGAGTGAGTTTGTTGAAACCTTGAAAAACATTGTAATGCACATAGTTTGATTAAATTACATGAGCAAGAACTTTGACATAACTTGTAATGATCATCCAAAATCACAAATTTAATTAGATACCAATTAGTGCACGCATGTAGTGAGTTCGTTGAAACATTTAAATATAATAGTTTGTTCTTTTGACATGGCGCATTCATGAGTAATAGATAATCCACACAAATCAACACATTAGATTGACACAAGAACACGTGGAAACCGAAGAACAAATACAAAGTGAAATGTATCATTCATTTATAAGTGAAATGTCAATGTGCATGTCTCCAAAAGTACATGTATCCAAAAGTACATATATATCCAAAAGTATCCAAAAGTGCAGGTCTCCAAAAGTACATATATATCCAAGAGTATCCAAAAGTACATGTATCCAATGAATTCAATGTACATGTATCCAAAAGTACATGCACAATGAAGTCAATGTACATGTCTCCAAAAGTGAATGTATCGAAAAGTACATATATATCCAAAAGTATCCAAAAGCACATGTGTCCAAAACTATCCAAAACTATCCAAAACTATCAAATCCACATGTACATGTATCCAAATGTACATATATCCCATAAGACACATCAAAACTCAAGCTTCCTGTTGTTCTTTCCCAACGTTGATCCTCTAGGCACATCTCTAGGATCAATGTGTGTCTCTGGATCCTGCAAATTAAATATCAATTGTTAAATTCAACTAACTATGTACACTAATACATTAGCTCAACAATTAACTCAACAATTATCAACCGGTGCATGGAAAGTGCATGAAACACTTGGTCACTGAAGGACATCTCACCTCAACTGAAAAAGGAGATTGCGTTGCTTGTGTAGCAGATGGAGCCATTGGTTGAACATCCAGGATGGTCGAACCAAGGGGGTAGGAACTGCTCCTGCTAGTGGTGGCTACAATGAAAAAATGTTGAAATAGTTAGAAATGCATGAATAAACAATAGACAACAATAATATACTATGTAAAGATAATGTTGAAATAGTTACATACCTATGTGTGATCAGTTGCCATTGCAGATGCGGCACTGACTGCTGCATCAACCATCGATGCAAGGTTTTGAGTAGACAACTCGGGTTCCTGATGCAGTAAAAATGCAATTCAAACATTAACAAAAATGATTTATGCACTGGATTTCAAGTTAAACAACAAATATCATCGAAGGATATACATTACCATGGTATGAGTAAGCCCATGGTCGTGGGAAGCTGGAGTCTTTCTAGGAGTAGAACGCCTCACATACACACGACCCTTGTTCACGAATGGCCTAGTGGGAGATACAAATCTAGGCAATGGTCCAGATGTCTTGGATGGTGCCTACAGTCAGCAAGTGTTCATATAGTTAGACATGCATGATTCAACAAACAAACATATATTTAAAAAATGTCATTTTTAATTGTTTACTTGGAGCCTAGATGTTTCATCGGACGGTACGACCATGGGTGCTACCTCCACATTACCTTGCCCCAGTGAAGGATCTGCGATCTGCAAGTTTAATAGTTGTAAATATTACACCGTAGATAGCATTAGTGAACTAAAATGTAAAGTATGTGGAAATTAACAAATTAACAAGTATTAAAAAACTGAAATTTTAAAATGTTTACCTCGGTGTGAGATACGGCAAGAGGTGCTATATAAGATGGGCCTGCCAAATGGGTAGCATCATGCCCCCCTGTAGAGTCTGGAACATCTGGCTCTGGGGCATCGCTACTGGCATAAAACATCAACTGCAAGTTCACAAAATTAATATATTAGCTCAAACTATATATATGTGTACAAAGACGAAAATAAATGAAGAATTTATTACAATTAACCATCTACATGCCTCTCTCAAAAACCCACTAAAGGCAACATCTGAGGCAAGACCATAGCAAGGATGACCACATGATGTGCACTCGTGAGGATTAGTACTAGGATGGGGATTTGTTGATGGTCCTGCACTAGTGGATGGTCCTGCATGGTGACGAGCTAGTGTATGTACCACACCAGGGACAGATGTCCCTTCCTCACCCATATGCTGAACCATAGTGCCATGGCGAACAATCACCCGTGCCAAACTCAAAAATGAATCACGTGTCTGCGGAATAATACGATGTGCAGGTGGGACATCTGGCCCAGGCAACTGCCTGCGGGGTGCAGGGATAGGGCGATCCTGGTCTCGAAGCCTCACATTGGGTCGGTTTTCGGGCATCCCCCCACCGATCCCCTGAAACTGCAAGATGTCAAAATAGTTTACGTGTTTATGTAACATGAACTCTGCGTACATCTTTCGAAGGAAATACAAGGGAATTTCTCTGTTGTTATGTGGTGGCATATCAAAAACCATGTACCATCTGTCCATCCAGTTATCAACAAATGGTTGAAACGTGCACCACTCAATGGAGGTATGACGCCTATTTGCATTTGGGATTTCCCCCATCCGGGGGTCCCTAAACAATGCAAATATGAGCTCTTTGAATATTTTCAACTTTTTTATTGCATTGTAGTCTAGCCCATCAGCATATTGTTGTCTTTTTCTTTCTCTATATGATGTAATATCATATAGTACATTGCTAGACTGTGAAATGGTGTCAACAATTGCATCCAAGGTTGATGCAAGCGAGCGACGAATCCTATCACCACCACTAAAAGCTACGCTAATGCCCCTCAAGTGGGCAAGCTCAATCAGTATCTCGACATTTGTGTCCATAGCCACAACTACAATAAAAACATCAATACGAAAATCATTAGAAACATATACATGGTATATAATGACGCTCTTCAAAATTGAAAATGTATTAAATCAAACTCAAGTAAGCAATTTAATGGCATTCACTTACATATATTTAAAACTTAAAATTAAACATTTAACAATTAAAAAGTAAGTTTCATTCAACTTCTTTCTAGAAGTTAGTGCACTTCCTAACCCTCATTGGTGACTTTTCCATGCAAACTTGGGTTTAAACTTCTTAGAATTTAGGAGTGTTATTTTGACATGTTTTGGCCTTTACATCCCTTGCAGAAAACAATATTTCCATCAACTTCATAAGCTAACATTAAATTTATTGATTTCAACATATTACGCCTTGTGGTTGGAGGGGAGGACAAAGTGGCATGGAATGAAATGGATATGTATGAGTTTTTCTTGCCAATATGATTACATATGTACTTGAGATGACTATCAATGATTAAGATATTGAATAATCAACTAGAGATTGTGACTAGAATGGCAATAACAACGATGTCAACTTCTCAAAACAGAGACAACTTCTCTCTACAAAATCGATCTCTACATTGTATGGCAAGTTCAGAAAATTAAATAAAAAACATAGTGATTTTCTATATGAAGTCTTTGAGTTGAATCGATGGTCCCTGAGTGTTGAGTAGATTGATCAAGGCTGTGGATAGGGCAAGCCCAAGAGACACTTTGTTAATGTGTTTTGGCATTTAGTCAAGGGTGCTTAACTAAGAGGCAATGTATAGCTACATACACTTCTGATGAAATTTTGATTATGTTCATGGACAAATGATTGTGATGAAATTTTGAGAAACCAAGTTACTAATTTTTTTTGCATTTTTTCTATTCACGCTTGTGCATGCATTTCATCTTGTTATGTCCATTACCAAGGAAAATTATTTAATTAGTATCATGGGAAATGGCCTTTGAGGGTTGGAAATTTGGGTTTCATGTGGATGGATACATTGTAGAAAGGGAGGAGTTTTATTTTTTCAATTTTTGGTTGGATTAGGAATTTTTGAGTTTTTGAAAAGGGATTCATTTTAATTATTCACTCATCTTGGTTGAGGGAGATGTGAATTTAATTAGAGATTGGGTTATTCCCAATTTTATAAATATTACAAAACTAGGTTGTTTTAAACAATAAAAAGATAGTAATTTAGATTAAGAAATGACAAAAAATGGTATGGGTGAATGAATTACCTGATTAGATGACAATCCACCAGTGAATTTTCCTCCCGTCCAACTAAATCGAACTCCACCGATACTCCAGGGCACACAAACCGTCCTCGTCCAACCTCTAATTCGCGTTTTTTATGCGTGACGAGCGCCGCGGGTGGTCGGGATGGTCGGGACTGTGTTTTTAAATTGATTTTAGATTTCAATAATGCATACGTGTTGTAACTAAATAAGGTGTACGCGTTTTGTAGTTATATAATGCGTGCGTGTTATGGTTACTTATCCTACATGTCTAGTGACATGTCAGGCTCGGGTTTTACCATGCCAAGTGCTAAGTATCAGAAACACGTTATGCTTTTATGTATCAGGAACGAGTTTTGAAAAAGTAGGATTGCCTCTAAAGTGACCCTCATCTTCTTGCACACACCCTAATGTATTTGTCTAGGTTCAAATTGTACCTTGATTATTTCATACCAATATCCTAAACCTAAATTGAAAAAGTGAACAATGCCTGCAAATCTTATTGTAGAACCTTATCCTACTCATTAAAACAAATCAAGGATTTGTTGTAATTGAATTCCATGCCACTGGATTTGCAATACAATTGGAAAGTATATTAAAATGTCTAACTTTCCAATAAAGAACCATTAATAAAAACTAGAACATCATCAACAAATAGTAAATGTGTAACCTACTTGTCTCCCCCAATGTTTACCCCTTTTATATCTCTAGATGTTTTAGTACCCTAGATGGAATGACCAAGTCCCGCAACCACTAATAAAAATAAATAAGGTGATAAGGGATATCCCTTCCTTAAGCCTCGATAAGGATGGAATAAAGTAGAGGTCAAACCATTTCTAAGCACAAAAATGAGGTAGAGAATATGCAACCAAACATCCGATTCACTATACTCAAATTGAAACTAATGTGAATCATCAACAACCTTGGGAATAACTAAAGAAGGGATGTTTTCAAATGTAGACATTCTTGGGCTAATCATGTGACCTAGTTGATTTTCCTCCCCTTTAGAAAGCCAAATTATTCATTGGAGATGATGGTGGAGAGAAATTTCTTCTATCTAACTTCCACTACCTTGAAAATGATCTTATATATGAAATTACATAGACAAATGGGTTGAAATTCATCAATGGATGTGGGTTTATCCACATTTGGGATCACTGCAATGAAGATAGAATCCTAAGACATTTCCTATAGTTTCCTCCTCTACTACTCTAATAATTTATTCCCCTAACAAATCAAAGAATCCAAAAACAAGATAATTGATTGAGCCATCAGTACCCAAACGTTTTTCTTTCTTAAAGGATCAAAGGACAATCATTAGTTTGTAAGAACTTATGTACTCAAGCATGTGCCTATTTATCAGTTGAATCTATTTCAAACATGATTGGATAGTGGTTTGACAATATAACCCTTTCAACCCAAGATCAAAACTTGTCCACTTGTTGCAATTAAGTGGATAAGACTAACAATTGGTCCAAACATTTTGGGACCACCAATCTTCCTGCTCTATTATTCCACTAACTAGGTTGTAGGGAGATAGGTGCACTCTATTAATCCAATTGAATCAATGTGACGAGTTATGAAAGATGCCTATCTAACCACCCAAGCCTTTTCACCCTAAACCTCTATGCAACTCAAAGTAAAGTTTAAATCACCCTAGATTATAATATTCTCATTTTTTATTTCCTAAATATTGGACAATTCCTTCCATAAGAAGTGTTTGTCACCATAAGGCCCATACACATTGAGAATAGTAAAGGTCCAGTCGAGAATTTTACTGTATAGGTCCATGCATAGTGCTAAACATATTGAGTATGAAGAGGTTAAAATATAAGCAAATGGCCAACTTGAAATAAGCCCGCTCAATAGACTACTTGAATTAATATAAGAAAATTGAGACCACAAGAATCGATATAAGAAAAATCCCAACCTAAGTCACCTGACATGAGGACACAAGACACAAAGGACACTAAAATACGAGTGTCCGACACAGATACAGTGACCCACAGAATTAGGAAACGGAGGACACATTTTATATACATACATACATACATATATATATATATATATATATATATATATATATATATATATATATATATATATATATATTAAAATTTAAAAATATAGACATATAGATCCATTTTTTTTTAGAAACTAGAAAGTAGAACATTTACAAATATTCAATAGAAATTAGAATCAATACACAATGCACATTAATCATTAATGATATTGATTACACATTTGTCATTCACAAATCACAATGAGACACATAGATGCATTGAAATTTGATAGGCATTGGGAAATAGCTCAAGATGTCGGAACCATATTTCTCATTAAGTCATCAAAATCAAAATGTATTACATAGATGTCTGAATGCCACTGGGCACTAAAAAATTCCAAATAGACTAATAGTAAATACAAAAAGGGGTGGATCAGTATGGAAGAATCTCGTCTTTCAATGACTCAATAGTCCTCCTACATGCCTGAATCAACAAACTCATCACTGCCATGATCCTCATCCTCCTCCTCCTCCTCCTCACTTCCCATCTGATGATTTGCATCTGTTGATGTGGAGGATGACCCCTCCATATGATCGCCATCATCAAAAGTGACTGGCTCTAGCACTGGATCATTAAGATCCATGTTGGATAGCACCAACTCAGTACTGTTGTCCAAACCCATATCATCAGGAAAGACATCCCACATCTGTGTCTTTCCCTTATCCCACTCATCCCTCTTCCTATAAATAAGACGAAGGTTGGAGTGCACATACACCATCGTCTCTGCCCTAGACTTCTCAAGCCTACTCTTCTTCAAACTATACAAGTTCCCATATGTGCTCCAATTCCTCTCACAACAAGAAGATGAAGTAACTTGAGAGATGAACCTCAACCCTATCTTATGTAGAAGAGGTCATGTTTCCCCATGAGTTTCCCACCAAACATAGGGTTTCTTAACCCCCATGTCTCTAAGCATCTCATATCCTCCAAATCTCCCAGTTCTAGTGGAAAACTCTACAAATCCCTCCTCCACCTCCTCAAGTAGGTCTCTATCCTGAAGTAATCGTCTAAATGTTGTCTTCCTCCCCTATGAGATCTCTCCATCCATGTGAGGAGGGACTCTGCGTGAGGGCCCCGACCCACCATTGAGACAATCATGACCATAGAACTTGGGGTTCAATGAGTGGGACAAGCAATGAAAAGGTGTGCAATTATTATCCCACCTAGAGATAAGAATGTCTTGTATAGTGGAGCATAAGTTATTTTCCAATGTCTCATACTCGGCACACTCATTCTCCATAACAATGGTCCCCATGGACTCAATCATGGAATCCAACCCCTCATAAACATCTAATAGGATGGGCTGGTCCATGTCTACAAATCGAAACAAAGAAATGATTGGCTCCATGATCTTAATGCTAAGATCTACCCTATTCCACCAACCATCATATAACACCGTGTCCTTCACCTTTTGTGAAGCAATCTGATCTGTCTTTCTCCAAAAAGACCAAAAATATGAAATCACCATGGACGCAAGAGCAGTTTTGACCTCTCTCAACCTCTTGAGCATGATGAATGAGGAAGCAAATCGACTATCTGCAACTTTCAACAATGAAAGATGTGTGTACTCTTTGTAGATTATGAGGGGAATGGTGTGGTTTTGTACAAAGTTACGGATATGGCGTGCATCCTCAATAAGTTTTCCAATCCATGTCACATCTGAAGCAATAGGTTTCAGTGCTAAATTCAAATAATGGACAATGCAAGATGTCCAAAATACCTGTAAGATCAATAAAAGAAAGTATAAATGAGTCTAGACTCTAGACTCTACAAGACTACAACTAACAACTCAAAATTTCAAATAAAAGAGCAAATTAACAATGCAATTATGCAAGGTGTCCAAAATGGAAATACTTGTGGATATTTAGCTTCCACAAGCATGCCAGCAGCCTTGCAAACAGCTGCATTGTCTATGATGATTTGTACACAAGAATCAACACCTATGTCTTCAATGACTTTGATGAACAACTCACTCATATAGTGTGCATCCTTGTATTTTCCAAGATCATCCACTGCTTTCTAGAACACCAGTCCATTTGGGGAAGACACCATGAAATTGATGAGTGGATGGTGTGCTGCATCCGTCGATCCATTTGAAACAATACTAACACCACATGTGGTCCATTTTGATCTAACTGGATCAATAATTTTATCCACCTCCTTCCTTTCCTTAACCAACAATGTGGTTCTAAGATTCTCTGAACTAGGAGGCACATAACCAGTTGGAGCTCATTCCATTAGATTTCGACACATCTCAATGAACAATTGTGACTCTGCAACATTGAATGAAATGAAGTTTAGGTAGAAATATAATGCAATGGAAAGGTCCACCTCTTCTTGCACCTCTTGTTGGAAAATCCTATCCGTTGGACCACTTTAAGTTGGTGTCTTTCTTGTTGGAATATTGGTCAATACTGAGAGGGGGGGTGAATCAGTATTGTTAAGGTTTTACCATTTTAAACCACCTATTAATATTAGTTAAAACATGGAATCAACAAGATACACAGAACAAATATTTTTATCGTGGAATCCCAATTGGGAAAACCACACTCTTTCTATACTGCAAAATTATATTTACAATAGTTTGCAAGCACCAATACCCAATTTTTCAGCTACAACTGAAGGATGCTACAACACCCTGGTTTCTTCCTACTACAACAGAGAAGGATACTACTGCACCTTTATTTACCAGCCACTACTGGAAGGAGGCTACGACTTCTTGGTTTATCAGCCACAACTGAAAGGATGCTTTTACACCCTATTTACCAGCCACTACTGGAAGGCAGCTACTACCCCCTTGCAGGCATGTAGCCTGCCCTAGCACCACCCTACCTCCCTGATTTGATTTTATAACTTCAATAGGATATACACTAGTTTATACTTTCTTTGTCCTCTGATTATGACCTTCAATCCAAGCTCCGGAGACTTCCCCTGTTCCTTTTATTCTTTCTCTGAAATCTGTAATGCTTCAGCACCTAGCTGACACTCTTATTTTCTTCAATCTTCCCTTAGCACCACCCAACCATTCTATTTTTGTCTTCTTCAGTTTTTCAGAACTTTTTCTTTAATTCTGGATCTTTTATTAGTCTGTTCCTGTACTTTCTTCTTTTTCAAATTGAACCTGAGAGACACCTTTCTTCCACTTCGATATTCTGCTTATATATTCTTCATCCTTTAACCATTGCATCTCTTCAGACTGAACTCGTGTCTTTTCATCTTCATGCCTCTTCTAAATGATTAATTCTGTTTTTAATTAAATAACAAACCCTAGTTTTTAAGGATCAACTCATCATGCCTCTTCAAATATCTGTTAATTAATCTTTGATTTGTGGTTCTGTTTATTGTATATTTTTAATTAATTAATGAAAAAAAACTCTTTGGACATCTTAGGCCCGCGGGCTTCTTCCTTTCAATCCTATGGGATTCATTCCATGCGGTATCTCCCTATACAGGCTCTCCCTATGCAGGAAACATCCTTAAGTCCCTTTCTTCTTCATCGACCTATGCAGGAAAGCCCTTTGCGAGCAATCCTAGGCCCTTGTTGGCTTTAACTTTAGACCCCGCGGGCTTCCTTAAGCGTTTGCGGGCTTAACCTCACCCCCTACAGGAATCCCTAAGCCCCTGCAGGCATAGAAAAACCCTTTCGGGCATATTTTATCCATTACGGGCATTCCTAGGCCCCTACGGGCTTTAACTTTAGCCCCTGCAACCACCCTTAAGCCCCTTTGGGCATAACCTCAACCCCTGCGGGCATTCCTAAGCTCCTGCGGGCTTCGTTAAACCCATGCGGGATTAACCTAACCCTCTGCGAGCATCCCTAAGCCCCTACGAGATTAACCTCAACTCCTGTGAGCATATTTAATCCTTTGGGAGCTTTTAACCCTTAAGCCTCTTTATAAATAATCATGTTTTTCTTTGTTTTTGGGAGACCAATAACTCGCACGTGAGAGCACGAAATAGGAATCTGACTTCATAGATGGATAGTTGGTTCACCCGAGTACAAGCCTATCTCACCTAATTAGTTTTATCAGCACAAGGAAACCTCCTTTTAGTAATTTCCAAATCGCCTCTTAGCCACGTGAGTTCAACACTTAGCAAAATTTTTGTTCTTAAAATGAAAAATAATAATTTTCTTACTTTTGGCAAATTGATATTTTGCGTATATGACCATCATAAGGAAAACTGGAAGTATTGATGGATAGCCACTTCAACAAGGAATAGATCCATGTCACCTTTTGAATTTTTTGATACATATACATCATCTGGCGGGCATTTGAAAATGGCTTTCCAAACTGTTAATTCAACACTTAGACAATAATTGTCAAACCCTTGTCAAACCCTAGGTCAACATGATGAGATTTTTATTTTCATCAAATTTGAAGTGTGAGACACCCAATGGGTAGAGGCTAACAAGGTGATTCCCTCAATACCAATTTCATCCTCTAAAGCTTCTTTCTCTCTCCTTGGCAGGCATTTTACTGGACTAGTGCAATTTAGTCTGGGAGGCACTTTTGGAAGATCAATATCTTCACCTATAGAAACTCTTTGGACAAACCACTGATATGGTTGGATGCACCATACAAATTCTATAGATCAATACTCTCAAAATATTTTAATACATCAACCATAGGAAATGGAGGGCATTTTACTGAGGTCACTCAGATAGTTTTTACGAGTAATTCTATACTTGGATAATTTTTGCAATTTCTAAGGTGGATTTTTTATTTCACCAGAATCCTGAACCAATGCCACTAGGTGATGTATTACACCTCAGTGAGAACACCTAAGCTGATTTCACTCTCAAACTTATCTTCATTTTGCCTAGGTGGGCATTTTACTGAACTTGGTGCAAAACTACCTAAACCCTGTTTTGGCAGACCTATAACTTCCTCCTCAGACACTCTCAAGACAAAATGAGACCATGGTCAGGTACACCAATCAAAAATATATATCATGACCATATGGTGCGGGAATTTACTTTAAACCATGAATTATGACCGACATTTTACTGAGGCCACTTAGGTAGTTTTACTCCCTTTCGTGCAAAATAGCCTGAAACCCTGTTTTGGCAGACCTTTAACTTTGTCATCAAACATTCTTTTGAAAACTGAGACCATGGTAGGATAGCCTCTTCAGTAAGCTATAGAATGATAGATTCAGATAATTTTTATCATTAACCTGTGAGGTATGGCAGGCATTTCCCCAAGGCCACTTGGACCATTTTTCCAACACAACCATTTTTTAGAATGTCTAAAACTACTTGAACACTTGTTTTCGCAGATCTATAAATTTGTCATAAAGCACTCTTTTGAAGAAATTAGACCATGGTTAGATAGTCTATTCAACAAGGTATATCCTGATATGATGGTGCGGTCATTATCTTCAAAGCATGAATTATGGTGCGCATTCTCTTAGAGCAGTTTTGACTAATTTTTCATACTTAGTCAATTTCCAAAGTCTCACAAACTTGCCATGTTTTTCCAGAATGATGTCAGATTGCAACATTGACTTAATGATAGCACCAGAACACCATCATGTGTCTTTTGAGCTTCATCACACATGCCACATCATCATACATGCTATCTCATAAACTTCCTTTGTCATTCCTTTGTCTTTCACTAAGTTTTCCCTGCCATCATGTCCTTGGTTATTCCTTTGTCATTACTGAACTCCTTTGACAACAATGACAATCATATTCAACACCTCACTCCTAGTGCTAGAGGGTTTCCTCAAGAATGGAAGAGGATCCTCATTCTGTTGTGTCTTGCTTGCTGCTGCCACGCTCCCTAACCCAACATGGTCCTCTCTTTCCATCTCCCTCCTTTGGGTAACACTCACCGCATTGCATGAAGAAATACCACAAGGGAGGGCCAACAAATGGCCCTTAACCCATTAATATGTTCTCTTGAAAGCATTCTTGCAGAAATTGCAAGTCCACCACACATTGCCTCCCCCACCAAGCTTTTCTCCAACGCTTTCTTTCCTTGTCACATACTTCCACAAAGGGTATTTACTATCTTGTGCTTGTTGTCTTGCCAAAACATGGTTAAAACGAGCATGAGCTTCACTAGAAGGAGTTGGAACACTAATAGGAGCTCAAGAGGATATGCTTGGAGGAGGAAGGGGATGAGAGGGATTAGATAGTACATTTATCCCTTTCCTTTTCCCTTTAGCTTTTTCCCTAGCTGATTGAGACATTTTTCTTCTTCCTTGATGGTGAGCTTGAATCCTCTAAGCAAATATTCCCTCAAATCAACTTGGAATCCCTTGCAAATGCTTCAAATCTCCCTTCACCTACAAAAAAAAAAAAACTTATCTCTCCCTAACTCTCCCTAGGTCTCCCTAGATCTCACTTCAAGTAGAAAATGGAAAAAGGAAAGACAAAGAATTGGTTTTAATTGACCCGTGGGCTCCCTTTTCTGTGCGGACATGTCCTGGAATCGGAACACGCGGTGTGCAGAGACAAGACACAGCCCCAACACGTGTCGGACATGTGTTTTATCATGTCCCAATTTCCTCTAATAAAATATTCCCTCAAATCAACTTGGAATCCCTTTCAAATGCTTCAAATCTCCCTTCACCTACTAAAAAAACCAAACCTTAGCTCTCCCTAGCTCTCACTTCAAGTCACAAATGGAAAAAAGAAAGACAAAAAATTGGTTTTAAGTGACCCACGGGCTCCCTTTTTCATGCAGACGTGTCCTAGAATGGGGCCACGTAGTGTGCAGAGACAGGACACGGCCCCAACACGTGTCGAACACGTGTTTTATCATGTCTTGATTTCCTCTAAGAAAATATTCCCTCAAATCAACTTGGAATCCCTTGCAAATGCTTCAAATCTCCCTTCACCTACAAAAAAAACAAACCTTAGCTCTACCTAGCTCTCCCTAGCTCTCACTTCAAGTCGCAAATGGAAAAAAGAAAGACCAAAATCGGTTTTAAGTGACCCGTGGGATCCCTTTTTCATGTGGACGTGTCCTGGAATCGGGACGAAATCATTAAAAGGTTGGGATCTAAGTCACTAGACATGTCATATTAGGGAGAAGTGTCATGTGGGGACGTGTCAAACACAGACACGGTCTCAACACGTGTCAGACACATGTTTTATCATGTCCCAATTTTGGGACATGATAAAAAACGTGTCTAACATTTGTTGAGACCATGTCCGTGTCCGACATGTCCCCACGTGACTTCTCCCTAATATGACATGCCGGTGACTTAGATCCCAACCTTTTAATGATTTCTCCTAATGTTGAATTGTGGCATCATCCTTACACATGGTTTCTTGCATGAGAAGAATACCTAGTTTCTAGACTTCTAATAGATAAACTAAGGTTTGTTTCTCAAGCTTACTTCCTAAGCCCCTAATATTGGTGGAAATGATCTTCATGACATGATGTTATTTAGGGGCTAAGTTTCTCTAAGAACCTACTGATGGGTTTTTTTCAATCCTATCTAATTTCATTCAAATCCTTATATTGTGCAAGTGAAAGACAGGATTTTATGCTAGATTGGGAACCCCCTAAATCTTAAATAAATCTAACCCTAATCCCTCAAACACCTCATCATGAATTAAGGGTTTTCTCAATTTTGAGATCATAATGGACTCTACCAAAATCCTCTACTATGGAGGAATTCTATCCTAACCAATCCCTAACTGAAGTCCTATTAGGAGATAAAGTACTAGAGAGAGCCACCCCTTAAGTGAGCTGAAGAGAACATAGGAACCTACTGCCAGGATTAGCCAATCCACATCATCCTCATCTATAAAAATAATGTTGGCAGGATTTAAAATAGAAGGAGAATAACTTTTGATGTTATGCTCAACCATTGTAGTCCACAAGCCTTCAAATCCTTTCAATTTCTCCACCACATATGCCTTAAACAACTCGACGCCGTGCATGTGTTTCTTTGATAAGAAGGCTATTCATGTTGAAATCCATCATTTGCTGAGGTTGTGAATATTTCAAAGGATTTTGGACTTCACCATCCACATGAATAGATTGAAACCCTGAAGGAGACTTATTTATGACACCACAACCTAAAGAATGATTTTCAACTAAGTTAGTTTGGTTCAAAATTCCTTCAAGTCCAACACAGAGATTTTGTGCCATACATAGTTTTGAAATGTAATGGAATGTTCTTGAACTAATTGTCCATAGAAGTGGCATCTAATGCACCAGAATGGTACATTAGAGTAATCGATAATATGGGAATATACCAGGTCACCGTAAATAGTCTCCATTTTTTTATAAATCCCCTTCCTAATGTCAATCTCGACTTGAGATATAGAAATCATTCACCTACAATCCAACTTGGAAGACTAGTCCACCATGATGGTTTTCCTTAGTTGATTGCCAAGAGTGGAAAATTCCTTCCTTAGACCAGAATTCCATGGATAAAATTCAGAAATTTTACCCATATAGGAAGGACTACATAAGTATTTTCTCTCATGTCAAAGCATGGATGTCATAGCTTTAGATTTAGAAATTGCCTTCCCCATAAGTAATTTTCCTTGAGAATCACCTTTGCATCCTTATAAGAGTGAAAAATAAATACAATCCATCATCAATCTAGGACCTAACAATTCAACTTATATCTAAGTAGGGGGCACAATTTATTATGTTCCTGCCCCCTAGGATTTATTGTGCTATTTGGTGGGAGTTGTTTAAGATTAAACAATATAATTTGACAATTTAATCTTTGGCCAGATCATAACTTTTCATTATTCAAAATCCAATTTTTTTTGCAAAAAATATTTCAATGCCCTCAAAACCATTGTTCCACCCCTATTGTGTAATCTCAACACTTTATATCTATGATTCCAATAATTCCACAAGGATTTTGGAGAGAAATGGTTGGAAAATGAGCCAAAAAGAGATCTGAATCATCTAATTGTTTGACTACTTCCATTTAATTACCAAAACATTTATCAACCAATTCTTTCCCAAAAATTTTGAAGATATCCCTGGCTCGAGTATCTTCCCCCACAACCATCCTAATACAATATTCTCTTTTTTTAAGGATCCTCCTGAATTTCCTTCCTGGGGAATACCTCTTTGTTTTTCTTCCTTCATCACCTCTCTATAACTTTGATTAAACAGTCCAAGTCTAGGTTTCACACCACAAAACTACTTCAATCAAAACCCCACACTTTCATTGGTTCGATCGCCACTTAGTCATTACCATTATTTTCCTAATTCCACTCCTTGGAATTGGAGAAACCTTTATGTTTATTTTATGAATAATCTCAGTCCTTGGATTATATATGAGTGTTTTTCCAAACTTGGGTGTGAATCCACCATATTTAACAAGTAGTCTAAAGAGTGTATGCTTTGGACCACTATTGTGGTTCATTTCTTGACGATTTTCCCCGAAATCTAGTTAGATTTGTTGGAATCATAGATATAAGCTGTTGAGATTGCACAATCTTTGTGGAACATTGATATTTAAGGATGTTGAATCCATTTTTGCAATACAAATATATTTTGATTAGTGAAAAATCCGAATTTGATGAATAATTAAATAATTAGATTTCATTAATAATGTCCGAAAAGTCAAAATCGTCTAATATTTTGACAGTTACTCCCATATTTTAATGCTAAAGTCCCTTGAAGGATAACTATTCATTGGAACCTTGACATAAGCTGATCTCTTTGTGGTCATTCTAGAAGAAAAGATCCATTTCCTTGTTTGAAACATTTACCTTTAGTTGGGGTTTCTAACACTATACCACCTATGCATTAACTAATTTCTTGGAGCCTTTTTCCAAGTGGGACAAAGATGCAGTTAGAATAAACCCCGAGGAACATGTTGACAGGGATGACGATATAGGTTTCACACAACCTTTAAATGGTGTGGAGCCCAAATATTTAAAAATGACTTCCAAATCTTGGGTCATTTGAACACTCTATGAGTTGGGTGTTAGGTTTGTCACTAGGGGTTTCATATCATAACCCTAGACCTAAGTACTATCACACACATTGATGTTTAGACTTATTCTTATTAATGTTTTTATTATTAATCTAATTCTTATATTTAAACTTCATTAGGATATATGATTTAATATTATTAATTTAATTGTTTTATTGAAAGTCTCAATAATTAAAGCAAATCTCATAATATTTAACCGTACATTTTTCGATATTGTCATAATACTTAACAAAACTTGTTTTGATATTATAGATACCACATGAAATAACAAAGAGCACATTACTATTTAACTTTTAGATAATTTTTTTTTAATATTCCAAATATCTAATCATGGTTTTATACTTCGCAAAAACACATATAATTTCAATTAAGAGAAAGACATAAAAATCCATTCATTTAATTTTAAAGTTATAGATTATATAACTTTTTAGATAACTTTGCTGAAATTATTTTAAATCTCACTATAATTGCCTCCACCACCAACATGTTGAAAGATTAATAGATTAATATGTAACCATGCTATCACTAGGACTTAGAATGCATGTAGTAAACAATTTTAACTATGAAATTCATTTTTCGATGCTCCATATGACTCAGAATGCATGTAGTAAACAATTTTAACTATGAAATTCATTTTTCGATGCTCCATTTAATATGGAGAGGTTGAGATGTCCCATAAATGTCGAGAAAAATATCAATTTTATATATTTTATCATCCAATGAACTTCTCTCTCCTTAAGGCATGTTTTCATGCTCATACATGACTTAAACATGTGCAATCCCCCTTGTCATCATCAAACTTGTTCAAATAATGTGTCCGAATTTATTTACTCAAAGTTGATCACTTATATGTGCCTAAAACATCGATAAAACTTCTAACTAAGCTTATAAGAGTTCCAATTTATTCTTAATATGGCCCATCTTGGTCCTTGAATGATAGCAAACTTTTGACAATGTGCTTATGTTTTTATCATTTTGAGGATGTAATTTATTTTTTCTTATAGTAAGATTTATTTTGTTTTCTTAGTTTTATTTGTTTTTTTGTATTTATTAGTTTTAGTAGAAAATAATTAAAACTGAATGAATTTGAACTATGCTAGATGTTTGACAAATCCAAATTTAAGATGGATCTATGCTCTTATATATATAATTTTATTTTACTTTTTTAATTTCGGCAATTAAAGTTCGGCTAGTACTCGTATGACACCAATCTTGCTACCACTATACCCTGGGATAGATAGATAGATAGATAGATAGATAGATCGATCGATCTATATATAATGTGGTTTATTTTTTTAATTTAATATCTTCTTAATAGGAACGCTTCTCCCCCATACTAGGATGTAGAGCACATGGCTTCTCTCTTTGCAATTACTTGAATGTTCTTGCTCTCACTTTTACATTTTTAAGTAGATTTAAAATTTTTTATCTTGTTTATTTAAATTAGATCTTAAGCTTTATAGAGTGAAAAAATAGCTTTTTCTTATTTTGTATAAAATCCTTAAACATATTTTTGTATATATAAAAATTAGTCGACTATTGAATAATAATAGTAATAATAATAATATTTTTAAGTCCATCATTTCATATAGAAGTATATTGCACATTAGTTAAATACAATAATAATAATCTATTTTTAAGATCTCACTTTATAACTTCTCAATAGGAAACACGTGTTCTTAACCATTATATATATATAATTGATAATTGATGTATGAATAAGTCGTAGCTAATGCATGGATACCAAGTAGTGGATGCATGGATAACAAGTAGCTTAAGCATAGACAACTAGTGATTACAACTATTCATCCAGAACAAGTAACACATGACTTGTTCATGGCACTTAATTTGTGGCCTATCATGTTTAGTGAAAGTTGTTGTTATCCATGTGTCAACTATTGTTATCCATGCATCAACTACTAGTTATCCATGCATCACCTACCCATTATCCATGCATCACCTATTTCCTCCCCATACCACATATTCTAAAATATAAACACCTATTTCCTCCCCATACCACATATTCTAAAATATAAACACCTATTTCCTCCCCGTACCACATATTCTAAAATATAAACACCTATTTCCTCTCCATGTAATAAGTAATTATTAAAGATAACAATTAATAATTATACTCACTCAATTAATAAATTAACAAGGTTTTGCAAATTGAATATTGTATAAATATTCGTATTCAAAGCAGAGGCTGAGGCTGCGCTTTTGTTGTCAAACAATATGCAACAAAGATTGCCCATTACTAAAGTTTGACCTCCAATCTGCTGTAACAGAGGGAAAAGCAGCGGAGGAATTCTTGAAAGAAATATCAGTTTTCTGCTCTTTTCAGTTTAATGGACGGCTTGATTATGGTTCTTCTTTCGTGTGCAAGCGTTCTGTTTACAATACAGAAAGCCCTGGGAGTCCATAATACTGTTCAAGGATGGGAGCTCGCCGCCGCCAACGTCAGTAGTGACACAAGATCCAGGATGGTGTTTTCTGTTGGCGATGTATTGGGTAAATCTGATAAAATCTCCATTTCTGTCTTTCAATTTCTATTTGTTATGATTGTATTTGTTCAGATCAGGTTTAAGGTAGAATAATTTATTGGTGGTATTGGGTTCCCTGAAGTCTTTAGTATGGATGGCGGAGAGGCAGATATTGCTCAAGTTTCCAAATCTGACTACGAACTGTGCAGTGCCGAGGCTCCCATTGCAATCTACATAGCCGGCCCAACAGCAGCCATTTATTTGAACAGAACAGGGAATTGGTATTTCATTTCGAAGGCTACTGACCGATGCAAATCCGGTAAAAAACTAATGATAACAGTGGTTGCAACACACAACAATACCAGAAAGAAGAAGAATAATGGAGCAGGATTTACATCGCAAAGGATGGGATTCGGCGGCGGTGGTATTGGCGGCGGCAGTCCAGGTTTTAGAATCCCTAAAAGGTACAAAAGTCTGCTTCCTACTCGTAGAAGGCGCCACGGCAGCTCGGCGCAACAACCTTCTGCTTTGGATTTGAAATCTGTTGTATCAATAGCCTTCTTCTGTTCAGTGTTGTTATCAGGCTTACTTTTTTTCTTCTTCTGTTCAGTGTTGTTAGCAGGCCCACTTTTTGTTTAGGCGAACTCGCTCATTCATGCCTGGCTGTAGCATCAATCTTCTATTTTATGCTCTCGGAACTGAAATTTGATGATCCTTTGGTTATAATATTTGATGTTTTTCCGATATTGATAAGATATCATCTGTTTTCTTATTACTTTTATATATATGTGTGGGGGTTGTATGAGAATAACAACAATAATATATAGTTCCATATGCTGTTTATGTTTTCTCTTAGATTATTTTTGAGTGCTGTGGTTTGGTGTCTGATCTTGATACTAATTGATTCTCATTATAACCAAAGTATATATTTTTTTTTTGAAAAAAAACAATAATAATATAAAGAGATTTAGTTAAATAATTTATAAATATTATTGGAATTTAAATGAAATTAAATAAATAGTAAAATTAAATTATAAAATAATGTAATTTTAATAATTTAAGAAAAATAATAATGGAACAAAACAAAAAAATAGAATTAATAGTTAAGCAAAAGAAAAAAATTAAATTAAAACATTATTAGAGTAAAAAATAAGTTAAAATATACATGGAAAAAAAGTCATCTAGCAAAGAAAGTTATATATATATATTGGTGATACACGTGGTTGTTAATATCTATTGAGACTATCTTTAATTTATAAGATAGTCTCAAAGGTAGAGAATAACTTATATTTTTAGAGTTTTATTTATGTGTTGCATTTCTAGATCATTATAGTTTTCATGAGTTAAAATGTTAAGAATAGTATTATAACAAAATATTTTGAAATTACAATTTAATGTGGGTGTATCTATTACATTTAAGGGAAAGTGATTTTCATTTTCAACATTTTTAGTGTCACAAAGATGATGGATTCTTTTGACCCTTGACTTTCTAGGAATAGTCCAACACCCTATTTCATATGTAGTCCATTAGAGTTTGTTCTTATTTTAATAATGTTAATTTTCTTCATTACACTAGTTAAAAGAGAGATACTTTTGTTAATTTTCTTCATTACACTGTACAATTGATCTGCTTGATTATAGTTTCTTTGATTCATATAATGAATATCAAGAAGCTTTTTTCTTTTGGAAAAAAATATAGGAAGATATACACTTGTAAAGTGTTTATGATTGGATATATTTTTATTTACATTATTGGAAAATTTCAAATATATATAAAACAAGTTATCAGTTATTCTCCATGCTTAGTTGTAATCACCTATTGTCTATGCCTCAACTACTTCTTACTTTCTTTAGTTAAATGGGTTGTTTGTCACTACCTATTATCCATGTATGAGCTACTAGTTAACCATGCATCACCTACCAATTATTTTTTATATATACTTGTTTCATCCTCTTTCAATCTAGGAAAAGCATAGATTGTAATCCACCCCAAATTCTAAGATATAAATACCTATCAATATATTTATGAAAATATAATTAATAATATAAATAAAAATAAAAATTAATTTTAAATTATATTAAATAAAAATATCATAAATATGATATTTATTACTTTTCATATTTTATGTTTTATTAGTAAAATTTAATACACAACTAAACTTATCACATTGCATGTTAATTTTTAATATTTTAAATTAATTTTTATAACTAGGAATGGTGATGTTATTAGTCGTAAAGACTATTTTTTTATTAATTCTTCTTTGTGGCACATTTAATATGTCAATATATTCAAACTTTAATTAAAAGTTTGGATTATTTATTTATTTATTTTAATTTATAAATCAATTTCTTTGAAATCTGATTACTGTTATATCATAAAAATGAACATTAAAAAATAAAAATAAAAATATCTTTATTTGTTAAATATAAACTAACAATGTTGATTTTTTTTATTATACTAGAAAAAACTTAACTATTCATTCATATCAATAATAAAATGATATGTAATAAGTGTCAAAAACAAGTTACTTTTTTTTATGTGTATTTGCGCACGAATTGCCCTTTATCTATGCATCAACTACGAGTTATACTAATTGCCCCTTATCTATGCATCAACTACGAGTTATTCATGCATCACCTACCACTTATCTATAAATAGCTACCTTTATCTATGAATAGCTACTTCTTGTTTTTTATATTCTTTTTGTTTTATAATTGTTTATTTGGAATTTGGAACCAATGCCATGCAGTACACTTATCTCATCCTTGTACAATCTAGAAAAAACATAGACTCTAATTCATCCCCAAATTATAAGATATAAACATGTATCCAATGTAATTAACGAAGAAGGCACCAACAATCTACTATAACAAGTATTATTGAAACAAATACAGATTATATGCAGATTCATGGACAGCAGGCTTGATTATGGTTCCGTGGACGGTTTGACTATGGTTGGGAGGCTTGATTATGGTTCCATGGACGGCTTGACTATGGTTGGCAGGCTTGATTATGGTTCTTGTTGCAGTGTTGTCATTGTTGTTACAGGACACAGAGCCTTGGGAGTTGATCACATTGTTCAAGGATGGGAGCTTGCCGGTCGCACCGTCAGTGGTGGAAGATCCAAGATGGCATTTTCTGTTGGCGATGGATTGGGTAAGCCTCATCCCATCTCCAATTTTATATCTTATGGAAAGCCCTTCAATGTTGATATCGATCCAGATCAGATTGTATGTTTAAAATGGGATTGTTTGTTGGTGGTATTCAGGTTTCTGCCCCCTTTAAAATGGGTGGCGGAGACGCAGATATAGGTTGGCGGAGACGCAGATATATTGCTCAAGTCTGACTACAAACTCTGTAGTGCTGAGGCTCCCAAAGCAATCTATCGATCCAACGAAAAAGAGACCCTTTATTTGAACAAAACTAGGAATTGGTATTTCATTTCCAAGGGTTCTGAAATTGTGAGCATTGTAAATCCAGTAAAAAAATGATGATAACAGTGGTTTCCAACAACACTAGGATTAATAGTCCTAATAACAATATAGCAGGATTTATATTTCGGGGACCATCTCCAAGGATGGGATTCGGTGGCCATTGTAGAGGGGGAGGCCATGGCAATGGCGGCGCCAGTGGAAGTGGCGGCACCAGTAGCATACTATAAGGTCATCCTTGAAGGCACCACAGCAGCTCCACGCCACCGCTTTCTGCTGTGGATTTCAAATTTCAGATTGTAATGGTTGCCTTCTGTTCAATTTTGTTAGCAAGCTAACTTTTTGTTTAAGGGCCACTCACCCATTCATTCACTGATTCTATTACATTCTCTTCAACTTCTCATCCTGTTAGATTCTCTTCACCTTCTCTGATGCATTCTCTTTTCCTTGTCATCCTGATCTGTTTTTCTCTTAGTCATATATTAATAGTATTTGGAATGCTTGGATGGGAATATCATCATTTTAGTGTTTGTTCTATAAAGATTTGATAGTGTGTTCGATCATAATATTATTTGATTGGAATCAATGTAAGTGATATGGTGGATATTCTTTTTGGGCATTAGATTTTGGTTTATGGGCCATTTTTTCAGCAGTTTTGGTAGACTATATTCAGGAGGGTCATCCTCTTTCAACCTGCATGCCATGTTTTTAGTCTTTGTCTAAATAGTTAGTTATAAGTAGAGATTATTGTTTTCATTTTTTTCATTAATTTTATAAAAATACATTTAATATTTTAATATTTCTAAAATTTAGTTAAAATTTTCAATTTATTATTTTTATTATTTTCATTTCCATAAAAATTTATTTCAATTTTAATTAATACTATACCATAAAAAATAAATATTAAAAGATTGGAAATTTGATTGATACCATATCATAAAAATTAAAAATTAAAAAATTGAAAAAAAAATTCCTATTATTAATGTATAGAAACTTCCATTGGCTAAGTACCTGCGAATAACAGTTTCGCTTTTTATTCCATTCCCTTCCACAATTGTAAATATAGAGAGTCACTTTCCTTAATGTGGAGGAAACCACAACATGCTTGCTGCATCTTTATTGAATTGACCATAGAATGAGTCTATCCCTCGAGCTATCTATCTCTATCTCTATCTCTACAGATAAATTTTTATTTAGCTTCAAAGTCAATTAGTATTATCCTCAAATGGGAACTAATATATACATGCATGTAGTCTCTTCGTTAATGCAATGTTTATGTTATCCAAATTTACTCATTTGTATGAAAGCCACAGCGGATTTGACTTATATGGTTGCTCAACCATTCTTCCTTAGAGACTGGACAATTCCATTAGTCTTTTCAACTCTTTAGAATAATTTTGGGATGATTTTGCTATTGAATAGACTGATTTTATTGGGACTGGCCAAAGACAGTTTTGAATAGACAGTTTTCTCACCTATTTAGAATAATTTTTAGACGATTTTGGTATTCAATATACAATTTTTTTCAATGGTTGGACAAAGACAAGTGATGAGCTCTCTGCAAATCCCTTTATATAGTTGATTTTGGGCAACGCCTGTCCTTTATAGAGGCTAAATATGTGACTCTACTCATGTATAAGTTTACCTATGTTATGTGAGCAAGCAAAGACTCCTTCACCTATTCCATAGACGATATCATGGACTGAAAGGACACTTGTCTTTTACTACTTATAACCGTAATGGTTGAATGCCTCCAACGACATAGACACTTTTGATCACTTTGAACTTCTCTATGAAGTCATGGACTTCTTGGACTCTTGTAGATGTAAATTGCTCATTACCACATAATATTATACATTAATGGCTTCAACCTCTAAAAAGAGAAAAGAGAGCCACTGTGTATCTCTGTCATTGGTCTTTTGTTGCTCTTGGTCTTTCTCTTTACTGATTCATGCTAGCTAAACAATGAAAAAAAATCTTCTCCATGCATTTTTCATAGTAGTCAATGCCACATTCATACCTCTACTATTTCATACACAACTTAAGTCAGCAAAGTCAAAACAATTGAAAAAATACACTAATATAAAATGATTCAGAAAATACAACATATACTTTTACAAGAGCTTCCAATATTCAGTGAAATTTTCATTTGTTTTTTCAAAGATAGGGACTTTGCTCATCGCAACCCTTATTTTGAAAAGTTTTTATTTTTTCAAATAAAAGTTCATTTTTTCCAAAATAGATTAGGAACCAGAATGCTTGAAGAATTTTCAAAAACTAGAATGAGGTCTATCCCAAGATAAAGTGGGGAATTCTCAAAACTAAGAAGGGGATCTATCCTAAGTGGGGAATTTTCAACAACTAGGATGGGGTCTATTATGGGGTTAACATAGGGTATTGTTACCCCCAACATCTAAAATGAGATCTACTTTTAGTGTTTGGGTGGTTAATATGGGGTAGTATTGTGCATTATATTTCAAGAATAATTAAAGTGATGTAGTTTTATACCTTATATTTTCCACAACAACCGTAAGTTATACTCATTGACACCGGAAATTCTTGATTCATATTTACCTTAGCAATGCTCTTTGAATGTTAAATAACCATGACTTTGGAAAATGGCCTTAACCATGATACATACGGAAGCACCTAACGTTTATTAAACCTTGACCATGATACATAAGGAAGCACCTAACGTTTATTAAACCTTGACCATGATACATAAGGAAGCACCTAAAGTTTATTAAACCTTGATAGTCGTGAAGTAAAGATGCGAGGAGGCATAACATTACTGTTGAACTAAAGTTAGCCAATAAGCCCCAAGGGTGGAAGCTTAGTAAAGAATCTCAAATATTTTGAGTTATGAACAATTGTTTGAGCCCTACCTAATGATGGAATCCAATGGAAATCAAACCATCTTAAATACAATTATTGTTGTACTTTTTTGAGTCGCAATGTTATCTCATGAACAAGATTTTTTGTAATTTTGTGTGATTTAAGGTGGGATGATCTTGCAAAAACCTTCTTTCTTAACTATTTTTAAGATTATTTTTTTTTTCTTTTTTCTTTTCTTTGTAAAATTTAAAATAAATGTTGATGTGAAGATTTCCCTTAGCACATTTGTGAAGATTAAACCATGGTATGTCAGGATTATCAATGTTCATGATACATGTTGTTGTTGGTACTATGTAGAATTCCAATTATATTATGAGAAATTTCTAAATTTTTGCATACAATGTTGGTCAAATGTCCCCCTGCCTTCGAGGGTTTGTGAATTTTTATCTGAGATATTATGTGCACAAGAGAATGATCAATTATTTTATAAGAATGAATGTGTTCGTGGTATAAAATGCAAAGAATGTTCTCATTTAGCACTTATTGATGCTAAATACCCCATTGATAGAAATGATCATCAATTGTCAAAGCTCACTTTGAAGTGGAAGAGGTATGAATATGTTAAGTACACTCTTGTTACAGATTCAATGACAACATAATAAAAGATTGATTTACTTGGAGATGATGTTTTGGTGACATCTTTTATGGAGAAGTTTAAGTAGCAAGTATATATATATGAAGTACTTTCATATAGCATGATGGTAGGACTTATAGTTCAGGATATCATGAGATGCATTTATGAAAGGAACAATATTATCAATGGTTGGTTTCATTGAGAATTACATTTTAATACCATAGAAGGAGATACAAAGTGAGTATTATCATTCAAAACAAGTCTTTATACTTTTGCATATTTTGGACAAACATGTAGAGCTCTGATCCAGGTGGATATCGGTGGCCACCCACCTTTCCAACTGGCTCAAAATAGTTTTCTAGCAATTTTGGTATTGTACTATTTTTAGCAGTTTTTCGGGTCCTGAACTTCCGGGGCCATTTTGAGGCCCTAAATGACCTTTTTTGGCGATTTGGGGGGCCAAATGGCTGCCTTTGACATACATTTGGCCCCATTTGAAAGTTGTAAGTCTCGGATAAACCTTTCCAACGGCTTACCGAGCGCCCCAAACAGAGATCGTATGCAAAAGTTAGGACCCTGGGAAGTTGATGTACTAACTTACCCAAACGGGGCCCACATGACTTTTGGCGCTTCATCTCCTAGGGTTAGGTTTTTGGATGTCTAGGGTTTTTGACATTCCTATTTATTGTAAAAGGCCTTGAGAGCCTCATTGTAACCATCTTCTTGCGAAATGAGCGCAGCCGTCACATCTCTTCTCAGAGATAAGCCGCCACCATTCTAGCAAGCTTGTTTTCCGCTGCATTTTACAGTTTTAGCTTATTCCCTTATTGAATAGAAAACCAATTTGACTGTATCTCTGTTATTTCGTTCTGCTCATAAAATCCGGATCAGTGGTATTAAAGCGGTCTGCTCCTTGTCATCTTAATGCATGTCCCCAACGAGGTTAGGGTACAAAGAATTGGGTCTCGAGCTTGTTTCTCTTAAGGACAAAAGTTCTCACATGCCCAAGCGACCTCTCATGGCAGGATAGAAAAAAGATAACGGGACAGGAAATCCTATCAAAATGTTGCTTGAGGAAGCCCTCACACAGCAGAGGAACGAGGTGATGGATAGTTTCGCGCAAATCCTTTGGCGACTACCAACAAGCGACGCATCTTCCTTGAGTGGAGGCACCGCCCCCTTCAAGGTACAAATCAACTTCGATATTCCTATATTTGAAGGACAGATAGACGCAAGTGCTGTAAATAAGTGGCTGAATCTACTACAAGGGTATTTTTCTGTCCATAACTTTTTGAATAGAGAAAAGATTACTTTTGCACTCCTCAAAGCCATTCCCCATATCAAATATTGGTGGGAAACATTCTATGAGCAAAAGGACACAGAAGAAGCCTCATTATTTTTAGTCACGACCACCTAGGAATCCTTCAGGGATGCTATTAAGGAACAATACTACCCTATTGGAAGTTATGACGACTTGTATACCAAATGGACCACACTGTGACAAGAAAGAGACCAAGCAGTGCCAGAGTTCACAAATATCTTCCATACCTTGTGCACCAAGCTAGGTATCAAAGATTCAGAGCGACATCTGGTGCTCAAGTATCGCGGTGGTCTGCATAGATACATCCAGACCGAAATGGAATTTCTGGACATCTCTTCCTTGGGAACGGCCTACCGATATGCCGTCAAAATCAAGCAAAAGCTTAAACAAAAGATGCGGCAATTTGGGCCTGGGAACCCCTCACAGCAAAAGACAGGAAAGGGTGGCCCCAACCCACAGAATAAAGGACAGAGCAAAGATGGACAGTGTCAGGACAACCAGTCCAAGCCGCAAGCAAAGAAGGACATTGGAAAGACAAAGAAAGATACCAGGAAGTGGTGTGACTTCCATAAGAGCCCCTGGCATAACACTGCCGATTGCCGCTCAAAGCAGTCGCTTGGCCAAAGTGAAAGCATCTGAATTAGATGCGGGTTCTGACTCTAATTTCGAACCAGAAAGGGGAAGACATATCATTGACGCAGAACCCAGTGCCACCATTGCTACCACTAAGCTCCATCCTGATGACCCAGACGAGCCAAAAGAAGGAGAATGCCTCTTTCATTCACAGATGTGGGTAAAAGGCACCCCGCTGCACTTCATCGCTGATAGCGGTAACTAGAAGAATCTCATCTCAGCAGAGGTCGTCAAGCGCCTCGCCCTACCGACAAGGTTGCACCCACAACCCTACATCATTGGATGGCTCCGCAAAGGAAGTGTTCTCCGCATCAGCCAATAGTGCCAACTGTCATAGGGCATCAAGCCCTTCAAGGATGAGGTATTGTGTGATGTTGCTCCTCTCGAAGTTTCAGATGTTCTTTTGGGCCAACCTTATTTATGGAAACGTCATGTTGTAGATGAGTCTAGGCCTCGTAGTGTTATTATTTCTTTGAACAGTAAATTGTACAGGATGCCCGAGGCAGTCCCTCCTAGTGGCATTTCCTTGATCTCTGCCAAGCAGTGTAGGAAGGTCATCTCTTAGACCAGGAATTTTTTCTTCTTCATGATTCGCTCTCAGAGTGAAAGAAAGATCGCAGCCACATTCAGGGCCTTCGCGACCAATCTCTCCACACAATAGAAGCAAGTGGATAAGGTGGTGGAAGGATACTCAGATATCTTCTCCTCTCCTACCAGAGTACCTCTGCACTGCCAAGTCAAGCATCCCATCGATCTAACCCCAGGCACACTGCTACCCAATGGGCTAGTCTATCGCCGCTCTCTGTTGGAAAATGAGGAGATCAAGAGGCAGATCCAAGAATTGCTCCACAAGGGGCACATTCGTCCCAGCTCATCACCTTATGGGATCCCAATCATGCTAGTGCAAAAGAAAGATGGGACCTGGCAACTATGCATTGATTACTAGGCCCTGAATAAAATCACAATCCACAACCGATACCCGATTCCACGAATTGACGACCTCCTTGATCAGCTCACGGGGGCCAGATACTTCAGTAAGATTGATCTGAATTCTGGCTACCACTAGGTCCCAATAGAACAGACAGATGTATGGAAGACTTCCTTCAAGTCAAAAGAAGGTCTTTTTGAATGGCTGGTCATGCCTTTTGGTTTGAAAAATGCTCCAACAACTTTTATGAGGATGATGGACGATATC
Source organism: Larix kaempferi (assembly GCA_027924585.1). Taxonomy (NCBI): domain Eukaryota; kingdom Viridiplantae; phylum Streptophyta; class Pinopsida; order Pinales; family Pinaceae; genus Larix; species Larix kaempferi. Next base: position 23,116,935 of record BSBM01000299.1, read on the forward strand.
CTACGACCTTTCACCAATACTTTTGTAGTGGTGTATCTGGATGACATCCTCATCTACAACAAGACTTGGGAGGAACACTTGCAGCATATTCAGCAGGTTCTGCACACCCTGTGGAAGCACAAACTATATGCAAACTTGGAAAAATGCTCCTTTGGCGTGGACAAGGTCCATTACTTAGGGTACATCGTTGATCGACATGGTGTGCATGTGGATCCAGCTAAGATCCAGGTCATCTGTGACTGGCCAGCCCCAACCACACTCACTGAACTTTGGAGCTTCTTGGGCCTCGCTAATTTCTCTCGCCGGTTCGTGCTGGGATTCTCCCATATTGCATGGGCCCTTAGCCAAGTGACTAGGGGTGTTGGCAAGGAAAAATTTGTGTTGGGCCTATCCCAACAGCAAGCCTTCGATGACTTGAAGAAGCGTTTGTGCTCATCGTCGGTACTCTCATTATCGGACCTGCAACATCCCTTTGAGATCGAGACAGATGCATCAGATTATGCTGTGGGCGCCGTTCTCAGATGCTGTCTGTAAGTACCCTACCTACGACAAAGAAATTTACTCCATTGTACAACCCTGCCGCCAATGGAGACATTACATTCTTGGGAAGGAGACAGTCATCCACACTGATCAAAAGCCACTACAGTTCATGCAGACCCAAGGAAAGTTGCAGAATGACCGCCATCAGAAGTGGTCAACATATTTACAGCAGTTCCACCTCAACATCAAATATAAAACAGGGAGTACCAACCGAGTTGCTGACTGCCTCAGTCGACCTCCACTTGGGGCACTCACCACGGTGCTAGACTCTTGCGGCCATGAGAGCTCCGGATGGCCCCACCTCTACAAGACAGACCCTGACTTCTCCACCACCTATCAAATGTTGGGCACCAACTCAGTGGTTGCTAATTTCCATCTTCAGGACAGTTTGTTGTGTCGTTTGGGCCATCTCTACGTTCCATCAAGCGAGCACGCGAAGCTGGTTTGGGAAGCTCACTACAGTCGGGTGGCAGGACACTTTGGCGCCGAAAAGACAGTGGCAGTGCTGCAGAAATATTTCTACTGGGCGAAACTTTGATAGGATGTTGGCAAGTATATCAAGTCCTGCACCGCTTGCGCTATTGCCAAGCCGACCACTAAGAAACAGGGCCTATACACCCCTCTTCCTACTCCTGACAGGCCATGGGAATCCATCTCAATGGACTACATGTCGGGCCTCCCATCCACCAAGAGGGGAAACGACTTTGTTTTTGTGGTTGTTGATCACTTTTCCAAGATGGCGATTCTAGTCGCTTGCAAGAAGAACATCACAGCAGAAGCCACTGCCAAGCTCTTCTTTGAACGAGTATGGGTACATGTTGTTATCCCATAGACCATTATCTCAGACCGTGACGGTCAGTTCCTCAGCTCATTCTGGTCGAGCCTCTTGTCACTACTGGATACCAAGCTCACCAAATCCACTGCCTTCCACCCCCAGACCGATGGCCCAACCGAGGTCATGAACCGGATGGTTGTACATATCCTGCGCATGTACAATTCAACACACCACCGCACATGGGATGAGAGTCTTCCCTATGTACAACATAGCTACAACTGAGCCCTGCATAGCTCAACTGGCCACAGCCCCTTTCAGGTGGGGTTGGGATTCCAACCATTGGGTCCCATGGATGTTGCATTTCCCCTTGTGACCACCTCGGCTGACTCATCCCCAGAAGTTGACAAGGCCGCCCGGTTCATTGAACAGATCCAACATATCTGCCAATAAGTTCAGGATATTCTACAGAAGTCTAATGCCAAGTACAAGCAGCGCCATGATCAACATCGGGTGCCACATAAGTTTCAGGTGGGCGACAAAGTTTGGTTGCATTTGCAGAAAGAACACCTTACAGGCCCCCATCGAAAGCTTCGCCCACTCCGTTATGGGCCGTATACCATCACCAAGGTGGTGGGTGACAATGCTTTTGAGGTCAACATTACCCCCTTCCTTGGTTTGCATCCATTCTTCAATGTGGCTCTCCTTCGGCCATATTTCCCACCATTATTAGACACCTCAGAGATAGCAGAGAAGTTGACACCAACAGAGCTCAACCCTGACTTCCTACAACAAGCATCCAGTGATCATATTGCAGACACACAGATCAAGGGCACTCGACATCAAAGGATCCAGCTTTATCGAGTTGTCAAAGTAGGGTCCTGCACCAACGCAAGTGGCTCACCTAGGGCCAAATTCATCAGAAATCTCCTCATCTAATGGGGGAACTCAACGCCATGGAGACCATTGCTTCCTAAGGAGGGAGGATTGATCCAGGTGGATATCGGTGGCCACCAACTTTTCCAACTGGCTCAAAACAATTTTATGGCAATTTTGGTATTGTACTATTTTTAGCAGTTTTTCGGGTCCTGGACTTCCGGGGCCATTTTGAGGCCCTAAAAGACCTTTTTTTGGCAATTTGGGGGGCCAAATGGTTGCCCTCGGCATGCATTTGGCCCCTATCAAAAGTTTTAAATCTCGGATAGACCTTTCCAATGGGCTACTGAGCGCCCCAAACGGAGACCGTATGCAAAACTTATGACCCCGGGAAGTTGATGTACTAACTTACCCAAACAGGGCCCACATGACTTTTAGCGCTTCATCTCCTAGGGTAAGGTTTTTGGATGTCTAGGGTTTTTGACATTCCTGTTTATTATAAAAGGCCTTGAGAGCCTCATTATAACCATCTTCTTGTGAAATGAGCGCAGCCGTCACATCTCTTCTCAGAGATAAGTCGCCACCATTCCAACAAGCTTGTTTTCCGCTGCATTTTACAGTTTTAGCTTATTCCCTTATTTAATAGAAAACCAGTTTTACTGTATCTCTGTTATTTTGTGTTATGCATCTGATAATAATCTGTATTCATTTCGTTCTGCTCATAAAATCCGGATCAAGCTCGTTGTTGATTGTTCTGATAGAAATTAAAATAATCATTAAGTGATTAAGGAGTATCATTTATACATTAATGATGATCGTACACATGATATATGTTTGTTCATCATTTTTTTAGTATTATTTATAAAGAATTATCAAGACAAGGGGTCACTTTAAAGAACATTGGGTGTGGTCAGATGGTAGCACTACTCAGTTTAAATCGACACGATATTTCTTATGGTTGTCTCACCTTCACATGAAGAAGATGGATATTCACCACACATGGAGATTTTTTGAAATGGGGCATGAAAAATGATAAAATGATGGTGTTTGGTATTGTATAAAGCATGCAGTTATGATATATCAATTGAGTCACTCTGCTTCTCAACTTTTCAATTCACTCGATGTTGTTAGTTGGTGGAAACAAAATCTAATCCATGAATTCAATGAAAGGATGGTTCATGTCAGAAGGTAATTATTTTGAAATGGCCCTTAATAGTTTTCAATAAAGTTATTTACTATGATTTTTAGATGTACATGTGTGTTTATACATACAATATATTGACAAAAGAGTTTTATTTAAATGTGATGTTGGGCAATGGAAGTTGGGAAATGTTATAAGTCCATGTTAGATCTCATAAATGTGGAGTTGTGGTTTACATTGATAAGTTAGAGAAAATAATATAACAATCACTTGTAACATTTATGAAGCAAAGCTAGTTTCAACTATAGTCTCTCCATTTTAGAACACAAGTTCAATAAGTAGTAGACTTCTCCTTAGACTCTAACAGATCATAATAAGAAAAATAAATTGAACTGTATTCAATTTTATCAAAGTAGAGAGCATATATTTGTCCCTAGGCAGTCCATGACGAATAATAGAATCACACTCTTCACATTTCAAGATATCAAAGTACATCTATTGGACAAAACTTGAGAATGGCACATAGGACCTACACTAGGAAATATGAACCTATTGGCCAAGAATATATCCGTAGTGCAAATGCCATATATGTGGTGCAACCAAACTACTGAAGTAAAAGGTTATCCAAATGACCATGAAAATGTCAATACAAAAAATGTGACAAGAAAAAACAAGATATTACTAGAAAAAGGAATCCAGACAAAATGTCTCTCCCACCATAGTCGAGGCATCTCGAAGAGAAAGCTATTGGACCGAAGTTGTACAAAACATGAAAACATGTACTAGTTTTTGAAACTAGGGAATTTGAAACAAGGCCCCCAAAAAATGGGTACGTCGAGGAAACACGTCATATAAAAATACAATATATAAATATACGTGTGTGTATTAATATAACACATTATCATGCAAGAAAATAAGAATGATACACATAAATGACATTTTAGAAGGAAAACCATGTCTATATTAACTTCAAACACAATGCAAACTATCATAGAAACCGCACTCGTGTGAAAAGTAATAGTATTGAGATGAAGAAGAGGCATGGCATAAATACATATTTTTTTATTCCTTGTTTGGTATTTATATTGAAGGAAATGTGCAGTACAATCTAATGGATTATAAATATTTACCATATAGGGCTGCAAACAGGAGCAGACTTGAACATGATGTTGAAGCTATGAAGTTGAAACTAAGAAGGTTTTCTCAATGCTTACATACTCAAATAATATTGTGGTTAAATTGTAAATATTGTAGAATATTATAACTAAAATTCATGTTGTATCCAGTCCAGGGTGGAGTGTAAAAGAATAACAATGCACATACGTATGAGAAAATTTTCATACGAATTGGAACTATTGGAAGACAAAATACAACTTGAGTGATACACAAAAATTCAAGGTATATATTGTCAAATTATACCCTTGTGTCCCCATGGAGATTAAATAGTTTATTACCCACCGGAAGAAGGGATATTGAAATATAAAATTAATATATTGACAATCTTAGGTGCTACTATAATTTATGCCCAAGATGTTCCTCTAGGTTATTTTACACATATTTTATTATATGAATTTGGTGAGGCTACTAGTACTTATCCAAAGTCGAATGTGCACATTACTAATCTTTCTAATGTGGAAACAATAGTTGTAGGAAATCCTCGTCAATTGGGGCACATCCATTCCTCCGAAACAGAGAAATTTATACTAAGGAAAACTTATTTAGAAAGTTTTTCATGCTTCCAACTTTTTTCTTTTGACGTGAAGAATAAAATACTTTTTTCTTTTGACGTGAAGAATAAAATATTTATGACAAATCTTGTCAGAAACTATCACTTTCATCCTCCAATTTTAGAAATTCATTTTTTGCTTTTCTATGGATGCAAATTGGTTGATTGTGCAACAAAAGGTAGGCAAGAATTACATTGTATCTTGCATGAACTTAGAAACAAATTTGTTATTGTTCTTTCTATTGGTGTAAAGGTTGTGATTACATAAAAGATACAAGTCCTTCATGGTTCAAGACAACAAAATTAATCAAATTTATTGAGATTGTTAAGAAACTAGAAGATTGCAATATATATTCAATAACAGGAAAAGACATTGGAATGATAACTCCTCACAATCAACAAGTCATTAAATTTAAGAAATCACTCACCATAAATGCTTTACATGATGTCAAGTTTGGTAGTTTTTGTTGGAATGTGACAACCAATTGATGGTTGAGGTCAAGTTGGTTCACGGAGGTTTCACCAACGGTACAATCGGTTATCGGTTATGTGTAACTGAAGAAGGAGGATCTTAAATATGTGGTCCATTCAGGAAAATATTGAGTTGGGGCTTTATGCCCTCTCCAGGATAGTTTGTAAACTATGTTGATGATGAATAAAGAATGCCTACCCTTGTCCCGTGGATGTAGCCCACACTCAGTGGGTGAACCACGTATATCTTGTGTCTCTTGTGTGATTGTTGTGTGCTACCTATTCTGTTGTTTTCTGTAGTTATATATTTATGATGTATGTGTGCTTAATGCACAACAGTTTTGAACAATACCAAAGAGATGAAAATATCTAATAGTTATATCAACTATTTGATCATGTTATAGTTACAAGGATTTTGGTGAAGAATACAACTTGGGACTCTTAAAAAAATATAAATTGTTTAAAGTTGTTACATCAGCCAAATCATTGATTGTGATGGTGAGAAACCCATACTTTTTGGTGAAGAATACAACTTGGGACTCTTAAGAAATTATAAGTTGTTTAAAGTTGTTACATCAACCAAGTCTTTGATTGTGATGGTGAGAAACCCGTACTTATTAAGGTAATACTAGAAGTTGCATATCTCCTCTATGGATGTATACTCTAATACATAAGTTCATAAATACTTTTATTTTATGAATTTTTTTCTTTTACATTTTTTTTAAATACCTAATGTTGTTATATTATATTATAAATAACTATAAAAACAACTATATAAAGCTACCAAATTATTTTAACTCTGAATTCACACATGCGATCTTTAAATTTAGTTCTATACATTATTTTTTTTCTTGTACCAAGGGAAAAATATTATTCTTATTCTTAATCATTTTACCCAACATCAACTAGGTATTTTTCATTCATCCATTCCTACAAATAAATTCCCACATTACAGACAATCACCGTGGAAATATATACCAAGAATATTATTCCTCTTTTGGTTTTATACAAAAAGCCATTTTCTTTTTGCATGTAAGAAGTGAAAACCAGAGGAAATAAATAAGGCATCAAGAAGACAGATATTAAACTTTTTATAATGTAAATTAGTATCGATGTATAGATTAATATTAATTATGAAACTTTATAAAAATATTTTAAAAATCTAAAATATTTGAGGTAAAAATACTATTTGGACCTAACTAATTATTAAAATTATTCTTTTTAAATTGTTTTTTTATCTGCCATTTATAAATGATAATAGATATTTACTTTCGAAGTGTGAAGATGATAAATACACTTGTTTCTATACTTTTTTATAAGAAATTTTTTCTGTTTTTAGAAAACATTTTCTTCTACATCATGCCTTCTTCTTGTGTAGGCCATGTCTAAAATTTAAAAAACAAGGTAAATTTTGAAGCATAATTTCAACAATAGCCATGTCCCCAAAATAGAAATAAGTCTTGATAAGATGCCATGTTCAAAAATTTAAAATAATTCTTTTATAGATACCTTGTCCAAAAAGTAGAAACAAGGTAAATTTCCAACATGAATTTCAACATCAGCCACCTACTGGCATATACTTTTGTTATACTGTTAAACCAAGGCATATAACCTTTATTGAACTCGGGCATATACTTTTGTTATACTCTTAAAACAAAGGATTATAACCTTTATTGAACTCTTAAGGATTTTGAGGCATGAATGATAAAACATCCAATGAAAAGGGTGAATCATGTTTGGATCGAACTAAACCATACTCATATGGGTATTACATTTCAAACTTGCACAAGAACATGAACAAATGACTAATTGTTTTCATATTGAATATGCCAAGATCCCACTACCGATTACCTACAAAAATATTTATCTCCTCTTTGTATATCACTTGTTTTTTAAAAGCTACACTTTCCCTATCAAGTAGAAATAGTAAACCATTATGAACTAGATTTGTTTATAACAAATTTTTTATTCAATTTGGGGCCATATCAATACCATATAAACATACTACAATACTTGATAAGATCTACTCAATTTTTTCCCAAGGAATTGTGGAAGATGGTCAATCAAAGGGTGAAAAGAAATATTGGGAAGTGGCTAACTAAACCCATCTTTGGATTCCTAGTTTGAAATCTTAACCAAAAGTTTGTGAACAACTCATGTAACTATGCCTCTCTTTGAGTGACCTCTACTAGTGCACATTAGAGGATTGAGAAATATCTCTAGAGATTACTCTGGAAAAATATAAAAGGTGGTAAATGCTTCCATAAAATTATATGGATTCTCTATTGAACCCCAGAGACTGGGGAGGAATGGAATCCTCAAAACCCATACACAATCCCAAGCTCTATTTGCAAGTGGATAATCCAAGGTCTTGAAAGAATGGAATCCTGGAAGGTGCTCTTGTGTAATCACATCAGTCAAGGAGCTTCCTATAGAAAAAAGTTGTGTTCATCTCTAAACCTTTAAACTCTAATCATTACCTTGGCCTCATGATCAAAATTAGAGGGGATTTTTGTTGCTCACAATGTTTATCAGGCTTAGGAGGATATAAAAACTTATTTGAATTGGAACATCCATGGATTTAGATTTGATCTTTCTTTCAATGAGTTTTTGAACTACTGGTCACCTATCCTCTTGTATGAAGGAAATTATTTGACATCTCAAACTTTCCAACATAGACAAGATAGTTAGGATTGTATCAAGGATCTCATACCAACTCCCTTCTATTCAAATTGGGTGCTAAGTCTCCAATTAAATGGTTGAAGAAATTAAACTAGAGTCAATCTAGGGCCTTCAAAATATATTAATTGGTTGGTAGGTACATGTATTTGTGTTGTAAACTTTTCCCTATATCCTCTACTTGAAAATTTTCCAAGGCTTAATCCAAAGAAATTGACCTAATTGTTTTAACTTATAATTGTGTGGAAACCTTTGTGGAACCAAAAAATATTTCCTTGTTTGGTCCCTTGCCTCGGGAAGGCTAGTTCTAGACCATCAAGATTTTCACAATTGGAGATCAAGAGAGGAAGGAGATAAGGAGATAAACATAAGCTATACATCTAGCAAGAAGATATTGGGATCCATGAGGAGAAGACTCGCCAAATGCATCTGAACCTGATTGGGAACAAAAACTACCTAAAGCACAATTAATGGAAATTGAATCAATCCTACACAAGGTAGTGATGAAAAGTAGGGGCAAGGAATATCTTCAATACTTGATCCCTCCAATTCTACAATGTTGATTCTCTAAAATATAAGGGAAGAGAAAATGACAAGGCCTATATGTTATAGACAGTTGTAGACGTAGAAGAATAAGGTTCCCTTCATGAGGGAATGATCCATAAAGTTACAGAGGAAGTGCATGTAGCAGTCTATAAATGTTTAATCAAGAATGTGTATGCTAAATAAGGTGGCTACTTGAGATAATTGTAGTCATTCTACTTTATTTGCAGTCGAGTATAATTTAATTTTGCATCATGGTAAGTCTATCTTTGGTGTATTTTAAGGTTGCACATTTTGAATGAATTTGTAGACTCAATGCATCAAGCTACACGAGTCAGTGAAAAGTAAATCTAAATGATAGAGGAAAGAAATTATGAAAAAATTGTAAACCATAGATAACCCTAGCAAATACAACCCTCATTAAACACGAGATTGCATACAAAGATTATAATGAATACACATAGCATGACAGAAAATAAATTGTAATAGGAGCACATTTTGGACATTAATCTAAAATTACATGGCAATTCAATCATTGTTTTTAATTGTTGTTCTACATTGTAGTATATAGACTATATTCTATATAGACATTTGAAAACTACTCATGAAGCGCTCCAACAATATCCTATTTACTAGGGTTGCACATTTCCAACAATAAATTATGTACTAGGGATGGTGAAAGTACCTAATCATATCTATGACATACTTCCTTCACCATCTCCTAGGGCCTCAATTTCTATCTATTCATAATTTTATGTGCCCTAAAAAGTGAAAATCAAAGTTAATATATATAAGTTTGGGAAAAAATACCGAAACAAATAAAATCTCTTAAAAAGAATTTATTAATATATGTTTTACTAGTGGAAATTGTGTATCTATAACCTCCACAACGATCTCTAGATTTGTACCGCTAACCTTAAAATTCATTAAAATGTGAGAGGCTAACACTATGAAATTTATTTTACTTAGGCATAAAAATATATATAGATAATAATACCTACGTCATTGGTACATCAACACCTTCATGATCAACAAACTTTTCGCCAATGGTGGAGCATTGATCATTTAAGAATTGTGTGTATTGTATAAGTTTGAATAAATATATGGACATGAGATTTGGAGACTAAATTTATATACGATAGCATAACATGTAACATGCATTATACTTGATCTTGTAAATGTGTATTTCTTAACAGTATTTATAGTATTCTTACATACCTCACCAGTGGATTGATTTTATCGAGTAATAAATTGCTTACACATATATCTACAAGATTATGCATATTATTCAATATTTTCTCATTCCAACTCTCTCAACACATCATCCTGAAAATCAACAAATGGGGTATCAATTACACTGGGTGAACGTGGCCTCCTCCTTACGTTGATTCCTACCCCTACAAAAGTAGCTCCAATATGATCCTTTATTTTCTCCCTTGTTTCATTTGTTACTTGGGATGTCAATTCCAACTCCCCTTGCAATGAAACCACTCTAGGTGGTCAAAATACTAAGTGAGGCACTAGGATCCTAAATCTAACATCTAGCATGGCATCATTCATATGTACAACATTTTCTCGCAGCATAGAATTTGGATCATGTATCTGTAAGAAATGTTGGGACGATTACCAAAATCAACCTGTAAGTTACCCTAAACTTATTCTCCCTCATGCATGTTTTGAACTGTACTGCTCGTAGTGCCTCAAACCTTTTGAATTACATGTAAGCATATAATAGAGTTAAATATTCTCATACGCTATGCCTTGCATTTATCAATGTATGGCTATTGGAATGATTATGTAGGCTACATAGATCATTCTGTAGTGAACATCTACTTAACTGTATTTATTTTAGAAAATTCACGATAGTTTAAACCTTTAAGATATATTTTTGATATTTAGCATGTTTACAGTATATCTCTTAAGAAGCCTCTGTTAAATAGTGCTTTTAACCTACTCCCCAGCCTTGTACAAAAATGGGATGAATTAGTTTAAAAAACTTTTATTTTAACCAAATTGTATAAAATTATTAGTTTGGGAACCTATTGACCTGTTGTATTTGGCATGCAAGGAAGAGTTTAGCATGGACACACATTGTTTCCACCCAGTCAAAAATACCACTAGAATTTCCTAAAGCATCCATAGCAAAAAAAATCCACCCTTCAATATTTTCCCCAAAATACTTATCATTTTCTAACCTTCTCCCATGATCTCCTACAATGCATTAATGTCTAGCTTCTACCTTTTAACTAGATAAGTAAGTGCTTCTCTTTTCAAGGAACTAACTAACATTGAATGTTCAAATAAACAATAGTCATTTTAATACTTATGTGCTGGATTTTCCTTAGTCAAGTCGTTTGTACGCTTCTAATATTTCACATAGAAGTCAACTAAACTAATATCATTAATTATCTCTATGTTTTTCCTTATGTATATGTATTTTTCATTTTTACTATGATATTGTTGTTTCAACAGAGATGATTCTTCTGTAAAATATTTTGAAATGTGCAAAGAGAAAAATTAGTGATTGTTGAGCTACGTCTAGTTTTAGGAGAATTATTGGGTTTTTTTTAACAGAGATGCATGATAACGATTACATAAGAAAACTATATGATTATATTTGATGCGGGGCATGCCTTTTCAGAGGCTATGTTTTCCTCTATGTGGTAGTTAATGTCCTATTTGGTATATAGTATATGATATTTTAAATCCTAATCATTATTAGAGACATGTACCTATGAAGGTTTTACTACTTCTAGAAGCAGTCTTTAATCTCTTTAATTACCTGATCCCTATGGAAGAAGAAATGGGGATATTTAGATAAAAACATGAAGTTATTTTAGGATTGCCTCCTAACAAAATAAAAAATCATGTTTGAGAAAATATGATTAAGCCCATTTTATGTCTTGTTTGACTCATTTACTAAAATCAAGCAGTATAGCAGCATCTAGATTCTAAAGTTGTCCATTTGGATTCTATGGCAACTCAACCTTTGGTGTTTGTGTTACATGTCTGCCCAGCTGAACTATAAATACTAATAGATGGAAGTACCAATGGTTTATCCTATGTACAGGGAAGCACCAATCTGAAGGTTTATGTTGTAAGCAGCTCTGGATAATTATATCAATGCAAAGAGAATTATTGGGCTAGGAATACGTTGGATCTCGATCAATATTTCGAGTAATTTTATCTTGGCATCTTTTTTTGAAGGTACTTTACTAAATCATCATAATGTCCCAATAACCCATTAAAAAGAAGAATTCACTTATTCCAATATATAGTTATAATTTTTCTTAACCTAAAAATATCATCTACTATAAATTGATTTCAATGCACTCACATTTAGGTGGTGATCATCATCAGTATGCTTACATGAATAGAATAATTTTTTTGTACTTATTAAAATTGATTTCAATGCAAATTTTGTGCACCATAAGCATAATTTTTTACCCAAATTTATTTATAGATGTTAAGCAGAGAGCTAAACTTCAACATCTTTGATGGCATATTTACATTCAATTCTTTAGGGCAATCATTCAGGTAAAAAAAGAATAATTAAAGGTTTCATTTGTGTGTTGGAGAATGGAATCCTAACAACAACGTTATTGACAAGTTAGAACCCATACACCTTTACCCAAGTTCATAAGCATATTATTAATAAATACTTTCAAAACATTTGAGACACACATATGCATAGATTCCACATACATTACACACAAATTTGGGGTACGATTTCTTACTCTATTCATTGAATATCAAAATACACAAGCAGTGCTTATACCTTTGAATATCTCTCTATTAAACTACTCAGTTCTCTTTCAAGGAATGTGAAATGATTATGCAATTCACTTTTTATATCCTTAAGCTACTAGAATCGATTGGAACTAAGTAACATAAGTAATGTAATTACGCATCACTTTAACATCCAATTGTTCATTTTGAACACCTTATTTTAATAACGGAAATGTTTTTTTACTATTATACAGATTAGTAATTGTACGTATAAATACAAGGCCTCCTCTATAAAACTCAGGCAAGTTGGTATAAAGACAAGTTCATAAAGTGGATCCATAAATACCTTTTACAATTTATCATAATGCTCCTATTTCTTGTACTTCCATATATTCTAATAATGGATAAGGAGTGGCTAATAATGGATAAGGAGTGGTGGGAGTGATGGATTCAACATCTCACATCACTCCAAAAATTTATTCATCACATAATGCATCCAATAATGAGTTAATGATATGAAACTGCAACGTCAAATGTTAGTTTATGCCTCTTTATGTGTCACTAAATACTAAGACTAGAAATTTAGTTATAGCGGTTTAAGTTAATGATATAAAACTACAACCTCAAATGTTCAGTTTATGCCTCTTTTTGTGTAACTAAATACCAAGACTAGAAATTTAGTTATAGGGGCTTGACAGCTTGCATGATTATGCACCACTTATCATTTAAAATAGGAGAATTCATTGTTTTCCAACTTCCTTCAATCCATGCATTCATCACTCTTCAAGTTGCCTCATTTTTCCCTTTTTGGTATTTGCCATGCTTTCTCCATAATATTTCCAAGCCAATCATTATAACCAAACTGTTGTCTCACTTGTAGTCTTACATTCCTTTCATGTCACATTTTCAAAAGTAACCTTGGATCTTTGATCCTGTGGCTCTGTAGCGTAAGATTGTCTAAAAAACTTGCTATGTTGTGATGAAATCACTTCATCATCATCACTCAATTAATTAGACATGGTCTCTTTGGTGACAACATAATGTATAAGGGAGGGAGGTTGTTCCTATGGTTGTTCTCAGCTAGGGAATAGTGCCAAGTGAACCTATGGAGGTAAATTCCTCTCTTGTATAGGACTCAAGCTAGCTCTTGGGCTAGAAGGGGTAACCCTTAGTAAACCTCAAAGAGATGGCTTCCCAATGTAACCACATCACCAACTTTAACTTTACAAACTGAACATAGATGTCTGGTTTTAATGATCTGTAACAAGAAATATAGATGATAAAATAATGTAAGTAGCAAAGACAGACAATCACATTCGGACTTTCAAACGAGAGACTTTCCACTGAGAACCCCTTATCCCACGTGCAAAAAAATAAAGTTGTTTGAGTGAAAGATACAAAAGAAGTTTGAAGAAGGACAAATAATCTTCAACTATCAGCAAGTGACAACAAGGAAAACATAAATACCACAAACATTGAAGAGGTAAATTTAGTGATAAAACATAAACATAATGGGCATTTAAGAACTAATCCAACATTGTAATAATGAGGATAAAAGTAAAAAGAACCTTGAGTTTTAGGAGCTGAATTTTTTTTCGTACTAATGACACAATGGCATGCATTAAATCCCATCCAGAAATGATAAAAGATTAACCTTGTACTCATAACATTGACATACTCCAATATATATACAATAAATATCAAGTATTAAAACTAGGCCATTGCTTGGAATTATATTCAAAATATATCATAGAAAGGTTATTGAGAACAAGTCTACAATAACAATCTCCATGACTGAAACATGTTTTTTACATATGTTTAGTGACCATGAGAAAGAAGAGCCTATAAAAGACTTGGAAAATACATAAATTGAAGAGAGCATTTTCTGCCCCTTTATTTCTCCTCTAATTTTTAGTTTATGTTTATTTTTGTGTAACTAAATGGCAAGAGTAGAAAAGTTAATTATAGGGCTTGATGCCTCAATGCATGAATGATATCCTACTCCTTCTATGAAACATGAAAATTAGTTGCTGTCTAACGTCCATCAATCCTTCCATTTATCACTTTTCAGATTGTCCCCTTTGTCGCTTTTGGAATTTCCCATGCTTTCCCATAAGATTTCACCAACCAAACCAATCTCTATAACCTATCAACGGCCACATGTCCTGACCTTTTGTAAGGGGAAATCTGCGTAATCAAAACAATTGTCTCACTTGCAGTTTTAATTTTATTTCATGTCACATTTGCAAAAGTAACCTTGGATCACCATTTATCACTTTTCAGATTGTCCCCTTTTTCGCTTTTGGAATTTCCCATGCTTTCCCATAAGATTTCACCAACCAAACCAATCTCTATAACCTATCAACGGCCACATGTCCTGACCTTTTGTAAGGGGAAATCTGCGTAATCAAAACAATTGTCTCACTTGCAGTTTTAATTTTATTTCATGTCACATTTGCAAAAGTAACCTTGGATCTTTGATCCTTTGACTCTATTTCCTACCTTAGCAGCAAGTTATTCAATTTAAAGTGGATTGCAGAAATTGTCATTTAATTTGGGCTAACAAGTTGTAGAATGCAATGAGAAATTTGTTTTCAGATTTGAAAATGTATTTAGTACTTTGTCTTCATAGACATTTGATGACAAAATTTTAGTGGAATCCTCTAAGTTTTTTCTTCTTTGAGGACAAGAGGGATGTGTTTCCATAATTTTATGATATAGCTTCTCTTGAAGAAGCTTTCATTATCCCTATTCAAGAGTTGATATAGAGGGATTGTAGTGGTGCCTGCAATTTTGTAGGAGTTTGATTTTCTTGACTATCTTCATGATGTTCTTCCAAACTTCAACTTTGCATTCATCGAGATTCTGGCCATCTTTTAGGTGGGCTTGTTTTGTTTGATGATCAAATAGAAAGGAAGACCTTGTGTACTTGACAAAGAGCTAATATGGCTTCACTATTTGTATGATTACATTTAGCAATTTCATTTTCCTATGCTAAGAAAAGTAGGGTAGAAGAAATAAGTTATTGGAAACCAAGTGGTAGAGAGAATCAAACTTAGCATGTGAGCATTGTTTTTTATGCATATTGTTGTTGACATTGTTGGCTTATGCCTTGTCATTCACAAAGCCAATTTTAAGCTCTAAGTATGTCATAAACATTTGGGGTTTTGGGATTTGAATTGAACCATCCAAATACATGGTTTCTCTTGTTTTTTTTTTCAAGTAGATACAAACCAAAGATTCTGAGGTACAAACCAAAGACTTTATTTTTGTTCCAAAATTCCGAGTCTCATAGCATATTTTGAAGACTTTGTTGGGTGTAGAGGTGAGCACACCCAATAACTTTGTAGGAAATTTTAAGGCTCACCTTGGTGGCTCCATTTTTGGTATATTATAATGAAGTTTACTTTATATTTCATTTTTTAGATCATGGGTATTTAAATTTCGGTCTGCAGATTTTCTGAAATGAAGAAGTGAAGGAGCATGACGTCCTCAAAAAAAAATTATGCAAAATTTCCAGCCATATTTATCATCTAAAAATTATGAAAAATTCCATGTATTAGATGAGATTTTTTTAGACATATTCACCTTTAGTTTTTGATGAATTTGCATGCAAAATCTTAGTTGGAAATGAGTTTCTTTTTCTTGAAATTGTATGGGGCAGCAAGTTAGTCAATCTAAAGTGGATTGCAGAAATTGTCATTTAATTTGGGCCAATAAGTTGTAGAATGCAATGAGAAATTTGTTTTCAGATTTTAAAATGTATTTGGTACTTTTTCTTCATGGACATTTGATGACAAAATTTTAGTGGAATCCTCCAAGTTTTTTCGTTTTTGAGGACAAGAGGGATGTGTTTCCATAATTTGATGATATAGCTTGTCTTGAAGAAGTTTTCATTATCCCTATTCAAGAGTTGATAGAGAGGGATTGCAATGGTGCATGCAATTTTGTAGGAGTTTGATGTTCTTGGCTATCTTCATGACGTTCTTCCAAACTTCAACTTTGCACTCATGGAGATTCTGGCCATCTTTTAGGTGGCCTTCTTTTGTTTGATCATCAAATAGAAAGGAAGACCTTGTCTACTTGACAAAGAGATAATATGGCTTCACTAGTTGTATGAATACATTTAGCAATTTCATTTTCCTATGCTAAGTAAAGTAGGGTAGAAGAAATAATTTATTGAAAACCAAGTGGTAGAGAGAATCAAACTCAGCATGTGCTTATGCCTTATCATTCACAAAACCAATTTTGAGCTCTAGGTATGTCATAGACATTTGGGGTTTTGGGATTTGAATTGAGCCATCCAAACACATGGTTTCTCTTGATTTTTTTCTTCTTCTCAAGTAGGTAGAAACCAAATATTCTGAGGTACAAACCAAAGATTCTGAGGTACAAACTAAAGACTTTATTTATGTTCCAAAAGTCCCAGTCTAATAGCAGATTTTGAAGACTTTGTTGGGTGTAGAGGTGAGCACACCCAATAACTTTGTAGGCAATTTGAAGGCTCACCTTGGTAGCTCCATTTTTGGTATATTATAATGAAGTTTACTTTATATTTGACTTTTCAGATCAGCGAATTTAAATTTTGGTCTGCGGATTTTCAGAAATGAAGAAGTGAAGGAGCATGACATTTTCAAAAAAACAATTATGCAAAATTTCCAGCCATATTTATCATCTAAAAATTATGAAAAATTCCATGTATTAGATGATATTTTTTAGACATATTCACCTTTAGTTTTTGATGAATTTGCATGCAAAATCTTAGTTGGAAATCATTTTGTGTTTGTTGAAATTGTATGGGGCAGCAAGTTATTCAGTCTAAAGTGGATTGCAGAAATTGTCATTTAATTTGGGCCAACAAGTTGTAGAACGCAATGAGAAATTTGTTTTCAGATTTTAAAATGTATTTGGTACTTTTTCTTCATGGACAATTTGATGACAAAATTGTAGTGGAATCCTCTAAGTTTTTTCTTCTTTGAGGACAAGGGGGATGTGTTTCCAGAATTTGATGATATAGCTTGTCTTGAAGAAGTTTTCATTATCCCTATTCAAGAGTTGATAGAGAGAGATTGCAGTGGTGCATGCAACTTTGTAGGAGTTTAATGTTCTTGGCTATCTTCATGATGTTCTTCCAAGCTTCAACTTTGCACTCATGGAGATTCTGGCCATGTTTTAGGTAGCCTTGTTTTGTTTGATGATCAAATAGAAAAAAAGACCTTGTGTACTTGACAAAGAGCTAATATGGCTTCACTAGTTGTATGATTACATTTAGCAATTTCATTTTCCTATGCTAAGTAAAGTAGGGTAGAAGAAATAAGTTATTGAAAACCAAGTGGTAGGGAGAATCAAACTCAGCATGTGAGCATTGTTTTTTATGCATATTGTTGTTGACATTGATGGCTTATGCCTTGTCATTCACAAAGCCAATTTTGAGCTCTAAGTATGTCATAAACATTTGGGGTTTTGGGATTTGAATTAAGCCATCCAAACACATGGTTTCTCATGTTTTTTTTTCTTCTTCTCAAGTAAGTACAAACCAAAGATTCTGGAAGTACAAACCAGAGACTTTATTTATGTTCCAAATGATCTTGTTGGCAGCATCTAGTTATATAAATGGATGTCTCAATCTCTTCTAATTGTTAAGATATTATTGGTAGTGATTTTGATATGGTTTAATGAGATGGTGACAAAATAGCGGAAAAGCTAGTACACTCAGGTCCATGGAAAAAAATGTTATGGGCCTTACGAGGAATGTGTATTTTTTTGGTAAGTAAAAGTATCTCTATTCATAAAAAACATAAATTACATCACAGACACTGCAATGATCATCGACATTCAATACTAGCATGATTGTTTCAGATTCCCTTTGTTGTTAATGGCTGCTAAATGACAATGAGAATGTATGGGAAATTATTTAATAATCAGAGCCATGGATTTGTGCATATCTGAGGTATTTTTAACCATTGGAGCTTCCAACAGCTAGTAAATCATCACCACTATTGGATGTTTCTCCAAGTTCAGAGATCAATGGCTCTCATCTAAGAGCTGTTGCAATTCTTTAAGCAGTTTCTAAATTGAAAATTTTAAATGTATTTGACTATTCAGGCGTTTTCAATAATGCCTGGACGTTTTTAGTGATGCCTGGGGCATTTTCAATAATGCCTAGACGTTTTCAATGATATCTGGGGCATTTTCAGTCATGCTTGGGTGTGTTCATTGATGTGTGGACGTTAATATTGATTCCTATGGTGCTTTAAAATAATGTTGAGCGAATTTGAATATGTTGGGCATTTTTCATCACTCTGGAGCAAATTTAGAAGTGCCTGGGATTAAAATTTTAGAAGTGCTTGGACCAATCTAAAAGTCCATGAAGCGTTTTTATAACTACCTAGTCGAAGTTGTCTTGCCTGGGGCGTTTTTATAAATTCATGGGTGCTTTAAAATAATGTTGGGCGAATTTGAATATGGTAGGCGTTTTTCATCACTCCTGAGCAAATCTAGAAGTGCCTGGGGTGTTTTAATCACTGCTGGGAAAATTTTAGAAGTGCTTGAACCAATCTAAAAGTCCATGAAGCGTTTTTATAACTACCTAGTCGAATTTGTCTTGCTTGGGGCGTTTTAATAACTTTATGGTTGCCAAGGGTGTTTTGCTTGTTGCCTAGGGTGTTTTGAGAAGAGGTTGGGCATTTTTATAATGATTGGGATTTGAATTTGGATATGATGAGTGTTCTATGTATGTCTTTTACAAAGAATCAGATGCAAAGAGACTAATTACAACCATTTTATCTAAATCCAGTACTTTCTTCATTGCATCTTATTGAATTAGGTTACCAAGAAAATCATTTTGTTTTTAATTTTATAATTTTCCAAGGATATAATTACAAGGCATCATTAATACTTATTTATTTATTTTGACAATTATGGTTAATTTGTACTCAAAAATGTTGTAGCTTATCAATCGAGCTTGAAATACAAGCTTGAAAGAGGGGTCGCACTTTGATTTCAAAACTATAAAGTAGCTCCAAGAAATGATTGGAGTGTTGATATGCATATGTTGTTGTTCCTAGCTTCTTCTCCATTGATTTTGAGATGTTATATGATTATGATTTCCCCCACATCATAAGTAATTAGAGACGGATAGGGTTGGGCTACATTTTGGAGGAGGTTTACAAAATTGAAAATATGATCAACCAAAAAACTTATTGACCCATGCTCTCAATTTATCCTGTTACCTATGATTTTAGTTTGCATAAGGGTTTTGACTTCCTCCATTTCCTTTAATTTTTGAAGTTGAAACTTAGT
Organism: Larix kaempferi; assembly: GCA_027924585.1. NCBI lineage: Eukaryota > Viridiplantae > Streptophyta > Pinopsida > Pinales > Pinaceae > Larix > Larix kaempferi. Next base: position 23,136,714 of record BSBM01000299.1, read on the forward strand.
ATTGTCTACATACATATTCCTTTCTTAACCTTTATATTCCATTTCAAAGACTTCATTTGAAGGCCGACTTAACCACCTACTTTTGTGCCAATGAGATTCTCCATTAACACTCTTTTAGGATACTCTTGGTTTCTCTTTTTGGATTAAAAAACTGTAAGTGAATATTTGTGGTATGCCGTCACATTACAAGAAAATTCACTTGAAGGTGGGTGTGGCCTCATGGTGCAAGGCTATTATCCTATTATAGAGGCTCTTGCTAAAGGCCTTGATATATGTCTAAATCATAGGTATGGTTGAATTTCCATTTCATGGTATTATTTTCCTATTTTACTCTCGCAAGAGTAATTATTTTTTGAAAATTATGCTCTGATTTCCCATACTTTGCGTCCATTAGAGTTATAGAAGTATCTCGACAATGCAGTGGTGTATAAGAGTTATTATGGAGGATGGAAGAACCTTTATCGAAGATTAAGCTACTGTTATTGTACCTCTTGGCATTTTGAAAGAAAACACTATATTCAATTTGATCCACGGTCGCCAGAGTGGAAAGAGGCATCCATCTCAGATCTAGGGGTTGGCAATGAGAATAAAATTGCTTTATATTTTTGAAGATGTGTGTTGATCAAAAGTGCACTTTTTAGGTGTGATTTTTCTTACTTTGTATGGTTGTATCTACTTTTTGAATCTTGCACAAAGCAACTGGCCACCCAAACCCCAAAAGGATAGGACAATCCGATTGTGCCAGAGACACCCACAGAGCAGGTTGCTCTAGAGTTACAAGTCATCCTAGTTGATAATACTGCCCTTGAATTTCATTTGCACCTCCATAGTAGAGCAGTAGAGACACCACTCTATATTTTAAAAGGGTGAACACTTATGGAATTTTATTTTATTATGTAGATACCTTTATAAGAAGTCATTTCATAAAGGATGGTCCCCTATGTATCGCACCCTCATGCATCAAAATGAAAAGAGGGGACAATATAAAGTCTTCTATACAATTTATTTGGGGAAAGAGGGTGTAAATTAGAACATATAAACCTTTACCAATTTGAACTAGCTGAGAAGGAAATCATAACCATTGAATATGATTGGTTACACTCCATTAAGGAGGAATTTGATCTAGGATTGATACAACCATATCCTTCATGGGATGTAGACATCACCTATGATGCTATCAAAGAATTGTGCATTGTAGGAGAGAGGAGACAAGGCCTCCATTTTAGATAAGCAGTCCAAACTATTCTCAATGTTTTAAAAGGGACCACATCCACATTGGTGAAGGAGAAGTCTCCAAACTCTTCAAAAAGCACTTTGTTTTTCTTTGCGGAGGGATAGTACCAAAGAGCTCCTTGGTCATTGACCACGAGCACCTTGATACCCCTGTTAAAAATAGAGAGGGGAGAGGGATCCCTAGCATATATTTGGATTTCAATGAGAAACTCCAGGTTATTGACATTACTCCCATGTATTGTCTATTTTAAATAGGGAATCGGATTCAAGTATTTATAAAATATCTAAGATGGATAAGGGGAGACTGTTTCCCCCTCTATTATAAGGGTTGGCATAAGCTTTGTAGGAGAAGGAACATATATCTCTTCAAATATCGAGGATATTACATGAGAATGAGAAAATATTTGTCATTAGAGAACCCTCTATTTTTCTCAAGCAAACCCCTCTAATAATAGCAATAGCATAGCTAGCTCGTTGACTCTCTGATGAAGATGCTTTAAATGGAGAGAGCATCAACCAAATAATTCATGATTACTTGGCAATATTATATGATGTCCGTGACCCCAATAGGATTAATCCTTCTAAGCCAAGTGGAGAGCTTTAAATCACAGATAAATTTTTATTTATTAAGTTTTCAGGTATCCAAAGGCTTGCGTAAAGATGTCTATAAAAGATTCAGAGTAGGTATTGATAGAAAAAATAATGCTCTACCCTGAACTTACAAGGATGTTATTCTTGTATGCATGCCTTTAGGAAGACTGGCTAATTACATGGAAATGATGCACAATGAAATAGCTACTAGCTTTGCAGTTTTAGAGCTAAAGAAAATTTCTCCTTATGCATTTGAACCAATATGTTGTTAAACATGCTTGTTCTTAGATGTTAACATTGTAATGGGGAATGGGTTTTAAAGGGAGATAAAAAAACACAAGCTATCTCAAAGGGATTGACAATGAAGTTGCTTGAAGCAGGAAAAATGTACAACAACCTGAAAAATGGTGCATCAATTCTTTCAATCAAGACACAAAGAAGAAACCATGAGAAAATTAGCATTTTTTGAGGCTCCTTGAAGTCATTCCTGCAACTATATTTACAGAAATTGATGTTTTCTGGGCGTGTTCTATATTTTCCCTCTAGAATAAGACGAGGGGGGTAATCCAAGGAACCTAAGTTAACAAGGATTTGATAATTATACACGAGTATCTAAAAGATTTGTCGAGAAAAGAAAAAATAAAAAAATAAATCCTATCTTTATCAACTAAAGTAGTTTGGGTGCTAACATTTTGATCAAATTTATTAAGGAACCAAATAACAAAACCAAACTTTGGCTGCCAATTGTCTACAATGTTGGATGAGTTGTTTTACTAAATGCATGTAGGTGCGAAACTTGGTTTGCATGTTTCTTATGACATGATAAATATTAAGTTTTATTGGAGTCTGGCCTCTAGTATGATCGCTCCTTAGGGATCATCTTCGAGCTATTTTTTCAGGAGTTCTAAGGGTAAAAATTCTCAAGGACTTGCTTTTATGGAAACTAGAACAAAGGAACAACATGTAATTGAGAAGTTTGACGAAGAAGACTTCTATTTGTGGAATCATAAAATGATGATTGTGTGCCTATAGAAAAACCTATAAAATTGTAACCAAATTGAAATTTTATGAATATCCATGGATAACCGAAATAGGTCAATAGGACTCGAGAGTACAACATGCCCTAAAAACTATAAAGGGAGTGCATAATCCATCTTCCAAGAAAGACATAAATAAAGGATAAGTTCATACCAAATCTACTCTAAATAAGTAACACTAAAGCATAGCTAGCAAAATGGGTGTGCCAAAGGTTCAAAGTAGATAGCCCACCCACAAAGTAAACATAGGCTAATCACTCTCATCATATGCACATGTAATATAAAAAAGTACACTAAATCTGTGATGTCCCTTTAGACTCTAACCTACCTTACTGAATATTCCCTCTGGTACCTTACTGAATATTACCTCTAGATTCATTTAGCCTTTCGCCTTTAGTTGTACCTGGTTTGGTTATCCCTTTGGCAATACTGAGATGGATGTCAAAAATGAGTCAGAGGGAGCCTCCTTAAGCCAAACAGTCATTCCCTTTGGGCCAGTGGGTTGTCCATAACCTTTACCCATCGAACAAGCTGGGATCGGTCCTATCAAAGGCTCAGTGGATCCTCCTCCCTTTCATCGCATATTAAGTAGGGGTGGCAGGTGTATCCACAAGCGGTGAATTACAAGCCAGCAACGAGTGTCGGTTACCACAAGCGAGGTTGTTGCGATGAGCGGTAACCAAGCCTTGCTCATGGGAATTATTGCCAAGATCAAATAAATGGGTAATAAAAAAAACATGATTATTGTAAACACCCACTTGGGCATTATTATAATCACTCAGTTTCGTTCATATTTTAACACCCTGAGCCTACCTAATACTGTCAACTTTGGTGAGAGGCCTAAGACAATGGGGCCCTAGTGGATAAACCCTTGTGGCCTCAAAACCCTCTTATTGGCTTGAGAAATGTGTCAAAGAAGAAGGAGAAAAAATACTAGCATCCAAGGTCAAGGAATATGTGGTAGTATTAATGAAATGCCAAACCCATTGATCTATATGTAGCTGTAAAGTTGCAAGAAAGAGATGCAAGGGCACTGGTCAACATAGGCCTTACTCGAAAATATTTGCAAATGTTGCAAGCCACTGCCTAAATCTCAAGTGCACTTCAGAAAATTAGTGAAAGATGAAGTTATGAACCTCACTATTGGTCGGTTAGCAGACCAAGACCTAAAATAAATGTCACTACAAGTCTCCCATTAACCAGCCTACTAGAAAGGGAGAAACATTGGGATAAAAGGGGAGCATGCAAAAGGGAGGAGAAGGTTGAGATCAGAAATGGCAGAAAGGTAAAAAGAAAAAGAAAATCTCAATAAAACATACATGATGATGAGAAAGGATGAGAGGGCCAAAAGGAAAAGGGCTTTCCCCCAAGTTGTAAATGATAGTTGTTAGGAGCAAGTAGGGGAAAGGTAGAAAAAGAATGGTTTCAAGTAAAAATCAAGAGAACAAGATCTCCAAGACATGATCATGGCATTGAAAAAAATTAAGGGATCCATTTTTTGCAACAAACAAATGCCAAAAAGGAATTGACCAGAAAATAAGGCAAGAAGAAAATATGTTTTGAGAAAAACTGAGAGGAACAAATCATGCAAATGTGATCAAAAGGATGAAAATTGCTATAGTTTGTTTTACGTTAATCAAGGACAAGGAGCACTTGCATGCAAAATGAGGTGACAAAAAAGAAAACTAAATTAATGGTGTATCCATGTGACTAAGTAACAAGGACAAGGAGCACCTGCATGCAAAATGAGGTGACAAACAAGAAAATTAAATTAATGGTGTGTGCATGTGACTAAATTCTATTTTCATATAAAAAAATTACATATTTTGGAGCTATACAACTAACAATGAATCAAACAAATATCAAATATGGAGGATGTTAGCATAAGAGATTTTAGATTGAACTAAGCATGAACACATTTAGTTGGAGTGTTGTAAGAATTATATGGCTAGTCACAAAGGCACCGCCTCCTACATTTTCCAAAAAAAAAATCCCTTAGATCAATGCTAACAAGTAAACTACTTATCTAGATAAAAGAAAATGAAGGGAAGGGCAGGGTGGGTGAAATTGTTGTTATAACTTATTAACAGTGATCCATGCAAACTAGATGCTATAGGAATACTATAGTATGGCTCTATTATATATTATATATTGAATAACATTTCTATTTCAATAACACATAAGAACTGCAAGAGAGGCATAGAGTATATAATTGAATGAATATTCTCCAAGATTTTAGAATTTTATAAAAGATTCGGAAAAACTTTACAAGGTTTTATAATTCAATGAAATATTTGCCAAGATTTTCCAAGATTTTATAATTTTATGAAAGATTTGCCAATTTTTTACAGGGTTTTATAAATCAATGAAAGATTCGCTAGGATTTTATAAGATTTCATAATTTTATGAAATATTCACCAATATTTTACAAGATTACATAATTTTATGAAAGAAATAGCCAAAAAATTATATATGCATATTACATTCTTGATAAAATAGCCCTCAATATTTCCTATGTATCATGGGGATTCGCCCAATTATTATACATATAAATTTAGGGGGGTCCTTAAAATTATCCCTGGACTAGGAGTGATGACCAATCACCAACAATCTCCTCCTATGCATCATATCAAAAAAATATGGATTAACTATCCAACCCCATGATGTTAGAATATTAAAAAACCCATCTAGACTTAGGATATAAAGTATTATTCATTTTGATACTTTCCTAGGTGTTTGACTAGGTAGTTGGCCACATATTTCCTTTTTCGGCTCACAACTTGCCATCATTATCCACATGAGTATCCTCAGATAGATTCTAGATAGATTCTCCTACTTTTATGACTATCTAGAATTGGTAAGAGTGCATTCCTACTTTTACACAATTTTGTCCTATTTTTTCTGCTTTTCAGTGGATAAGGATAAAACTAAGTGCTTTTATGGACTTGGAAAATTGTCTAGTTTTAGGTAAACACACCCTCCATATTTTTCTCTCCAAAATCCATCATCTTACTACTTCTCATCACTCATTAGCTACCATATCTAATTTAGCTGATTCGTGAGGTCCTTGACTAAATTGGAAAGTGATGTTTTCACTATTGGGGTTTTTTAGCTTTTAGTAAGCCTGCTTTTCTATGATATTTTCGAATTTCCTTTAGTGCATTTGATTTTGTCTCATGAGGTGTACTATTTATTGTAAGTTCTTATTGTTCAATAATATCATGATGGATTTTTTCTCATGTTTTCTGCTCAAATTTTGTTCATTTTCTGCATTCTTGCAAAACTAATTGTAAGGTTTCTTTAGTGAACTAGATTCAAGATATGACATTGTCACATGATATCAGAGACTTGTTCTTACTGAATTTCCTCCTAATTTTTTTTTGCAGGTTTTTATGAAAGAAAAAATTCATGGATTCAAAAGTTGTTCCTCCTCTTACTCCATTCAATTATGTTGAGTGTCGAAGCCAATGATGGTTGCATCTCTAAAGAGACAATGTCTCTATGATGTGTCTATTGGTATTGTGAGCGATCTAGAGTCCTTTGAAGAGGAGAATGAATGGTTGAATTATTGTGATGGAGCATTCAGAGTGATGTCTCTGGAAATGTATTCATATGTGCACTACCTTATTGGTTATGTAGACTATCCTTTTGAGCTATGGTCCAACTTGGGAAAGGCTCTAGATAAGCAAAATATTGGTGCATGGATTGAACCTATGGACACCTCCTCATTTTTTCTCCCTCTCGATGTCTTGGATTCAACTCTCTCTGAAGAAGTTCAAAGAAAAGAAGAAGAAATTGCAAAACTTTCTTCAATACATACAGTTGTTGAAGATGAAGAATTCCATCTCTCTCATGTTCTCCTATGAGTCTTTTACATTGAATTCTGAGCAAGATAAGCTAGTTCATGCTCTAGAATCTGAAGAGGAATTCATTTCCTCTCTTTCACATGAGTCTATTAGTGTGCAGAATGGTGATCTACTGAATGTTTTGGAAGATAGATCAGAATTTGAAAGTGATTTATTCGCCCTCCTTGATTACATGATTCCTATGTACTTCAAAGTGATTACTAGCACTAGTTCTCAGAGTTTCACTAAAAATGGAGGACACTACCATTCGCTTGGGTTCAAGTCTTAGGCATATTTTAGTGATTTTGGTTCTGATCTCACCCTTGCCGGTTCAAATGAGATCTCAAGGAACCATCTATCAATTATTGGAGTTGATTTAACTTCCACTCATTAGAAGTTGAAGTTTCAAGAGCAATCAGATCTTATTGGAAGTGATCCTGCTTTGAAAATCAAGTTCCAAAATGGTGTGCATATTCATGGATTTGTTCTAATCAAGTTTGGTTCAAAGAGAAAGTTCAAGGAGCTTCCATATTCACTTGCATCCACTAATGGAGAATTCAAAAACATGTTTTTGGAGCACGATCCACTTCTTCCCAAGAGGAAGATACCTCCATGCATCTGATCAAGATCTCACCTACTTGAGTTTGGAACAGAATTAAGTTTTTGTGTGCACATGTCCATTTTTTAGGGAGGGTTTTGTTCCCATGAGGTTTTCCATGTTTCCTCACTTTACATGGATATATAATAATTATAATGGGGTGACCATAAGCCTTTTTGATTGGTCCCTAATTATATTTTACTCACTCTAAGTCAAGATTAAGGGGGGTTGTTAGAATATTTAAAAATCTATCTAGACTTAGTATCTAAAGTATTATTCATTTTGATACTTTCCTAGGTGTTTAACTAGGTAGTTGGCCACATATTTCCTTTTTAGGCTCACAACTTGCCATCATTATCCACATGAGGACCCTCAGATAGATTCTAGATAGATTCTGCTACTTTTATGACTGTCCAGAAATGGTAAGAGCACATTCCCGCTTTTACACAATTTTGTCCTATTTTTTCTGCTTTTCAGTAGATAAGGATAAAGCTAGGTTCTTTTGTCCATATTGTTTTCACATTAAACATTAAATATAACCTACTTGAACATGTTAAATAACAATCAAGTGTACCTAACCGTGTCCTTCGAGAATGTGAGTCCAAAGCAGCCAAATTGGCCTAACTTGATGATGAATCTGGGAACTTGTAGTACATCCAATAAACCCATTAGAATGGAGTCTATCAGGGTTGGAACCACTACCAACACATCTAGATGTCTCACGTTGATCCATGTGTGAGTGATGAGAGATATATGGACAATCTAATAGTGTTTTAATGCAATGGGTTAATGTCTCTTGAAGGTGTGGTTCCATCTAGGTCCCCTCCCTATTATTTTGAAGTAAACACTTGATAGAAGCTACTACTAGTAAGTTATAACTCGATCACAAAACCACTTCAATGGCCCAAACAAAATAATAATTGGTAAACCCTTTAAGAGGATTGGCTTGGGCTAAGGGCTCTTGTTAAGTTCTCCTTCTTTCCTTCAAGTATTTATCTACATTCTTTTCTCTTGTATAGATATATATTTGAATTCAATCCACTTCCATGATTTAAATCCTTCCTTGATCTTATCCAAACTTAACCCTCCTTTAATACCCACCTCAATGAGATCTAGAGAAACATGTCCAGATCTCAAAGAGTATCAAGTATGTGTAGGTTTTAAACACATGAGGTGAAACAATGAATACATATCCTTAATCAAAACATAGATTAAACAATGGCATGTGAACATAGTACACAAAGATTTACCCTAGAAACCCTTTATGGCAAAACCAACAAAACTTAGAGCCACACCTATATTTTTTCTAATTTGTGTTTCTTAACCATTCACAATACAATATTTAGGTATTCCAAAGAATCTAGAACCCTAATATTTTAACTCATATTAGATTTAGATCCCAATTCCTTAAGCACGATTAATTACATATAACACATTCAACCCACATCCAAAGAATATAACACATACTCAACAATATAGTCTAAATTTTTGGGCCTCAACAATTATAGAAGGGCTTAGGGCCATACTCCTCCCAATGTTCTCTTTATTGGACAAAGGTTTATTTACATCCCCACCTTCAAAACCCATCCCCCTAATTTCTTCAATCTGGGAATAAACTAAGATAACACTCCTTTATCAACCCATTTTTTCATTTCAATGGAGACAAGCCCTTATAAATAACCAACTATAGCCAATGCTTAGGATCTAAGGAATGGATCATCCCTTCGTAATTCATAGAGGTTGAAAGAGAATTTATAGGCTTACCTAAATATTGAAAGTAGCCTTTCGATACCTCCTTCACGAACTTGCATGCATCCATATTCATCTTAGACTAGGAACATAGGTTTTTTATTTCCTTTTTTCCTCTAGTTGATGTTGCGACCTTAATACTTCTTCAAAAACTTTACCACCTAATGGGATCTCCACTTTCTCCAGGTTTTCCCACCCTTTTTGCCTTTTTCTATTTCTCTAAATTCCTTTACTCTATTTGCTAACAATTCCCCTGCATGGTACTGAACCTAAATATTTTATTTATCCATTCCTTCTTTTTAAATTTGAGGACATAGTGGCTTTCAAAGTGGCCACATATGTGACACATTGAAAAATGAAAGGTAATACCCAAATAATTAATGAGTTGGATATACCACCTATCCCAAACCTTTATTCAATGAGTTGGATATACCACCTATCCCAAACCTTTATTTAATGAGTTGGATATACCACCTATCCCAAACCTTTAATTCTATATCTTCTATTGAGTGCTCTTTCAAATCCACCTTTACCAATATGTGCATTATAGGGTTGGAGTTGTATATTTGAAAACTATCATTTGTCTCAAGGAATTAGGTCCCAATGTTCCCAATAGATATAAGAACATCAAGAAAGAAATTGGTAGTGTTTCCATACACAACAACACATTAATCAATTGTGTAAACATAATCAAGAGGTAACAATGACATTAATCAATTATGTAAACATAATCAAGAGGTAATAATGACTGTAAGATCTGAGTGGGAAATGATGGAATAACCATCTACCACCCCATCCATATAGACAAGACGTTTTGTAGGCACAATATGACATATGACATAAGGCATGATAGGGAGGGAGGCCCATTAGTACAACAAATGAGCAAGGTGGAAGACCTAATAACTGAGCAATGTAGTGGTAATAATTGCAGAGAACAATAATGGAGGTGGTTGAATGATGGAAGATGATACGTTTGGATAATGATGGTTCTTTGGAGTGAAATATGATGTTGTTTGGAGGCTTAATAGCATCTTCGTTAGTTAATGATGGAGATCAGACGAGACTTTCTATACTGTCTATACCTATCAAGCCTCCACGGTAAGGCGCGGGGTTCAAATTTGAAGGTGGGTTTTAACTTCAATTTGAAGGGTATATATTCGTGTCGCGCTTCTAAGATCAAAAGCTTAAAAAAAATCACATTTCATTTGACAATAGTAAATTAATTACACACTTCATAAAAAAAATGCTAAATAGAATATGATATTTTCAATCAAATTTGTCACTAAATAAATCAATAAATGCATAATTATCACATCTACAAAAAAACACTGTTTCAATAACAAACACACTGAAAAAAAATTGGAGGTAAGATACACATCTACCTTGAATCCTTGCTTAGAAATCATTGATGTCCAACTTAGGAAACTTTGCTTGTAATAGTTTATGCCCAGCTTAGGAATCTAGCGCAACTGACCCAATCATGTTTTCCTTTCTTTTCTTTTTAATCAACCAATACCAATTCAAAATCTCATTCTCTGTAACCCTTTATGTGGTGGAACTAATGGTGAAAACCCCAAGTATGCTTAAACCCTGTCTTGGAATCCATGCATCCATTTATCCAGTGTTTTTACTTCAAATTAAATTAAATGGAAGTCGAGATCTGGGTTTCTAATATCTAAACTTGAACCTTTATAATATTGTATAAACACTCAGATATTTGGATGACCGTACCTTGTCCCAAACTCTGCAACTTGATATTTTATTCAAAATATCATTTTCGATTACACATGGATCCCTTTATGCTCCCTCTCTGTACTCTTGAATCTTCCCTCACATTCCTTCTAAGGAAAATATATTCATTCTTATATAACATTTACCCATTTTCAATTTTTTAATTTGTGACATTTGGATTTATTGTTTTTTGGTGGGATGATTTAGTGTTGCTGAAATGTATTTATAGAAGTGGGGAAAGACTTCGTATTAGCATTACTGAGAAGCATGGGTTATTCCCTATAAGAAACACCTACTACGAAAATGCAACGAGTAATTGAATATTAACCGGTTTGTTAAATGAATGCGTGTATAGTAAGTTGTGAAAATATATCATGGTGAGTAATTTTGTGGTTGATAAAGGAAATTACGATGCGATGCACCCATTCTTTTCTTGTAATGGTGGATGGGATAGAGACTAATCTTAACAGGTGAGTAGAGCATTGAGTCTTGACAGGACATACTGCCTCGAGGAGTTTCCTTGAAGTGATACGACACCCTTCATCAATACATTACATGTTCATAAGTTAATAGAGAGAAAATAACTCGTTCTATGGTATGATCAATAGAAAGTAATTCAGGTAGATATAAATACAATTGAAGAAGATTTTTATTCAGACTGACAAAATAGAAAGCAACCAAATGAATCATTTTCAAACCCAAATCCCGCTTGATCCTCTTCATGGGCATGCCATTTATACAAAGAATTGTAGTGGATGAAGGTACAACTGTTGAACTGACTAGAGTCGAGACTACAACTAAAAATTTTCCATGCTCAAAATTGTCGTGAAGATCATGAATTAAGCAATTTGATGTGAAAAAAAGGCAACCCAATTGTATCATGTATCACTATGATATGTTCAATAATGGAGACTCATAAATTTAGATGTGAGTAAAATAAATTAAGCTCGCTCAATGGCTAACCTATCAAGTTTGTCCTTTTGTTATTAAATAAATCAAGAAACAAATAAATCTCAAAACTTGTTGAGATTAGATATGAGAATAGTGGGAGATAAGTCCTAACAATGTATTTAATAGTTATTATTTTTATTTTTTCTAAGGGGCATACTTGCAAATAGAGATGGCCAATGGCCATCGTCCATCCCGAAATTTGTTTTAGGGACAAAAAAATTGTCCTTTTACTATTATGTAAAATCAAAAAGTACTTTTCCAGACTACGTAAACACTCTCGTTATGGCCATAACTAACCATTTCATCGAAACCTTCCAAACAAGGAAACATAAGAATTGGTTCAACAAGGAAACCATATCAGCTTAGTCTTCAAAGAGGAAACGAGCACATCCATTACAGAGTAGAGCACCATCAATCCACTCTTCCCAAACTAATTTTTCTTCTTCTTCCTAAAGTGAAATTTTATAACACATCTAATGCTAACAGCACATAAAGAATTGCATCAAGAATTGAAACAATGAATTAAAAATATTTGACGTGCAATTTTTGTATAACACTTCTAGGAAAAGACGAAGATCATTTCAATTAATAAATTAGAAAAATAAACCCGACCCTAACAAATAATACAATTACTAGATTACTATCAACCCACGTCGCAACCAAGCCACCGACGTCGAAGCGGCCATCCCTTGTGTATAAAATATATCTTGTATATATAAAACATATCTAATAAATAAAATAAAGCAAAAAATTTTGTGAATTCCTAGCAACCACCGGGATGGATTCTGAAAATACTAACATTCCAGAAGAGTACGTGGATATGTTGATGCAAGAGTTTGCGTATGACCCGATTCGACTGCCCCTTACAGAAGACCCAAATCAGGTGCTTTACAATCGCAGGACGTTGGAGAAGATTTGGGATGCCAAACACGAAGCTGTTAATCCATTCACCCGTCAACCTTTCGACATTAACAATGTTATTCCCCAGACTGACCTCAGACGAGAAATGCATCGATACATAGTACTCAACAGCTCAAATCAGCTAGCCCTAAGTCTTAAGGTCATTCCGGACTATACACAAGTCCTCACCGAAGGAGAGATGATAATTTTGTTGAACGAAATGATTTCGGATCATCAACGGCTTGTTAATGCTAAGGAAAATAGAGACCCGCAGGCAGCCGATTATTGGAAGGGCTTGTGGCAGAAACTTAATCTGCTCCGACTTTATTGTCAATACCGCCCAGAAAATAGGGAGCTGTTTGAGTCAATCAGAGGATATGATTACTTGTCCAAGGTAGTAGATCGGTGGTTTCACCTTTTAATGGGTTACTTCTTCGCTTCATGTGATGATGCCAAGGAAGGTTTCAAAGAAGTGGCCAAGATCCTCGATGTTATCGGTCTGAAGGATTGCAATTTGCCTACGGAGTTTTTGTACGGGATTGTTACCACGCTGAAGTGCCTTGTAATGCAATGCGACCATCGGAAAATTCATAGTATGGTTTTAAGAATTTATCGTCGAATGTTTTACGAGTTGAACATTGAAAGACATGTTAGATCTTGGGTGCAGAGTTTCTTATTTTCTACAGTCTACGTCACTCTCTATACGTTAGAGCGCGAGGATCGCAGGAACATATCTAACGAAGACCTCTACAACGGATTGGCAATCCTGAAAGCTGCATGGCTGAAAAATCAAGATATACTCTGCGTCAAACCACATAAGTACGTTGGCGTTGTAGTCGATTCAGTAATTCTTTGCATTTCCCGTATCCATTACTTGCATGAAGCAGCCAATGGTGATGGCGAAGCAGTCAAGAATGTTCATCTAATTAGTGTGGCTCTTGAAGGGGGGCTCTGGTTAATTAACTCTGTAGTCACAGACCCGTTTTTCTCCGAGGGCAGGATGACGCTGCAAGAATCGGATATAATAAGAGAAATCGTCGGAATGGTGGAACTCGTCCTTGCCGGTTTGAAATGGGTAGGATCCTCTCATTTGCAATTTGGTATCAATATTGTGGCGGCGCTTCTTAACGAAGAAGATTTTGAAAGAAGAAACGATCTTGAAGATGTTGTTCAAGTCTTTGGCGATTTTCTTGGAAGCCACATTTTGGATGACTATGATTCACATGTGAAGCTGTTGCTGCAGGACACTCTACAAACTGCCAAACTATCTGAGCAGACACTGCAATTACGTTCAAGCTGTGACCCCAATGTCATGGAAATTTAAACTTGACGGAGAGTTTTGTCTCTAAAAATATCAATCTGTGACCCCAATGTCGTGGAAATATAAACTTGACTGAGAGTTTTGTCTCTAAAAATATCAATTATAGCGCTAACCGGATTGTATTCTGTTTATCATTAATCGCACAAATAGTATTATGAGATTTTTTTTTATTGAAAAAATATGGAAATAGTATTATGAGATTTTTTTTTATTGACAAAAATATGGAGATAAGACATTGCACACAAAAGTCTATCTTCTTTGTTAGATTACATATATATTTATTAAATTATATACATATTTATACATGAAGATAGATATACAAACATACATTCTTAACTAGATAGACATACATTCTTAACAGGAGAATATCTCAACCATACATTAGAATAGGATCTAAGATCTCTCCTAGATCTCATAAACTCAAACCAACTCTAATATAAACTTTATTTCTAACAATTAATACCATCTGCGTGTGAAATGGTATATTTTTGCAGATACATTAACTTCTTAAATACTTTTAACTTTAATATTGGTGTTAATATTTAATTTTGTTTTATATTAAATAAATGAAAACAATTATTTTTTATAAATTTAATAAGTTAATATAATTACATTGATATTTAATAAGTTAAATTAATTACATCGTCATATACTTTTGTTTCTCTCTTATTTAGATTGATAAAAACCGTTTGGGTATCAAAATGTTGTTTGCATTTCTATTGGTCCCTTCCATCTACGTTGTTAGATCATTCCTTGGGCGATGGAGAGATGGCTTACTTAGATGGGACACTAGATCTTTAGAGGCAGAAAAGAAACTGCATCATAGATGGATAACAATTATAAAATAAAGAAATATAAAAAATAAAGGTAGTTGATGCATGGATAATAAGTAGTGATAACCAGTTTAACTAAAGAAACTAAAAGAAACTAACACGTAGTTTAACAAGGTGATTACAACTAAACATGGAGAACTTGAGTAATAGATAACTTCTTCATGGCACTTAACTTCTGACTTATTGGTGTTCAGTGGCCACAAATCAAGTAAATGTGGTAGTATATAATTTCTACCAATCAAATAAATATATTAAAAATTAAAATTAATATGATGATGATGAAGTTTCTACCCTCCACTGAAACCAAACTTGGTCTATCCAATATTAAGAGAATACTACTTGATACCTTCAATGTCTTTAGCTTGTAATGAAAGTCAATTCATTTACACATCAACTTATTATTGATATATAAATTTTATGAATCAAATAAATATATTAATATTAATAACCTAAATGTATTAAAAATTAAAATTAAATATATATAGTTTTTAAATATAACCATTTTTATAATAGCGATACTAGTTATTGGCCGTGTAATATCAACTTTTGAGTACATAGGAACAAAAAGAAAAAAAAAAGGATAAACAAAAAAATAAAGAATCAATTTTTGAATAAGTTTTTATTTGATCAATTTTTTTTTAAGGAAAACATTTTTAGATTAATGAGTTTATGATGAGTTAAAAGTTTAGGGAGGTTAGTATGGTAACAAATATTTTTAAATTGTGATAAATACTTTGAAATTGTGATATAATATTGATATATAAAGAACATGTGAAAGAAAAATGGTTTTCATTTTCAACTCTTATAGTATTATAAAAAATGACGACCAAAAATTAAGACTTGATTTGGAATGTCATTAAAACATTTATGTCTACCATTAAAAAAGGAGAGAAGAAATTGCCATTTCGACTTAAACGACAAGATGGTAAAAGAATTTCATATCATATAGGAGAAAAGATTATTGTATCAATCTCTACTTGAATATGTTGAGGCTCGATACAAGGGACATGATTTACTTAAGAAAGCATTATTAGATGAAGTCATCAACATGGAACTTGTATTGGATGTTATCAAATGTTGGAAACATTCTAGTTGTAGAGGACTTAAGCTTTTCCTAATTCAATATTATCATGTGTTTTTTACTTTTTTATTTATGGAATTTAACTTAAATTTAATTGTATTGTACTAAAAATATATTAGATATATATACATTAGTGTATATTTTGTGTATATACTAGTTATATACAGTGGTGTATATTTTAGTGTATATATATTAGTTGCGCCGAGAGGTGCTCTATAGCGCAGTATGAGGGAGATCTTGTAACATGTGTCGAGTGTTTGTCGAGTAACAAAATAATACAAAGTAAACAAAAAAGAATAATACAAAGTAAAAAGTAAATATGAGACTTAAACTAGAGACTTTAGAGCTTAGGCTTAGGTGGTAAATATTGTGTCGGCCATAAACAAAACAGAATAATAAAAAGTAAAAAGTAAATATGAGACTTTAGAGTGTTTGTCGAGTTTGTTGAGTAACCAAATAATACAAAGTAAACAAAAAAGAATAATACAATGTAAAAAGTAATAAATATTATGTCGGCCATAAACAAAAAAGAATAATACAAAGTAAAAAGTAAATATGAGACTTAAACTAGAGACTTTAGAGCTTAGGATTAGGTGGCTTAGGTATTGCACTCAAGGAGCTATTCAAGGAGAGGTTTGCACCTCGGGAGATTTGATCCCTCTTGGCACTTGATAGAGCCTAGGATTTGGATCTAGGCTGGTGTATATTCTAGTATGAGGGAGATCTTGTAACATGTGTCGAGTGTTTGTCCAGTTTGTCCAGTGTTTGTTGAGTAACAAAATAATACAAAGTAAACAAAAAAGAATAATACAAAGTAAAAAGTAATAAATATTATGTTTGCCATAAACTCTCTCTCTCTCTCTGTGTGTGTGTATATATATATATATATATATATAAGACACACATATATAGGTATATATATATAACATCTAAAATCGTTATCACAACTATCTACCTATATATATATATATATATATATATATATATATATATATATATATATATATATATATATCTATATCTATATATACGATATCCAACAAGTTGCTTACTTTATGATTGACCTTACTGAGGTGGGTTTTCTTAGCATTTGTGTTTTGACAAGTGATCGTTACTTGTTCCTCACCCTAAATTACCTATGACTTAAAACTGAACTTCCACGGCTCCCTCGCCATCTTACCTAAGCATTAGCACTCTTAACACCCTAAGATTAGAAATAATACTTTTTTACCATAATACTAGTTTCAAGGTCCACTGGTGGGGCCTTGGCCTTGAGCTCCTCACCAGGGCCATTACATAATTAAAATTACATTTACAAAAATAATAGTAATAAGGGTCAATTTGGAGGGATATTACACACTCCTCCCCTTAAGAATAACACCGTCCTCGGTGTTCGACAGTTTGTCTTTTGCATCCTTTCACCATCTTTCACTTGCTTTATTTTTATGTTTTGTTCGTCTCCACATTTTTTCAATTTCCGTACACTAGTGGATTTGGACCCAAAATCCGACGACCTCCGACGAAAAAGGGCTGTGTCATCGGATTTCATCATAAAAATTTCAAAATTTGATGAATTTTTTAAAATTGATAGAAGGCGACGTCGGATATTTGATGGATATGCCGATATCCGATGGCTTTGTGGATATCCGACAACATATTAAGCCTTAGGCTGTCGTATATTCGACCCCAAGCTATATAACCCAATGATGTCGGAAATTTGACATCAAAATTCCAATGGTAACTAGGTTCAAGGCGTCAGATATCCGACGGAAGGTTGACTTTTAAAACTTATAAATAGTGAAACATTCCGACATGTTTGCTATACAAGCGAGGGTTTGTGGAAGTTTTTTTATTTGGCGGACTGTTTTTCATTATTTCCATTGTTTTTGTGATTCAAGCGAGCGAAGTGTGGAGCTTCATTTTCTAAGATTGATAATATTCATTCAAGCTCTTTACGATAAAATGTCAACTAGCAATATTCCTGATCAAGACAAACAAAATCGACAATTGCTTGCTAGATTGTGGGAAGCAGTTAAAAGAAAGGGTGATGGGAAAGGATATTGTCCATGTAGTCAATGCAGGGGCTTTAAGAGGAGAAGAATTTTGATCACAACAGCCAGAAAAAATTATAGGGAGCATGGGCACGCTGAGGGGGGACATGAAGACCATCCATTTGTAAGTTTTGCATTATATATGTTTTTATTTTGATTTCTTTTGTAAATTTTTGTATTGATCATGGTTTCAATAGATGGGGACTAACATGGACAATAAATATTATTTTAATATTAAATATTTATTATAATATTTTTTTTTCTTTTGTGCATGTTGAATCTAGGGTATAGTAGAATAACTCATTTATTTGTTCGTTAGTGAGACTAACCCACTCACTAGGGAAAGCACTTTACTCTCTAGATTTGTGACACTTTCCATCATGACAATAGAAATAACGACTATATTGGCATGTTGTAACTTCTCTTATATTTTCTCCATAGAAATTACCATAGCATCATTTATCTTACCTTAGTGGAGTACAGTATGAGAAATTTTGGGTTATATTTGAGTAGCTTTGCTCAGTATCTGGGTCAATTATTATGTCTCTTGGATTGTTTGGATGCACCTATTTGACCAACAGTACAATTGGCCATTATTCTTTTCATCCCAACAGTAAAAAATTTGTTACATTTTAAATGCATCACATAAATGTTTACATTTTGCGTTTGAATTTCTTATATTAACGTTTATCTATTGATGGTTTCATGTAATTATAAAGGAAAGACATCCAAGGGCACTTCGTCTGGAGGAAGTGCTTCCAGAACAAGTACCGGAAGCTATGAATATTAATGGAGAACAAGTTAATGATCACATTGAAGAAGATGATCATACTGATAACATAGTTGAAGATGATGTTACAAATAATTTGATCCATGATTCATTTAATGCTGGAATGGATGTTGATGATGATGATGATGATCATGAAAATGATGAACATTTTGATGATATTCATTATATACCTCTTCTTGATAAGGCATACGAACCCCTTTATGAGGGCTCCAAGACAAATCTTCTCTCTGCTATATTGTTGAGAATGAACTTAAAGGTTATGAATGGTCTTTCAAACATATCAGTCACATGGATGTTAAGGTATGTAATATATTCCATCACAAAATAAATATGATTGTGTATTATATTGTTAATTCATATATAAGTTAAATTATTACGGATGAAATTTGTTTCATTAATATTATTTCTATATTATATTAACTAGATTTTTATTTTAATTTGTTGTAGCATGATAGGTGAATATTTGTTACCACCGTAAAATATTTTACCTCACACATATCAAGATTTATCTGCCATTGTGAAAGAAACTGGAATGCAGTATAAAGCAATTCATGCATGCCCCGATGACCATGTTCTATATTACAATCAACATGAATTTGCAACAGACTGTCCTAAATGTCATATCAGTAGATATCACACAGATCAAGTAACTAAAAAGGTGCCTCGAAAGGTTCTACATTATATTCTCATTATTCCATGTTTGCAACGACTGTTCAGGTGCAAAAACATAACACGGTTTATGGATTACCATGCACGCAACAGAAGTCAGGACAACATTATTCGGATGCCTGCAGATGGGTCTGCATTTAGACATATGGAGGAAAAATGGCCTCACTTTAAATAAGAACCTTGTAATCTTAGGATTTCTTTGGCAACAGATGGTGTCAATCCATTTGTAGAGATTAGATCTGTTTACTCGGTGTGGCCTATTTTTTTTTATCAACAACAGCATTCCTCCATGGTTGACAATAAAGAGGGAGCACATAATGTTGTCGATGATTATTCTAGGTACAAATCCTGCCATTTTTTTTTAATGTAGTGGTATCTCATTTGTCGTATTTTTGTCGCATAATGTCATATACATATTTAATGTTTTTCTATTGGGCAATATGGTTTCATATATATAATCTAAATGGTACGTCTCATAATTACATTTTTTATATGTTCAAAACAATCAGGTAAGTACCAAGTCAAATATATGAATGTATATATCGAACCTCTTATTGACGAGCTATTGAAGTTATGGAATGGCATCGCTATGTATGACGTATCTAGACCAATACGACAAAGGAAATTTCAATTCCATGCAACGCTTGTATGGACAATACATGATGCCCCAGGCTTAACCCATTTTTGTGGTATGTAATTATAAGTTCCACTTTATTTGCATTTAATTTTACGAACTACTAGTTAATATACTACGCACGCATTTTTTTCTAAATAATCCAGTCATTTTGCATATAATTATCATTGACATAGATATTCCATTTCTTTATGTAGGTCTTCAGACAAAGGGGAAATTTGCATGTTCAGTTTGTGGTCCTAAGATCAAATATCGTCGTTCAAAAAGCTTAGGAAAGGTGGTGTTTGATGAGTATATGCACTTCCTCTCTAAGAATCACAGGTATCGAACTATCGAAAAACATTTGTTCAATGGCAAGGAAGAGACTGCATTAAAACCGCAGAGAATGACACATCGCCTATGGAAGTTGCAATATAATAGAAATCGTCAAGGTACATATAATGAATCATCGTATATGTTATATTATATTGTATTTTTTAATCTTGTATGTTGTTTACTGTAATTGACATTGATTTATGTAATTTCATGATTGTCATTCATGTGATCATGAAGGCATTAATGGGCTTCCACGAGGAATGATAAGTTATCCTAGATAATTTAGTAGGTTGCCATACTATGAGCACCTACAAATTGCTCATCTATTTGATACAATGCATATCGAAAAGAATGTGATCGAAACATTATGGCGAATATTGGATGGAGGGAGTGACAAAGAAAAAATTGTCAAAATTTGCAAAGGCATTCAAGATAGCAACCATGCAATGAAAGACGTCATTCAATTTCATAGCAACGGAGAGCAAATTAATATCAACTCACTTCCATGGATGTTAACAGACAAGCAAAGTAATGTTGTAAAAGAAGTCATTCAAAAAATTAAATTTCGCACCGGATTTTGTGCGAACATGAAGAATATCATAACAAAGAAAGGTGATTTCGCGGGGTTAAAGACTCACGATTGGCATGTCTTCATGAAGGTAATTATTATGGCATGGATTTAATTATTTTTTTTCCTATTTCAGTCAATATGGTTGGTATATTTTTTGTTTGTCTACTCTAATTTGTTCATAAAATGAAACAATTTGTATATTATTGTTACAGTATGTTCTACCTCTCTCTATCTCGGACAACTTCAACAACAATGTCAAGCAAATAATATATAGTCTCGGGAAATATATGAGGTAAGTGGTGATTTTTTCCATGCACTTAGTGTTTTTTTAATTCAACATTGAACTTACATTTGATTTTCGTTCTCTAATTCATGTTACTTAATATAATGTTTTTTTTTCCTTTAATCTCTTGATTTGGTTGTCATGTCACTTGTAGATGGTTGTCATCTAAAGAATTCCATAAACTAGACATAAAGTATTGGAGGAGAGAAATTCCTCATCTCATGTGTGAAATGCAGAAACATCTACCTTCGGCATTTTTCAATGCACAAGAACACTACCTCATACACCAAGTTGAAGAGATTGAACTGTGCGGACCTGTGCACTCAAGGTCCATGTGGATGGTTGAGAGACACTTGAAATTTATGAAGGGTTTGGTTAGACAATGAGCATATGCTGAGGGTTCTATGATGGAGGGATATATGGTATACCAAAACATGTTGTATATTAGTGAATATCTTCCTAAATTAGCAGAAAAGCTCAATTTACATCGCATTTGTGATCCGGAATCCAATAAGAGTTTCGAAGGGGAGTACCCGAAGGGGAAAGGTATGTTGGTTGTGGAGCATGATATCCAAATTCAGAGATGTTATTATTCAGCTGTGTCCATACCCCAATTTTGGTTATGATCCCGGCACGACCCTAGGGGGGTCCGGGGGAGTGTCCACTCCCCCGACTGGGGGGCGCATGGGCTAGCGGGCCCCCGTCGGGGGTTCTGGGGAAGCGCCCCCGAGAAAGGGGGTTTAGGGCTGTTTTCACCACCAATTTTCAAGCCCATGGTTTTGGGTAACTCGTGGTATTTTCCCGTTGTATTTCTCTTATAAAAGAAAGACTTTGTAATATGGCTAGGGTTAATGATGTATTAGGTATTATGCATTGTAAATATCTCTGAGATCAAGAAGAGAGACTATGAGACATTTAAGAGGAAGTGCAGCGGTTGTGTTGTAAGTTGTATCCCTTCACTTTGCTAGACGGAATAATAATAAGGACTGGAAACTTCAGTGTGTACGTAGCCCAAGTTGGGGTGAACCACGATATATCTATGTTTCTCTTGTAATGTGTGTGTGATTATATTTTCATTTATGTTTATTGTTATTGCTCTGCGATCCTATTTTTCAAACAATTGGTATTAGAGCCAAAGGTCTATTTGGCAGTTAAATCCGCAGGAAGCTAAGGTTTCTGGTTCGAGTGGGAACAATGGCAGAAGAAGGAAAGTTTAAGGTCGAGAAGTTTAATAGCCAAAATTTCCAGTTATCAAAGATGCAAATGGAGGAATATCTATATCAGAAGGATCTATTCCTGCTGTTGAGAGGAAGAGCAAAGCAGCCGTCGACCATGAAGGACGAAGAATGGGAGGTTCTTGACAGAAAGGCTCTAGGAACAATACGGTTGAGCCTGGCTTCGTCGGTGGCTTTCAATATCTCAAAAGAAACGACAACGGAGGGTTTGATGAGCGCATTGGGTAAGCTGTATGAAAAATCCTCGGCCTCCAACAAGGTATTTCTAATGAAACATTTATTTAATATGAAGATGTCTGAAGGTGGATCTGTTACTGATTATTTAAATGAGTTTAATATGGTTACAAATCAACTAAGTTCTGTAAGTGTGAACTTTGATGATGAGGTTAGGGCTCTTCTAATCTTGTGTTCATTGCGAAAAAGTTGGAATAGCTTGGTCATGGATGTAAGTAACTCTGTCTCTAGTTCAAACACCCTAAAATTTGATGATGTTATTGGTGTTATTCTTAGCGAGGAAATGCAAAGAAAAAGCACAGGTGAGACATCAGGAAATGCGTTGACCATGGAGATCAGGGGAAGACAAAAGGAGAGAGGAAAGAGCCAAGGTTATTGCAGCAACTCTAAAAAGGGAAGATCCAAGTCCAGACTGGGAAAAATAGAGTGCTGGAACAGTGGAAAGAAATGACATCTGAAGAAAGACTGCAGATCTCTAAAGAAGAAAGGAGATGCACAGAAGAAAACTACGCAGGAAGCAAATGTAGCAGGTGATGTGTTATAAGATGCTTTGATTTTTGCATTAGATAATACTAGTGATTATTGGGTAGTAGATTCAGGGGCTTCATGTCATGCTACACCCCATAGGAAATACTTTTATGATTATGTTCCAGGTGATTTTGGAGATGTTTTATTGGGTGATGATGAGCCATGTAAAATTGTTGGAATAGGTAAGGTATGGATAAAAGTTAAGAATGGAACTGACTAGCTGTTAAAAGATGTTAGGCATATTCCTTCCATGAAAATAAATCTAATCTCAACAGGGCTATTGGGAGATGGCGGCTGTCTATCTACATTTGGAGAAAAGTGGTGGAAGATCACTAAAGGATCAATGGTGATAACAAAAGGAGATAGGGTAGGTACATTGTATTTATGTCCTCATAATACTGACCATTTTATCTCTTTAGCTTCCACAGGAACAGATACAGCATTGTGGCATCATAGGCTTGGCCACATGAGTGAGAAGGGGATGCAGATTCTCCACTCAAGGAAGTTGCTGCCAGATTTGAAGCATGTAAGTTTGGAATTTTGTGAGAACTGTGTTTATGGAAAACAGAAGAGAGTCAGATTTCTCAGGGTTGGGAAACAAAAGAAGAATGAAAAGTTAGAGCTTGTGCTGTACTGATGTATGGGGACCAGCTCAGGTACAATCTCTTGGTGGCTCTCATTATTATGTTACATTTATTGATGATGCAACTAGGAAAACTTGGGTTTATTGCATTAGACAGAAATCTAATGTGTTTTCTACTTTTAAGAAGTGGAAAGCTTTGGTTGAGAATGAGACGGGAAAAAGGTTGAAGTGTCTCAGATCTAATAATGGAGGTGAGTAATGCGGTAAGGAGTTTGATAGTTACTGTTCATACCATGGAATTCGTATAGAGAAGACAGTCCCAGGAACACCACAGGAAAATGGTGTGTCAAAAAGGATGAACAGAACAATCATGGAGCATGCAAGGTGTATGAGACTGCATGCATGGTTGCCCTTATAGTTTTGGGCGGATGCTGCAAGTACTGCTATTTATTTAATAAATAGAGGACCTTCAAGTGCTTTGGATGGTGGTATTCCAGAGGAGGCATGGACAGATAAAAATGTAAACTACTCATTTATGAGAATGTTTGGTTGTGAAGCATTTGTCCATATTGATAAACAAAACAGAGCAAATCTTGAAGCTAAATCCGAGAAATGTACCTTTATTGGATATGGAGTTGATGATTTTGGTTATCATTTATGGGATTATGAAAATCACAAAATCATTAGAAGTAGAGATGTCATATTCAATGAAAAGGTCATGTATAAAGATCAGTTGCAGGGAAAGAAACAGGAAAAGGAAAACACAGAGTACACAGTACTTGATGAAATTCAAGAAAATGAAGTTCCAAAGGTGCAAGAAAATCAAGAACAGCAGCAAGTGCCTAAAACTCCTGCAACTACAAGAATATCTACCAGGTTAAGTAGACTCCCTTAACGATACTCTACTTCAATGTATTATTTGTTGATGACTCATGCTGGTGAACTAGAATGTTATGAAGAAGCAATGCAGGTGGAAACTAGAAAGAAGTGGGAGCAAGCCATGAATGAGGAGATGGACTCATTAGTAGGAAACCAGACTTGGGATTTGGTTCAGTTTCCTGTTGGTAAAAGAGCATTGCAGAACAAATGGATTTATAGGTTGAAGGAAGAAGAAGGAGGTAAGAAGCGGTACAAGGAGAGACTTGTTGTTAAGGGGTTTGCACAGAAGTAAGGTATAGATTTCGATGAAATATTTTCTCCTGTTGTTAAGATGACTTCAATTAGGACTATCTTAAGTCTAGTGGCAGTAGAAGATTTGTATCTTGAACAGTTAGATGTAAAAACAACCTTTCTTCATGGGGATTTGGAGGAAGAGATATATATGCAGCAGCCACAAGGGTATGAGTTCAAAGGTAAGGAAAATTTGGTGTGCAGGTTGAAAAAGAGCTTGTATGGATTGAAGCAAGCTCCAAGGCAGTGGTATTTAAAATTTGACAGGTTTATGACAGAACAAGGTTTTAGTAGATGTCATTCTGACCACTGTGTTTATTTCAAGAAGCTAGACAATTAAAGATATATTATCTTATTATTGTATGTGGATGACATGCTTGTTGCAGGGTCTAACATGCAGGATATAAATGTACTCAAAAGGAATCTAGATAATTCATTTGCGATGAAGGATTTGGGTGCTGCAAAGCAAATCCTTGGTCTGAGAATAATGAGAGACAGGAAAAATCGCAAACTGACATTGTCTCAGAGTGAGTACATACAAAAGGTGTTGGAGAGGTTTAGAATGCAGAATGCAAAACCAGTTAGTACACCTTTGGCTAGCCATTTCAATCTAAGTAAGGAAATGTGTCCCAAGACAGAGGAAGAGACAGATTACATGTCTAAGATTCCCTATCAATCAGCAGTTGGAAGCTTGATGTATGCCATGGTGTGCACAAGACTAGATATTGCACAAGCAGTGGGAGTTGTGAGGAGATATATGAACAATCCAGGTAAAGAACATTGGAAGGCAGTACAGTGGATTCTCAGGTATTTGAGAGGTACTACCACTCAGGCATTATGTTTTGGAGGTTCAGACACTATTCTACAGGGATAGGTTGATGCAGATATGGCAGGTGATAAGGATAGCAGGAGGAGCACCACAGGGTATGTGTTTACTGTAGGTGGAACAATAGTGAGTTGGATTTCGAGACTGTAGAAGGTTGTTGCACTTTCAACAACGGAAGCAGAGTATGTTGCTGTTACATAGGCTAGTAAAGAGATGATTTGGTTGCAAAGGTTTATGGAGGAAGTGGGTAAGAAGGAGAAGGATAGCAATTTGTATAGTGACAGCCAGATTAGTGCCATTCATCTTGCAAAGAACTCAGCATTCCATTCCAGGACTAAACAAAAATAGCTCAAGTACCATTTCATATGCTTTGTTCTGGAAGATGAACTGTTGAAGCTGGAAAAGATACACACTAGCCAGAATCCTGCAGACATGTTCACAAAGGTAGTGACCAGAGAGAAACTGAGTTCCTACTCGGTTTCATTTGGCCTTCTATCATGAAGGTGAAGAGGGGAAAGTTGCCAAGTCCAAGTCCAACAAGTGCAGCAGCGGCGGAGTTGTTGTGATTAGTCTCCAAGTGGGAGATTCTTGGTTGTGGAGCCTGATCTCCAGATTCAGAGACATTATTATTCAGTCATGTCTGTACCCGAGGTTTGGTTATGATCCCGGCATGACCCTTAAGGGGTCC
The DNA here is from genome assembly GCA_027924585.1 of Larix kaempferi. Lineage (NCBI taxonomy): Eukaryota > Viridiplantae > Streptophyta > Pinopsida > Pinales > Pinaceae > Larix > Larix kaempferi. The sequence continues at coordinate 23,163,161 of BSBM01000299.1, forward strand.
GAGGGAGTGTCCACTTCCCCGGTTGGGGGGTGCGGGGGCCAGCGGGCCCCTGTTGAGGGTTTTGGGGCTGCGCCCTTGAGAAAGGGGATTTGGGGGAAACACCCCCAAGTTACGGGGGTTAGGGGGAAACACCGCCAAGAAAATGGGGGGTTTAGGGGCATAGCCCCGGAGGAAAACTTTTGGGGCTGTTTTCGCCACCAGTTTTCAGGCCCATGGTTTTGGGTAACCCGTGGTATTTTCCCATTGTATTTCCCTTGTAAAAGAAATACTTTGTAATACGGCTAGGGTTAATGATGTATTAGGTATTATGCATTGTAAATATCTCTGAGATCAAGAAGAGAGACTTTGAGACAGTGAAGAGGAAGTGCAGCGGTTGTGATGTAGGTTGTATCCCTTCACTTTGCTGGACGGAATAATAATAAGGACTAGAAACTTCAATGTGGATGTAGCCCAAGTTAGGGTGAACCAAGTTATATTTGTGTTTCTCTTGTAATGTGTGTGTGATTATATTTGCATTTTTTATTATTGTTATTGCTCTGCGATCCTGTTTTTCAAACAAGGTAGATCGAGGAAGGTGAAAGGTAATATAACACATTTGACTGGTGATTTTTATGTATATATAATATCATACATATTCTATTTTTATATTCAGTATTTTGCATCAATTTAGAGTGTAATATACTTTGTTAAGTTACTATACATTTGTATTGAATTTTAATTTTATTGTCATCAAACAGTTGGTCGAGAGTGGGATGCGATTCATTTATACATCGCAAACAATCTTGACTGGATGAAGGTATGGATCGAACGATGTGAACAGTCTGGTCATGGAATATCATGGGAAGGTGTGGCTTCATTGGTTAAAGTTGCACATCGCAATGGAGGCACCAATCTAACACAAAGGGAAATCGATTTAGAAAGAGGTTTAAAAGATAAGCATGTATCATATTAATCATCCACAATATTTTTTTTTGTAAAAAATAATGTCGTTGTACGTCACGCTCATTTTTATCCTTGTATGGCATTCTAAACATGCACTAGTTAATCATAAATATTGGATGATCATTATGTAATCTTTTTCTATATGGCTTCTTGTAGGTAAAACACCATAAGGCTATGTGGTGCAATGGATGTATATATCGCATCAAAAAGTTGGATGAAACAAAGAAAACATCTGATTGTGGGATATTTGCAGTCTTTGAGGTGACCAATGTTTCTTCTAGAAGTGACAGACATCCAAAACTCTCTGAAAATCGATACTATGGGTATATGGAAGACATTCTTCAGTGTGACTTTAACTCCTTCAAGGTATTTATGTTCGTTGTCAAATGGTACAAGTGGCGATTGAATCAACGTTATCCCGATAAAACAATTATTGAACATGATAATGGATTTACCATGGTAAATACAAGGTTGTTTGAGCCAGGAACGGAGCCCTATGTTCTTCCAAACCAATGTGAACAGGTATTTTACTCTAAGGTTCTAGGTAGAGCGGGTTGGTCATTTGCTGTGAGACACGATCCAAGGGGAAGGCGGGTAAAGTATAACGTAGATGAAGGTAATGAAGAAGTTCTCAAAGAAGGAGACGTCGTTGAAGATGATCATGATCAACGTGAGTTAGATGATCATGTTCCAGTAGAAGACGTCGAAGAACTTCTTGAATCAGATGATGTATTAGACAATGTACTCCATGAAGATGATATCAATGATGACATGATGATCGTAATTGACATCGACGACGATGATGATATGGCCAATCCTTACAATGTTGAATCTGGATCATTGGATGATAGTACAGATGATGACTCTGATGAAGAAGATGATGAATACCTTGAAGTTTACGAGGTATTCAGTAATAATAAATTAACTGTTTCTTAGTGAGTTTAATTAGAAACATGTTGTATATAGACATTTAATTTTTTTGTACATAGATATTTTTTTCGTGTTATGGGGAATTGAGAGTGATGTGAGGGGGGGGAGGGGCCATAAGAGCTTCCACCTTCACGTGGTTGGCCCTTCTTAGTAGAGAACATTAAATTATTCTCGAAACAGAGAGAAGCTTATTAAGGAAAGACTTAGGAAAAATAATCAATCACTAATGAATGTGTGATAGTAATACAAAGACTCATAAGTTGTATATTTAGACAAAACTTAAGAGGTGGGGGCACTTTCCCCATGAGGGGCTTAAGCCTTATAGACCCAATATCAATGGGGACTACTATGGCATCTTAGATAATAATGTTTGATATTGGACCTTAGTTTTTGGTGGCAACTAAACTGGATCTTGGTAGATGGGTTCATGAAAAATACAAGGAGAACCTTTTGAACTACCTGGAGCAATCTATGACTATTGATAAAGACAGTTTTGGGACAGACCTTGATAATTTAGATAATTTCTTGTAGAACTACTGAAGCATTGTAATTTGGATCCTGGAAATGATAATAGCATGATGTCCCTAACATCTCATATTTTGGCTCTAATTTTAATTGATGCCACATTTAACACCAAACATGACTGTTAGGAGGAGATGACTGTCATTGACAAACAACTTGACCATAGATTCAACCTCCCACAGAGTTGATTGATTTTGCTGAGTTTGACTGTGCTTTGACTAAGTTTGACCTTCCTTAAACAATGCTGACTTTCAGAGTGTTGATTTGACTATCCTTTACTGGGAGTTGACCAATTTCTAGGCTATTTGTCCAATTTCTGGGCTATTTATGGATGAGAATTATCTAACTATGCTCTATGTGTGATAGGAGGATTAAACAAAAATAAATATGGAGAAGGGTAATTCGTCTCTTCTCCATTATTTCCCAATGAACTTTATGGATAAGGGTTGTTTGACAATACTCTATTATGCCCTAGGGAAGAAATATACTACTCTACTATGACTCTACTCTATTATTCTATATCCATGATTGATATGAGATTCAACCACTCTAGGAGGATTTATGTTAGAGTAGATCCAGTTTACTTATGTTTTTTATTAGATTTTTTTCAAACAATATGGGATTCATTACTTTACAATCATTTAATATCATTACAACTCCATCAAAGCAGGGAATGCATTATGGTGGGACATGCATCTAATGCAAAGGCTTACAAATTACTTGACCCTTCCTCCATGACCACAATCTTCAAGAGAAGTGTTCAGTTTGAGGAATGGCCTCTTCATGACATTCCTTCTATTGAGAAAGAAAGCTCACCGGGCACTCCTCCTTTGGTTGATGAGAGTGATACATCTTAATATGATTCACCAGATACAGAATCTGAAAGTGAAGATGATAATAGAATGCTAGATCCAGACCCACAAGAACTTGAAGATCTAGTAACTGATAATGAAGATGAGAGGATGAGAGATCCAGATCCACAAGAACCTGATGCTCCTCCTCTCCCACGATGGGCTACTATTAAACTTTGATCTGCATGTGATTTGGTTGGTGATCCACATGATCATAGAAGAACCAGATCACATTTTCAACATGTAAGGGCTCATCGCCCTCATAATCCAGATCCATTTCAGGTTGATCGAACCTTCCTTGGAAAGGAAGGTCACTTTCCTCCTTTAGGGGTAAGTCATGATATGCTACTTTAGCTCCTTCAGTCTATTTTTCAGGGAGGTTTTTTTTCCACTGGGTTTTCCCTCTTTCCTCACTTAGTTATTTTAGATTAATTGTACGGGGTTACTTTTGGTCTTAGTTACCAAGGCCCTACTCTTCAGTTATTTCTCATAGTATAGCTTGCGGGGCGGTGTTGGAATATTCTTCCCATCATTTTTCAGTTTTGCATGCATGCATCCAGTCATCTGCATGCATCCAATCATCATCATGGTGGACCTCCCAGTTCCTAGAGCTTCATTCTAGCTCTCCACAACCTGTCTATAGCCCCCAGGGGGCCTCCTACCTACCAAAGGCACCCTTCTTCATGCCAAGTGCGCCTTTCTCACCTACCACAGCCAGTTAGGCACCATTGTCACCTACCAGTTAGTTATCACTAAGTTCTCCCTTGATTTGAGGCTAGATTGACTCCTCCACTGACTGTTTCACTCCGATAGACCTCCACTGAGACTAGTCTGTCCATTCTGACTCCAGTTAGCTCCTCATGCGCCCTTCATTGAGCCTCCTTCATTCAGTTCATGCCTACCTCACTCAATTAGACTCCTCATGCACCCTCCACTAAGCCTCCTTCATTCAGTTAGTACCTACTTCACTCAATTAGACTCAGTTTACTGACTGTTACATCTGATGACTGATGCATTGACTGGATGATGACTCCACTATCATTCAAGCCACACTCTGAGTTAGGAATTCGAATGCCCTACTTGGCCTATTCGAATCCTATATTATGCACCTTACTATTCTATTGTATTCATTCACTTACATTCTTATTCATTGTATAATACTGATATATTGTTCTATTCTACTGTGTTTATGAGTGATCATTTAGTGTCTCCTTCTCTTCTTCTTTGCAACATATTTGTGAGTTTGATTGTGAGTTGCTACAACTGCGAGATCATTCCATATTATTACACAGGGAGGTATGCAATACTTTCCACAATGTAATTCAAAACCTTATTATTATTGAATATTTCTATATCGAACCTGGAACTTCTAACGTATTTCAACACTTGCATAGGCTGCCAGACACATCAAAGGCCACAAAGGAAAGACTTGAAAAAATAGGTCAGCACAAGCTTGGGCCTACTGGTTACTCCAATTTCGCGGCACGATTTGTACGTTTCGAAAAACCAATAATGCATACAAATAATAAATTGCAAATTATTTTTCGTTTTATTGCACCGGAAAATGTTAATTAACAACGTTATGCAAATATGCAGGCCGAACGATTCAATGAATAGGCCACTGAGGAAGACATGAAGCTTGGCTCCAAGGAAGGCTTTGGAGCTGTTGTTGAATGCCGAAAAAGCTTGTCTAGCCAAACACAGTCTTCTGGTACCAATCCATCCGGTGCACAAGTAAATAGAATCTATATACTTTATTGAAGATTAACCGCTTGTGCAATCTATTCATTATAAATACTTGACAAAAAATATTGACTCTGTTTTAAGCAGGAAAGCAATGATCCCCCTAATGTTGAGGAGGGAGAAAAACAAATCGAAGATCATGCTTCAAATCCTGGTAATGGATTTATTTATATGCTACAATTTTATGTATAGCATTGCAAATGGTGAACATTAATTGTAGTTCACCATATTTCAACTGCAGAGCATGTAGAGGGTGAAACTGTACAGGTTGAACCTAGACAAGAACATGAACTACATGATGTGGCCACACCAGGTAAAAAAACACCTTTGTAATGTTTTTTCAAATTAAATACTTGTCATTACAATATAAAAATACAACGATGTAATATTTTCACATTGTTGCAGCAAATCCGAACCCCTTGCCACAAAATACACGTCTAGATCAACACTCTAGGATGCAGACATCACCACAAGCGCCTAATGAAGAACCAAGAACTAGAAGAGAAAGTCCAGATGTAGATGCTCCTCTTAGAGATTATTTACCACTTATAAAGAGAAGAAAAAAAGAAGTGACTCGAAAAATGTACTCGTCTAATTATTTTTTATAACAATATATCATCCATGATTTTTGGCCTAATGAATGAATGAATGGTTTAATGATTCAGTGTAGTAAACTGTTACCTTTATTGAATGTCAGTTTTTATTGAATGAATGTGTTGACTGAATGAATGAATGGTTTATTGAAAGTTATCTTTTATTCTATGAATGTGTTGATTGAATGAAATAATGGTTTAATGAATGTTAGCCATTATTGAATGAATGGTAGATGAAAGTTCATGATGAAATATGGATGAATTTGCATGTATTTGTTTTTTTCAAGTACATGCATTGGGTATGGGGAATTGAGAGTGATGTGAGGGGGGGGGGAGGGCCCATAAGAGCTTCCACCTTCACGTGGTTGGCCCTATTCAGTAGAGAATATTAAATTATTCTCGAAACAAAGAGGAGCTCAATGAATGGCTACGATGTTGGCTTTCTACAACCCACTCGTGTGTCATCTAAATTTTGACAATTTCTTGGAGCTTGTTGTGATGTTTAGTTGCTCATCATCACCAATTTCGACTTTCCACAAATTCAAAGGCTGAGTAAATGATGCACTGGAATCAATATCCTTAACCTTCTCTTTAATTTCCTTGGAATCAATATCCTTAACCTCACATTAAACCCTTCCAAAATGGTCTATTTACCATTGAATCTTGGCTTCTGAAGCATGATATTTTCAACTAATCTAGCATACACCAAAAAAAATTAGAAACATGCTACTTGTTGTCAATGTTCATCATTTTTTAGGGCTGCAACTTAACTGGGGAGATTCGAACCTGCGACCTATGTCTAGTCCCAAGGCTAACACCTTCAAGCTTGAAGTGCAACTGACAATGGGAGACCACCTTCAAGCAGCTTTATTCATTCTGCATGCATTTCATAGTGGGACACGACGAGCTACCACCTTTCTTGATTCATTATGCATGCATTTCACTATGTAACAGTCTCAAATTCCCTCTACGCTTTCCCTCAATTAGTTTCTCGATTCAGCATGACCCACGCCCGTCATCCGAGGAGTGTTGCTAGTGGTCTAGTGTTTCATCTTGGAAACGGTGACGATTCATGGTATTATGTTTCCCTTTGGCTGCAATATGACAAACTCAAAGCTCTCATATGAAGGTTTGTCTGACAAATGTGATGGTTTTGGTTTCTCGATTCAGCATGATGCAAATAGTCACATTTGTCAGAAAAACCTTCGCAGTGGACTATGAGTTTTCCATATTGCAGCTGAAGGGAAACATAATACCATGAATCATCAATGCTTCCAGGATGAAACTCAAGACAATTGGAAACACTCCTTGGATGACGGGTGTGGGTCATATTTAATTGAGACACTAATTCAAAAAAAATGCAGTGCATCTGAGACCATTGCATAGTGAAATGCATGCAGAATGAATGAAGAGTACTGGGTGTCGAGAGAAATGGTTGTGGGACTTCGTATGAGAGGAAATGGTGATGGGAATTGATTGATAAGGTCAGGCTTGAAGGTGGTAGTCTTGGGACTAGACATAGGTCGCAGGTTAGAATCTCCTCAGTTCAGTTCGTACCTGGTTATTCTTTCGATGCAAATTATAGGTTTTATTTATTTTCCTTTGTCAACTTTATGTATCCCTTTATGTGTTTTCTTTATTTTCCTTTTTTAACATTATGTATCCCCTTGTGATAGTCAGAATTGTTAATATCGAGTCACTCGAGAATGAACATAAAGAGGATTTCCACAAAAATATGTTCCATCCAAACCTATCAAGTGCACTTTTAGGTCAAAAATATTCTTGTAACAAAGCGATGAAATATCTTAGAAACAAATGTAACAAAGCCCTGAAAGAAGTTCGCGTAACATAGTGGTTTGTGTTTGCAGTAATCCATCAATTTACAGGGTGAAAATGGCCATAGAGCTACCACAGTTCGGAGACGTCAAAATTGTTGACCTAAAAGGGCACATGATAGGTTTGGAATATGGAATATATTACCGTTGAAATCCTCTTTATGTTCATTCTAGAATTTTGAGAAAACCATAGATATATGAAACAATTCATTATGAAAGTTCGACTTCACAACTACCTCTTGAAATCAAGGTAAGGCTTGGATATGGCGGGACAAGTTCATATGATAAGGGGAGTAGTTGGAGCAAATAAAGTAAAAGTTTATTTGCTTCAACTACTCCGCCTATTGACTGATCTTGATACTTTCTCTTGTAAATTATCCTTGTACCTTGCCATCTTCATCAACATTTTGTTGTTGGTTTTTTCATGCTAAAATGCTCCCCCTTATGCTACTTCAAACTTCAACAAGGTTCTGTCAAGTAAAATCATAAAAGGTAAGCATGCACCATCATTCCATACTCCCTCAAATCTCTGTCTCTCTCTCATTTTTTTTTGAATCGTGCTTACTGGATCTCCATCCTCCCTCTTCTACAACATTACCATTTTTAAGCAACAAACTCCACAAATGCTTGGACTTCTCAATCATCTCCTCATTTTGATTTTTTTTTTAACGCAAGAACTCCTCTATTGCAATCATATTCAACACAATGTTTCTCTACTTCATCTCCACTCTTTTCCACAAACTTTTTATGATACAATTGCTATATTTTTACTTTGGTTTTATCCACTCTGTTTTCTTTAGTTGCACTTTCAAAGTCATCTGCAATGATATCAACACACTACACATTATGGGAATAAGACATTCACATTTGCATCTTCCACCACTACATCTAATTAAATATCATCTCCTTGCAACTCCACCATTGTAACACCACTCTGTTCTATAGTGTCATCTTCTACAACAACACCACTCACTACTGCAACATATATCCATTACAACTTTTCCATTGTTTCTTGAGTTTCTTGTACAAGCTCATTCACCCCCAATCTTTTCCTTATTGTATTTTGCTACAATTAATTCTTCTACACGTTTATATGGAATTATATCAACAACATACACTTCCAAACAATAATGTTTTTCTTTTTTTTAATTTCCCAATGGTGTCGGATAATCGACGGACACAACAAAGACAAACGACGACTTTGCCATAGATTCGACGGTCAAATACGTTGGTGCTCAGCCATTTTCAAGTGGGATGGGCGTTGGTTTTCCAACCTCCACAGTGCACAAAACCGATGACTTTGCCATAGATCTGATGGCAAAAGACGTCGGTGCTCAGCCATTTTCAAATGGGATGGGCATCGGTTTTTCAACCTCCATAGTGCACACAATCGATGACTTTTCCATAGATCCGACAACAAAATATGTTGGTGGAAGGTGCTCAGCCATTTTCAGTTGTGAGTGGCGTCGATTATCCGACCGCCATAGTGAAAAATACTGACGACTATGCCATAGATCCGATGGAAAAAAGACATCGGATCCAATCCCTTTTAAGTTATGAAGGGCGTCGGTTATCCGACTGCCGAGGGCATCGAAGAACCGATGACATCCAAGCCATTGGTTTTAATCCGAAATTGGACCGACATTAAAAAAATACTGAGGTTGTCGGATAGTCGACCACAAGATGTAGAAAATCCGACTTTGTGGCTGTCGGACTTTGGGTCCAAAAAACCTAGTGGCAAGCTCTCATCACTTATAACCTGCACATTGTACAACTCGTACAAGATTTTTTAATATTCTTCAGTATAACACAAGTATACAAAATTTCAAAACACTAAATGTTTATCATTCTTTCTCATCCTTGAGGGGATATTTGCTTATTCTAGCATTCTTATCATTCATGCATAAATACATCTCATGGTCTAGTTACAAGACAAATCATTTAACATTTGCTTATATCATAAAATAATTCTTTCAACAGAACTTTCTTTGATCATCAAACTCTTTTGTACTTCAGCAATCATGGAGACTTGCATACAAAAATGCTCTTTTGTACTTCAGTAATCATGGATACTTGCATACAAAACACGAGCCTTCTGAAAACTCGGCAGGAATACCATCTCAGTAAGAACACGTCAGTCTTACTTTGCAAACTCAGCAGGAATACCCTCTGCCTACTTTCAGCAGGAACATGATAGTCTTACACTACAACTCAAAACATAGCTTCCCCTCATCGAACTTCTTGTGTGCATACGGCAAAACCACACCGAAAAGTTACTCCTCAGAGAACCTCTTGTGTGCAATTTCCAGCAAAACCACAAAGAAAACATGAGCCCTTCCTCTGCTCATTTCAATTGATATAAAGATTGCCTAGGTCTTTTTGGGTCAGTATAACATTTAACGAGCACTTCGCCTACTCTATTCCACTTTCGTGGGTAACATGACCACAAATTAGGGTAGTTGTCCCATAACAACAAGCTAGTTACTGAGTTCCTGATGTTGTCCCTCTGCCTGAGTCCAGGAGATCATTCATTTCCCCTCAAACCTTCTTGTTTGAGTCTAGGAAATATTTCTTTGTGACAATCATTTTCTTGCATGTCACACACACATAATAACAACACAAATAGAAATAGATTCACTTATCATATTCTTTGCATTTTCATGGTTATACATCAATCATAAGTCTTACCATTATTCGTGATAAAATAAATCATTACTTACTTTTGAGCTATTAGCTCAACTTATCTATATCAACGTTCTTCTTGATCATGTCATCATTCGTATTTTAAGATCACTTCCTGAAATGTTAGTATAAAGAAAAATTTCTTTGCTTCAATTTCACTTTGGTTCCATAGTATTATATGCATGCTCGTTCAATTAGCTCATGCATCCTCTTCACTTCACCCTGATGTGAACTCTTCAATATCCTGTTGATAATATGTTAGTGTCATAGTTCAATTATCTAGATTCATTTCAATTTGGGACTTATCATCTAATTACTCTAATAAACCTTTAAATGCTAAAAGGTCCCATTGCTCAATCAATCATAACAATATTAGAATCCTTCTTTTCTGAAATCGAACTCCTACTATTATCAAGACCCTTTATCTGGATGTATGCCCATCTTTTTATTTAGGAAATATAACAATTCCCGCCAAGAGTCTATCTATGAAGAAAATAATTAAATTTGTATTCATTCTAAAATAAGTTCACTTAAACTTCTAGGTCTCAATGTTATACGATAATACATCTTTAGGCCTTTCCATAATAGTCTAATAAGGGTATGAAGTTCTGAAATGAAATACAAATAACGATTTTTTTATAAACAAGAATAATATTCAAAACACATTGGTCATTTTTATCACATGAATTAATACATGTCTTTTATACATATCATGTAACCTAGTAAGTTCCATCCATTCTAGCTAGCAATACTTAGGATAAATAAATTTACTTTAGGTTATATTCTATATGAACTCCATTTTATTGGGTCTATGAAAATAATGAAAGAATGACAATATACACTTTTTGAAATAAACATACTATCACAATCCTAAGTACAAAGATGTACCTTCTAACTTTGATATTTGAAAATCGACTTTTACTTCAAAGAATGTTCCTAATAAATAGTAATTATTACTTCTACAAACAAATGTTTTACCATGTCATATTCTATCATACCTACAGAGGAAGTATTTTCTGAAATAGCATCTATTGTAACAACTATGCCTAGAAATTGAAGGTGTTCAAGTGACTTTGACTAATCTACAAACTTACTCCTTCGGGGTACACTGGTAAAACTATACTTTTAACTTAATGATGTTCATAGGTAATGTAAATAAAATTTGGACAACTAAAATGAGGAATTAAATGATGTTTCTACGAAATTTCAAAAACTAAGCGGTATGTTCACAACATTTTGCACAACTACAGAAATCATTTCAACAAGTTACTACTTTTCATAATAATACCATACGACAATATAAGTATTCGTATATAGCAAAAGAAAAACTCATAATATAGGAAAACATACCTGATTCAAAATTTTGTAAGAAAAATAAAAAGTACTTATCTTTACGCTTTCGGAGAAACTTGAAGTGGTACTTTGAATAATATTACCCCTCGTCCATTCCAGTCCATGCATTCAAAATGAAACAAAAACAACTTGGTTAATTAACACCATACTCATTGATTTCATATTGAGCCCATCAAGCCCGAGTGTTTTAACCTAGGGCTCTGATACCATTTGTCACATACCCAAAATTCGTAAAAATTTAAAAAAATTTCTAGGCAGCCTAATCACCATTAAATGCTTTGTGGAAATATAAAATGTATACCCAATGTCTATAAATACGACATTTTAACACCTCATAAATTATTATTGAATATTTATGAGAGGGTGGTAGTACATACTTACAACCGATGGAATTACCTTGCTTATTTATAAAACGGTTTTAGTACCTCATTTCCAATCTAGCCAACTGCTTTCCTCACTTGGGTAGTTTCTAAGTAAGAGGAAGTTTCTCATCTGTACAAGTTAGTAATTTACTTCCACAAATGAATAGATACGTATCTTTCATCATATTTGAATGTTTCGTCTTTACTTAAAACATCTTTATGGAATTCTTAATTTTAAAAGTACCATATACAAACAAATATCTATGTAGCTATTATATTATCATTGTGAGTAAATTTCAAATTATCCTTCATCAAAACATACACAAATATGTATACTTAACCAACAAAACATTACGTTTATCCAGAAAAATGATGCATAAGACACACCTAAGAGAGAGATTAAATAACAATGATACACAAGAACATCTTATCAAGTAAATAATTACATACATAAAAGACACATAAAGAAAAGTAAATTTTAACGTGGTTCACCCAAACCTTGGGCTATGTCCACAAAGGGGTTGTGTTTGTATTATTTAATCAAGGAAGAAGTTTACATCAAGTAACATGGTTGTTGCAACCAATATCTTTCGTCTTTCTCAACCTCTATCGCAAAGAGTACTAAAATATAGATTTATTTTTAAGGTATCCTTCATGATGATACTTCCTTGTCGTGAAGGTTTATAATTGAACAACAACCTTTATATAAATAATGCCTTTCTAGGTTCAAACATTGCCTAAGGTTTATAACCTCTAAACTAATCTCTTCTCCTAAAATATATTTATTATGTTAACAAAAATTCACTTTGCTTTAGGCTTTGACATCTACATATATTACGGTCAATCTTCATATAATATCAATCGTTCATACTATTGTACATATAAATGTATCCTAACTACCAAGTTCATGACTCATTGAGATCCTTCTCAATGTGTAATGCAAATACATTCTTACTAGAACTCATTATAAAGCGGAAGTTAAAGTCCTTCCAAAATGTAAGGCAAGGATAGTGTAATAAGATTTATTCAAAGTATTGTAAAAGTGCAATCATCCAAATGTAAAGGAGGGATATATATATATATATATACTTCAAACATTACTACACATTAGTGAATCTCAAGCTAACCACCTAGTGTTTACTTCTTATCGTGAAAGGATGTTGGGAGATTACATTATAAAAAGAGAAGTACCTCTCCTAAGGGTGTTATGTACAGATATCAACAATGGCCAGATTAAAGGTTCCGATTCCATAACCATAAACTTCAGAAAGTCAAACCAAACAACACTATAGCAATAATAAAGAGAACCGATGCGGGTAACCGATGATAAGATTCATACTACACAACAAAACTAAAAGTAATCCTATAAGTAGGGCAGACCCTTACGCTCTCGTGCTATGCATCCTACAGGACCGAGTAAGTGTTTCTTACCTATGGGCAAACATTTCTCTTCACGTAATCGCCCGTATTTTGGTTTTATGTAAAAACACAGCAGGATGGAAACATTTGGGCATGGGTCGACCCTACAATAAGAAATAGAAGGTTTTGAAGAGTCTGATCCTTACTACGGAGTTATTTCCCACTTACTTCATCTGCGTACCCAAGATCGCACCAATACAACATGCAACATACACCCAAAACCAAATAAACAGACATTTAAATGGATTGCTTGGATCAATTTTATCACAAATATTACCCTGGTTCTCTACGCTAAACCTACATAGTAAGGTACTGGAGTAATCTACTGCATGTAGTAAGTGAATAACGAAATGCACTTGAACAAGGATAGTTTGATTCTTGCAACAATTTGCCACCGGGATTGAACCCTAAAACCCATCCTTTTTACTGGGATTGTTGTCAACCAAGAAATCAATAAATAACCAAAATAAGCACACTATCACATACTGGAAGCAACAACCAACACAACGTTTGGGTAATCTAAGCGACACATCTATGTGTAATGTAAAACATCATTTAGGTTATATAAGGAATAAATAGGGTTTTCTGTATGTGTAAACATGGAGATGGCATTCGCGTTTTACTATGAACAAGCTCAGAGGTTTGTATACTAATTTCATACTCAACAAAGAATTCCTTAATGACTTTGCCCTTCGCTAAGACTATAGTTTTCATATATACATAGTATATATATACATATGCCAATCATTTAAACGCACAAACTAAAAAATGCACAGTGACAACCGTAGAATTTTTAACAATAAATAAACGATGATGCGGAGATTCGATCTCAGAAAGAAAATTGGTTAGAAAGAAAAATACTATCCTAATACAGATTTAAGCATCGGTCGAATCGCCGAAGGAGATCACCCAACTCTTTTTATTCGACTCAAGCAAACAAAAAAGATATCTAAAATATACTTTCCCATACCGCATAGTAAAATGATTAGTGATCTAGCAGATTCGAAATATGGAATGAACAGAAGTCATCCCTAAAAACGACGAAGAAAGAAATACACAGGAATAGAAGTCCATGTACCTCAACGTAGAGGAAAGTAATAATCAGGTCAATGACTTCTTGTTCCTACATGCAGAGACTTAAAATGCATTACAATATTCTTACCGAATTAGCTGATCGCCACTCAAGAACTGCTGGTGTCGAGAGTAACTTCCTTCTTCTCCTTCTTACCCAGACTTCTTCTTTTCCCTAATCGACTACGTCCTTGAGTACCCATGCCTCTCAAGAACCTGAGCTAACCCCTCTCTACTATGCATTCTAATGCCACTCTGTCCAACAAGCAAGAATAATATGTTTCCTGGGTCGTGAAGCGCAAATAGGCACTCTGTTTTCAGAACTTCACGCAATGAGATGCACTTATGGGGAAACCCCCCCCCCCCACTCATTCAAACTACCCCCCTCTCTTATAGTTGAGGGCAGCACATACCATCCATCCTCTAAAAGGAACTGGGATCCCTCTCTATAGAGGCTGCTGAGAATAACATAACAAAATTATGATAATAAAACCGATTTGGCAGATATAATGAAATTTATGGTGGTAAGATGATAGTGGCTTGGTGTTAATAGAATATGTGGCAGTTTGAATTGTTCTTCCAATGAAGCAATAGGTGTGAGTAAAATAAATGCGTTGGAGTGCTCCATTAAAGAGGCACTCCAATCCACTCTCCCGACGTTCTTCTTAGGGATGATTTGTCATCTAAAAGGATTCACTTAATACTTTTAAAGTTGCATCCCTATACCATTCGAGTTTGTATAAACTGAACCAACTGATCGGAGTTCTTGTGGGAGACAAAATTAATAAATGCTCAGTGTTAAGAGAGGGACATGGTAGCAATATTAGCTCCATGATACGAGGGATATCCTCTAAAACTGGCGCACCTCTTCTTTAGGGGTTTAAGGGAGAATTCCTTCCCATTAAGTCGATTCCATAATATTTTTTCATAGATTTTTCGGGTAGTATAATTTTACTTGTGAATAATTCTCTTAGTATAGCATAATGCATATTTTGCATATATTTATATATATAATATGCAATTTATATGTTTATTTCTTTCAAAATATCACTTTGTAGTTGACTATAATGCTTATGCTCATACATTGATTAGTAAGCCGTGTTTATTGAAATTTAAAAGAAAATAAAACTTCTTTGTATACCATAAGTTTTTCCAGAAGAAAAATCACCTTCCTGCTATTCTCCCAACCACCCAAGCTACAACCAATGGACAAATTTTATTGTTTCCCTCTTTTAAATAAATTCTAGTTATATATAACTCACTATCCTTTAATCTTTCCTATATATATATATATATATATTTAAGACACACATATATAGGTATATATATAACATCTAAAATCGTTATCACAACTATCTACCTATATATATATATATATATATATATATATGATATCCAACTAGTTGCTTAGTTTATGATTGACCTTACTGAGGTGGGTTTTCTTAGCATTTGTGTTTTGACGAGTGATCGTTAATTGTTCCTCACCCTAAATTACCTATGACTTAAAACCGAACTTCCACTGCTCCCTCGCCATCTTACCTAAGCCTTAACGCTCTTAATACCCTAAGATTAGAAATAACACTTTTTGACCATAATACTAGTTTCAAGGTCCACTAGTGGGGCCTTAGCCTTGAGCTCCTCACGAGGGCCATTACATAATTAAAATTACATTTACAAAAATAATAGTAATAAGGGTAAATTTGGAGGGATATTACATTTTATTTTTCGTGTGAATGGTCAAATGGTTAAGAAACAATGGAGAATCATGGGCTTAAGAGAAATTTTAACTTCAATCGGATCTTCCAAGCTATGGACACTAGAGTTGTTCTGACGAGCGATGAGTCATGGAGTCATGGAATTAAACATCAGGGAGAATCCATAATGCTCTCAAACGCCACCACCTTCTCTAATGTTAAAAATATTGTAATTAATGAGCTGATAGCGTATTTGATATGCACTGGCTCTGTCAGACACTCAGTCAGTTTGCAATGTCAGAAGTTAGTTAGTCAGTTGCAGCCAATGCGGCGCACATCAAATTATATTTATGTGATCACTTTAGTATTCTGCATATCAAGAATTCTTAGGTAGAAATTTATTACAGTCTTTAATGAAACCCTATAGCTTCGAGGAGAAGCCAAACCAAGTTTGTGTATAAATGAAAATCACTCTCAGAGATAGAGAGAGATGTATGTGGGGGAAGAAGAGTGAAAGGAAAAAAAAACTCATCCCATGAAATGTTTGAAAAGCTCAAGCTCTATAAAAGTGTGTAAGATTGAAGTAAAACTCATCTCTCCGTAAGTGCGGCAAAGTTACTTTGTTTTACAGTGATAATATATATAAGTATTTAGTTTTATGTATTCATTCTCAAGAATGTTGGTTTATGCATCCCACACATCTATTTCATATTGACCTGCGTAAATGTTGTTTACATTTACGGTTTGTGAATCAAATCAAGATTCCAAGTATTTCACGGTGGTAAAATAACCTAATTTAACCAGTAACTTCTACATATGTTTCGGTTCTTATGTTTTAGCATTAAATACATTTATACAAGGTTTGTTTAAGATTGGGTTGTGCGCAGCTAAATATGTATGCAAAGGTAACTTGTGCACAGTTAACCTTCGTAAAGTTAAAATAAGTTTACAAAAGTAATTTGCATGAAGTGCAAAGCTTATGCAAAGTAAAGTAAAGTATTCCGCAAAGTACTTTGTGAAGTTAAGTTTTTTGGCAAGGTTAGAGAGTTGTGCAGCAAAGTTCACCTGCGCCAGAAAGTTGAAATGTGCAGGTAGTCACCGAGTAGTAAGAGGTAGAATTGCGCAGTAGCTATTTTACGCGTAGGTAATTTGTGAATAAAAATTATTTGGCAAAATAATTTAGAGCAAAGTATTCGCTAGGAAGAGGTAGAATTGCGCAGTTAATCTACACGCAGTAGTGCAGCTATTTTACCCGCAGGTAATTTGTGAACAAAAAATATTCCGCAAAATAAGTATTCGCTAGGATATACCAGGTCCTAGGTCCTGAAGCAAAGAAAAGAAAAAAAATATTTATTTACCGCGCAGGTCAAATCTTTTTGATGCAGGTTGCCCCCTTTTCCCTTCATCTAGTGCCTCACCTTTTGGAAAATGGTGCTCTCTCGAGATCTATTGCGTGCATAAAAGAAATTATAAGCATTTTCCTATTAATTAAACATTCTAAGCTACCCAATTGTATATGCGTAAAGTGTGGTAAAGTATGCAATTCTGAAACAATTGATTTTATTACAAACTTTCCTCTATATCAACATATTCATAATGGTTAATATGTTGGTGTTTCAAATTAAATTAATCTAGAAAGTAGTGTGTGCTAAGCAATGTCATATAACAATGTTTATTTTCAACGGTTGAATTATAATTTGTCTTCAATGCATTACATTTTAATGGGGAAATGTCAACATAGTATAAATTTGTCTTCAATGCATTACATTTTAAAGGGAAATGTCAACAGAGTATATCTTTTCAATAGCTTTATTATATTTTCTTACCTGCATTAATTCTCCTCACATTAAAATTGAGGCATCTTGGAAATCGAATCTGTTGATACATGGGTTGGAAAATAAATTCATGATTGCATTTCAAAAAGTAATAAAAAAATCACAAAGACCGGTTTGGTATATGTTTTTAAGATTTTAAATTGACTACAATACATATTTATCATGCGAACAAGCTTTGGTAATGACTACAATGCATATTAGTCGCATTTTTATGTTGTAGATAAATACGAAAGGATTTTAAAAGGACAAAGCACCCACGATGTTCCCATGTTGTGTTTCCCTTGATCCATACGTACATGAAAGCTTTTCAATCCAAGCATGGAAGCAACAAAATGGATGAAGCCACCCTCTACAACTTGGCTTACAAAATTATTTCAAAGATTATTGCAGTTTGGTTGAAGCCTATGCTGCATCTCTGGGGAATAATTTGGGTTCTTGCAGGAGAGGCAAATTCTTGATGCCATTGGCATGACTCAGGAGCTTATCCACTCAATGAAAGTGAGAAAGATGCAAGCTATGTTTCTCATGATCGATCTTGAAAAGGCTTATGACAAGGTGGACTAGGGTTTTTTTTACGTTTGATCCTTATTCAGATAGGCATTCCCCCATTGGTCCTTCACTGGATCATGGCGTGTGTTACTACTACAAGTATTTTTGTTTTGGTTAATGGAGCCCCATCAGAGTTTTTCAAAATATCTAGAGGGGTTCGACAAGGTTGTCCATTGTTGCCACTAATTTTTCTGCCGATCATTGAGGGGCTAAGCAGAATGATTGGGGCCGCTAAAGCTGCAGGAATTATCAAAGGTATCAATTTTTCTCTTGAGTTGTCTCATACTCATTCACTGTTTGTTGATGATGTACTCTTAGCTGGTTTAAACTCGGTTGAGGAATGGTAGAACTATAATTCTATCATCATGGATTTTTGTGATGCATCGGGTATGGTGGTAAATAATAGGAAGTCAAGTATTTATCACTTCGGGATTGAGAATAACAAACTTGATGATTTTAAGAGAATATTGCAATATAATTTATGCCATTTAGAGGAAGGGTTCAAATACCTTGGATATTTCCTTAAGCCATGTGCTTATAGGAGAAATGATTGCGTGTGGCTTATTGAGAAAGTCGAACAAAAGATAAATCATTGGACCTACAGACTATTGTCAATTGGAGGGCATCTTACATTGGTGAAACTAGTACTTAGCAGTATTCCTGTATACTGGTTTTCTCTTCTCTAGATCCCGTGTTATATCATAAATTGTCTAAGAAATCTTTTTTTTTACTTTCTTTGGACAGGAGGCTTGGCGAATAACAGTTTGGTTATGACAAGATGGGAGAATATTGATTTGCCAGAATGCAGTGGTGGATGGGGGATCAAGAATTTGTCCCAGTTTGGTTGTTCCCTTAGAATGAAAAGCTTTTGGAGGGGTCTATTTGGGCCCACCCCGTGGACACGGTTGCTCTTGGTCACGGGGGGCTTCACTCAATAAACCGCTATCATAGCACGTTCGTTCTTGGCATATGAAACAATACCCCTAATTTCATTAAATATTGGAAAATACCTTCCAAAATTGTTTTTTTTAACCCCCTCCCAATATGCCTTCCCAATTTAAAAAAACCCCTATTTTCACTAGATATTGTATGTATCAATTTTTTCATTAACATTTTTTATACCCCTTTATATTTCTACCTAGTATATTGATATGATACCTCTCTAATGACCCCATATGCATTCTACAATGCACCTTGCTTCTTTCGATGTATATTGTGGATGCACATTACTTCACCCGCAATGTAATTACTCAACCACATATCATTATGATTTGCAACATCTAATAGTATAATGAAGAGATAGGAGATCACTTCTTGTATGTCAATAGAGCCAATGCACATAGTACACCATTTAGATTGCATGTTGCAGTTCCCCACTCGATGACTAAGCCTGTTGTGGGCTAGGTATCTTAGTCCCCAAGACCTGTAACAAGATCTAGGAGGTTGACTAAACCTCCCAAGGCCTGTAATAGGAACGAGTGGTTGGGTATTCAAGCCCCCAAGGCCTATCGAGGGCCTATAACAGGCCTTGGAGGCTTAGAGCCTCCTAAAGCTATTGGTAACAACTGGATGAGTGTCATTGGTAATAATTGGCTTCAATGACCACTATCTTTCGACTATGATCGAATGGAAACCCACTTCACCACGAAACCTTGGCCTCAAGCATGCCTCAAGATGCAATTTCCCTGCGTACTAGTACGCCCGAGCCTTTCCTCAACCCGATTTCTCATCCGACCGTGATCCCGCCATCTCCATTTGGAGAATATTTGTCAGCCTGCCCATATAAAAAAGACCCCAAAGTATTTTTGTATTGTTACATTAAATAAAAAAACCCTTTACCCTTTAATATATAAGCAATATAATTTTTAGGTTTTCATGAATATTTAATACCGCAATATGAATGAACGTGATATTATATTGCCTTCTAGTGAAGCCCCCGTGCTCTGAGTTAAATATATCAAGGGTGATGTGATAAATTGGATAAGGAATCCATTGGAGAAGATGAGGGGAACATCTCCCATTTGGACCAGATTCATCAATGTTTATATTCTGTTGGCTAAAGGTTTATCCTGGAAGGTCGGGAATGGAAAAGGGATAATGGTGGGCATTGATCCAATTTTAGGGATGGATGAATATTTTTCATTATCCAGTGATATTATCAATACTCTACATCGGTTTGATTATGTTACTCTTAATAAAATTAAGAGAAACAACCCTAGAATCAATCAAACTTATTGGCTCACTGTGATGGAAATGGGATTCAGTGATAATGCTGCTATAGAATGGATGTGATACATCATAAACTAAACTCTTCAGGATGCAGGTTGACTAACGAAAATGACAGTTTAATTTGGATAAACAACAACGCTACAGGTATGGTTACTACTAAACTAGCTTACAAGGCTATTATTAATAATTGGTGTAATTTTCCTGCAAACTGGTGGTATAAGGTCCTTTGGAAGTGGAAGATCCCATTGAAAATTTAGTTCTTTATGTGGCATGCATTATGTGGTGGTCTGAAAACTTGGGACAACTTAACCAAGAGAGGATGGGTTGGCCCAGGTATGTGTTTTTTATGCAGAAACAGTGTGGAATCTTCTCAACACATTCTGGTGGAATGTGTGTTTACTAGAACACTTCGGTCCTTGATTATCACTCATCTAAAATTAGATTTTAAGTGGGGCATTGGTTTGTTTGATATTTGTTTACTCAATTGGCACAGGAGGTGTAATAATCTTTCTTTTCTTCCTACGGTGGTTTCTTGGGATATTTGGTAGTCTAGGAATGAAGGTTTATTTGAAGAAAAAACACCTAATTTGGGATATTCTTACAACAGAATCCTGTCTATGATTAAAGATTACTCTTCGGTATCTGATAAGGATTGTTCTAGACAGGTTAGTACTTTCATCATTCCTCACCATAGGTTGGTTTCTTTTTTTGATGGATCGGTAGTGGATGGCTTATGTGCTGTGGGGGGAGTGATTTATATCAACAAAGACCATTATTTTACTCTTATGATGAACTTTGGAAGAGGCAACAACACCAAAGCTGAATTACTTGGACTTTGGAGCGTGCTTACTGTTTCTAATGTTATGGGCCTTCATGAATTGATTGTCTATGGAGATTCTAGGGTGACGATTAAATGGGCACAAAGGGAGTACAATATAAATATGATCTCCTTACATCAGTGGTGTTGTAGAACTATGGAGAAAATTCATCTTTTCAGGGATATCACCTTTGAACATATCTTTCGTCAGCATAAATCGATGGCAGATGCACTTTCCAAAGCGGCACATGATGGGGTTAAGGGTTTTATCAGATGGGAAGAGTTTCAAGAGTCTCAATGTACTGATTTTGGCACTGTGAACATTTTTTATTACTAGCTTGATATGTTCTGGAAGTAGATGCTTTTTCTAAGGGTTTAATTTTTTTAAACCCCAATGATGTCCAGAAAGGACCATGATCTTTCTATGGTCCATACAAATTTAAAATTGAACTCGGTAGGTTCATACAATTTCAACACCCATCGAGGAAAATCCCCCACTTAGTTTCATAGGCCAAGAAGTTGAAAAAGGCAGGGTTCCACCCCACCAGAAGTCCTTCGGACATACCCACGACATTGGTAGCAGAAAATTCCCAACCAGGAAGGATGGCTGCAAGTTTTTTAACAGCCTTAAAATCTTTGCAAATAGTTTCCTGTAGCATTATCAAGGTAGGACTAGCAGCTTTGAGTAAATAATTTAAGGCCCTAGTCCTAGAAACCTTACCCAATCCCCTGACATTAAGTGTGAGCATGATCATTTAAAACCCCCCGACCGAGGCGAATTCGCTCTAAGGGCCTCATCCGAAACAATAGAAGATTCAATACCAGTTCTATCATCAATTCCAACAATTCTAGAAGAGATAGGGATATAATCATCACCTTTAGCCAAATATGGACTCTTAGGTTTCCTATGGCTCTTCCTGATAGTGACATTAATAAATCTGTTGGCACAAATAGGTTTAACACTGGGCTTAGAAGATGGGTTTTTTGAATAGAATGCCAATGGGGACAACATATCAGTTGAACCATTAATAACATCAGGGTTAATAGGGAGCGAACCATCATCAACTAATAAATACCTATCCAAAACAATAGAGGGTTTTGAAGCCCCGACCGCAACAGATTCTAGGTTGTCACTGGGATAAACAGACTGAGCAAAGGGCAACGAATTACACAGTTCACAAGATGTAACCAGGACACCATGAGCACAAACATCCATCCGAGAATCCCTTACACGTTCAGGGGAATTAATAGCACTCATACTACCAATATTAAGCTTGACCTATCCCGCAAAAATGCATCTATCTAATGTATTTTCAACATTTAGTTAGAAATCTAATTCATCTTTCGAGACATATTTATAAGGAGTAATAGATGCAGGTGAGATCTTACCCAATTTAAGTCTATCCAGAGAAGGAAATTCCTCCTCAGAGCGCTCAATTTTCTGAATAAAATATCTCGAATCCTCAGTACCATAACCCTCAGAAATATTCTGAAGCAAATTAGGGAAAAAAGCGATAATGTGCCTCGTCTCCTTGCACTTGTAGCACCGAAAAGGAAATCTATAATAATGAATCCTCTGCAAGTATTTAAGTTTACCCCAAACAATTTCAACATTAGCGGGTAGCCCCTTCACAAAATCAAATTCTACCATCACCCTCGCCACCTTCCTATCCACACCATAAAGAGATTTTTTATCAGACAGAACAAAAGTTCCAACCTTATTTGCCAACCCAATAAGTATGTTCTTTGTCCAAAGAGCAATTAGTAAACCTGGTAAGAGCATCCAAATATGTTTGTGGGTCTGCTTTTCCCTTATAGGGTCGAAGGCGATATCCCATCGCTTTAAAATGATAGAACCTTCCTTAAGAATCCACTTCTTCGATAGGATAGTCTCAATATGCTCAGCATGACGAATGATATTTACATTATCCAATGGTTTAGAAGGAGGTTAACCCTAGGAGCTAAACCTAATAATGGGGTCCAATTCTGATTGACCCAATCCAGAATTTCTTCCCTAGAACCAGAAGCAGATTCAATATGGCCAACCAAGGCCCTACCAGCCAACTTCTCTACTCGATCCAAATTGGTTGATTCTTCAATAAAAATTGCTCCAAACCTGCCCTCGCCTTAATAGCCTTTAGTCGACGCCGGTTCCTAGCCCTAGCTCCAATCAAACCATTCTGTTGAGTAGAACCCTCCAAAGTACCCTCAGTTGGTAAAGTGTTAGGCTCAACAAAGACCTTCAAACCCCTCACATGTTCACAGGAAGAGAAAAAGTCAGATTGAGGAAGCTTTGGGAAAGTCATACTGCCAGGGGTGAAAGGGAAGATCTAAGATCCGAAATACGTGTCCCCAAGAAAAGCTAAAAACCTACACCTGTCCAGGTGACCACAGACTTATTGGAAGACAACTAGCATGTACTTCAATCCCCCACCAAAAACGCCGACACCGCACACTAGTCTCGGGAAAATGCTAAAGGTGGGGTGACTTCAGGAAAAAATCATACCCCAATTCCAAAAATAACCCACCCCTTAGGAAAAAACCTATTTGCAACAAAAACCCAACAATATAGAGAAGATAAAACATGAAGAAATTTCCCACTTTTTTTAATCTTGGTTGGTACTAGGTTTATTCAATGAATCAACGTGACTCCAAGAACCTCTACGAACTATCCGATCATCTTAACCCTTGTCAAGCTCAAACCCTACCCTCTTCATCATCCAAAATGTTTCTACTTCAAAAATCAATAAACATTCATTATTATTATTATATTCACAAAATACTTTGTATTTTATTTCATTTTAATTTTTATGTTAAAAAATATTATATTTTTTGTTTTGTTTTATTTTAATACTATCCATTTAACTTGTATATATAGAGAGAAATTATATTCATGTAAATGTTGGATAAAGTTTCAAAAGTTTAATTAGTCATATCAGTTAGGAATACTAAGTCTGAGTGTAACTCTAACTTGTATATAGAGATAAAACTTATATTTATGTAAATATTGGATGAATATAAAGTTTCAAAATTTGTAATTAGTCATATTAGTTAAGAATACTAAGTCTAAGTGTAACTCTATTTTAGCATTATGTTTATGTTTTTGAAGGCTTCCTTTAACGAGCCTCGGAAGATTGTAATAAATAGTAATAGGATGGAAATAGAGATAGCTGAAAAACAATCCTAAGACCGTTTATTTTTTGAGCCTTAAAGAATAGTTGCATGTATATTCTGATTTCAAACTTGAAATATCGAATATAAAGTTGTTTTTCAATTGAATTCCAAAGTGCTATGCTATATGTATATGACAACTTAGAATAATAGACCGTGATGCATCACGTAAATTAAAAGCATACAAACAAAGTATTTCACTAATATTAAAGTTAGGCAAGTGACCTATGATCATAATGCATTGCTACCCATCAGAATTTTAGCCACCGGCTATAAGACACCACCATGGAAGCTTAACTTAATTAGAGATTGACATGAAGCATGCCAACTATGATTGCATTATAGATATGTGTTTAGGCTAAACACGCTTTGCCACTTGATATTTCTTGTGGCATGTTTCTGCGTTGGAACTCAGGAGCTTTACAAAGAAGGTGGACCTTATCTTGTGAATGGAAAATCGTGGTAGATGTTATGAAGCCCTATTCCGTATCCAGTTACAGTGTACCCAGTGTTAAAACTGATGTCTGTGTGTAAACTGATTGGAATCAATAAAGTTTGAACAATAAAAAATGACACTGTACCCAGTGTTAAAACTGATGTCTGTGTAAACTGATTGGAATCAATGAAGTTTGAACAATAAAAAATGATGTGATAGACTAAGTTGCTGACCAAGTGAGAAAACAGTAAAAGTTGAAAAGTATCAGACCAACAATAGATACTGGCAACATCTCTACAATATTTAATGATTCAAAAGTCGGGGTTTTCCCTGTCTACACAACTCTGGAAGAAATGAACACGGTATATCCCATCCCTGTCAGAAGAATATCAGAACAAAAGATAACCAATCATTCTCTAGACCTTTACCTACCTTGAGAGATTGCTCCTTTGTTGCTCAAATCCATTAGAAAATGGCAGAAAACTCTCAAGCACTGAACTTGACGACTCAAATCCCTCCCAAAAAGCATAAAAGGGCTCTCAGAAAAAATCCATTCTCAGGAAAAGTAATCTAGGACTACCATCCTAACACAAGAGGACCATGTGCATACCGCGATCATTGTTATAACAGAGACCATGCTTCCAGGAAAATTTGAAGGGGGAAACCAACACTTTCAGTTTTGCAATAGGACATTCTCGTAAGTCCAATCCATTCTACCATGCAACTAAGTGAAACTAAACAGGGCTCCATAACAAACCAGTGCAAGGCCTCCAATGTTATTACTTGATGCAATTCACTTTTAACATTGAAGGCTACATTGTGTCACTGCACACCCAATAAAATTTACCAAAATATAATTCAGGACAACTGATTGAACAATACTAGCCTCTAAACCCACTAGTCCGAAGTCACTCCTTCTAACAAATAAATCAGAAGTATAACAAAGGAAATCCAGAGCTTCTACAGTTCATGCACAGAAAAAATATAATACCAACCACTAGAAAAGAAAATCTGACATCTCTTACAGTCACAAGGTTGAACGTTAAACTCCAAAATTATGAAAAATAAGCTTTAAAAAAATTGATCTCTGCTCTAATTCTGGTCCATATCCATTGATCCATTCTCTTTACCCGCATGCAATATGAGAGGAATATTGCCATACTGTTAATGCCTCTCCATATATTCTGAGTCCACCTGGAAATCAGTTGTTTCATTTTCAGACAATGAAAGACAACAATGTGAAAAATATTGATAAACTCTGTCTGCATAAGAAAGATTTTATATTTTGGTGATGGCAATGGGAATTACATATGTGGTGGGAAAACATTAAGAGTACTCATGGTAAGAGTATATGCATGACCAAGTATAATATAATTAATGTATCCGGATATGGGAAAGGGAAATGAAAACTAACGCCATGTCATTAAAAAGACAAATATTCAGATAGAGAGGGGTATATTCTAATTCATGCAAACATCCATGTTTCTTCTCAAACAGCTTTCTCATACAAGCCATTCTTGTAGAATAAAAAAGCTTTGATGAGAGTCGTATATTCATAAAAGTAAAGGTTACATTAAATAGCATGACACGCAAGCTGATAAAAGCTACCCAAAATCTCTTTCGATTAAGGCCAATAAGATATAAAGAGTTAGACAAGCTACACGATGAAGAAAACATTCTCCGAAGACTTGGAATTCAAATTGATACCAACTTCTCCATTCGTAACTTTTTAAGGAATTCCATATATCTCTGCATTCCAAACGTCAATATTTTCATATTCCCTCTGTGAATGTCGTAGGTAAGTTGCAACCAATTCCATCTATTTCTGCGTTACTGAGATCCACATGTCATGTTGTAATTTATTAATCAACCCTAATTTGTGTACAGTCAAAGGCCCACACCTTAGATCGGCTAAATGTTTATCACATTATCATGTGTACAGTCAAAGAATTATTCGTTAGACATAACTGCGACTCCAATCTCTCCATGAAAGAACGAGATATGTTATTCTGTCAAAGATTTCTTTCTCAGAGATGTTGAAACAATATTTGAGGCCTTACTCTACTAAATAAATTGATCATTATCAGTTTAAAAAAAGATCAACGTTGATGCTTATGTAAGAATGGCGTGCAAAAAAATTGATCATTATCAGTTTAAAAAAAGATCAACGTTGATGCTTATGTAAGAATGGCGTGCAAAAGAATCGAATAGGAAAATTGAAGTATTTACAACCATTCTCTCTTCTTCAATTAGCTGGATCTTGATCAACTACATCAACCTGTTTTTGTCTCCACGTTGGATGTGGAGGTAAAGAGAGAAGATTCAATTATTTAAGAAACTTTTGGTAAAACTGTAATCTATAAAAGATTATTTGTTTTATATATCAATAATAACAATCTAGTATTATTTGTTTTATATATTAATAATAACAATAGTATTGAATATTTGATTTATATTTAATTTATTCAATATTTAAATATCTATCCATGTAATTAATACTATTTAATAAGTATATTCATTTTTTTAAGTGAAGTTTATTTAAATCTTAATCAAGATGTATTTGAACATAATAAGATACGACAGCCATGAAGTGAGTTCCTAGTCACGTTAGTCTTGTTGATCCAGTCAAGATACAAAGATCATGTGCTTATTTAAATTTTAATCAAAATGCAGTTGAAGAAAACAAGATACGAAGACCATGAAATAAATCCCCACTCTACATTTGTTACACTGAAGTTAATCTTGTTAATTCATTGAAGGAAGTCCAAAATCTCAGATAATATCTAAACACCTATCAATGTAATTAATTTAAGTTATTAAATTTATATAAAATATATTGATTTTATTTATTTAATATATAATTAAAATTAAAGATTATTTTCAACATTAATGTTCAAATATTATTAAAAAATATTTAAGAAGTTAATGTATGTGACAAAAGCGAAAATATACTACTTCCATACCACAGGAAGATGGTATTAATAAACATCTCGTAATACTATTTGCGAAATTAATGATAAACAGAATCCAATCATGTTAACGCTAGAATTGATATTTTTAGAAACAAAACTCTCGTGTCAAGTTTATATTTCCATGACATTGGGGTCACTGCTTGAACGTAATTGCACTCTCTTCAAAGATAGTTTGGCAGTTTGCAGAATGTCCTGCAGCAACAGCTTCACATGTGAATCATACTCATCCAAAATGTGGCTTCCAAGAAAATCGCCAAAGACTTGAACAACATCTTCAAGATCGTTTCTTCTTTCAAAATCTTTTTCGTTAAGAAGTGCAGCCACAATATTGATACCAAATTGCAAATGAGAGGATCCTACCCATTTCAAACCGGCAAGGACGAGTTCCACCATTCCGACGATTTCTCTTATTATATCCGACTTTTGCAGCGTCATCCTGCCCTCGGAGACTGTGACTATAGAGTTAATTAACCAGAGCCCCCCTTCAAGAGCTACACTAATTAGTTGAACATTCTTGACTGCTTCGCCATCGCCATTAGCTGCTTCATGCAAGTAATGGATACGGGAAATGCAAAGAATTACTGAATCGACTACAACGCCAACGTACTTTTTTGGTGTGACGCAGAGTATATCTTGATTTCTCAGCCAGGCAGCTTTCAGGATTGCCAATCCGTTGTAGAGGTCTTCGTTAGATATGTTCCTGCGATCCTTGCGCTCTAACGTATAGACAGTGACGAAGACTGTAGAAAATAAGAAACCCTGCACCCAAGATCTTTCAATGTTCAAGTCGTAGAACATTCGACGATAAATTCTTAAAACCATACTATGAATTTTCGGATGGTCGCATTGCATTACAAGGCACTGCAGCGTGGTAACAATCCCGTACAAAAAGTCTGGAGGCAAATTGCAATCCGGCTTCAAACCAATGACATCCACGATCTTGGCCACTTCTTTGAAACCTTCCTTAGCATCATCACATGAATAGAAGTAACTGATTAAAAGGTGAAACCACCGATCTACTACCCTGGACAAGTAATCATATCCTCTGATTGACTCAAACAGCTCCCTATTTTCAGGGCGGTATTGGCAATACAGACGGAGCAGATTAAGTTTCTGCGACAAGCGCTTCCAATAATCGGCTGCCTGCAGGTCTCTATTTTTCTTAGCATTAACAAGACGTTGATGATCCGAAATCATTTCGTTCAACAAAATTATCATCTCTCCTTCGCTGAGGACTTGCGTATAGTCGGGAATGACCTTTAAACTTAGGGCTAGCTGGTTTGAGCTGTTGAGTACTATGTATCGATCCATTTCTCGTCTGAGGTCAGTCTGGGGAATAACATTGTTAATGTCGAATGGTTGACGGGTGAATGGATTAACAGCTTCGTGTTTGGCATCCCAAATCTTCTCCAACGTCCTGCGATTGTAAAGCACCTGATTTGGATCTTCTGTAAGGGGCAGTCGAATCGGGTCATACGCAAACTCTTGCAGCAACATATCCACGTACTCTTCCGGAATGTTAGTATTTTCAGAATCCATCTCGGTAGCTGCTAGTAATTAAGACAATTTTTTGCTTTATTTATTTTAGTATTTATGTTTTATATATACAAGATATAATTTGGTAGATATATTTTATATACAAGACACAGTGGCTTGGTTAGAGACGACGATCTCATATGGATGTTGATATTGTACACATAAAACATTTTTTTTTTAAAATTATGGGACAACAACCTCTAAAGCAAGGGTCGAGACGTCCCAAAGCTCACTGGGGTGAGCCGACTCTCTCTCCCAGGGGTTGCTTACCCGTTTTGAACTTGTGACCTCCACATACCAGAAACTTATGACTCAGTACTGGCCGAGACATCCCAAGACCCTTTAACTCAGGGGAGAGTCTCTATCCTAGGGGTCACCTACCCTTCAAGCCTTGTCACAAGGGGCCAATGAGAAACCCTACCCCCAGCGGTTTTGAACCTATGACCTCCATGGAGATAACACATGTTCTTAACTATTAAACCCACTCAGGTGCTCTGAAATAACCCATGTTCTTAACCATTAAGCCCAAGCCCACTCAGGTGCTCTAAGACACATAAAACATATTAGAGTGAACTCTTCTCTCTCGACCTAGGATAATTTTTTATTTCCACATCTATGATCTCTATGAAGACCAAAGATTTATTTAGAGGGGAAATTTAATTTTACTATCACTAGAACAAAGATTTGGGGGAGTGGTGAGAATAGACCCATTGGAAAAGTTGTTTTGGAATAAGTTGGAGGAGGTTGGATTGGTGGATTTAAAACATAGAGAATTGGGTCATACATAGAGAAACATAAGAATGGGGGATAGGGGAAGTGAGAGTTAAAAAAAATATTAGATAGTTTTTTGGTTTCAAGATTCATTATGAGAGACCATCAACATGATTAAATCATGGGTGGAGGTAGATGGGGAATTACATCATTTTCCAATTTTATTCTAGATTGCTAAAGGGGGTTGTAAACCTCTAACCCCTTTTAATTTCAACTCTACTTAGTAAGAGAATAAATATTAAACATTAAAATGACCACAATCTGAATGGAAACTTTATGATGTCTCCTTAAGCATGCCAACCAATATCTAGTATGTTGCTAACATTAAGACAATAAAGAATGTAGTATCATCATGAGAACAATTTAAGTTTATGATGCATGCGCAAGGCCTAGCCATAATTGAAAATCAAATATCCAAAGTATTTGCACAAGAGGTAGAAGCATCTCACAGTGAGACCTTAAAAGCAAGGCTAAGGGCACTAGAAGAAAACAAGTGGAAACTGCTAGTAGAAAATAAGGCCTTATGGAGGCTCAAGAGAAAGACTTTGTGGCTGGCCAAGGGAGTTGGGAATACAAAGTGATCCACAACTATCCTAACAATAGAAAAATAAATAAATACATAGAAAATGGCTCCAAAGAGAAGAAAAATCAAGGATATGTTGAATTAGAGGTGGCTCGCTTTGAGGGGATTTATAAGGAAGAAGATATAGTAAATACAAAAGAAGTTTTCAATATGACCACTTATTTTCCAATATTATTTTATGGGGAAGCAATTAAAAGATTGTTGGAGGAAATATCTAACGAAGAATTACAAGTGGCCCTCAACAGTTTTCAAAAGGACAAAGTCTTGCTTGAGATTTTATAAGCTTATAGCAGAAGATTACTTAAAGGTAGAAATCAATATCGCTAATGGTTTTGAAATTGGACGTATCCAAGGCATATGGTAGAGCGAATTGGCTATATTTGAGATTAATATAAATTGGTTTCTAGTTTTCTATGGTGAATTGGATTATGGAGATCTTATATAAGACCTCTTTATTTTTGAAGGTGATGTATTATTGTTCTGTGATAATTCTTGGAAATATGCAAATAGGTTGTATGAAATTTTAGAGCCATATAGAATAGTAATGGGTATGCATATAAATTTTCATAAACCCACTATTTCTTTTAATGGGGTGGAAGAGGACCAAGTTAGGTTACTCCTTCAATTGTTTCCCTATCAATGCATTGATTGATCTTCAAGTATTTAGGATTTTTAGAAACCCAAATTCTAGAGGGATTAATTACTAGAAATGCCTTATTATGAAAGTGGAAAAGATAATAAATATATGGTGCAACAAATAGTTATCCACGGTAGGGCTCTCCTACCCTAGGTGAAATAAGTACAAGTACTAGAAACAATTCTAGTATGTTGGCACTCATTGTCTTATATCCCTAAATGAGTATTAGAAAATATAAAGAAGGTACATTGTAGGTTTTTACGGAATAGGAAAAGAAAAAGAGAATGGTCAAATGGTAAATCATAGCTAAACGAATGGAACTATGGTGTCAAGTCTTAAAAGCATACACCATTTTGGGAAGGCATCGATTGCCAAGAGTCTATTGAGGCTTATATTAAAGGATAAGATCTAGAAACAAGTCATCATTCAAAAATGCATTGAACCTCTTATTATTGATGAATGGATTAGGGGTCCTTCCAAGAACATTAATAATGTGTCTATAGTTTGGAAAACCTTTGTATTATCTTTTCTTTTGATAGGGAATTGGTTCTTGGAGGGTAGGAAATGGATAAAAGGTTAGGGTATGGTCTAACCCATGGGTTTGTAAATTGGATCTATGTGTAACATCCCAAAAATTCGTAAAAATTTAAAATTTTTCTAGGCGGTCTAAAAAGCCATAAAATGCAATGCGGAAGTATAACGTTTATCAACTATGTTAACTATTTAATTAAATGGGACCTTTAAAGTCTCCATAATTTTAGTGATCATTTAAGTTGTCTTAAATCAATGGTGTCGTAACACCTAAGTAAGTATTAGTCCATAAGATAATTGTGTTGTAATACCTCTAGTTAGCGACTGCAGTTCATTAATTGATCTGTCTATTTTATTGTTGTAATTATTATATGAGCACTAAATGCTTTTGGTTTAATATCGTAATACTTACTCTATCGGTCGTCTTTCTGCAAATTTCAAAAGACCAAAGGTCATATAAAGGGCTATGTTGTAACTATAGTTATGAAGTGTCATCCTTTTATATTAAAAGGGTTGCGACCACCTTACATTCTATTGTAACTTTATAATGATCTTTTGGTTGATATTTATGATGGAAATTACTGCTGTCGTAAGTATATTTATTTATCATAAAAATTTAATCCTAGGTAAGTAGGATGTGTTTAAACTTTAAAGGAGTTGACAAGAGGGTGTTGGTAGAAACATGGCTTACTTAGCTTTTGCTAATGCGTGCATTTGTTTGTTTGACTAGATCATAGGTTTAATTATACTCTACAGGGACAGGGTCTAAATTCAAGTTTCTTATATTATGGATTCATACGGTCAAAGTTCCAATATGATGAGATTAGCACACTTGTCGTAGGTTAAGCTAGGTGGTGGTATTTCCTATCTATACTATGTGAATGATTAAAGTATTTAAAATAAGCAATGGTAGTAGCTTATGCTCATTGGTATGTTTACGGATTTATAACAAGCGTGATTAAAACCAAACTATGGGAGAAGTGGGTCTTGATATCACCCAACGCTATATTAATGTGTAACCAGAAATACATGTTGGGAACTATGCAAAAGTAGGTTTTTGTAATGATCTTGGTAGTAGCTGGAGCATTTATGAACTTCACGTGGTTTGGAAATTAATGTTATTGGGTTTAACAAAAACCTACCGCTATGCATTCGGGGTTTGGTCTTCTTTGCATTTGATGTGCTTGCCATGGAGGAGAGAGGGAAATCCCTCTCGGCTGCTAGGGTTTCTCCTTCTCCATGATATCAAAAAAATAGTTTGTTACAGTGTTGGTTACAGTTGTATGGTGGTTCTTTAATGCTGCGAGGTCGTGCAAATGCAACAACCACTCTGGTTTTCTTCTCAGCCCATGTTCCACTCCTGCAAGGTGAGATTAAAGGTTAAACTTTCATTGTTTGCAGTGCATTCTCCAGTTTAAATATATTAATGGAATTATTTATTTATTTTAACCTCACTGTCCTTTAATGGCAGGGATTCGAGTTGATGCCTACGGTGCTTGGTCTCATGCAAAGGTTGGAACCTTCCTACAGTGGTGTGATGACCACAGTAAGCCTTGATTTCGATACCCAGAGTCTCCTCTGTCAGAGAAGGGAGGTCGTTTCAGTTTTAGGTTGTTCATCTTGTAATGTTGTTTGTTTTTAAAACGAAAGCTATGGGAAAAGTTAGGGTTTGCCGGGGTTAAAGCCTTGCTTATACCTTCATCTATTTTTATGGTTGAACTTTAAGGAAAACGAGTTTCTTGTACAGAGAACCCTCAACGGTGTTACTGCGTTTATTGTAAAACTCTCATGGAAATAAATGATACTAGCTTCTCAGTTTCGTTCTTCGTATTTGACCTTCAAATGTTGTATAAGCACTATGTAATAAATGTTTGCTCGTCGATTTTTGAAATGATGATCCTGTAATGTCATTTTAATAAGTTTTGGTATTTGGATACTTTCGTTTTTATGTCACAGGGTTGAACCTTGGAGCTTCCGTAATACTTAGGTTTTGTAAATTGATTATATTGAACTATATGTAGATACAGGGTGAGCTCTCCAAGTGAGACTCAAACCCTCGACCCTTGTTCACAACGCTATGGAATGCAACTATTAAAATGAAAATATTAAGGGTCTAATCCCAACTTCGTAGCTTTTGTTTCATGGCAGGGTTTTCTGCATCCCTGCCACAACGGTTTGCA
This sequence comes from Larix kaempferi, assembly GCA_027924585.1. Lineage (NCBI taxonomy): Eukaryota > Viridiplantae > Streptophyta > Pinopsida > Pinales > Pinaceae > Larix > Larix kaempferi. The sequence goes on from BSBM01000299.1 coordinate 23,197,405, forward strand.
TTTTAAGAAAATGTTAAGGCCTTACCTAGGCATATCTCGGTTGAGATTCAAACTGTGTCGGGATATTTTGTTTAACCTATGTTTTAAAAAAGAATGGATGCTACTATGCAAGAAATGCCATCAAGCGAAACCTTATATGTAACATAGAATGTTACTTTACTGTATAGTTTGATACGTAATTAGATGCATGTTATTTGATTGACTAAGATTAGTTTGTACTATTTTAAAATCTTTGAAAGTAGCTCGAGTGAGCTCATAAGCATCGAACCCGAACCCTGTTGGGTTTGGGAGGTAAAATCTGACCAACCTGGGCATCCTCTTCAATGAGGCTTGAACCCGTGGCCTTCCATTTACTTGCATTAAAATTGTTTAAATGTTGGAATAACCTTATGATGATGTTGAAAGGTGAAAGCTTAGGGTTTTAATTATTACGATGAGTCTACATCGTTTCAATATATATAATGTTTAAAGTTGTAATAGATGTTGTCGATGATATTTGATATGGGAAAGTAATCTCTAATATAATGTATATAAAATCAGTAGTTTATCCAAGATATTTTTAGTAGCACCAAAGCTCTTACTTGATACTTGGTTTATGAAGAATGATCATGTAAATGTTATTTTGCTTACGAAAGTAAATATATGATATGTATATTTCATTTTAGTGAATAATACCCTATTTGATGTATAGGTGTTAATACATTATAAATGTATAATGTCTACAGATTTGGAAAGTACAACTATCTAGGATTAATGTTTGAATTATGAAATAAATTGTTTTGACAGAGTGTGACTCTGTTTTCAGTTTATGAATCTTATCCTGTTTTTTTATAAATGTACATCAATCTAAACTCACTATATAAAATGTATTTATGGTATGTACTATTTATTCTAAGAGCTAGGCTATTTAGAAATTTAAAACCTAGGTGACTGACATAGCTATTTATGAACTCACAGTAATGACTTTAATTAACATCATAAACATAAACTATATTTACTTTTGTTCAGTATTTAGAGATCATATCCAATCTATGTTAATTAAGGGTGAAAAAATGAAGATGGGTGTCTATTTTGGGGGGTCTCGTGAGAAAATAATTCTGGTTTTTTCATGTTTTTCAACTTCGGGCAAACAAAAGTGATATTTTTGTTTAAAATTTCATTTTTCCGTAAAAAGAAAACTTTTGTAGAATTATGTTAGCTTTCTACTCATAATTTTTTCAATTTTTTTTATTAAGATTTGATATGTCGATTTCGCAAATTTTTGACAGTGTGTTCTTATAAAATGAAAAGACTACAAAAGAGTTATGATTTGTTGCACCACTAAAATCGTTGTTAGACTTGTGTTTTGCAAAAACAGAAAATGCTACGACAATCTACACACAATGTACTAGTGTCTGACTATAAGTTTGCATCCAATGGACCTCTATACTAATTATTATATTTTTTTAAAGTCGATCAATGGGGAAACTCAGTCGATTTTCAACAACCTTTTTGTTGCACCACTTTTCTCTCAATCCGTTATAAAAGCAAAAAATCTACGAACACCCTTTTGAAGTAGACACGTCAATGAAGAGTCCCACATTTTTTTCGATTTTTTTGGTGTTGTATTCTCAAAGTTATGGATTTTTCTTTTCGTTGTTTTTTTAAAGAGCTGAATCATAACTCGACACATGTTACGAAGATAAAACTTAAAAAAAATCAGTTATTATCTATATACAACAAAATTTATACCCTCGTAAAGTAGATTCAATGATGAATCTACTGGTATGAAGTCCGACATTCGTTTTGTTGTGTAAGAGGTGGTTTTCTCCTTCCGAAAATGGAGAAACCTGAAAATTTTGCAGAGATCTGAATCTTTCATGTTTCAGAGATTATTCGGCCGAAATAATTATTCGCCCGAATAATTTTTCGCCGGAATAATTATTCGGCCGAATAACGGTTTTCCGTAACGGCGCCGTAAATTATGGCGAAGGTTATTCGGCCGAATAACTAAACGAAAAAAAAATCACGTCGGCCGGAAAAAAATATATATATATATATATTTTTTATACTCATATAAATAAACCTAAAGTTAATTCATTATTTTCGCATGTTTGAACTTCGCATTTTTTTGTCAAACTAATTTCGGAAGGAGGAGATCATTTTTGCAAAAGGAGGTTTTTACAAGGTATGTTTCTTCTTCTATTTTACAAAAGGCACATTGAAGGAGTTTTTTTTTCTAAGGCATATTTGCAAGGAGTTTTTCCAAAATATCTCTTTTCTTATTACATTTTTACAAAGAAGACATTTTTTGCAAAAGGAGGTTTTTACAAAGTATGTTTCTTCTTTTTTCCAAAGACACATTGAAGGTGATTTTTTTCTAAGGCATATTTGCAAGAAGTTTTTTCAAAATATTTCTTTTCTTATTATATATTTGCAAAGAAGACATTTTTTGCAAAAAGAAGTCTTTACAAAGTATGTTTCTTCTTTTTTTTTCCAAAAGACACATTGAAAGTGTTTTTTTTCAAGGGATATTTGCAAGGAGTTTTTTCAAAATATTTCTTTTCTTAGACATGTTTGCAAGGAGGTTCTTTGCAAGGATGGTTTTTTTCCAAAGTAGCTTTGCACTTTTTATTTAATTGAAAGAGGTTTTTTCAAATAGTTGTTTTGCTAAGGTATTTTGCAAATGATTTTTTTCCAACGTAGTTTTGCACTTCTTATTTATTTGAAAGGAGTTTTTTCAAATAGTTATGTTGCTAAGGTATTTTGCAAAGGATTTTTTGCAAGGTAATTTTGTACTTCTTATTTCTTTGAAATTGGTTTTTTTTCAAAGAGTTATTTCTTTACAATGATTTTTTCCCAGATATATTTATAAATAAGTTTTTATTCAAAGTACTTTTTTCTAGTGGTTTTTTTCGTAGATATTTTTTCAAAAAAGTATTTTTGCAATGAATTTTACAACAAAGATTTATTTACAAGGTGTTTTATTTTCTTCCTTGGCACAAGGTGTTTTTATTATTTTCCAAAGAAGATTTTTGTTCAGAGAGTTTTTTCAAAAGAAAGTTAATTCCAAAGAAATCTTCTTCAAAAGACTCTTACAAAATTTTTATAAGGTAAAGTAAATTTCAGTTCATGTTTTTATAAATTCCGTAAATGTTTTTAAATCTTAATTTATTTATTTTTATTATAAAGTAACATGATTCTTTAATTTATCGTCTATAGATTAAACAACCATGGGCAATAAGAGAAAATGTCAAAGAAAAGCTGATCGTAAACGTGATGATGATGATAATAGAGAGAAACAAAAACTCAGATATATTGCCAAAAAACAAAGGGTTGCCGAAACGGAAGAGAGAACTATTGAAGATATAAATACAGATTTACATGATAATGTTGAAGAAATGGAAATTGAAAATAGAGTACAAGAAGAACAAATTGAAGTTGAAAAGAACATTGTAGAAGATGTAAATAGTGAATTACATGCTAATGCCGATGAAATCAATATTGAAGATCAAGTTCAAGATCCAGAAATTGGACCTGGTATGTATATATCATATATTTTCCAAATTCATTTTTTTATAATGAATTTTATTTTTTGATATATGTTAAATTAAATTTAACTTGATGTATAGGTACTTTTACTATTGATGATGAAATGTTAGAAGACATTGATTGCGACAAATATGGAGAAAAACTACCAGTACATGTTGCGCGATATCGTGCTACAAAAATTTATGATGAAGTTCTCAAGGATTACTCAATAGCAGGACAAGCACAAATTTTGAGATGTTTATTAGTGTCCAAGAAGTTAGAAGGTGCTACATCATTATTGGGTATTCACAAAGTAACAAAAGAGTCGAAATTGAAACAAAAAGTGATGGAAAATATAGGCGATGCAATAAAAAAATTTGGAAAATCCAGGAAGAAAGATATCAATGCTACACGTAAAGCAATTCATACAGCAATTCTTTCAGCTAGTACTAAACAAAAGCGTTTGACAACAGAACTAGCAAAAGCAGTTGGAACATCAAGAAAGACATTATACAAACATAGCAAATTCAAAATGCAAATAGATGAAAATAATGAACTTGCTTGTTGGGCAATTATTTGTAGACAACCTTACAAAGATAGATTAGGAGCAGGTGTTAAAGATATTGTACGAGAATATTGGTTGGAACATGCTCGAGTTTCACCAAATTCAAGAGATGTGATACGCAAAAGAATATCACGAAATGTATATGAAAGCCAACCAAAACATATAATGGACATGACACAAGTACAATTGTTCAATAAATTCAAGGAAGATCATCGTGGAATTAATATATCAATCACTACATTTGTGCAACAAAAACCATGGTATGTTCGACCTATAACTATACGTGATACATGTTGTTGCCGTTATCATGTGCAATTTCAGTTATATTATGACACGTTTCTTGAATTTGGTAAAATGTTTTGGACAAATCACCACCTCCGCCGACGATACGTGAATTCATATCTCAAATTTTATGTGAGAGAAATCACAATGAAGTATTTTATTCAAAGAAATGTGTTAATGGAAAACATTGTCATCATTGTGGAAATTTGGTGTTATTCCACAATAAATATCCTATCGATAATGATCAATCGTTGTCAAATGTAAATGTTGATTGGAAGAGATACGAATACATCAACTATAATACAAGTTCTAGTGATTCACATTCCAAAAGAATTGATTTGCTAGAAGACAAGATATGCGTCACAGATTTTCTCAAAAAATTTGAAAGCGAAATTTATAAATACACCCAACATTCACATAGAGCACGATGGCAAGATCTTCAATTCAAACAGTCTCGTGAAATTTTTCCACCCGGAACAATTTTGTCGGTGGTTGATTTTGCTGAAAACTATACATTTGCTGCACAAAAAGAAATACAGAGTGAATACTATCACTCTGACCAAGTTTCGATATTTGTCCATGTTGTATATAGACATTCTCAACAGGATGTCGATGGCATTGAAAGCACATGTGACAATCGAGATGTGATTAAAGAATATCACTTCTATATCAGCGATGATCGTACACACGACACACATTTTGTCCAACATTGTATAGAAAATATTTTCTATGACTCACTGAAAAAACGCGAAGTCAAATTCAAAGAGCATTGGATATGGTCTGATGGATGTGCGGGTCAATTTAAATCTTCATGATCATTTTTTTGGTTATGTCGACTTCATAAAGCGCTGAACATTAAACATCGCTGGAATTTCTTTGAAACTGGGCATGGAAAAGGTGAGCATGATGGTGCAGGAGCATGCGTGAAAAGAGCACTTCGAAGATGGCAAATGAACTATTCTTCAGCACGGTTTCATTCAGCTGCAGAGGTTGTCCAATGGTGTCAATTAAATCTAAGCCATGATTATAATCAACAATCAAAAGACGTGCGCAGGTATGTCCACTATTTTTTTAATTTATATTATTTCTTAAAATTTTAAAAAATGTATATACTAACATTTAAGTACATGTACACTATTTATTGTGTAGGTTTTTTTGGCTTGTTGGGGTCCAAGATATAAATAGATCAATACCATATGACGCTAGCACCATACATGGAACTAGAGATCTTCACTCTATTCAAACAAAATCATTTCACAACGTGTTTGCATTTGACAGTAGAAAACAATCATGCTTTTGTCATATTTGCATTGAAAATGTTGAGTCTACAGAAGTTTGTGAAAACATAACAAACAACTACGTAAAAGCTTGGAGACACACAAAGATTAATCCAAAAGGAAAAATGCCACTGGCAAGTGTTGAAGAATTAGAATCAGAAGAAATAGCAATATCGTCTGATGGCGATAGAATTTCATATCTCGTAAGAGAAGGTAATAAACTTGTTTTTGACATTTTAGTCAATTGTTCATTCTAATCCATCGCCATAAGTAGTCAATTTAATTCATTTAAATACGCTAACACCAATCATAACTTGCGCAGGAGATGTTTTCGCTGTGATTGCACCTGTAGACAACAACGAAAATGTCAAATATTATTTGATGCGATGCACTGAAGGAAAAATGAAGTTATTGGAGGACTACAACGACAACGGATTTACATACGAAACAGGATCCATCATTTTAAAAGGCTACTTTTTTCAGCAGACGCATATGACTTAACATCCATTATATCAAAATTTGAACTTAACATATATTTGCTTTTAAACTTCCTAATTCGTCCATATTTCTATCAAAAATTTTAACATTCATAAACTTCTGCCCAACATTAATTCTTACCATAACATTCATTTTCAACATTGAATATTTCCTAACTTAGATTAACATTTTAAACATTCCCAACACCTCCCATTCATTCTTTCCCAACAGTCATTCTTCCATAACATTCATTCTCATCATTCAACATTTCCTACCCTTGGGTTGCACCTATCAAGACATTTTAAACATTCATGCAAAACATATTATAATAACATTTATTCTCAACATAACAAATTGAAAACATTCCTTCTTCCACAACACCTCCCATTCATTCTTTCCCAACATTCCTTTTTCTCTAACACCTCCCATTCATTTTTTCCGAACATTGATTCTTACCATAACATTCATTCTCAACATTGAACATTTCCCAACTTAGAATAACATTTTAAACATTCCTAACACTTCCCATTCATTCTTTCCCAACATTCATTCTTCCATAACATTCGAAACATTCAACATTCATTCTCATCATTCAACATTTTCTAACTTCATAACATTCATTCTCATCATTCAACATTTCCTAACCTTGGATTGCACCTATCAAAACATTTTAAACATTCATGCGAAACATATTATAAATATTATCAAAACATTTTAAACATTCATGCAAAACATATTCTAAACATTTACCAAATGAGAAATAATGGACATGTACTCATGTATATAATCCAAAAAAAAGTTGATGAACATGTGAATTCAATGTACATATATATATAATCAAAAAATAAATACCCTCCATGTTCAAAACAACTACAATATATATATATCAACAAAAACAATAAAGTCTGAACCACTATCCATCTAGACCAATATCTTTCCACTATTTTCCACTAGGACCTTCCCTGGGACTCAACGCAACCTACAATACACAAAAAAACAAATTATAAATTTAGATCATAAATTATTTAAACAATTTTAAACTAAATTCAAGATATTAAGATATTAAACTCATCTACAAAACAATTCAATTATTAAAAAAATCGTACATCAAATTCTTTGAATGCATGTCCACCACTTTTTTCCCCTAGAGCCTTTCCTTTGGCTCCAAAGGATCTCAAAGAGCCAAGCTGCAACATGTACAAAAACAGTTTTCAAATAAATCAAATAAATATAAAAAATTAAACTTATATCAGAGATCATTTCTAGTTCAACAAAATTACCTCGGTGCCAATATCTGCATTCATTAAAGACCCCACATCTTCGCCCCCAATTTCCAAATGGTCTCTTCCCTAAAATTTAAATTTTGTTAATAAATAAAACATAGTAGATACAAATAATAAATTAAACAATTAACTTAAAACCAAAACAAAAAAAATTAAAATCATTAGCTCACAAGAGATGGTAAATCATCTAAAAAGTTGGAATCTAAAGAAACCTGTATAGATAAGTCAAATTAACAATAAGATACATTGATATTTATTAATATTCAAACAAACAAAAAAAATATCAAGTTCAATCATAAATATTATAATTAAAATACCTCTCCTAAGCACTCTTCATTTTGACTAAGATGCTCTTGGTTTTGACTACTCGAGACTCAAAAATTATGTGCATTTAACATTCTCGAAAACTGGAAACAAAATACATTTGCTTAATATATTTATTCCCATGTAGCAAAAAATTCAATTCAAAATGATTAATAAAAAATCAAATAGATTGTCATAGCATAATCAACAAACCTCTCCCATGCTCGATGTGTCATTGGATAACACATCTGAAGCTATATCTCGACAAGACTTAGCATAAGCCCTGAGATTATCAATGCTCAATGCATCTACCTCGGCATTCGTCTTGTAAACAAAACTTTGACGAACAATAGCACGAGCCCTCTCTCGCTCCAAACCAACTTCTACTCCAGCAAGAGCTGAAGCTAAACCATCACCTACCGATTCCCTTCCAACTGTCCCTAGTTGAGATGTTGTCTCCATCTCTGATCTTAAAGCCACAACCCTTGGTGGACGAGGTATCTCAGGTGGAGGTTGTATAGTGGTAGGGTCTCTGAGAGCGCCTTTTCGATTATATATTCTACTCTTTCCAACTCCATAAAAGTCAGAAGGAACATCAGTATAGTTAGGCTTCATACCTAAAAAAAACTCTGCATAAAAAAATCTAGCAAAATAATTAGGAACCTCATCGTTCCAAGGCAATCGACCATAAGCTGCAAGAAATCGATCATATATTAAATGTGCAATTTGAGGATGCTTGAAATATTGCACTTTCAACATTTTTCGCTTAAGGCCTTCTTTGAAATTGAACATTGAATTGGCTTGTTCTCTGTTGACTCTCTCCTTCACAACCTCCCACTTGTCTGGACCCATAACTTGGTCCCTTCGCATCCGCATCAAATGAACAAAACCATTTGTAGTTGGTCCAAGTTCCTCGTATGCATCAATGAATTTTTGCAAAGACGCCAAAACAATCTCTAGACTTTGTCGGCTCTCTGGAGGGAGATCCAAAGAACAAAGATCATTGTTCAACCTGTCATAGTGGGATCTACAACTTTCAAGAATAGTTTGTTGCACAACACCTTGCCATGGAAGCTCATCAGGTAAATCAGATGGATAAGTTGATATGGGTGTACACCCTTCGGCTAGTGGAACATATGTCGTCCTAGCTCTAGGAGGATCTTCAGGACCCTGCTCTCCACCCACACCTATTCCATCATCTACAATCCTATCTTGATCTTCCCCTCGCTCCGTTGAATTACGCACATCTTCTGAACGTCGCTCTGCTTCAAATATAGCCGTAGTCAAGAATTAACCTTGTCCATAAATTCAAAACACAAAAAAATACAAATTATACATTATTAAACATTAATGTTCATACCAACAGAAGGTTGATATCGACGCTCTCCCACAGAAGACAAAGGAGAATCATTTGTACCCCTTCGAACTTGTTGGTGATCAAATGACTGGGACCCATGCAATAAAATTGAACCCCGCAGTGAATTCGACAACCTTCGACTACCAATTGGAACACCAATTCCTGAGGATTGTGATGACCTCCTACGCTTTCCCTTCGAAGACTCTCTTTCCATTTGATATAACTTCTAAATTTACACAAATGTTAACATATTGAAATTGTACATGACTATTCTACAAGCATCAAGCCAATATTTGATAAAAAACTACAACAAAATGTAAGTCCCCCTCCTAACTCTAATTAATTAACTAAAATTCCTTACCATCACTAATATTGCAACGTAAATATATATCTAATAATCATTTCATTATCAAATACAAGTTATAACACGGTTAATTGAAGTAGTATAGTAACCTTAAAAAATTTTAATCTAACAAATATGGTTGAATTATATATGTCAATGAACAAACATCTCACTAAACATATATATATATTCTTATTAAAAGAATTCTAGCTTATATTTATGATAATACAATTTACACACATTGAAGTTGTACATGTTAACTCTACAAACTTAAAAACATATCTATTAAAGATCTGCATACAAAATGTAGAGCTGCCTAAAATAGTATAACATATATATACCCTTATTAAGAGATTTCTAGTTTGTATTTATGATAAAACAATTTACACACATTGAAGTTGTACATGTTCATTCTACAAACTTAAAAACATATCTCTTAAAGATCTGCATACAAAATGTAGAGCCACCTAAAATATTATAACTTATTTTCTTTCGTAAGTTCCTCTCCTAACTCTAAGAACACTATTGCAGCATAAACATAACATCAATAATCATCTCATAATCATTTAATTGTAATAGTATAATAACCTTCCAAATTTTTCAATGATCACTTATGTTTTCATTCTATATCTCAATAAACAAACATTCCTTAATTTTTATAAAAAAAATACCTAAGAACTTACAACATCGAATTTTTAAGTGACTTTCTACATGAACTTTGTTCATGAAAAGGTTCTGTTCATGAACTCTGTTCATGAACATGTTCTATTCATGAACAGAGTTCATGAACATGTTCTGTTCATGAACAGAGTTCATGAACTCATATGACATTCTTGTACCTCACTTAACATAGTAAAACCACCGATTGACCATTTATAAAGTTGTGTAGTATACCCTTTATTATCCCTTCATTAAGAATTAGGGAAACTTAATATGAAACTCGTTCAGGATTAGGGTTTAAATATCCATATGTATAAAGAAGCCATGGGGTTACATTTCATAAGAATAAGACAAATACATGTTATGTTGTTTGATTTTCATTTTATATATTTCAAAGCCTTACTTGCTTTATACTTGCTCTTACCATTTTTATATAAAAAAAGGAGTAACCGCTACCGCCTATAATTTGAGAGCATAACATGAACAGAATTCTATTCATGAACAGAATTCTGTTCATGAACAGAATTCTGTTCAAGGACATACAAACTGACATCTCTAAAATTAAAATTGAATATTAAATATTAAACCTTCTGATTTTAACCCCCATAACAGATATTTTTTTTAATTTTCTCCTACAGCCAACAACTCAAGAGCAGAGTTTGCATAACGATACATACCTGTATCCAAACGAGCAATGAAGAGATCGTCGATCCACGACGCCGCGACTATTCGATCCACCAACGCTCCAAACACCAACTAGTTCCTTCACCAAGCAACAAATAATGTCATCAAGTAAGAACTATAACATACACAAACAGAATCATAACGTCACAACTGAAGGAAAAACGTACCTTTCAATGACGAGCTTTCAACCCTGCACACAAAACCGCAACACCGTCGACGCAACAACACAACCGAACACACCTACCAACCAAAACGTAACGGCCGACGAGCAACATCCAATGAGCAACAGCAAGAAACAGCCGACGAGCCGACGAACTATCCAACGTAATCGCCGACGAGCAGCAGCAGGTCGTGGAGCAGCAGCGGGGTGGCGAACGTAATAGCAGCCGATCGTGGAGCGGCAACAGGTCGTGGAGCAGCAGCGGGGTGGTGACAAATCTACTGCGGGCCTGTTGCGGGGTCCAAATATTTCTAGCAAGGAATGCCAAATGGCAGCCGATGCTGGGTTTTTATGCAGAAAAATAGTTCGTCCGAACAATCATTCGGCCGAATAATTCTTCGGCCGAACAATTATTCGGCTGAAAAAGTGTTCGGCCGAATAATTGTTCGGCCGAAGAATTATTCGGCCGAATGATTGTTCGACCGAAAAACTGTTCGGCCGAATAAACTATTGCCCAAATTTTTTTTTCCGTCCGGCAACTGTTTGCACACATTTCAAGGATCTCCGTTAAACTAGACGGAGAACTGTTTGTGGTTATTCGGCCGAATAACCTCTGCATTATTCGGACGAAGAATGTAAATTATTCGGTCGAATAATGTTTATTATTCGGCCGAATAATATTTATTATTCGGTTGAATAACTGCCGCTAAGACGATTTTGCGTTGGTTTCTCACGAAAGTGTTACCCACCTTCACGTTTTCACCCTTAACTTTTCTCCCTATACTAGACTACATCGCTGAAATGCAAAAGGAAAAATACAGGGAGGCGTTTCTATTCATTCTACTCATTTACTGCTCAAATCTGATCATTTATATCATTCAGAAATAGTTTAACAAACATAAATTTATTCTTTTCTAACTTGCCTGATATAGATGAGTTATTCATAAAAAAAAACTCATAAGACATTCAACAGTTTCAGAAATAGATAAACAAGTTACATGCATGAAATGAAATGAAAACAAGTAGAACCTGATAATGTTGATAGGGTGGAAGAACACCCAAAGAGGCATGTTCCTTCCAACCTTCTCCAGAAGAAGCAGCCAAATCACATGCTCCCTTGGACCCCAGAGCCTGTTTACTGAACCACTAGGTAGAAGACTCTATGTAGAAGCAAGACACTCAGGTTGTACTTCATCAATCAATGGAGATTTGCATGCACCTCAAAACCTCCTGCACTCAGTAGAAATAAGACAGACTTACACTGCAACTCAAAACATAGCTTCCCCTCATCGAATCTCTTGTGTGCATACAATAGAACCACAAAGTAAATTTTCTCGTCAGAAAAGGTGTGAGCCTCTGCTCAAATTCGATGGGTTATAAAATATGTCTAGGTCTTTTAGTGGTCAGTTTCAATAAATGAGCCTCAAGCTCCAGTTCCACATTCCAGGGAACTTGAGCACAATTCAAAGGAGTTGTCCCATAACAACAGCTAGTTACTGAGTTCATGATGCTGCCACTTGTCCATTGCCTTCTACCCCAGATTCCATTCCTCCTAGTGGGTCAGTAAACAATCTTTCAACAGTATCTTTGAGTGAGTGTCTCCTATTTTATTTTTATTAAATAATAATATTATGCATTTACAGTCATCCTTGACCACTTGGTCAACTATAAAAATTTACAATAAAAGTTAAGACAATGTTTTACACAAACATAAAATTTCTCAAGTATTGGGTATGTTACAAACAGATCCACTTAAGCTGAACATCATCCTCGATGTTGCTTATATTCTTCATCAGAGCCTCCCTAGAACAGAATTGGATATGTTGCCCGCATATCACTTTCCAATTCCCAGGTAGCTTCATCCGGGCTAAGGTGCTTCCATTGCACCTTTACCTGCCCTATGGTACGATTCTGGAGTATAATTTCCCTCGTGTCGAGGATACAGTCTGATTCCACCTAAAAATATCCTTCAGGCTCCACCTATATGTCATTCCAATTTAGCACATGAGTAGCATCGTGCACATACTTTTTCAAAATAGAAATGTGAAAAACATTATATATTCTTAAGTTAGATGGTAAAGCCAACTGATATGCAACTGGTCCGATCCTTGATAGGACTTCAAATGGTCCACCATACCTTGGTGCTAGTTTAGCACAACTCCCAAGCTTAAAAGAACTTTTCTTGGGTTTTACCTTTACAAAAACATGATCTCCAACCTGAAACTCCTTTTCAGTCTATTTCAGATTTGCATAACATTTTCCTCTATCTTGTGCAATTTTTAAATTGCCTTGTACCAGTTTCACGGTTAGTTCCATGTCTCTTAACAAATCTAGTCCTAGCATTAATCTGTCAACAGGATTATCCCAAGAAATATGAGTACTGCATTCCGTTCCATATAAAATTTCAAATGGACTAAGACATATGAGTACTGCATTTCATCCCATTTAGTTGGTTGATCTTTAACATACATTCTAAACATTTCTTCTAAAATATGATTTACTCTTTCAGTTTTCCCGTCAGTTTGTGGGTAAAAAGAAGTATTGAAATTTAACTTAGTATTTGGACCTTTAAACAATGTTGTCCATAAATTTCTAGTAAACTTAGAATCTTGATAAAAAATAATTACTTTTGGAATTCCGTGTAAGCGAAAGATTTGCTTCATAAACACATCAACAATGTTAGGAGCTTTAAAAGTAGTTTTAGCAGGAATAAAATGAGCAACTTTACTAAGTTTATCCACAACCACCATTGTTGAGTCATTCTGTTTTTTATTCTTAGGAAAACGAGTGATAAAATCAATACTTATAATTTCCCACTTCCATTCCGGAATTGGAAATGGCTGCAATAGGCCAGCTGGGTGTTGATGCTCGTCTTTAATTGTCTGACATTCAAAACATCTAGCTATGTATTCAGCCACTTCATTCTTCATGTTTGGCCAAAAGTATAATTTTCTCAGCATAGTTATCATTTTCTGATAACCAAGGTGTCTCGAATAAGGAAATTTATGAATTTCATCCAAAATCATCAACTTAACTTTTGACACATTAGGCACATAAAATCTATTTTTATAAGTCATTAAACCTTTTTCGTTAATGATGTAATCTGTTATTACATTTTCAGATACATTTTCAGCAATTTTATCATGTAATTTCTGATAATTTTCATCTTGTTTAATTCCTTCTTCAATCTGATTTTCCAAATCTGTTTTATATGTGTTGATTGCTGCCACAAAGTTTAATTTAGCGTTTCTGCTCAAGGCATCAAAAACCTTGTTTTCTTTGCCCTTAATGTGTTGAATCTTGAAATCGTATTCGCTAAGGAAAGCTAGCCACCTATCTTGCCTTGCATTAAGATTTGTTTGATCCAATAAGTATTTTAAGCCTTTATTATCTGTTATTAATGAAAATTTTCTTCCATTCAAGTTATGCTGTCACATCTTTAATGCATGTATCATGGCTGCCAGCTCTAGATCGTAAGTTGTGTAGTTCTTTTCATAAATATTTAGCTTCCTAGACTCATATGTTATGACATGACCTTCTTGAGTTAAGACCCCACCAAGTCCATCGTTGCATGCATCCGTGCATACAATGAAGTCCTTATTTGGATCAACAATTTTTAATATAGGTGATGTTGTTAATAATTCCTTTAATTTCTTAAATCTTTCTTCGCATTTTTTATCCCAGAGGAATTTCTTTCCCTTCTTTTGCAAAGAAGTTATGGGATTCACAATTCTTGAGAATCGTTCAATAAATTTTCTGTAGTAACCTGTTATCCCGATAAATGACCGTACTTCAGTTATGTCTTTAGGGACAGGCCACTCATTAATTGCTCTTATTTTATCTGGGTCGACATAAATTTCGTCTTTAGATATTATGTGACCTAAGTACCGTATTTTGTCTTTATAAAACTCATATTTACTGAACTTAGCATAAAGATGATGTTCTCTTAAAACTTGAAGAATAATCCTTAAGTGTTCGTCGTGTTCTTCTTTAGTTTTAGAATAAATTAAAATATCATCAATTAAAACAATTACAAACTTATCTAGGTACTTATGCAGAACGTTATTCATTAAACACATGAATATTTTCGGTGCATTAGTTAGCTCAAAAGGCATAACTACGAACTTGTAATGCCCATAACGGGTCATGAAAGCGGTTTTAAAAATGTCTTCATCCCTAATCCTGACTTGATGGTATCCAGACCTCAAGTCTATCTTAGTAAATATTGTTTCTCCGCATACTTGATCGAATAGATCATCAATGCGGGGCAAAGGATATCATTTTTTAATGGTCATTTTATTAAGTTCACGGTAGTCTATACATAAACGTAAGGTACCATCCTTGTTTTTAACAAATATAACCGGTGCTCCCCAAGGAGACACACTAGGCCTTATGTAGTTCTTATCAATTAGTTCTTCTAGCTGAGATTTCATTTCATTTAATTTCAGAATGTTCATTCTGTAAGGAGCCTTTGAGTTTGGTACCGCACCCGATACTAACTCAATGATGAAATCTAGTTCCCTTTTCGGATGTAGTCCTGGAATTTCTTCCCGGAGTACATCAGAAAAGTCCTTCAGAATAGGTATGTCTTCCAATTTTATCTTATCTTCCTTATATGAATGTTCGTCATTAATCACATTTACAGCAAACATTTTACACCCTTTTCTTACCGCCTTTTTCACTTGTAAAGCAAAAATTTGTCTACCAGATGTTTTCCTAGGGATTCCTTTTACTGTTTCAATTTTCCCTTCATTATTTAAACAAGTAAAATACTTTTCAAAATAGTTCAGTATTACTCTATGATGTTTAAGCTAGTCCATACCTATTAATACATCATATGACCCTAATGGTAAAATATTCAACTTAACTTGCGTATTTAATTGACTCATAAGCAAATCACAACTTTTAACGAATTCTACAACTTTTCTTTTGGTTCCTGTTGCTAAATGAAATAACCACGATTTATTAAATTTTTCTACTTTTAGATTGCAACTTTTCATTAAATCAGGTGATATGTAACTCAAACTTGCACGTGGATCAATTAGAATAGAGATAGGTTTGCTTTGTATCATACCTTCGATCTCGACCATGGAAATTTGGTGGTCTGCTTGTCGATTTTCCAGCGCTGCATTGATTCTGGGCACCTCCCTTGCTAAATCACCAACTGTTGGTTCTGTTTGCATCATATGAATGTTGTTGACTGTCTTTCTTTTGAGTGGACAGTTTGCTCTAGTATGCGGTCCATTACAGTCATAGCATTTTAAAGGTGGTCTTTGTTCATTAATCCTGGCATTATTATTATTATTATTATTATTGTTATTAGGCACATTTCTTGCAGATGTGTAATTCTGTGGTGCATTACCTCTGCAATTATTAACTTGAAAACTTCTATTATTGAAACTTTTATTATTTCCAGAATTCTTGAAATTAAAAGTTTTCTTTTTATGCTCAAAGTTACTTGGTTTATTATTCCTTCAACTTGATACACCTTCTCTTTTCTTATTCTGTTCAAAAAAGAAATTGGCCTTTCTCATGGCTTCCTCAAGAGTTGTAAGATTATCGTATTCAATTCTATCTTTTATCTTAAAGGGTAAGCAGCTCAGAAACCTTTGTACCTTATGTTTCTCCTTAACTAAGTAAGGTACATACCTTAACAGACTGAGAAATCTGCTACTTAACTCCTTCATACTCATAGAACCCAATTTTAAATCATAAAACTCTTTTGCCTTATCTTTGTAATATTGTTCGGACAAAAAAAGTTCCTTGAATAATTTCTTAAATGCACTCCATTTTATAGTTCTTTCTTTAATTCTTTTAACACTCTTAATATCCTGCCACCAAATGTCTGCCTTTCCAGTCAGATTATAAATGGCCATCTTGACTTTTAACTGAGAGGAATAATCGTAAATCTGAAAATGCTTCTTCATATCGGACAACCATGCTTCAGTTGTCTCACCCTTTTCATTTTCACCATTAAATGTTGGTGGTTTTATCTTCTTAAATTCTCCTGAAATTTGTTCATAAGGGTTATGCTTTCTTTTTTTAGGACTGTAGTCACTGTCACTGTTGTCCCGATCATAATTATGATTTCTGTTATAAGTTTTATCATCATATTCCGAAGATGAATCACTGTCACTTTTATAATATTTTACCTTCTTATCTCTATGTTTATAGGAAGTTGTTCCAGATTTAGATTTTATTTCCGTTCTCTTATCTTTTTCACCATTTTGACAATTTTCTAGTAAAATCTGATTTAGTTCCTCTTGTTCCCTTAAAATTCTTTCATTCTCTTCTTTTACATTTTTTATTTCAGCTTTTAAGTCCTTAAATATACGTTAAAGTTCAGATGACTGATCATTCAATTCTACATAAATTTCTTCGTTAACATTCTCGTGTTCATTATTATTACATTCACTACGATTAGATATGTCCTCTGTGGATTCTTCCAGTATTTCCATACCTGCAATTAAATATAAAATATTGTTCTGTACAGAAACAAATTTAAACAAAAGTTAGTAACTAAGTTTTTTTGTTTTCATTTTCTATTTGCCCACGTGAGCCTATTTCAGGCCTAAAGTTTGAACTCGCGCTCTGATACCACATGTAACATCCCAAAAATTCATAAAAAATTAAAAATTTTCTAAGCGGTCTAAAAAGATATAAAATGCTATGTGGAAGTATAACATTCAGCAACTATGTTAACTGTTTAATTAAATGGGACGTTTAAAGTCTCCATAATTTCAATGATCATTTAGGTTGTCTTCAATCAATGGTGTCGTAACACCTAAGTAAGTATTAGTCCATAAGATAATTTTGTTGTAATACCTTTAGTTAGCGACTGCAGTTCGTTAATTCATCTGTCTATTTTATTGTTGTAATTATTATATGAGCACTAAATGCTTTTGGTTTAACATCGTAATCCTTACTCTATCAGTCGTCTTTCTACAAATTTTAAAAAACCAAAGGTCATATAAAGGGCTATGTTGTAACTATAGTTATGAAGTGTCATCCTTTTATATTAAAAGGGTTGCGACCACCTTACATTCTATTGTAACTTTATAATGATCTTTTGGTTGATAGTTATGATGGAAATTACTGTTGTTGTAAGTATATTTATTTATCTTAAAAAGTTAATCCTAGGAAAGTAGGATGTGTTTAAACTTTAAAGGAGTTGACAAGAGGATGCCTGTACAAACCTGTCTTACTTAGCTTTTGCTAATGCACGCATTTGTTTGTTTGACCAGATCACAGGTTTAATTATACTATACAGGGTCTAAATTCAAGTTTCTTGTATTATGGATTCATATGGTCAAAGTTCCAATATGATGAGATTAGTACACTTGTCCTAGGTTAAGCTAGGTGCTGGTATTTCTTATCTATACTATGTGAATGATTAAAGTATTTAAAATAAGCAATGGTAGTAGCTTATGGTTATTGGTATGTTTATGGATTTATGACAAGCGTGATTAAACCCAAACTATGGGAAAAGTGGGTTTTGATATCACCCAACGCTATATTAATGTGTAACCAAAAATACATTTTGTGAACTATGCAAAAGTGGGTTTTCGTAATGATCTTGGTAGTAGTTGGAGCATTTATGAACTTCACGTGGTTTGGAAATTAATGTTTCTTGAGTTTAACAAAATCCTACCACTATGCATTCGGGGTTTGGTCTTATTTGCATTTGATGTGCTTCATCGTGGAGGAGAGAGGGAAGGCCCTCTCGACTTCCCGGGTTTCTCCTTCTGCACGATATCAAACAAATAGTTTGTTACAGTGTTGGTTACAATTGTATGGTGGTTCTTTAATGCTGCGAGGTCGTGCAAATGCAACAACCACTCTGGTTTTCCTCTCGGCCTAGGTTCCACTCCTGCAAGGTGATCTTAAAGGTTAAACTTTCGTTGTTTGTAGTGCATTCTTCAATTTAAATATATTAATGGAGTTGTTTTTTTTTTAACTTCACCGTCCTTTAATGGCAGGGATTCCAGTTGATGCATACGATGCTTGGTCTCATGCAAAGGTTGGAACCTACCTCTAGTGGTGTGACAACCACGGTAAGCCTAGATTTTGATACCCAGAGTCTCCTCTGTCAGCGAAGGGAGGTCGTTTCAGTTTTAGGTTGTTCATCTTGTAATGTTGTTTGTTTTTAAAACAAAAGACGTGGGCAAAGTTAGGGTTTGTCAGGCTTAAAGCCTTGCTTGGACCTTCGTCTATTTTTATGGTTGAACTTTAAGGAAAACGGGTTTCTTGTATAGAGAACCCTTGACAGTGTTACTGTGTTTATTGTAAAACTCTCATGGAAATAAATGATACTGGCTTCTTAGTTTCGTTCTTCATTTTTGACCTTCAAATGCTATATAAGCACTGTGTAATAAATGTTTGCTCGTCATTTTTTGAAATGATGATCCTGTAATGTCATTTTAATAAGTTTTGGTATTTGGATACTTTCATTTTTATGTCATAGGGTTGAACCCTGGAGATTCCGTAATACTTAGGTTTTGTAAATTGATTATATTGAACTATATGTAGATACAGGGCGAGCTCTCCAAGTGAGACTCAAACCCTCTGCCCTTGTTCACAATGCTATGTAATGCATCTATTCAAATGAAAAGATTAAGGGTCTAATCCCAACTTCGTAGCTTTTGTTTCCTATCAGGGTTTTCTCCATCCCTGTCACGACGGTTTGCATTTTAAGAAAATGTTAAGGCCAACTTCGGCATATCTCAGTTGAGATTTGAACTTTGTTGGGATATTTTGTTTAACCTATGTTTAAAAAAAAATGGATGCTACAATGCAAGAAATTCCATCGAGCGAAACCGTAGATGTAACATATAATGTTACTTTACTATATAGTTTGATACGTAATTCCCTGCATGTGATTTGATTGACTAAGATTAGTTTGTAATGTTTTAAAATCTTTGAAAGAAGCTCGGGTGAACTCATAAGCATCGAACCCGAACCCTGTTGTGTTTGGGAGGTAAAATCCGGCCAACCTGGGCATCCTCCTCAACGAGGCTTGAACCCGTGGCCTTCCATTTATTTGTATTAAATTGTTTAAATGTTGGAATAGCCTTATGATGTTGTTGAAAGGTGAAAGATTAGGGTTTTAATTATTACAATGAGTCTATATCATTTCAATATATATAATGTTTAAAATTGTAATAGACGTTGTCGATGATATTTGATATGGGAAAGTAATCTCTAATATAATGTATATAAAATTAGTAGTTTATCCAAGATATTTTTATTAGCACTAAAGCTCAAGTACTAGATACTTGGTTTATGAAGAATGATCATGTAAATGTTATTTTTCTTACGGAAGTAAATATAAGATATGTATATTTCATTTTAGTGAATAATACCCTATTTGATGTATAGGTGTTAATACAACATAAATGTATAATGTCTACAGATTCACAAAGTACAGCTATCTAGGGTTAATGTTTGAATTCTAAAATAAATTGTTTTGAAAGAGTGTGACTGTGTTTTCAGTTTATGAATCTTATCATGTATTTTTTATAAGTGTAAATCAATCGAAACTCACTATATAAAATGTATTTTTGGTCTATACTATTTATTCAAAGAGCTATGCTATTTAGAAATTTAAAACCTAAGTGACTAACATAGCTATTTATGAACTCACAGTAATGACTTTAATTAACATCATAAACATAAACTATATTTACTTTTGTTCAATATTTAGAGATCATATCCAATCTATGTTAATTAACTTTTCTCCCTGTACTAGACTACATCGCTAAAATGCGAAAGGAAAAATATAGGGAGGCATTTCTATTCATTCTAATCATTTACTGCTCAAATATGATCATTTATATCATTAAGAAATAGTTTAACAAACATAAATCTATTCTTTTCTAACCTGCCCGATATAGATGAGTTATTCATAAAAAAAGAACTCATAAGACATTCAACAGTTTCAGAAATAGATAAACAAGTTGCAGTCATGAAATGAAATGAAAACAAGTAGAACCTGATAATGTTGATAGGGTAGACAGACACCCAAAGAGGCGTATCCCTCCCAACCTTCTCCAGAAGAAGCATCCAAATCACTTGCTCCCTTGGACCCCCGATCCTGTTTACTGAACCACTAGGTAGAAGACTCTGTGTAGAAGCAAGGCACTCAGGTTGTACTTAAACAATCAATGGAGACTTGTATACACCTCAAAACATCTGCACTCAACAGGAAAAATCTTCAATCACCGGAAATAATACATACTTACACTGCAACTCAAAACATAGCTTCCCCTCATCGAATCTCTTGTGTGCATACAACAGAACCACAAGGTAAAATTTCTCGTCAGAAAAAGTGTGAACTCTGCTCAAATTCAATGGCTTATAAAAGATTCCTAGGTCTTTTAGTGGTCAATTTCAATAATTAATGAGCCTCAAGCTCCAGTTCCACATTCCAGGGAACCTGACCACAATTAAAGGGAGTTGTCCCATGACAACAACTAGTTACTGAGTTCATGATGCTACAACTTGTCCATTGCCTTCTACCCCAGATTCCATTCCTCCTAGTGGGTCAGTAAACACTCTTTCAACAATCTCTTTGGGTGAGTGTCTCCTATTTTATTTTTATTAAATAATAATATTATGCATTTATAGTCATTCTTGACCACTTGGTCAAACATAAAACTTTACAATAAAAGTTAAGACAAAGTTTTCAACAAACATAAAATGTCTCAAGTATTGGGTATGTTACACTATACCAGATTGTTTTGGGATGCAACCTTGTTATCCTCCACATCTAGGTGTTATTCCAATAAGTTGCATGTTGAACTTATAGTGATCATATTATTGTAACAATTTCAAGCCTTGTTATCGACCGAACATTGTGCCTTAAAGGATATAGGGTTTACATTGCCTACCATCCTTGAAATGAGAGGATGTGCTCGGGGACTTTCCTTGGGATATGTTACTTGGAAAATTAAAAAAGGTCTAACCCATGAGCGGGGAGTGGAGATGAATAAAAATTACTTGTTAATTAATAAAATCATTCCAAGGGAAAGGTATACTTTCTCTAGTTGACGAAATATATATCTATAACTCACTACTAGGTGAAAACAAGAAGATGGGAAACACTTTTTTGAGTGAAGGGTTAGGATGTGTTCGGGTTGTAATTTTCAATTTCTCTGTTGAGAAAATAGTCAACACATTTTATTGGCCGAGATTTTTTAAAATTCTTAGATGAAAGTTTAAAAATTATTTCGTCTGAGAAATTGGACAAGTTTACCTTGGGTTAAAAATTTTCTTAGTTGAGAAATTAACTAATTTTTAGTAGCTCAACTCTTAGGAAAAACTCTCGACCGAGAGTTTAGATTGTTTGCCAAAATTTTGGCCTATATTTTAGATTATTGTCCAAACTCAAGACCAAGAGTTTGTTTGTTATATAAATTAGGAAAAATTCAACAAGGACCCACACATATTCAACCTCACCCTCACGTTTCCTTGCAAAAATGAAATGGTACAAACCCTAACATAGGCGTGAAACTCCCCTCAGCTAGAAACACCCAGGTTTGAATCTTCCTTGGTTCCCCATATGGTTTGTAGCATGCAGGTTCGACAAAAAACTTCAACAAGACCCCACAAATATTGGAACTAGCCCCATATTGCCCCGTGAAAAGGAAAGGATACCAAGCGCCTTTTCATCATCACCATGCCTCATCTTTGGTTTGTTTTATCAGTTGAAATATATTTAATTATTTTGGTTCATATAAACTTTTTGCATGCATATGTTGTTCAAAAGAATTTTTATCTCACATGATATAACCATTTATCGGTATCCATACTCTAGCCACTCATATTTTGGGTGATTATTTTACCATAAAATATCTATTAGCAACACCCTTAATCCATTTGACATGCACAATTACTTAAGTGATAGTACATTTTGTTATATTTGTACCATGGAACATTTTAGGGGCTAATGTTAGCCCACAGGCTATATTTAGGGGTTTTAAATTTTTAATGGGCTATTTTTTATTAAACACCCATTAGGTATGATTAGCCCAAATTGTATTTATTTATTTTTAATGAATAAAAGGTTATCTCCATAGAATATAAAAGGGGGAGGCAATATAATCACCCCTCTAAAAATTGATTTAAACCTTTGTTCGCCCACGAAAATCACTAGGGAGCTCTCATTAGCCCCTGATTTCTAGAAATGGTAGTCTCTAGGGGATCTTTCTCCTTCTATCGATAATGGAAATCAAATTCAAAGTTACATTCATCCCAATTTTATGGGTTGAATCTCTTTTTACAAGTTCCTTAATGTCCACATGAGAAGGGTAGTTGATATTTCTTATTAGGCCTTATAGTGACCCATTTGCATCTAGAAGATATTTGAATCCCATCTCCTGAGATCCAAAGTTTCCCCAAGAAACGTGGAGATTGTGAACCTAGTGATTAGTGATGCGACAATAACAATTTTGTGGGTGTTTGGGGCATCATGCCACGGGGTTGCGACCTCATTCATAACCACATATTTGGGTGTGTTGGGGCCCATGAAACTACTTATAACCAATGGAATTTTATTTCTACTTGTGTTTTTGTTCTCCTTTATGGGACAGAACATGGGTGGAGCAACCTAGAATCCCATTGTCTTCGCTACTTCTTTTGATTTGGGCATTGTCAGATATTTTGACATATTTCTTGTTTGGTTATTTAATTTTATGGTTCTCCAATTATTTTTGCAAGGTTGACATGTTGTATTTTGTGGTTGGTTAGACTACTATTAGGGCATGAATGTTTCTCTTTTAGTAACAAGAAATACATTAAATATGGACTTATACAGCTAGAAAAATGGATAAGTGAAGCATCAGAGAAGGTATGAAATGCTTGTTAGTTTTTCATCATTTAATTCAATATCATCTAGGATCTTAGCTGAGAGAACAACATGTACAACATATCAGGCATAAGAGACAAGAGACACAAAGCATTTCACCAGGGAAAACCAAGAAGGTGAAAAACCCCACAACTTCCTCAGAGATAGAATAAGCACCAATACAAAGATCACCTAGATGAATCCCCAAAAGATAAATGTCTGCAGTAGCTACTCCTCCTCCACTTGTGCAAACTCCTCCTCTCTCTCACTAATGCGAAGTGAGTGAATGAGAGAATGTGTCAAATGAGAGAGTCACACTCTCTATTTACACTTTTACATTCACTTGACCTTTACTCAACTAGGTCGGCCCCAACTTAACCAATTAACATAATGTTGACTGGGCTGACCCCACTAGGGTGGTCGAATAACCCTTTAACCCACATGACTCATATACGGCTGACCCCATCAAGGTGGTCTAATAACCCATCAAATATAAGTTTCGACACTTATAATATAACTTGCAACACTTGCAAATACAACTGAAAACACTTGCAATCGGAGGAATAATACATCTCCGTTGGGGATACAATAAAGTACAAATGTAATACATACAATATACAAGTGAATATCTTCTGAAGTTACAAATACATCAACACTATGTCTTAACTAGGAAGGTATTCTCTTGACACAGGTCATCAATACATGTCGGCACAAGTCTTCAATTCTGGAGTTGGATCATCGTCACTGGATCACGGAGCATCATCATCACTACTGCTGTACTCATCATCTTGATCACTGGACTATCTCTCAATTCTTCTCGTCATTGGAAGTTCTACAGAGACAACCCTTTTTCATGTTGGTTGTAGGCCTAGCCTCCTGTAGGTCTTCATCATCTCTGTGAGTTGGCCATCCTGTGGATCCCAGGACTGATTACGTGCGTCAACAAAACCTCGAAAGAGCATCCTAGGACTTTTACGAGCACGCAACTCAACCTATCGGATCTCCTAGGGAGCTATTACATGTGACCACCACAAAACCTTAAAAGAATGTCCCAAGAACGTTTATGTGCATAGCACGACTGACACAAACTCTAAAGAGCATCCCAGGGCTTTTACATGCCTAGCACAACCTATCGGATCTCCCAGGGAAGTATTATATGCCATAGGACAAAACCTTGAAAGAGAATTTTCCAGATATCCTAAGGAGCTATTATATGCCATAGGCAAAACCTCGCAAAAGTATCTGCAAGCCTCCCAGGGCAAGATTATATGTCCTCCCAAGCAAAACCTCGAAAGACCATTTGCCAGATATGTCAGGGAGCTATTGTTTGCCATAGGAAAAACCTCGCAAGAGTATCTACACATCTCCCAGGGAAAGATTATATGCTTATCGCACAACCTATCCATGACCACCCTGTAGAAAAACCTCGAAAGAGTATCTGAGCTCAGACTATCGGATCTCCCAGGATCTCTTCTATGCTACTTGCACAATCTTTCCATGGCCAACCTGTAGAAAAACCTCAAAAGTGTATCCAAGCTCAGACTATCGGATCTCCCAACATCTTTTCTATACTACCTGAACAATCTATCCACAGCCACGGAGTATCAACCTGATACTCATGATCATACTGATCATCATCATATAGTACATCATCTTGATGCACATCATCATCACATGATCACCCTGATCATATACACAGCATCATCCTAATGCATATCATCTGGATCATCATCCTGATGCTCATCACACATGATCATCCCGATCATCATCATAGCATTGTCCTTATGCATATCATCTGGAGCATCATCCTGATGCTCATCACACATGATCATCCTGATCATCATCATAGCATCATCCTGATGCATATCATCTGGATCATCATCTTGATTCTCATCGCACATGATCATCCTGATCATCATAGCATCATCCTCTTCAGATCATCTCATCGTCCACGGAGCACATCCCATATGCACATCATACAACACTTACACCACCGACATGGGAGAACACTTCTACCACCATTCTGGGAAGGCTCCAGCCCTTACTTTTTCACCATGGGAGAACACATCTACCACCATGTGAAAAATGGCTCAGCAATTACATCACGACCATGGCAGAACACATCTACAACCATGTCGAAAAAGCTCATGTACATCTGCGTCTTCTGGACTCATCACTTCCCCTTGGAAGGAACCTCGATCTGAAGTACACCAAGCCTCTCTCTGAAGTACTCGAACTTCACTTTGGCTAGTGGTTTGGTCAATACATCGGCAATCTGCTCATTCGTTGCAACATACCGGAGCTTCACTGCTCCTCTCTACACCATATCCTTGATATAGTGATACTTGATCTCGATGTGCTTTGACTTGTCATGGAACACTGGGTTCTCAGACAACTTCATAGAACTCTGGTTCTCACAAGTAGCATCCAACTGGAGATCAAATAAATCAGACATTAGCTTCCTTAGCCATACTGCCTCAGAATTAGCCAAACAAGATGCGACATACTCTGCTTCAGTTGTACTCAGTGCTACGCAGGATTAGTTCCTGCTAAACCAGGATATCACACCTGATCCCATACTGAAGCAGCACCCCTAAGTGCTCTTCCTATCTACAACACTTCCTGCCCAATCTGAATCAACATAACCCTCTAGGTTAAACTTTTGATTCGCATCATACTTGAGCCCATAATCAATCGTAACATTCTTGTACCTCAGAATATTCTTTACAGCAATTAGGTGAACATGTCTAGGATCCATCAGGAACTGGCTCAAAGTGTTCACCGCAAAGCAAATATCTGGTCTTATGTTTGTCAGGTACATCAAGGACCCAATCATATGACGATACATCGTGGAATCAACCGAATCTGATGAAGCATCACTCAATAGCTTCAGGATTGATGCCATAGGTGTGGCCATGGACTTGCAATCCACCACTTCAGGATCTCTACTGCATACTTCCCTTGTCCAAGGAAGATTCCATCTGCACTCTATGACACCTCCATACCTAGAAAGTAATGCATCATACCTAAGTCCTTCATCTCGAAATCGACAGCAAGCTTCCTCTTCGTATTGGAAATCAACCTATCCTCACCTGTCACAAATAGGTCATCCATATACAATAGGAGTATCACTAGATTGCCTTCCTCAACCTTGTATTAAAGGTTGGAATCCGCTTTACTCTTGGTAAAGCCTAAACTGGATAGGAAGCTGTCTATCTTTCCGTACTATGTCCTGGGTGCTTGTTTCAAACTGTACAAAGATTTCTTCAATTTGCACACATGTGACTCCTTGTCATGTGTCTCAAATATGAGTGGTTTCTCCACTTCCTCTTCGACTACACCATTCATGAAAGTTGTCTTGACATCCATCTGGTGTATCTTCCACTTCATCACTTGCCTTGTATTTCTCTATGCTTCCATCTGCAACATGCTTGATCTTGTAGATCCACTTGGAAGCCACAACAAGCTTCCCTTCTGGTCTTGGGACGACATGCCAGACATAACTCTTCATGATCGATTGGTACTCCTCGATCATGGAATCCTTTCATTACTGCATCCCTAATCCTGGGAACTTCAGATTCTTCAATATCTTCAATAGGTAGTTTTCTTGAAATACTTCGCTGGAACAAATGTTGTGTCTCCGTCGCTTGTTTCTTTGAAGCAAGTCTCTCTTGTAGGTGATGGTACATGGTCTTTCCTACAAGACAAGTTCAATTGCATGATTAGAAACATTTCATATATTTCAGAATAATTCTTACACATAAAGACATATGTCATACAGTCATGCAATTATCTTAGCCAATGCTTCAATACAATAGTTATCCATATCTCGTAACTTTCTAGATGCCTTCCATCTCTACCAGAACATTGTTAAGAGTGTGCACAACTCCCAACATGTCAGCAAAGAGGTTTCATTCTAGACAAGTAGCAATGGAATGTTGTACAATACCATAGGCCACTTACCCATTACTTGCATATTAGTAGTATCTTGTTCATTAATGCAACTTTTCTATTATGCATAATATACATCCTAAATCTAGGAACATAAGCATGTACATGACTGGACAACATCATTTAAGTAATCAAATATATAATAAATGAAAATTCAAATACTTGTCTTTGTTTGGTTGTGTTGGTGTTTATTATGTGTTAAATAATTCCAATATTTAAATTGTCAACCCGAGGAGGGAGCTTATGAGATGCAATCACTATATGTGCAGGATTGAAGGCTAACATGCAACTTTAAACTACTTGCATGACTTTTATAATTATTCTATCTACGAAGAACAAGAAACTGATTAACCAATGAAGCAAATAGAAAACTTAATAAAGATGTTTAATTGAACTGTATTTGATTATGGAAACAAGTAGAAAACTTGATAAAGATATTTCTTATTAATCCAAATCTTAAACCATGAACATCTTCATTATTTGTATGAATGGAAACTAATCCTATGTTAATTAAATGAAACTATCAAAAACTAAAACAACTTAAGAAATGGAATTACTAACTATTACTTGGAAGACAAACTATCTAGAAACAAGACTAATAAATTATGAATAGTAACTAATTAGCAGATCAGATTGAAGAATTGAAGTTTGGAAGAAGGTTGAGAAGAAAGTTTCAAGAAGAAAGTAGGAGAAAGGAGGAAATAATAACAAGACTTAATTAAGAACTTTACGTAACATGAAATAAACTTTAAATTACATCTAAAACTGTTAAGGAGGAGTAAGAAGAATTGTGATTGAAGGGCAGAATAAATTAGATTCAGAAAAAGGCCTAAAGTAATACAGAAAGTAAACAGGTCCAAATGACGACCCGAACGCTTGTATAAATGGCGGTCCGAATGACAATCTGAATGGAGGAAAATGAGTTAAAGTGAGGAAAATGAAGAATTTGGATGATTTAATTACCAACTGGCTTAAGCAAATGATCCTACTCTGCATAGGAAGCAGTAGAGAGATGATTAGAGGCTAAGAAATTATCTATGCAAATCATTACCTAAGAGGAAGAATGATTTTATAAGAAGTAGGAAGAAGGTTGGAATAGAAGAAGGAAGAATTAACCTACAACAAACAAGAAGAAAAACTAACAGCGGAGAAAAGAAAGAAAGGAATGCTAACTATGGAATATTTTGGAAGCAATATCTAACTATGATGATGGAAGAAGGATTGAAAACAAACTACAAATTATCAAACTACTGAACTATCGGTAGACCATTTTAACTCAGAAGAAGGAAGGTTGTATTAATAGCATAATATTAATTACAGAGGAATGAGGATGACCTACACAGGAAAAATGAATTAGATTACACACAAAGGAAATAAACTAGTTAATTGCAAGAAAAGAAATGCAGAAAAAGATAACAAAACCTCTGGTTGATGAGGGGCCCTTCCCAGCAATCAGAGGGGAAACTAAATCATCTTAAATGACTGTCAGCAGAGCATCAACGAACTGCTACTTCCATTAGCTGAGAAAATTACAGTGTTTACAAAGAATAAACTATCTATCTCGGTCTATCTCCATATGGATCCTCTATGTCTGCTGTGTTTATCCAAAGGAGGCCTCTATTTATAAGTTACAAATGGTGAGAGGGTGGACAGAGTTGACCTCTCTAATAATAAAAGTGTTTAAATGATTATAATTGTTGGTTTAATTGATACATGCCAACGCAAGGAGCATTCTTCAAACTTTGACGGAGTTGATTCCTTCACAGGGAAGCTACAACGTCGATCTACCCAACTCCTCGGCGTCAATCCCATCCAATGCGAACAACTGAGCATTTGTTTCATCAAAACGTGAGCAGAAGCACATGCTAGAGCGTCGACGTGGGCACAAGAGTTATGTTGGCAGACTGAGCGTGGGAATGGGAGTTATGTCGGCCAACTGAATGTGAACAGGTTGAACTCCTTCCAGAATGACGACGTGCAAGAGCGTGAACATGTGCGAATGATCCTCGACCGAACGAATAGAAGAATCAGAGCGTGGGGGTGTTGACGTGGATGAGAAGTGTGCTGTCGATCTTGGATGGCCTGGGGATGAATCTTCCAGAACCAAATCTCCTTAACCATGCCCAATGCGTGGCAAACAGAACCCACGTGCCCCCTTTTGCATTTAATGGTATGAGATGTGTCAACCATGGATTTCGCAAGCTAAACAAAGGGCTGAATGATGAGCTGAACGCGTTTTAAATTAACACATAAGCACGCGATCTGAATGAAGGGTCATTTGAGAAACGCAGCCTGCAAATTAAAACATAAATACCAATTATGCCCATAAAATGTCAATTTAACATAAATAAATCATGATATAACGAAATATCAACAAGATTTGCATAGTAAGTAAAATATGTGCATAACTGGGCTATTTGATGGGCTAAATGGAAAATAAAACAACTTACTATAGCAAAAATGATAGAAATAACACCATTTCGAGTAGATTAGATGATAAAAAATGGTGACAAAATGGACGTCAACACTCCCCCAAACCGAAGATATGCCAGGTCCCACTAAGCAAAGAGAAAAAGAAATAAGGAAGAAGTGGATGCGGCTGGATGGACTTAGAAAGGATGAGAGCCAGTAGAGTGATGGTGAGGATCAAGCAGGGGTCAGTTTTTAAAACAAGGTCCAATTGAATATTTGAACAATCATGAGACGAAAATTTGGCATGTTTAAACGATCATGCCATTATTCAGAATTTTTGAAACGTATACCATAATAAAGATATGTGTGTTAATAAATTCATATGGTTTGTGAACTATTCAACCATGTCCAAAGTAAACTTTGGACAGGTTGAAAGAAACTTTTCATCATGGGATTATAACATAGTGCATCAAAAATCATGATGATCTTTTAATTAATAAAATGACGGTTCTCATGTTGATTTTTTGCATATAACTTAATGAAAAGTTAAAACCATATGATAACCAGATAATAATTCTAAAAATCGCAATAATGCATGATTAATCGATTCATTGGGTGAAGTCAAGATGAATCAAAGGAATGCGATCGTGTGTAGAGATGATATTTGATTAATCCCTGATATGGTTAATCAATAAAATTTCAAAATTTAACTATATTAGCACACTTAATCATGATTTTATAAGCTATGGTTTCATTCGGATCATCATTCATTTGATTCATTCGACCCTTCATACAGACCATTTTTATGTACAAGATGTGCTTGCTGGATTTGATTGCTGTTGATTATGCAGAAAATTTCTAAGGCTGCGAGCACACAAAAAGATGATGTAAACCTGCTTTTTTTTTAAATATTTAGTCACTCTTCTTTGTTCAACATGGATCAGAACAATTTTTTTTCTTCTGTTACTTGCATTATTCGTGAAACAACAGATTATTGTATAAGAACTTTAATTATAAGTAAAAAAAAAATAGAAGCAATTATGAATCCTAGTAAACAGATAAAATAGAAATGATTTTGAATCCTCCCCCAAACTGAAGGAATGGCACGTCCTCAGGCCATTAACAAATTAATGCTTCTTATGTAAACACTCTATATCAACATCAATTAGCAGGAAAATCTAAAAAACATCATTATTCTAAAAAACTAGAACTTTTTGAGAAAAAGATGTATTCATGATATGACCAAAACAATATCATACTAAGTCAGATTCTTCAATACATGAAAATTCATCAGTTTATGCTCATGAAGACCACATAAAGAATAATAGTGTAAGAGATGTGAAAAATGCCACAGGAAAAACTAGTCGTCCATGACTCATTATAAAGATCTCTTGTCATCCAAAGAATATAGATAAGGTTCACCGTAAAGTTTGTGAGATCTACTATAATTATGGATCCCATTTCTAGGATAATCATATCCTAGGTATTTGTTTGAATTAGATGACAGGGTCCAAGTCCAACTTACAGCCATTATCTAATGACAGTATAAATAATCGGCCTAAACATGTGTTTGTATACTCAGGTTTTTTATGAGCTTTGTGAATAGCAAAGCGTTAACCAACCTCTTTTACCCGATATTTCCCCACTACCAGCAGGCATGTTCAGTACCCCGACGGGTTTACCTTGGTACCATGCAAGCATAGCCCCTTTACCAGTGAGCCTGTTCAGTACCTTGATGGGTTTACTTGCACTTACCAAGCTTCATTGTTTAAGATTTTACTTAGCATGGACCCGCTGCCAGTGAGCCTGTTCAGTACCCCGACAGGTTTGCTTCGTATAATGATATATATATATATATATTTTGTAAGGAATTCGGTTGGCACTAGAGTGTGCTAAGCCTGCTAAACACATAATTCAATATTTTAGCATGAACCTTATGAGAAACTTTATTTATAATGACCTAAATTACAAATCATGTCAAAAGATAATAACTTAAAGTTGTTCTTTAACTTCATAGTCTATCTTCTTCATAAAAGGTCAGTAATGTTCCCCACAAAATAGAAAATATCACCCACTTTTACGATACCTTTTAAAGGTGCTTTAGAGACAAGTTTTGATAATGAGTCCATGATGAACTAGGAGTCCATAGGTGTAAGATTGAGTTTTGTGGAGATCATAATAATCAAAGTAAGTCTTCGAGTAACTGATCTAATAAGAAATATGCATGTATGATGTAAGATTGCTTTGGTTTAGTCATTAACATGATCATATTCTTAGTTCTTTTATTTTAAAGGAAAATAGAAAGTGAAGTTGTATGAATATCTAAAGGTAACTAACCACATACAAATTTTTATTTATATACATACTATCCTATGCTATCTAAAAGAAAGAAAAACACTTTATTCAAGTGTAAGAACTTTTCCGATGTAACCATGTGCGAAGCAAAATGAAAAACATACCTATATCCACATATGAAAAAGTTAAAGAAATGATTACCTGAATGTGGAGAATCAACCGACTTACTTGCTTTTGCAACAGAAGGTGTTGAATGAAGGAATGGTATTGTGGCCTCATTACCTCTTGAAACCATTTTTCAATGTAGTCGTGATATTTACCTTCCTTCATTATTTCATGCAAATCCCCTCCTCTAGGTTGATTAATTTCAGAAGTATGCATAGGATCTGCCAGCTTGCATGTAGAGAATTCTTTAATTTTCGATTTCTCTCCTTCGGATGTAGTTCCCAAGTTATCAATTTCCTTTGCAATTTGGCATAGAACATCTTTTTGTGGCTCCTGGGGCTTTGGTATGTTTGTTGTGTCAGGAGACGTAGATAAACTCTTAACTACTATTAGGATGTGTTCTACCTGATAAGAAGAATTCCCAACTGCTGCTAGGATTTGAGAGAGATTTCTCATACTGATGGTCACCTCGGAATCCATTTTGTTGGTTGATAGATCTTACTTCACACATGGATTAGTCCATGTGGTTCTTACAGCACCAAATTTTTTTATGTGTTTTTAAAATACTTTCTATCACTAAAACAAATTTGCGAACTAAAATTGCTAAAATAATAACACACTTGAAAAGAAAGAAGGAAAAATTTACGAAAATAAATTGTGGAAAATTAAACACTCAGACGTACAAAAAGGAAATCACACTTGTGCAGAAAGGAACAACAAGGATTTGGGGCAACCCACTAAAGTGGATGCATCAGGCTATTACACTATGGAAAAC
The DNA here is from genome assembly GCA_027924585.1 of Larix kaempferi. Taxonomy (NCBI): domain Eukaryota; kingdom Viridiplantae; phylum Streptophyta; class Pinopsida; order Pinales; family Pinaceae; genus Larix; species Larix kaempferi. The sequence continues at coordinate 23,230,748 of BSBM01000299.1, forward strand.
CGTAGTGAGGTCGTCTTTGCATCTTACCATTTCCCCTCCCCCTTGCTGTGTAATGTAAAAGAAACCTATCTACCTAGACTCCAATCCCTTTAGCACCTCCCCGACAATGGCACCAAAATGTGGGTGTTTATTATGTATTAAATAATTTCAATATTTAAATTGTCAACCCGAGGAGGGAGCTTATGAGATGCAATCACTATATGTGCAGGATTGAAGGCTAACATGCAACTATGTGACTTTAAACTACTTGCATGACTTTCATAATTATTCTATCTATGAAGAACATGAAACTGATTAACCAATGAAGCAAATAGAAAACTTAATAAAGATGTCTAATTGAACTATATTTGATTATGGAAACAAGTAGAAAACTTGATAAAGATATTTTGATTATGGAAACAAGTAGAAAACTTGATAAAGATATTTCTTATTAATCCAAATCTTAAACCATGAACATCTTCATTATTTGTATGAATGGAAACTAATCCTATGATAATTAGATGAAACTATCAAAAACTAAAACAACTTAAGAAGTGGAATTATTAACTATTACTTGGAAGAAAAACTATCTAGAAACAAGACTAATAAATTATGAACAGTAACTAATTAGCAGATAACATTGGAGAACTGAAGTTTGGAAGAAGGTTGAGAAGAAAGTTTCAAGAAGAAAGTAGGAGAAAGGAGGAAATAATAAGAAGACTTAATTAAGAACTTTAAGTAACATGAAATAAACTTTAAATTACATCTAAAACTGTTAAGGAGGAGTAAGAAGAATTATGATTGAAGAGAAGAAGAAATTAGATTCGGAAAAATGCCTAAAGTAATGCAGAAAGTAAATAGGTCCGAATGACGATCCGAACGCCTATCTGAATGGCAGTCCGAATGACAGTACGAATGGAGGAAAATGAGTTAAAGTGAGGAAAAGGAAGAATTTGGATGATTTAATTACCAGCTGGCTTATGCAAATGATCCTACTGTGCATAGGAAGCAGTAGAGAGATGATTAGAGGCTAGGAAATTATGTATGCAAATCATTACCTAAGAGGAAGAATGATTTTATAAGAAGTAGGAAGAAGGTTGGAATAGAAGAAGGGAGAAGGTTGGAATAGAATAAGGAAGAATTAACCTACAGCAAACAGGAAGAAAAACTAACAGAGGAGAAAAGAAGGAAAGGAATGCTAACAATGGAAGAATTTGGAAGCAATATCTAACTATGATGATGGAAGAAGGACTGAAAACAAACTACAAATTATCAAACTATTGAACTATTGGCTGACCATTTTAACTCAGAAGAAGGAAGGTTGTATTAACAACAAAATATTAATTACAGAGGAATGAGGATGACCTACACATGAAAAATGAATTAGATTACACACACAGGAAATAAACTAGTTGATTGCAAGAAAAGAAATGCAAAAAAGATAACAAAACCTCTGGTTGATGAGGGGCCCTTCCCAGCAATCAGAGGGGAAACTAAATCATCTTAAATGACTATCAGCAGAGCATCAATGAACTTCTACTTCCATTAATTGAGAAAATTACAGTGTTTACAAATAACAACCTATCTATCTCTGTCTATCTCCGTATGGATCCTCTATGTCTGTTGCAATTCTCCAAAGGAGGCGTCTATTTATAAGTTATAAATGGTGAGAGGGTCGATAGAGTTGACCTCTCTAATAATAAAAGTGTTTAAATGATTATAACTGTTGGTTTAATTGATACATGCCAACACAAGGAGTGTTCTTCAGACTTTGACGGAGTTGATTCCTTCACAGGGAAGCTACAATGTCGATCTACCCAGCTCCTTGGCGTCAATCCCATCCAATGCGAACAACTGAGCATTCGTTTCCTCAAAACGTGAGCAGAAGCACATGCTAGAGCATCGACATGGGAACGGGATTTACATTGGCAGACTGAGCGTGGGCGTGGGAGTTATGTCATCCAACTAAATGTGAACAGGCTGGAGTCCTTCCAGAACGACGACGTGTAAGAGCGTGAATAGGTGCGAATGATCCTCGACCGAACGAGTAGAAGAATCGGAGCGTGGTTGTGTTGACGTGGATGAGAAGTGTGCTGTTGAGATTGGACAGCCTGGGGACGAATCTTCCAGAACCAAAGCTCCTTAACCATGCCCAATGCATGGCAAACAGAACCCACGCGCCCCTTTTTGCATTTAACGGTCTGAGATGTGTCAACAATGGATTTCGCAGGCTGAACGAAGGGCTGAATGATGAGCTGAACGCATTTTAACTTAACACATAAGCACACGGTATGAATGAAGGGTCATTTGAGAAACACATCCTACAAATTAAAACACAAATACCAATTATTCCCATAAAATGTCACTTTAACATAAATAAATCATGATATAACGAAATATCAACAAGATTTGCATAGTAAGTAAATATGTGTATAGCTGGACTGTTTGATGGGCTAAATGGAAAATAAAACAACTTACTATAGCAAAAATGATAGAAATAACACCATTTCGAGTAGATTAGATGATAAAAAATGGTGAGAAAATGGATGTCAACAGGTTGTTGGGTGGACTCCCTCTCAATCTTTGCTTCCTTGTAGGAACTACTAGAGTGTGCTCCCTCTTGATCTTTACTTCCTTGATTATCTGTCCTTGAACTTTTATCCATCCTGGACCACTATGCATGCTTAAGTGTGCGCTATTGTCATCATTGTGTCATCCTCAAGATCTCATACATAATCATACATTCATTAGTATAATCTCAATACTCTCAAGATATTATGATTCTAAATAATCTTAAACATCTATGGTCATGGTTATTTCATACATAGGTAATTTGTCACAAGTGTTAGTATTCAAGGTTTCACAGAGTACTTCTTTTATTCATGCATATTCTTCTTTGACCATAGGACTCTTCTAGTTTGTGATATCATCAATCAAAGTAAGAAGCATAATATGCATAAACCCATGATTACTCAAACTTATAACTTCATGAATAATCATTATCAATCATACAAAAGTATACTTATCTAAGATCCTAACACAAAGTAGGATTCTAACTCGATATAGGAAAACATACCTGGATTATCATGCTTGTCTAACATACCCAAACAATGTCTTCTTTGTTCTCTTAGAGACCTTGTGCTAGCAACCTGCATATCTCATAAGTTAATAATTGTAGAACCAAGTTATACATACCTCGCAAGTAGAGCTTCTATGTGATCCATGACTATGGATGAGTCTTTGTCTTCATGTCACCATGGTCATATGTTCTTGATCTAGAACTTGATTTGTCTTTCTTGATATACCTTTCATGTTAGCGGACAATATCATCCTCATACAACACCACAGTGCATTAGTAAATAAGTGTCATAACCCTAATCGATGAATGTCTTCTATCATTCACATGCATTCATACTTTTACTAATGTGATAAGACAAGTCTAAAATTAATCAATATTGTACTAACCTTAATAATATGAAGATAGACATATCATAAACTTAATCATGAACAGATTTTAAAACATACCTGTATCTCTTCAATTCATACCTGTCGGGATTGTTTGTAGTATTCTTATGTAAGGCCTTAGCCTCAACTCCCTATGGAACTGGAATCTCTTCACTTATGTAGGTTTCCAAATCATTCTCTTCTAGGATTAACCCAATCCACTTTCATTTGATGAAGCTGGATCTGGAGCTAGCTAGGGTTTGACAGAGAAACCCTAGAAATCCAAACTTTGGATTTCAAACTTCTGATTTGATGAAAAGATGTGCCTTGCTGATCTGATCAGCCTGACATACTTCAATTTTGAAATCTCCAAAATTTGACTCCTCAAAATTGACTTTGAAAGTTTTAGATCTACAGCTTCTGCCAAATTCTGGTTTTCTGGTCAAAATCCTGAACTAGGGTTTGATAGAGCTTAGGGTTCCACCCAACCAAAAACTTAGATCTTGGTCTCTAAATTTTGATTTTTTCTGAGGAGCATCCAGCCGTGGTCTCAGATTCAAGAAACTCCAACTTTCTCCGAAACCCTAATTTTCCACAGCAGCGACAAACCAAAAATGAAAGTGCTCAGAATCCAATTCTATTTGGACATAAATATATGCCATATTGTTTCTGATGTATCTCTGAAATTTCACATCCTTAGGGTCTGAAACTTCGGCATGTGATAGAAGGGCCTGTCATATTTCCAACCCCACAGATCTTAGCTTTAATGGATTTGCTGAGAGAGATATATGCCAAGTGTCGCAATGTGACATGTTTTGGGATGAACCAATATAGAAAACTTGTATGGAGTGCCATGTGTCACTTTTTCAACTTCGGCCTCTGAAACCTGAACCTGTGAAACTAAAGTCCATACCCTAACTGTCACTTTTTATGGAATTCCATTTGGAGATTCCTATCCCAAGATATGACCTTTTTTCCTAGTTCACCTGTTTAGGACTACATTCTGGAAGAGGCAGAAACCCTAACTTGTACGGATCATATCTCACAAAGTACAATGAATCTGAGGCTGTCTTTTGGAAAAAAGGTACATGGACATTTAATATTTGACATGTGGAGGTTTCATATCTTGAAACTTCACCAAAATGGATTTATAGCGAAAGTGCCACGATGACTGGTTTTTACTATACCAAGCCCTAGCTTCCGATTTGTCGCAAGTGCAACAAGTGTCATAAAGGCCATACCATGCCTTCCTTCATGTTATCTTTGATGCCATGTTATTTTTTCATAATTTAATTCAATATGATGTAGGATCTTAACTGAGAGAACAACATGTACAACATATCAAGCATAAGAGACATGAGACAAGAGACACAAAGCATTTCACCGGGGAAAACCAAGAAGGTGAAAAACCCCACAACTTCCTTAGAGATAGAATAAATACCAATACAAATATCACCAAGATGAATCCCCAAAAGATAAATGTTTGCAGCAGCTACTCCTCCTCCACTTGTGTGCACTCCTCCTCTCTCTAACTAATGCGAAGTGAGTGAATGAGAGAATGTGTCAAATGAGAGAGTCACACTCTCTATTTATACTTTTACTTTCACTTGACCTTTACTCAACTAGGTCGGCCCCAACTTAACCACTTAACATAATGTTGACTGGGCCGACCCCACTAGGGTGGTCTACTAACCCTTTAACGCACATGAATCATATAGGGCTGACCCCATCAAGGTGGTCTAATAACCCATCAAATATAACTTGTGACACTTATAATATAACTTGCGACACTTGCAAATACAAATGACGACACTTCCAATCGGAGGAATAATACATCTCCATTGGGGATACAATAAAGTACAAATGTAATACATACAATATACAAGTGAATATCTTCCGAAGTTACATATACATCAACAATGCTTAACTCTATTTTTTTTGGCTATCACGTAGAAAGGTGTACATGATGCTATGTTATAGTTGTTGATATTGTGCATTATTTTTCTGAATCTTCATAAATTGAGTATGTAGGGATGTCCTAGGATGAATTAAGATACATAAGGAAAGATGTTAGTGGCTTGGTAAGATTCTCCCACACTTGTGATTCATTAAAAAAATACCTATATGCATTGGTATTGCTCTCTTAAAATCATCTTTGGTAAGGTGTGTGCATAAATGAGGTATTGGTGGTCCCTTGTAATAGCTTGGAGAGATAAATGAGGATCGAGGTGTTAGTGTGCTTTCATATTAACATTGATTCTATTTGTCATGGTGATGAAAGTTTTTATTGTTTTTTTCCAAGAATATTCCTAGAGTATGGTGAATTTCTATGTATTGTTATAGTTAGAGTGAGGTACCAGACTACCACCAAAAGAGGGATTGTTATGTGATCATTTATTAAGATTTATCTCCTATTTAGTATTTTTGTATATGTTTCTCATTAATAGATATGGTTTTATACTTTATCAAAAAAATCACCAAGACTTCACAATATTTTATAATTTAGTAAAAGACTCGCCAAGACTTTACAAGGTTTTATAGTTTAGTGAAATATTTTCCAATATTTTACAAGGTTTTATAATTTAGTAAAATATTTGCCAAGATTTTACAAGATTATATAATTCAATGAGACATTTGCCAAAAAATTATATATACATAATATTGTTATCTTTTTAGCTCGAAAGGCACTCCGCATAATTTTGTCTTGTATGCGGAAGCGACTTTGCATTTACATTACCTAGGCACTTGACTTTTTCTAAGTTGTAATAAAGTGGCTCTTTTTATAAAGTGATGTTTATGTAATGTTCCAAGTCCATTATAAAGTTATTTTTATAAAGTGACTTTATGAAGTAAAAGTGCACATATTTCATAAAGTGAAGATACTTTATTAAAAAATTATAAGTGAATTATTTTGGAGGGAATGATTTTCATCCCTTGATCTTTTCAAATCAAGATTAGATCTTGACTATTTGATTTAGGGATTGGGAAGGTAAAAAGTCACTTTCATGTTATAAGAGCAAGCCTAGGGAAATGTGCAAAGACACAGTTTTCAAGAGATTAAGCATTGGCCATTTTTGAGTTGTTTGGGAGAGAGAGAGCATTTCTCTAGTGGCTCAAATTCCTAGGAGAGGAATTTTTTCTGGATGTGGCTCGAATCCCAAGGTAGCTCTACTGCAATTTTATGCTGGGCCAAACAACTGGTCCATACTTCTCAGCTAGCGCAGTTTTTGAAAAAAATTGGGCACATATTTCGAGGGGTTGCACACAATTTGAGAAAACAAAATCTTCCCATTTCGTACGTTCGTACAGTCATACAGATGCATAGTTTTTGAGGTGTTGCATGGGACGAATTTCAAGGTACTGATGGGCACAGATTTTGAGGTACTGTTGAGCACGAATTTTGAGGTGTTGTTCAGTCATTAAAATCTACTTTAAATGCTACTAAAACTCTATTTTTTATGCCCGGAAATGCTTAATGAAATTTTATCTTGGACTGGTTTTCCCTAGTGGGGGTTTTTCCAGGGTCTGTTTTGACCAAATCTCACTGTGCATTACAATTTCAGATTGTTGTTATTTTTATTTTTTGCGCTGCTTCATTATCTCAACTAGTATGTTTCATCTTGTTATCTATTATTTAAGTGTTTTTTCTGTCATTCAATTAATGGTATCCTAAGTCTGAAATCTAGAGGTTGCTTAGTGGTTGAGATGGTTGTTACAGCCTGATTTCTTAACATGGTATCAGAGCTAGTGCTATGAGATAACAGTAAATTATTGGTGCAATAGTGATATTGAGTTGTTGGACAATTTTTTTGACAACTTGTGTGTTGGAAAAATCTATCTGCAAGTGTGTTGCAAGTGTTGGGGCATATTGTGTTTATTCTCTTTTTACAATGGAGAAGATGGTTGGTTGCATAAGATTTGAGGACCAGTTGGATGGAATTTCCCACTACCTACAATGGAAATTCAGGATGACTGATGTACTTAAAGAGAACAGATTGTGGGTAAATGCTAGCATTGTAATAACTCCTCTCACTGATCCTACTGCTCTTGATATACATGAAGTAAGAGATGCTAAAACAAAGAGGATTATACTGGATAGTGTTAAGGACCATCTCATTCCACACTTAGCTGAAAAGAAGTCAGCTCATGAGATGTGGGATACACTGAAAAAATTAAATGAGGCGAAGAATGAGAATCGGAAGATGGCACTCAAAGATAAACTACATCGGACCAAGATGGCCAAGGGTGAAGGTGTTGTATCCTATCTTACCTGGGTGGTACAAGTAAAATATGAATTGGTTGTAGTTGGGGATGTCATCTCTGACTCTGAGTTGGAGAGGACAGCCTTTAGAGGCTTCACCAAAGAATAGGAAGTCTTCGTGAAGTGTGTTGTTGGTCGTGAACACCTTCCATATTGGAGTAGGTTGTGGGATGATTTCACTCAAGAGGAGATCCGAGAAGGGTCTCAAGGTAGTGGACAGATGGAAGGTGCTATTGAAGAAAATGTTGCTCTTTCAACAAAGGGAAAGAAGAAGTCCAATAAGGACTTGAGAAAAGTAAGATGCTTTTGCTTGCAACCAGTATGGTCATTTTGCATCTCAGTGTCCTGAAAAGAAGAAAAAGAAGAAGGATGAGGATTTTGCTGCAACTACTGAGGTACATGATTTTGGGGAAAGGTTTAAGAAGTAATTATCAATGTTCTCTCTTGTATCTAGTGACAGCAGTAATGGATTTCCAATGAACAGGAGTTGGTTCATTGACAGTGGAGCCTCTCGTCACATGACCGAAATGTATCACATATTCCACAACATTACTGAGACAGATTTTGACCGGATGGTTGAGAGTGAAGGGGGAACGACATGTTCCGTATGGGGATTTGGGAGAGTCAGATTCCAGATCCGACAAGATGAACTTCTTGAGCAGGATGGAGTTCTATTTGTTCTAGGGTTGAGTGTGAACTTGCTCTCTGTGTCATCCTTGGAGGATGTGGCATTGTTTCGAAGAGGACATGTGTACATTTTTCCATAAAGGGAAGTTCGAGGAAATGTTCTTATATACTCAGAGGGAGCGGAACTGATCCAAGCACAGTTGATTGGTGATCGATTTGATGAGCTGTAAAAGTTTGTTGGATAGCCCATGATGTATGATTCAGAATCAGAAGAGGAGAAGGATGTTGCTGAGGCTATAGTGGCGCCAATATTTCAATCTCGATTTTCAATGGAGGAGAGGGATTCTCTTCAGAGTACCGACAGGAGACTCAGCTGGTATGAGAGGACCAATGCTAACGATTGGAGGATGGATTCTCCTAGTAACTCAGGGTTCAGGGTGATTTCTAGAAGGATTTCTTCATATTCAAGTTCAGTGTAGGTGGTAGTGTTGGCTTTAGGTTCAGAGGGATCTCCTACCATGAACAATGTGATGGACCCGAGGACCAAACCAGCATATAGTGATGGCAATGAGTACCTTCCTCGCTAAGAGAGAGTGTCATCTTTTTAGCTTGGAAGGCACTCCGCATAATTTTGTCTTGTATGTGGAAGTGACCTTGCAATTACATTACCTAGGCACTTGACTTTTTCTAAGTTGTAATAAAGTGGCTCTTTTTATAAAGTGACTTTTATGTAATGTTCCAAGTCCATTATAAAGTGACTTTATGAAGTAAAAGTGCACATATTTCATAAAGTGAAAATACTTTATTAAAAAATTATAAGTGAATTATTTTGGAGGGAATGATTTTCATCCCTTCATCTTGTCAAATCAAGATTACATCTTGACCATTTGATTTAGGGATTGGGAAGGTGAAAAGTCGCTTTAATGTTATAAGAGAAAGCCTAGGGCAATGTGCAAAGACATAGTTTTCAAGAGATTAAGCATTGGGAATTTTTTAGTTGTTGGAGAGAGAGAACATTTCTCTAGTGGCTCAAATTCGTAGGAGAGGAATTTTTTTCTGGATGTGGCTTGAATCCCAAGGCAACTCTGCTACAAGTTTCTGCTAGGCCAAACAGTTGGTCCATACTTCTCAGCTAGCACAGTTTTCGAAAAATTGTTGGGCACATATTTCGAGGGGTTGCACACAATTCAAGAAAAAACAATCTGCACATTCCGTATGTCCGTACAGTCGTACGGCTGCATAGTTTTTGAGGTGTTGCGTGGGACGAATTTTGAGGTATTGATGGGCACGAATTTTGAGGTACTGATGAGCACGAATTTTGAGGTGTTGTTCAGTCATTAAAATCTACATTAAATGCTACTATAACTCTATTTTTTATGCCCGAAAATGCTTAATGAAATTTTCTCTTGGACTGGTTTTCCCCAGTGGGGTTTTTTCCAGGGTCTGGTTTGACCAAATCTCACTGTGCATTATAATTTCAGATTGTTGTTATTTTTATCTTTTGCGCTCCTTCATTATCTCAGCTAGTGCGTTTCAGCTTGTTATCTATTATTTAAGTGGTTGTTCTGTCATTTAATTAATGGTAGCCTAAGTCTGAAATCTAGAGTTTACTAAGTGGTTGAGATGGTTGTTAGAGCCTGATTTTTTAACATGGTATCAGAGCTAGTGCTCTGAGATAACAGTACATTATTGGTGCAGTAGTGATATTGAGTTGTTGTACAATTTTTTTTGACAACTTGTGCTGGAAAAATCTATCTGCAAGTGTGTTGCAAGTGTTGGGGCAGATTGTGTTTATTCTCTTTTTACAACGGAGAAGATGGTTGGTTGCATCAGATTTGAGGACTGGTTGCATGGCATTTCCAACTACCTGCAATGGAAAGTCAGGATGACTGCTGTACTTAAAGAGAACAAATTGTGGGTAATCGCTAGCATTGTAATAACTCCTCCCACCGATCATAATGCTCTTGATATACATGAAGTAAGAGATGCTAAAACAAAGAGGATTATACTGAATAGTGTTAAGGACCATTTCATTCCACACTTGGCTGAAAAGAAGTCATCTCATGAGATGTGGGATACACTGAAAACTTAAATGAGGCGAAGAATGAGAACTGGAAGATGGCACTCAAAGATAAACTGCATCGGACCAAGATGGCCAAGAGTGAAGGTGTTGTATCCTATCTTAACCGGGTGGCACAAGTAAACGATGAATTGGTTGTAGTTGGGGATGTCATCTCTGACTCTGAGTTGGTGACAACAGCCTTTAGAGGCTTCACAAAAGAATAGGAAGTTATCGTGAAGTGTGTTGTTGGTCTTGAACACCTTCCATATTGGAGTAGGTTGTGGGATGATTTCACTCAAGAGGATATCCGAGAAGGGTCTCGAGGTTGTGGATAGATGGAAGGTGCCATTGAAGAAAATGTTCCTCTTTCAGCAAAGGGAAAGAAGAAGTCCAATAAGGACTTGAGAAAAGTAAGATTCTTTGCTTGCAACCAGTATGGTCATTTTGCATCTCAGTGTCCTGAAAAGAAGAAAAAGAAGAAGGATGAGGGTTTTGCTGCAACTTCTGAGATAGATGATTTTGGAGAAAGGTTTAAGAAATAATTATCAATTTTCTCTGTTGTATCTAGTGACAGCAGCAATGGATTTGCAATGAACAAGAGTTGGTTCATTGACAGTGGACCCTCTCGTCACATGACCAGAATGTATCACATATTCCACAACATTATTGAGACAGATTTTGACCGGATGGTTGAGAGTGAAGGGGGAATGACACGTTCCGTGCGGGGATTTGGGAGAGTCAGATTCCAGATCCGACAAGATGAACTTCTTGAGCAGGATGGAGTTCTGTTTGTTACAGGGTTGAGTGTGAACTTTCTCTCTGTGTCAGCCTTGGAAGATGTGGCATTGTTTCGAAGAGGACATGTGTACATTTTTCCTAGAAAGGGAAGTTCGAGGAAATGTTCTTATATACTTAGAGGGAGCAGAACTGATCCAAGCATAGTTGATTGGTGATCGATTTGATGAGTTGTACAAGTTTGTTGGACGGCCCATGATGTATGATTCAGAATCAGAAGAGGAGCAGGATGCTCCTGAGGTTGTAGTGGCGCCAATATTTTAGTCTCGATTTTCTATGGAGGAGAGGGATTCTCTTCAGAGTACCGACAGGAGACTCAGCTAGTATGAGAGGACCAATGCTCAGGATTGGAGGATGGATTCTCCTAGTAGCTCAGGGTTCAGGGTGGTTTCTAGAAGGATGTCTTCATATTCCAGTTCAGTGCAGGTGGTAGTGTTGGCTCTAGGTTCAGAGGGAGCTCCTACCATGAACGGTGTGATGGACCTGAGGACCAGACCAACAAATAGTGATGGCAGTGAGTGCCTTCCTCGCTAAGAGAGAGTGTTAGCATTTTAGCTCGAAAGGCACTCGCATAATTTTGTCTTGTATGTGGAAGTGACCTTGCAATTACATTACCTAGGCACTTGACTTTTTCTAAGTTGTAATAAAGTGGCTCTTTTTATAAAGTGACTTTTATGTAATGTTCCAAGTCCATTATAAAGTGACTTTATGAAGTAAAAGTGCACATATTTCATAAAGTGAAAATACTTTATTAAAAAATTATAAGTGAATTATTTTGGAGGGAATAATTTCCATCCCTTGATCTTGTCAAATCAAGATTAGATCTTGACCATTGGATTTAGGGATTGGGAAGGTGAAAATTCACTTTCATGTTATAAGAGCAAGCCTCAGGGCAATGTGCAAAGACACAATTTTCAAGAGATTGAGCATTGGGCATTTTTGAGTTGTTTGAGAGAGAAAGCATCTCTCTAGTGGATCGAATTCCTAGGAGAGGAATTTGTTTCTCGAGGTGGCTCAAATACCAAGGCAACTTTGTTGCAAGTTTCTGTTGGGCCAAACAGCTGGGCTGTACTTCTCAGTTGACACATTTTTCAAAAAATTGTTGGGCACAGATTTTGAGGGGTTGCACACAGTTTGAGAAAAAATAAAAAAAATGTACATTTTGTACGTCTGTACGTCTATACAGTTGTACGGTGGCACAATTTTTGAGGTTCTGCGTGGGATGGATTTTGAGGTACTGTTGGGCACGAATTTTGAGGTACTGCTGAGCACAAATTTTGAGGTGTTGTTCAGTCATTAAATATGCATTAAATGTTGTTGTAACTCCGTTTTTTATCCCTGGAAATGTTTAATGAAATTTTCTCTTGGAATGGTTTTCCCCAGTGGGGGTTTTTCCAAGGTCTGTTTTGACCAAATCTCACTATGCATTACAATTTCAGATGGTTTTTATTTTTCTGAAGTACATAGAAGAAAAGGGAGGAAGTGTCTAATTTGGGGATAATGGCTCAACCAAAATATTAGGTAAGGGATTAGGAAGTTTGGGAAACAAAAGAACCAAGGCAGAAAATGTTTTACTAGTCAAAAACATGAAACAAGATCTTCTAAGTGTGAGTCAGATGTGCGATCAAGGGCACACACTTATTTTTTACTCAGAAAAATGAAAAATCAAAAACAAAGATATAGGAAGAGTAGTAGCAACAACATCCAGAACCCCTAAGAATGTTTATATTTTGGATGAGGAAAAGGAAGAAAATGCTACATGGGACAAACTGATGAAAGTTGGGTCTAACATAGAAGATTGGGACACATTATTTTTGACAATCTAGGTAGAATTAGTAGGAAACAAATTTTGAGGGATATTCCAAGAATTACTAATCCATCAAACTCATTATGTAAACATTGTGTGCACGAGAAGCAAGAAAGAATTACATTCAAGACAGAGTACACCACTTCGAAGCCTTTGGAAATGGTTCATTCAGATATTTTTGGTCCAATGAGAACTAGAGGGATGAATGGCGAGTCTTACTTTCTTCTTTTCATTGATGATTACACTAGTATGACATGGGTGTTATTTATTAATGAGAAATTAGAGACCTTTGAATGTTTCAAAACTTTTAATGAGGTGGATGAAAATGAAACTGAATTAAGAATAAAGTGTCTAAGATATGACAATGGAGGAGAATATACTTCGAACAAGTTTGACAACTATTGTGATAAACATGGAATCAGAAAAAAGTTCTCAACAGCCATAACTCCACAACAAAATGGAGTGGCAGAAAGAAAAAACAAAACTGTGCAAGAAATGGCTAGAACAATGTTGAACGAGTCGAAGCTATCATATATGTTTTGGACATATTTCATTCATATAATTGTCCACATTCTTAACAAATGTCAAATCAGGAGAAACAATTGTTCAACACCTTATGAAATCTGGAAAGGAAGACCGGGAAAAGTTAAGCATTTCAAGATATTTGGAAGCAAATGCTACATCAAAAGAAACGACAAAAATATTGAAAATTTTGATTCCAGATCAGATGAAAGAATTTTCCTTGGTTATGCCTCCAGAATCAAAGCTTACAAATGTTATAATCTATGGCTTATAAAGATAGTTTAAATCCCAAACGTGAAATTTGATGAAGTCCTTACTCATAGAAGAATAGAAGATGATAATGATCTTCCTATGCTAGAATAGCCATACGAGGAGATACCATAAAATAAAGAAGCAAAAATACCACAAAAGGTAATATATCGGCATGAATTGGAAAATGGAAGATAGGATACAAAGGCTCCCTCCATGTATGTCCAAAAGAATCATTGAGAAGACTTTATTATCGATGACAAAAGTGTTTGGGTAAGAACCAGAAGAATCCTAAGAGATTCAACTGGAGAAGTTCATTTTTCTTTGTTATCTCAAATAGAAACAGAAGGTTTTAAAGAGGCCAGAACAGATGAAAGTTGGATGAAATCCATGAATGAAGAACGATATCAAATAGAAAAGAATGAGACCTCAGAACTTGTTCCTACACCTAAGAATAAGAATGTTATTGGCAGAAAATGGGTATTTAGAAATAAACTAAACGAGGAAGGACATGTTATAAAAAATAAGGAGAGACTGGTATGTAAAGGCTATGCGCAAATTGAGGGAATAGACTTTGAAGAAAATTTTGCTTTGGTTGCACGAATGCAGGCAATCAGACTATTCTTTGCCTATGCTTTTGCAGAAAATGTCAAAGTGTATCAAATAGATGTGAAATCAACATTTCGAAATGGATATCTCGAAGAAGAAGTATACATTGAATAACCAGATGGGTTTTCAATTACAGACAATAAAGATTATGTTTTCAAACTAATAAATCTGTATATGGACTTAAACAGGCTCCCAGAGCCTGGTATTGAAGATTGGACAAATATTTACAACAACAAGGTTTCAGAAGAGGTAGCTTGGAAAGCAATATTTATATAAAATGATAGTTGTTGAAGTATATGTTGATGACATTATTTTTGGAAGCAATAATGACAAAATGAGTCACCAGTTTTGTTTTCCAAGGATATGCAGAAGGAATTCAAAATGTTTATTCTTGGGGAATTATCTTTCTTTCTTGGATTGCATATATCTCAATTGGATAATGGCATTTTAATCTCTCAATCTAAGTATGTGAAGGAGATGTTCAATAAATTCAATATGGAATACTCCAAGTCAGTTTGTACACCCATGGTCACTGGGTGCAAGTTGAGAAAAGAGGATGAAGCTGAGGAAGTTGATTAGAGACTATATAGATATATGATTGGAATCCTACAATATGTAATAGCCTCAAGACCAAATATCATGCAATATGTTTTACTTTTTGCAAGATTTCAGGTAGCATCTAAGGAAACACATGTCAAGTAGTCAAAAGAATCTTCAAGTATTTAAAAGGGACCATGAACTTTGGCCTATGTTATCCACGAAGCAAAGATCTAAACTTAGTCGCATATACTCATGCAAACTGGGAAGGAAGTGTAGATGAAAAAAGAAGTACTAGTGGAGCCGCATTTTTCTTAAGAAATTGTCTTGTATCATGGATCAGTAAAAAACAACCATCAGTCGCACTATTTACGGCAGAAGTAGAATATATTGCAGCAGCTGCCTATTGCACACAAGTACTATGGATGAAACAAACCCTAAAGGATGTGCAAGTAAATATTGATCAGCGATTACAAATTTTATGCGATAATACAAGCACAGTCACTATCTCCAAGAATCCCATTATGAATTGAAAAACTAAACACATACCCATCAAGTATCACTTTGTGAGAGAGCAAGTTGCCGAAAATATTGTCAAGCTAGAATATGTTGATACTAAAGAACATATTGCAGACATATTTACAAAACCTCTACGATGAAACACGTTTGAGTATCTCAGGTAAAAACTGGGTGTCGTTCTCAATCTGCAACACAATGAGAACCTAGAGAAAGAGGCATGAATGTAGACAGGGTTTGTATTTCACAATTGACATGACAAGATGATCACATGAAGATCTGCGCAAACAAAATTGAAGTATTATAACAGGAATAGGAGATCAAGATACAGAAGCAAGATAGCATTTGTATAGGGGGATCACATCGAATATGGTTATGAGAAGAAAGTACAAACTAAAGAGAAGATCAGCACAAAAATATCATTGAAAGAAGAAAGTGTGAAGGCAGGGGGAGTTATCCCTATTAGCAATAAATATAGTTTAGTGCAAAGCAGAAGAAAGAAGAACCTACAATTGGGCAAGTAAGGGCACCTCTTTTCCATTGATTTCAAAGGGGGAGAAGAAGTATGAAGCTGAGAAGTAATGCAACTGAGAAGAAACAATAAGAAGTTGAGAAGCAAGAGCATGCAACAACAAACCTAAGAAAAAGAATGAAGCAGATCATTGGAAAATTGGCATGAATATGATAAAGAAAAGGAAATGAATTTGGAGTACATAAAGCCAATTCATTACAGGAGCATGTTGCAGCACCAATAAGAATGATCATGATGCATGTTGTCTACGCAGAAGAAGCATTGACAGCAGAATGCGCAAAGATCAAAGACTCAACTAGAAAAGTACACAAGGGGAGTAAGAATGATCATGATGCATGTTGTCTACGCAGAAGTAGCAGAAAGAAGAAGAAGCATTGATAGCAGAATGTGCAAATATCAAAGACTCAACTGGAAAAGTACACGGGGGGAGCATACACATAGAGGGATTACCGCGACAAGAATAGATGAAGCATACAATCTTTAGAAGATGATTATGCATAGCTTCATAAGGTGTTGACATCAATGCCAAAGGGGGAGATTGTTGAGATTTGGCTATCCTTGATGTAAAATAATGTCAACTAATGTCAAAGAGTGTGTCAATTGATGTCAAAGATGATTCAGTACTCGTATGGAAATTTGAAGAAGTATATGAAAGATAATTTCAAGAATCATATTTATGTTTCAGTCTGAAAAAGTATATGCGCAAGCAAGATGGATGCCATTATAAAGAAGTATATCCTAAAGTGCATCCAAGAGTATATCATGCAAATATATAAGGAATGCGTATCCAGTTTGAAGAAGTACATATAGTACATGAAACAGGTCACAAGTCCTTCCAACCATAGATCTTCAAGGTACAAGATAAGATGTTGGTTGGATAGAATCTTGAAGAGTGCGCAAGTAAGACAATAAGAGATTGAACAAAGTTGAAGAATGCTCAAGCAAGACAAAAAGTGATTGGACAAAGGTACAAGTTCACAAGCAAGCACAAGCGTTGATTGAAAAAGGATCAGGAGTGCGCATGTATCATGGAACATGAAATGGTTGAAGTTTTATGAAGTCCTAAAAGCATGAAAGTATCACCAATCAGAATAAGCTTTCAGTTGTTGAAGTGTGCATAAGTTCCAAGAAGGGTGTAGTGGATGAAGCTAGTATATGTGCAAATTACACAGTTGATGACACATCTAGTGCACAATACCCACAAAGTGTTGGTACCACAAGGGTCAAAGTCTCACTAAGTCGAGGACCATGTATGTCCAAGACCCACAATAGATGACACATCAACAGTGCAAAAGATGACATGTGGTAGAAGCATAAACCGTGAAGCAAAGAAGAAGGAAAGCCACAACCAACTTGTGGACATACAATCTATGCAAGACGTGTATAAATAGGAAAGCAAGTTGGATATTTGAAGTAAGCTTGGTAGCAACTATGAAGAGATTGTAAGTGGAATACAAATATTTATATTCGGGGCATCAAGGGCTCATGGAACTAGAAAAACATGATCTAGCAAAGAGTCGAGTGCGCAGAAGCATAAGAATGGAATAGTCGATGGTGTGAAAAATGATGTTGTAGATATGTGACGATTGCACGAAGACAGAAATGGAGAATGAGAAGGATGTGCAAGTGCGTGAGGACCGAATGACAATATTGCAAATAGCATGCAGATAGTCATGGATGTTCTGAGATAGATCCACGTAGAGATAGAATTGAAGCATATCGTGTAGTGCGCGATGAGAAGAAGTTTCACTGACACATGAAGACCCAGTTGATGTGTGCGAAGTAAAGAATTCCATCAGATGTGCAAAGACAAATTTGCAGCAGAATCTAGTATGTTTGTCATGATGAGGATGATTTGAGACAAGTGTGCTAGATCGAAACGATGAATCAGATGATGCACAGAAGGTCGCAGATTGTTTGAAGACTGTATCACTTAAATAGAATGGACACATCTCAGAAAGTGCATAGTTCCATCTAATACTACTATGCAATATCAGAAAATCAAGTTAGCAGTTGATTCACAGTATTAGTTGAAAGCACAGATGCATATATGCATAATGGAATATTGATTTTTGGCGTAGTCTGCAGTATTTTTTATAGCACATAGGTTATGAAGTGCATTGTTAGTTGAAGTGAAGTATTGAATTTAAAGTGAGAAGTGTTGAAGTTGAATTGAAGTGTTGAAGTGAAGCATTGTATGCATCACAATGATAACAATTCTACTGCAAACAAGAGGTGCGCACAACAAAACAAACATCAGAAGATCATAAGTGTTCGTGTATCAAGAGTATTGTAAGGAAATATATTATTTGATATATCTGGGTGGAAGGACAAAGTAAGGAGAAGGAGGTTGTAGTATCCTTCCAATTGGTGCTGGAGAACATAAGGAGTTGTATCTTCCTTCAAGTCGGTGCCTATAAAACTAGGGGGTCGATGCCTCTTTCCAGTTCGTGTTTGTAAACAAATTCGATGCTTCCTCGAATGTAATATTTTTCATTATAAAATAGCATTACATGGTTTTCTCCCATTTGGGTTTCCACGTAAAAAATTGGTGTGTTCTATGTTCTTTGATTTGTGCATATGTGGTTGAATGCTTACTAGTGATGGATACATAATTAATGATCAAGATTAAGTTTAGAATAATCCATTAAAGAAGTTAAAATTGTTCATAAGTACGCTAATATTGATTCACCCCCCCTCCCCCCGCTCAGTATTAAATTGATTCCAACAAATGGGGTGTGTTGGAACATTCTATCCATCTAGACCTTAGTCATACTTTAGTTATGCACTCCATGCATTAATTATTGAGTCTCCTAGAACCTAGACTATGCTTTTGACCCCCTAGTGCTTAATATTGGTCATCATTCGCCTCCTTATCCACTCATAGCACCTTATCTACATCATTTGATATCTAATTCCCCCTCATGCATTATTTTAGGAATTAGTTGAGTTAGTTCCTTGAATTAAGTTGCCTTGTCCCCTTGATTTCCTAGTTAACTAACCCTTCTACCTAGATTCATTGAGACTAAGTGTAGTAGCACCTTTTCTTACCACTACAAGTTACCTCATGTGCCTCTTTGGATTCTTCTTCCCTAATTTCTATCCTAGTGACTCAATCATGTGCCAAACACCTTTAGTTAATTGGTCATTCATCATTAGTTTCCATTAGTTCTTGTCAGGACATGGATCCGATGCTAACTAAGCATGTCTCTTCAGTTGAATTCAAATTCCATCAGAGTCTCATGAATTATATTGCATGCAATATTATTTAATTTCCCACGTATTTTGGATGAATAACATGAAAAAAATTTACACTCATAACTCTCTTTTCTCTATGATATTCTTCTCTATTTTTATGTAGATGTGTGTTAAACATTGTGAGGATAGTTTTACTGCTGGGGATCCATCTGTGTGAGAGAATTTCACAAAATGTTTGTTCATTTTTTTGTCGAAGTGAATGAAATGTTTTTTTCTTGTAATGTATATAACATTTTTGTTGTAACATGTGATTTGCTTACATATTTTATAGATGATTTTCATCAAAAGAAATCCATAAAGAAGATATAAAGTATTCGAGGAGAGAAATTCCTCAGCTAATGTGTGAAATGCAAAATTATCTACCACCGACATTTTTCAATGCACAAGAACACTATCTCAAACACCAAGTTGAGGAGATTGAAATGTGTGGACCTAAACACACAAGGTCAAAGTACTGGATGGTGGAGAGGAACTTGAAATCATTGAAGGCTTTGGTTAGTCAAAGAGCACGTCCCAAGAGTTATATGGTGGAGAGATATATGATATATAAATCCATGGTGTATATTACTTGGTATCTTCCTATATTAGTATCAAATATGCAAGTGGATTCCATTTGGGATGTGACTTTGATCAAGAAATTTCAAGGGGAGCACCTATTGGGGAAAGGTAGAATGACTAAAGTGAAAGTTAATTAGATGGTGGAAATTTATCATACATTTTTCTTTTGGTTTAAATGTGCATGTCATACTTATTTAATTTTTATTATTTAATCAATTATTAATTTTTACCATGGTATGTAGCTAATTATTAT
Source organism: Larix kaempferi (assembly GCA_027924585.1). Taxonomy (NCBI): domain Eukaryota; kingdom Viridiplantae; phylum Streptophyta; class Pinopsida; order Pinales; family Pinaceae; genus Larix; species Larix kaempferi. The sequence goes on from BSBM01000299.1 coordinate 23,250,757, forward strand.
TTTTTCATACATTTGATTGAGAGTGGGATGCACTACATTTATACATTGCAAACAATATTGATTGGATGAACGTATGGATTGAAATGTGTACACAACATTATGGAATTTTATCATGGGTAGGGGTGTCTACATTGGTAAAAAAGAGATATCTTGATTAAGATACCAATCTTACGTAGAGGGAAATTGATTTAGCATATGGTTTGAAAGATAAACATCCAAGAATATTATGTTTTGTTTTATCATATTAATGTGTTTGGTGTGTTTCTTTTCTTTGGTTATTTTTGAAGTTATATAAATATGCTTATTGATTGACAATGCATTTTATACGTGTCTGGCATATTGCAGTTGAAACACCAGAAGGCTATGTGGTGCAATGGTCGTAAATTTCGCATTAAAAAGTTGGATGAAAAGAGGAAAAATTTTGATTGTGGGATAACTACAGTACTATAGGTTACTAATGTTTCCTCTAGGACTGACAGACATCAAAAAGTATCTAAAAACATATATTATGGGTATTTAAATTATATACTTGAGAGTGACCTTAGATCCTTCAAATTATTTTTGTTCGATGTCAAATGGTACAGATTATGAATGAATGAATGTGATCCTAAGAGGAATGTTATTGAACATAATAATGGATTTACCATGGTTAATACAAGGATGGATGAGCCAGGTACAGATACCTATGTTCTTCCAAGCCAATGTGAACAAGTCTTTTACTCAAAGGTTCCCGGTAAAGCATGTTGGTCATATGCTATTAGATATGATCCAAGAGGAAGGCCTGTAAAGTATCATGTACAGTCCAAGAAGTTGATATTGAAGAATAAGATGATGCAAATGAGTAGGATGTAGCAGGTGTGTTAGATGAAGAACCTGAAGAAGTTGAATCAAATGTGGGATACAAGATTCTTAATGATGACGATGATGATGATATGCTAACAAATGAGTACATTGATGATGATGTTGATATGGCTAATCCTTTCATCATCGATTATGAACCAGATGATACGACATATGTTGAGTTGGATGAAGAAGATGATTAATGATATTGAAATGTTCAGATATATGAGGTATGTAGTAATTATATATTTTCTATGACTTATTCTCTTTAAATAATTTACTTATATGGGTTAATTACGTGTTTTTCAGCTTTATGCCATATTCTATGTTGTATGTTAAATGTTGTTTATTATTTCAAATTGGGTTTTGGGGAACTAATATTGATGTGAGGGTGGGGGAGGGGCCATAATATATTCCACTATCACATGGTTGGACCTGTTCAGTAGAGAATAAATTATTCTTAAAATGAAGAGGATCTCATTCAGTTTTATACCATCATCATCCTCATTTCCATCAGTGTTCATCATGCACGTCTCATTGTCATCATTCATGGTTCCCATATATAGAATCTTCATCGGAACTCTTTCAAAATGTCATGTAACTTCGGACACAGTGAGCAATGAACGGGGCCAACGTTGAAATTTCTTCAAATTGTGCCTATATGCATTGAAATTTGACATGGTTATACTAGAAGAATTCCTTGATGGTATGGGAGGTTTTCCAAACTCATTTAAATCATCATAATCATCATTTGAATCATCATCACCTACATCATCATTTTCATTATCTTATTCACCTTCATAATCATCATCATATTTTTCATTGTCAGCGTCATCTTATTCCTCAACAATGTCGTGATGAACATCATCATCATCACCTTCGTCATCATTGTCTTCATTGTCATCATCATCATCATCATTATCATAACCATCCTCTTCGTCATATTAATCGACATCATCAACATCATTGTCATCGTCATCGTCATCATCATCATCATCATCATCATCATTTTCATTGTCACCATCCTCTTATTCCTCATCAATGTTATGATGAACATTATCATCTTATTCCTCATCAACATCGTGATGAACATCGTCAATATCATTTTTATCATCGTTCCCATCGCCGTTGTTTTCATCATTTTCTCCATCTTCATCATCATCATCATAATCATCATTGTCATCATCATCATCACCATCACCATCCTCTTCATCATTGTCATCGACATCACCATCATCATCGTCACCGTCTTCATCATTGTCATCATCATCATGATCATCATTATCAACATTTTCATCATTGTCATCATCATCATCATCATCATCATCATCATCATCATCATCATCATCATCATCATCATCATCATCAACAAAATTTTCATCATTGTCATCATCATCAATAGTAGTATAATCATCATCATGGTCACCATTTCCATCACCATCATCTTCATCATCCTGATTGTCATCTTGATCATCTTCTTCCATATTCTAATATGATTCATATATGAAATCCTAGGAAAACATAGTTCTACCCCTAAATGCTTGTTTGTCTATAGAATTTTATGTTTTTTAGTTCTTCCATTAATCTATAGAAGCCTTGTGGTAAAGTTATAGCCCTCCAAAATATCATTTCCAAGAAAGTAAAATTTTGAAAATGATAAATATTTGGAAAAAAATAAATTGTCGAAAGAATACATTTATAGAAACAAAAAAAATCGAAAACAAAATTTCCATAAAAGTATTTTTTGGATAACAAAAAACAATTGATAACAAAAATTGTTAGCAAACAACATAATGGAGCCACTAGATGAGAATATGATCTTCAAATATAGAAAACAAATGATTAACTAAGTTAGAATTCTCCATTGAATCATAAAATAAAAGATTTCCGCCATTGGATTTGGATCTATGGTTGGAAGAGGGAAACACTACCACCACAAGTATATTGTTAAATTATTTCATGGCTACATGGGTTAATCTCTCCCAAGTATTTGTAACTCCAAATCCCATGGAGGATTTCAAGCAGGAACCACTACGAAACAAGTATTTTTCCCTTCTCCATAGTCCAAGTAAGTAATGAGGGTGGGGTTGATACTTAGTTTGTGTCACTAGTTAGGACCACCCTAATATTTTTTCCATTGGACACAAGAAAAAAATATCATATTCCCTTTGTAACACATAAATTATGGAATAGGTCAAGTATACACAAACAATTGCATTCATTTGCACATAACCATTTTTTTTTGCAAGTATAAGATATCAAGTCATGAGAGGTGAATAAGAACAATATAAACATGATATCCAGGTGAATTCAACCTTATAAAATTTGCCACTAACAAAAACAATTGTAATGAATTCTTAGTGTTAAACCACCATTATTCTATTCACATTTTCATGTAGGTACCCTATATTAAAGTAAAATATATCACTACTAAATTTGCACTAATTTCCGACACTTTTGTAACTAAGTTTTGTCGTAAAATGGTCGCACATGCGGCCAACTCTTGATCTATTTCTTGTCGAAAAACCTTCATCATTAGACCAACGTACAAATATTTATGTCACTAGTTTGATAGAAATCAACTTCCACGTGTCGGAAAAACTTGAAGACAATATCCATCAGAACACCGACGAACCTATGTCGCAATTATGACTACCACCTATACATGTGTCAAGATTGACAAAGCTCAATTTCCTTTGTAACCCCGATGATTTTTTTTGATTGTACATCGATAATAGGAATGAGGTTTTCCAGTAGTATGACGATGTATCATCGTAAGAGAGACTAAATTGTGCAAGCTTATGATGAAAAATTCTTTGCAACTACAAAAACCTTACAACACATGAAAAAAGAGTTATGTCATAATATTAACAAATGGGAGCAAGTTTTTGACAATCTGTAATACCCCTGTTGTTAAGCCCTGGAATTATGATCTTTATTTGTTAATGTGACTGTGTACTTATGATATTTTTGTGACTATGTACTTGTGATATTTTATTTTTTAATGTGAATATGGACTTTGGAGTTATTGTTGTTGTTGTTATCATTGATGGTTGTTGCTATTAAATAAACAATTGGCTCGGAAAAGGCAACAAAAAGAGTATGGGAGACCATGGATTCCATAGAGTGAGGGGGAAATGGGACATCCCTAACATCGTATAACTTGTTGGTGTCTTGATTTTTCCCATCCTATTTCATATTTGCACCTTGGTGACATTAATAATGAATTTGGTCACCCAAACATTGTACAACGGATCCTATTTTTTTATTTTATGGACTATTGAGTTACTATTGCACCTTATTCATACCTTAGTGGACCCCTCTTTCCTAGTTCTCCCTCCTTGAGTGAAAGATGCCCTTTTATGGACCCCACTTGCAATAAGGAGCCCTATCCCTAGATTTTAGGAGCTGTAAGCTAGATTTTAGCTTCCACCTCCTTGATTTGTGCCTCCACCACCACAAGTGCACCCCACTCCTCCATTCATCGCTATTTTTGTGCTTATGGGATATTTATGACCCTATTGGATCTTCTCGCTCACCTAATGTGCCCTCCTTCATTTTTTGTAACCCCCTTATGTATTAGTGTGCCTCCTTGTGCTTATCATGACTCCACTCCTTGTTTTTTGGTAACTCCTCCTCATGGTGCTAATCCGGGAAGGGGAATCTCCCAAACTAAACCACCACTCCACCAATTTGAGTTATTCCTCCGTGATGAATCCTAAACTTACCTCTCTCTAATTCGATTTGATCCCTTTGGGTTAGGATTGGCCTCCTTGTGATATAAAATTCATGTGCTCTCTCCTTGTTGAAGCTAATCCTAAGATTTGGATCACTTTCCTTGTGCTATCTCACTTTGTTATGAGCGTTGACAGTATTGAGATTGTGTTTCAAGTTGTGTTGAGACCGAGTGTTTGTTGCAATACCCTTTCATAGGAGAATTCTGTTTGTCCATTCTAGAGAGTTAGTCTCATGAATTGTTACCCTTTGCTTCCATTATATCACTCTACTAGTCCAGGTTATCACACAAGAAGCCAAGAAATGGGATGGTGATATCCTGAGGGATGACTTAGCTGAAGGGATTCACATCCCATAGGGATTGGAGATGGACAAGAAAGTAGTAGTGGGAAGCATTGTGGTTCTCAGAGGGGGTAGTTCTGAGAGTTTTTATTCTGAGTGTGCCTCTGCCTATGGCTTAATGGTCTTATCCTGGGGGTGACCTATTCAAATGAATTATAATTGATTGTGTCTGCGGCTAGGAGGAAATTTATCTCGCTAAAGGAAGTTGCCATTTGAAGATAAGTATCTATTCATATGCTTATTTATGTTATTTTATTGTGTTTATGTGCCTTGGAGGCTATATTGTTTCCTGGTTATGTTTATGGTTTATGTGCCAGGAATTGTATGCAAGATGGATGGATTTCGTACATTGAAAATCTGACACTACAACAAATTTGACATTTAGGGGCGGTTGTCTTCCGCCTCCAAAAGGAATTATTGGGGGCGGTTTTGGCTTTGGAGGCAGTCTTTCCAAAACCATCCCGAATAGCACCGACGCTAAAAGTTTTGACTTTTAGGGGTGGTTCTGGAAGAGACCAAAATCACCCCTAAAAATGACTTTTGGGGGCTGTTCGAAACCCCCACCAAAAGTTGTTTTTTGACTTTAAGGGGTGGTTGCCTTCCGCCTCCAAAAGTCACTATTTGGGGGTGGTCTTTAAAAAACCACCTTTAATAACACCGACGCTAAAAGTTTCGGCTTTTAGGGGCGGTTCTAGAAGAGATTAAAACCACCCCTGAAGTGACTTTTGGCGGCGGTGATAAACCGCCCCCAAAAGTCACTTTTAAGGGCGGATATAAACCCCCCTCGTAGGTACCTATGGAGGCGGTTCAAAACCCTCGCCAAAAATTTATACAAACCTGTGGGGGCGGTTTTAAACCCCCCTCATAGGTACCTACGAAGGCAGTTCAAAACCCCCGCCAAAACTCTTTACAAACCTATTGGTGCGGTTTTAAACCCCCCTCATAGGTACCTACGGAGGCGGTTCAAAACCCCCGCCAAAACTCTTTACAAACTTATGGGGCAGTTTTAAACCCCCCTCATAGGTACCTACAGAGGCAGTTCAAAACCACCACCAAAACTCTTTACAAACCTGTGGGGGTAGTTTTAAACCCCCCTCGTAGGTACCTACGGAGGCTGTTCAAAACCCCCGCCAAAACTCTTTACAAACATGTGGGGGCGGTTTTGAACCCCCCTTGTAGGTATCTTCGGAGGTGGTACAAACCCCCCCTAAAAATCTTTCCAAACCTTTGGGGGTGATTTTAACCCCCCCTCGTAGGTACCTATAGAGGGTTTGAAACCCCCCCCCCCCCTAAAACTCTTTACAAACCTTAGGGGACGGTTATGAACCCCCCTCGTAGTGACATATGATTAGGGCACGAAGGAATCAAACCTTCAACCACCTAGTTGTAAAGCAGGTGCTCTACCATTGAGCTAGAACCCTTTAAGAATTGGGGAAAGGGGCAATATTAAGACCAAGATTACATCATTTGTAATTCTAAGGAAACACTAATAATTCCAACATTGTTTCTTACTTGAGAGACCTAAGAAAGTAGTCTGAATGGCTCTGAACTTATAACTTGGTTGTAGTGCTCTGGTTTTTACAGCAGAGCACTATGTAAAATTTCAGGTTTAATTTTCTACGTTTTAACTTTATCAGTTTATGGAAGTAAATTTCTAAGAATTACTATGTGCCTAAATAATAGTTAGTGTACTGTTTCGTAATTTAAATAAAACAAACATATCGTTATTTTCTTTTCAACTATCATATTCCAGCATAAGAATAGGTTTCACAACTTAGTAAATCAGTAAATAGCAAGTTATGCATGTTTTACAGTAAGATTTTAGCATAATAATCAAATAACGTAAATGACAAGGAAATTACCTGATGCTGATGCTAACCGTAGGTTGTAGTAGGTTGTATAACCTCTTAGACAGCCAAACTGAAGTGTCCACCCTACCGACCAGCTATTATCTTGCTGGCCCTTGGAAATCAAAGGATTTCCAAGCCCCCGAGCCCACAATCTGATAATCCCGAGAGCAGTCTTTCCTTCTATTCTCAAAATCTTTCTGTTCTCCAAACTTCTGTTCTCCCAATCCAAAAAACTCCCCTTTCTCCAAGCTCTCCCCCTCTATATAATTTCCCTTCCTCGAGAATATCTTGGGCTTACTCCACCGCCCCAAAATCCCCCTCTCGAGCCCCTCAACATTTACTCCTATTACCAGTTCATTCATACACGGTTCTTTATAAAAAAGTATAATTAATTACTCTCATGGAAAAATTAGTTGGTTTTGGATTGACGGTCGTAAATATTTATTACGGTGGGGATTATCACCCCAAGGTTATCCATTCGGGACAAGTTTCATTAAATACAAGTCTATCCGCCATCCTTGATATTTTAATGTTATTAATGTAATTAATAAAATATTATATAATTAGTTGCCCCTTGTCAACTTGGACATGATGTGTCTTAATGATCCACCTTATCCGTCGAGACTACTTAGCTTGAGGTTTAAATTCCAAGATTAACATTGAATAATTAAATAACCATTTTCCATCACCTCACGTTTATTCCAAAAAATGATTATCTTATTATGGCTAACTTTTGAAATGGAAATAATCACACAATATTAATTTATAAATCAATATTTTAAATCTTACTTATATTGCATTTGTTACGATAGGGATATAAATGTTGCTGGAATATCATTTATTAATTAATAATAATAATTAAATCCCCCTTTGACAATAATAAAAGGTGAATCAATCATAGTATTCTTAATTATTTGTTTATCACATGAGTACCCTATCATCAACATAGCATCCTTGTTCTTATAAACAAAGCACTTGTGAGGGCTTAAACAATTTTACTAATTAATTAGACACTATCATTACCCTATTCACAACAGTTCTTCTATGACAATGTTAACTGACGACACTTGTCTTAGTTTATTATTACAATGTTTTCATATAATTACTAATTCACTTATTTACACATTGACAACCTAACCATTCATTACCTAAGTTGATTGATGTATCCTTAACTGAGTTATCTATGACATTTATACTACTATTCAAGCATGACAAGTATGTTATACACCAATAATATTGTACACGTACAAGGTGTGCATGCATGGCCAGTGTATGCACATGTCGGACATGTACTATAAACAAACCCCATTCCGCCTATGCATACTTGCTAACTAACAATAGTATCTACCCCCATGCAGAAGAGCAAGCATAATATATAGTATAATTACTTTAACATCCTCGGTTATTTAACAGTTAACCCTTTACGATTTAACATCATTGTCTTTATGTTTACATTAGTTTAATCAATCAAGTACAGGAAGGGTGCCTACTTCCACTAACTCGGAATCAAGGAATACTAAACCCCAACAGTGCTAACTAACACATCCTCCCATCATAACCTACGTCCAGCATCCTCCCTATCCTTCCTCTGCTAGTACAACAGTGGATGTCGGACTCACCGATCTGACCACATAGAACTTGAGAGCGATAGCGTCGGCTGAACAGCGGACCTATCCTCCCCTAGCAGGCATCCGACCATCGTCATCACAACAACATGGGGAGCGTGTCTCAGCACGGCCCTCCCACGACCTCGGGTCTCATGGAACCATAGGGTGGGAAACACATCCATCCCTCTCAACATACTGGGCCTATGCCCTTATCAACTCATACTTGCTGCTATCGGGATTATCAGTTTGTGTTGTCGTATCCTCATTTTGGCTGCTAAGGTTTGCTGTATGAACATGTTTTTCCTTTCCAATATATATCAGATCAAGTAACTGGCTATCCCATAGCCCCTGTGTCCTGTAGGTTAGTGTTTTGCAAAATACAATTTATAGAAAACATTTTCCATTGATCGCCAATTGATCCATGTTATCATTTTATTTCATGTAACCTTTTAGCTCATCATAGATGCGTATGACATATAACATTTCAGAAATTCATATAAGAAGATGGTATCCACGTACCGTATCATATATTTCACATTTCATTAAGGAAAACATATAAACATATACTGCAATCGTAAAATAAGGAAATCATATGATAATCATGACATCATAACTGCATAACATAGTAACATCATAATCATGGTGAAATCATAAGACAGAGTAACATCATATAATGAGGTCCAATATAGTTTACTCAGTCGAGCTGAGTTCGACAAAATATATAAGAAATAAAGTATGGTGTGTCTAACTAATAAATATGCCGAATCAAAATATGGGCATTACATACACCCACCCTTCGGGAAACTTCGTCTCGAAGTTATGGTCAAAATAGTGAGGGAAAATCTCGACGCATGGTCTCTGCATCCTCCCAGGTAGCAGACCCTGGGCTATACTTGTCCCATTGGACCTTAACTTGGTCCACATGGCGACTACGGAGCTGTCGAACCCTACGATCAAGTATACGTAATGGTTCGACCCTGAAGGTTCCCTCGTCCGAGACCTGCAATTCCTTCCAATGAATTTTGTGAGTCTCATCAGCTATGTAATGTCGTAATACAGAAACATGAAATACATTATGAGTTTTATGCAAGTGGGGTGGCAGCGCGAGACGATAAGCAACTGGTCCGATTTTCTCAAGAATCTCAAATGGAACTATAAAGCGAGGTGACAACTTGGTACCCTTCCCAAACCGAATGGTACTTTTATTTGGTCTGATGCGAATAAATACACGATCCCCTACTCCATAAGTTCTATCTGATCTGTGTGCATCAGCGTAACTCTTTTGCCTATCCTGTGCTTCCTTCAGCCGCTGCCTAATCTGTATCACTTGCTCCTCCATTTCCTGAATCAATTCAGGCCCAATTAAAACTCGATCCTCTAACCTGTCCCAACTAAGTGGTGTCCTGCACGACCTCCCATACAATGCCTGATATGGCGGCATACCAATGGAGCTGTGATGACTATTGTTGTATGCAAACTCCACTAAAGGAAGATATTTCTCCCACTGTGTCTGCTGATCCATAACATACATCCTAAGCATGTCCTCCATCACTTGATTCACCCTCTCAGTCTGTCCATCTGTCTCGGGGTGATAAGCTGAGCTTAAGTTCAATTGTGTCCCTAATGCTGACTGCATGCTTGTCCAAAATCTGGAGGTGAACTTAGGGTCTCTGTCAGAGATTATCTTTTTAGGAACTCCATGAAGACGTACAATCTCATTTATGAATACCCTTGCCACATCTGTCACATCATAGGTGTCTTTGACTGGAATGAAGTGAGCACTTTTGGTCAGTTTGTCGACTACCACCAAAATAGCATTATGTCTCAGAGATGTGAGTGGTAATCCTACAACGAAGTCCATGGAAATGACTTCCCATTTAGTCATAGGAATATCGTGCGGTTGTAGGAGACCGGCCGGGTGACGATGATCTGCCTTAACTTGTTGACACTCAAGGCACTTTGAAACAAAATCCACTACATCCATCTTCATACCTGGCCAAAAGAAGAGTTGCTTCATGTCAGCATACATCTTCTTCACCCCTGGGTGCGCACAGTAATGCGATCTATGGGCCTCTCTAAGGATGGTTTCCCTGATATCACCTTCCTTAGGAACATACATCCTTCCCTGATACTGCAACAATCCATCTTCCTCAAGATGGTACCCATCATACTTCAATTCCTGTTTCTTTCCATTCTGAATAGCTGAGGTTACTTTTAGATACCAACTATCGCCCAATAGTTGTCCTAGTACCCTTTCCCTTAAGTCAACCTTCAAGGGAATTAAGGAGAAAAGTCTCGGCCTTCGGCTTAGAGCGTCTGCCACCACATTTTCCTTTCCTTTGATGTAAGAGATACCAAAGTCATATTCACTCATGAACTCACTCCATCTCCTTTGCCTAGCATTCAAATCCCTTTGGGTAAAGATGTACTGCAAGCTCTGATGGTCTGTTTTAAGGGTGAAGCTTCTACCAACTAGGTAGTGCCTCCATAATTTTAGTGCCAACATTACTGCTGCCAATTCTAGATCATGCGTGGCATACTGCTCCTCATGAGGTTTCAACTTTCGAGATGCATAAGCTATTACCCCACCTTCCTGCATCAACACCGCTCCTAATCCTTGCTTCGAGGCATCGGTGCATACCATGAAATCTTTATCCATGTCTGGTACCCGCAAGATCGGTGCACTTGTCAACAATCTTTTTAACTCTGTAAAAGCGGCATCGCATTCATCGGTCCATTCATACCGTATTCCCTTGCGTTGCAAGGTGGTAATAGGTTTTGCAATTTTAGAAAATCCTTCCACAAACCTCCGGTAATAGCCTGCTAACCCCATGAAGCTGCGCACCTCATGAGCATTCCTTGGAATTGGCCAATCTTCAATGGCCTTTACCTTTTCTGGGTCTACAGAGATCCCTTCACCTGAGATGATGTGCCCCAAGTAGTGAATCTCTTTTTGGAAGAAGGAACACTTTGACAATTTACCATAAAGTTTATGTTCCCTTAAGCATGTCAAGACTAACCGCAAGTGTTCCTCATGCTCCTTCTCATTCTTAGAATAGATAAGAATATCATCTAAGAAGACCTGAACAAAGCGGTCCAAGTATTTTCGGAAGACCCCATTCATGAGGCTCATGAATACAGTTGGAGCATTGGTCAAACCAAATGGTACCACTACAAAATCGTAATGCCCAAATCGAGTTCGAAAGGCAGTCTTAGGAATGTCGCCTTCCTTGATCCTTAACTGGTGATACCCTGATCGTAAATCAATCTTTGAGAAGACTGACGCACCTTTCATTTGATCAAAGAGGTCATCAATTCTTGGTATGGGATACCTGTTCTTCACGGTGGCCTTGTTCAAATCTCTGTAATCTATGCACAGTCGCAGAGATCCATCCTTCTTCTTAACGAAGATCACTGGTGCTCCCCACGGTGAGATACTAGGTCTAATCAGTCCCAAATCTAGCAATTCTTTTAACTGGATCTGTAACTCACGGAGCTCTGGAGTTGTCATTCTATACAGAGTTTTTGAGATAGGTTCTGCACCAGGTTTTAGTTCGATTGTGAAATCGAGCTCTCTTTCTGGAGGTAGTCCTGGTAATTCCTTCGGAAAGACATCCTTGAACTCGGAAAGCACTGGGTAAGAATTCAAGGAAGGTCCTTTACTATCGCTCACGGCCTCCACTACGAACAACTGGCATCCTTGTCTTAGGCACCGCTTAGCTTTCACCATAGAGATGAAACGGAGGGATACCTTCCTCTTCAAGCCTTGGATTTGAATTGTCCTTCCCTCGTCATCGAGGCACAACACCTTCTTTGCATAGCAGTCTATGAAAGCTCTATGGTCTTCTAACCAATCCATGCCAATAATGAGGTCATAAGTCCCCAAATTGGTGACATAAGCATCCAACTTAGTGGTGCAAACTCCTAAGTCAACCCCACAACCTCTCACTTTCAGACCTACTGGTTGCTTAGTTCCTGAAGCCATTTCAACCAGTTTGAAATCATCGTGCTCGTAGGCTGCCAACCCACATTTATCTAATGCAAATGGTGAAATAAAACTATCAGTTGCTCCTGGATCAAACAAAATTTTAAGTTTGACATTGTTTACATTACCAGTGGATTCTACTACGGTAGACTGATGTTCTGCCTGGTGGTTATGCACCGCTGCATGAATCCGATGACTGTTACCCGAACTATCCATGGGTGCCTTTCCTTCCCTGTGCCTGCTTCTTGACTGACCCTTGGGACAGTCTCGCTGGAAATGAGGACCTCCGCATCCCCAACAAGAGAGATTGGGAGGGGCTTGCCTGTTGCTCGAAGGAATCCTCTGAGATGAGTTCCTTCCCCTGGCTCCTCTAAAACCCCTTGCTCCTCTATAGGAACTTCCCTGTGTACGTCCCTGGATTTGGTGGGTTGCGGACGATGCCTGCGAGATTGAGTTAACTGAAGTATTACCCCTCGGTGTGAACCTGTTACCGTAAGGAGGAGGCCTAGATTGTCCTCCCCTGAAGTAAGGGCGTGACGCCTTCCCTGTAACATACTGATTGGTTCCTGTCAACTTACTACCCCCTTTTCCATCTGACATATCAGCTGCATAACGAGCATAATCAACTGCCATGGCAACTGAAGTTGGCTTCCACATCCGCACAGCAGCTCTAATCTTGTAGTTAAGTCCATACACAAAACGCTCTACCTGACAATCATCCGCATCCAGGTAAGGAACATATTTTACCAGTTCCATAAACCGAGATTCATACTCCTCCACCGTCTTGTCTCCTTGTACTAAGGCATGGAGTGCACCTGCCTGTTCTACCTTGTAATAATTTGGCAAATACTTCATGTGGAACCTTTCCTCGAACAGTTCCCAAGAAGTTGTAAGAGGAGTAAGGTGCAACTGCTTCTTGAGGTCTGATCACCAATTCAAAGCATCACCTTTAAGCTGAAAGACGGCCATCCTAGCCTTGGAACTAGATGTGTACTCATTCAATGCGAAGCATCTCTTCATGCCTTCCAGCCATGCTTCGGCATGCTTACCGGGTCGTCCTCCAGAAAACTCTGGAACCTTTATCTTTTGTAACTTCCTCGATATGTCCTAAAGCGGTTCCAGTCTTGGGCCATGTGCCCTTTCAGAGTTCTCTCGACTCACTTGAGTGGTTTCCACCTCGGCGGCCCTTTCCAACTGCCTGTTCATCGTGGTCATAATAGCCTCCAATGACCTCATTATGATCTGCATTTCTGGTGTTGAGGTTGGTGGTGGCGGTGTTGGCGGTGGCGGAGGTGGTGGTGACGGTGGTCGACCTTGACCCCGACCTCGACCTCTGCATGTTGTTACCATGATAGTTCCTGAGTTTATTGAAAATAAAATCATGTCCTTAGTTGTTCAATCAAATACACACAGAACTAAAATGTAGGTATTCATACACTTATACTTATGCATAAGAAATAACTTGCATCATGAGATAACAGATTGTCAGGATTAGCGCAGTAAAATCTATAGTCGTTTTTATTAAACAATCTTGTCATGGTGTTCAGCTCGTCGTGCTGGTCTTAATGGTGTCTTGTTTTTTACTTTTCGGGTCTCTTTCATCCCTTCGACTAGGAGTTGAAATCTCAGCAAAATTTTTAATATTAAATTTTAATTCTTAACAAAACTTAGGTTATACACTATATAAATGTATACCAAATTTAATTAAATTAAATAAAATGATGCTAACACTATATAAATATATATACGAAATTAAATTTAAATAAAGCAACGCTAACACTATATAAACGTATACAAAATTTAATTAATTTTTAAATAAAATGATACTAACACTATATAAATATATATACGAAATTAAATTTAAATAAGGCAACGCTAACACTATATAAACGTATACAAAATTTAATTAATTTTTAAATAAAATGATACTAACACTATATAAATATATATACAAAATTTGCCAAAACTTAGGTTATAACACTAAAACTAAATTTAAATAAAATAAAAATAAAAATAAATAAGGAAAATTTACTCGACCGCTTAGCCCTTTTCACTCGACTCTCGGCTAAGCAAAAGGTATGGCCACGCGGCTCTTCGTGTCAGTTCACCGCCATGAAAGAGTGGGAAAACCCTAAAATAGGGTCACTCTCCAAGGCGCGGCCATTTCCACCCTCTCTTTCGGAGTTTTAGCTCTGCAACTCAATGCAAGCTCGCTTAGGGTTTCAGAAAGGAAGGAGCTCTCCATTTTCTACTGCAGAACACTACTGTCTGTCCGACCTGCTTTTATAAAGAATGGACGAGATTTACCCTTTCATTTCTGGTGTTAATGGCTATTGTAGTGTGTTATCTGATTACTGTTCCTGTTATGTTTCCTTTCTGCAAGTAATTGGTATTCTGAGTGCCTTATTCTATTTCTATTGCTGGCAGTCCAGGGAAATCGAACCTGGGTGGTGGATTGGGGAAATTTTCAGTCTCTTAGGCTTTCTATGAGCCCGGGTTCTCAGAACAGCTCGGCTTAATGAATAATATATATATTTTGTTAGCCTCAGAGCTGGGCTTTGGCTTGCGATATATTGGCTTGGCTCGTGGACTGATACCTCAATACTTGGATATTGGGTTGGTTTTGTATCGGAGAGAGAGAACGCTCTGGTAGTTCTCTGGCGGGTCTGCGAAGCCTCCTCCGTAGGTTAGGGAAAATAAATCCATATGCCCGTGACTTCGTTTGGAAAAGGCTGAGCTGAATAAATACATACATAAATGAAGATCCGCAATCGTTCTGGAGCCTTATTCACATCTACTTCCTGTATTGCCATTAACACTGGCCTCCATGGCCAAGGCGAGGAGGAGTTTCTTCTTCCGCTGGTAGCAGCGGTTATGGACGTCCAGCGAGCTGAGGGAAAAAGCTGAGTTCGAAGGTGAAGGAGGTCATGGCACCCGCGCCACCGCCCTTGGGATTCATACGCGTCCTGCCCACAACTGGAGGAATGCTTTGCAACTCCAACACGGCGGCGAAGGGAGCACTGAAAGTCAGGCTCTTGAGGACGGCGGGGAGGGAAAGAAAGCAGAAAGATGGAAGGGGAATATGAGGTACGCATCCATTTCAAAATCGGCCTCGCACCATGACTGATAATTCAACTGCATTTGCACTATTGTCGTGACGTGAATCCTAAGTTCAATTAGTTCACCCTAATTATGCTATTTATTCGCATCACTTGGAAAATGCAGGGCTCGATCTAACCGGTCCCCATTGTGTGAATTCTAAAACCTGAATACAATTAGTTTACATCAATATCCATGGTGTCTGGTTGGCGCACAACAACACATTTGGTCGTCTTTGAGAGCTGCGGGGAACTCTGCCTATGGAGAGGCTGCCATCGATTTGGCATCTCGGCATTCCCTCGCTGTTTGGTGAACGCGTTTCACAGTTGGGCATTTCCTGTTTTGGTTTATTTCATGGGGGTAGCCATTCTTCTGAGGAGACTGCGAACAAGTCTCTTTTTCTGGTGAGCTCTTCGACGAAGGAGGGAAGTGGTGTCAGTAACTTGTTGTTCCATAGAACCCTCTACTCGACTATTATTTGTTATTATATTTTTGTGCCTGTGGTTGCCTCCGGATTGCCAAGGAAAGAGCGTGAGCTCTGGAGGTAGGCTTAAAGGACTGTGACATTTGTTTTAGTGTACCTGCGATAGCCCTCAGAAAATGCCTTTGGCATCACCATATGGCTCGTGGACTTGTTGAGCAAGTTTTGGGCTGCTTATTTTTCCTATTTATATAGTCCTATTATTTTATGAACCCTGGAGAGGCTGGGCCATTCCCTTCAATGGAATCGACCCATACCATCGGCGGGAAAACTCTGGGTTCATGCATTTACCTAGTCACGTTTCGGTATGCTCTGCCTCCATCTTTTTCGTTGTGTCCTGCGTGGAGACTGGGGACGATTACCTCTGCGTGGGAGTCCCTGAGAACAGGGTGCACATAAACCAACTCTGCATAGTATGTCGGACGGGGTGTGAGCTACGCCTTGTTGAAAGCTTGTGTAGTTTTTATATTTTTTTGTTGTTATACTAGTGTGCTGCGTAAGTGCCTGGAGACAGAGGCACGACTTGTGAAGTTTTTTTTTTTTTTTACATATCCTATGTTTAAACAGCAACAGACAGCGTTGAAAGTGTATACGCTTGTTCCTGAGGAGAGGGTTTTTTTTTTTCTTTTCCCCTTTTTTTTTATTTTTTTTATTTTTATTTATTTTATATTGAATACGGCACGAGAAAAGAGAAGGAGAATGGGAGCTTCAAGAATCGTTTTATTCAGGTGGATACAGATACTTATACCGAGAAGGAGAATGGTTTTTGTACCGAAGGCAGGGTGATTTTTTTTTTCATTTTCATAATATGTATACATATATAACTGTTTTATTTATTTTGGCCAAATCATCCTGGGTGCAGTAATCTTGCTACCTCCCTCTTCTTCAAGATAAGTAGGTTTAGACTATAAATTCAAAAACAAAACAAAGAAATTATTTTATTCTGCATAAATCTATATTTCGTTTTTCAATAGTCAGTAAATAGATTAACCATGAATTTCCAGAAAGCTGCAATACATTGTAGAAACTATTTTTTTTTTCTTTTCAATTCTTGATCCTCCTACCAGATAGGACAGTGATAAAACAATTATATATTTCTAATGTATAGCAAGCAAATTTCAGTTCTTTCTATGAAATCTAAGACCCAATATTTTATATGAAAACCAAATTAGACAGTAATATTTAAACAATAAGAACCTCTAGGAAATTTGCATTTGTTTTTCAATATAACCCTCTCATTCTTTAAATTGAGCGAATTTGCTCAAAATAGCTCAATATTTTGTCGGCAACAACTATTAATTTCTATATAAAGCTCTTTTGTTTTTGTTGTAATTTCAATTTTAATTTTCTTCTCTTATTTTTGTTCATGGATTTCCATCACTCGCCAAGATTTTGGCAACAGTAGTAGGAAATAGAACGGAAGGGGATAAATTGCAGGAAGCCCTAAATAATTTGCATTTGTTTAGTGGTAGATTAACTATATAAAGAATGAAAATATAAATATATATATATATATATATTTTTAATGTAATTGTTGTTATCGTTGTGCAGGTACCTTGAAAGATGACTATGGCTGGAGGTCAAGTAGGTAAATTATCAAGTAAATTTTCTAGGTGCAGCATGAATAGGCCTGTAGGTTCAAGAGTCTGAACAAAGGCTCTGATACCATCTGTAGTGCTCTGGTTTTTACAGCAGAGCACTATGTAAAATTTCAGGTTTAATTTTCTACGTTTTAACTTTATCAGTTTATGGAAGTAAATTTCTAAGAATTACTATGTGCCTAAATAATAGTTAGTGTACTGTTTCGTAATTTAAATAAAACAAACATATCGTTATTTTCTTTTCAACTATCATATTCCAGCATAAGAATAGGTTTCACAACTTAGTAAATCAGTAAATAGCAAGTTATGCATGTTTTACAGTAAGATTTTAGCATAATAATCAAATAACGTAAATGACAAGGAAATTACCTGATGCTGATGCTAACCGTAGGTTGTAGTAGGTTGTATAACCTCTTAGACAGCCAAACTGAAGTCTCCACCCTACCGACCAGCTATTATCTTGCTGGCCCTTGGAAATCAAAGGATTTCCAAGCCCCCGAGCCCACAATCTGATAATCCCGAGAGCAGTCTTTCCTTCTGTTCTCAAAATCTTTCTGTTCTCCAAACTTCTGTTCTCCCAATCCAAAAAACTCCCCTTTCTCCAAGCTCTCCCCCTCTATATAATTTCCCTTCCTCGAGAATATCTTGGGCTTACTCCACCGCCCCAAAATCCCCCTCTCGAGCCCCTCAACATTTACTCCTATTACCAGTTCATTCATACACGGTTCTTTATAAAAAAGTATAATTAATTACTCTCATGGAAAAATTAGTTGGTTTTGGATTGACGGTCGTAAATATTTATTACGGTGGGGATTATCACCCCAAGGTTATCCATTCGGGACAAGTTTCATTAAATACAAGTCTATCCGCCATCCTTGATATTTTAATGTTATTAATGTAATTAATAAAATATTATATAATTAGTTGCCCCTTGTCAACTTGGACATGATGTGTCTTAATGATCCACCTTATCCGTCGAGACTACTTAGCTTGAGGTTTAAATTCCAAGATTAACATTGAATAATTAAATAACCATTTTCCATCACCTCACGTTTATTCCAAAAAATGATTATCTTATTATGGCTAACTTTTGAAATGGAAATAATCACACAATATTAATTTATAAATCAATATTTTAAATCTTACTTATATTGCATTTGTTACGATAGGGATATAAATGTTGCTGGAATATCATTTATTAATTAATAATAATAATTAAATCCCCCTTTGACAATAATAAAAGGTGAATCAATCATAGTATTCTTAATTATTTGTTTATCACATGAGTACCCTATCATCAACATAGCATCCTTGTTCTTATAAACAAAGCACTTGTGAGGGCTTAAACAATTTTACTAATTAATTAGACACTATCATTACCTTATTCACAACAGTTCTTCTATGACAATGTTAACTGACGACACTTGTCTTAGTTTATTATTACAATGTTTTCATATAATTACTAATTCACTTATTTACACATTGACAACCTAACCATTCATTACCTAAGTTGATTGATGTATCCTTAACTGAGTTATCTATGACATTTATACTACTATTCAAGCATGACAAGTATGTTATACACCAGTAATATTGTACACGTACAAGGTGTGCATGCATGGCCAGTGTATGCACATGTCGGACATGTACTATAAACAAACCCCATTTCGCCTATGCATACTTGCTAACTAACAATAGTATCTACCCCCATGCAGAAGAGCAAGCATAATATATAGTATAATTACTTTAACATCCTCGGTTATTTAACAGTTAACCCTTTACGATTTAACATCATTGTCTTTATGTTTACATTAGTTTAATCAATCAAGTACAGGAAGGGTGCCTACTTCCACTAACTCGGAATCAAGGAATACTAAACCCCAACAGTGCTAACTAACACATCCTCCCATCATAACCTACGTCCAGCATCCTCCCTATCCTTCCTCTGCTAGTACAACAGTGGATGTCGGACTCACCGATCTGACCACATAGAACTTGAGAGCGATAGCGTCGGCTGAACAGCGGACCTATCCTCCCCTAGCAGGCATCCGACCATCGTCATCACAACAACATGGGGAGCGTGTCTCAGCACGGCCCTCCCACGACCTCGGGTCTCATGGAACCATAGGGTGGGAAACACATCCATCCCTCTCAACATACTGGGCCTACGCCCTTATCAACTCATACTTGCTGCTATCGGGATTATCAGTTTGTGTTGTTGTATCCTCATTTTGGCTGCTAAGGTTTGCTGTATGGACATGTTTTTCCTTTCCAATATATATCAGATCAAGTAACTGGCTATCCCATAGCCCCTGTGTCCTGTAGGTTAGTGTTTTGCAAAATACAATTTATAGAAAACATTTTCCATTGATCGCCAATTGATCCATGTTATCATTTTATTTCATGTAACCTTTTAGCTCATCATAGATGCGTATGACATATAACATTTCATAAATTCATATAAGAAGATGGTATCCACGTACCGTATCATATATTTCACATTTCATTAAGGAAAACATATAAACATATACTGCAATCGTAAAATAAGGAAATCATATGATAATCATGACATCATAACTGCATAACATAGTAACATCATAATCATGGTGAAATCATAAGACAGAGTAACATCATATAATGAGGTCCAATATAGTTTACTCAGTCGAGCTGAGTTCGACAAAATATATAAGAAATAAAGTATGGTGTGTCTAACTAATAAATATGCCGAATCAAAATATGGGCATTACATTGGTTGAACTTGAAAGGTTTCATATGCAGGATTGATTCAATAAAAAATAGTAATACATAAACGTTTTGCAGGACAAGGTTGGAATTCAAGTTCAAACATATACTCATGAAGTGAACATCTAACTAGAATTTCAAGTATTCATGGATAAGAACGAGCATCGTTTCTAATGGTTGCTTGATGGATATGCTAGCACTTGGATTGTGTTCAGGGTTCTGGAGGACTCATGAAGGGAAGGTAGGCCCGAAGTTCAAGAAAAATATTGATCACTCAGGAACTCTCAACAAGACGAATCGGGCTTGTTGACCAACGTGACCTCGGTCGACAGGGGTTCACCTCACTGTCGACCCATACCGCAATCTTCCTGGGCACCGGCCCGGGTAGGTTTGAGACCACCCAGCAACACCGGCAGAGTGGATGAGGTCTCACTTGAGGCATCCAGGAAGAGCAGACGGAACCATGTTTACGCCGAGGGAGGAGGAGAGTTGTGGCTGCACGGACTAACTCTATTGCGGTACTTAAACAAAGGCTTTAAACATTTGGCAAGGAGTTATTCAACATAGAACATATTATTTAATCACAACATTTATCATCAGAGCAACAATAAGCAGACAGTGCATCAACCAACATTCATATATCGCAACATTGCACAAAGATCATACCAAAACATCATCATTATATTACTGTCGTAATCATGTACCAGAAGCAAAACATAGATCTCCATACATACACATCTCCTTGTCTCCGTTGCTATCTATTCTTCTGCTTCCTCCCTCCTAACACTTACAGCTTTTGTCTATTTATAGGCTTCTACCATTACAATATTTGTCCACTTACAAACGACTTCCTAACCGACACTATAGACAATTAACTCAATATCTAACTGACTTGGTCCAAATGACCCCAAAAACCCACATACCGCAATACTACTGACTCATTATTACATAATATACGGTCTAAGTGACCCAAAACCCGCCAATTGCGGTATTCTTTAACAAAAAATACTCCTTTCGTGCCCGCATCCGACGTGTCGCAGCGTCGGCGGTACCATGACATTTCCCCGTCAAGCCACCTGCCAACAGGCCTCCAACACAATCTTGTGGCTCACCCTCGAGCCACGTCAACTGCTGGACATAGTGCACGTCATGGTCTTTGCCTTGAATTCTGCATACGGTTGTTCAACATTCCACACCAGCTCCTAAGCATCCTTAGCTACTTCCTGACTGTTGATCACATCGTCAACTGATGGGTGATCAGTATGCTTGTCCATGACCTGCTATCGAATCTTTTGTACTGCTTGTAGTGCCTCACTGGCCTGCAACATCAGTTTCCCGCCAGTGTCCTGGAATTCTTCACCCTGGGCCGCACATATCTTCTGTTGTTCATCTACCTTGGCAACCCATTGCTGCAAGTCCTTCAACTCATTTGACTTAGCAACTTGCTCCATTGGTGGTAGGGTTCTAATCGCAACCTTTAATGTGGCCACCTGTGTAACGTCTCGAATTTTCATAAAAATTTAAAATTTTTGAAAGAAACATTAATTATGATAATTTATGATTGCGGAATAATGAATATTGATTGTAACAACAATTAATTAAACAGATGTTAGTACTAAACATAATTTAAATCTGTTTAGCAGCAATGTGACAGTGACAACTTAAACATATTAACAGCTGTCGTAACTATGGTAACAAAATAACAAAAGTACTAATAGAGTGGAAATTTGATATGACACTGATTCTTTTTGCAAAGATACTGACAGTTTGACTTTGCTTCATAAGGGTGCCCTACGAGGGACCCTGGAGCTTACTTAGCTGCAATGCTAAAGCATATTGAATGTCCTATGTGCAGACGACAGGTAAGAAGTTTCATGGCTACGTGTAAAGTTCAAATTCAACGTCGTAATTAATAAAATGTTATAATTCTGTTGCGACTCACCAAAAGTGTGCAGGTATGGATTTCATAACTATAATTACTGTTTTAAGATGTTGTCTGATGACTCCACAATGTTTAGAATAGAATCCTCTATTTATGTCATCATGCTGAAAGTCTTGTTGTTGTAATTCTTGTTGTTGTTATAGCCGGCTTCGTCGTCGTCTTAAGATAATAAATAATTGTAAAGTATTAGTGTCGTGATTATAATACTAATCGTCAAAAGTATTGTAATAAGAGTCAAAGTATGGAGTTTAAGACTAAAGCATGGTTTAATACAAACATTGGCCTTGTTACCAATCAAAAGTGTAACTCCTACATTATTTGTCTTTTAAAAAGGAATAAAAGACTTATGGTTATTCTATTATCCATATAATTTTTGTGATTGACATCCTACATATCAATTTATAAAAACAACTATTCATACTATATGTTATATAGGAAAGTTTGCAATATTTCGAATATTATGAAATTGCAATAATATCATTGTTCTATACAATAGTTCACCATATCGAAATCATATGAAAAATTGATTTTTAACATGGCTAACTTAAGTCTTGATATTCTAATTCACGATCATATAGTTAGAACCTATATCCACTATGCAAACCTAACGATAACTTATTAAATTTATGAATATCCAAAGGGACTATATCGTAAAACTTGAGGGCACTGACATGCATTCAATGTGACAGGGTGGCGAACGGCTGGTTCATTAATAGCACAAGTCTCGAGCTATCAAGGGGATCAAGTCTCGATCTTGCATTACAGGCTTGAAAAGAAATCTCTAGGTGACAAGGATCGCCACCACTCCACGTAATGTAAGAACACTGTAATGGTTGAAATTCGAGACTACTTTGTAATGGTTAAGGGTTGGTACTCCTCTGAGCTGGATGTGAAAACGATCCAACGTGATCCACCGTGTCAATTTCCTTGCATGTGAAATGACTTAGCATTAATTGCAAGGGTTGTTCGACCCAATGCAATCTCATTGGCATGATCATGAACGTTGATTGCGATGAGATTGAACCATTAGATCTTAACCCTAAATTCTATCGTTGTTATGGTATATGAGTTTGGAATGCTGTTCAATGTGTTATTATTATGGTCTGTGTGGCCGACAGGCTGCCAAAATTTTGTTAGGAGGTTTGTTAAGAGGTTTAACCTCGAGACCCATGGTTCAGGGTTGGAGTTGCAGGTTTTAATCCACTGTCATGGCGTTGTAATGAGAGTCTGGTTCTCTGGTTCACGTATTCGTCAAGTTGATAGTTTTTAGAAATTTTTCGTTTAAGAAAGATACACCCAGGTGACAATGTTCAAAGGGTTTTCCTGTCTCATTTACCATCATGGAAATACATCATTTAAATGGTGAAAGTGGAATGCTTTGGTAGTTTTGCAACAAGGTAAACTTTTCTTTAACGAACAGAGATTTCTTTAAAGTATTTCATCTTTCAGTTTGAAAAGGTGGCATTCGTCAAAAACTAAGCCATCGTTTTTGTCAGTTGCAGGTTGTGAAGAACATTTTGAATAAGGGTTTGGACAAAAGGGTAAGCTCCCAAACTGGTAAGCTCCGGGTCTTTCAAATCCTCATAGGTGTTCACCATCTGAGGTTGTTGTGGTTGTTCAAGGAAAGAGTAACTAGTTCTGGCCATGACTCATCATTGTTTGTTGATTGGAGAACTTTGAAGCACCATTTGCAAAACAAATGATAACTGTTTTTGGTGCTGTGACTTTCGTTTGTTTAAATGGCTTTTGGTTTTTCTACCTTAGCATTTAACTTCGTCGAATTTGGGAATTTTAAAACTCGTCAGTGTCAAGGGTTTGTGGACTGGTTTCAAATGTTCAGCTTGGGTATAAACCCTATATGTTTTGTTTTGGGAAAAACATGATGTAATTCTTGTTCTAAACACAATAAATTCGTTTCTTGAAGTTAGAACTGTGTAAACAAACTTCTCCTTATCAGAAATAAAAACGTATGCTATTTAAGTCTGTCTAAAAACGTCTGTGTTGTATGACTTGATACTATAAGTTGAAAGTGAGATTTATTGATCTAAACTTAAGGTTTGTGAAACTTGTCTGAGATGAAAGATCTGTAATGTATGATGTTTAACTGGTATATACTTCGTTGGTAATGAAATGAACGGGCCATACCCTAGTTCGTGTTTTGATTTTGAAAAGATATTAAATGAAATTTCAAAAGAACTTTGGATTTGATTCGAAGTCTGTGTAGGCTGTAAAAGTTGTCGTAGGATGCGAATAGTTGAATGGTTTTTCCCTTTCATTTTTATATATGGAAAGATACAGTGTCAAACCCTAAATCGATTATTGTCAAAGAAAACAAATAGTTAAGTTTTGAATAAGGATTTTGCAGAAAGGTCCTAGAAACCGAAACTTGGATTTCGATTCATAACTTGCATTAATTGTTTTTGTTTCAAAATGCAAGAACGATGAAAAAGGAAAAAATCATTCTTGCTAGGGTTGAAAATGAACTCAGATTGGAAATCGGCACTTACAGTTCGAAAATCTAATGAATGAAATGACTGGTAGTAATAAAATCTTTAAAATATTTTCAATACTTGTTTGAGCTATAAAATTATAGGGAAAAGTTATAGTAAGAAACGATAACTCTATGAAAACGTGCAATGTGAAAAACTATGTGATGACTGTTATGTACAGCCTTGATATGATGAACACATCTATTTCTTTGCAGCTATGACATTATAAACATAATTGGATATATAGAAATATGGTTTCTATCTATTTGTTATGTACACAGTAATCATAAGATAAAGAAATGCAACTGTACAGGAATTAAATATTGTTTGTTTTTCATATAGCTAAGTAAACATTTCTAATATATATATTAAATATTATACAGACCTTTCTACTATTATTAACTATAGGACAGAAAAACTGATAATTATATAAATTACTATCTATCTATCTATCGAGTTCATGGAAAAATGCCTATCTTCTCATTTATTCTTAATTTGCGTATCTATACTAGAGTACGATGCACAAAACAACATGTGGAAAAATATAGATATTGGTTTATCCATTTAAATCATCATTTAAACTTTAACATTCAGACTTTCATCAAATTCAGAATTGGATTCTTTTTCAAAACAGAAAACAGAGATTACTAATTATGCAGAACAAATCTATTAACTGAGATAAGGTAGAAAATTTATAAAACCTGGATAAAAACTGTAGGGGAAAAAACAGCCCAAGAAGACTGTTCCACCCAACAAATTCCTAAAAATAGTCAAGTACTGCCTTAGGACCCCCGAGCCTGTTCACTGAACCACCAGGAGGAAGAAACTCTAGAAATTAGGATCTCCACTTTCAGTAGCACTAACGGTCGAATCTTCAAGAACTAGCAGTCTAATAGAACTGCACCAACATCTCTAGTCCTTCTCAGCAATATGCATACTTAAGATTGCACTCACAACTAGCCTCCCTATTTGAATCTCTCAGTGATCACCTGATGCACATGAGGAAAATATTCTGCAGAAATATTGATTAAGAGCTGCCTACTCAATTCGAATTTTCCTTTTATAGGTTGCATAGGCCTTTTCAGATGTTACTGGGTCATTAAATGAGTTTCCTGCTCACTCCCTCCACCTGGGGGATAATACCATATTTTTAGGGGTAGTTGTCCCATAACCAACAGCTAGTGGTGTGATGCAATTGTTGACATCTGTCCCATGCCTTCCAACAACTTCCATTCCTCCTAGTGGGTCAGTGAACACTCATTTAACAGTCCCCTTGGGTGTTTGTCTCCTAATTAATTTATTTAAATAATAATATTCAGTAATTACATTCATCCTTGATCAAAACTAATCATAATTACAAAACTTTGTAATTAAATTTAACATAAAGTATTTTGCAAATAAAATAATAATTTTCAGAAATTTGGGTAGGTGACATACACCCTCCCTTAAGTCTCAACATCATCCTCGATGTTGGTTAATCATTCCTTGAGTGTTCCTGAAAAAAAGTTGGGTATGCTGCCTGCATACTACTCTCCAACTACCAGGTTGCCTCTTATGGGCTAAGGTGCTTCCATTGCACCTTCACTTGCCCAATGCTTCGATTTCGAAGAATAGTTTCCCTCCTTCCGAGGATACAATCCGGTTCCACCAGAAAATCTCCGTCTTGTTCCACCTTTACATCATTCCAGTTTACAACGTGAGTAGTATCGTGCACATATTTCTTTAAAAATGATATATGAAAAACATTATGTATTTTCAAGTTTGGTGGCAAAGCCAGTTGGTATGCCACTGCTCCAACCTTAGACAATATTTCAAAAGGACCGCAATACTTGGGTGCCAATTTGGCACAGCTCCCCAATTTCAGTGAACTCTTTTTCGGTCTTACCTTGAGGAATACAAGTTCACCAACCTGGAACTCCTTATGAGTTCTTTTTGAATCTGCTTGACTCTTTTTCCTATCTTGGGCAGCTTTTAAATGTCCTTGCACCTGTTTCACAATTAGTTCTAACTCCTGTAATAATTAAGGTCCTAAAACAACTCTATTTATTGGATCATTCCAAGAAACAGGTGTATTACATTTCCTACCATAAAGAATTTCAAAAGGACTAAGTCTGGCCGATGCATGATAGTGATTATTATAAGAAAATCCTGCTAAGTGCAAGTAATCTTCCCACTTACCAGGCTAATCCTTAACATACATTCTTAATAAATCTTCTAAAACTTGATTTACCCTTTTTGTTTGTCCATCCGTCTATGGATGAAATGTTGTACTAAAATTTAAAGTTGTGTTCAACCCCTTAAACAGTGACCTCCAGAAGTTTCCTGTAAACTTCGAGTCACATTCTAAAATTATTACTTTTGGTATTCCATGTAGTCTAAAAATCTGTTTCATAAAGATCTCTGCAATATCTGGAGCTTTATGAGTAGTCTTTACGGGTATGAAATGTGCTGCCTTGCTGAGTTTGTCCACTACCACCATGATAGAATCATGTTGTTTCTGATTTTTAGGTAGTCCTGTAATAAAGTCTATGCTGATCACCTCCAATTTCCAACTTGGTATCAGTAATGGTTGCAACAATCTAGCAAAATGTTGGTGTTCAACCTTCACTTTTTGACAATCCAAACATTTAGCTATGTACTCTGCTACTTCATCCTTCATTATGGGCCAATAATATTCTTTTCTCAGCATAGTAATGGTCTTTTGATAACCTGGATGACCAGAATAGTGACTTTTATGCATCTCATTTAATATCAAAAAAATTATTTCTGGTATGTCTGGTACATACAATCTATTTTTAAACAGTAATAAACCGTTTTCCTTCATGCTAAAATCTGCCATACAATTTTCAGAACTGTTGTTTGCTGTCTTTTCCTTCATTTTTTTATATTCTTCATTTGTTTCACTCTTTTCCAGAATCTGATTTTCTAAATCAGTTGAATAAGTACTGATTACTGAAATAAAATTTAGTTTTTCCTTACGACTCAAGGCATCTGCAACCTTGTTCTCCTTCCCTTTAATATGCTAAATTTCAAAATCATACTCACTTAAGAACGTCAACCATCTAGCTTGTCTAGCGTTCAGGTTTGTTTGATCCAATAAATATTTCAGACCCATGTTATCTGTCAATAATGTAAATTTCCTGCCAATAAGGTGGTGACGCCACATTTTTAAGGCATGTATAACTGCCAATAACTCTAAATCATAGGTAGAGTAGTTATTTTCATGTACTTTCAGCTTTCTAGATTCATATGCCACCGCATGCCCTTCCTGTGTCAGGACTCCGCCGAGTCCGTCATTGCATGTGTCTGTACAAACTACAAAATCCTTGTTGGGGTATGCTATCCTCTAGATAGGTGTTGTTGTCAATAATTCCTTTAATTTGTTAAAACTTTTAGAACATTTCTGATCCCAAACAAATTTCTTCCCTTTCTTCTGCAAGGAAGTTATGGGGTTGGCCATTTTTGAAAAATTCTCTATAAACTTTCTGTAATACCCAGTAATGCCCATAAATGATCTTACATCCGACACATCTTTAGGAACCGGCCAGTCATTAATGGCCCTTATCTTGTCGGGGTCAACCGAGATTCCTTCTGCTGAAATTATGTGTCCTGGATACTGAATTTTGTCTTTGTGGAATTCACACTTACTAAATTTGGCGTATAGTTGATGATCTCTTAGAACTTGTAAGATAATCCGTAAATGTTCATCATGCTCTTCTTTACTTTTTGAATACACTAAAATGGCGTCTATAAACACAACAACAAACTTGTCTAAGTATTTATGTAGAATATTATTCATCAGACACATCAATATAGCCGGGGCATTAGTCAAGCCAAATGGCATGACTATGAACTCGTAATATCCATACCGAGTTCAGAAAGTTGTCTTGAAAATATCTTCATCCTTAACCCATACTTGATGATATCCTGATCTTAGATCAATCTTCGAAAATGTTGTTGCTCCACGCAGCTAATCAAATAGATCGTCTATGCAGGGCAACTGATACATATTCTTGATCGTCATCTTATTAAGCTGGCGATAATCTATGCACAGTTTCAAGGTTCTGTCTTTCTTCTTAACAAAGATGTCAGGTGCTCCCCAAGGAGACACACTGGGTCTAATATACTTTTTGTCAATCAGTTCCTTCAACTATGATTTTAATTCGTTTAACTCCAATATGTTCATTCTGTATGGAGCTTTGGAATTTGGTACAGCTCCTAGTATTAACTCTATGGTAAAATCTAAATCTCTTTTGGGTGGTAATCCTGGAATCTCCTCAGGAAATACATCCTTAAAATCCTTTAGGACAAGTATGTCCTCTAATTTCAGTTTGTCCTCTTTATCCATAAACTCATCATTTACCATGTTTACCACAAACATTTGGCATCCTTTCCTAACTGCCCTCTTAACTTGCATGGCTGAAATCTGTCTAAGGGTTACCTTCCTTGGGATGCCTTTTATTTCTACAGTTTTCCCTTCGTCATTTAAACATGTAAAATTTTTTCCATAACAGTCCAGGATGACATGATGGGCTTCTAACCAGTCCATCCCAACTATAATATCATAACAACCTAAAGGTAGAATATTCAATTTGATTTGTGTTTGTAAATGATTCATGGACAAAACACAATTTTCTATAAAATCTGATACTTTCCTCTTTGTTCCAGTTGCTAGTCTAACTAGCCATGATTTACTAAACTTTTCAGTTTTCAGTTTAAGACTTGCCACAATTTCTGGTGATATATAACTTAAGCTAGCACTTGGATCAATTAAAACAGTAATAGGATGATCATGTAGCATACCTTCAATTTCTACCATGGAGATTTGATGATCTGCTTGCATGTTGTCAAGTGCTGCATTGATTCTGGGCATTTCCCTTGCCACATCTCCCACCGTAGGTTCAGTCTGCATAGAATTGATGTTGTTTGCTTTCTGCTTCCTCAAGGGACATTCTGATGTGTAATGAGGACCTTGGCATTCAAAAAATTTGATAGGTGCCTTTGGCTCACTAGTCTTGGCATTATTAGGTGCATTTCTGGGTGTTGTAGAATTCTGCTGTGAATTGTTTCTAGAGTTGTTCCCTTGATAATTCCGGTTCTGAAAAATTTTCCTTTGAAATCTAGAATTTCCACTGAATCTGAAATTTTTCTTTTTATGCTCAAAATTGTTGGGCTTATGATTTTTTCAGTTTGACATTCCCTCTCTTTTTCAATTTGTGTCATAACAGAAAGCTGCCTTTCTCATTGCCTCTTCCAAGGTCTTAGGACTATCATACTCGATTATGTCCTTAATATTGAAAGGTAAACAGCTCAAGTACCTTTGAATTTTTGGTTTTTCTTCTATGAGGTATGGTACATATCTTAGTAAGTTCAAAAACTTACTGTTCATTTCCTTCATGTTCATGCCTCCCAGCTTCAAATCGTAGAACTCTTTGGATTTTTCTTCATAGTAATGTTCAGACAAGTACTTCTTTTTAAAGTATCGTTTAAAGGTACTCCAACATACATCTTTATCCTTGATGCCTTTTACTCTTTTGATGTCCTTCCACCAAATATCCGCTTTTTCGGTGAAGTGATATATAGCCATTTTTGCTTTTAAAGACTTTGAATAGTTATAAATCTGGAAGTATTTCTTCATACCGGACAACCAAGCTTCAACTGTCTCTCCCTTCTCAGTTTCTCCATTGAAAGTTGGAGGTCTAATTTTTTTGAACTCCCCAGAAATATGCTCATATTCCTTTTGATTCTTCCTTCTGGGTTTGAAATCTCCTTCACTGCTATCATTGGTGTAGTTACGTTTCTTTCTGCATGTTTCAATAGCATCTCCTGATAACGTTGAACTGTCGCTCACCTTGCTGGTTTTCATTTTCTTGTTTTTATCAGCATGAGGCAGATCCTCAACTTTGGAGATATCTTCATTATCTTTCTCGTGTTCCTTAGTTTGGCTCTGTTCAAACAACACTTGATTTAATTGTTCTTGTGCTTGCAAAATCCTTTCATTGTCTTGTTTCATCGATCTGATTTTTGCTTTTAATTCATGAAAGGCACATAATAGTTCTGTCGAACTGTTATTTAGTTCACCATGACCTTCTGCTACATAGTGCTATTCCGAGCTGTGACTGTTTGGCTGAAATATGTCGTCTAATTGTTCAGTTGAGTTCTCCATACCTGTAACTGAAAATAATTTCTGGATAACATAATAATTAAATTTTCAAGTTAGTACTTTTTTCTGCTGTATAAAAATTTTATGTTGTGTATTTTGGACCTCATTCAGGCCTAGAGTTCGAATCTAAGTTCTGATACCACATGTAACATCTTGAATTTTCATAAAAATTAAAATTTTTGAAAGCAACATTAATTACGATAATTTATGATTGCGGAATAATGAATATTGATTGTAACGGCAATTAATTAAATAGATGTTAGTACTAAACATAATTTAAATCTGTTTAGCAACAATCTTACAATGACAACTTAAAGATATTAATAACTGTCATAATTATGGTAACAAAATAACAAAAGTACTAATAGAGCGTAAATTTGATACGACACTGATTCTTTTTGCAAAGATACTGACAGTTTGACTTTGCTACATAAGGGTGTCCTACGAGGTACCTTGGAGCTTACTTAGTTGTAACGCTAAAGCATATTGAATGTCCTATGTGCAGACAATAGGTAAGACGTTTCATGGCTATGTGTAAAGTTCAAATTCAATGTCGTAATTAATAAAGTGTTATAATTCTGTTGCGGCTCATCAAAAGTGTGCAAGTATGGATTTCATAACTATAATTATTGTTTTAAGATGTTGTCTGATGACTCCACAATGTTTAGAACAGAATCCTCTATTTACATCATCATGTTGAAAGTCTTGTTGTTGTAATTCTTGTTGTTGTTATAGCCGGCTTCGTCGTCGTCTTAAGATAATAAATACTTGTAAAGTATTAGTGTCGCGATTATAATACTAATCGTCAAAAGTATTGTAATAAGAGTCAAAGTATGGAATTTAAGACTAAAGCATGGTTTAATACAAACATTGGCCTTGTTACCAATCAAAAGTGTAACTCCTACATTATTTGTCTTTTAAAAAGGAATAAAAGACTTATGGTTATTCTATTATCCATATAATTTTTGTGATTGACATCCTACATATCAATTTATAAAAACAACTATTCATACTATATGTTATATAGGAAGCAATATTTCGAATATTATGAAATTGCAATAATATCATTGTTCTATACAATAGTTCACCATATCGAAATCATATGAAAAATTGATTTTTAACATGGCTAACTTAAGTCTTCATATTCTAATTCATGATCATATAGTTAGAACCTATATCCACTATGCAAACCTAACGATAACTTATTAAATTTATGAATATCCAAAGGGACTATATCGTAAAACTTGAGGGCACTGACATGCATTCAATGTGACAGCGTGGTGAACGGTTGGTTCATTAATAGCACAAGTCTTGAGCTATCAAGGGGATCGAGTCTCGTTCTTGCATTAAAGGCTTGAAAAAAAATCTCCAGTTGACAAGAATCGCCACCACTCCACGTAATGTAAGAATGTTGTAATGGTTGAAATTCAAGACTACTTTGTAATGGTTAAGGGTTGGTACTCCTCTGAGCTGGATATGAAAATGATCCAATGTGATCCATCATGGCAATTGCCTTGCATGTGAAATGACTTAGCATTAATTACAAGGGTTGTTCGGCCCAATGCAATCTCGTTGGCATGATCATGAACGTTGATTGCGATGAGATTGAACCGTTAGATCTTAACCCTAACTTCTATCATTGTTATGGTATATGAGTTTGGAATGATGTTTAATGTGTTGTTATTATGGTCTGTGTGGCCGACAGGATGCCAAAATTTTGGTAGGAGGTTTGTTAAGAGGTTTGACCTCGAGACCCATGGTTCAGAGGTTGGAGTTGCAGGTTTTAATCCACTGTCATGGCGTTGTAATGAGAGTCTGGTTCTCTGGTTCACGTATTCGTCGAGTTGATAGTTTTTAGAAATTTTTCGTTTAAGAAAGAGTGAAAGATACACCCAGGTGACAATGTTCAAAGGGTTTTCCTATCTCGTTTACCAGCATGGAAATCCATCGTTTAAATGGTGAAAGTGGAATGATTTGGTAGTTTTGTAGCAAGGTAAACTTTTCTTTAACGAACAAAGATTTCTTTAAAGTATTTCATCTTTCAGTTTGAAAAGGTGACATTCGTCAAAAACTAAGCCATCGTTTTTGTCAGTTGCAGGTTGTGAAGAATGTTTTGAATAAGGGTTTGGATAGAAGGGAGATCTCCCAAACTGGTAAGCTCTGGGTCTTTCAAATCCTCATAGGTGTTCACCATCTGAGGTTGTTGTGGTTGTTCAAGGAAGGAGTAACTAGTTCTGGCCGTGACTCGTCATTGTTTGTTGATTGGAGAACTTCGAAGCACCATTTGCAAAACAAATGATAACTGTTTTTGGTGCTGTGACTTTCGTTTGTTTAAATGGATTTTGGTTTTTCTACCTTAGCATTTAACTTCGTCAAATCTGGGAACTGTAAAAGTTGTAAGTGTCAAGCGTTTGTGGACTGGTTTCAAATGTTGAGCTTGGGTATAAACCCTGTATGTTTTGTTTTGGGAAAAACATGATGTAATTCTTGTTCTAAACACAACGACTTCGTTTCTTGAAGTTATAACTGTGTAAACAAACTTCTCCTTCTCAAAAATAAAAACGTATGCTATTTAAGTCTGTGTAAAAACGTATGTGTTGTATGACTTGATACTATAAGTTGACAGCGAGATTTATTGATCTAAACTTAAGGTTTGTGAAACTTGTCTCAGATGAAAGATCTATAATGTATGATGTTTAACTGGTATATACTTTGTTGGTAATGAAATGAACGGGCCATACCCTAGTTCGTGTTTTCATTTTGAAAAGATATTAAATTAAATTTCAAAAGAAATTTGGATTTGATTCGAAGTCTGTGTAGGTTGTAAAAGTTGTTGTAGGATGCGAATAGTTGAATGGGTTTTCCCTTTCGTTTTTATATATGGAAAGATATAGGGTCAAACCCTAAATCAATTCTTGTCAAAGAAAAAAAATAGTTAAGTTTTGAATATGTATTTTTCAGAAAGGTCCTAGAAACCAAAACTTGGATTTCGATTCGTAACTTGCATTGATTGTTTTTGTTTTAAAATGTAAAACGATGAAAAAGGAAAAGATAATTCTTGCTAGGGTTGAAAATGAACTCAGATTGGAAATCGGCACTTATAGTTCGAAAATCTAATGAATGAAATGATTGGTAGTAATAAAATGTTTATAATATTTTCAATACTTGTTTGAGCTGTAAAATTATAGGGAAAAGTTATAGTAAGAAATGATAACAATGTGAAAAACTATGTGATGACTATTATGTAAAACCTTGATTTGATGAACACATCTATTTCATTGCAGCTATGACATTATAAACATAATTGGATATATAGAAATATGGTTTCTATCTATTTGTTATGTACATAGTAATGATAAGAATAAAGAAATGCAACTGTACAGGAATCAAATATTGTTTGTTTTTCATATAGCTAAGTAAACATTTCTAATATATATATTATATATTATACAGAACTTTCTACTATTATTAACTATAGGACAGAAAAATTGATAATTATATAAATTACTATCTATCTATCGAATTCATGGCAAAATGCCTATGTGATGACTATTATGTACAACCTTTATTTGATGAACACATCTATTTCATTGCAGCTATGACATTATAAACATAATTGGATATATAGAAATATGGTTTCTATCTATTTGTTATGTACATAGTAATGATAAGAATAAAGAAATGCAACTGTACAGGAATCAAATATTGTTTGTTTTTCATATAGCTAAGTAAACATTTCTAATATATATATTATATATTATACATAACTTTCTACTATTATTAACTATAGGACAGAAAAATTGATAATTATATAAATTACTATCTATCTATCGAATTCATGGCAAAATGCCTATCTTCTCATCTATTCTTAATTTGTGTATCTATACTAGAGTACGATGCACAAAAAAACACGTGGAAAAATATAGATATTGGTTTATCCATTTAAATCATCATTTAAACTTTAACATTCAGACTTTCATCAAATTCAGAATTGGATTCTTTTTCAAAATAGAAAACAGAGATTACTAATTATGCAGAACAAATCTATTAACTCAGATAAGGTAGAAAATTTATAAAACCTAGATAAAATATGTAGGGGAACAAATAGCCCAAGAAGACTGTTCCACCCAACCAATTCCTGAAAACAGTCAAGTACTGCCTTAGGACCCCCGAGCCTATTCATTGAACCACCAGGAGGAAGAAACTCTAGAAATTAGGATCTCCACTTGCAGTAGCACTAACGGTCGAATCTTCAAGAACTAGCAATCTAATAGAACTGCACCAGCATCTCTGGTCCTTCTCAGCAATATGCAGACTTAAGATTGCACTCACAACTAGCTTCCCTATTCGAATCTCTCAGTGATCACCTGATGCACATGAGGAAAATATTCTGCAGAAATATTGATTAAGAGCTACCTGCTCAATTCGAATTTTCCTTTTATAGGCTACCTAGGCCTTTTCAGATGTTACTGGGTCATCAAATGAGCTTCCTGCTCACCCCCCTCCACCTAGGGGATAGTGCCACATTTTTAGGGGTAGTTATCCCATAACCAACAGCTAGTAGTGTGATGCAATTGATGCCATCTATCCCATACCTTCCAACAACTTCCATTCCTCCTAGTGGGTCAGTGAACACTCATTTAACAGTCCCCTTGGGTGTTTGTCTCCTAATTAATTTATTTAAATAATAATATTCAGTAATTACCTTCATCCTTGATCAAAACTAATCATAATTACAAAAATTTGTAATTAAATTTAACATAAAGTATTTTGCAAATAAAATAATAATTTTCAGAAATTTGGGTAGGTGACAACCTAGCCCTCCGCTTCCTGCCGAATTTTAGTGAACTGTTCAACTTGCTCATCGTGAACAATGAAACCCCAAAATTGTACCATTTCGGTGGTAAGTCTGGTTTCCTATGTTTCCAACTCCTCCATCTAGGTGGAAACTTCCTCAAGTGCCCTTCTTCATTCATCCACCTTGGCCTGAGGGGTACCTGGTTTCAACTGAGCCTTCAACAGGTCGTTCTCCTGTCGTAACTGAACAATAGTAGCCCCCAGCTATTGTACTTGGTATAGCACGTCTACCTCTTCAGTGGGCTCCAGGAAATGTTGATAAGCCTCTGTGATCACCCGGTCAACCCGAATGTTGTCGTCCTACATGTGAGCCTTTTCCGCAATAAGGAAGTCTTGTTCCTTTTTAAGTGCTTCTAGTGCGCGACCCTTCTCGGCCCGCTCCTTCTTAAGGTCGGCTTCCAGGTCATCCACTATTTTCCGCGCTACAATAGCCCTGCTTGTAATCTCATCAATATTGGCGGTTGCAGCTACCTCGCTTGCCTGCAAGGGTTGAAAGCTCTTGTTGATTTCATGCATTCTGTCCACCATTTCTTGGGAGGCAACCCTCTGCATTGTCACCAGTGCCATTGTCGGTAGTTCATTAACATTGATAGTCACCTGGGAAATTGAGTGCACAACATTTTGCAAAGCCTCATTGTCAGTCACAACTGCAGTCGGGGGAATGTTGGTATTCCAGACCCGGGGCGTGGTGCAGATTGTGACCGTTTCTTGCATAGGTACATGACCAGGTTCCTTTTGTAGCACTGCATTACACAAAGAATCCATACGAGTAGCAAGCGTAGAGAATCCCTCCTCCTCTTTGACGGACATCTTGTCGGCAGCTGATGTGGCGGCATGGTTGAGGGCTGTGATTAACCGACCCAACTGCGCCTCCACTGGTAAAGACATCCAACTGATCGTCGCATGCTCGTGGTGCCATTTTGATCAGTTTTCCTCAAGAGCGCGATCGCTATCATCAGTAGTTGGTGTCCTGATTGACTCGTGATCAGAACTATGATGACTCTGCTGATTCTGAGCTAATACTCGATCCGCCGGGCCCACCGGTAGACCTCCAACATCAATTGCTACTGGACTCATGGGCTGTTGCCAAGCCTCAGGCCACTCATTCACAATAGCCTCCAAATCTGCTGCTGTCACTTTATACCTCGTCTGCAACCATTGTTGCTCAATATCACGGTGAACTTGTATATGTATAACACTTGGTCATATTGCAAATTCCATGATAGGTGTGAATCATGCCATAGTATCTATGAATATTCGCGGGACCTGTGTTGCTGCGTCACAAAGCATTTTCGAATACAGGAAAAACTACAATTGGCACTCCCAGATGCGCTCGAGCTCTCGTACATACCATAGATTCTGATAAGGTGCCCCTCGACATTCCGCTGCAGCCAGGCAGTCCATACCCTGATAGGTGTCGGGCTCTTTCCATGCAACTAGTGCTATCAGCAGCAACAACCAACTATATGAGAGAGCGTCTCTACCCACTTGGACGTCTACGACATCCTCCATTAGCTGATTCAAGAGATATATGGACCAGTTCATCTGGACTCCTTCCGCACATTGCACTGCGCAAGCAACTATTCCCGAATTACATTGGTTAGGGAAACCTCCCCTAATCACTTTACAGGACAGGATCTTAATGCCCGTGAGTACCACCTGATTATTGCAGCTACTAGTGCAATACCCACGCCCATCCGATTCCAATTCACACTTTTGTGCCAACTGATGCACCCGCTTCTTCTCGTTTTCCTTTCCTTGAATAAACTGTGCCAGATCAATGCCATTCTTGGGCAAGCCGGTAATATAATAAATCAATTCAACAGTGACTGGGACCTCTCTGTCCAACCACAACAAACCCCCATGGAAGCATGACAAGTGCTGCTTTACACAAGCACCAACTTCCACTAAGCACCCAAAATGCGGCATGTTAATTATCCCTAACAAGCCGGCCTACCGTAGTCCTCATGCCCATTCGTGTATCTCTGGAACCAGTGAATTGGGAGTCTCAGTCACATATGGTGCTGATGCAATTTCGGGTTAGGCCACCATGTCATGGTCCTCATAGTGCAGGCGCATCAGTGCCGGCCCAATATCCACCGAGTACTTCATCCCAGCCAGGAGTGCAGGCATCTTCACACTGAATTTCTGTTTCGGGTTTATTTTACGCGGGGTGGAATCTGGCCGAACAGGAGGGATGTAACCAAGGATATTACTAGTTGTCTGTCCCAACCATTGGGAAGGTGGATGAACGGTGCAACTGGACTGCCCCACCTGCTCCGGAGCTTTGTCATCCACGCTAGACCGAAGCAACCTCTTACTCTACGGAGATTCAGAAGGATGACCTCCTCAGCGCTTCTTAGCAACATTTGATGCTCCCACCGGCATGTTGGCAACCTCGGCTCCCAGATCAATGGTGTTCGAGGACACAAATTCTCATTCTACAGAAACCAGAATGAATGGAGACTCTACTTCACTGCTAATGTCCACTGTCTCCAACTCGCCTGGCATACCTCACCACTCCTCATTATATACTTAACAGCAACTGGCTCAGATCACTACAGCGCTCCACAACAACACGTCTTACTAATTCCTCGGTGTCTTCTGCCTGACGCTAAACCATACTTATAGCATCTACCTAAATCCATCGTAATCATGACTAAATCATGCATTAACTCAACCTAATCCTATATTAATGAGGTAAATCCGTCGTTGATCCTGTCCGCTGATCGACCGGATTCGCCATTAATGGCCATCATTCGAACAGCGTCGTTAATTAACTGTCTAAGTGTTTGGAATTTATTATTGATTTGACCGGGTTGCAATGTTTCCATGTGTCTCTGACTGCTTCAAACTTGAGGCACAAGTCTCCCTACTTTCGCATACCTTCTTCTGTTGGTGCGCCATCTGCCACCAAGCAACCTGCAACACATACATTCTTTTCTGCTTTTTTTTTTTGATGCGACTCAGACATCGCACTGCTTCAAGCCCGATCGATAGGGCTTCAACCTGTGACCATTTACCAGCTTGGGGAGCATCGCCCCATCCAACCGCTGCAACTGAACCACTCCACTTGAATTAATACTATTGATGCGATATGGACCCAGCCAATACATCTGCAACTTTCCTAGATGTTTCATAAACTTGCTATCATATAATAACACTAAGTTGCCTTGCTGAAATTGTTTGTTTTTTATGTGGCGATCATGCCATGCTTTCAGGCGATCCTTCTCCACCCCTTGGTGAAAGCCAGTGATAAATCGATCCTCTTCCAGCTGCACCAATTGCGCTAGACGTTCGTCTAATGCTGCAACATCATCCATGCTCATAACAGCCGCAATTCGTAGTCTTGGAACAATGTACTCCATTGGCATAATTGCATCCTTCCCATATACCAGCTTAAAAGGTGTCTGACCAGTCAATATTTTACATGTGGTGCGATAGGCCCACAACATTGAGGGGATTTTCAGATCCTAGTTGTCACGGTTCGCATTGCACACCTTTGTCAACGCATTCTCCAATACCTTGTTAAACGCCTCCACTATTCCATTCTCCTGTGGGTGATAGGGTGTACTCTTATTATGTTGGATATGCAACTCCTCCATCAATGCGCTGATAGTGCGATTAAGAAAGTGGCTACCTTAATCACTCAACAACATCTTGGGGCAGCCAAAATGAGTGATAATGTGATCAAACAAAAATCGAGCAGCCATTGCAGCGGAGCAATCAACTACAGGTGCTGCCTCGAACCATCGGGTCAAGTACTTTGTCGCCGTGACAACATACCGCGCACCTGTGCGTTTTCCTAGTGGATGAATCAGTTCAAAAAAATCCATAGCCCATTTCGCGAATAGTTGCAGTGTCACTTGAGGTAGCAGCGACATCTCGTCTCGTCTCGATGGCTTGCCAGTTTGCTGACAAACATCGCAAGACCGTGCATAGTCTGTCGCATCATTATGTAATGTGGGCCACCAAAGTCCTGCACACAGGACCTTCCAAGCAGTCGCCCGACAGCCATAATTTCCTCTGGTACTCCACCATGTGCCTCAGCCAATATCTGCGCTTGCTCATGCAGCAAGACACATCTGCGCAATATCTCATCAGTGCCCAATTTATACAATTCTCCCGCGATTAGCTGAAAGTCAGCAGCCTTGACAACCAATTGCTTCTTCCGAGTAGTGGTAAAGTCAGTGGGCACGGTGCCAATCACCAAAAACTGAAGGATGTCATCAAAATATTGATCAGCGATGACAACTTGGAATATTTGGGCATTCGGCAGCCCATCTTCGATATTAGTCGGTTCCTCCCCTATGTCAATCCATGACAAATGGTCTGGTCCAGCACTCAACCGCCCCGATTTCACAATGACTTCGAAATCAAACTCCTAAAACAAAAGTAGCCAACGGTAGATCTTCCCCCCCAACACAGGCTTATTGACCAAGTATTTCAATGCAGAATGATCAGTAAACATTTTAAAGTGGCCACCCAACAAATTTTTCCTGAATTTCTGCAGTGCGTAAACCATGGCCAGACCTTCTCGTTCTATGGTAGTGTAATTGCATTCTGCAGAGGACATCTTCTAACTAGCAAAAGCAATGGGATGATCAAGGTCTCCTTCTCCGGGTTGAGCCAACACAACCCCTAATGCAATCAATGAAGCATCAAAATGGACATGGAATTCCTTACTCTAGTTCGGAAAGACCAAGATTGGGGCCGATGCCATCTTCACCTTGAGCGTTTCGAAGCTATCCTAACATTCCGAGCTCCACTGGAATGCCACATCCTTCTTCAACAACTTTTCCATAGGGGCAGTAATCACAGCATACCCCCTAATGAACTTGCAATAATATCCCGTATGACCCAAGGTTCCGCGCAACTGCTTAACGGTGGTTCGTAGTTGCAACCCCAAAATGAGCGCAATTTTGGCTGGATCAACCAGCAATCCCTACTTACACACGATATGACCCAGCAATATCCCAAACGGTGCACAGAAAATACATTTCTTCAAGTTCAGCGATATCTAGTGCTGTCGACATCGCTCAAGCATTAACCGCAGATTGGCCAGATGGTCACAAATCAATCCATAAATTGTCCAATCATCCATATATACCTGCAAAAAATTCTGAATAAAATCTTTGAATGTGGCAACAATGACCCGAGAGAATATCACAGGTGCATTCTTCAAACCAAACGGCATTACCATGTACTGAAAACAACCCCATTCAGTAACAAAAGTTGTCTTATGGCGATCTTCCTTGGCAATGCGAATCTGATGGTAGCCAGAGAATCCATCAGTGAAAGAGTACATCTCCTGGCCACCCACTCCTTCAAGTACTTCATCAGTAAATGGGGTCGAAAAAGGGTCATGCAAGCAGGCATCATTCAACTTTCGCAAGTCGACACAAATGCGCACTTCGCTTGTTTTCTTGTCCTGCACCACCATAGGACTGATCCATTCAGACTCTTCCACAGGTTCAATAATACCAGCATCCAACATGTGATCAAGTTCCACCTTGACCTTTTCGTTATGTCACGGATTCAGCCAATAAGGTCACTGTCGGACTGGCTTAGCATCTAGTTTCAATGGAATCTTCATCTCTCCTAAATCACCTAGGATTCCCTTCATTTCGGAAAAATTCATGGGAAACACATATTTAAACTCATGAAGTAACTCTGTAACCTTACTCATCATCTCATCATCCCAATAATCCCCAACATTGGCAAACTTGGGAGTAGCCTCGGTGCCGATATTCATATTGCGATGCTACAATGGTTGACTGAACGGATTACTTGGCACAATAGGTGGGACCACATCGCGACTTCCTTCGGATTCGGGAATGTTAATATTCTGGGGATCATCATCGTCCTCTGGCCCTCCGTTGATGTTGAAGCACTCCATGAGAGACTGCATCTGGTAATGTGTGTGCGGGTCGATAGGGTAGGCCACTGGAACAACTTGAAATACCACGTCACGGATGAGCTGCAGGGTATTATGGACATCAGGGTTAGTATCCGCAAAAGTGAACGTATGAGTGAAACAAATCGTCAACTCCCCCCATGTTGTAATGTCTTGGCGCAACTCGGCTGTAGTGTACCACAAGCACGGTATTTCATCCAAAGTATGGACAAAAGCATGGACCCACTCATCTCTGGGTCGGGCTACCCATAAGCGTTGGCACTCCATCACATGATCACTAGGATCAGTCCGGCCATCATACTTTCCAGTGTGATAAACCTCAATATTGCCGAATCGAACCATCATCAACCTTCGACACTGTGACCAACCTTTAATGAATTTATTATGTGTCGTCAACCAGCGTGTTGGAGCAGGCTTTAGTGCTTCCTCCAAGGCCAGCAATCACTATGGTTCTGGGACACAGTCTTCAAATTCTTCTAAAAAGGTGTTTAGGCCAGGAAACCCCTCATAGATAGGCAATGTGATTGTTTTTGTCGCAACATGACATAAGGATTGCGTAACTAAACCACATTTCTGGAATGGTACTTCATGCATTCGATTCTGCCAATGTTCTAATGCGTCGTCAGAGTTGGAAGATGCAGAACTCTCGTTGTGCCACTCCAACTCACTGTAGGCAGTAGGATGAATATAATCTTTAGAAATATTGAATGCATGGTCCCATCTAGCGGGATCATCATCTTTTATAGGATCCACATAACGGCGTCCTTCAGCCGGATCCAATGGGGCTATGACTCTGAAATCGCGATTCTCAAAGGTCATCATGCACTTCTTGAAGTTGATTACAGCTCCACTATCGTTAGCCCATTCGATCCCTAAGCTGGATAAGAGCTTCCTCCCTCAACCACTTCAATAACATCAAAGTCACCATAAGTCTTCATGCCCTCAATATCGATCGTGAGCCGCGGAACTCGTCAAATAGGTGTTACTGTCGCATGGTTAGCTAACCATTGCTACACAAGAGACCAGCTCAATGGGGGACTCCCCATCTTCTTCCATGCTTGCTTGGTTAATATGTTAACATCCGAACCAAGGTCAAGAATCACAAAGTCAACATCATATTCACCAATCTGAATATTCATTCGCATCTCCTTGCTAGTCTTCCGTCGCTGTAGGGAGTTGACTGCTGACTCCTGCCGTCCTTTTGGAAATCGCTGCAACCATCCCTCAATCTCAACCAGGGAAACTGGGTCTCGGGCCAATGACAGACAGCTTTCAAGGAACTTTTGCAATATCCCCGGTGGTGGTGGCCGATCAGCGTCTAATGTAGTATCAAAGACAGGCGGCATATCGCAAACAACAGCCTTACAATGGTCTTTCTCCAAGGTGCGACGTGCTTCCAGGAATGTTTCCCACTCCGTATCAATGTAGAAAGGTACCATCTTCTGACCATCCAACCAAATCAGTGGTCGCGAACCATATTCCCCAGTCGTCTTGCCTCCACGAGTGACAACAACCACCGAATCATCTTGTGGTCACGGTTCAGCAGAAATGGTCACAATATTTGCACCTGCATCTGGTTCGGCTGCAGATTCCCCGATTGATTAACATTTTGATTGCCATTTGGTGGGGGTCATGAGGGCTGGTTCTATACTGGTTGCTACATCGGGTTATGTACTAGTTGCTGTGGCTGGGCCTGATTCTGTAGCTGCGGAGCATTCCCAGCCTGCCATCGTGCAATCAACTGTGGGAAATTCTCAACTGTATGATCATTACCAAAACAAAACGTACACTGATTCTGTAGCAATGGGAATTCACACTGATAATGCCCCCATACTGCACAGTGGTAACATTGAACAAGTCCACGACCACCCCGGCCGCCTCCTCCACAACCAAATCCGCCACCACATTCGCCCCTGTATCCTCCTTGGTAGCCGCCCTGCTGTTGGAACTGAGGTTGGTTAAACTATTGTGGCATCGATGCTGGTGTTATCCCTTGCCCTTGTGGTGCATATTGCGGTTATTGTACATACTGTGGCTGTGGGGGAGTCATTTGCATCGGAGTGTATTGTTGTATGAACTGCTCCGGTTGTTGTTGCTGTGGTGCAAACTGCATCTGCGGTTGTGGTAGCAGTTGGGCTACCTGCGGTTGTAGTTGTGGTTGTTGCACTGTACACTGATCGTCATTGATGTAAAATGCATCACGCATCCTCTCTTGTAGAAACCCATATGCACAGCAATCTTTGTCATTGTGACCCACCGACTTGCAGAATGTGCAATAAAGATTTCGTGGGGTTGTGACCATTTTTTGCATATATGGGAAATTATCGTGACTGTTCCCAAACACCTAACAAACGTGACACCATGGCATACTTCTGCCATTCAACGGGTTTGGCGCACCTGACACCAAATAATTACTGAAATCTGGGCAATTATCCTTTGTATTCCCTTCTCCTTGGCATCGTGTACACCATACTTCATCACGCTGTTCCTTGTTCTTCTTCAAATCTTTCAACTGTATAGTCAGGTTAGCAAGCTGTGTCTATATCTACAACATCCCAGCTGCATTATCTCCAATCGGTGACACCTCTAATCGCATTGCAATCTCTAGAGCCTCACTAGGCGTCGATATGTTTTGCTGCATCAGCAGCAGCTGAATGTAGGGTAACAGCGCTGCAATGAACCATTCTTTATGTTGGACAACACTCATATCAAAACTAACCTTTTCCATCAGCATCTTGAATCGTTGGTTGAAATCCCATACCATCTCATTGGGATACTCGCCCGCCATTCTGGGCTTCCTTCCTCCTGCCGCTGTGCTACTACCAATTAACTTCTACGGAATTGAAGAACTTGGTGATGTCGAAGTAGTATTTCTTACTGTTTGAGAGTCAGTGAGCAGAGGTGTGGGTACGTTGCTGCTGGGGTTTGGTCCTGCCTCTATCCTGGGTGTAGCCTAG
This sequence comes from Larix kaempferi, assembly GCA_027924585.1. Lineage (NCBI taxonomy): Eukaryota > Viridiplantae > Streptophyta > Pinopsida > Pinales > Pinaceae > Larix > Larix kaempferi. The sequence continues at coordinate 23,295,364 of BSBM01000299.1, forward strand.
TCATCCCTATCAGGACTGTGAGGTCGCTTCATCTCGTGTGGTCTTCCTTCGTAGTTTTGCGGTTCGATCACAGCAGGACCTTCTCCCGTCCTCTACCTCTTCTCATGTCGAAACCTCCCTCTTCCTCTTGTAAGACCACTTTCTTCCTCGGATTCACTCACAGTCTCTTCATGATCTACACACATATACCCATTACCATTCCATATATCGTTCCCCAGCGATCGCGGTACCCACGGCCTCCACCCACCAGGCTATCTACAAATGAAGTTGCATCTTTAATATACCCTTTTCACAGATTAGCATCTTAATCGACAGTTGGAGCGACAGCAGAAACCTTCCCCTTGGTCCTCGGAAGAAGTATCTTTCAGCTTCACTATAGGATTTCTTCATGTTGACCAAAAATTCAGTGATATATCCCTCCAAGAAGCTATCAAGACAAATTTCAATAGCCCGCGATGCCTTATTATCGACTTCCTGCAGCTCCTGAATCAATTCCGGGGTCCAAGCCATCGGCTCACCACCATGGAAGTTCTTCTTCTGGAAGGTCGGCTTTGACAACCATTTGTACAGAATGACTGAAAATTCACAGAAAAACCATTCATGCAGACTGTCATGAATATATCTTCCCAGGCAGTGATCTACTGTCAATCATGTGTTCCGGCTTTCTTCTTCAGCAAACTCCTGCAATTTCTTACCAAACCAGCTCTGTATGTCCAGCTTCGTCGGGTGCCACAACATGACCTCCTTCTACTCTGCACACGGTCCCGACAACAAAACCATTTGTTGACCAACGCGACCTCGGTCGACAGGGGTTCACCTCACTGTCGACCCATATCGCAGTCTTCCTGGGCACCGGCACAGGCAGGTTTGAGCCCACGCAGCAACACTCGTAGAGTGGATGAGGTCTCACCCGAGGCATCCAGGAAGAGCAGACGGAACCATGTTTCCGCTGAGGGAGGAGGAGAGTTGTGGCTGCACGGACTAACTCTATTGCGGTACTTAAATAGAGGCTTTAAACATTCAGCAAGGAGTTATATCATATTGCAGCATTTATCATCACATTCAACATAGAACATATTATTTAATCACAACATTTATCATCATAGAAACATTAAGCAGATAGTGCATCAACCAACATTCATATATCGCAACATTGCACAAAGATCGTACCAAAACATCATCATTATATTACTGTCGCAATCATGTACCAGAAGCAAAACATAGATCTCCATACATACACATCTCCTTGTCTCCGTTGCCATCTATTCTTCCGCTTCCTCCCTCCTAACACTTACAGCTCTCATCTATTTATAGGCTTCTGCCATTACAATATTTGTCCACTTACAAACAACTTCCTAACCGACACTATAGATAACTGACCCAATATCTAACTGAATCGGTCCAAATGACCCCAAAAACCCGCATACCGCGGTACAACTGACTCACTATTACATAATATATGGTCCAAGTGACCCAAAACCTGCCAACTGCGGTATTCTTTAACACAAAATACTCCTTTCGCGCCCTTATCCGATGTGTCACAGCGTCGGCGGTACCACGACATTTCCCCATCAAACCGCCTCCCAACAGGCTAAAAGCAACGATGTGGGAAAAATCTAAGGTTTGAAGTAATTAGCCGAATTCCAAATGCAAAGGAAAGTGCCAGCAACTTGTGAAAAAATGTATGGACGGTCAGATCTAGCGTCAGGAAATCTGCGGTCGGGAGCCTTCTTTGCGAATTAAGTTGGTGACTCTTTAAGCAAAGGCGGGGTACTAGCCAATGAGCAGGTCCAATAGAAATCAATGATGTAGGGCACAGATCAACGACTCACAACATGTTTGCAGATATTACGTGTGCGGAAACGGACACAATTCATATTTTTGAACTTTTCTTAAAGTACTGCATCCTCCGACGACCTAGATGTGGCGTGGAAAAGATCTACGGTACGGGTGAACTTCGCAAATATTACTTGTGCGATAACTGGGCGAGACCAATATTTGTGAACAATTAACGGGACAGACGGTTGGACGGCCAGGATTTGAGTAGGAACCGGATCGATGGCATACAGGGTTTCTCAAAAGTCAAAAGCACTGGCAAGCCGAATTGGAAACCATGAAGAAAGGTGGTAGGAAAGGTCAAAGGATCTATCGGCAAAGGATCAATCTGGAAAACAGACAGCCGATGTGGCTCCTCCATCTTCGTAGCTGGAGGGACGATATGGTAGGATAATATTATGAAATATCGACCTACACAGGGATTCTCATCTTGTCTGTCATGTGCACGTTGAAAGGCAAGGAAGATCGATCCGTGGTCAACCAACCCAGGTGTCAGATAGCCAAGTAGGCCACTCTTTTCCTCTATGAACTTTTGTAAATGGTGGGCTCCGTAGGACCTCCAAGTTGCGAATATTGTAAGATAAACGACCGGATAGAGGAAAAAGACAGTGAAAATTTCGACACTATGTTCCTTAATACTGCCCTGGAAGCTTCCAAAGAAAAACTAGAAACCATAAGAGCCCAGGGCAGAGATATCCACAAGATCTACTAGTCTTCCTTTCACCTTTTTACCACCAGTCAGACCCCAAATTGTCTTGAGTTAATAGACTGGTGCTCCAGTTATTATTCCCCTGGCCGCAGGGTGGTCATGGACGCTGCAAAATCAAAGATTTTGTGTTACATAGATGCCCCAGCCGTCCGGAAATCCCTAGCCGTGCCTGAAGATTTCTGCCGAAAGTCCCAGAGTTATCAATTAGAAGCCCTAATTCAGCATTTCCGAAGAGACCCAGATAACCTCAAGGAGAGTTCCTACCATGCCTCCCTACTCCCAGGTGTTTCTGTCCTAACAAGCTCTTTCCTTGGTGAAGCCAACTTGTTCACAAAAGAATCTAGATATGTAATCTCGATGTTGTCCCAGTTTTTAGGTCTAGACACCGACCATGATATAACCGAACCCTTAATTAGACTTTTGTTCATTATCAGTACATGTCCCCTTGAGCCATCCGACCCTAATTTATCCCCCTTGTGCGCCTATCTAAAGTTTGACGAAGCCCTAACAGAAAGTATCCATTCCCAACTTGTGGAGTTTCCTAAGACTAGGTCTTTCATGTTCCAATCCTGTTTGGTAAAGATGTTCCTGGAAGCCAATGATGAAAATCTACAGGTCCCATAGCTGCATATTACCAAAGAGATGTATTCTGACTACAAGATGTTCATGAATGGCCTCATGGCTGAGGTTTACTTCCTGTTTTTTCAGAAAAGATTACCTAGAGTAATACCGGAGATGAAAGACCTGTTGCAACCCCCAATGGAAAAAGGGGTAGGGGATTGGTTTTTATTGAAGCAGAGCACTGTAATCAAAGTATATGGGTTTTCCCACGCCCCATATGAGCTTCCTGCATTCCTCACCCCCAGGATATTCACCATGGAGTTTGTAAGACAGAAGCTAACAGTTGAATGTGAACACTTCCTAGATGATAAGAAGGCATCAGACATAAATTTTCCCTGGACAGTAGGATCCATCATGGTTAAAAGTAGAGCATCTCTCTCAATCCTTCAGCAAATAATGAAAGATATGGGATTCCCCTCCAAGGAAGCAGTGAATTATGACCCCATCACATACTTTCAGAAAGAAGGAAAACAACAAACAGAAAGGGGTATGAACATTTTGAGCTGGCTGGCATGGATGAGAGGGAAAAATGGCTAGAGTATATTGAGCAGGGACATATGGGCATTGACCCCCCAGAGACTTCCCAAAATTTGGCATACCTTTTTTAGGAAGGCTCATCTTCAACACCCAGATCATCTAGTAAAGATACAACAGTGCAAATGGTTTTGCCCCTAGTCGCCATCCCATAAAAGTCCAATCAACAGGAAATCAACAATCTAATGGATGTGGACAGTGACCCTGAAAGGGCCTCAAAGAGGCAGAAAATAGAAGAAGTTGATCAATAGGTGGCAAAGAGTCAAGAAGAGAAGCCAAATAAGAAGCAGGTCAAGTTCTGAATGCCCCATTTTGAAGTCAAAGAACATGTTTTTGGCAAACCACCCAAGGGACCTGCAGCACTGAGCACGAGCATAGCAGAGCTGCTAGAGGGGTATGAGGAAAGTCCAGACAACATTGCAGCACAGAAATAATTATAAGAAGAAGTAAGGAAAATATTGAAGAAGAGCGTAGCCTTGGTGGCCAGCAGAAATTTGGCCCATAATACTCTAAACCTGGATTTGGCCACTAAAAACAAAGCTACTGAGTTAAAGGTCAATCTAGAAGATATCCCAGATCTTGACATAATCAACCTGCACAAGGAAAGAGGTGAGCTTATATACAAAAAACTACTGAAGGGTGCCTTAGAATTGTCTAAAGTACAATCAAACAAATCCAAGGTTCAAAATCAATTAAGGATAGAGAAGGCAGAAAGAAAATCTCTAAAGGGACAGGTGAAGAAGCTCCAAGCTCAATTATTATCCTTTGTGACTGAAGAAGGCAAGATAAAAAACATACAAGGGCTATTGGATGGGAAAGATCAGGAGATCCTGTCCTTAAAAAGGAAGTTAAAGATGCATGTTGCCCAGTTGGTAAATGCCCCTGAGATGGCAGAACTAGAGGAAGAGAAAGAAAATTTAAAGGAATAATTGATTGACTGTAAGGCCCAGCTAGTGGAGCTTGGAGAAAAAGAGAAGGAACTGCAGCTTAACATAGCCCTTGTAGCAGCTAGTGAGAAAGTATGGAAATCCTAGTTTGAAGAACTAGAGATGAAAGTAAAGGAAAAAGAAAAAGAGCAAGAAATGGAGGTCACACCCTCAATTGAGTCTGGAGACTTCTCCATAGTGGGGCAGATAGCCAATGCAAGCCTAGAAGATGCTGAAATGATCAGATTGAGAAAGCAAGTAGCTAACTTGAAGACTCTAAAGGACAATGCAAAGAAGGAAAAGGAGGCTTGGGAATCCAAGTACAACGGAATGTAGGTGGATCTTGACAAGTTAAAGGATCAAGTGATAGGACAGAAGGTATTGCAGGAGACTAAGAAAATCATCTAGGATGATGTCATCCAACAAGCAGACAGCCTAAGGCCCTATTTGAACTTCATATTGGATAAGGAAACTATGGTAAATTTGGCTAAACAAGCTGTAGCAGTGACCAATGAAAAGCTTAATAATAATCCCTTGGATTATGCAGAAAATGCAGTGGAGTTTCTGAGTGGTTTGTCAGAGGAGCATGCTGATACAGCAGGCATATTGGATAGGGTAGCCACAATTATATGGGCCAAGAGAATAATTAACAAGCATCATCAGGTGAAGATCACCCATACTGGGATAAACATTCTCTCAAATCAACTAAGGCTATTCAAGGAGGAATTCGAGCCCTTATTCAAGAAAGGACTACCTATGTTCTGGGAGGAGAATGGAACCATGTTATCAAATGAGGAATACAAGGTTAAACTATGGTATTGCAGGGTAAACCAGGAAGAATTTACAAGGATGGATCAGCCTCTGACGGGTCAGATAGTAGCTGAAAAATTGACAAGGGATTTCGAGTTAGCATCAATGTTCGAGGGAGCCAGGACACTGCACGCTAGTTATTCTTACAGAGAACACACAGAGCTGAGAGTGTTAATTAAGGAGCTCACCACCCTGGACCTACCCTCAACTGACCAATGGAATTCCATCGAGAAGTATGGCAAGAAGAGAACTAGGATAGGTGCATGAGGAGTTCGAGGTTATTGCAAAGTTTTCTGCTAGTGGGAGCGTTCGGTTAGTAGGAGTGGCTAGCTGGAAGAGCATCTCCAAGATCATTTTTTTTCTTTTTGTTAAGTATAAGCAGTCATATAGTAAAAACGACCTGTAAATGTAAAAGGATGTTGAGCCGATTTTGCCACCTCTCTCTCATGACTGTAATGGCGTATATGCCTCGATTAGGTGTCAATAGGTTATAACTATTTTCTGTTCAAGAGAAGGCCGAGCCTGGGGCTCGAAGACATCTATAAATTAAATGTAATCAATGGAAAAGGGGTTGAAAATTTTGGAGCCCGAGTGTTGCTCTGTGTTTGAACAATTTTGAAGCTATTTTAAATAAAGTTGGCAGGCCTTGCAGGAGTTTATGTTCAGAGATTCATGTGTTATTTGATCTACAGTCTGTTCTTTCTTTCTCCCATGTGAAATGTGTTTCTTCCATTGTCAATTCATTTTGTCATGCTATTTCAACAGCAACCTTTAATGAATGAAAATTTTTTAATTGCATTGTCATCTAACACAAGAAAAAAAAATTCATCTGAAAACATAACAACCGAGAGCAACAAATTATGGATGCAATAGAGGTTACATTTCAATGCATGCTAACAATGAAGACATGCTACTACCTGAAAATGTTTAATAGATAAGAGAGATCTAAAGTCTCAGCCCAAATATTTATGAAGCAATTAATTGTTATCTCATTCCATCATTCCTGAATACCCCAACTTTCATTGTTGCTAGACGAAAATGTTACCTGAAGCTTGTTGCAGAAATATATAAGTAACAAACAACAAAACAAAACTGTACTATCCATATCCTTATTTTAAGAAAACAAAAGTAGGACCATACATTTTAGATACAACACTAGAGTATCTCCTTTACTACGTAAAGATAAGAAAAATTATCAATGCCCTCAAAATTGTTTAGGCCAGCCCAGTTCTCAAACATTGATGAAGAACAACTTTATTTATGATCATAGCCTAGTCACATCAGTTATAGAGAAGAAAATTAATATTTTTTTGATAGAATTCTACCAATGTTTATTTCTCTAATTTTAGTGGCAATACAAGAAGTTAAAGAACATGACAGACTATCAAAGGAATTATATAAGGTATTTTTTTGGTAAAGTCAATTATACATTCTCATGAATTCCAACAACTAAAAGATATCTTGGTAACATATGCAGTGAACAAATAGATCAGATACATTTCAATGGCTATATTTCACGCCAGATGCAATATTAAAGGTAAAGAAAAAACCTTTATTCGTAGTTTGGTAATATTCCATTGAGAAGTAGCACAACAATTTACATATTAAACTCAGGAACAATGAAGAGACAAATCGCACTAGTCAATATACTCAAATAGATTCAAAGACGTTTTTTTGTTAGAATATAGATAAACTAAATTTCAATGAAATGGAGTCTTAGCCTAATGGTAAAGAAAGGGTGTTTCATACTCCACTATTGCGGGTTGTTTCACTTGCACAAGCACAAGCAAGGATACTTGTGGATGGAGTTACGTGCAGGACCTGTGTGTAATTAGAGAAGTAGATTATTGTAAATAATCTGTACTCCACTGTAATATGGAATGAGTACTTTTGATGCCTAGTTAGTTGAAAGCTATCAAAAAGGTGAAAAAAAAACTTGAAACTAAATTGCAAAGTCAGTCTTACGCCCTCTTCCTGAAAACAAATAGTAAAATATTGATAAGCTACGATTCACGAATACTAAGCCTAACCTCTTCCTTAAAACAATGACTTGTTGGGGGTCCCACATGCTTACCCAAACAATCTAAGGATGAAATGACTCTGTTCGTCCGAAGATTCATCCAACGGCTAATAACCCAAAAAAATTAAAATTTGCGGAAACGACAATAAGATATCTAATTGACAAATTTGTTATGGTGATAACTTACAAATATGCATTAGAGAACAATACAAATTGTCATTATATTGCTTTCCATTGCGAAGACCTGCATATATCATGACAAAATGGTATTTTCATATAAGCGATTGATAGATATGTAAAAAAAGGCATAACATATATGAAATTCTAAAAAAACGAAATGAAAATACCCGAATGAGCTTCTCTTGGTTTCAAGAATATCTTATTCTCTACTAAACAGGGCCAACCACGTGAAGGTTGAAGCTCATATGGCCCCTCCCCCCACCTCACATCACTCTCATTTCCCCACACCCAATCTATCTACTATAAAAATATGCATGAAAGGTAAATCCAAGTAATAATATGCATAAACAATAGCAAAACAAAAAATATATTCATGAAAGGTAAATCCAAGTAATAATCTAAGATATAAGTTTTCACATATACAAATTAAATGAGAACTGATAAATAAATCATGCATGCTACTTACTGAACAACATCCAACCATGTGCCTTCACAATCTTCTCGAACATAATCCATGCCACCATCACCTACAGCTTCATCCTCTTTGCTTTTCGTCCCTTCAAAATCTGCAACACTTGATAAATCTGCATGCTCCAAATAATATCTATTACAATTTCTTGATCCCTTCAGAGGGCATGTCAAAACTACAAACTAGTCATTCTCTACCAGATCTTGTACATAAAACACTTGTTTCACTTGTGATGCTAGAATAAATGGATCATCTTGCAGTCTATCCTTACTCAAGCATCTCTTCAGATTCACCATGGTGAAACCAATTTCATCAATTTTCATTCCATTCTTCTAGTGTACATCTATCCAATCACATTTGAACAATGGATACTGCACCAAATAGTAGTCCAATAACATTATTTCTTGAATCACTCCATAATATGTTTCCGTTTGATGTATAGGGATTTTATCCTTTGCACTTGATCTCATTAATGTTTGTGCATCTATGCACACACCACTATTTTGGGTGGCCCTGACATTTTCTAATCTTTTAACATGAAATATACACCCATTGATTAAGTAGCCATCACACTTAGTTGCATATTTCCTTGGGCCACATGCCAACCATTTAAGGGTATCAACAATATTTTATTTTCCTTCCACCTTGAAATTTTGAAATGTCGTTAGAAAACCATGCAATTTCAAAATATATTAAAAAAATCTCACCTTCATACATCATAATAGTCTTGATCAATGAAGTTCAATTAAATCTAATATGAAGAACATATCATTACTTGTTTTCTTAACCAATCACTAAATTGTTGGTTGTGGAGCTTTTGTAGTAAGACTTCATCTTTTTTTGCTTGGATGTTACTATTGGCAATTTATGTCAAGTGCATCCTATTTTCAAGTGATGTCAATAAAAAATTTATGAAAAATTTGCGATATATTATAATAAAAAATGATTTCATAAGTATGTGCTTATTACTTACTCTACCAAGGTTGAATTTCATCTATGTTGTGCAAGACCCATTTGTGGGCTTGTAACAAACTAGTTTTATCTAATTCAATAGAAGTTCCATTAGATAAGGCCTTCCCATGTTATCCAACCTCTCCTTCTTCATCGTCCCAAGCTTCATTTCTACTAGGCATGCTTACAATATAATCCATACCTTCAGCATATCCAGCACAAAATTCTATGGATTCCTCCATAGTGTAGTTTACAACTATGCAGCCTTTGGGCATATTCTTATTTTTCACATAACTTTTGAAAACTTTCATGTTCCTAGAAAAAAACACACAATTTGTAGAGAAATCAAAATTATGAATAAAGAGTTGCTAGTAATGTATTATTATTATATGCACATAAAATGGTGGAATTTATGTGGATTTGCACTTAATAACATTTAACTAACCTTTCAAAAGGGTACATCCATCGATATGCAACTGGTCCACAATAACGTAGCTCTCGCACCAAGTGTACAGTCAAATGTATCATTATATCAAAGAATGTAGGGGGGAAATATTTTTCGAGTAAGCAAAAAGTTTCCACAACATCATCTTGTAAGTTATCAAGATCTGTTGGATCCACCATTTTTGCACAAATTCGCCTATAAATGAAGCAAAGCCTACAAATAGTGTTTCGAACTGCTTTTGGTAGCACATGGCACAATGCTACTGGAAGGATTTGTTGCATGAGAACATGGAAATCATGTGCTTTCATACTACGAAGTTTGAGATCTTTCATAGATACATGATTTCTAGGGTTTGAACTATATCCATCTGGAACTTTTAAGGTGAACAAAACACGAACACGACAAAGAATCTCTTTCTCCTTTTTTGAAAGATTGTGTGGTGTGGGTGGAAAAAATATTTTTTTTCCTTTTTGTTGTGGCCACAGGGACCTCCTTATACCCAACTGTTGTAAGTCATCACGAGAATTTTTCCCATCCTTTGATTTATCTTTTATATCTAGAAGGGTTCCTAAAATACTTTCGCATACATTTTTTTCTACGTGCATTAAATCTAAAATGTGACGCACTAGGAGTTTCTGCATCCAACCATATAAAAAATCAATGAATTATAACATCAAAGAAAAATTAAACAATATATTGATATTAAACACAATGAAATCCTTCAAGCATCGTACATTTTAGGCCTTAAGTTAATGTCTGCACATACCTCCCAATATGGTAAATTGAATAGAATTGACCTTTTCTTCCACACGTCATTCTTCGAATTTTCACCATTTTCTAAATTTCTCTTTCTTTTTGTACTTTTAGTCTTTCCCCATTTCTCTTCCCTTAGTTCTGTTTTTGTAAAAATATCTGACACTTGTACAATTGTAGGTGCAATGAGATGCTCAGACTTCCCATTAAATGGTCCTTTTTGTGAACGATACTTATGATTTATTGGAAGATATCTCCTATGTCCCATGTACACACACTTCCTGCTACATTTGAGATACAATGAATCTATGTTCCTTCCACATATAGGGCATGCGCAAAACCCTTTAGTCGTGCAACCAACCATATTTCCATAAGCAGGAAAGTCATGGATTACCCACATCAATATAGCCTTCATATTAAAGAATGACCTTGAATGAGCATCGTATGTCCTTTCCCCTTCATCCCATGTTAGTTTTAGTTCATTTACCAATGTTTCCAAATAAACATCTACGTCATTTCCTAATTGCTTGGGACCAGGTATTAACAATGACAGCAAACAAAAGCTCCTTTCATGCATAACCATGGCAGAAGTTTATATGTGACTAGTACTACTGGCCATACATTGTAACTACTACTCAAGTTTCCAAAAGGATTAAATCCATCCACTTCCATTGCAAGTCGTACATTGCGAGGATCATTGGAAAAATCAAGCCATTTAGAATCTATAGTTTTCCATTCCGGGCTATCAATTGGGTGGTGCATTATTCCATCCTTACTTACATTCTCATGATGCCACCTCATTTTCTGTGAAATATGTATAGAGCTGTAACAAAAACATAAAGAATCATATATGCATTGCACTACTTAGTAGATTAAAGAAATTGATTTTCTAGTAGGTTGGTAGTACATGAAGGTGTTTGATATAATGGAATTATAAGAGTTCAAAATCATACCTGTACATTCTCTTCAACCTCGACACTATAGGGAAATACCTCAGCACTTTCGCCGGGACACCAGTACGCACCTTTTCAGAACAAGCATCAACCTTCCATATTGATTCGCCACATGTTGGGCATTCATTTATTTTTTCATATTTTCCCGAATATAAAATGCAATCATTGTGGCATGCATGTATCATTTCATAGTCCAACCCCAATGATTTAATCAAAAATTTTGCAGCATATGTAGATTCTTGAAGTGTATTTCATGTTGGAAGCATTTCTCTTTTCAACTTCAACAACTGGGTGAAACTTGCATCAGACCATCCATTTCTCACTTTAAGGTTGTACAATTTCACAGTGGCTGATAGCTTAGTGAAACTAGTGCAACCTGGGTACAATGGTGCCTTCACATCTTCAATTAACTTTAGATATTGATTGATATCATTTTTTTCTTCCATTGATTCTGCTTGGCCATTTTCACAATTCACATCTGGATTTTCATTATAATATTGATAAGCATCATTGACCATTTCAACCATATGATCATCAAACATGGTTGCCTCATTATGATCATCATTCTCAAGAGATTCAGTATCATTTGTAATCAATGTTGCAAACTCATCATTTTGATTATCATATTCATGTCCGACTATGTGTTCATCGCCATGTGTAATTTCTGGAGGCAAATCAAACATCTTTGTTGTGTGGTATTTCTTGCTCTTGTCAAATATATAGTTTTGAGTAGGAACTCTCTCTCCATGGAAAAACCAAGTTTTATATGAACTTGTTATACCATGAATCATCAAGTGGTCTTGTACTTCCAGAAACGTTAATACTGCAACATTGAAACATTTTTTACAAGGGCATCTTGTGGTGTTATTATCCTCTGAATTCCTTTTTGCAAACTCTATGAATTCTTCAACCCCGACTTGATATTCCTTTGACATCCTACATAGAACCAATTTGCACATCACGTAAGAAATAACCACTACATATTACAATGAAGACATATGTTATAAAATATCATATTGAAGAATCAAATATAAAAAGTATACCTCGTTTTCAAATCTGTCCAATCCCTTTTTTTGGCCATTTGAAAATAAAACCAGCCCAATTTCTCGAATTGGCTCCTCGAGAGTTGGCCTCTCAACTTCCTTCCAATATACGATTAGGAATATTCATGTAGTACACCCATATGCTTTCCAAAATAGCGTTTACCTGCACATGACAACAATATATTACACCATACAAGCTTCCACCTTATAATAACCAAATCCAAACATCAATTACATAATATTTTGGTTTTATATTAAAGACAATATATTTAAGATTTAAACCCATTAATATAACTCTGAAGATTAAAAAAAAATTGTGAAATCTGGTGGGCCCCTCCCCATTGGATATTGTGCTCGAAGATTGGAGGTGCAAAGGTCACGTTTACAGAGCGCGATGGTTTATAAGGCTAATCAGCTTGACATTAGCAGTCCCTTAATACTCCCACCACCCTGCAAATTTGACGTCTGCCAAGAACGAGTGGATACAACTGCAACCTCCAGAAGTATCGACCGTCACCACCAGGTACTCCTTCATCGTTTATCAACTTTTTTATGTTCTGTAATTCATCCAATAGACAGTTCCGCCATAGCCTCGTCTATAAAAATCCTTGACCCATCCGAGGAGATCATCTGCGATCGACTTTACGACGCTTATGATCCTTGTTTGCGGTTTTCCAGTGTCAGTGATGCCCAGAATGCTTTTTTGTCACCTTCCAGAGACCAGTTGGAACTGTTGGTAAATTTAAATTCATACTTAATAAGGTTCACATTAGAACAATTGCCCCATTTCCTAGATATTGTCCAAAGGGTAGCCTCCAATTATTCTGCCACTGGGAAGGCCATCTTAGATGATACCCACTCCCATGTCATTTGCAGAATTACACCAAAAGATATCAGGGCTGCCCTGGGTCTCTCTGAAGCCCAATGTCAGGCCTTGATCCCCTTCACCGAATCAGAGGTTCTACAGGTGTTCAGGAAATCCAACCTAGAATCCAAGAATAAATTTTTCCAGAACATTTTGATGACCCTAGTTCCCTCAGAGACCCTTATCACCCCACTCTCCTCCGAATTGTTCATAAATCCTATCATATCAGCCATCTCCCTCTTGAGTCAAATCCTAGGTCTTGATAGCGATATCATGGTCCTTGAAGTAATGCTAGGAATTCTCCTTTACCTGAGTCAATCTGAAGCAGGAATTAAGTTCGATGATTTCTTGGCGGGAGAAATCAATTCTCAGCTTGAGAAGTTTGATTTGGATAAGCACTTTAGATACCAGGTGTATCTATTTTCCATCATAGTCAGTTCCAATTGGCAGACCCTTGAGGACATGGATCCATAGGTGTTCAAAGACTGGCCCCGGTCTCTCTAGAAGATCCAGGACTGGTCTTACACCCTGTTCATTGACATAATTTTCCTCAGCATCTCCAAACTATTCAACCCTAAAGAGAAGAGGATATCAAAAGACATGAAGGCTGCCTTGCACCAAGAGGGTATTGGAGATTGGTTCCTGATGCAGAAGTATTCAGTTATCAGGGTATATGGTTTTTCAGCTACCCCTTTCATGCTATCAATTTACCTAACTCCCTCAGTATTCACACTAGAATTGATTAGGCAGAGGATTTCTGCTAATGATGAGCATTTTACTGCTCACCGGAAGAAATATTGGATCAAATACCCTATTAATTTTGGGCCCTTCGTTGTGAATAAGCCAGCAGTGTTACAAATGGTGGAGAAATTTTTGAAGGCCATGAAGTTTCAGGGGACTCATGCACAGAATTACGATCCTAAGGAGATCATTTCCCAGGGGAGGGTTGAGGTGCATAGGTCAGTCTTTATTCACTCCACGATCCCCGACTTGTCCCAGAATGCAAATTCTCTTGCCTATGATTTTGATTGGACTCCTGCAGAGAAAATTTAGGATCCTAAGGAAGTGCAAGGTATGGTCCCAGCTACTCCCTTGCCCCTAAACGGTGATGGTAGTAGCAGAAAGTCTTGGTCAGAGGTGGAGGATATGGAATGTGATGAACAAACCCCTATAAAGAATCCTAGGACAGACATGGAGGAGGACGTAATCAACCTGGAGCAGGTGTTTAATTTTGAATCTGATGCCCTCAAGAAAGTGATAGAGGAGGAGCTTGTTTCAGTAAACCTTTCTAGGGGAAAGGTTGCAAATCAGATGGTGATCGCCCAGCCACTAGTGGTTGTAAATCAATCCACTACACACTCACAGAGAAATCCCCCATGAACCACACAATCAATCAAGAAAGGGGGTGAGGAGTCTCTACTAAATTATCAGAAGTATTCTTTTTCCTCCGCTGTTGAAGGGCAATTTAATACTGAAAAGAAAATGTTGACCACCTATGGGCAGCTCAAAGAGCAATCCAAGGCTGAGACTCGGAATTAGTCTAAGAAGCTAAGGAAGCTATCAGGCAGCAAAGTCTCTTTCACTACTGCCAGGAATATTACAACAAACTCCCTGAACCTAGCCATCGCTAATGAGGAAGGAGTTTCAGAGGTCGAGTTCAAGATGGACGGGTTCTCAATCCCAGATAAGATTGTGTTCCATAAGGGATTTAGTGATCTCATCTATGCTGATCTGGCTAAGGAGGCGTTATCCCATCTCAGGTCCCAGCAAAGGGTGGTTAAACTGGAGACCCAATTGAAGCAGGAAAAGGCAACAAACAAGGCCTAGAACCTGTAGGTGAAACTCCTGAATGACCAAGTGGTAGACCTAACAGCACAGAATGATTTACAACAGCCCCTTGCATCTAAGCATCCAGTGGCAACATAGCAGCCTATTTTACCAGCTAAGTTGTTGGCCAAGATACAGGCTTACAAAAAGAAAAGCAAGACACCTGTGAAAGACATCCAGCTACCTCCTCAGACCGTGCAGTTACAAGGGGATATTGAGACATTGCAGCATGAAGTTTTGGATCTGAAAGGCCGCCTTGCTTTGCTAGAGGATGACAAGCGCACATGGGAAGAAGAGAAGCAAAAGATGTAGAAGAGAATTGATGAATTTAATGACTATAGCACCCCTGAGGACAGATCACCCACTGTTCTAGAGATCCAAGATATGTCTGAAATGTCCCTGAAGGACCTAGAAATCACTCAATTGAAGGAGGCCAATCAAGAGCTCCAGCACAGGATCACTACTAAGGAAAGTGAAGACTCTGCTGAAGAGATTAGGACACTTAAAGAGAAGGTATACAGGTTTGAGGAAAGGGTCATAGGCTGAATTCCCCTGCAAGGGGCTAAACATTTGCTCTGGGATGCAGTGATAAAGGAGATGACCTCATTAGAAAAGCATTTGGTCATGGTGGATGAGCATAAACAGGCTACTATGGTAGCAAGCAAAAGATGTAAATCCCTGTAGGAAAGTCTAGCAGAAAGGCCTATGGAGGAGGCCCAGAAGATGATTGTTGTTATGATCTTAGCTTGTGGGGAAGAACTAATTGCCCTGGGATTAATGATAGGATATCAGTTCTGGTGGAAGCAAGGAGGATGACCACAAAGCACAACATGTTATAGAATGCACCTACTAGGATTAACATTATTCATCAAGGGGTAGAAAAGTTGAACAAATTGTTCCAGCCCCTGTTTCAGAAAGGGTTTCCTGATTTTTGGGGTCCAGAGGGGAAGCTGATCCCTCGGAGCAAATATGTTGAACTGTTGAACCAGGAAAGAATAAACCATGCAAATTTTGAGGGTATTAATGGTGGGCTAAAGGAAGAGGTAATCATCGATAAACTTAGCGAGGACTTTGAGCTGCTGGCTCAATTCAGAACTGTCAAATCAGATCTCCCTGCTATTGGCCATAGTCCCCTGATTAACCTAGATGTTATCCTAAAGGATCTGTTTGAGATGGCCCCCCCTGCGTATTAGCAGTGGCAAGATATACATAGACTGATCAATCATCATCCTATAAGGCCCGCCAGCAGCTGATTCAGTCGTAGTCTGTTAAAAATATGCTTGGAGTTGTCGTTTTCATCAAGAGAGCCAGAAAGCCCTAGATGTTGAGATTTCCGTTTTCGATTGGTCACACGCAGCATAGCATGTCTTCCCAAAGTGTTTTGTGGGCACGGCGCATCTTCCATGTCAGAGTTTGTTAGGATTTAGGACTTACTTTTGGGTTTGATTCCCGCAATGTAACTGATTTTGATGCTCTGTTTCGAGATATGTCTCGGGGGTAAATGTCACCTCTACGGAGGAGGAAGGGTTCGAATTTCATTTTTTACGCCTCTGTGCTTGGACTGTAGCTTTGTAAACTTTCTTGGAAGTGTTAATGAAAAGTTCTTTTTTGAGTTTCTGAGATTCATCACAGTGTTCATATTCAGTTTGTGTTTCCTATTTGCGTCAATTTCATATGTGTAAATTCTACTAATGCTTTCTAGAGAAACCCATGACTTGTCTTGAGCCTGCTAAGGGCTATTGTGACATGTCTTAGGCCTACTAGGACTGTCGTGACTGGCTGAAAGTGCATTGAGGACTGTTATGAAGGTACCATGACCTAATGTGGGTTACTAACGGTGTTGTGAGGGTGCGTAAATGTGTTGGCCGTGATCCGTTAGTATGGATGGTACTCTGTGAGGTCTAGTACGTGGGTCGCTACCCTTTATTGGACTAGTGATATCGCCGGGAGAAGTTGCAAGCCTTGAAACACTTTTCATGTGCGCGATATTCTATGGAATGCACTCAATAAAGTTTGGAATACACCATTGATTTGGTGAGGACACTGATTGAACGATCAGAAAGCCACTTCGTTGCATGAAAAAGTAAGTTGTACGAACACTCGGGCTTGCAGCGAAATTGATCGACGACGGGGAAGAAGTGTTTTACAAAAACTCTATTCCCACATTCCGGAAAGAATTCCGCTGCAAAGACAGTGCGGGAAGAGTTTGTTTCGGAAATCAGATCTTGATTTTCATAACGCTAACAGTGAACGGTAAATGCAATAGAGATATCTTTGCATAAATAACAAGGAAAATAAAACCTAAATATCATATTCATATAAGTTTGAGTTTACAATGACTGTAACAGCAGTTCTAAGGTGGACAAACAAATCTGAAATTTCTTTAACTCTAACCTGTAGCTTCCTGGGCATGCACAATGATTTATGGAAGTGAGCTGGCCTTCTTTGGTGTCTCGATTTTTCTTTGGTGTATGCCATCCCCTCAAAACAACCTAAATCGTCTTCTTCTCAGACTCCCTTATTATGCTGCGGCGCCCTCCTTCACTACCCAAAAATGTTATGCACAGTCGTAACAAGAAGGAAGACTACAATGAGAGTACCCAACAGCGCTATAGTAGATTCTTGTAGGCGTCAATAACAATGTTGTAGTAGATTGCAGCTCCCCTTTTGGCTGTAACAAATCTTGATATGCACCCAACAAAAAGTAAATCGTCCTCACAAACAAGACTGTGTCCTCTCCAGACGATGTCATGGCCCACGTAGTCCAAACTCAGCCAACAAATGAAGAATACGACCTCCACAAGATGAAATCGGCCCCTTTGTTACTTCTTTTTTTTCAAAAACATAAAAACCAAAAAAGACGAATAAGCGAATCTTTAGCATCTTATATCTTGATGGGCCTAAAAATTTGTTGTATTGAGCCTATAATCCTAGGTATAATATAATATTGTTACTTGTTAGACTAACAAGAATACCCCCTTGGGCTAAACCTTATTATAGAATATGCTATGGGGATGGCGCTAGGGGGTGCTAGTTTCTTATAATATTCTTATTTTACTTATTGCATAATCGTTTATAGCTTCTATTTTATTGCGTGTCAAGGATATTTATAACTTACATCATAGGGAGGCTCTATGGGTTAAATATAAATATGTTTCTAATGTGGACATATCCCAACCTTTAGACTAACTAATATATGTTGTTAGTATGATAGGAGATCAAGATGTTAAAGTTGTCACCACCATTTTAACATATCAATGTATTTTTAGGACTTAAAATTGGCTTCGATCCCTCATTTAATGGCTTGGAAGGTATGGGAAACTTCCTTTCCTTTAGAGCTCAAAAAATATCACTTGGTAGTGAGTAAATTACTCAAAGGTGCAGTGCAATGGCCATAACGTTATTATAGATCACTTGGTTCAATAATTTCATATGCCACATGTCGTTGACTCTCCAATTACCTAAATAGAAATTCCCATGCAGACATCTGTAAAAACTATTACACTTCCACCAATAAAATTGTTCATTGAACAATGCAAATACATAAATGAGGTGGAGGCTCTAGATTGGAATCGCATGATATGTGGTAGATGTAAGGTAGGCATCATTGAAAATCTACTAGAGGGATATCTTAACAAGTAATCAAATTTTCATTAGGAGAATAGTTTCAATGGTATAATACTGGTCTAAAAAACATAGGTTAATGGTTCAAATTCCTTTTATCTTTATAAGAATTTCATATGGTTGGAAGAGGTAATGATAAAAATTATTAATATTTAAAAGGATTATATAGGTTCTTTTAGGATTTCTCCAAGTAGGACCTTAACCAATGTAGGACCTTAACCAATGTATTGATTTGTATATGTTCTTTTAGGTTTTCTCCAAGTAGAACCTTAACCTTAACAATATATCTCTTCTCATTATTCTAATATCCCTAGTGACATAATTGATATGTCAATTAACAAAGTATATTAGTAAGGCATACCACCAGTAAAATTTTGGCTCATATGATTTCCATGAGAAGAGAGATCATAATGAGTCATAATTGTTTGAATGCATATGATGGAGCTCTTTGTTATAAGGCTGCAAGAAACAATAATGAGTCATATCATGCCAGTAGTTACAATTAAGAGCATAAAAAGGAAATATCTTGTGTAGAATCATAAGAGAGTCTATGGAAATAGACTAATTTAGTACAATTATTTTATCCTTATGGTATGCTTACTTATTGGCATGGGACCTTGAATGTTATATAAGTAATTTGATCAAGTAACCAGTAAATCCACCTAGGTATAAATACAGTAGATACTGACTAGAAATAATACTATGTTTGGATGTAACCTCAACATCTAACCTCAGATGAGAATGACATCCCTTATGTGGTAAGCTAAAATTGATTACTAGTCATGCACTTCAATCCATTGAAACAAACTCACTGTCCCCATCCTTCTACAAATAAACCTCACAATTAATTCCTTAGAAGCCATGTTTATTAAAGATCTAGCAATCATGTCTCCAACCACCAAAGCTAACCTCTTGAGGGGATATTTGTCCTTATAGTTAGAATATGGGAATTGTTAAGAATTTTATGAGCATTAGGTACAGGTCTTGGGGCTCTAGACATGGTTAAGGAATGGAAACTGGGCCTTAGGACCTAAAGGAAGCTTCTAGGTATATATATCCAAGAATTATATGTTGAACAACCACAATAGACCTTTCCACAGTATCTTTGGCCTATGAGTGGGGTTTTTATGGCACAGTGAGAATTTTAAGACTAATTATAGGTTTCAACACCATGGATATGGTTGGGGAAAAAAGAGTGCGACTTAGGTCCTAAAGGAAATTCCAGGCATCTTTGGCTAAGAACAATTCCTACAATCACCACACATGACCTCCCAAGAGCATATTATTCATATAAGTGGGGATATTAGTGCCATTATAATTTTTTGAGAACCTGGTATAGATATTGGGTTCCCTATACATGTTTGAGGGAGAAAGATTGGGCCTTAATCAAAAAATAACCTTTTGAGAATCCATGGCCAAGAAGAACAACTTGAACAAACACACATGGATTCTTGAAAGTATCTTTAGTGTTTAAGTAGGGATGTCTATGTCATTAGATGGTTTTGAATAGTAGTTAGGGGTCTTGAGGCTCTATACATAATTAAGGAGAGAATCACATGCCTTATTCCCTAAAGGAATATTCTTTGAGGTATCCAAATCCATGAACAATATTTTAAAGAAACACACATCACTGTTCTAGGATATTTGTAACGTCCCCAACCCCCTCGGTGCCCTTTAGAGTTGATGGGGGAGCTCCTTAGAATACAACCTGATAAATTGTTTTCTTCCAAACTATGCACTTTCACACAACTACAATAGCTTGGTCCACAATCCGCATGTCGGAGTTGGAAGTTGGCACCCCAACGTGCCACTTCAAGAATCACACCTTTGACTACCGCAATCCATGATGCGGGATTCGGAAAGTCGGAATGACAAATACATGACGTCGAAGAAATACGCCTCCAACTTTTGCATTCCACAATTTGCGATGCAGGATTAGGAAAGTTGGAACACCCAATTCTCTACTTCTCCAAATCATGCCTCCGACTTCTATAATCCAAGATGTGGGAGTCGGAAGTCGGAACTCCAAAGGTCTCAGCTTTGCAAAATCATGCCTCCAACTTCTGCGATCCGCAATCTGCACTATGGGTTCGGAAAGTTGGAAGTCGACCATATACCACTGTTATTGCCAGCTTCTCAAGATGATAACTTTCTCATCCTAAGTCCATTTTTGGAAAACTTGGTATCATATATTGGAAACCTCTCGGAGATCGCCATGCAAGTGTATGATCTTCTTCCAAACCTAGAACTATGAATTTTCCTTCTTCCAACCAAGGTGTTTCCCCAATACTCATCCATACCTCTTTACCACTCTGTAAAAAGCTCTAATCCACTATGCCATGTCTCCTACCTTCATCTGACCCACAAAGGGAACATGAACACAGAAGGGGTTTCTATTTCTCCCCCAAAGTCATGGCCGAACATTCTGAACCTCCTGGGCCTCAACAAGACTTGGCCCTATTCATCATTGAAGAAATTCATAAAAACACATGGATGCATATGCATACTCAAATAATCATAGCTGAATGAAACATGAACAATTAAACATTTAGAGCACATAATTACCATGAGATGGAGTGGCTTATGGGTGGAGCAAACCGATCCCATACCCTGCCTTACGAATTTCAGGGCTACCCATACTCCATCACTCTCATGGACTGAATTTCTCACCCACTTCCTTACAACATAATCAAATGACGACTAGAACAGTCAAAGGGGTTCTCAAGATGACATATGGCAGCCAGCTAGGGTCCAATCGCAAAACCCCCTAGTCACCTCTTCCTAGTGGATACACATAGCCCCCTCATTTAGTTGCATCCATAGCCAACCCCTTGGTATTTTTATTTGCATTATAATCATCTACATGTTTTTACAATTTCCATGGCTTACTAACACATGGATGGCACAACATAAAATATCATCCCTTCAAGGCTGAAAATTCACTAGCGGGGCCTTGGCCTTGGCCTCCACACTAGGATTAATCACACATCACATATGCACAATGTTTACATTACAAGTCAATACATATGAAGGATCCCAGTTAGTATAGGTGGACTTGAATCTATTGAAAAAAACTCATTGTCCCCATCCTTCTAAAAATAAACCTCGCAATCAATGCCTTAGAATCCATGCTTATTACATTATTTAACTTCATGTCATTGACCACAATAGGCTAATATTTCCTTTCATTTTGATGCATTTCTTTGGTTCCCTCCTTCGTTCCTTTGGTCCACCTACATGACTCCCAGTACAATGGTCATTGAAAACCTTAGGAGAAAACTCGGGTTTTTTTGCTATCTATACAAAAAAAAAAGAAATTTAATAATAAAAAAAATGGGATCCCTAACATAACTTTTCAAATTTATCTCCCGCGAATAGTTTTTCCAGGAAAGGACGTCGTTTTCTTTTTGCACAGGCCAATGTTTACTTGCTTTGATTCTGGTATTCAACACCACGAAAGCTGAAGCTTTGCTGTTGGGATATATTGAGGTGAACTGCGTGAGGTGTAACTTAAGTTTCACGGCATTCTTGTTCTGCATTCTGCGTTATTGCAGGTATTTTATCCATGCTTTTGTGAAAACAACATAATAAATGAAAACATTCTATGGTTTCTTTATTGACAGAAATAAAAATAGTGGTTCCTCTGCTACAAAATTGTAAGTGTAATACGCATTCTGTGCTGCATTTTGTACAAAATTTTATCATATTCTTAGTAAGTGTAATACGCATTCTGTGGTTTCTTTATTGACAGAAATCAAAATAGTGGTTCCTCTGCTACAATATTTTAAAAATTCTGTAAAAATTTTGGTTTCCTCTAGGGCTGACTGCGGATTGTGATTGTTTTGTGACCACTAGAGTTGGACTGCACTTTCCCACTACTACAAAACTGTTACCGTGTTCATCTTTGGGGCTGCCTATGTAAACCTTGTCCTGCTTGCAGCCTCTAAGGCTGAGGGGTCTTCACTCTTGGGGATTGAGATATCTTGTTGGCTACTGTACGTGTCTAACCTAAACCTTAACCCTCTCTCTCTCAAATTATGACATATGTTCCTCTTAGCAGATAGTCATTACAGATAGTCTTCCCTTTTACTTTTGAAACCTGTTTAAACAACTTTCAGTTAGCAATTGAGTGATGATAGACTTTATTTTTTTGGTTATGCAGGTTTTGTACAAGTGGAGACATGGAGGTAAGTGATTGTTTGCGATTGAAGTATATCATTATTTTTATTTAATTTAAATTGTTTTTTTTCAATAGAAACAAGTAGGTTTTATATTAATAAAACTGTGTCTGAGCCACCCAAGAGGTTACATCTGTGAGTTTTTTGCAAAAAACAAAATTCCCCATCACAAAAAATGGGAATACTACTTTTATTTAATTTAAATTGTTAGAACATATTACTTTGTACTTTAATAACAATCTAATAGGCTATGGCTAATCAATACTCTAATCATTTTAAAAAAACAGAGAAAGCGAATTATGACACGAAATAAAAAAAAAAAAAAATTGATTATGAAATTTTCAAAAAGAACGCGTCATAATTATTAAATGGGAAAGAAAGGGACATGCATCTCATAAGGTAAATATTTAGAAATAGAACAATATATTTCCTTATGTAGTATAATGCTTATTTTTATTGTATGATGATGTTAGGCATATGTTTAATAACATTCTTGGCTACAGCTACAAAGAAGAGGAAAATACAAACAATAGCAAAGAAAATTACACCTTCTATGCCTTTGAATGACTCTACTAGTCCTAACAAAGATACATTTTCATCTTTTCAGGAGGAGGAGCAACATGAACAAGGTAATCCCATTAATTCAGATTTTTCTAGTTCTTTATAAGTATAAATCTTATGATTAAGAAATCCATAACACCTATACGTGCCCTTCTTTTATAGAAGATGTTCACAAAAAACCATGCCATATGGATAATAGTGTAGAAGGGGAAGATCCCTCGACAGAAAAAGGGATGGAGCAACATGAAGAACAAGGTAAGCTCATTAATGTATAATTTTGTAGTTCTTCATAAATAAAATTTTATGACTTAGAAATCCATAACACCTTTAAGTGCCCTTCTTTTATAGAAGTTGCTCACAAAGAACAATGCCAACAAGATATTAGTATACAAGGTGAAGATCCCTCTACACAAGCATCAACAGAGAAAGTAAAGAAGAAAGGTAGAGGAGCAACTAAATGTGCAGAAATAAATAACTTGGAGGAAAAGATCGAAATTCATATCAATGAAAGGAATCAACCAATTGGTCCAAACTCTGTGAAGCTATCTTCATTACTAGGTGTGCTTGCAAGGGAAATGCTTCCAATCAATTATTCTGATTGGAGGAAGGTTTCAGATTAAAGGAGGACTTGTGGAACATTATTAATGTGAGTATTAGAGATTACGTGTATTTGTTTTCAACATTTATTTTTTTGGATGATTTCGAAGTTTATTTTCAAACCATGTATGACATCTAAAAATGCAATTCTTGTATGTTGCAGGAAAAATTCATAAGCCCCCCGCTCCTTAAAGAATATTGTATGAAATCCATTGGCCATAAGGTAAACAGTCATAGATATCGGTTGACCAAAAAATACTGTGACCCTTATGAGTCAACAGAGGAAAGATTAAAAAATGTTCCTCCAATTAGGATAAGTGAGACAGTGTGGAGAGAATTCGTCCTATCACGAGCCACCACTGAATTCCTGGTAAGAAAAAAGTTCACATATTATATAATCAAGTTTTTTAGAATGTCTATTGGCTTGTAATGTTGACTTATATATGTTATTTTCAATTGATTTCTAGGATATAAGGAAAAAAAAAACAAGGAAAATAGAGAAAAGGAGATGGACTTGCACACTTATGGACGTTGAGGTTATCAATGGGTCGAAGATGATATGGTAAACAATTGTGATGATATTTTATCTGATATGAGAAATATTAGCATATTTTAGTTTCATTGTAATGTCACAAGTTAACCATACTATTTTACTTGTTGCAACTAAAAAAACTCTATAGCCTCTGGTAATACAACTACAAGCAATACTAGGGCAGACTTATGGAAGAAGTGCCATCAAAAGAAGGATGGCACTCCAATCACACCAGCTGTAGGAGAAACAATAGTATGTTCTCAACCTTTTGATTTAGATATTGATTAAAATTTCATTTTACATGTTGGAAATGTTTTCTTCTATGATCTTATCTAATTGTATGTCAATGTTAGCAAAATATTGAACAAGCACAAGTAGAAGTCGCATCTCAAGAATTTGCAGCTAGGGATGATGCCCTTGCCAATGTACTAGGGGTTGATGCAAGAGGACGATGTCATGGCGTTGGCTTAGGAGTTACACCAACTAACGTGTTTGGAAAATGTCCATACAAGGAGGCGCTAGCTGTAACCCAAGCTACAGTGAAAGAAAAAACACAGGAAATCACATCTTTGAAAACAACAATAACTGAACTACTAAAAAGAGTAGAAGAAATGGAGAGAGGACATGTGGTTAACAAAGAAAGTGTTAGTGTCCAATTCTTTACTCTTGTCTCAATATACATATTTTCACACTAATGATCTGACTTCTAATATCTGATTGCTCATATAAACAGTGTCCTACTGTACAAAATGCTCATGTTGAAATCACGCCTATGGTGGAGGTTAGTTTAATTATTATTTAAAATAATATTTTATTTTCATCTTTTGAATATATATATATATATATATATATTACATTTTGTTTCCTTGATAGAGTAATACAGAGGACATAACAACTCCTATGAACGGACTAATACAAATGAAATTAACTTCAATGCATACTCCATCATATTCCCTAGTAAGTATTGATAAATTTAGTAATTTAGTTCAATTTTATTTTATTTTATCAATATATTAGAAATCATTGTCTATTGTGTGCAAAGTCGTGCATCAAAATATGACCAACATTCTGTACAGAAAACACCAATGGTTCCATCGAAACTGCAAATTGACAAAATGAAAACACCAATTCAGGGAAGATTGTAATTATTTAATCTAGGATCATCAATGTTTAAATTCTTATTTCCATGCATCTTACTTCGTCTCATTTATTTGCAGGGTCAAGATAATGCTAATGAGTTGACACCAACTTCCCAATTGGGGCTGCAAGGAAAGAAATGCTTTCTCATTGCATTAAACTCAAGGGTTAAAGTTGCAAGGGCGACAATACATAAGACTGACCCAAATGCAATGGTACAATGTGTCCCTGTTGGAAAAGGATATTATATTGTGAATCCGACAGAAATTTTAGATCCTCTATTTGAAAATATAGCTCTACCACGTCCCAGTAGCGCATTAAGTAATTTAGCAGATGCTTTGTTGAGCTTCATTCCTTGGCATAAGGATGACATTGAACTATGTAACTAGTGGTTATACTGTGTGACTAGTGATTTCAGTGATGTTGTATCAAATGAGAATAGTTGATCTATTGAATATTTATACTTACTTCGGGACATAGTTTATAAATTTTTTGTAGTTCGGGATTAATCTTTACATTTAATTAAAATTTTGGGCACAAGTTGCCATTATATGTCATGGGCACAATTTCTGATTTTGTAATACATCAATATTATATAATCTTCATTGATGGAACTCTGCCATATTTCTCCTAACTCTGCTCAAGTCTTCATTCTTATTCATTATCTGCAACTCCGCTAGATTGTTTGCATTTTGGAACAGTCTCGGCGCTAATGATCTGAATCCATAGCTCGAATTTAAATGATGACTCCACAGCTCGAATGATAATCTACCAAGAATGAAAGAAATTATTGGGCCGTCTTGTTTTACTATCATCTTGGTTGGCTATGTCCAACTCATGTTCACACATGCATATTCTACCAGAGATGCGACTGTGAAATATCATGCCACGGCAGAGTCGCAGCTTGAGCATTGATTTTGAAGGTACGGGTTCTAACTATAGTCATGATTAGGAATCTATTGACATTGCAAACAATAATGGTTAGACTTGTTATTTACCCCTATCATTAATCCACAGCAAATCAACTAAACCAAAATCACGTTTAATGTTGTTACCCATACCTATGATTTGACCGTCGTTCTACCTGACTTGTGTGATAATCCTGCCACAAGTTTTATCCCAAAATTAACTGTGCCACCTTTCCAAAAATGCTCAATTTAAACTTCGACTATCCATCAACCGTGTCTGCATGCATTAAGTTCGATATTTGAAACTGTAACTGCTGTATTCGTTACAATATTTCGCAAAAATCTCAGTGGTATGGGTATCCCTATGAGTTATGAGCCTTTAACAATAGAATCTTTGTATAAGAACAAAGATGTCTTTGCTATCTTTCAAGAAGCAGGGTGGACAAACTATTTTCAACGCTTGAATGGTTTTCATGAGGAAACAACCCTTGAATTTGCTCAAAACTTGACGAGCACTCATTCAAAGGTTCGAGGCATAAGGGTAGATGTTTTAGAGATAATCCTGGCAGAGGTAACGGGACCTCCTAGAATTGAGCAGCTCTGGTTTTTTCGGAAACGCCATCACTCGACTGCAACTGAGGATTTCCTGGTGGCAAGGGAGAGTGTTCGACAACAGGGCAGAGGAACAACGCCGGAGACTCTTCTGAGTCCTTAGGACCAAGTTTCACTCTTCTTAAATAAATATATTACATGTGAAGGGAGGTACAATGTTGTTTACATTTATGAATTTTTCCTCCTATCACATTTACGTTTTCGTAAGCTAACCTGGGGACAACCTCTGGTTCGTCTAGGAGCACCCTATGAATTCTTTTCAAATATAGTGGATGAGGACTGGAGTTCCTCAAACTCAGTTGCAGGGGGGATTGGAACACCAGATGTTTGATTGGAGGATGAAGAGGAGATTAAAACTGAGGTAGCTAAAATCACAACAGTAGAAGAGGAACGCCAGGCGAAGTCAGTAGTAGAAAGCGGTCTAGAAGCTCTGAATGTGGAGACATTCCCTAAAATAAGAAGAACTTTAATTCGAAAGGAGGGATTTGGTCCTGTTTCTAAGGCGATAGGTTTTTTTCTGCCTCAGAGGAGAAAAGAAGGGATAATAAGCAAAGGCCAGACATCCAACCTAGCGAAAAGGAGAAAAATCAAAACGGCTACTACAGCAGAAGCATGTCAATTTATTAGGGCAGAAATCGGGATTGCCATCTTAAAACCCCAACCACCTGCTGATACACAAGAACCTGCTGTAGAAGAACCTCAAATAGAGAATCTTTTGTTTGAAAATGAGTTGTTAAAGGAGGAGGTGCAAGTGCTTCATGCAGAACTAGAAAAATGGAAGGAGAGATGCCAGAAACAAGCAAAGAAATATGTGAGTTCAATGGTGGAAGCAACAGACCAATTGGGGAATTTATCGTCCATTCAGGGGAATGAAGGACAACCATAAATGATATGCTTGGAATGTGGAGATATTTTTAATATGGCAGGGCATAAAGTTACAGTAATGGACCTAGCATTATAGAAAACCTCAGGAGCAAGACAATCAAAGGAATTATCCTAGGGCACAGCCTCATTGTTTCAGGAACATTGAACTGATTCAGCAAGCCAAAAGAATCAAGAAATAGGACGTTGTTACACAAGAACCATCGCCCTATAAATTTCTTATTTGTTGGAATTACAACTCAAGAAAAAGATGCTGAGACGAGGACATAAGGAAAATATATTGTTTCATAAGGACCAACACAATTGAAAATCTGGTGAGTTCCAATATAAGACGAAGCTGCTAAGGGTAAGGAGAGGCTATCACACAAGAACCAGTGTTTCCAATGGCTAATTGTCAAAATTGATTTCTTCAACTCACTTGCATAATATGAATGAGGATCAGATTCAGGATCGAACTAATCGGCTGTTGCATGAGGACATGCAATTGGATAGTTGGGGGGAGATGTTGGGCCCTGGAAATGCCCCTTTTTTACCATACTTATTTCATCATTTTGCCCAGTTACACCGTACTTTCATAAACCATATACATGCATTTTTCGAGATTAATCAGCAGTACTGACAAGGTATACATCATTATTGTTACATTTAATTAAATGCCTAAGATTGTTATGGTTATGAATTATAGCCTTCGATTTATGCTAACTTGTGTTGATTTCATTAAGTTAAGATCAAAGCACAGGTGTATCAGTCGCAATGCCTTGGGAAAGAATCATATGTGGTGCCAACTTTTAGTCTTCTGATTTGATTCCTCATATTTCAAGGGACAGCACATCTCCCCACGTGAAGTTGTAACAGGTCGCTGGAACAGAGTATAGATGCAACAGATAGGACGCCTCCCAATTTGTTAAACCATTGATCCATTGACTGCCAGTGTAACATCATCCTTCATGATTAACGACCTCAATGATTATGGCTGTAACAGTTTAGCTATAACTCTGCAGCACGAAGATCATAGATCTTCATTGTTGCACGAAATTAGTGGATCACGAACTATATTTTGCATGTATAAATATGGAAAGGCTTTCAAAGTTTGGGGTTGGATAATTATCATTTTGTACGGGTTGTAATAGAAGCTGATACTGTGGATTACCATCTTTTAATGAAGAGCAGAGTTATTTTCATTTCTGTGTCTTAATTCATGGTAGTTCATGGCGTCTCTGTTAGAAGGCCAGGGCCCACCTTCTCACAGAGATTGTTGAGTTAAGTAGGTAGTTAGATTAATTCATTTCCTGTTGTGTGTTGTGGAATTGTATTAGGCATATTTCGGATAGCTACAACAGAGATTTATGATTGCATTCTTTATTGGTAGTTTATTCTTTGCATTGTGAATAGCTGCAACTGTGTCATGTGACAGTCGACTGTGTAGGTTAGTTTGATTAATGCATGTGTGTTCAATAGCTATTACAGCCAAGCTCAGCTCCAATTCCTTTCAGTATTTATGCTTCCTAAGATTTCCAATGATTATCAATTTAGAGTTCAAGTTTATTTTCTAATTCTAGTTGCAGTTGTATCTTTAGTTGAATTCATAGATTAGGCAGATTATGATTGAGTTATAGTAGTTGCTGGATGAATCATTTTGGTAAAGATTGAATACTGTAGTTTGATAATTATAGGATTTAACTTCTTGCAAAAGTAATCTAGTTCATTTCTATTCTTAGATCAGTAACTGCTAGGTTGATTTCTGTAGGAAGGTAGTTTCACTTTGAATTCCTAGATGTATGAGTTAGATTAGTTTTCTTTATGGAATGAGTTTGGCTAAGAAGATAGGTAGGATTATTATTTCCTTTCAGTTAATCAACTACTTGAAATGTTTATGCATAGATTGTGCTTATTGCCATTGAAATAAAAGACTTCACTGGGTTTGACAATTTATATTGAGAATCCTGTGTTTTAGTTGTAATTAATTAGCATATAGGGTGACCAACACCTTCTATTGCCAAAAATAGACATTTACAGAAAAAACCCAAGCCCTCCCATTTACAGATTTTCATTAGGAGAATAGTTTTTCTATGGGTTATCTGGGGTAAGTCAGTTCCTTCCATTCACCCTGATCTAAGCAAATATCTTCCCAAGTGACTCCGTCAAAATCGCCTATCTTTCCCATTTCGTGCAGCTGCAACACCGCTAACTATGGATTATTTCTCTTTGCCGCAGCTGCAACACCTCCAAAAGTGCCTATTTTTCCTATTTCAAGCAGCTGCAACACCTAAATTTGTCCATTTTGCTTATTTCGAGCAGCTGCGACACCTCCAAAAGTGCCTATTTTTCCTATTTCAAGCAGCTGCAACACCTAAATTTGTTCAATTTTCCTATTTCAAGCAGCTGTGACACCTCCAAAAGTGCCTATTCTTCCTGTTTCGAGCAGCTACAACACCTAAATTTGTCCACTTTTCCTACTTTTGGCAACTACGACTCCTCCAATTCCTCATTGAATACTCATTATTTCTTTTCTCATCGGTATCAACGCTCTCCATCGGTATCAGTGCTCTCCAACAGTTGTCTATTTTTCCTATTTTGAGTAGCTGTGACACCTCCAAAAGTGCCTATTTTTCCTATTTCAAGCAACTGCAACACCTAAATTTGTCCAATTTTCCTATTTCGAGCAACTGCGACACCTCCAAAAGTGCCTATTCTCCCTATTTCGAGCAGCTGCAACACCTAAATTTGTCAATTTTTCCTACTTTTGGCAACTGTGACTCCACCAATTCCTCATTGAATACTCTTTATTTCTTTGCTCATCAGTATCCACACTCTCCATCAACACTCTCCATATGGTCATGTTCATTGTTGAAATGGCTATCTACCCATGCTCTTGGTTTTTCTTATGGTGATCAGATAAGGAAAATATCAACCTACCAAAATAGAAGAAAAATGTTAGTTTACATACTAAAGACAAAGGAAAAATTGCTAAGTGTTGTAAAGGGGCTAAGTGATGCCCGCATTAAGCTTGATGCCCTCAATAAGGATATTGATGACCGCATGGCATAGATGATGATGTGGCATGAAGTTGAAATCATTGTTGCATTATGAATAATTCTGGAGAGATACAAAAAAATTAGTGAAAATCAAGAAATTGGCTAAGTATGGGAAAATTCGTCCAACTGTTTTACTATTTTAGAGAACATGAATGGAGGACAACTATATGCAATTAATAAGATTAATCTACATTATATGCAACGACAAAACACTTTTCACTTTTTAAGTCAATAATTTTCACTTTTTTTAGAAAATGCGGCTTATATTATAAAAAAAAAAATTACACAACAATATGCATTACCTCAATGCAATCAGGACTGCAATTAGATCAGATTGTCTTTGTTGAATCTTACTAGCATGATTGGTTTTTAAGGAATCTGTTGGTTAAGAAATTCAGAGACATCTTAGCCAAATCCTTTCAATGGATTTGGCCTCGACAATAAACTTCAATTTAACAGATGCAGGGGACGCATTCAACCTGTCCTCTTAATCAATTCACTCATTCATTACCAATAATTGCATTGTTCTACAATCACGGCTCTATTCCAACCAATAATAACATACAGATTTTGATCAATGGATTTCTCGAAAGATTCAAATACAGAAACATACTCCGTTTTAACTCAACATTTCTACCATGAAGGCACATTGCATGGGGGCTTCACTAGAAGGAAATATAATATCATGTTCATTCATATTGGGGTATTAAATAATCATGAAAACCTAAAAATTATATTGCTTATATATTAAGGGGCAAAGGG
This sequence comes from Larix kaempferi, assembly GCA_027924585.1. Lineage (NCBI taxonomy): Eukaryota > Viridiplantae > Streptophyta > Pinopsida > Pinales > Pinaceae > Larix > Larix kaempferi. The sequence goes on from BSBM01000299.1 coordinate 23,327,134, forward strand.
TTTTTTTATTTAATGTAAAAATACAAAAATACTTTGGGGTATTTTTTATATGGGCAGGCTGACAAATATCCGCCAAATGGAGATGGTGGGATCACGGTCGGATGAGAAATCGGGTTGAGGCAAGGCTCTAGCTTACCAGTACGCAGGGAAATCACATCTTGAGGCATGCTTGAGGCTAGGGGTTTCATGGTGAAGAGTGTTTCCAGTCGATCATAGTCAAGAGACAGTGGTCATTGACAACCAGTTGTTACCAATAGCCTTGGGAGGCTCTAAGCCTCCAGGGCCTGTTATAGGCCCTCGATAGGCCTTGGGGGCTTGAATACCCAACGAATCATGCGTAATACAGGCCTTGGGAGGTTTAGTCAGGCTCCTAGAGCTTGTTACAGGCCATGGGGGCTTGGATACCTATCCCACAACAGACTTAGTAAGCGATTGGGGAACTACAACATGCAATCTAAATGTTGTACTATGTGCATTGGCTCTAGTGACATACAATAAGTGATCTCCTATCTCTTCATTAGACCATTAGATGTTGCAATTCATAATGATATGTGGTTGAGTAATTGCATTGTGCGTGAAGTAATGCGCATCCACAATATACATCGAAAGAAGCAAGGTGCATTGTAGAATGCGTGTGGGGTCATAAGAGGGGTATCATATCAATATACTAGGTAGAAATATAAAGGGGTAAAAAAAATGTGAATGAAAAAATCATATCAATATACTAGGTAGAAATATAAAGGGTTATAAAAAATGTGAATGAAAAAATTGATACATACAATATCTAGTGAAAATAGGGGTTTTTCTAAATTGGGAAGGCATATTGGGAGGGGGTTAAAAAAATGATTTTGGAAGGTATTTTCAATATTTAGTGAAATTATGGGTATTGTTTCATATTCCACGAACGAACGTGCTATGATAGCAGTTTATTGAGTGAAGCCCCCGTGGTGCATTGCAAGCCATTCAAATGCATTTGGACTGACATTGAATCTTGTAGAAAAAACCATTTCAAGGATGCATTCAGTTACAGGGATCGTACACAGAGGTTTCAAATTTTAAATCTAGATAGACACTCAGAAATAAACCAGTGAAAGAAGAATACATACGTCTGCAATCTCGACTTTCATCTAGAAAAAACTCACAATCATATCATAACGTAATTCTCCAAGAATAGGGATCTGTGTTATAATGTAAATCATATCAAACTCGACATTCTTAGTTATATGTTCATATCATCATAATTCATTATGAAGAGTCATTTTCAATCCAATTTAAACTAATATTCAAATTTATCACATTACCCTAAGTAATTTTACAAAGAGTCCTATGACAAATTCAAACGAATGGTTAAAGATTCATATTCTTAGCATCTTGCATTATCAAAAAAATATTAGCTTTTACTTGAACACTTACCTCATCAGAAATCAACTTTTTAAAAGAAGAGAACGGTACTTACAGTTACTTAAAACACAAAAGTACACTTATCATGACTGTGATATGGAAGAATAATCCTTTGGGAATACTAAACACCATTCCAAGTAGCCTTTTGTTTTTGGAAGTAAGGAGATTTTGCATTATATTAAAAGGAGGAATTACAAAAGGAGCAATCTGGACGAAGCTCAGAATTGTTCATCAAAACAGACATACACCCTCGTGGCACATCTGAAGGCTATTGCCGCAGTAACCGAGATGAACCTTCTACCCAAACAGACAAAAAATCACAGAATTACCAAAACCCACAGAACCAAAGACTTTCTTCCCATAGGCTTGCAGGCCAAAGAGCATAAATATAGACACCCAAGCATAATAGACACCCCAGCTTCATAACCACTTATACATAAGATAAATGCTAAACCAGCTAGCCCCAGACCCCCCAAATAAACACCCACCCACCCAGACATCAGTGAACTATATAAGGAGCTTCTGGAGAACTCCCTAGATGGTGAAAGCTGGAAGAAGAAGTAGTGCATGGAGGAGGTTGAAGCACCATGGCAGACATATGGAAATCTAGCTTCCGGTGAATCGTGCGAGACTCCTCAAAGAGAAGTTGTGTATTATCATCTCTGAGAGGATTCCTATCGCGAATGGCATAGCCAACCAAGTTTTTCATCATCCAAAATAGTGCAACAGTGTGCTCATAAAGACTAACGCGCTCAACTGTGTTGCCAGGATCAATGATCCAATTCTCCAACTGCTTATGCTCCCCCACCAAGGTTTCCCTACTCAGACGATCTCACCATTATTGTTCATAGTCATTGATGTCCCTCTAGATTTCCATTGGGATGTTAAGAGTGAAGGAAGTTTCCTCCCTACGCGCCCACTAAGAGGCACGAGACAGACCACCACCCGGCTCCCCCGGAGAATCCCCACGCCCTCTCTTCCTATTACGATTGGAATTATCTCCAACCTCAAGACGACAGTTAGTATCTTGCAGATCCTTCATCCTATCACCAGAGGCTTGCTCCATAATCAACCAGATTACCAAAACTTGCATGCATGCAAAAAACCAGCAATGACGATCACGGTTTCCACCTTGAGCCTCCATATATTCGTTCCTGCCACCAACTGTTATGATGAATCAGCTACATCTTATTAACTCTCAATAACTAAAGGAGGTACAGCGAGTGACGCTTGCTATGATTTTCGTCCATCATTTCCCCCATCGAAGAACTGCGAAGGAGGATGAAAAGACTGATCGAGAACTGCAAAAAGACAAGAGTTAAAGGTCAATGTGGACAACTGCAAAATGACAAGAGTTACCTGTCCCAATTATCATCAACATGATGTCTTCTCGCATGAAAAACCATCATGTCTTGGTCCTGGATAACGCCGCAACTATCCTAAAAAACTGCTTTTGTCAAATCATCCCATGTATAAGAGCAGGAGGCCATGTGAACACTGCTCCCGTGGTTGTCCAGCAGATCAGCTTGATGTGGGAGAAGGAAAGCGCTACGCCCAACAAGGAAGATAGAGCCTTCCAACTGCCATGACGATGCCACTTTGGAGTTTGATTTGCCACGGTGCATCTCAGCAGCCATGTGTAGAATGATCTTGGAATCACCTTCCACGATTAGAGGGGTCGTCCATCTTTTTTGACATGCGAGCATTATTCCTTGGTGAAGTCCTTGATCTAGTTCAGCAGCATTATTAGACTCTATGCCCAAAAAATTAACCAATTTTGAACTCAAGCATGGGGTCCAAGTAGCCCTGAGAGGATTCCCGGCACAAATTGTGTGTTGAAGAAAATGCCGGTAGCACATGGGGATATTGTAGGCTGTTGTTTTGTCTACTCAACCATGGTCTCAATTTTTCCAAAGAGATCACCCTGAAGAAGAATTTATGGACCTGCCAAAATAGTGGTTTAGGGAAATTAGACCAAGCGTAGGAGAAGATAAAAAATTGTCCAAGTATGGTAAAATTTGCCTAATTGGCCTTAGGGAAATGCCCACCACAGCTCATAGGATGATGATAAAAATATTCCAAGGGTGTGGATCTCCAAACCCTCCCCAAAAGTCCAAAAGTCCAACAAGACTTTTTGGGGGTCTTTCCAAACCCCCCCAAAAGTCCAAAAGTCCAACAAGACTTTTAGGGGGGGTCTTTCCAAACCCTCCCCAAAAGTCCTGTTGGACTTTTGGACTTTTGGTGGGTTTTTTAAAATCTACCCCCAATAGTCAAATTCTAAGGATTTTTGAGGGGGGTTCTTAAAGACCGCCCCCAAAAGGTAAATTCTAAGGACTTTTGAGGGGGGTTCTTAAGGACTGCCCCAAAAAGTCAAATTCTAAGGACTTTTGAGGGGGGGTTTTAAGTACCACCACCAAATACCTTTAAAAACCGTTATGGGGGGGGTTAGCAAGACTGCCGCAAGCCACTTTTAGGTGGTCAAGACTTTCGGGGGGGGGGGGGGGTTCAACAACCACCCCCAAAAGTATTGAAAATTGGACTTTTGGGGGGCGTTTTTAACCAACCGCCTCCAAAAGTATTAAGAATTGGACTTTGGGGGGGGGGGTTTACAAAATCGCCCCCAAAAATCATGACAATTGGACTTTTAGGGGGGTTCTGAAAAAACGCCCCCAAAAGTCCAATTTTCGAGACTTTTGAGGGGGGTTTTCAAGAACTGCCCCCAAAGACCTAAAAAAATTTTTTTTGGGGGGGGGTTAGCAAAACCGCTGCAAGTCAAAACCGTCGCCAAAAGGGTATTTTGTTGTAGTGTGAATTTCTATGAACCTCCTCTATCATATATTCTTTCTCTTCTCCTTCATGGTATACAAATGTGGCTCTCATAGTGTTGAGAGGTATGCAACCATATGTTTTGTATCACCTACTTATACTCATTATGGGTTTTGAGACATCTCCCATTGCATCCATAGTGATGCCTCCAGTAAGTAACACCTTTTGTTTCACTGGAAAAGCCTTCTATATGACCAAGTTAAGACCATTTTGGCTCAACAGTGTTTATGGTGCTGAAAGGAGCACACCCTGTCCTTTGATTGAGAATAACTTTATATGAAGATATGTTCTATTATTGAAGATCTGATTTTATTATTGCAGATTTGTTATATTGTCTCAGATCTAATTATATTATTGTAGATATGATTTGTATTGGTGAAGACAACCATACAATCTAAATCATACTAGTGAAAGTTGGTTGTACGGGATAACCACGGGATATGATTTTTTGAATGTTGTAGATGGAATCTTGTGTTCTTATTATACTATGGTTTGTTTGGCTTAACACTTTATTTATGTTAAATTTTCAGAATTTACTTCAATCTGATCTAGGATCTTAACTGAGAGAACAACATGTATAGCATATCAATCATGGACACAATAATGTAAGCACACAAGAGACATAGATTTTACTTGGGGAAAACCATAAAGGTGAAAAACCCCAATAACTTCCTCAGAGATAGATAGAGAAATGATACAACCAGAATACAAGAGATAGTCTTCTCCTAGCAGCAGAGCCTCCTCCTCCACAAGTGCGCCACTCTCCAAAGTGTGAGTGAGAGAATAGAATATGTAAAATGAGAGAGACACACTCTCTATTTATACACTAACTTGACTTGACCGTTACTCAACTAGGTCGGCCTCAACTTAACAACTTAACATAATGCTGACTGGGTCAACCCCCACTAGGGTGGTCTAATAACCCTTTGAGCCACATGGCCGACCCCCAATAGGGTGGTCTAATAACCCTTTGAACCACATGACTTATACAGGGCCGACCCCAACAAGGTGGTCTAATAACCCATCAAGTATAAGTTACGACACTTACAATATAAATGACGACACTTCCGTATAGAGGAATAATAACATATCTATAGGAATACAATATACATATATGTGAAATACATTCCGAAGTTACATATACATCAACACTCCCTCTTAACTAGGAAGGTATTTCTCGACACAGGTCTTCTAGCACAAGTCATCTTCTCTGGATCATCGTCACTGGATAATCGTCATCGATTCATCATCATCGTCACTGCTGCTGCTATCTCAATCAATCTCTGAATCTACTCGTCATAGGAAGTTCTACAGAGCTAGTCCTTTTTCATACTGGATGTAGGCCCACCACCTGCAGGTCTTTTTCGTCACTGGACATACTGTGGAATCCTCAAGACTTATTACATGCATCACAAAACCTTGCAAGAGCATCCCAGGACTTATTATGGGCACACAGCCCAACCTATCGGATCTCCCAGGGAGCTATTACATGTGACCGTACCACAAAACCTCGAAAGAGAATCGCAGGACTGATTACGAGCACACAGCTCAACCTATCAGATCTCCCAGGGCACTATTATATGTGGTCACCACAAAACCTTGCAAGAGCATCCCAAGACTTATTACGGGAACACATCCCAACCTATCGGATCTCCCAGGGCGATATTGCATGTGGTCATGGCAAAACCTTGCAAGAGCATCCCAGGACTTATTACGAGCACACAGCTCAACCTATCGAATCTCCTAGGGCGCTATTATATGCCATAGGAAAAAACCTCAAAAGAGCATCTGCCAGATATCCCAAGGAGCTATTATATGCCAGTGGCAAAACCTTGCAATACTATCTGAATATCTCCCAGGGCACTATTATATGTCCTCCCAGAGCAAAACCTCAAAAGAGCATTTGGCAGATATCCCAGGGAAAAATTATATGCCATAGGCAAAACCTTGCAAGACTATCTGCAAATCTCCCAGAGCACTATTATATGCTCATTTGCACAACCTGATCCACGGCCATAGAGTATCAACCTGATACTCACCATACATCATCCTGATGTACACATGATCATCCTGATCATCATCACTGCAATACCCTGCTGCATGTCATCTGTAGAAACATCCTGAAGCTCGTCATCCATGATCATCCTGATCATATAATGCATCTACCTGATGCATACCAAGTATCTACCTGATACATATCATCATACATGATCCACCTGATCATACAATGTATCCACCTGATACAAATACAAAAACAGGATCCACCTGATCATACCTGATACATATCAACATACATGATCTACCTGATCATACACAGTATCCACCTGGCACATATACAGATACATGGTCCAAGCATCCAACATGATGCATATACAAAACATATACAAATGATCCTACTGATCATATCTAGCATCCAACATGATGCGTACATACATATACATATAAATGATCCAACTGATTATATACAACATCCAACATGCTACGTACATACATATACATATAAAAGATCCAACTAATCATATCCAGCATCCTCCTGATGCATATACCGAGCAGTAACTGGAGCATCGTCCTGATGCTCATAATCCAACGCTTACATCCACTGCCATGTGAAGGATCCTCCTTCCAACATGCTTGGAATGGATTATGCAAATGTGTCCATCACTTCTTCCTCGAAGTGTCATCAATCTGAAAAACACCAAGCCTCTCCCTGAAGTACTCAAACTTCACCCTGGCTAGTGGCTTCATCAACACATCTGCAATCTGCTCGTCCCTTGCAATGTACAAGAGCTTCACAGCTCCTCTCTGCACCATATCCCTAATATAGTGATATTTGATCTCTATGTGTTTCGACCTGTCATGAAACACAGGGTTCTCGGACAGCTTCACACAACTCTGGTTATCACAAAAGATACTAGTAGCATCCAACGGGAGATCAAATAACTTAGATAGTAGCTTCCGAAGCAATACTGCCTCACAACTAGCTGAACAGGCTATGCCTCAGTTGTACTCAATGCTACGCAGGACTGCTTCCTGCTGAACCAAGAGATCACACCTGATCCCATACTGAAGCAGCACCCAGATGCGCTCTTCCTATCTACAGCACTGCCAGCCCAATCTGAATCAACATAACCCTGCAGGTTAAACTTTTGATTCACATCATACTTGAGCCCATAGTCAACTGTACCCTTTAGGTACCTCAGAATATGCTTTACAGCAACCAACCAAGTGAACATCTCTCGGATCCGTCAGGAACTGGCTCAATGTGTTCACCGCAAAGCAAAAATCTGGTCTCGTGTTCGTCAGGTACATGGAGGACCCAATCATCTAACGCTACATAGTGACATCAACCAAATCAGATGAAGCATCACACAGAAGCTTCAGGTTTGATGCCATAGGTGTGGCCATGGCCTTGCAGTCTATCATCCCGAACCTTTTCAGGATCTCTACTGCATACTTCCCTTGTCCAAGGAAGATTCCATCTGCACTCTGCCACACCTCCATGCCTAGAAAGTAGTGCATCATCCCCAAGTTGTTCATCTCGAACTTGGCAACAAGTTTCCGCTGCATGTCGGCAATCAATCTATCTTCACCTATAATAAACATGTCATCCTCATACAAAAGTAGTATCACTGGATTTCCTTCCTCAACCTTGTAGTAAAGGTTGGAATCCGCTTTACTCTTGGTAAAGCCCAAACTGGATAGAAAGCTATCTTATCCTACCATACCAAGTTCTGCACATATATGACTCCCTGTCATGTGTCTCAGAACCAAGTGGCTGCTCCACATACACTTCTTCTTCAATGACACCATTCAAGAAAGCTGTCTTGAAATCCATCTGGTGTATCTTCCACTTCATCACTGCAGCTAGAGCAAGTACTGATCTAATGGAAGTGTATTTGGCTACAGGAGCAAAAGTCTCTATGCTACCACCTGTAGCATGCTTGATCTTGTAGATCCTCTTGGAAGTCACTACAGACTCTCCTTCAGGTCTTGGGACTGCATCCCAAACATCTTCATGATCAACTGGTACTCCTCGATCATGGCATTCTTCCCAGATCCTGGGAACTTCAATATCTTCAATAGATAACTTTGTTGCTGAACAAATGTTGTAGTCCTCCTTTGTAGGCGATGGTATATGATCTTTCCTACACAACAAGTTAAATTGCATGATTAGAAAACATCTCATAGTTTTCAGAACAAATTCTTATACATAAATAAATATGTCATACAGTCATGCAATTATCTTATCCAATGCTTCAATACAACATTTATCCATATTCCGTAACCTTCTAGATGCCTTCCAATCTCTACCAGAACATTGTTAAGAGTGTGCACAACTCCTAACATGTCAGCAAAGATGTTTCATTCTAGATAAGTAGCAATGGAATGTTGTACAGTGCCATAGGCCACTTACCCATGTATATTAGTAGTACACTGTTCATCAATGCAACTATTCTAATATGCATAATACACAACCTAATTCTAGGAACATAAGCATATACATCATTGAATAACATTATGTAAGAAATGACAATTCAAATACTTATCTTTGGTTGGTTGCTGGGTGGACTCCCTCTGAATCTTTGCAACTCCATTCTGATCTGGATTGTGAGAAGTGGTCAACTCCCTCTGAATATATTCATCCTTGCAAAAACTACTGAAGTGTGCTCCTTTGCTTTCTTGCAGGAACAACTGGAGTGTGCTCCCTCTTGATATTTGCTTCCTGGATTACCTGTCCTTGATCTTACATCCATCCTTAATCACTATGCATGCTTATTAGTATCATCATTGTGTTATCCTTGAGGTCTCATACATAATCACACATTTATTAGTATAATCTTAATACTATCAAAACACAATAATCTTAAACATGTATAGTCATGATCTTTCACAGATAATAAACATTAGTATTCAAGGTTTCAGGGAAGTCTTCTTTTACTCATGCATATTCTTATTTGATCATAGGACTCTTCTGGTTAGTTAAATCATCAATCAAGATAAGAGATATAATATGCATAAAACCCGTGATTACTCAAACCTATACCTTCATGATTCTTCTGGTTAGTCATATCATCAATTATGGTAAGAAACATAATATGCATACAACCATGACTATTCAAACCTATGACTTCATGAATAATCATTATCAACAACACAACAGTATAAGAGCCTAACACAAGGTAGGATTCTTAGCTTGACATAGGAAAAACATACCTGGATTAGCATGCTAGCGAGTTATGTCTAACATACTCGTATAATGTCTTCTGGTTCTCTTCAGTGACTTATGCTAGTAACCTACATGTCTCATAAGTTAACCATTGTAGAACCAAGTTATACATACCTCGTAAGTAGATATTCTATGTGATCCATGACAATGGATAAATATTTGTTTTCATGTCACCATGATCATATGTTCTTGAAGTAGAACATGATTTGTCTTTCTTGGTGTACCTTTTATGTTAGCGAACAACATAAACCTCATACAACATCACAATGCATTAGTACAATCATAAGTGTCAACACCCTAATCAATGAATATCTTCTATCGTGCATTCATAATTTTATTAAGGTGATACGACAAGTCTAAAATCAAGATTGTACTAACCGTAATAACATGAAGACAAACATACCATAAACTTAATCATGAACAAATCTCGAAACATACCTCGATGAGTCATACATGTCGAGATCGCTTGTAATCTTCTTATGTAAGGCCTTAGCCTCATCTCCCTTTGAAACAGGAACTTCTTCACTTATGCAGGTGACCAATCCATCTTCTTCTAGGATTAACCCAATCCACTTGATTTGCAAGAACTAGACCTAGAGCTGGATTAGGGTTTGTCAGAGAAACCCCAAAAATTCAAACTTTGAATTTCAAACTTCCTAAAGGATAGAAATATGCGCCTTGATGAGCTGATCAAGATGGTATATTCAGAATTTGAAAACTGCAAAGTTTCATTCCTCAATTTTGCCTTTGAAACTTTTGGATTCACTGGACGTAACCCCGAACTGGGGTTTGATGAAGCCCACTTTTCTTTCCAATCAAAAGGTTTGATCCAAAGCTCTAAGCTTCTATTTTTATGATGAGCTTCCAGCCATGGTCATAGATTTCAAAAATTCCCATTTTTGCAGAAGCCCTAATTTTCCACTTTTCTAATCAAAGTACCAAACTAGGGTCTGATCAAGCCCAACCTTCTGCCCAACCAAAAATTCTGATATTCATCTCTAAATTTCTATTTAAATGAGTAGCATTCAGCCGTGGTCTCCTATTGCAAAAATTCCAACTTTATCCGAAACCCTAAATTCCGAAAGCCATGAATGAAGGTGCTAAAAAATAATTCTGTTTTGACAGAAATATGTACCTGATTGTTTCTGGTGTAAATACGAACTTTTCGATCCACAGGGTCTAAAAAATTTTCTTGAGATATCCTGACCTAGCATATTTCCATCCCAATAGGTCTGACCTCAAGTGGATTCTCTGAGAGAGAGTTATGCCAAGTGTCGTGACGTGACCTGTTTATGGGATAAAATAGGAGAGAGAACTTGTACGGCATGCCACGTGTCACTGGTTCAACTTCGGTCTCTGAAATTTTTTTTTGAGATATTACAGTCTATGTACTACCTGTCACTTTTTACGAAATTTTATTTGGCGCTTCCTAGCCCAAGTTATGACCTTTTTTCCAAGGTCACCTATTTTTTACTCAGATCTAGAAGAGGCAGAAACCCTATATTGTACAGATCATAAATCAAAAAGTACAACGAGTTAGAGGTTTTCCTTTGGGAACAAGGTACATGGGGATCTGATCTTTGACTGGTAAAATTTTCAGATCCAAAACCTTTTCCAAAATGGATTTATAGCAAAATTTCTACGATGACTAGTTTTTGCTATATCAAGCCCTAGCATTGTAAGTGCAACAAGTGTCATACATGCCTGCCATATCATGCCTTCTTTCAGGCTAGCTCTGATACCATGTTAAATTTTCAGAATTTACTTCAATCTAATCTAGGATCTTAACTGAGAGAACAACATGTACAGCATATCTACAGCATATCAATCATGGACACAATAATGCAAGCACACAAGAGACACAAATTTTACTTGGGGAAAACCATAAAGGTGAAAAACCCCAATAACTTCCTCAAAGATAGATAGAGAAATGATTCAACCAGAATACAAGAGATAGTCTTCTCCTAGCAGCAGAGCCTCCTCCTCCACAAGTGCGCCACTCTACAAAGTGTGAGTGAGAGAATAGAATATGTAAAATGAGAGAGACACACTCTCTATTTATACACTAACTTGACTTGACCTTTGCTCAACTAGGTCGGCCTCAACTTAACCACTTAACATAATGCTGACTGGGTCGACCCCCACTAGGGTGGTCTAATAACCCTTTGAGCCACATGGCCGACCCCCAATAGGGTGGTCTAATAACCCTTTGACCCACAGGACTTATACAAGGCCGACCCCAACAAGGTGATCTAATAACCCATCAAGTATAAGTTACGACACTTCTGTATAGAGGAATAATAACATCTCTATAGGAATACAATATACATATATGTGAAATACATTCCGAAGTTACATATACATCAACAATTTACTTACTAGTTAATCACACCAATCAGCACACATGCATGGAAGTACCAATATCCTCATATCGATACACGAGCAGGATGATAATCACAACAATTGAGTATTTACAATCATGTTTTCAATAATATTACAATCCAATAACTATTACTGAGCACATGGATATTTATATGTTTTAAGATATGGTTACTCGAGATTCCAATCATTGCATCTTACTCATGTACCTTTAATGTTTATTTCTACAAGAAGTTTGTATTCAATAGTATGCACATTGGGGAAAATGTTGTGCTTGGGATTTATGCATTTGATTTTTAAGGAGGCTAGAAATTTTTAATTTCTTGCTTGTATGGCTTCTTTGCCTAACCTTAGCTTACCTTAATCAGCTGTGCTATATTGATCTTAGCCCCTTTTCCCTAGTTTTTCCAATGTCTTGGCCTTAGTTGGGTCTAGGACACTACACGATCGTGTTGTACTTGCGACAAAATGTTTTCATGAGTGCATCAAGATCCCAACTCAGACTATTGTAAGAGCGACAATATTGATCAAGATTACGATGAAAATTCCATCACAACTGCAACAACCTTGCAACAAACAGATTTATGTCATAAGATCAACACATTATAGAAATTTTACAATGAGATTCTTGTACTTGTGATGAAAATATTTTCGCAGGTGCTCACAACTTAGCAATGCAAAGGTTTGTTGTAAGAGCGACAACCTATTCCACAAAAAAATGGGAGAAAATATAAAGTAGGGATAAATAGGCTACAATTTAAGAAACCAGATTAAATAATGACACTAGAAATCTTATCTTAGATGACAAGAAATTTAAAAAATAAAGAAAAAAACTTGGAAACAATGTATAAGCAAACTAGTCTACAAAAGAAAACAACTAAAAATAGCACAACATAGTGAACACAATAAACTATGACAACAAAATGAAATCTTACTACTATTACCCTAATCTACTTCCTACCTAACTATATCAGCACACCAAAGCGAATCAAGTGAAATCCATGTGAAATCATAGTTCCAATGTTATGATCTTTCCCTTGATCAAATTGGAGCCCAAAAATGTTGCTAAAAAAGATCTGAAATTGGTACCTTGATTGATGAGTGGAGGATACGTGTTGTGTTTCAATGGTCTGCATACTGGATCAAGAACCATTAGTCTACTCCAACAGTCTCAATGATGTATTTACATAATTCTAGAGTTGGGAAATGATGGTGGGGGAATTGTTTAATCCCCATATGTAGAGTGGTGTGTTTGTGATAGTATTTGGTAGCTTATCTATTGAATTATTGTTGTAAGCATGTTTCATGGGGAAACCTCATTAAGTAAACAATGTCAAATCTCCAAGGGGGTGCTTCACTAAAATGGTGCACAAGCAATTCAAACAAACCTCTCCAAGGAAGAGATTCAAGGAATGATGCATCCACATAGCATGAATATGCCCACAATGTTAGAATGGTGATCTATGCCATATGTAAGGTTCCAATACATATGCACATAACATTAGGCTCCAAAGAAAAGTGGTCTTCAAGCAAGAGACATCACTCAAAAGTGGACCATACTCCAAAGATATGTTCCAATGCTCCTGCAAATGATGGGTTTTTTGCTAGCCCAAAATTCACTTAAATTGATCAAACAAATGATCACGCCTCAAATAAACAACAAGAATGTGAACCTCACTAGACAACAAATGAAAGTCTCTTGACAGAGAAAAGTGGTAGGAAGGGGTATTTGTTGCATCCCTAAGAGGAGCACACCATTAGTTATAATTTGTGAAGATAGATGATAAACTTGAAGGCAATCTCAAGGTGAAGGGGGTATGAAGAAAAATTAACCTACACAACATATGAGGGAATAGTATATTCTCACTAAATGAGACACAAGAGAATGATGGTTCTGAACCTCCCAATACTAAACCACTCTCTATGACCAAGACTAGGAAACCATTGTAACACCACCACCTTAGGAATTACTATAAGTATAATAGTAAAACGGGAAAGTAAGACGTAGAAATAAAAGAGAAATGTGCACTTGTAAATTATTTTAAGTGCATGGGTGACAAGTATTTTACCCATACATAATTAATAAATGAAGTAAAATATGGGACTTTAGTAATAAAAGGGGGCAAGACCAAGAGGTCGGGGGGGGGAGTTTGGATGATTGTTTTGGTGGGTTTTCTGCTTGTTGGTTGTTTTTCTATTGTGTGTGCACCTATTAAGAGGGAGGATAAGAAGGAAGAGAGGGTGGAACATAGATTCATAGAAAATTAGAGTAAAGAGTTAAGGGGTTACCAAGTCTATCATAGTGTTAATTGTTGAGGGCTTGAGGGTCTCAACTTTTCACTGGAAATTGGTTGGGTGGAGAGTTGTTCCCCAAAATGTTGTTGCGGATAACAAAGTTGGCAATTTTTTAGGACAAGGTATCATGCAAACATTATTTAAATTGGTCATTGATAAGGGAAGTGGAAATTCTTCTTTTCTACTATCTCATTATATTTATATTGATGGATATACATATCATAGACTAGTTTGTCTATGAAATTTCACCTAAAATTGGTCTTAAATCACGTAATTAATATGTATAATGAATAGGGATGTTACATTTGGTATCATAGCATGGTTTAAATACTTAGGGGGCTTGGAGGTAAGGTGGTAGCGGTGATGAATCAGCATATTACTGTAGAATAATGTGATTTTGTAAGTATCTCATTATCCAATGTGGAAACTTTGGTAATTTTTCAGAATCTTTACATCTTTTTCACAAACTTTGCATGAAAAAGCTTTGTTTATGCCTGTATTTTTCATTGTCAAAAAATCAAACAATTATGCACAATTTTTTGTATTATTAAAATGTCGAATATAGTAACAAATATTATTAAAATAAATGTATTTATTAATGTGCTATTAATGAGTTCTAATACCAAGATCAACTTATTAGTCTAGCCTCCTCATGGGACTAATAATAACAAAATGGATCATCCATTGATTTATTTAATTAAGATAATCATTGCTTTATTAATTAAGATAATCTTAGAGGTGATATGTACATTTGTATTTTTTTTATATATATGGAAGGTGATCCATGGAAAATTGAGCTCTTCATCTTTGACATGGTTTACTATATAACGTGTGTCCAAAGACTACGAATATTATTTTTTTTTCAACAAAAAAAAAAAAAAAACTTGTTATTTCAGATGAAATCAAATTTACAAGACTGTAGTCCTCCATATAAAGCCTACACTAGTACAAAGTGAGGAATTAATGACTAAAATTCGACTATAAATGACTATTTTTTAGTCGGTGACTAATAGTAGCCGATTTCCACTATCTTATAGCTAGTCGTATTTCACTAGTCATTAATTGGTTGACTTATTAGTCATTGATTTAATCATTGATAATCACTGATTTAGTCATTGATTGCCACAATTAATGACCAAATATACGACTAAATAAATTATCAGATGATAACATATTAATGACTAAGCTAAATACGACTAAACGTTAGTCGTGCTATAAGATACTAGAAATTAGCTATTAATAGTCATATATATGCAAATTTAGTCGTTTTTTTAGTCACTAATTTATGATAGGGTACGGAAGAATCGAACCACCAATATCCTGCCTATAATTAGGCAGATGCTCTACCATTGAGCTAGCACCCTTTAAGAAGTTGTTATTGCTTGACAATGATGATATTCAAACAAATTTTGCATCATTCAAGCATACACAATAATGATTACCAAGTTACTATAGATCCATAATGGCTTGCCAAAGTTGCAGATGGTGTGCAACTATTATCGTGGTGCCCAAAATAAACTAACAAATCTTGGACAAATAAATCTATGGCATAACTTCCCTTGAAATCGTTTCACATGATATAAATTCCATTGAATTTTTTTAATGGAAGCAACAGAAAGCATGGCATTGATATAAAACAGAAGAAAAGGGACATTTAAGTGTAAATAGCAATAATAACCAATCCCCATTCATCAACAGTAATGGTCAAATTCCAACTAGCTAGACAGTATTGCAGGCACAAACGAACAAATCTTTCCTTGGAAACAAAACTAGACAAGTAGAATTAGCTACTGGATTAACCCTACAAAATCGCACGCACGGAATGCCATGCACAATGCACCACATCTCTTGATGTCATGTTGATGTGTCAACATCAGTACTTGAAATAAGAAGTAGGTAGCATAGAATTCTTTTTAAGGTATGTACTACTCTTATTAAAACCTGGGCCCTTCTGATTCATGTATTTCTTTGAATCAAGATCGATATCCCAATTAACAAAGATAATCAGTATTCTGAATTCAGTTATCCATTTTACAATCATGTATTCACTATCATGGCCTTAGATTCAAGCTTTGACTAATCCATCAAAGAACCTTAAAAACATAAGGCGTGTTGCATTTAAACATATAATCCTTCTAAATTAAGCTTTACATATAATACTCTAAATTAAGGTTTAAATTTCAGGTCTTCAAGGATGACAGCGATTAAAACATGTAAATAGAAAACTATACAGATATTAAAATAGTGTGATTTGAACGTCTCTTGAATTTTCAAATAGCAATCAAATTTAAAAAGAGACAGAAAAAACATGGGGACAAAATGAATGTCAAACATATTCAAGAAAAATGCTTCAAATACTAAAAGAATTCTAAGATATAGCAATTCAATTGTGACAATGATGGAAATTCAAAGAAGAATGATCTTACAAACTATGCATGAGTACAATAATCCATGGCTATACAAATTATCAGGAACAAAAGCAAGCTATTTCCCTTCATAGACAGAAAAGAATACAAGATCCAACTTGCAATAAATTTGTTTTAATTGTCTATCAATTGTTGATCTCGTGACAAGAAGAGACGTTTGCATGTCTGAGATCCAAAATACATACAATTATCTTCAACTTCACTTCTTCAAAACCAGTTGCAGTAAAAATTACTCTAGGAATTGTCTTATGAGCAACAACCACTTTTCTGAACAACAGGCTGCCCTTTCATTTGTACAGTAGCAGGTTTGCTGCTATTCATGGCAGGCTGACTTTCCATCCTGCAATACAAAATAACTGGAGTTAAGTCAATAGTATTTTATAGAAAATATAAAATATAATCTCCCTAAAAGAAAGATGTCACAAGGAGGACTCTATCTAGGACGCTCTATTCTAGAGTATAAGGGAAGTCATTTTGTCGAAAACCCTCTTTCAAGGCTACGCTGCATCTTAGGAAAGAATTCCATGTAAAAAGAGAAACATATCAGTCTCTTTGTGGTTCAACAATTTCGTGAAAACAAGGCTTTGCTTGATAAATATGCTTAAGATGATGGCAAGATTTTAAAGCCTGGAGCCTCAACAAATTGTTACAAAGATGGGTTAGTGATGTGAATGCATGCAACCAAAAAATTACAAATTTCCAGGCCTAGGCAAAAGCTTAATTGAAAATGGAATTATCATTGGCACTATTGACTCTAAGAAATTGTTTAGAAACAACAAATAAAGTGTGGGATATAGTTCTTTGATGTCGCGGATCAAATGTAATCAATGAGAGGTTAATCAAATTTGATATTTAAATTTTTTATGTTAAAATATCTGAGTCACTCGAACAGGGACAAGTCATATGGTATTTCCGCCACAAGTAAAGAGGCAAACAATAATAGAATATGGTTGAAGGTTCAATCCATATGCAACAAAAATTTCAAATAAATAAATGATGGGCATGAGTATTTATAATTTTATATGCTTGAAACATGCAAACTTCTGGATAAAATTAACTTGGGCATGAATATCTTGAGCATATTGATAGATATGCTCAAGATGCTTGCAAGATTTTATAGCCTGGAATCCTGGAGCCTGACCAAAATTGTTATGAAGAAGGGTTAGTGATGTGAATGCATGCAACACAGAAATTAAAATGTCCAAGTTTAGGAACTGAAAATGGCATAATCATTGGCACTGTTTCTCTATGGAGACAAGACATACAAGAAATTGTTTAGGAATAACAAGTAGAGTGTGGGATGTAGTTCTTTAATGCCCCTTATCAAATGTAATCAATGAGGTTTATCAAATTTGCTGTTAAAATATCTGAGTCACTAGAATAGAGACAAGTCATACGCTAATGCCCACACAAGTAAACAAGCAAACAATAATAGAATATAGATGAAGGTTCAATACATATACAAAATTTTCAAATAAATACATGATAGGCATGCGTACTTATATGCTTGCAAAATACAAACTTCTATATACAATTCACTTGGCCATAAAAATTTGTGAGTTCATCTACAGTGTCGATTTCAAAGCAATGAATGGACAAGGTATATAGTTACAACACTCTATCACGACCTGAAAAAACCAGTGTTTTCCCAATGTTATATCAGCTATGCCTAATAAAATAGACAATAGGAACGTGTCTCAAACCAACAAGATTACCAATAGTCACGACACGTAATTTGAATTATGTATTACCACTTAACACTTGAGAAACTGCTAAAATAGCTTTATCATAAAACAACGGGATCATAGAAAAAGAAGAATCTCAATCAGATTCATTAGGATTTGTCGGCACAGGTTTACACCATTACACACAATAAAAATTAGGGAGTCAAACAAACATCTAACATCACAATTGTATAATATAGGCGCTTGTTAAAGGTTGGAAAACATCATAACAAAAAAGTGTACATGTTTTTAATCTCAACAACCATGGTCATGAAAGCCTGCTCCACATTTGTTGCATTCTTCCCACTTGTCTCAAAAAATGGAATGCCAATCTCATCAGCAAATGCCTTGAAGAAAAAAATACACAAAGCATCTCAAGAAAAATGTAGACTAAAAAGTGACCAAAAAAAATAACCCTTGAGATTAGTGAAAAAAAGAATCTACAAGCCAAGGCAACAAACTTAAGATGACAAACTGCCATAGTGTTGCAATTAACAAAAAACAAAGCACCAACAACTTCAAGGCACGCTCATATTTAAATCCTTATCAAGTCAAAGACGATGATGCATACAGTGAAAAACATAGCAGTGCACATGATGCCAAAGCTACTCTGGTTTTCCCCACCCTAATGGCATATCGAAAAGGGATGACGACCACTGCGAGTGTTAGGAAATTTTGGAAGAATATGTACCCTAAAGGCTTGGCACTTCAACAAAAGGAAGGTTGCAGTCTTACCAGGAAAAGAGCATTAGATATTAGCTTTGCACTTTGACAACACTGAACCTAACTCACCAAGAATGACCCCGACCCAACAAACCAAGCCAGTTGTGGAAGCTTTACTTTAACCAACCAAACACTCCAATGTTTACTTAGTAACTTAGAAAATTTCAGTCACAACAAGAAACTAACCACTTCAACAATAAACCATGAATAACATGAACCAACACACCACTAACTTCCGAAGCACCTACACCCTTGGCCACCTGCCAACTAGCAAACTGCATCTTAACTTTGTCTCAAGACTCCAAACTTGGTTCTCTCAACATCTCAATCCAAGATACCAATTAACTTAGATTGAGCAAAAGGTTCAAGTTTCCATCTCCTTTGTTGAAATATATTTTCAAGGCTTCAATGAGGTAGGTTCCAATGTTGAAGGTTTGTAGCAAACATGCTTAAAAATAAAGTTTCGGCTTGAATTAATATTGAAAGCATACAACATAATAATCAAAGTAAGTTAAAAATAATGGTATAAAATACTTCAAACTACAAGATGTCACCCTCTTCTAGCTCAATTTTTAAACTAAAATTGGGTTCCAAGGCTGATACTACAGGTTTGATGAGGTTTTAGTACTATTGTTATGACCCAAACCTATTGTTTGAAGGCCAAAGAGAACCTAGACATGTTGTTTAGGGATGATATCATCCACAGTACTACCCAACATCTATTTTAAGGTGATTTTCACAACTTTTTACTGCTAAAAGGATCACAATGGGTACAAGTCTACTCCAGAACTGATGTATGAGGGTTTGAACATATTCAAATCATGCCTAGACTGCACCAGAACTTGGATTTGCTTATGTTTGTCCACAAACTTCACTAGAGAAAACCCAGATTCAACCCAGATTTGCATTTTTAGAGTCTGAAATTAACCTAGATTGGGTTTTTGTTGTTAATTCATGGCTTAGATTTTCTAATTTAGGGCCTTTTTGGCCTATAAAGTTCCTCAAAACTGCCCATACCTACTTCTCTTATGTTGTCTTTTCCAACAACCAACCTAAAATTAGGAAGAGTAAGTGTTGTTGTAGGGCTATTTTGACCCTAAGAGTTTTCTAGATCAAAGAATCCACTCTGCCTATTGCTTATTAAGGTTTGAAAAGTGCTCAAACTTGAGAAATAATTCCAATTTCGTTAAACTTGGACTTATTCTAGTCTAATTCACTTTGAAGATGGGTCAAAAAACGCCTTTCTAAACTCCAAAATCAAGCAAAATCTACTTCCAAAACTACCAAATCCAGGTTCTAAAAGTGCCAAAACCGGTTCCAAAAGTGCCAAAACCGGTTCTGAAAGTGCCAAAACCGATTTCAAAATTGCCAAATCCGATTCCGAAAGTGCCAAATTAAGGTTCCAAAAGTGACAAAACTGGTTCCAAAAGTGCCAAAACCGGTTCCGAAAGTGCCAAAACCGATTCCAATATTACCAAATCCGATTCCGAAAGTGCCAAATCAAGGTTCCAAAAGTGACAAAACCGGTTCCTAAAGAGCCAAAACCGGTTCCAAAAGTGCCAAATCCGGTTTTGAAAGTGACCAAACTGGTTCCGAAACGCCAAATCTGTTTCCAAAAGTGCCAAAATCCAGGTTCCAAAACCATACTTTTTCTTTTGATATTGGTGTCTGTATAATATGACGGTCATTTGAAGTTGAATGTCATTAACCAACACCCCATTTTTGAATGAGGCTCGAGATAAATGAATGAAGGGGCGACCAACCCTTCTTTTTCCCACTATTATTTTCATAATAGTTCTAGATTGCAAGAAGGGTGGTTCGATCCTTCTTGTGTTCACCATTCTGGATATAGGTGAATTGTCGAATATTGGTGTTCACAATTATCTACTCAAAGAAGGGGCAGCCGATCCTTCTTGTTAGGAGTCAGAATTCGGGATGAATATTGTTTACATGTTATAACATAGGCAATATCCCGATCCCTACCATATACTGCAGAATTCGGTAGTGGGGAAATGTTGTCCCAACCTTCATAGATTAATTGTTTTTCATTTCTCATTTAAATGAAGGGTTGACCAACCCTTCTTGTGCTTAGTATTTTTTCAATCTTCACCATTCAGGATATACATGAATTGACAGCCGATACTTCGTAGGTTGAATATTTGCACAATTCCCTCATAAATGAAGGGGCGACCGACCCTTCTTTTGCCCAATATTATTTTCATACTAGTTCTAGACTTCCAGAAAGGTCGGCCGACCCTTCTTGTGATTGATATTTTTCCAGTCTTGACCATTATGGTTATACATGAATTGATCTCTATTTTGGAAGGCCAAAATCTCAGACGTGTGAACATCAAGGAGAGAAGTGATGCCATAGGAAGTGAGGACATGGAATGTGTGATGAGGCTAGAAAGACACATGATGGTGCTCTGGTGTATCATTTAGTCAATGTTGCAATCTGACATCATTCTCAAAATGTATGGCAAGTTTGTGAAACTTTGACAATTGACAAAGTATGGAAAAATTAGTCAAAACTGCTCTGATAGAATGCCCGCCATAATTCATGGTTTCAAAAAAATGCACGCACCACCATATCATGCTATAGCTTATTGAAGTGTCTATCTAGTCATACATGATTGCGGATTGCAGGAACTATTTGAATAATTGATTTGCAACATGCGTTTCCGCAACCCGCAATGTAGATTGTGAATTGCAAATTGCGGAAACTTACGGCTCAGATTTAAGCCGACGGAATTAATAAATATGTTGATTTTGTTTCTGTTTCCTTTTATTTTTTTCATCTTCGAAAATTACCTACTGTGTGGATTTTACTACGAGTTTTTATCAGGGGTCGTTTTCACCATTTTTCCAGCTTAAATGAAGGGTCGGCGGACCCTTCTCGTGCTTAGTATTTTTGCAGTCTTCACCATCCAAGATATACATGAATTGAAAACGTATACTTTGTATGTTGAATATTTGCACAATTCCCTCATAAATGGTGTTCCAGTGCTATCTGACATCGTTCTTGAAAGGTATGACAAGTTTGTGAAACTTTGGAAAGTAACAAAGTATGGAAAAAGTAGTCAAAACTGCTCTAAGAGAATGCCCGCCATAATTCATGGTTTGAGAAAAAAGCATGCACCATAATATCATGCTATAGCTTGTTGAAGTGGTTATCTAGTTATACATTATTGTGGATTGCGGGAGGTGTTTGAATAATGGATTTGCGACATGCGTTACCGCAACCCGCAATGTGGATTGCGAATTGCGAATTGCGGGAACGTTGTATATATTTCCAAAATAAAAGCCCCACAATACGTCTTCTGCATTCCACAGATTAGATCTCAGCCGTCGATTTGTCTTAATCTTACGGCTCAGATTTAACCCTATGGAATTAATTAATATGTTGATTTTTTTTTTGTTTACTTTTCTTATTTTTTATCTTCGAAAAGTACCTGATGTGTAGATTTTACTGCGAGTTTTTACCAGGCATCATTTTTGCCATTTTTTACAACTTAAATGAAGGGTCGACCGACCCTTCTTGTCCTTAGTATTTTTACAGTCTTCACCATTCTAGATATATATGAATTGACATACTATCCTTTGTATGTTTAATATCTGCACAATTCCCACATAAATGACAGGGCGGCCAACACTTCTTAGATCTCAACCGTTGATTTGTCTTAATCTTACGCCCCAGATATTACCCGACTACCAGAAGCTTGATGGAGATCGACGGTTACAGAATCTTGAAGGAGATCGACGGCCACAAGCGTTGTTCGCTAAAGTAAGATAGGACAGTTTAAGTGTGGGCGGAGTGTTTCTATCCCGTGAGCAAGTTGGAAATTAGATCGACGGGTGGAAGGACAAATCTACGGACGACAAGTACTTCGGTAATTTGAGATGCGCGGGGAAATGGAATTTTCATATTTGAGAATTTTTGGTAGGGACCACATGTTTCGACGGTGCAAATCTAGGGGGGAAAGGCATCAGCGGTGGATCTTTAGTTTGCATATTGAACATGCATAGAGTATCGACACGTTCCAAATTCGCAAACCTCGGTAAAGGCCGCACCTTTAGACAATAAGGATGCAAACAGGGACGAGATCGACAGTTGATAATAACTAAGCAGATCTAAGGTGTGAGGAAGGTGGCATTTGAGAGATTGAAGACTGTGGAAGGTCATGGGGCTAAGCATGGAAGAATATAAATGGTACCAGATCAATCATGCAAGATGGACGGCTCAGAGAAATTCCTTTATCGCTAGAGGTGCAAGAATGATAGGAAAGTATAGATAATAGAAAAAATTGAATGCACGGGGATCTGAGTACTGTATGATTCGATTTCCCCCTTACCACCTTATTCGAGGTCAATGGGGGCAGGTTAATTTAGATAGAATCAAATAGAGTCTAGCACCTTGTTGACTACACATTCTATTTGGGACCAAGTCCAACAAAACTGATGCAATAACTTAACAACTAGCTCAAAGAAAACTTCAAAGAATCAGGTAAGAGAGATACAGTGCAAAGTCACACGACACATATGGAACAAAGTTATAATCATTTTGAATCTTTGATATATAAGCAAATCTAGGATTTTAAGCTTGCTCCAATGCATGCAAGAAAAATTCCCACTTCCAAAGGTATATTCTTCCTCAATGAGATCAAATGAGCTAAGACTTAAAATTGGACGAAAGTATATGCAGGCCACCCAATAATTTGAAAATATTTCTGGTATTAAAAATAAAATTTACATGCATTGAATAGATGGCAACCTTAATTTACCTTCTATGTGGATTTTACTGGGATTTTTTACCAGGGGTCATTTTCACCATTTTTTCCAGATTAAATGAAGGGTCGGCTGACCCTTCTTGTGATTAGTATTTTTGTATTTTTCACCATTCAGGATATACATGAATTGACAGCCTATACTTCGCAGGTTGAATATTTGCACAATTCCATCATGAATGAAGGGACGGCCGACCCTTCTTCTTCCCATTATTATTTTTATACTAGTTCTAGACTGCAAGAAGGGTCGTCCGATCCTTCTTGTGTTCACTAGTCTGGATATAGGTGAATTGCTGGATATTGTTGTTCACAATTATCTACTAAACGAAGGATCGGTCGACCCTTCTTGTTGTTTATATTTTTCCATTCTTCACCATTATGGCTATACATGAATTGATCTCTATTTTGCAATGCCAAAATCTCACACGTGTGAGCCTCAAAGAGAGAACTGACATCATAGGAAGTGATGATAATTTGTTTTTTTTTATTTGGATTTGTGGTCTGGAAACCCGCAATTGCGGATTGCAGGAACGTTGTATATATTTCTGAAAAATTAAACCCCCGCAACTTGTCTTCCGCATTCCTCAGATTAGATCTCAGCCGTTGATTTGTCTTAATCTTACGGCCTAGATGTAACCCGACGAAATTAATAAATATGTTGATTTTGTTTCTGTTTTCTTTTATCATTTTTCATTTTCGAAAATTGCCTACTGTGTGGATTTTACTGCCAGTTTTTACCAGGGGTCATTTTCGCCATTTGTGCGGATTTTACTGTGAGTTTTTACCAGGGTTCATTTTCGCAAGTTTTTACTAGGGTTCATTTTCATGACTTTTTACCAAGGGTCATTTTCGCGACTTTTTACCAAGGGTCATTTTTGTGACTTTTTACTAGAGGTCGTTTTCGCCACTTTTTCCAGCTTGCATAGGTTGGATTCATGTCACTTTCTTATTCAATTGTTCAAGGTTGGATTTGAGGTTTTTTTTATTGGTGTGTATTGATTCATCATATTTCTCCAGTTTTTCAAACATGTCTCGCAACACTCGCTGCAAAACTCCTCAAAAATATCTTTTGAACAAAGACCCAAATTTCGGCATCCTTGCTGACACCAGCAATAAGGTTTCTAAGACATACCAAATGGATTGGTCCAAAATTTACTCCATCTTTGACACTGACGACCTAACTGATATTCAGAGTGACCGCCCCGCCTATGAAAATATTAGGGATTCACAAATCCACGCTATAGTTGCCAGACCTGCTATCCTTCCCTACACTGATGCAGTTGAGTGGATTATAGACCATGATAACCCTAAATACCGCTCTTTCAATGATAGCATAGGGTGTCAATTGCCTAATTTTCGTGATGAGGTTTTACCAAAGATTATTCCCTAAAACCAGTTTGTCAACGCCTTAATGTTGCATTCCTTGAGTCGTCAAAGACTAGGTACAATTTTAATGAAATGTTGAAGTCTTGGATGCATAGACTGACAAATTTCATGCCCAGGGATGATAATTTATACCCAATTTCCTGGTTCAAAGAGCGTTATTCTCTTCTATAATCCATGCTCTGCAGACTTTATGGTATCCCTAATTGTTCAGTATTCAAAGTTGAATGGGATCCTATCGCCTATCATGTCCTAACAACGGGGCAGTCATTCCCTTGGGATTCAATTTTATCAGCAGAGTTAAAGACAACCATTGAGAAATATCAGAAAACAATAGCTATAAGGAATCCATACTTCCTTTTCTCTGCATTTGTAATTGATGTTTTCTGTACAAAGTTTTAGTATCCCACCATGGGGTGGAGTTGGACTAATTCCTCACCCCATGTTCATATTTATTTTTTTGCCTTATGGGAAAGCAATTTTGTTCCCTTGCTCTATGACATCTGCGACCATTTCTTTGGTGTAATTTACCAGCAGATTTTTAGGGGAGATGCCCCTACCTTTTCTCCTGATGCCAGAACTATCATCCCTACCTTGGGTGACTGGTATGTGGGAGAAGCCTTTGCTTACATTAGAGTCTGGGGAAGTAGTACTGTACATTTTCTACCAAGAGTTGTCCCTGACAGACTGTTACTTGAGGAGATATCTTATCAGACTGTTACAGATGGTGTCTACCTTAAGCTCACTGGTCCCAAAAGGAATGGATGGCCTAAGTTCCCTTTAAACCTCGAGCCTTTGGTTATCCCAACTTCAACTAGGGATGCAACACTGGGAGACAAGATTGTTTCTTTGAAATTGGGATTTGCTCCCAAAAGAACTCATGACCTGAAAGGATTTCTGGAGGCTCATTTCAAACACGTGCATATGAAGATTGGTTATACACATGAACACATCCCTAATGAATCTATTTATCAGGGAGTTAATATTTTCTCTGAAGTCATGCTAAGGGAAAATATTAAAGAAGAACATAGCCATATCTTTCAGTATCAGCGGGAGCTTAAAACCAAGGTTTTGAGCTATAGAAGTATGGAACTCAAGCTTGATGAGAAAACAAGAAAAGATAGGGAAGAAAAGGAAGCTCACAAAGCTAGTGCTCCATTGATGCTGACCTACCCGGATGGAGACAAAGGCAAAGGCCTTATGGAGGATACTCTGAATTTGAAAACTGCTGCAGAATTAAAGATGTGGATGCATACATCTCAACTATCGAAGCAGAAATTAGCACATATGAATTCAGTGTTGGATACCCAAGTGGTTGCAATACCCACACCCACTACTGATATTCAAGTGGCTTCTACAACCAACCTGATTAGTGATGCTCAAGTGATTGTTGTGAGTAAACCAACTAAAAGACAGAAAATTCAAACGTCTGCCTCTGAAATTCCTACTCTTACTATTGAAGACAGTGATGTGGAAGATGAAACACTTCCTTCTATGATTGTGGTGCAGGAAGAAACTGAAAGTTCTCAGGAAATCGCAGATGTGTTGGGTTCCATAGTCATGGATGATCTTGTCCCAAATCAACAGTCTCTTGAAACCAATGTTTTTGTTGATACCACAACTTCAGCACTCTTACTTTCATCCATTCAAGCTCTTTCCACTTTATCTTCTGGGGTAACACCACCATCCACCATATCCCAGTTATTTCATGCAATAACTTCCAATATTGTTCCATCTCCAACCCTTTCAGCTCGACTTTCCATTCCACCATCAATAGTTGCAGAGATCCAGTATTCAACTGTCTCTCTGCAACCACCATCATCTATTTCATCACCACCATCCAATGATGTCCAAATCCCGGTTGTTCCGTCTTCACCATTAGTTTTTGGTGCATCTTTTTCTCTTCTTTAAGTTTTTACTTCAATCCCTACTCCAACCTCTTTACCCTCAATCCCTGAAGTTATCCCTTATCCACTAACCACCTCTCAGGTTACAATGACAATACCTAATACCACTGTTACTCAAATAGCCCCAATAATTGCAACAGGATATGTGGCTACATCTTCCACTGAATTGGTAGCTACTTATGAGGAAGATATTGTAACCTCCCTTGGATATTATTTCTATAGAAAAACGGCTAAGGCAATGGTGAAGAAGGGTAACAAAAGAGTCAGAGATCAGGGTGTGTTGCAGGGCCCCTTTCCTAATCAAATCATTTGGGCCAAGCAATCAGATGACATACAACAAGAAGCATTGGATATTGTTGTTGCCATAGGTGCTTTTGCAGGTGCCAATTTTGATTCAGTAATCACATTGAATAAAGAAATTGATGTCAAGAAGGAGGAGCTCAAGAAACTTCAAGAGTAGCTGGTTAAGGCCAATGAAGGACATGAATCTGAAATTCATGAACTGAGAAAAGCATTTGAAAATAAGATTGAAGACCTTCAAGAATAGAATTCTTCTCTTCAAGTCCAATTGCAAGATGTTGAAGCTTTGGACACTGCCAATGCTGAAAAGATAGTTGTGCTTGAACAACAGCTAAAGAATGCAACTGCAAGTGCAGCCTCCTCTGCGTTTTTTAGGTTTTCACAGAAAGAGTTCAAGGACCTATCCAATCAAGTCAACCTGGAGCATCAACAGCTTCTAGCTAGGCTATTTACTACCCTGGGTGAAATCCATGAGACTTACATTGTCTTTGAAAAAATGGTTGGCACCTTGGGCCAGCAAGTAGAGTAAACAAAAGAGGCTTATAAAGCTGTAGAAGACATCATGGATTGGTAGAAGTATATTGAAGATAAGCCAGTTGATATCCCTGAGTTGGAAAGCCTCAAATTCAAAAGGATCTGAACTGTTGTGCAAGCTCGGGAGAATGTTATTGAAATGGTACATGATTCTATCAGCCAGGCTCAAGCCCTTTGCAGAAGAATATGGTATGCCTCGTACAATCTCATGGAGATACTGGCATTCCCTACAATGGGGCTCATCAAGGGGGCAAATCTGCCAAAATTGATTATAGAACAGGTCGAATCCCATTGTGATCAATTCAAGGAGAAAATCCTGCAGATTGAGCATATCCAAATTGAAGACGTGGATTGGTTGATTAAGCAACATGTTTCCTTGGAGGCTAAGATCTATATGTTTATCCGCACGTGGCATAAAATAGCCAAAAATGAGATTCAAGGATTCATGTGTGATGCCCAGCTGGGGCTTGAATCTCCTCGTTATCCAGATATAGATCAATTGATAAAAGTTTGGGACAAGTGGGAATATTTCCTCACTAAAATAGAATATTATGATTTTGTAAATCCTATTTAAGGGGAATTTATCCTTTGTATTATTTTTGTAATTTATTATTTAAGGGGTAGATCTCTCTTAGGCAAGGGATGATCATTTTTGGGGTAGAAATCGACAAAAGAAGACTGGAGATGCTCTGTTTTATGCTGAGCTTGTAATTTCTTACAAACTTTCCTTAATACAATAGAGTTATTCTCTTGCATCATCTTTTGTTCATTGATCAAATTTCTTTGGTAAATATTGAATTCTACTTCAAGTTATTATCTATGTTGTTTAATCCTTTGCAAATATTATTTCATGCAGAGATTGTTAATCTGGATTTTTCCTTATGTTAGATCTATGTATGCATTATGTTTTAATTGAATTTCTTCAACCAAAATATTTATTGATTTATGCAAATGATTTATAGTAAATTATAATCTATGTTAATTTTTCAATTGACATATTGGTTACAGATTAATCTTGAATGAGCTTAAACACTTAATATTGCATTCAGTTAGGTTTAATTGATTGATTGTAACTTAAGAAAATAAGGAATTGATCTTCTTCACATTTATGTTAAGTGGATGAATGAACTTATTTATTTTCACATCAAGTTAATATGCATTTAAACAAGACACCTTTTAGAGTAGGTCTAACTTATCTTAGATTTTCCTTCCTAGGTAGATTTGTTTCAGACTGAACACACTTTGTTTTCCTTCATTGGAAGGAAGATCCTTTTAGGATCAAAACCACAAGTGCCAGCGGAGTCCTTTGTATCCGTGTGAGATCACCATCCCAAACAACTCGAGGATAGGGTAATACTTGCGCAGGATTATCTGAAGCCTCTGGTTGGGTTTTCTCCCTCTGTTGAGAGCTTTGGAACCCATTCCAGCACATACACACTCGAGGACTCAACAAATGGCACTAGAAGGAGGGCCTAAAGTAAAATATGCCTAAACAAAATACCCATAAACCTCCTCCAGCAAGAACATCATCGATTGTCACTCGTAGCCAGTCACAGGCATCTACCTCTGAACAACAAATAGTCCCACAACCGACTATAATTCCTGGTACACCTGCACCTCAGCAGGAAAATAGAAGGGATATCCTTATCATATCACCTACTAGAGGACCCCATTCACTTGAACAAATACTGAAAAGTTCTAATGATAGTGTTGCTAGAGTACAACAAAGAATTATTAACCTACAAAGTAGAGGACTAGCAGCAATTCAACAAAACACCATTTCACAGACTGGTAACCAAGAACACCATGTCACAACCTCATTGATGGATGGATTCCTCCTGTATGTTCTTAGAATGATAGGCATAAGCCTATTTAAGGAGTTGTTAATTAGATGCTTAATAAATTAACTTAGCAAATTAACTTAATATGATGATAATGATTGTTATGTAATTGCAGAATGTGAAACAATATGAATCAAGCAAAGAAAACTATATGAATGATAAATCAAGCACACAGATTTATATATTTTATGATTTAACAATACAATTTAAACAAATGTACTAGATGTATGTATGAAAAAATAAAATGAATCAAGGAAACTTTATACACAACAAAAGAAAGCAAAAGAGAAACTAACTAAAATTCTTTTAAGATTGTAAAACATTACAATTCTCCAAGTACAAAGTTTCTCCAGTTCTCCCCTTCGATGGTTCCCCCATTCATCTGATTTTCCAAGGGCATATTGCCACTTTCCCTTTTGGAAGGATATTTTTTACACATCCAATACTTAATCTTGAAATTTTAAAACAAATTTTAGCAATTTCAAACTCTGATTTTGCATTTTCGGAAACCAAACTCAACACTTTACAAGAATTATAATCACATTGAAATTGAACATACTAGTAAAAACAAACATTCAAGTGTATTATTTAACAACATACTTCCATTTTCATTTTATTCACAATTGGCCTCACATCGCTCACGCCATTCAGCTGCAGCAAGCAAGGCCATAATCGATCTAACAAAAATGTGTCCTTGACATTGTCATAAGTATAAGTTTTTGTTATAATATAGTTTCCTTCCTCGTTAGAAGCCTATTTTTCTTCGGAGTCATCTACAATCATAGTATTTGTCCAATCCCAACCATGGATCAAAGTGTCCCAAACTATACTCAAAGGCTTGCGAAATACATTAGGATTTCCATCACCTTGAAAACCCTCTCTAGCTACGGAAGAACAATGTTCATGTGTTAAAATTAATCTAAATAGTTCCCTTTTCAATCTTGTTCTTTCTAATAATCTAGGAAAAAACTCGTCAACGTTTTTTCGTTGAGCAGATGTCCATACGCCAACCTCAAAAATACTAACGCATTTTTCAAAAAATTCCCTTAATCCTGGCCATATAAAATAATACTTTGTTGATGTTTCGAAGTCCAGTGGTCATCGCAATCTAGGTTTCTGTTTTCTATGCAATGCGTGTAACAAAACGCCATTGAAATAAAAAATTATCAATGGTTTACTAGAAACAAATCTTCTAGTACTATCTGCAAACAAAAAACACACACACAGCCTAGTCAATAAAATATTATGTTTCAATGTTTCTAAGTATATTGCTTTCATGTTCAACAATTTTTGAAACACATTACCAGATACATGGTACGATGTCCATAAATAATAGGAGAACTGTGCAACAAAACTTACATCAATTAAATGCAGGAGTTGTAAAAAATATACAAATCACTAAATGAATTTTTTTTGTATAATATGACGGTCATTTCAAATTCAATTTGTTTAACCAACGTCCCATTTTTTAACAAGGCCCAAGATAATTCAACAAACCACAACATTGTTTTTATAGTTATATCTCTCTCTTGTGAACCATCAAATTTCCAACTACTTGGCATTTTCAAGCAGTTTTCCTTGCAATTGTCTTCTGATTGATGTTGCCCTTCATCTATAAACAACATGTCTGTTTGTTTATATATCTCCATATTGGAGACGTACATCCTTGAACGACTTTTTGTACATGTTCTGTACTTCACCAACATTATAGTATGCAAACATTGAGTGATTATAAATAGTACTAAGTTTACATTGCTCTCGACCCCAAATAAATACAAAATCTTCATTTTTCAACCATTCAAATACGCCAAGGAAATTTTTAATTTCCATGTTGTCGAGCGAGGAAAACCACAGAGCAACGTCGAAATGCTCTCTGGAAACACTAATAATTTTAGGGGTGAACATGCATGTATAATAATGATAGCAATTATGGACAAAATGAGGTTGTTATGAAGAATCTCCAATGTTGGACAACATCCGAACTCCAAATAGCAATCCCTCTACTCCCAAGACCAATAGTTTCTTTTGCGGTGATATCCTGACTGCATACAAGAACAGTGACTATATATAACAACAAAAACAACAACACTTTGTTCATGAAGTTAATGATCACAACCATGCAACTGTACATGAAGATGTTGATTTCCAAAGAATAATACAAAAATCACCCAAAATTTCACAGTTTCAATTGATTTAATAAAAGCATCACACTGAACTAATAATATGTTACATTTAGGCGAAAATAGCAATGTCTCCGGAAAAAATAGAAAACACATTGAATGACTTAAAATAGGCAATGATAGATTACATCTAGAAATAGGCAATTATAGGTTACATTTGATGGTTGTCACTCAACCAGGTTCAACTGGGAGAAGGCATTGAAGGTTCTGATATCAGCTGATTCATGTATTTTACTAAAATGTTGCCAAAGTCCATTTACAAATTCAGTATATGTCCTAGGGGACGATTCAATAAAGGGCTTATGCAAAATACAGTTTTTAAATGGAAGTGCTTTCTCACCATCACCCTCCAAAACAATCATTGATGTATTAATTTCCGAAGTTTTCATTGGGAACTCCGTCCACACACTCCCCATATTTTTTGTTTATTTCCTTCTTGATCGTAGGTACATCTCTCTCGAAACCAAATAAATAAATAAAATTTCTCATATGATTTATTTTTACCGCCTGCCACCAAAAATTTTGTAAGAAGTGGATTCCCCTCATTGACACTACATTTAGATGACCAAATCCCAACATTGAATTTGGAAAGAAATAAATCCAAAAATTCAATGGCATGTGTTCACGACTCATATAAAGATCTTTTATGTTTAAATTCAAATTCACCATTAGTAATCTCTTCCCCCTTTTTTCCTCTTTCCCCTCCACCAGTATTTTTTTTATTTCCTTTTTTTTCTCTTTTGGAGTCATTTTCTGTGGCTTTCTTGCGAAATAGAAAACCTTCCATTTCTACTATCAATAAAAATTTTGTATAAGGAGCTGCACAAAAATATTGCTTGTCATTATATACTTCAGAATAAATTTGTTTTATCAATTTAAGTAAAAAATATTCTTTGTCGTTTACCTGCCAATAGCGGGCCAACATTTGACTGGTGAGCAACATCGCTGGAGACACTGCATTTTGACACCAAGCCCTCTCCAATTTCAATATTGTCCAAGCACTCTTCTAGTTTTTTATTGTCCAAGCTCTCGCCTGTTCCATTATTTTCCAGGCTCTCTCCTGGTTCATTATTATCCAAGCTCCTGCCTGGTCCATTATTCTCCAATATGATTTGCTGGCCAATATCCAGGGACATCGTCGATGCCAGCTCTGGTTTTGGATGATCCACATGTTGACCTACAAATTTGCAGGTATAAATTTTATATATTTTTTTGCAAGTATTCAAGGTCACTATCCCCTTTCATAATTGAGTTAATTTAACCACGATCTTTGAAAAATAATTTTTTACCTTCTTGTCATGTTTGTGCTCTTGTTTGGTAGTTCTTTGTAGATTCTATATCACAATCACTTTCGTCATTGGATAGTATGATTTGATTGGACGATACATGTGTGTGCTCTTTATTTGAAGCTGTAGTAGAATAGGAATTTGAAGAAGTTATTGAACATAATAGACTGAGAAAAATCAAATCAAATCAAAGACATCTGAAAATGTTAATAGAAATACCTTGTTGTAGAAAAGTAAAATAAAATCAAAGACATCTGAACAAGGTAATAGAAATACCTTGTTTTACACCTAATTCATGATAGAAACTGTTCATAAACAACTCTTGTTGTACTGTCTCCACAATAGAAATAACTATTCTTTCTGGAGCCCTCATCAACGAACGAAGAACCCTACCTCCTGCGTACAACAAAAGAAATGTGCTTTGAGAAGAGACCTGTCTGGAAACTATGTGATCCCAGAATTCATGTGTCCTTTCTTTTGCAAATACATGGCTTCTAGCATGATCGTTGTTAACCTTGGGCCGAGGTAAATCAATCATCGGTAGGCCCTCGTCCTTCCAATCCATATCAATTTCAGAAGTAGATAAAATATCCTTAATATCCGTTCCAATTCTCTAATACTGTATAATAGAGAATCATATAAACGAGTCCCTGGAGAATTCTCTATAAAGTCCCTTTGTAGGATTCGGTGTAACATGTTTTTTTTATTTCTTGCTGAAAATTGTGAAAGCTTTAGAAATCATACAAGAGTTTTCCATATCAGCTAAAAAATTACAAGTACATGCCTCTTTATTTGTTTCTAAGTCGTACAAAAACACAAGCATGTCTTGTTCTGTCCATGGACTATCACAATTACACATACCCACAACAACAAATTCACAGCTGACTGCCGCACCAAAAAATGGAATTAATCTAAGTGTGTTGACCAAAGATTCAGGATAACAACATTGACAAGCAAACTGTGAACTATTTTCGACATCGCCAATGGACATACCCATCCTCTCTTTATCGGTATACAGATTCAATATTTTATGAGAATCAATTGGTATTTTGGTACCATTATCCACTTCAAATTTGTTCTTTCTCTTTTTAATCGGAGATTTTACTTGCTTTCTAGAGCATAAAATACTACACAGTTGCTGGAGATGGTTTGGTGCAATTTTATATATTTCAATGACGTTATGGTCAGTGACAATTTGTGAACAATCACTTTGAACATCATTAACTTTGAGATATTCAACGATCAAATGCCTGGTTGACCTCTCGTCCTTGATTCGTTTGCAATATTGATTTAAAGTTTCTGTGTGAATGTTTTTATCCACTGATGTGGTCATCCAAACCAATCCGTTGATTATATTGTCCGCCACAGTGGTCAATTCATCTTCACCAACATCACGCAATGGTCTAAAAAAGTTAGAGAAATGACTCTTTATTTTATTTGGAGCAAAATCTACTTGATAGATGCTCTTGGGCGAGCATGGAAAGCAACCACTTTTGTAAATCTCAAATACAGACTTCCATTTTCTCCACAGTCGATCTGATGTCAAAACAAGAGTTAGCTTGTCTTTAATGCTCTCCTTATTTTGAACTTGAAAGATATCCATACATTCCAATTGGAAAAACTGCAAACATATAAAATTGAATATTCCAGTTAATTTGCTAATTTCATAACACAAGAAGCAATCTAAAGACTTTGATTGATAAGAAGAAAATTTTTATACCTTCCAAGCATCACTTGAAACATTTCCCTTTCTAGGGTGGGATGGGCTACCGCGGGATATCCATTTCTCCATTTCTTTTTCAACTTGAGAAATGTATGGAGTCTCTGAAAATTCCTTATTGGATAAATTTTTATGTTTGCATAGTTTGTTGATGATGTGCTCAGGAACATCTCTATGTAGAAGACGAGTTGTTCGATGCCGATACCTTGAATGGAGCTGTTTATATCGATCATCTGCAATGATTGTTTGTTGCGCAGAAATAGTATGCTGCCCATCCAATATATAAAAATTTACTGTTGGAAAATTAATTTCTTCTAAATTTCCAAGAAGAAAGGGCAATCTGGTCTCCTTATCGAAAGGCAATAGAATGGCATCTCTCAATGTTGTTGTAAATGTATGGAGAAGAGATACAACCATCTTTTGCACGACCTCGTCATCAACCTTTCGATATTGTAAGCGCGGAGGCGCAACAACACATCTTGTTACGTCAATGGAAAAAACGTTCTCATTTAACAAAAATAATTTGATCTTCTCTTGTTGAACTTAATTTGAACTTTTGAAGCTCTGAGTCGCTTTCCGCATCATTGCTCTAGAAGGACTTCCTTTCAATTGTTTGAAGGAAGTTTTGTCCACATATTTTACAATAAAT
This sequence comes from Larix kaempferi, assembly GCA_027924585.1. NCBI lineage: Eukaryota > Viridiplantae > Streptophyta > Pinopsida > Pinales > Pinaceae > Larix > Larix kaempferi. Next base: position 23,362,719 of record BSBM01000299.1, read on the forward strand.
TGGGGAAATACTCTTTCGTTGTACGTAAGAATCCTTTCATGGCACACTGTTATCGGCTTCTTACTAATATTCATGTAATGAAATACAGAGGAAGTTTTCGCATCCTACATTCTTTTCCTCCATAACGAAAAAATTCCTTTCTTCAAGGATGTCGTGCTATCAGATTAGAAACCTCATACGAGGGAAAAACCCACCCTTGCTTCGCACAGGAAATCGGATCTGGATCAGGACGACTTTTCGTTAGATCTGGTCAATAATTACAAACCATAAGATCAAGCTGTACAAGGAAACAATTTTCACCATCGACCGCTTCAACTTGAACTCGCAATTGTTCATCAGATTCAACGGGATCCACATATGTCATTATTCCAACTCTAATATGATCTCCATTGTCACTCAGGCAAAAAAGATATAAATCCGGGTACAAATTATCTGTTTCGTCCATCTCAACATACCATCCATTTTTTAATGGCTGAAGGTAGTAGTGATCTATTATCAATTCAAAGAGAGGGATTTCCTGGTAGTTACTGAGGCTCAACAACACAGCCATGCTTTATCTGCAAAATGGTCAATATAAGAATGCATACAATGTCTATAATTATAAATTAGTGTTTTAATATTAGATGTATACTTGAAAATGTTCATGCTAATGATCGATGGTTAAGGAACGACCCCTCATTTTCAAAATCAATTGATTGATTAACAACAAATCTACTAGCATTATCCATGAGAGATCGAATGCACATCATAGAGAGTCGTTTGAGATAAGGATCGATCATAGAATGAGCAATCATCAGAGAAGTGGCGGCCGATCCTTCTTGTTTATGTGTATGATTTAATCACATGTTTTGTATTCAAGTTTATGGGAGTTTTTGTACTTAGTTTATATGTATGTGAATGGTAATTGCACATTGATTAATTGGAATACAAGTGCGTGATTATGGAGAAGAAACACATAGTTTGACGAATTCGTGGCTAACTGGTGAATACAGTAGAGGTTTTCTTGTGTATACATTTATCTCATGAATGAAGGGTCGGACGACCCTTATTGTCCTCAGTCTTGTTTTAGTGTTCACCATTCTTCATATACATGAATTGACACCCTCGCCTTCGGAGGTTGAATATTTGGACAAAAGTATATGCAGGCCACCTGATAATTTGAAAATATTTCTAGTATTAAAAATGGAATTTACATGCATTGAATAAATAGCAACCTGAATTAAGCTTGGACAATTAGTGGACAACAAGCTCTACAAATCATACAGAGATAACAAAAAAAACTTATTAAAGAGTATTGATTGGATTGTTTCATATCTCTTCTTTTCCACCAAACCAAAGCATTTTGACTGTAACCAAATGGCTACCTTGGATTTGTTAAGAATTCCCATGCAATGAAGGGGAGGCCGACCCTTCTTCTACCAAGTATTCTTTTCATAATAGTTCTAGACTGCAAGAAGGGTCGGCCAATCCTTCTTGTGTTCAACATCTTGGATACAGGTGAACTCCTGGATATAGGTGTTCATAATTTTATACTAAACAAAGGGGTTGTCGATCCTTCTTGTCGGAGGTTGGAATTCGGGATGAATATTGTTTATATCTTATAACTTAGCCAATATCTGTTCCCCACTATTTACTACGGAAGTTGGGAGTCAGGAATTGTTGTCCCATCCCACAATCTGCATTATGGGTTGCGGAATAGCGGAATTGATGGAATGTTTTAAGAAATCTAGGTATCCACAATCTGCAATATATTCGTGTCTTCGAAAAAGGCAATGAAATTCTCATGCGGGGTGCAAGAAGGGTCGGTTGATATTTCTTGTGCCAAGTATTCTGTTCAAAGTAGTTCTAGGGTGCAAGAAGGTTTAGTCGATCCTTCTTGTGTTCACCATTCTAGATACAGGTGAATTGGAACATATAGGTGTCTACAGTTTTCTACTAAACGAAGGGGCAACCGATTCTTCTTGTCGCAAGTTGGGATAAATATTGTTGATATGTTATAACCTAGACAATACACCAATCCCAACTATTCATTGCGGAAGTCGGAAGTCTGGAATTGTTGTCCCAACCTAGGCGGGTTGAATATTTTTATAATTCAATCATAAATGAAGGGTCGACCGACCTTTCTTCTACCCAGTATTCTGTTCAAAATAGTTCTAGACTTCCAGAAGGGTCGGTCGATCCTTCTTGTGTTCACCATTCTGGATACAGGTGAATGGTTGGATATAGTTTTTGACAATTTTATAATAAATGAAAGGGTGGCCGATCCTTCTTGTCGGATGTCAAAAGATGGGATAAATATTGTTTGTATGTTATAACTTAGCCAATCTCCATTCTAGGATGAATTCTGCATTAATTTGGAAGAAAGAACATTGACAATATTTAAATGTGTTGATCAGAGCATATAAAATGAATTCTAACTCAGATATTACAGTCAACTATGAGACAAAGCGATGAGATGGTGTAACATGAAATACATTCGCAAAAGAGAAATTAAAAGATTGAAGAAAGTAACAACATATGAATCTTTGTTTCGGATATACTTGTACTTCTGTTATTCATTAAAGTCTTCAAAAAATATTACGTCACTGTATTTGTTTCTCTTAGATCCAACCTTTATAACTTTGTAAAATCAAAATGATACAAAACCTTCTTTGAATTCTTCGCTAAAAAAAGAAATTTCAAAGAAATCTAACGATGGGACATCCAAATCTATTCTCAAATATTTATTCCTGACATAACCTGTGTTTTGGTTTCCCAAATCTTTCAACAATTTTTCATTGATCTTGAGTTGGGATTTCATAATCCATCATTTCTTTCACCATCACCTCCAATTATATGCATTTTGTGTAACATGCATCTGGTAGACCCTTCTTAATCATTACAAATTGTTCAAGTATTTCAAAATAATCAGTCAATTTATCAATTATTGTCTTTCCAGTTAATCCCTTGACCATGACATTGGATCATAATTTATCCTTTCAGCCTCTTGGAAATCCATAATGTTTAGTAATTTTTCTACTACAGAGAGGGCTGCCTTATTCTTAATGATGAATGGACCAACTTTAAGAGGGAATTTCACATCCAATGCTTTTTTGAAAGCACATAAATGTTCTTCTTTGGAATGCAACCTTTGTCTAATAAATTCCAAGGCAAAAACCCTCGCTGCTAAAAAGGCTGGCAATAGATATGGTGCTCCAGTAAAACCATACACCCTAATTATAGTATGTTCTCTATACAAGAACCAATCACCTATTTGGCCTTATGGTGTAGGTTGCAAAGTTTCTTTCATTTCTTCTAACACTCATGGCATTTCAACATTAAAAATAATTATGTAAACTTCTGCCATGATTTTATGGGTGAACTCAAACATATTGACCTATTTATGAAGGTCATGAGAAAAGATGGTAACAATAAACTTGGATTACAAAATGTTTGAACACACGAATAGCTTCAAGAGATATGACTGATATCTGAAATGCTTCAACTGGTTGAATTTCACCAACTGGACATGAATTGCTTCAGCTAGGAATTCATCAAAATTAAAGCAACACATCGGACTCGACTGTGACTCTGGTGAAATTACTTGGAGAAGGAAACCTAACATAACTTCCGTGATTGACTTATCAATATCTAGACCTAAAATTTGACTCAACAAGGACAGAACTAACTGGGTATCTCACTGAAAGACATCAATACTCAAAGGGAACGATAGGTTTTCATGCGACTGACCATGTTTCAAGACTTGTAATAAAAACTTGTCTTTTTCTACAGGGCTGCAGTTTCTATACAACTTTGCCAAATTTTCTTTGTTAAATGACTCAAGGCTTTTGGGAAATGTTTCAGGTAAATGTATAACCTCACAAACAGTTTGTGCATTTACTCGGCATAGAATTTTGGTCATTTTTACATTAATGATTACCCTTTCGCCTTGCGAATAATTCACCACACACCAACAAACAAATTCGGGGAAGTGTAGGGTTTGTTCAAACACAAAAATAGTACAGAAAAGAACCAAAAACATTAAATACATCCTTTCCCTGCGACTTAAATTGCGAAATACTACACACAGACAAAATCCCTTTCCCTGTCAAATACAAGCTTCTCGTTTTCATCTGAACTTTCATTGAAGGGAAGAAGGTCTTGGGTTTTCTCTGTTTGGGACACAAAATCTAAACACTGAGGGTTTTGAGCAACCTGTGAAGTGAGCTTCTTGCGTGTTGTTCCAGTTGACCAAGACAACGACGTGTTTCCCGCAGGTTCTTTTCTTCCAGGCAATAAGCGACAAAAACAGTTTTTGAAATTTCGAACAAACCTTTTATAGAACATATGCTTAGGTGGTTTTAGAACTTCTCCAAGTTTAAAAACCATGCACTTTCTAGAGCAGGAAAAGTGGGTCTGCATCATAATTATGCCACCTTGCTACACGTTTGTCTGTTTTGGTGTGAGTCATCCAATTTTTTATCGCCTTTTCCACCTCCGCCCTTGGATTCGGAGACCTTATGTAGAGACCTTAGAATATTGACAATATTTGCATTTTTCCTCGCTATAAACATTAATAAGCAATGTTATATTAATGTTAAATAACCCAAGAATCCATATAGAATAAATTTAAAAAATATAAAGACAAAAATGCTAACAATATGAAGAAATCACGTGTTTGATCAATTATACCAATTCTAGACCTTGTTTGTGGATGGGTTTGTAGAAGATCTAGTGTAACATGGGAAGAAGTCGATGAAGAAGAGGGAGAGATGACCATAAGAGATAAGAGAAGTCTAAACAACAAGATCAATCTTCCAAGATGGCATTGAGATGAAACATTAAATTAGGAAAAGAAGGAGAGATCACATGTCATAGCAATAACATCTAAGGTTGGTGTTGTTTTTTTACACAACCCATTTCATATTAGTTGTATAATTCTATTGTTCATGTAGTGTCCCCTTTTAATAAATTTGTTAAAATTGGAAAATTACAATTTTTGGCCAATTCGACCCTTAGACTATTAATGACTCGAATGCTTCCAAATGGCTCCAAATGCTTTTGATTTGGGTCTGAATGTGTTTGAATGGTATTCGGACATAAAAAGAGACAAAATTTGCATCGTCCCTCTCTACAGCTTATAATAAGCAATGTCTAACCGAGATAAACCAAGAACCCATATATTAGAGGAAATTGTAGAAACATTAAAAATACCTAACAATTTGAAAAAAACATTTGAAAAATATTCATAACCGTTCAGGTGTAATATGACACATTTATGCAGCTCTTATAGGTTTGGAAAATTCCAAAATACTTCAGCCACTTGCATTTAGAATTAGAGAATGAAAGGAAAAATTACTAGGAAAATCTATGTTGAAGCCCACAAGGGTAGATGGCTCCAAAAGACTCTTTTAAAGGATTTTGAATTGGGCATGAAGGTATATGAAGGGTATTAAGACATAAAAAGGAACCTCATCGGTGATTGTATACTAATATCAAAATACTTCTGCAACATCCATTTAACTTCAGGAGAAGTTGTGGAATTTCACTAGGCAAATCGAGGTTCAAAACCCCCAATGGTAGGAGACAAAGATGGCTTCCCAAATGTTGTAATACCTTCCCAAATTTCAAAACAGAGACGTGGTACTGATAAATTACTTCGATGATCTCCCCAATGCATCATCAATTAGTTTCTATACACTTCGTCAACTACCATAAATCAGATGTTTGTATACATGTCTTCACATACTTAGAGGGGGGAATGCTAGTAAACTTCACCACTGGTTATGAAATTCGAGATTTAGGTTCCAAGGACTTGTGCAATGTTAATGAAACTTCTTCATATTAACATTAATGACACTCCATACATCAACAAAATGACAAATATTGACTTATACAATTCGAAATAATGTCTCTTCAATCTCTGGAAACAAGATATAGGGAAAATGGCACCATTTATGCATTGTTTGGTATTTTTACATAGTTTCACTTGGTATTTCGACTGAGATTCTTCCGAGGATTAAATACAGAGTATATCTATCAGAATACAAATAAATGGATATTCTTGGACCATCACAAAAGCTACTCTCCTTCTTTTTTCTTGTGACTTTTATAAACTGCTCAAGTCCTCCATGGGTACATATCCTGTAACTTTCTAGATGCCTTCCATCTCTACCAGAACATTGTTAAGAGTGTGCACTACTCAAACATGTTAGCAAAGAGGTTTCATTCTAGATAAGTAGCAATGGAATGTTGTACAGTACCATAGACCACTTAGTACCCATTACTTGCATATAAGTAGTATCTTGTTCATAATTTAATGCAATTTTTTCTAACATGCATAATATACATCATAAATGTAGGAACATATTAAGTATGTATATGAGTGAACAACATTATTTAAGTAATCATATATTATACAAGTTTAAATAATAATTCAAATACTTATCTTTGTTTGGTTGTTGGGTGGACTCCCTCTCAATCTTTGCTTCCTTGCAGGAACTACTGGAGTCTCTAACAAATTGTTCTTCTTCTTGTGGGAACTACTTTTGTTCCTGGTACAAACTCCTTCTTGTGATGAGGATTCTCCCTCTTGTTTTAGTTCTTCTTGGTGTGTGTTGTGAGAGCCTGGTCTTCACTACCCATGTTTTCTTTTCGAGCTACAATTCCAACTTCTTCCTGTGAGCATTACTCCCACAGCCTACTGAATGTCATGAGCTTTTTCCTAGCACAAATTCCTTGGATGAAGGAATCCCATGACCTAGGAGGACCATTCAAGGTGGTCATCACTATTTATCCATTCTCTATATATTCTTCAATGGCTTCAAGTTGTTCTTTTATCTGAGAGCCCCTTGTAAAGTGTGACTGCATCGTCTCTGCATTTTGTATCTTGACATTCTTTAATTGATTCCTCAAAGTCATCTTCCAATTTATGTCCTTTCCTTCAAACAGCTTGGTCAAGGAGTCAAGCATCTCTTTGGGTGTATTTAGGGATGACACATGTGGTATGAAATGGTCCTTGATAGAATCTACAATGATCCTCGTGGCCTTGACCAAGTTCTTCTTATGTAAGACCTTAGCCTCATCTCCCTCTGGGACTGGAACCTCTTCACTTATGCAGGTATCCAATTCATTCTCTTCTAGGATTAACCCAATCCTATACTTCCATGTTCGGAAGTTATCATCCCCATCAAGATTATCCTCAGGCTTGGTGTGGTGAAACATCTTAATGAGAAACTCAAATGGAAATAAAAGATTTAGATCCTACCACTGGATTTGGAGTTGGCTAGGGTTTGACAGAGAAACCGTAAAAATCCAAACTTGAAATTTCAAACTTCTGACAGGACATGGAGATGCAATTGACTGAGGCGAGCAAGCTAGTGTGCTCAGATTTTGAAAACTCCACAAATTGGTACTAAGGAAAGTAGAGTAAACACTCCACTAGCATGGACAAGGTACAAGCTCTCCAAATTGCAAAGATGCAAATAAAAATGATCAAAAGCTACTCTCCTTCTTTGTTCTTGTGAGTTTTATAAACTTCTCAAGTCCTCCATGTGTCGAATTCCTTCCAAAGGATTCATTACAACTCAATTTTGGAAGAGATTCCAATGTGTGCCACTTGTCCAACAATTCCTAGTGACTCTCCTTATTCTCTCATTTCGAATTGGTGTCTCTTTGGCTTCCCTAACTCGCTTGTGCACCTTCTTGGAGGCTATTTTTATCCCTAACATGTCATATATTTCAGATGTCGGCATTTAGGTCTAATTTGTAGCATAGGTGTCATAGAATCTTCATCATTTTGGTCATACTAGAGGCTAGGGAATCTAGCCCAAGTGTCACAATTCTTCTAAGATGCCTCTTCCTCTTCCATGGGACTTATTATTCCACTCCAATTCGACCTTACCTGACTCATGCCATGAATAATACCTCTTAAACTACCCCAAGTCTGTTACCCTTCATCTTGAACTCGAATTGGTGAGAGAATCATGCCAAGTGTAGTGGGGAATCTTGCCACAAATGGGTCCCACAACCTCTTAATATGTGTCCTCATGGTCCAATGCACAATGGCCTCTCCAATTCCCAATTAGGATGGGAATCTTTCACCCTCAAAATTGGTACTAAAGCAAGTAGAGTAAACACTCCATAAGCATGGACAAGTTATGCTCTCCAATATGCAAAATGAGAAATGATAAAAAACCACTCTCCAATGGCATAGATATTATTTGTGGTTGTATTGGAATATTCCATGGTAATGATATTGGCATGAGATCCCTCTAACTAGGTTTTGGAATGTACTATGAGGTCTATGATGTAAGGGTTTGAAGGTGAAAATAGATGAAGTCTATTGGTGATTATTTCTAGGTTTTGATTACACTCTTTGGAGGCATATTGTTCTTCTTATTCATATTAGGGTGGCAGGATCGAGCAAGGATAGGAGAATGAAGTCTCCTTTGGGTTGGTGCTCATGATCTGAGGGATTTGGGGATTCCATCCAGTTGGTGATAGTAAAACTATTGTCCAGTTGGTGCTATTAAAACTATTGAGTTGGACTTTACTTAGGTCTAGAGTCTTTTCTATAGGCTGGAAATTATGAAAACCAAGGGGTTGTAGCGTCATTTTAGATGGAGCTAGTAAATCGAGGAGTTGGAGCTTCCTTAGGTTTCGAGCCTCCTTCCAATTGGTGCGGTTAAATCATGGAGTCAATTCCTTCGAGAGAGTCTGATAGTTGGACCGAAGATCTCTAGAGCACATGGACGAACATGAAAGTCTCTACTCCGCAGATGGGGTTCAACTGTTCTATCATGGATCAAATTCTGATATGATTGGATTATAAGAATGAGACTCCATTTAAATGCACAAGGTTTTGATATTTGGAAATCTATTCTAAATGCTTACATCGCTCTAAAAAGATTACAAAAAACTGCATCCATGAAGGATCTAACAAATAATAATGCAATGGAAATGGATATTGTGTTGCATGGAATACATGATCACGTGAAAGATAAATTTGGAAGGTGTTCATCAAGTGGGACAAGGTACAAAATCTCTGCACAAAGGGACCCCATTCTTAGCATTATTTTTGTCCCGAGTACCTAAAAAGATTGGGTAAATAGTTCATGAGCTTTGGAGTCCAAAGAAGGCATAAAAAGTATAAGGGAAGTAAGGTTACCTTAGGGGGCCTACAAACTTATGCCAATAGGCCCAAGCGCTTAAAATATTAAGCAGAGGTGCTAGAGCATCAACTACACAACACGTTAGACGATGATGAGGGTGCTATGCGGCAGGTGTTGGTTCATCCAACAATACTAAGAGGTGGGGGGGGAATCAATATTGCCTTTTTCAACCCTTTTATATAAAATTAGTATTAAGCACAAGTTAAATAATCATTCCCAATGTGAATAGGACAATTAAAAATTTGAACACACCGATACAAAATTGTTCTACAAGCACCAACTTGATGGAGAACTTAATCCCATGAATTCTTCTACCACTACAGAAAGGATTCTCCTACCATGGGGGCTTCACTAGAAGGCAATATAGTATCACGTTCATTCATATTGTGGTGTTAAATATTCATGAAAACCTAAAAATTATATTGCTTATATATTAAGGAGCAAAGGTTTTTTTTATTTAATGTAACAATACAAAAATACTTTGGGGTCTTTTCTATATGCACGAGCTGACAAATATCCGCCAAATGGAGATGGTGGGATCATGGTCGGATGAGAAATCGGGTTGAGGCAAGGCTTGGGTTTACTAGTATGCAGGGAAATCGCGTCTTGAGGCATGCTTGAGGCCAGGGGTTTTGTGGTGAAGTGGGTTTCTAGTCGATCATAGTTGAGAGACAATGGTCATTGATAGCCAATTGTTACCAATAGCACTCAGCCAGTTGTTACCAATAGGCTTGGGAGGCTCTAAGCCTCTAGGTCTTGTTATAGGCCCTCGATAGGCCTTCGGGGCTTGAATACCCAACCACTCGTGCCTATTACAGGCCTTGGGAGGTTTAGTCAACCTCCTAGATCTTGTTACAGGCCCTGGGGGCTTGGATACCTAGCCCACAATAGGCTTAGTCAGCGATTGGGGAACTGCAACATGCAATCTAAATGTTGTATTATGTGCATTGGCTCTAGTGACATAAAAGAAGTGATCTCCTATCTCTTCATTAGACCATTAGATGTTGCAAATCATAATGATATGTGGTTGAGTAATTATATTGTGGGTGAAGTAATGTGCATCCACAATATACATCGAAAGAAACAAGGTGCATTGTAGAATGCATGTGGGATCATAAGAGGGGTATCATATCAATATACTAGGTAGAAATATAAAGGGATATAAAAAATGTTAATGAAAAAATTGATACATACAATATCTAGTCAAAATAGGGGTTTTTTTAAATTGGGAAGACATATTGGGAGGGGGTTCAAAAAATGATTTTGGAAGATATTTTCCAATATTTAGTGGAATTAGGGGTATTGTTTCATATGCCATGAACAAACGTGCTATGATAGCAGTTTATTGAGTGAAGCCCCCGTGGATCCTACACCTGTGGTTTTCTACCTGCTAAACAGACAAGGATGCCTCACCACCCTAAATATCTACCCACGGCTGGAAGGAGGCAACAATTCCCTTAGAAGGCCTGAAACTACCCCAAGATGCACCCAACAAACCTCTAATTTATGATTATGTTGCTCATTATACTGCATTGACCACTCTTCTTCTATTTTCCTTCTTAATCATAATTACTCTTGTGAGGTATACATCATCTCTTAGATCTGCTGTGAGGATTTTCACATGGTATCAAGGCATGTTGAGAGCATTGTTTATCTCCATTCTTGAGAGTTTTTTGTAGGTTATTACCAAGATTTCGAGTGCAGCAGTTGCAGCAGTTTCTGCATCTTTGCAGCAGTAGCAGTTGTAGATATTCTCTATTGTTTTTGCAGGTCTTCTACAACTTCCATGTATTCATTAGGAATTACTCCTCTTTCTCCATTCAACTATGATGAATGGAAACCACAAATGATAGCACATTTGAAGAGACGTAGTCTCTTTGATTATTGTTTTGAAAGAGAGTTTGAATCCTATGATGAAGAGTATGACTAGTTAAGTGAAGGTGAACAAGCTTGTGCAATCATGTGTTATGCTATGTCTCTGTGCATGGTATATGACCTCCCTTATATTTCATCTCCAATAAAGATATGGGCTTACCTGGATGAAAAATTTGGCAGACAGAATGAAGGAATTGGTCCAAACCCTTTCGAGAACAAGCAAAGTGATGCATTCGCTCCCCTTGATGGTCTCTCAGATCATGAACTAGTATCATCTCATATTAAAGTTGTCCACAAAGAACTTGCAGATTCTACACTCATGCTCCAACTTTCTTCTCTTTCTGTGCCAGCTCACACTCTATATATTGCAGAAGGTCCTAAATCCTCTCTTGCACTAGATTCGGTTGGTTTGCATCATGATCACATGATTATTTCAGAGGAAAAATCAGCTATTGGAGGTAATGCATTCGCTCTCCTGAAGAAATCACCTCTTATTTACTACTATATGATCATTATTCCATGCTTTCAGAAGGTTATTGAAGAATATGGCCATTTCCATTCGCTTGGGATAATTTCTCATGCACATCATGGTTTTGATCTCACCCCTATTGGTTCAAAGGAGATCTCAAGAAACCATGGCCATTCGCTTGGGATAATTTCTCATGCATCTACCGGTTTTGATCTCACCTCTCATAGTTCAAAGGAGATCTCAAGAAACCATGATTCAAGCCTTGGATCTTATTTGGATTCCAAGCAATCACCTCTCATTTACTACTGTAAGATCAGTATTTCATGTTCTTAGAAGTTTATTGAAGATAATGGCCATTGCCATTCGCTTGAGAAAATTTCTCATGCACTTACTAGTTTAGATCTCACCTCAAATGGTTCAAAGGAGATCTTAAGAAACCATGATTCAAGTCTTGGATCTGATTTGGATTCTAAGCAATCTTTATTATTTTATGGTTCTTTATGGCATAATCTCACCCATGATGGTTCGAAGGAGAAGACAAAAGACTATATGCATATTCATGTTTTTGATCCTAGTACCTCAACTGATTCAAATCACAGGTTCAAGGATCATCCTCATACTTTTGGATTTGTTCTCATCATATTCGATCTGAAGAGCAAGTATAAGCACATGCTTTTTGAGCATGATCCACTTCTTCCCAAGAAGAAGATACCTCCATACATATGACCAAGCATCACACCTGCTTGAGTTTAGAGCATTTATTTTTTTATTTATGCCGTACAGTCTGTTTTGAGGAGGGGGTATTTTTCCCATGAAATTTTCAGCACTTCCTTGGATTATTAACTGTTATTATTCATTGTATTGGGTGACCTTTGGTCTTAGTTACCAGGGCCTAGTATGGATTAAGGGGGGGTGTTAGGATATTCCTATACTCCATCCTAGTCCCACCAGTATTTTGATCATTTACATTTTCAATCATGCATGCACTTTTAGGGTTTGCATGCATTCTAGGGTTTGCATGCATCCCAGTCATCAGTCCAACACCTAGCCCTTAGTTAGCCAGCCCCCAAGAGCTTCTCACTGATCAGTTTTAGCCCTCCAGTTGCTTAATGCGCCCCTCTTCCTTGATTTTAGGAAGCAACTCGCCCTTCTTCACCTACCAGTCCAGTTGTCTTCAGTTTATACTCAATTACACTTAGTTACACTCAGTTACACCTACTAGACTCAGTTTGACTAATGGTTGATAGTTGCTTGAGCATTGATGATTCCACTAATGATGTTGAAGACTTCCAGTTGTGCTCTGATGACACTCCAGTGATCCTTTGATCACTCCATGAAGGCTAATTCGAATTGCCACCTTAGGCATTCGAATCCTCATGCATTGTACTATTTATTTGTCCATATTGTGATTAATAACAAGTGTGTGTGAAGTATTTTTGATTCTATCCGAGTTCTACTGTATTATTATTTTTTTGCTCATTACACTGCATTGACCACTCTTCTTCTATTTTCCTGCTTAATCATAATTACTCTTGTGAGGTATACATCATCTCTTGGATCTGCTGTGAGTATTTTCACAGCTCTTTCTCCGAGTTCTGCACAAAGAAATATCATCCAGTCTTTCATAAAAGGAGGTGCAGACAATCCTTCTTCTTCCCAATATTCTTTTCGTTATAGCTTGAGACTGCAAGAAGGGTCGGTCGATCCTTCTTCGTCTTCACCATTCTGGATATCATTCAATTTCTAGATAAAGGTATTAATAATTATCTACTAAATGAAGGGGCGACCGACCCTTCTTCCGTTGTTCACCATTTTAGATATAGATGATGAATTAACGTACTAGCCTTCGTAGGTTGAATAATTTTACAATTCCCTCATAAATGAAGGGGTGGTCGACCCTTCTTCTTCCCAGTATTGTATTCATAATAGTTCTATAATCCAAAAAGGGTCGGTAGTTCCTTTTTTTTTCGCCATTCTGGATATAGGTGAATTGTTGGATATAGTTGTTCACAATTATCTCCTAAATGAAGGGTCTACCGATCCTTCTCTTCAGAAATTGGAAGTCGGGACAAACATTTTACAGCGGAATTCGGAAGTCGGGAATTGTCGACATAGCCTTCATATATTAAATATATTAAAATTTATATTGTAAATGAAGGGTCGTCCGACCCTTGCTGTGATCAGTATTCTTCCCTTCTTCACCATTTTGGAAATACATGTATTGAAGGCCTAGCATTCTTAGGTTGAACATTTTTAATATTCCATCATAAATGAACGGGCGAGAGACGCTTCTTCTACCCAGTATTATTTTGGTAATCTTTCTAGACTACAAGAAGGGTTGTTCAATCCTTCTTGTGTTTTCTTCTTATTCAAGAAGGGGCAGTCGATCCTTCCATTCGGAAAATTGGAAGTCCGGACAGACATATTTTTATATATTATAACTTATGTTATATCTTTGTTTAAAATAAATATGATTTTTAATGTCCTCCTGTTATTTTATATTTCATAAAACGCTTTTGAACTTGATTTTTGTTCTGAATAATGTGTCCTGTTATTTTATATTTCAGATATCGTTTATGAAATGGATTTTGGTACTCAACAATGTGTGGACCTGCTTTTGAATGGATTGAAAGTTGCTGAGGGAATCTCTTTTCCAGAAAGAAAATTTTTGCATAATATCAGCACTATTGCTGGATGTATCATTGTAAATGTTACCAAGACTTTAAATGCAAGTCTTCCATTGCCCTATCCATCGGAAGGTGCAGATACATTGTTAGAGGCTGTTGGTGGTTATATTCAATGGCCTGTATCTGAGATCGTTAACCAGATTGGGTCCACTTTTCGCGAGAATGAGGTGAAGCATAAACCAGCTTCTACTTCGACGAGTTTAGCACATATCATAACAACTGAGAATGAGGTGAATGATATACCAGATTCTACTTCGACGAGTGTAGCACATACCATAACAATTGAGAATAGATCTTCTTTTATTATGAGAAAAGTTAAGTTGTTACATAAGTGTTTAGAAAGCAAGGATTGCATTTCCATAGGTTTGGTAACAAATGCGAGTGGGACTGAATTTGGGGGGGGGAACATTTTTGGGTGACTTCTCCTTTGGTGTTCTGGTGAATGAAGTGGTGTTTTCTTGTATGGAATGTTGTCCAGGGTTGAGCATTGGAAGTTTTGTTGTATGGTCGATTAAAAGAATCGTCGATTTTAATACAGAAACATTGCTTTATGTTGCAAGCAATTTCAACAATAATAAATCTGAATCTACTTTGAAAGTATTAAGAGAAAATCACAATGTCATGTTTGTGGGATAGAAAGTTAATTTGATACATCAATGTTCTTTAAATCCACAGTATGTTGCTTGGGGAATAGTGTCAACTATTTTTTAGGGAGACATTGTACAATTCAAAGCACTAGATGTTGGTGAGTTTGGTATTTTAGTTCATAAATTCTTCTGCAATTGCGATGATTGCGGTGTATTTGAAGGCTCCCTTATAAGATGGCCTGCAAACCATTTGCTTGACCTCCAAGATGTTCCTTTGGATGTTATACTAAAAAAGAAAGCATACAAAGTTATGGTCAACTTTTGGAATTAGTTTGAAGAATGTCCTTTACAGATGGTCCTTCCAGGTACTCCCCATTGTGAATATACAGATGTTAAAGGTAATGGAAGAAGGCCATACAATTCCGTAAAGCGGCAATTTAGAACTAAAATTTATGACATAAATTCAAGATCGGTACCTTACAGGCCTACAATAAATTAGGGTGCATTCCTTTCAAAAATTAGCACCGAACATTGTTGCTCAAATATTTGTATATCAAATGTTCCACTTCAAGCGATAGTTGAATGTCAGAAGAAATTTGATAGTATGAATGGAAATTCAAAAAGACAGTATGTTATAAATTCTATGGGATCAAATGCTCCTGTGGCCAAAGAAGGAGATGACAGAAAAAGAAGCTTGTTTACAATGAGATTAGACACAAGAGACGTCTATCAAAATGCATGGTATAAATGCCATGGGATAAAAAAGAGCACTTTCTTCAATTATAAAAGAATGTTTATGAATGGTGATGTGAGAGTTGTGCACAGTAACAGTGGCTTGGAAAAATCTAGGGCGAACACTACTGCACTGGTAGCTACTATTAATAAAATTGTAGTAGATAATTCAGACAAATCTCCACATCTTACACGATTAATCAGTGGAGATGGAACAAGGACAACCTTGAAATTATTGCCCGCGAATATGTCCCATGGTTTGCTGTGAAAAATGGCTAATGATGAAATCAAAAGAATTGGTTTGCCTCCAGTATCACAATCCTCCTTTAGCAAGGTAATGAGAGAATATTTTCTAGATGTTAAAATTTCCAAATCAAACTCCTTTGCAAGGTGTAATGAGTGCATTACAATACAGGATAGGCTTAAGGGGAGCACTGACCCAGCTGCGATGGAAAAGTTGCGAGCAAACCAAGAATCTCATAATAAATATATCGCAAGTTGTCGCCAACTCTATTATTCCCACAGGTCGACTTCACAGAATAATCCGAAGACTTGTCTCAGTATTGTTCATGACAAAATGGATAAGTCAAAGACTTCCATTCCAAGGATGGGTAAGAAGAAAAAATATTTTGGTAATGTTATGAATCTTCCCATATCATTGACTGGAATGTTGACTCATGGGCACAAGACTATGGGTTTTGGTCATTTCAGCCTCTCATTTTTAGAGATGGGATCGAATTTCACTTTGACATCCCTGTCTAAATGCTTGAAATGTCTTGAAGAACCAGTGGTTGATAAATATGGTGATTTTCTCTACAAAGTCGGAACATCTAAGCACCAACTGCATGATGCTCTAATCAATGTAATGTGTGTTGATGGTACTAATCAATGCATGCCAAATAGAAAAATACCACCCATGTTGTTGTTGCAAATGGATAATTGTTCGGCCGATAACAAAAATCGCTTTGTATTTGCATTTTTATCTCTTTTAACAGCAAGAAGATTGTTCGAGACAGTTGAAGTTGGATTCCTCCTGTTCAGACACACCCATTAAGACATAGATGGAACTTATGGCAGGTTATCAGCAAAGCTAATGCGCAAGGATATATTTTCACTCCCAAAAATTATGGATACGTATAGGACATGTGAAGATCAAAATTCGTTTGTTCCTTATCTAATTGATGAAGTTTACGATTTTAAGAGTTTTGTGAAACCCCACCTTTTGGATGGAAATGCCAAAATCATCGGTATAAAAAAATGCCAGTTTTTTAAATTTCGACTCATAGATGACATTCCAGTCATGCAATGGAAGGAATCACTTCGGGATGAAGCTTGGTCGTCTCCTATTCAACTCTGGCGGTCATTTGCAGATGGTAGCACAGACTTGCCAGTGGGACAACCTAGGTTATTAAATCTGCAATCAAAAAGTCCTTCGAAGATTGAAGAAATTAAAAAGTGAATAGAAACATATATTTCATTCTAGAATCAAGGGATTGACAAGGGAGGTGAACAATTTTGGCATCCCAAGTTAAATTATTGGGAGGTTGTACTTAAAGCTTTGGACAGTCCCTTCGAGAGTCTTGATCAGTCATCAACTAACTTTTGGCCATCGACAAGCCATGATATTCGTAGTAGTGAACCTACAAGATCTGAACATGAAATTATGGATGCCTATTTGAAGGAAAATGTTCCTGCTTTGCAGGATTGCTATGTTAGACCACTATACAACAAGCCTAGAGATGAATTCATTCGAAGAGTGGATGTTGTAAAGGGCCAAATGGTCATTGTGCAATCACCAGAGCCAGATTGTGCAATCTGGTTGGGTAAGGTGATTGGTAATATTTATCAGGAGTCAGATGCTAGTACTATTGGGTCTTACAAAGTAGAGGTGCAATGGTGGAATCCAACAGGAGCATCGAAGGATCTGAAGGTCTTGTACAAAAAATGCTTAGATAGAAAGCAACAATGGGTTGTTGGTGTAGAAGAAAATATGATGATCGATGTAAATAGCATCATATGGGAATGGTCACCAAGGAAAGGATGGATAGGAGAAACAATTAGGATAAACGAGAAGGGCCTTGCAACAATCAAGGCACAATGGGAAAATAGTTTCTAAATAGTAGACAAAATTGGTTTCTAAATTTCTCTATGTGGCAATTTTAGGCAACAAAATTGTTGTGTTTCTAAATTTCCACTTGGTCAACAAAAAGTTGTATTTTTTCATTTTTATTAAAGTTTTATAAAAGGAAAGGCCATTAGAAGTGGTTTATCCACTGCACTTAAAATCAAGTAATTATCCTCAGAGTAACTACCTAAATATTAAAAGATGATCCGCTATACTCAAAGTGTCAAATTCAGCGGTGCTTATAGGATAAAATATTCTATACGAGCCAATATTATAATTAAACTATACTTCTAATATTCAATGTGCCAAATCAAATATGTCGCGTGTCACAATATGATCGTTCCACGTGTCACCATGGGATCCTAAATATCAACATTTAAACAACCAAATTTATATACATTTTCTCAAAGAAACATCGGCCTCTCTTTCCCAAAGGTGTTCTATTGTTACGATTCCCTCGTAAATCAAAGGGATCGGTCGATCCTTATTGTGTTCTCTATTATGGATATAGCAAAATTATTGGAATTGTTGGAAAACAGAAGTCAAGAGAAACTATTTTTATATGTTAAAATTTCCAAGGTGTTCTATTTTTCAAATTTCCTCAAAATTGAAACGTCGTCCGACCCTTCGTATTACCAATATTATTTTCATAATAGTTCTACACTGCAAGAAGGGTGGGTCGACCCTTCTTATTCCAAATATTATTTTCATAATAGTTCGACACTACAAGAAGGGTCGGTCGACCCTTCTTATTCCAAATATTCTTTCCGTAATAGTTCGACACTGCAAGAAGGGTCAGTCAATCCTTCTTCTGTTCTACATTATGGATATAGATGAATTGTTGGATAAATGTTTTCACAATTAACTACGAAAAGAAGGGGCGGCCGATCCTTCTTGTCGGAAAATAAAAATACGGACAAACAATTTTTAATGTTATAACTTAGCCGATTGACTGGCTATTCTCACAATGCATGAATATTTTAGACATTGGACTTTTCACTTTAAATTTTTGAACATTTAAAAATGAAAATTGCTCTTTTCAAATAAAAAATTGCATTTTTTGATCTGAAATTCACACATTTCAAATCCAAATTTCCATTTTTTGATTTGAAATTCACAAATTTCAAATCACAATTTGCATTTTTTGACTTGAAATTCACACTTTTGAAATCAAATTTGCATTTTTTTATTTGAAATTCACGCTTTTAATGTTCATAAGTAGTCAAGAAACACACTATTCAAATAGAAAAACACACTTTTCAAAGCCAATATTGCCACTTCCAAAACTTGATTTTGCACTTTAGAAAGGTTGATATTGACACTTTCAAAGTCAGGTAGGTATTGACACTTTCCTTTGAAATTTTCTTGCATTTTGGAGTGTTTTTGTGACTTGCGGAAAGCACTAAGTTTTTCCAAAAGTCAAGTTCTTTCTGCAACCCGTGGCTTCTTTCCACAACCTGCAATCCGCAATGCAGATTGCGGATGCAAAAATATTCTTCAATAATTGTGGTCTTCTGCATCCGCAATCCGCAACCCGCGGTTGCATGTTGCAGATGCAGAAGACCAACCCCACAACCCTTCTTTTCCTTCCCGTATGTTTACGTTTTAACTGTCAATTTGTCTTGATCCTACGGATGAGATTACACTAGTGATTTAAATGAAGTTTAGCTTGGCCGTTTAGCTTGTCGGTGTTAGCACTAGCTTTGTGGTCTGAGCAAAATAGAATGGACGTTCAATTTCTAAAAAGAATAGAGAAAGCCTCGGTGGTCTGAGAAAAATAGAATCATCTGGGTGAGGTGTTTTAGACGGAGGCGGGAGGTTTAGCCCACAAGCATCTTAAGGAGTATATCAACAGCCAATGGAGTAGATCGACGGTCGAGAATTACTTCTCCGATACGACATGCGCAGAGCAAACAAATTTTTGGATCTGCAAACTTTTGGTAGAGATCTACGGGTTTGGACGGCGCAGATCTGACGAGGCCGAGATCTATGGCCAAGGTTTTGTTCGCGGATCTAACTTGCACGAAACATCAATGCAAGAGAAATCCGCGAAGTTGGTAAAATTCGCACCGTTTGACGGCCAAGATTCATGCAAGATCCAGATCAATGGTGGGCAACTTCTCGTGGTTTTAACTGGTAGAAAAGGCAATATGTGGTAGGATTCGAGGCCACCAGGGATCATAGAGTTAGAAAGCAGCAGCGAATCGCGATCCACGGCCCAGAACGGATCGGGAAAATAGACACCCAGGGAAGCTTCCACGCCACAGGAGATGCACGGGTGATAGACTTTGCTGGCAAGTGAAAATATTCTCAAAGAAAGAGAGGCCGCTCTTTCTCCAATGTGTTCTATTGTTACAATTCCCTCCTAAATGAAGGTTTGGATGACCCTTCTTATTCCCAATATTCTTTTCATAATAGTTCAACATTGCAAGAAGGGTCAATCAATCCTTCTTGTATTATCCATTAAGGCTATATCTGAATTAATGGATAAATTTTTTGACAATTAACTAGGAAAATAAGGGGCGGCAGATCCTTCTTGTCGTAAAATGGAATTAGGGACAAACCATTTTTTATGATAAAACTTCCAAGGTGTTCTATTTTTACAATTCCCTCGTAATTGAAGGGTCGGTCGACCCTTCTTATTCCCCATATTATTTTTATAATAGTTCTACATTGCAAGGGTCAGTTGACCCTTCTTATTACCATATTCTTTTCATAATATTTCGACACTGCAAGAAGGTTCGATCGATCCTTCTTGTGTTCTCCATTATGGATATAGCTAAATTGTTGGATAAAGGTTTTCACAGTTAACTACGAAAAGAAAGCGCGGCCGATCCTTCTTGTCCGAAAACAAAATTCGGTAAAAACTATTTTCATATGTTATAACTTCCAAATTGTTCTATTTTTATAATTCCCTCAAAATTGAAGGGTCGAGCAACCGTTCTTTTTTTTTTGTAAGTAAGCAGAGCCAGAAATTCTATAAATATGGTACAAAAATGGTACAGAGTTACAGACAGAGTGAGCTAAAATCTCACTCAGGCCCTTCCCGAGTTGGGAAAACCGGGCGCCCACAGATCAACTTAACAACTTAACCAGATAGCATGACACAGATCATCTTAATAACTGCACCAGATAGCATTACTGCTTCACAGAGGAAAACTGAGAACACAAAACCTCTCGGATAAGAAACCACCTTCGAAGGGCCAAACAACAGCCTAGCAGCAAAGGAAGGGAACAAGCTATCGGCTTAATCGAGAACAACAGGTCGAACAGGAAGAAAACCAACAACTAGTACTGCCATAAAAATATAACCGCAAACATAGGGCAAAGAGAGAAAAATCCAGCCTAATCAATACGTGGTTCTCGGCGCCCGACTTCAGGCCTCCTGCGGGTCATGGATGTTGAGCGCTTCCACTAAGGTCTCCAAAGTGCACGTACTCTCCATTTCACTCGTTTGAGTCACTTTCATTCCCTCGATGATATCTTTAATGTCTTCAACAATTTTCTCTCGCGCCTAGATTTCGCGGGCCAGAATAATTTTTCCCACCCATAATGGGTTGGTTGCAATCTGACGGCCCTACTGCTCCTCGACCTCCTGCTGTAGCGAGATTTCCAAATGAGCAATATGGACCTCAGTAGCCACTGTATTTTCCTCCAGGTAAAGATGCGCCCAGTGAAAATCCAGATGGTGGTCATCCACCGAGACGTTCGCCTAGTTTGACAAGTCTTCACCCCTTTGCCTGCCACTCGCCCCGGAGGTCTATTTAGAGCCACGACGACTACAAAGACGCATGTGAGGGGACATAATTCTTAAGAAGATGGTTTCGGACAGAAAATTAAAACCTCCAGCTATCTAAAACCACTTAATCCGGAAATGGAACAGACATAGTATGCCTTTTCTCAGGGTAGGGCAAGCTACTTTCTCAATTCAGACCTGCCTGCACTGGTCCTCCTTTTTAGCTTTATAATCCATAAGCCTACCAATATATATGTTCATCGTACCAGGCCTTGATTTGCCATTAATGAAAATTATAACCATTCCATCCCTTCTCGAGGCCTTGCATGCTTGGTAAGCTGTGAGCCTTCGAGTCCAAGCCTGGAATTTCAAATTTTCATTGCCTATCAAGTCAAAATTTAATGACGGTTACTAATTTTCATTTCCTATCATTTTACGTTTCATTAAACTTTATAAAGTGACAATTTTTTTATGTTATATTCAAATATTACTTATATATTTGCAATTTGTTTTACCATTTTAGTTTAAAATCAACCTAATATCCACAAAATTCATGCTTTACAGACTTGTATTATCTTGTCCAGAGTACAAGTTCAAAAATACAATTGCCTCATGCTTTAGTTATTCTGTTGTAGTTATTCTACTTCAATGATCAATTAATTGACCTTCACCATTAACAATTCTCCACTAATGAATACCAGCTGGTATTCACCCTTCCCGCCTACTACTCTGTCACTCTACCACGTAGTTACACTGTACATTGGATGCATCATTTAATTGTTATATATAATTTAATTAAATGCGTGAAAAGGTGGCAACGTGGCCTCCTAAACTATAATGCAGGTTGCAGCACCTGCCACCGCCGCCCAGGCTTTGGGGGCCAAACCCATCCAAGTTCCATCTCAAGGCATTCTCTTCTAGCCACGTGATCACATGCACCTTCTAGCATGCCTGTTGTGAAGGCTACACGTGCTTCAACACCTTTGTTAGCCAGATCATCTCCAGTTATGCGAAACTTTGGCCACAGTCGACCCCCTCTGGATACAACCATCCATCACAATCAAGATACTGGTATCTCCATCCACTATTAGAGGTAACCAATTATGAGGTCGACCGTTCTTTTTCCCAATATTATTTTCATAATAGTTTAACACTATAAGAAGGGTCGGTCGATCCTTCTTGTGTTCTCCAATATGGATATAGCTAAATTGTTGGATAAACGTTTTCACAATTAACTACAAAAAGAAGGGGCGGCTGATCCTTCATGACAGAAAACGGATGTCGGGAAAAACCATTTTTTTATGTTATAATTGAATATGTTATTCAAACAATGACTGAATATTTTAGACATTGATTTTTTCAACTTAAGATTTTGAACATTTACAAATGAAAACTGCAATTTTCAAATATACAATTGCATTTTTTGATTTGAAATTCACACTTTTCAAATGACAAATTACATTTTTTTTTATTTTAAATTCAAGTTCACAATAATTTAAAGTCGCTGAACATTTTAGATTCTCCTTATCCTTAATTAGATCATCTCCTTTGAAGGAGTAATAAAAGACTAAACATTTATGGGAGCTTCGACTTGTAGACATAGAAGCAGTAGACTCATCCGCTGCAACCGCAAAAATAATCAGTCATTATTTCTCAAACATGTAAGCTTTGCATCAGACTATTCCATGATTCTGTTGGAATATCAAGTAATACTGAGAGGATGAACCAACACCATTAGCAGGCTGCAACCTGCCCTGGCACCACCCTTCCACCCTTGTCTGTCTTCTTCATATTTCCATAATTTAATTCCTTTAATTCTAGTCTTAATTTGCAGGTGGGGGAGGAGCCTCGACCCATGCACCCGTAACATGGCACGCGTGCCCCATGCAATATACCACCTCCCTCACTTTCACCTGCCAGCCCTCACATGTGCAGCTTTATGGATACTTCTCGATTCTTCACTCGCTAATGGTAAATGATAGCGGTGATCTTGGTGTTTGTGACATAATTTCTACTAAAGCATGATGTGATTATTTTCTTCACACACGTTATACAATCCATTTCATAATTTCATCATATAAACCATCTCCATGTCAGCATACATTCCTTTCTCAAGGCATCGATTGTAGTGATACATGTACAATTACTCCAGCAAAATCTACAGTTGGTACAGATGATATCTATGACCACTATCCCACCATACTGTGATAATTATCCTTCCCCATCCGTAACATCCAAGTCAATTCACCAATTCACTAGATAAATACTAAAGCATGATACTCGGTATCGTAGCAAAATGAAATCTTTGGGAAGTCATGGCACTCTTCTTTACTGCCTCTATTTCGTTTCCTTTGTTGTTTTATCAGAAATACTTGAGTCATATGATCACTCTCTTCGTGATATATGAGCATTTCGACAGTAGTTCCATGAAAAATCCTCACCACACCATGATATATGGGAATTTCGAGCATTGTCAAAGCCCCAAGATTAGGATTTGTCACTAATGTGACTCATAGCTTCTAGTTGAAGCTTCTAGTGGAAGCAAAAAATAAAATATAGCTTCTAGTTGAAGCCAAAATAAAGTCTGTAAATTCTTTGTATTATAAGAGTCTGTTTGTGAGCTCAAGCTCGTAGTACTGAAATGTATTAAGAGCCCAAGCTCTATAAAAGGTGAAAGATCGAAGTAAATTTCATCTATGTGTAATGCGGTGAAGTTACACTATTTTAACCCGGAATAACTTCTACTGATTTTTATGTAGACTTAGTAAGAATTTTTTTAATATAAATCCTGTAGTAGAAGATTCTGTGTTTGTGAGCTCAAGCTCGTAGTCATGAAATGTATTAAGAGCCCAAGCTCTGTAAAAGTAAATTCAATTGCCAAGAATAACTTCTACTGATTTTTATGTATTAATAATAAATCTGTAACAGAACGTTTCAATTGCCAGCTATTTATATTTTTATCTAAATCTGTAACAGAACATTTCAATTCCTAGGTATGTATATTATTCAAACCATAAATCTATAAACATAAATCTAGTTTTTCAATTGCCAGGTTTTTATATTTTTCAAACCATAAATCTAGTTTTTCAATTGCCAGGTATTTATATATTTATGATATAAAACCCCGCAACCCTTCTTTTCCTTCCCGCATGTTTAAGTCTTAACCGTCGATTTGTCTTGATCGTGTAGATGAGATTACACTGGTTGATTTAAATGCAGTTTAACTTAGAATGAGAGGAGATCTGTGGTAGAATTTTTCAATTCGACAGTTTCGAACCTTTTAAGCAGGTTCATCTTCAGGAGAAAGCAAATCTCGCTCTTTTTTTGCACTTGGATTGTGAAGTATATATATGAATGTGTTTTTCATATTTCAAGTTTAAAGTGTAAGGTCGGTTTTTTTTTTATGTTAGGGTTTGGTATTTTAAAACTTTTAATTTAATGTTTTCATCTAAAAAATAATTTTAATATTATCTTATTTAAATGTAGTTTGGAATGTTAAAATGAACTTAATATTATATTATGTGTTATATTGTAACATTTAAAGATGCAAAGTGATTTTTTTTATTTTTTTTTATATTTTAATTTGTTCTATAATTTAACATTTAAAAATAAATGTTATAATTTTTATTTATATTTCAATTTGTTCTATAATGTAATATTTAATAATGCAAAGTAAATGTTACAAATTTTTTTATTTATATTTTAATTTGTTATATTAAATGTTATATTTTAATTTGTTATATTAAATGTTATAATCTCAAAATACTTATTAAGTTAGTTTACTATTAATTGTTAAGTTAGTTTACCATTATTTATTTGTTTTTTTATTTAATTTATAATTTATAATTTAATTATTAATCTAGTTTCTTATTGTGATAGTTAAATTCTTTATGTATTAGGTTGTTAATACCCTTCTTTAATCTTTTTTTTTAAGTTTTAAATAATTATTATGAATTTAAAATTTTTTATTAAATATTAAAGTTTTTTATTAGTTATTAATTTTTAGGTTTTAAAAGCTTATTAATTGATAATTAATTATTTGTTTTAAGTTTGTGAATGACAGGTTTCCAGGCTTCATTTAGTCTGAAACCATCGTCGCGGTTGAAGTTTTTTGCACATTTTTCGATTTCTATGGCTTCGCAGGTTTTTCTTTTGTAATACTGAGAGACAATGGCTAAAACTTTTGAGTCTTCAAGGCAAATATGATGTTTAGTGGTGTGAGCATGTTCGGCTATGGCTGAATTTTTTATTCTATCATGTCGCAAATCAGCACTATGCTCTTTTAGCCTAATTGCGATTGATCTTCCACTTTCCCCTATGTAGGCATCACCACATGAGCAAGGTGTTTTGTATACACCTTTTTGGTTCCTGGGATCAATGGGGTCCTTTGCTCTGTCAAGCATGGTTCTTAAGGAATTAGGAGGGGAGAACGACACCTATATGTTTTTCTTCCTTAGAACATTGGCAATCTTGTTAGTAGTGCCATGTATGTATGGAAGAGTGACCTTAGGGAGAGTAATATCATTTTCTCTTTTCTTGGTTTTATTTTTGTTCTTCTTTATGTTGCGAAAAACTTTGTCAATCTCTCTTCCACTATATCCATTGTTTTTTAAGGATGTCTTAAGGTGTTTTATCTCATCTTCCAAGTGATCAGTGTCTGAGACTCTCCATGCACGGGTAGCTAGGGTGTTTATAATTCTCGTTTTTTGCGCTGGATGATGGTGTGAGTCAGAATGAAGGTATCTGTCCGTATGGGTTTTCTTCCTATATACTTGGTGAGCGAGAGAACCGTCGAGATTCTTTGTGATAAGAACATCCAAGAATGGAAGGGAGTTTTTTTCTTCTTTCTCCACT
Source organism: Larix kaempferi (assembly GCA_027924585.1). NCBI lineage: Eukaryota > Viridiplantae > Streptophyta > Pinopsida > Pinales > Pinaceae > Larix > Larix kaempferi. The sequence goes on from BSBM01000299.1 coordinate 23,388,936, forward strand.
GTAAATTTTATGTTGTCACATTGGCTGTTTAGGTGGTTTAAGAATTCTGCCAATTTATTTTCACCATGTGGCCAGTTACTAAATACATCATCAACAAATCTAAGCCACCACCTTGGTTTTTGAGGAAATGAATTGATTTCCTTTTCCTCAAAATCTTCCATGAATAGATTTGCGACGATTGGTGATAGTGGTGATCCCATAGCCACCCCTTCTGTTTGCTCATATATTTCACCTTGAAAGCAGAAGTAGGTTGACCTAAGGCAGATCTCAACTAGTTTAGCGATTTCAGGGTTAGATACCTTCTTTATGACTTCAATGGCACCATCAATGGGAATTTTTGTGTATAGAGAGACGACATCATAGCTGATTAATAAATCATCATCCTCCACTTTCCACTCCTTCATTCTACTTACTAGTTGTGAGGAATCTTTAACGAATGAGAAGGACTTTCCGACCAAGGGTTTAAGGATTTTGGCCAAGTGCTTAGCTAGTTCATACGTAGGTGATCCTATTGTGTTGACAATGGGTCTTAGTGGGATGCCAGATTTGTGTATCTTTGGTAAGCCATATATGCGTGGCATGATTCCATTATTGGGAGTAATTTTCTTCTTTATTTCATCGCTTAGAGAGGATTTTTTTATCGCATTAGTAACATCTTTCACTACTTTCTTTAATGGGTCTTTGGTTACTTTCTTGTAGAAGCCACTTTCTAAATGCTCAATCATTTTTTGTTGATAATCCTCGGTTTTCATGATGACTGTAGCATTTCCTTTATCTGCTTTGAGAACCATGATATCCTTCCTGTCTTTAAGTTTTTTTAACGCGACGTGTTCATCCTTTGTTATGTTGTTTTTCGGTGGTTTGGCATTTTTTAGTATTATGGCACATTCTTGCCGAATGTCTTCTGCCTTCTCATCTGGCAATCCCTTGATCGTATCCTCCACTGCGCAGATGATATCTTCATGTGGAATCCTTTTCGGAGCTACGGCGAAGTTTAATCCTTTCTCGAGTATGATTTTCGTGCTGTTGTCCAGCTCCTCATTTGTGAGATTGACCACACTGCTCTTAAACTTCACGGTGTCAGGTTTCTATTCAGCAATAAGTTTATTAAATTTTCGAGTCTGTTTTTCGTTGGCTGTTTCCATGGCTCTTTCAGCCTTGAGCGCGGTGGCTGCCTCCACGTTGATCCAAAAATCAATTCTTAAATCTTTTGCTAATATCGTGTGCAGGTTATATGCTTTCTGGGACAGCGCGTCCAGTTCTCTTCTGCTGCGTTTTACTTCACCTCTCACGATTTTTAAACTCAGTTCTGTGAAAGCGTTCTCATGCTTCTTTTTTAGGTGATGTTTTATTTTGGCGAAGCATGGAATGGTTCTATTGTCGCGGCATTTCTTCAAGAAGTTCAGATCTGCTATGCGGTGGGAAATCTTCACTCTAGTGCATTCAAAGAGACGGATTTGGCGTAGCATATCCCTTCCATGGAGGGCTGCGATTTCGTTGTTCATCATTAATCCACAGTTCAGCAATTTAGAATGAGAGGAGATCTGTGGTAGGAATTTTTCAATTCGACAGTTTCGAACCTTTTAAGCAGGTTCATCTTCAGGAGAAAGCAAATCTCGCTCTTTTTTTGCACTTGGATTGTGAAGTATATATATGAATGTGTTTTTCATATTTCGAGTTTAAAGTGTAAGGTCGGTTTTTTTTTTTTCTTTTTTTTTTCTTTTTTTCTTTAATGTTAAGGTTTGGTATTTTAAAACTTTTAATTTAATGTTTTCATCTAAAAAATAATTTTAATATTATCTTATTTAAATGTAGTTTGGAATGTTAAAATGAACTTAATATTATATTATGTGTTATATTGTAACATTTAAAGATGCAAAGTGAATTTTTTTATTTTTTATTTTTTATTTATATTTTAATTTGTTCTATAATTTAACATTTAAAAATAAATGTTATAATTTTTATTTTTATTTCAATTTGTTCTATAATGTAATATTTAATAATGCAAAGTAAATGTTACAAATTTTTTTATTTATATTTTAATTTGTTATATTAAATGTTATATTTTAATTTGTTATATTAAATGTTATAATCTCAAAATACTTATTAAGTTAGTTTACTATTAATTGTTAAGTTAGTTTACCATTATTTATTTGTTTTTTTATTTAATTTATAATTTATAATTTAATTATTAATCTAGTTTCTTATTGTGATAGTTAAATTCTTTATGTATTAGGTTGTTAATACCCTTCTTTAATCTTTTTTGTAAGTTTTAAATAATTATTATGAATTTAAAATTTTTTATTAAATATTAAAGTTTTTTATTAGTTATTAATTTTTAGGTTTTAAAAGCTTATTAATTGATAATTAATTATTTGTTTTAAGTTTGTGAATGACAGGTTTTCAGGCTTCATTTAGTCTGAAACCATCGTCGCGGTTGAAGTTTTTTGCAGATTTTTCGATTTCTATGGCTTCGCGGGTTTTCCTTTTGTAATACTGAGGGACAATGGCTAAAACTTTTGAGTCTTCAAGGCAAATATGATGTTTAGTGGTGTGAGCATGTTCGGCTATGGCTGAATTTTTTATTCTATCATGTCGCAAATCAACACTATGCTCTTTTAGCCTAATTGCGATTGATCTTCCACTTTCCCCTATGTAGGCATCACCACATGAGCAAGGTGTTTTGTATACACCTTTTTGGTTCTTGGGATCAATGGGGTCCTTTGCTCTGTCAAGCATGGTTCTTAAGGAATTAGGAGGGGAGAACGACACCTGTATGTTTTTCTTCCTTAGAACATTGGCAATCTTGTTAGTAGTGCCATGTATGTATGGAAGAGTGACCTTAGGGAGAGTAATATCATTTTCTCTTTTCTTGGTTTTATTTTTGTTCTTCTTTATGTTGCGAAAAACTTTGTCAATCTCTCTTCCACTATATCCATTGTTTTTTAAGGATGTCTTAAGGTGTTTTAGCTCATCTTCCAAGTGATCAGTGTCTGAGACTCTCCATGCACGGGTAGCTAGGGTGTTTATAATTCCCGCTTTTTGCGCTGGATGATGGTGTGAGTCAGAATGAAGGTATCTGTCCGTATGGGTTTCCTTCCTATATACTTGGTGAGCGAGAGAACCGTTGGGATTCTTTGTTATAAGAACATCCAAGAATGGAAGGGAGTTTTTTTCTTCTTTCTCCACTGTAAATTTTATGCTGTCACATTGGCTGTTTAGGTGGTTTAAGAATTCTACCAATTTATTTTCACCATGTGGCCAGTTACTAAATACATCATCAACAAATCTAAGCCACCACCTTGGTTTTTGAGGAAATGAATTGATTGCCTTTTCCTCAAAATCTTCCATGAATAGATTTGCGACGATTGGTGATAGTGGTGATCCCATAGCCACCCCTTCTGTTTGCTCATATATTTCACCTTGAAAGCAGAAGTAGGTTGACCTAAGGCAGATCTCAACTAGTTTAGCGATTTCAGGGTTAGATACCTTCTTTATGACTTCAATGGCACCATCAATGGGAATTTTTGTGTATAGAGAGACGACATCATAGCTGATTAATAAATCATCATCCTCCACTTTCCACTCCTTCATTCTACTTACTAGTTGTGAGGAATCTTTAACGAATGAGAAGGACTTTCCGACCAAGGGTTTAAGGATTTTGGCCAAGTGCTTAGCTAGTTCGTACGTAGGTGATCCTATTGTGTTGACAATGGGTCTTAGTGCGATGCCAGATTTGTGTATCTTTGGTAAGCCATATATGCGTGGCATGATTCCATTCTTGGGAGTAATTTTCTTCTTTATTTCATCGCTTAGAGAGGATTTTTTTATCGCATTAGTAACATCTTTCACTACTTTCTTTAATGGGTCTTTGGTTACTTTCTTGTAGCAGCCACTTTCTAAATGCTCAATCATTTTTTGTTGATAATCCTCGGTTTTCATGATGACTGTAGCATTTCCTTTATCTGCTTTGAGAACCATGATATCCTTCCTGTCTTTAAGTTTTTTTAACGCGACGTGTTCATCCTTTGTTTTGTTGTTTTTCGGTGGTTTGGCATTTTTTAGTATTATGGCACATTCTTGCCGAATGTCTTCTGCCTTCTCATCTGGCAATCCCTTGATCGTATCCTCCACTGTGCAGATGATATCTTCATGTGGAATCCTTTTCGGAGCTATGGCGAAGTTTAATCCTTTCTCGAGTATGTTTTTTGTGCTGTTGTCCAGCTCCTCATTTGTGAGATTGACCACGCTGCTCTTAAACTTCACGGTGTCAGGTTTCTGTTCAGCAATAAGTTTATTAAATTTTTGAGTCGGTTTTTCGTTGGTTGTTTCCAAGGCTCTTTCAGCCTTGAGCGCGGTGGCTGCCTCCACGTTGATCCAAAAATCAATTCTTAAATCTTTTGCTAATATCGTGTGCAGGTTATATGCTTTCTGGGACAGCGCGTCCAGTTCTCTTCTGCTGTGTTTTACTTCACCTCTCACGATTTTTAAACTCAGTTCTGTGAAAGCGTTCTCATGCTTCTTTTTTAGGTGATGTTTTATTTTGGCGAAGCATGGAATGGTTCTATTGTCGCGGCATTTCTTCAAGAAGTTCAGATATGCTATGCGGTGGGAAATCTTCACTCTAGTGCATTCAGAGAGACGGATTTGGCGTAGCATATCCCTTCCATGGAGGGCTGTGATTTCGTTGTTCATCATTAATCCACAGTTCAGCAATTTAGAATGAGAGGAGATCTGTGGTAGAATTTTTCAATTCGACAGTTTCGAACCTTTTAAGCAGGTTCATCTTCAGGAGAAAGCAAATCTCTCTCTTTTTTTGCACTTGGATTGTGAAGTATATATATGAATGTGTTTTTCATATATATGAATGTGTTTTTCATCCTACGGTATAGATTTGGCCCATTGGAAAGAAATAAATATGTGAATTTCCCTATTTTTTCTTATCATTTTTAATTTCAGAGATTACCTTGCTGCTTGAATTTTACTGCGAAGTTTTTACCAGGTGTCTGTTGCCTGTTACTTTCAGCTGAAACAGGTTGGTTTTATTCATTCCTCTTATTCAGTTATTTACTACTTCGAGATTTTGAATTTTTTTTTATTTTTGTTCATTCGTTTATCAGAAAACCTCCAGTTTCAAACATGTTGCCCAATACACGTTGTAAAACTGCTCAGAAGACTTTACTAGACAAAGACCCAAATTTTGGTATTTTCTTAGACACTAGTGATAAAATCTCTGAAACCTATCAGATAGACTGGTCCAAAATCTACTCAATTTTCGATAATGATGACCTATTAGACATTTAGAATGACTAGCTGGCATATGAGAAAATTAGGGATTCCCAGCTTCATTCCATTGTTGCCAGACTCGCTATATTTCCTTATACTGATGCGATTAAATGGATTGTGGAGCACGCTAACCCTAAAGACCGGTCATTTAATGACAGTGCAGGGTCACAATTGGATACCTTTCGCCTTGAGGTTTTCATCAGAGCTTATGCTCTTAAACCGTCTATGCAACCCCTTGACGTTGATTTCATAGAATCCTCTAAGACCAGGTACAATTTTAAGGAAATGTTGAAGTCATGGATGAATAATAACAGTTTCATCCCTAGGGATGATAACTTGTACCCGGTTTCCTGGTTTAGAGAACCTTATTCCCTATTGGCTGCCATGTTATGCAAACTGTATGCTCTCCCAAACTGTTTTGTATTTAAAGTTGAGTGGGCTCCTATAGCCCATCATGTTCTAACGACTGGTGAGTCATTCCCTTGGGCATCTATCTTGTCTTTTGAACTTAAAAGAACCATTCAAGCATATCAGAAGGCACCAGCTATGAGGAAGCCACATTTCTTCTTTTCAGCTTTTGTCGTTGATATATTTTGTGCAGAATTCCAATATCCCAACATGGGATGGAATTGGACTCCATCAGCTCCTCCTGTCCATATTTATCATTCAACATTATGGGAGAACAATTATATTCCTTTGATATATGACATTTTTTATCACTTCCTTGGAAGTATTTACTTCAAAATCTTCAGAGAGCAGGCTCCTGCTTTCTCAGTTGATGCCAGAACCTTCATTGCCACAATTGGTGACTGGTATGTTCCAGAACCCAGGATAGTTCCTGACAGATTGGTCATTGAAGAGGTTTCCTATCAAACTGTTACCGATGGTGTGTATTTAAAGCTATTTGGTCCTAAGAGGAAGGCGTCGCCTAAGTTCCCCTTGAACATTGGGCCATTGGCCATCCCAACTTCAACTTGGGCTATAGTGTTGGGTGACAAAATTGATGCTTTAAAATTGGTTTATGCTGCCAAAAGAAGACATGATCCTAAAGGTTTTATGGATGCCCATTTCAAGAAAAACCATGTGAAGGGTGGATATGTTCATGAAGAAGTTCCTGATGACTCCATCTATCAGGGAGTAAATACCTTTTTTGAAGTCTTGGCAAGGGCTAAGAGTAAAGATGAACAGAAACATATCATGCAGTATCAACATGAGCTAAAGACTAAGGTTTTGAGTTACAGAACAATGGAACTAAATCTCATTGAGCAAGTAAGAAAGGATAGAGAGGAGAAAGAAGCTCAGAAAGCAACTGCTCCACTAATGCAGACCTGTAGTGAAGGGGATAAAGGAAAAGGTCTCATGGAAGATCCTCCAGAAGCAAAGACTGTTGAACAAATGAAGGTATTGATGAAGGCAGCATCGCAATCAAAGCAGAAGTTAGCTCAGATGACTTCAATGGTAGACACTCAAGTAGTTGCAACTGCTAAGCTTATTGTTGATATTCAAGTGACTGTTGCAGTTACTCAGACTTGTGATGATCAAGTGATGGTTGTTACCAAGACAACCAAAAGGCATAAAACTCAAACTTCTGCATCTCAAATCCCTACATTAAATATTATTAAAAGTGATGTTGAAGATGGGGTATATTCTTCTGTGCATGTGATTGAGGAAGTAACTGAAACTTCACAAACAATTACAGATTTATTGAATGCTATTGAAGTGGTTGATTCTGTCCCAGACCATCAATTTCTTGAAACTACCCCTGCTGCTGACACCACAACCTCAGCACTTCTACTTTCATCTATTCAAATTCTTTCAACTTTGTCATCTAGGGTAACACCTCCATTCCCCATATCCCATCTTTTCCATAATCTAACTACCATCACTGCTCCATTCCCAGCCAGCTCGGTTCCACTTCCTATTTGTCCATCTACTATTGCAGAGATCTAATCTTTGACTGTCCCTCTGCAATCATCTCCATTCATTTTATCACCACCAGCTACTGATGAGAAGACTCCAGTTCCTCCTTCTTCATTACCAGCTAATGATATCCAAGTTCCACTTTCTGAATCCTTCACTTCAATTCCTTCCCCAACTTATGTACTAGTAGTTATTCAAAATATCCCTTCCACCCCAACTACTTTCCAAATAACTATGTCTATACATTCTCCTACTACTACTTAGATATCTTCATTGGTTTCAACAGTAAATGTGACTTCATCATTTACCGAAATGGTAGCTGAGTTTGAAGAAGACATTGTAGTTCCTCTTAGGGATTACTTCTACAGTAGATCTTCCAAGGCAGTGGTAAGAAAAGGTAAGAAGAGAAACATGGATCAAGGTGGTTTGGAGGCTCCTACTCCTAATCAAATAATTTTGACCAAGTAGTCTGATGACATACAATGAGAAGCATTGGATGTTGCTGCAGTCATGGGTGCATTTGCAGGTGCAAACTATGATTCAGTGACAACACTGAATAGGGAGATTGATTTAAAGAAAGAAGAACTAAAGAAGCTTGAAGAGAAATTGGCCAAAACCAATGAGGAACATGAATCTTATGTTACTGATCTTAGGAAGGTATTTGAAGATATGTTTGAAGATTTGCAGTTGAAAAATACCTCTCTCCAAGTTAAATTACATGATGCAGAAGTTGTAAATGCTGCCAATACACAAAGGATAGCTGTGCTAGAAAAACAATGTGAGGATGCAACTGCAAGTGCATCCTCCTCTGCATTCTCTGGGTTTTCCCAGCTGGAGTTTAAGGATTTGGCCATTCAAGTCAATAATGAACACTACAAGCCGCTAGCTAAATTGTTTCACACCTTGAATGATATCTAGGAGACTCACATTGTTTTTGGGAATATGTTTGTTACTCTTGATCATCGGGTAGCTAAAAGACAGCAGGCCTGTAAGGCTAATGAAGATATTATGGAATGGAAGAGGTACATTAAGGAGAGACTTGAGAATATTCCTACTCTCACTAGTTTCCAACTAAAGAAAATCAGAACTGCGTCGCGCACTTGGCATGATCTAAATGATATGGTTGGAGATACTATCCAGAAAGCACAAGCTGTTTGCGGAAGGAGATGGTACGATGTGGATAGCATCATGGAGAATTTGTAGTTCCCTACCATGGACCTCATTGAAAGTTCTTGTCCACTGAAGTTGATGCTAGAACAGGTTGAATGTCGATCCGAGGAAGCTAAAGACAAGATCCAGCACCTTGAGCATATCAAGATTGATGATGTGGATCAGTTAATTAGGAAACCTATTTCCATGGAGGGCAAGATCCACATTTTATTTGTATTTGGCATAAATTGGCTAAAAACGAGATGGAAAATTTTACGTGTGATGCCCAGCTAGGGCTTGAGTCAATTATCGAAATTTAGATGAATTGTTAGAAATTGCAGCCAAGTGGAAATATTTTCTTGGCCATTATCCTAGTTCGATTTTTTAAACCCCTATTTTTGGGGGGAATTTATCCTTTGTAACAAAATTGTAATTATTATTTAAAGGGTAGATCTCTCGTAGGCTAGGGATGATAGAATTTGGAGGAGAAAATCAACAGAAGAGACTGGGAATACTCTAGTTAATGCAGGGCTTGTAATTTGTTGCAAACTTTCAGTAATATAGTTATGTTATTCTCTTGCATACTCTTTTGTCTATTAATCAAATTTCTTTGATCAATATTGATTTTCACTTTCAGGTTGTTTATCAATACTGTTTAATCTTTTGCAATCTATAATTACATTGATCTATAGTTTTGATTTTTCTCTGCTTATGATCTATGTATCCTTAATGTTTTAAAAGAATTAATTCAATTAAAACTTTTAGCTATTTCTTAAAATGGTTTTTACAGAAAATTATAACGAAGTTTATATTTACCTGATCTAGAGTGTATCAGCTTTAAACTTCGTTAAGTAACTTCTACTCAGCAACTCAACCATAAATTCCTTACACCATCTTCATCCCCGACTACTTCTCATTTCTCCACAAACTGCAAGCTATACTTCTCATTTGGACCCCCGCTGATAGAATATCCACGTTGCTGGTTTAGAAAATGCAGGAACTTAAAACAATCCCCAAACTTTAAATGCTACCATTAATATCCTTAATATTCGTTTAAACAATCTCTAAACAAATTTTAAAAATCAAATATGACACATGTCACAATATAAGCATTCCACGTGTCGCAAAATTTATAGAAGTTTTGCTTCAAATACTTTGATGGCAAGTAGAAATATTCTCAGAGAAAGAGTGGCCACTCTTTCTCTAAGGTGTTCTATTTTTACAATTCCCTCGTAGATGAAAGGTCAGCCGACCCTTCTTAATCCTAATATTCTTTTCATAATAGTTCAACACTGCAAGAAGGGTCAGTCGATCCTTCTTGTATTATCCATTATGGCTATAGCTTTATTGATGGATAAAGGTTTTGACAATTAACTACGAAAAGAAGGGGTGGCTGATCCTTCTTATCGTAAAACGGAAGTCTGGACAAACCATTTTTATATGATATAACTTCGAAGGTGTTCTATTTTTACAATTCCCTCGTAATTGAAGGGTCGGTCGACCCTTCTTATTCCTCATATTATTTTCATAATAGTTCGACACTACAAGAAGGATCGGTCGACCCTTCTTATTACCAATACTCTTTGCATAATATTTCGACACTGCAAGAAGGGTCGATCGATCCTTCTTGTGTTCTCCATTATGGATATAGCTGAATTGTTGGGTAAAGGTTTTCAAAATTAACTACGAAAACAAGTGGTGGCCGATCCTTCTTGTCGGAAAATGGAAGTCGGGACAAACTATTTTTATATGTTATAAGTTCGAAGGTGTTCTATTTTAACAATTCCCTCGAAATTGAAGGGTCGATCGACCCTTCTTATTCCCAATATTCTTTTCATCATAGTTCGACACTGCAAGAAGGGTCAGTCGATCCTTCTTGTGTTCTCCATTACGTATATAGATTATTTGCTGGATAAATGTTTGCACAATTAACTACGAAAATAAGGGGTGGATGATCCTTCTTGTCGGAAAACAAAAGTCGGGACTAACCATTTTTATATGTTATAACTTATCTTATTGACTTGTTATTCAAACAATGACTAAATATTTTAGACATTGAACTTTTCACCTTAAAATTTGAACATTTACAAATGAAAATTGCAATTTTCAAATAAAAAATTGTAGTTTTTTTATTTGAAATTCACACTTTTCAAATCAGAAATTGCGTTTTTTTATTTGAAATTCACACTTTTCAAATAAAAATTTGCATTTTTTTATTTGAAATTCACACTTTTCAAATCAAAATTTGCATTTTTTTATTTGAAATTCACACATTTTGAATTGAAATTCATAGTTTTATAACAAAAAACTGCAATTTTAAGGTTCATAAGTAGTCAAAAAACACACTATTCGAATATAAAAACACACTTTTCAAATCCAATATTGCCACTTTCAGAACCCATTTTTGCACTTTAGAAAGGTTTATATTGACACTTTAAAAATCTAAATTCACACTTTCTTAGTCCAAAATTTGTCTAATTTGTCCAAATTTAATGAAATTGGCATTAAATAAGGATGTGGATTTCATTTTAGAGGTTCCAAAGTAACCACAACTTTGTAATATTATTGTTTCATCCCTTCTCAATTGTCAGGCAAGGATTTTTTGTGCCCAAAAGTGACCAAAACCAGGTCATATTGAGCTTGAAGAGGGTTTACTGCTGTAGGATGAACCACCATGCCTCAAACAGTCCATATGAAAATTCATCATCATCACTAGGGCACCAAAAAATAATCATTATGAATGATGTCACACCTATAAAGAGTGTGATTAGAATCATACATGGACACCCATACAAAATGGGGGATAACAAACCCAACATTCCAAAGTTCTTACTATTAAGTGTCTCCACTCAACCTCCCACTTAAAGATATATATTGAGGTATAAAGTCATTTAAAATTTTGTATAGAAGGCTGGACGCATCCCTTCCTGGGTTGATAGTTGACTGAAATAAGGTATAAAATACTTCAAACTACAAGATGTCACCCTCTTCTAGCTCAATTTTTAAACTAAAACTAGGTTCCAAGGCTGATACTATAGGTTTGATGAGGTTTTAGTACTATTGTTATGACCTAGACCTATTGTTTGAAGGCCAAAGAGTACTATTGTTATGACCCAAACCCTCTTCTAACTAATGCTAATTTATTATAGCATCTTGATCCATACATAAACTCAAAAACTATAAACTAGACAAAACATCACAGATCATTTTGGAACAAACAGAGATTTCCCAACAACTTTCATTTGACAGTCAGGTGAGAATCTCGCTTAGTGAATCATTGGCATTTGAATATGTCACCCACCAAGACCTGTACTTCAATGATAGTTGCTTGTTGAAAGCTGGAAAAATTTTCCACAGTGACTTCCAGATTCCTAAGCACTTTCATCTTGAATTCTTCATCATTCTACCATGAATCAATGATGCCCTGCATTCCCCATGTCAACCCCCAATTGGTATAAGGCACCATAGTGAAAAGCTAGTGATTTTGCTTAACATTTAACCGCATACCCTCAGAGAGCTATTTGAGTTATGAGTAATATGCAAATGGGATTTTACTCATCATCCCACCTCCCCTTCAAGCAGCCTTGTCGGAACCTTCAGGAAGGGTGATTGGAGAGTACCCTTTGCCACCTAGACTGCTATGAGCAAAATTCTAAGCAGCTAGACTGGGATGATCGAAAAAAATTTAGCAACATGTGCAGACCTCCAAAACCATGGTGAGAACGTGGATGGCTAATAAGCATATATTTATGTTGGAGCCCTGAGCTTCGACAGGTAAAAACAAAAAATATAAGCTTTGAAAAACATCTCAGTATGTGGTGATAGACACTCAGCAACCAAGTTCATATCCAAGATCTTTGCCTAAGAAATTTATGTGAGGGATGTTGTGCATTACTACCACTGTAATTCCATGGGAAGCACGTTGTTATAATAGTTACATATCATGATGATTTTATGCATTTTCATTGTCAACCTTGCATTGGTAGCGAGGGACTAGTTTTCAGATAAGTTTTTGATAAAGTTTAACATTAAGAGATTTAGTGTATGTTCCTTGCCTCAAAATGAATCATCATGGGGAACAATGATATACGATGGAATTGCTTTTTAGACATATTGCAGGTATATCATACTCATAAGATATCCGATGTGATGATAATGTGTGTGAAAGAGGGGAGCTAATGCGGGAACAACACCAAATATGTGGATAGAACCTTTGTCAGAGTTCTCTCGGCATGTGACTTTTCCACAGCCCTGGAATAGGGTATGGAAATCCACAAACAAATAATAAAAAATGGAAATAGAGCTGATGTTTACCTGAAGAGTGCTCTTGTGGACATGTATGCAAAATGTGGGAGTATAGAGAAGGCACAAAATCTATTTGACAAAATGCCAACGAAAGACACGGTGTCTTGGAATATCATGATTGCAGGGTATGCCCAGAATCAGCGGGAAGAAGAGGCCCTTAATCTGTACCAACAAATACAAATGGCCGGTGTGAAGCAAAATACAAGAACTTTTGTAAGTATTATCTCGGCATGCACCAAATTAGCAGCCCTGGAAGAGGGTATTAAAGTCCATAAACAGGTAGTTAGATATGGATTTCAATCTAATGCCGATGTGATGAATTCACTTATAGATGTGTATGCCAAATGTGCTAGGATTGAGAAGGCCTGCAAGATGTTTGACGAAATGCATATACAAGACAAAGTATCCTGGATAGTAATGATTGCAGGGTATGTGTAGAATGGAATGGGAGAGGGGGCCATGAAACTTTTCCAGCAAATGCAATTGGCAGGTGTGAAACCAAACTCACTGGCCTTCATCAATATTCTTGCAGCATGTGTGGACTTGACATCTTTGGAAAAGGGCATGGAGATCCATGAAGAAATTATGAAAAGTGAACTTCAGTCTGAAATATTTGTGGCGAGTTCTCTAATACATATGTATGCAAAATGCAGGAACCTAGAGAAATCCCATGAAGTGTTTGATCAAATACTTGAAAAAGATGTGGCATCCTGGACAGTAATGATTGCAGGGTATGCACAAAATGGGTTGGGAGAGGAAGCTCTGAAGTTGTTCCAATAAATACCTAGTTTGATCACATCCCAATACCGAAAATGCCCGAAAATGTAGAAACTAGTAAGAAACAACTTGGAAATGTCGGATGTCATACTATATGGCATTTCCATATTTGAAAATTTATGTATGGTATGACTGGCAGCATTTACAAGGCATTTTGACCTGTTTTGGCAGTTTTAGGCATTTTTGGGTATGGAAATGCTGCATGTCATACTATATGGCGTTTCCAAATTTGAAAATGCTCTATGGTATGACTGGCGGCATTTCCAAGGAATTTTGACTCGCTTTGGCAATTTCAGGCATTTTTAGGCATTTTATGGTATTGGACCGTAGTTATTAGAACCAGACTAATCATCGAATCGATCGACTCAGGAATCAGAACCGAATCAGAACCGGACAAAAACCAAAAAAAAACAGTTGACCAAATTATACATAAAATATTCAAATTTTGAAAAAACAAAATACTCATGTACATCCATCAGAATTCAAACCATTATGCACATAAATGCAAATTTTCTCAAGTATATAGCAGGTAAGAGTGCATACAACGAAAATATCACCAAGTGCAATCCATATTTGAACCAAAGTACATTAGTAAATAGGCTATAAACCAGGGATTCTTCAAAAATTAGTTTTGAGGCCATCAACATCAATCTGAGCAATAAAAACCACCAAAATCAAGGTGTATAGAGGGTTGATGTGCTTGATTAAATGCCAATCCCATACCCTCATACATGATAGAATCCAGTGGAAACATTGCAATCATGAAATCCTAAAAACTGTTAAGCTTGTTGAATTTTGAATGGGATAAAAAATTCTAATTTTTGCATTTAAAGTCCGATGAGGTTGGAACCAGTCTCAAACATCTTGAAACAATTAATGGTAATGTTAAAAATTTAAGTAAAATGATGGAAAATGAAAGATAAGGAGAATGTCACTTTTACTTTAAGAATTTTATATTACCATTTAATATTGCCAATGATGACTATGTCTACAGTTTACCTTTGTTCTCTACCTCTATATAGCATTAGTAGAAGCCTAGGGTTAGTTCCCTCCTCTCACTTATTTTTTTGGGGTTTTTAAGAAAAAATTGAAAAAAAATCACGCCCTTGTATGGCCTGTATGGAACTGGTTGGTTTCATACGAAACCAGACGGTTTGAGTAGGGATGCCCATTTCGTACGGAACAGATCGGTTTCGTACGGAATTGATAGGTTCCGTAGTCCATTTCTAGTTTTGGTCACTGGTTCATACCACTCCACCCTGTAAACCAGTTAGACCGACCGATTTTGTGAAAAATGGTTGGGTTCTGATAACACTGATTGGGACGTGGCCAGTCTAGGAATTTAATCTAGAAACGCCATATAGTATGACCAATGGCATTTCCATGGTGTTTCATACATGTTTCTATGTTACTAGGTGTTTTAGGTACTAGGACATGACCAAACTAGGCGTTTCTTGCAATTTAGGTTCCAAGCTCCACAAATAGACTTTTAAGAGAATGTTGTGAGCACCCTTAGGTAGGGTTGAAAACCCATGAAGATCTAGCAAGCAAACATGATTTTTACATTGGTAAGTGATAGAATCCACAAACGAAAGTTGTGATGTTACTGAATCTTTGCAAGGTAAAACTTACAAAGGAGGAATCCCCACTGTGGCTAGATTGCAAAAGGTTTGCAAGTGTCAGGTAGACTAGTGAAGAGTAAAGTTGTAATGTTGTTGAAGCTTTGTAAGTTAAACTTATGGATGAGAAAACCTTGTAGGGGCTAGGTTGGGGAAGTCCACAAGTGCCAGGTAGAGTTGCAAAAGAGTAAAGTACTGATGTGATTATGAAAATCCCTTAAGACAACCGTTGAACAATATAGGAATAGGCCACAATAGCCCGCATCAAAATGTTGTAATATGTAAATTGGTGCAGAATGAAAATGTGGTGGGATGTAAAGGTTTCTATGCTATGATACTTATGTAAGGTTCAAAATCTAGACTCACAATATTCAGGCTGCAAAAGAATAAATCCTTACTTGGTCATGATTGTGGAATAGTAATCCTTGCACACGAAGTCAAATGCTATGGAGCATGCAAGGTGCTACATGCAAGGGGCTGCAACTAGGAAACTTGAAACCTGAAGTATTCATTGCACTCGAGAAGGCCACATCATAGAGGTTTCAAAACAATTGAGAAGGTTGTGCAACATAGAGGTCATCAAACACAAGCAACTGAATAATCACGAAAATTAAACCATTATTCAAAAAGAAGTTAAATGGCTACATCATCATTGCATTGAAGTAGTTTCCATTATGGAAATGAGCAGTGCATAAAGAAGCATAACAGTGGAGACATTTATCCATCCAACTCCAATGGCTTTAGATATTCCAATCCAACAACAAAATGCCACATGTAGGGAAAACAAATTATGGAAGTCAAGCAATTGTAATAGTCAAAAGCATTTAGCCTTTAAAATTCTTTTGCATGTTGAGATTATAGTCCTATATCTGAAATATTGGTATAGATATGTATAACTTTTCTAATTTGAGGGGGCAAACTTTTATAGGTGGAAGTTGTAAACCAGTTAACGGGTAGTTAGAAGTTAATTAGGGGAATCTAGATTTGTTTGCTTGACAGGCAGTGATGAGAAACTATGGAAATTTTGTAATACAAACTATAATATTAAATTTTTGTATTGCAAATATTTTTCATAATATTCTTAGTAAGTGCATTGTAGTTTTATCATGTTCTATAATAAAGTCTGGTTTTAGTTGCATAAACTAGAAGCTCTGTTTGTTACCATGCCCCAAAACACACTTATGGGACCATCAAATATATGTTTTTGTAATATCGTTTTAAGTCAGGAGACTGTAGGGGACAAAACTTATGAGTATTTGGTGTCAAAGCTATGGAGTGTAATCTGTTGCCCAGCCTGTGGTGATAAAGTTGTAGTCTGAAGAATACAAGATGCATATATAATGTGAAATTGAAAATCATTTCTTAGTGGAGCAAATCGTGTGCATTATGAAAAAATACTATTGATTAGTAGATCATAATGGGGCCCATGCTAGTTGAATGGATTACTAGCATTTCCCAATTGTATTTTTCAATTTTGTATATGTTTTCACCAAGGTTGCACGGAATGCATCCCGTAGGTGGCAGTACTCTTAGAAGAAGATATCCTTATCCTGTTTACACTGAAATAAAGATGGGCTTCCCTTGGGGTTTCCTAGGATGTACTGTGATTTCTCCTAGATTTTGGTGATGTCTTCAGTGAATTAGGAAACATAACTCTATTAGATGAATAAAAAAGGTGGCTTTTTTCTCCTAAAACTAAAAAAAAATACTAAGAAAAAATTGAAAAAGGCAACTAAAATGTTAACCTACCTCCAATTCAATTTTAAAGCTTAAATATGCCTTTCCCTCTTATTTTTCACATCTTGATTGTGTTGAAATGTGACTTTAATTTTCTATATTTGGGATCTGTGGGCAACAATTTATGGTTGAGAAGTGATTTTTTATGTTTGTGGTAGCTGATATTTTAACTGTGAACAACCATTTTTCGCTTGGGCAGTGAATTATTCATATGGGAAGATATTTTACACTTATGGGTAGTTGCTTTGTAGTGTTAAATTTTAATATGAGTACCATTAAATGTCAAATTGTAATACGAGTATCTTGACAAATTTTAAATTGAAATGGGTATTGACTAGTTACTGCTCTTTTGATTATTAAGTGTTAAATCTTAAAGTTTGAGTTTTAAATTTGAAATTTCCCTGTATGTAATGCATGGAAATATAACTTTTTATATGCAGTATTAACTGTATCATCATGCCAAGTTACTCATTTTGGGATCTGTATCAGGTAGTCTTTATCTATCCCTGGCCTACCCCTATACCGAATCTCCCATGCGACTTTGGTTTTTCCTGCATAGTCCATTGCTTGTTACTCTAATTATTATTATTATTATTATTATTATTATGCTTTTCCTTGTGTTTGGCACATAAAGGGTAGTTCCAAACCCCAACTAGGCTGAGGGAGGAGTTGTGATGTTGGGCACAACCCTAACTATTGTGGTAATGTGCTCCAGGGCACTAAAGATAGTTATTATAGAACTATAACTATATGAGGGTTGGAGTCATATACAGCTGCTTACCTATTTGGACTAGTAATGATTGCATTGTGTTGACAGGCTTGCAAGCTAGTCCCTAAAAGTGGAGGACTGTTTACTACATATACAGTGTATGAATTTTGCATCACATTCCAGTAGTTGATTGTGTAGTGGTGTATTGCATGCTAACCACTACAACTATCCCTTTCTTCTTTGCGGGTGTGTTTCATGTTTGGGAGTAGATATAACACTTCCTCATCACAAGATAATTGGTTGGGTCACAAAGATACCCATTTGTTTTCAAGAGAATGGGAATTTCAACAATAATTTAATAAAATTCTTCCAATGTGCTCCCCATTCCGATCACTTGATGGGAAAGTGTTATAAAAATAATAATACTACATGTAGGCTACTGAAAATTCAAAGGGTACATACCCCTTCGCCTTGTGACCATTCATCGCGTATAAGTACACCATCACGAGGCTCGTTGTAATAATGTAGGCAATAGTCCCTGTTTCTACGATAAACGGAATAATTCTGCAAGTTATATATATATATATATAATTTGCAGAATTATTCTTTTAATCGTAGAAACAGGGACTGTTGCCTACATTTGGTATCATAAGCAAAATTCGTTTAAATGGAAAAGGTGATCGACTGGTGTGGGCATTTGCTCCATCGGGAACCTACTCTCCCCGTATGGGCTACTTAAGGTTGTGAAAGGTTGGACCACAACCTGATAATCGATGGTGATTGAAAAAGGTATGGACTCTAAAGTGCCCACAGAAAACAAGGATTTTCCTCTGGTATCTATTAAGCAACCGTGCATTGACTTGGGATTTCCTTCACAAAAGGGTGTGGAAAGGCCCGAGCAAATGTGTGTTATGTTGTAGGGAGGAGGAAACAAATAGTCATATCATTATGGAATGCTCATATGCGAAAAGGGTTTGAACGGAGATGGAATTGTTTTCAGGGATCAGGAATGAATGGCAGAGAGAAAATGTGGAGGAAGGTTTCAAGCTTTGGTGTGAAGATTCGAGGACCAATTCTACTCGATCTTTTCCAGCAATCATCGCATGAGGATTTTGGTTGTCCAGGAATCGTGCAATATTCGAGGAGAAGTTGGTCTCACCATTGAGTGTTGTTGTTTAAATTTGGAGCATCCTGTCACACTTCCCACAAGAGGAGGCCACTAAAATGCAGAGGAATATTGTGGAAGAACGGATTGATAAATCGAATCCTTGGGGTTTCTTCGTTGGGGTAGTCCAAGGAATTCCATCATAGTGCGGAGGTGGGGGAATTTTAATTCTCTCAAAATATCATTTCATCAAATTCAAAGCTGGTTTGGGCAGGGGAGCAAACAATTTTGTGGAACTATCAACTTTAAGGTTATTTCTATGTTTGGCTCTGGAGAAGGGGGAAAATTCTCTTCAGGTGTTCAGAGATTTGAAGTTGATACTAGATTGGATCAATAACAGAAGTGTTTGCAATGATTTATCACTGTCTATTTGTCTCTGGGATGTTAAGAGGATCAAGGCTGCATTGGAAAGGGTCACCTTCACACATGTCTACTGTGAAAGGAATGTAGAGGCTAACCTTCAATCGAAAGCTGGAGTGGCAATGGAGCATGGCACTTGGTTCCTCTCAAAGATCATGGACGGGTTGGTATCCAGATATTATCACCCTCCCTTTTATGACTTCTAAGCGGTTTGATTGATGAGGCCTGGACTATAAATTCATGCTCTCGATGGGATCTGTTTTTTTTTCTACTTTATATGAGACTAATTGTGATCGATTTAATTGAAAATATGATCTTTTTTAAGTTGGGTTGAGGTCTGTGACCTTTTGATAATTTCTAGAAGATCTGTGTATGCTTGAGGAAAGGGTAAAGATAGTTTATATATGGTTTTTGTCTTTCTGGAGAGGACTCCATGGTGTTCTTTAACGAGCCTGAAAAATGTAATTTTGGACTTCCATATGGCAGTAATAAAATTGCGAGTTTTTTAGATGAAAAAATCATTCCCAAACCAAGAAAAAATTAAACCTAGAAATGAAATTTCGCACTTCATCATATAACTTAAAATCCGAAGCCATAAAGCAGAAGATGACCAACCTGATGGCGTCTTGGAATTCTGCCCTGCAATATTGGAGTTTAATCACTGGGATTAAATTTAACTGACGATTTAACAAACAACACCACCCCTGCCCTTTGTCCTGTCACTGTAAAACATCATTCACCTTTCATAAAATCCCGAACTTCGAATAATAGTGTGCCAGTAAACCTTCCATTGATTGCTATTCGTGGTGAAGAATCTTAGACGCCGTCACAGAAATTTTCTAATACTTGCGCGGCTTCTTTCCTATGCTTCTCCGCTGATGAACATGGACAGAAAACTCGAACGCAATAGAGAGGATGAGAAAGGGATTTTTCCCTCTACAGGGTGTTCACATGTGACCAATTATCATGTGAACATTCACATAATTCCAAAATATTGTTATGAGAAAATCTCGACCATAATTACTATTCTATGGTCCATATATGTCAAAGTTGGAGTCAAAGAAGGGAGATTAAGATAGATTAAAAAGGTTATAATAGTAAATAGGGAAACAGAATCTTATTATTTAAAGATATTGTTTTTGGATGTGGTGTGGGTTGTTGGGAGGAATGATTGTTACCCTTCTTGTAAGTGACATGATGTTCTTGTTGAGCTCCAATGTAATGATTAAGTGGTTGTGTTCACTAGGAAAGATAATGGGTTTACAATTAAGTTTTTAAAATATGATTGTAACTTTGCTCCCATTGTCATGGTTGTGATTTCTTTTGTCCTTTTCCCTTTTCTACAATTTATTAGTTTAAGACTTGTTTCTACATTTTCATCTAAATTTTTTATGTGACTAACATATATGAAATTGTCATTGACATATTTTCCCTTGACATTAGATGATAGGCATTGGCATATGGAATGGAAATTGGGGCCAAGTGCAAGTCTTGGGCAACTTTGGTGGAACAGATACTCCCAACTTGTGATTGCTTGGTTGAAAAGCGACCAAATTGAATTGTGCTAATTGATCCCCCATGATGCTAAATTTATGAATGTTGGCCTCAATAGTGATAAGAAGAAGCTTGTTAACAAAAATGTTTCTCTTACATCTAATGGTCATTTATATGGACCTATATATGTCATTGATTGCAACCAAAATTACATCCAAATTAGCATCCATTGACATTATTGCATCAATATGAGATATGCCTTTAGTGTCATCATTACAATTGACTAGTTTTGTCCTTACAATTCAAGTTGGTTTGGATGTTGATGCATCATGCATCGGAATTTAGTCACATTTCCTTCCACAAGTATATATAGGGGATTAAGCCACATAACTAACCCTTTCTCCCAACTACAATCTAACAATATGTGAGTATTTGTCTCTTGATATAAATGAAAACAGGGACATGAGCCCTCTATTTTTATGCAACAAATTTACAAGCATGTCCATTAAATTGCTAACCTGGTAGCAATGGTAGATGAGGCGTTGTCCTAGAAATAATGATGGGAGAGAGATGAGATATGAGCCACCTCTATCTCCCCCTGACGACACTTACATGAACCCCTTATAATATTTCGCCAACATATTGTGGGGTGTGAGTCGATGGTTATACTATGCAAGGAGGAGCTTCTGACGAGAAGCAAACCGAGTCAAGGATATCTCTAGAGGGTCACATCTTGGCATATTTATGTGTTTTGTCGATGTGGATTGATTTTAGTGGTGGGATTACTCCCATTTCTTTGTGCGATTGGCCTCTTACTTATGTTATGGAGGTGCATTACTCTACCTTCTTTCATGATACATTGTGACAGACATTGTTGCTCAATGATGGGTTGGTGTGTAGTGGTGTGGGACTCTTTGGCCTCTCATTTTTTGACTCTTTGGTCCCTTATTTGGAGGGTGGGCATATTTTTTATGGCCCTTTGACTATTTATGCTAATCCTAGTTGTGTTCTTCCACTATTAGAACAAAAATTAGAGCTATCTACTTGCATGTCTCCTTCCCTCATTTGCTAATTTGTTGTATAATGAAGTTCAACAAATATGACCAAATTTTGCAAAAGGCCAACACCTTAAGCATGAATATCTTTGTACAATTTCACTTTATGTTTTGTGCTCTAGTGGTCATTACTGCATGAAGTATGGTCTTTGAATCCCTTCCAACCAGGATTTAAACAAAAGGGGTGTGTGTATGTGTGGGTGTGGGTGTGTGAGCGAGTGACCAAAGTAATCCTTAAAATTATTGGATCCTTTTGTTAGGTGCAATTCGCAATTTTTTTGAGGTTAGAGCAACCTTTTTTTGACATCTTTGTTTTGCATTTTTTTCACAAGGAAATATAATTAATCCTTTCAAAAGCTAATAAAATCACTCATGCCCATCTTGCAACAACTCTTTCCAAGAAAAACATTTAGCATATGAACCTAACATTAACATATTAAATCACCATCAAACTGTCCATATTATATGAGCCTGGAAATAATTAAATGACCACCTAAGATGGAAGAATTTTCACAAACAATGTACAGAAGAGAACAATACCCAATCAAATTGCAAAAATGTACCTTGAGGCAAATGCATCTCATATAACCTTAAAATCAATATATGGTGTCAGGAATCCATAGTGTTCAAATCAATTTTTTAAAACTTAGACTTGGAGTTTAATACACATGCAGACACTTTATCTAGACGTGGTCTTGTGGCCTTAGAGAGGTTTATTCATTTTAAGGAGTGGTGCAGGGGTCTACATTTTTCTACAGGCAGTTTTCCTGTTTTTGGCTCATAGATGGAGATCTTTCTCCTCGTTTCTATTTTTTTGTACTTAGCGATTATATATACCTTTCCTCTTCTCTTTTTGGTTTGTTTCCCCATTGATGACTTTTCCATCCATCCACATTGTTAAAATTTAGTAAAATATTGTACAAATTTATTATCAAAATTGTAATTTTCCATTGCCATTATGACACAACTAAAAATGACTAATTCACATTAATCGTTGTTATCTAGTCATATTTATATTCCCGTGACTAAATTAGTCATTTATGTTAGTCATTTTTATTTAGTCACTTATAGTTATCTAGTCATATATTTTATCCCGTAACTAAATTAGTCATTTATCTTAGTCGTTTTTTGTAGGCTTATTTAAAATTGCTCAATTTTAGTCGTTTATCCCTTGAAAAAATAGTGGTGACTAACTTTTTTAGTTTCCTAGTCACTTATCTCTCATTTTGTACTAGTGCTAGGACTGAAATCAGAAGCCAAAGAGCTCTAAAAATCCCTTGAACCTAGTTCCTACTACAACCACTCAGGGTCCCAAAAAGAGAAATATTTTTTACAAAACAATTGTGTTTACAAGAAAGCTCAGAAAAAACACCCCTGGAAAATACACCACTTCAGTCTAACTGATAACCAATAATAACAAGAAAGTCCTTTTGAGTGTCGAGAGTACTCAAGGAACTCTGGGAAGAGGAAGTAGACACTGGAAACCAAATAAAAACCAAATCATAGGTTATGTGACGAGGATGGAACCCTCATCAACCTTTACAAAGTCCACAATTTCTTCAAAAAACAAGACTCCTTCGGGTTTCCCCATCGCATTCTTTGAAAGATGATAAGCTAGCTAGTTGTGAGCTCTAAAAATGTGAGTGAAGGTAAATGAAGAAAACAAATATTTCATAATTTCAGTTATGTTACACCAATGTTGTAGTAAGGACACCTTCAAAGAAGATCTATTATTTTCCCAGTCATAGATTACCTTTGAGTCACCATAGATATGCATGATGTTGATATTTATTTTATGTGCATAACAAATAAGAGCATGCAGGGCAAGAAGTTCATCCCATGTATTCGTGTCCATGCCACATCCCATCCAGAGCAAGAACTGATGGTTGTCTGAGTATATTATCAACAATCCACATCCACTACTACCTGCGTTGGAAGCTCCATCAAAGAACCAGAATTCCCTTATCACGAAATACAAGTTTGTTACCATTTTTTGTCTTCTTCCCCAACTGAACTCTTTGATACTCATTATACCGGTTCAAAATTTCGATGCTCGTTATCAGTTGGCTTGTTTCCATGTCTTTAAATGTCCTGATGTTCCTAGTTCTCCAAATTCCCCACCAGATGAAAGAGTGAAGCTTTTTGTGGTGAGGACAGCACTGGATCTAATCCGGTAAGGCTGATTCGAGGGTAGCTTACTTCCATTGGTGAGAAATAAGTAACAAACAGGGAGTCTCCTTCCAAACATCCACATAGAAGGGACATGACAGAAAAATATGATTTACAGATTAAGAGTTGTCCCTACACAGCAGGAAAAGGTTGGGACCTATAAAGCCCCAAGAGATCAAGTTGTCCCAAGTAAGGATTTTGTTGTGCAGACATAGCCACATAAAGCACATAAATTTTAATGGGGTGTTCCATGACAAAATACTTTTGTTCCACCAACACACAGGAGTAATCAACAATTCTGAAGCCATGTGATTATACACGCCCTTGTTATAAATTTGACCATTTTTCCTATTGAAGGCCCAGATGAGATAGTCCTCCTTATCCAAAATCCTAATGCCCAAATGATTGATCCCATAAACAAAATGAATCCATTATACTGATACCTCCTCAGATAGGTGCAAATCTTCGATAGAGTACCAATATGGAGTAAATCCCAACCTATTCTGAGCATGAGCAACTCTATAACAACCCGCGTCCTTTAACTGTAAGATGAGGATGATCAACAACTTGTAGAAATAATCACCACCAATAAATGGATCTATCCCTGGTTGAAGCATATAACCATTTCCAATCTGCCATGCTAGGCCTATCCCAATCCAAGGGTAAATTTTCATCATCCCAAGCCAAAAGGAGAAGCTCCCCGAGCCTACTTGTTTTTGTTGTGGATCCAATGAACCAGAGGCAAATTCTTCATATATTTAGCATACAAATGTCTCTCCAGAACCCTTTCCCAAAAATGTCTCTCCATAAACTTTTGACACATAAAGCATCTTTGAACCAGAACATGTTTTTTAAACCCTGGCCTCCCAAGGACATGGGAAGAGAGATGCTCTTCCAGTTTTCCAAATGAAATTTTTGCTTATTCAAACTCCCTGCCCAAAGAAAGAGTATCATATTTTTCCTCAAAGTCTGAATAATAGACACAGGAATGGAGGCCAAGGAGAACCGGTACACTAAGATGCTTACTAGGACAACCTTCAAAAGGATGAGTCTACCACCCAACGAGAGCAATTTGAATGCCCAACATCCAATTATGTTTTTCCTCTTCCTTATCAGCCAAGTCCAATCCTTTTTAACATAGTGGTTAGGCTTGAGACAATAGCCCAAGTACTTAAAACCATTAACTAGAACCTCTCATTTATAGGGCATGAACTTTTGGATTTGAGACAATAGTTGATTTATTCTTGTGCTTGATGGAATGAATGGCCTCTTGCGAGACTCCTAAAGCATCCAGAATCTGCCTATTATCAGGAACCCAAACTGTTCTCTAGATATGCAATCATTTAGCTTTGGTTTGATTCTTTTAGCAATGATCTTGGCGATGATTTTGTAGACAAGGTTGCAGAGGGCTATCGGCCTGAAGTCATCAAACGAAGAAGGCTTAGACATTTTGGGGATGAGAGCTACAAATGTAGCATTAAGAGCACCAGACACAAACCACTTCACCCGAGACTCCTCCACCACCTGTAATAATTCGAGACCCGTCAACTCGAAAAAGAAAGAAAGCAGCTCCACAGTCGAGCTGTCAGGGCGTGGACTCTTGTCCTTGGAAAGCTTGGCAATGGTGCTCTCCAATTCCTCTAAAGTGACTTCCTTGCCTAAAAGAAGACCATCTTCTTCCGAGAATAATCGAGGATAAAGTTTGATCACTTCAAGTTGGGAGGCAATGTTAGAGGACTTTGGATCTTTGAACAAAGAAGAAAAATGGTACACTGCTGCCTTTTCCAGATCTTTCAGTGAGTAAATGACCCTACCATCATAATCATAACATCTTCCCGAAAAAGTTAAAATATTTTATTAAATAATAAACACTAATAATAGTATTTTCAGAGATGCTAAATGCGGTACTTTCCATTTCTAAGAAGGACAAGCTTTCCCATTCATTCGTATCAGTAAGAAAATGATATGCAAGAAAGAGTATCATTACTGAAGGAGAAACCACCAATCTGCTGAAACGAGAATTCTTGAAAGAAATACAAATTATATGCAACTCATGCGAGTGTAATAGACGGTTGATTATCGTTCTTGTTGCGAGTGTTGTCATTGTTGGGAGTTGATCACACTGTTCAAGGATGGGAGCTCACCGGCCGCCCCGTCGATAGTTACAGAAGATCCAAGATGGCGTTTTCTGTTGGCGATGGATTGGGTAAGCCTCATCCCATCTCCAATTTTATATCTTATGGAAAGCCCTTCAATGTTAATATCAAGCCAGATCAGATCCTACTATTTGAAAGAACTATCTGTTCTATCAGATTGTATGTTTATTGGTGGTATTTGCGTTTCTGCAGTCTTTAAAATGGGTGGTGGAGACGCAGATATTGCTCAAGTTTCCATGTCTGACTACAAACTCTGCAGGGTTCCTGACCATTGTAAATCCGGTAAAAAAATTGATGATAACAGTGGTTGCCAACAACACTAGGAGTAATAGTAGTAATAATAATAGAGCAGGATTTATATTTCGGGGGACATATCCAAGGATGGGATTCAGTGGCCATGGTACAGGCGCAGGCCATGGCAACGGCGGCGCCAGTGGAAATGGCGGCGGCGGTAGAATCCCAAAAGGTCATTCTGGAAGGCGGCGCAGCAGCTCCACGCCACAGCTTTCTGCTGTGGATTTCAAGTTTCGGATTGTAATGGTTGCCTTCTGTTCAGTGTTATTAGCAAGCCCAGTTTTTGTTTAGGGGCCACTCGCCCATTCATTTCCTGATTCCTGTTACATTCTCCTCGTCTTCTCGGATACATTCTTTCCGCCTTGTTATTATTTGGATTGCCTGGATGGGAATATCATCATTTTAGGGTTTCTTCTATAAAGATTTGCTAGTGTGCTCGATCAGAAGATTATTTGATTGGAATCAATATGAATGATATGATGTTCATCACATGCCAATTTTTTTTTTTCAAAAGTTTTTATTTGGTCACATCAGAGTTTAGAACCAAGGTGCTTAAAGAATTTTCAAAAGCTAGAATGGGGTCTATCACAAGTGGGGAATTTTCAACAGCTAGGATGGGGTCTATTGTGGGGTTTAACGTAGGGTATTGTTATCCCAACGTCTAAAACAAGATCTTGTCTCATTGGATGGGTGGTTATTGTGGGGTATTATTGTCCCTTAGATTCCAAGGATGGTTTGAGTGACTAGTTTTATCTCTTATATCTTCGAAAGTAAGATACATTCACTTCCACCTAGTTGAGTAATGCTCGATTCATATTACCTTAGCAATGGTCTTTGAATGTTAAGTGACCATGACTTTGCCAAATGGACTTTGGATGTTAAGTGAACATTATAGTTAAGAAAGTACGATGAGTTGGTAGCTGCATGGTGGAGAGTTGTGAATTTTACTCTCTCCACCTAGATACAAGTCCTCAATGACACATTGGCTTATTGTGATAAAGCTAGAAGGGCATCTCGGCCCTTGCTATGTCACAAGTTATTAGTATATCTAGCACCTCAAGTTTCTTAAACTTTGATAGTTGTGAGATAAATATGCAAGGAGGAATAACATTACTTGTGAACTAGATTTATCCAATAGGCACCAAGGGTGGAAGCTTAGTGAGCTTAGTAAAGACTCATTGATCTTGCAAACTAGATTTCTTGTAACTTTTTGTAATGTAAGGTGGGATGATCTCGCAATAACCCTCTTTCTTAACTTTGTTTAAGATTATTTTATTCTTCTTTTTCTTTTCTTTTTGAAATTAGTGATTTCTATTTGATTTGAAAAGAAGTTACATATTGGATTATTCTTACCGATTAAATTCTCTGTCAAACAATTCAAATAAGACCCTAAGTCTATCTAATGTTGAATTCCTAGCAAGGTCCCTAAGACATGCAGAAAGGTTTCTTTCAAACAATTCAAATACGACCTTAAATCTCTCTAATGTTGAATTCCTAGTAGGATCCATAAGACATGAAGAAAGGTCTAGTTCAACCACTATGAACAACATAGATGAAAGAAGCACACACACTTAAGCATTGTGTCAATCCCATGTTCAGAAGTAAAGAACTGAAATGGTGTTTTCATTTACCACTAAACAATCCTTTGATTCTTTCACCATCATAAGTAGAGTATTGAAATGATGTTTTCATTTACCACTAAACCATCCTTCAATTCCTTCACCATCTAAAAGCCAATGGCTATTTGGAAACCTCTTGAAAGGCAATCACCTTCAAAATTGAGCTCTCACTATAGACATGAAAGAAGGAAATTAAGTTAAAAACATATGGCATTCTTAGAACACAATCAAAGAGGGTGCCTTATATTCCTTTAACTTTGGTTTCTACTAGTAGCTTTTGAAAAAATCCGTAGTTCAGTTTCCCCTATTAGGTACTCCTTATTACTATCAAGATATCCATCTTTGCCTAGACATTGCATGTGTATGAGCACAATACAAGGGTTTTATAATTTACACCTCTTATTTGCACAAAGTACAATTAATTAGTCCTTGTCGATTCCTTTTTTGTAGAAGTCCCCATGTTAATGTTTTGTTCATAATGGTCAACCACATAAAAATCCTCAATTTCAAAGGTGATCATATCTTCAACAATGGCTTCCATATCCATTCAATGATTGTCTTCTAGTCTTTCATTAGTAACATTGCATTATACCTCAATCCAAGATTGTAGATCCCAAATGCTAGGTTCTTAGTCCATACTAGCTCATCCTCTACCTGTCTTACACAAGCATGACTTACCTTTAATCTTGATATGTGCACCTCCCATTGCTCACCTTCCACTCCTTCTAGTCTTATAAGATCTATTTCTTTCCATTCTTGTTGCTAGATAGTAGTGAGTTATGTATATGTTGCCTCGACTAGAGTAAATATCCCTTTCCCTTGGAAGGATTTTATTAATTAACAGGTAATTTGTATTCATATCCACTCCCCACCCATGGGTTAGACCTTTTTTAATTTTCCAAGTAACATATCCCAAGGAAAATCCCTAAGCTCTTCCCCTCATTCCAAGGATGGTACCCAATGTAAACCCTAGATTCTTCAAGGCACAATGTCAGGTCAACAACAATGCTCAAAGTTGTTACAATAATATACTCACTATAATTTCAACATGCTACTTATGGGAATAATACCTAGGTGGGAAGGATAACACTCCATCTCACAACCACTTGGGGTAGTTCCAATTGAAAACCCATGGGTTAGACCCTACCCTAACCTTTTTTCCATCTCCTACCCTTCAAACCAACCAATGCCCTATCAAAGAAAAATCTAATACAATGGATTTCTAGACTATAGACACATTATGAATGTTCATGGAAGGACCCTTAATCCACTCTTCAACAATAAGAGGTTCAATGTATTTTTGAGTGATGACTTAATTCTAGGGCTTATACTTTAATGTAAGCCTCAATAGACTATTGGCAATTGACGCCTTCCCAAACTAGTGTATGTTTTTAAGACCCAACACAATAGTTCCTTGGATTTATCTACGATCTAAAATTAAAGGGAATCCCTTCTCTTTCTATTTTCCTAGGTAATAGGAACCTACAACATATCTTCCTTACATTTTCCAAATATAATATTTTGGATATATAACACAATGAGTGCCAACATACTTGAATTGTTTCCAGTATTGATTTCACTAGGCATGATCTCGCTCCCTTGGCTACCCATTTGTCGCACCACATATTTATTATCGTTTCTACTTTTGCAATAAGCCATTCCCAATCATTAGTCCCAATAGAATTTGGGCTTTTAAAAATCCTAAATACGTGAAGCCTACTTGAAGATCAATGCATTGATAGTGAGACACTTGAAGGAGTAACCTATCTTGGTCCTCTTCTACCCCATTAAAAGAAATAGAATATTTATGCAAATTTACCTTCATACACATTACTTTTTTTTTCCTCGGTAGACCTTCATACACATTACTATGCTATATGGCTTGACAATTTCCTCCAACCTATTACCATCTCTCCAAGAACTATCACAAAACAATAATACATCACCTTCAAAAAGCAATACAAACTAATAAAGAGGTCTCCTTAATGCCCTTTTAAGCCTTCAAATTTGATCAGAAAAAGAAAAGGGGACATTGGGAATCCCTCCCTTAGTCCTTTTCAAGGTCTGAAAAACTAGATGTTGAGCCATTAATTAATATTGCAAAGGTCAATTAGGATAGGGACCCCATAATCTAATCCACCATAAAAAAAAAGAAACTAGTTTATCAACATTAATCTCAAATATAGCCAATTTGATCTACCATATACCTTAGAAAGGTCCAATTTCAAAACCATAGGTGGTAGTTTCTTATTTTTATGGAATGCAATCCTTATTGCTTCACTCCAATGGCATCATGGATTTTCCTTCCATGAATAAATCTAAACTATGCATTAGAATGGTCTCAATTTTTTTTTATTAAGCCTCAAAGCTATTTTTGTCGTTGTTATCTTGTAAATGCAATTGCACAAAGAAATGGTATTAAACTCATCAAATGAAACTAAATTATATTTCTTAGGGATTAGAGCAAGAAAGGTGGTGTTGAATTCTCCTAGAACCCTCTATATATATCTTGATTTGTACCTTTAAGTAATCTTCTTCTATAAGCTTATAAAACACCAAACGGGACTATCCTTTTGAAAATTGTCGAGGACCACTTGTAATTCTTCCTTAGATATTTCCTCCATCAACCTTTCAATTTATTCCTCATCAACAAGGCTTGGAAAATATGTGACCTAATCTAGACAATTTCTTTTATATTTACTATGTCTTTTTCCTTATAAATCCCCTCAATGTGAACCAACTCTAATTCAACATGTCCTTTAATTTTTTTTGGCTTTGGAGCCATTTTCTCTACACATTTCCCATATAGTATTTATGTTTTTTCTATTTTTAGCATAGTTGTGGAGCAGAGAATTTTTTAGGGGCGAAATTTCGCCAATTGGCTATTTTTGGTTCTTTTTTTCAAAAAATAAATTCGCTATTTGGTCATTTTTAGTTTCCCGTATCGCCTATATTTACATAAAACATGTTTTTTATCATAATATTCGCCAAAATTTACAAGTTTCAGTAGTAAATTGTATGTTTCATATTTAATATTCGCCTACCAATCTATATATATGTTTTTTTCAATCCAAAATAATCGCCTAGAATACTATACTTAAGTATAGTTTTATAATCCTTAAAAAATACCTTGTTGTGGAGCACTTTGTGTTGTCAAATCCCTTGGCCAACCACAAAGCTTTGTTCTTGAGCCTCCCTAAGGCCTTATTTTCTACTAGTAGTTCCTCTTGTTTTCTTCCACAGTCCTCAACCTTTCTTTTGAGGTCTCATTGTGAAATGCTTCTACATCTTGTGCCAATACTTTGGATATTTGATTTTCAATTATGGCTAGGCCTTGCACATCCTTCATATGCTTAGATGTTCCCATGATGATACTACATTCTTTATTGTCTTAAGGCTAGCAACATACTAGATATTGGTTGACACCCTTAAGTAGACATCATAAAGTTTCCATTCAGATTTACCTAAATATTTATAGAGTTTGACCTTTGGAAACTATTGTTTGTCTCAAGGAAGGTCCCAATTTTATCCCCATTAGATATAATTTAAGCATATAATGACTAAAATTCTAATGGCAAGCTCAACAATTTAGCCCAATTTAAGTGTCAAAACATGGACTCTGACTTTTCAAGATTAAGGGCATAAAACCCCACAACCATTACATTCCCAAAATATTACGAGTATCCTCTCTTATAAAAATGAAGGCTAGCCAACCCCTTACCATCAAATGAAATTCCGGATTGTAGGATAGTTATGGGATTCCAATCCCAACCCTTCTTTTGAACTCATGTTTGTTATTGTCCTACTAAAGAAATGCCCTGCTAGGGATTGGTTTTCCATTTCCACAACCTAGTGCATCTTAATGTCCTCGCATAGAAAAAAATTTAACTTATTTTTTCATAGTTTAACACACGTCCTCCCTCCCTTCATTGGATTAACTTGCAAAAAAACACTCTTTTTGGTTTCACCTTCTACATATCCTTTTCCA
Organism: Larix kaempferi; assembly: GCA_027924585.1. NCBI lineage: Eukaryota > Viridiplantae > Streptophyta > Pinopsida > Pinales > Pinaceae > Larix > Larix kaempferi. Next base: position 23,420,738 of record BSBM01000299.1, read on the forward strand.
ACCAAGGATCATTTTAGGGGTGAAATTTAGCCCATGTGCTATTTTTCCATGTTTTTTTCCAAAAAACGATTTGCCAATTTGCATTTTTTGAAGCCCCATTTCGCCCAATTTTGATGGGGTAAACTTGTTTCACTCTAAAAATCACCAGATTATTATATAAACTATATAAAATCCTTAGAAATTGAAATAACTTTAGAAAAATATTGCCAAATATTTTATAGTTGACATTTTAAGAATTGTAAGATTTGCCAAGGTTCATACACTTTTAAATAAGTATGAGTCCTTAAAATTTTCCTTGTTGCCAACGGATTCTTGGAGATTTCCCAAGCCTTCAATCCCTTCTAGTTCACCTAACCACACTAGGTCTACCTTGGTATTCCCCTATGTTGCCCTACAATAGTGGTGTAATAGAGTTTAGAAATATCAAATCCTTTGTCATGTTTGATCTGTAAACAATCTTAACTTCACCATTCTTTGCCAAGGGAGATGATGAAGGATTAACCATACTTGAGAAAGAACAAACCCCTATCTTAATAGGTATTTTCACACAAATGACTTTATTGACTTCATATGGAGCTTCACAAAGCTATCAACTTCACATCTAAACCCTCTCCTTTCATCATATATTATGTAACTAAGGATTTGGGTATGATTTGTATAAGAAATGTTTAAGGATCCATATTTATTTGAAGTTTTAAAAACTTTAGTAAATCTTTCTAATTTTTAAAATTTGAAATATAAAATTTAACAATACTTTTATAAAAATATTTAGAATTTTAAAATTTTTATTTAATTCTAATTTTTTTAACAATTTTAAAATAAAATTATTTTATTTATAAAATCTAAAAAAATTAATTTTTAAAAATTAAATATTAAACCATTTATTTTTTGAAAAAAAAACATAGAAAATTAAATCAATGTAATTTTATCACAAAAGATTTTTTCAATATTTGTAAAGTTTTTTTAAAGTATCTTACTTTTAAGGGGATCTTTAAAATATTAAATGAGTGTCTCATCCATGAATGAAGCAACTATAGGTCATCCTCCTTAGATTGCCATATTGTGCAGGAGGTTTGTGACTTTATTTTATGATCTTCTTTCATGCGAGAATTCAATGAAATAAGTTACTATAAGCCATTTTTTTAACCATATAAATTTAGGATTTTGCTTTCAAGTAGCTTTTAAAGATGATCCTTTACACACTTGTCGAAGGATATTGTTATCGATTCTTGTCAAGATAATTTTGACTTTAAAATTTCCTAAAAAATAAATTTTAAATTGATTGGTGTGAAAATGAAAATTTATCAATAATTATGAAAGGATCATTATTTATGTAAATTTATATAAAATTGTTCGTCCGTAACAAAATTAATTAAAAAAAAAACATATAAAATCCCAAGATCTCTCACTTAACATTAATAATGTTAATGACTGACCGTATTCCCTTTTTTAATCGACGCTCACGTGATCAAACATGCCGGTCATTAGCCATCCCAATTTTTAATTACTAAGCTTACACGCTATTATTACACGTCGGTATATGGAACTAAATTATCGAGAATTCCAGTGGTGTCCACGATCGAGATGAGAATATATATATATATTAATGATATTTTAAGTTCATATCCATCTAGACATTGATTTTTTTACTATATAAATTTTAAATTAAAAATTTAGAGTATATTTTATTTTCAAATTCGACGTGTATCTCATTATAATTAGAAATATTATTAATTTTGTAAATTTTGTCTTTGTTAATATTAATTTTAAGGTAGGTGTGTATGAGACTCTTTATTTGGGGTTTAAGTCACATACCTTACGTTCTCCATATTTGAATCTCTAACTTCCCTAGAGGAAACACCCATGCCTAATGGTTAAGATGGGTTAACAAACTTATGACATATAATAATATAATTATTTATTTGCTAATCTTTTTTAATGTTACAATATGGGTTTCTTCACGAGTGGGAAAGGTTTAATTTTTGTGTGGGCCTAGTCTGAAGCCATGGGGTCAACTTGAGGTAGTGGTCAAACATGTTGTTGCACCCAAAGAGATTGCATTAGATGATCTCGTGACCCATGCACAATAAGTGGATCAAATCCCACCCCCATGTCCTTCAAAATTTTAAGTCGGTTGAGTTGCATTCAAGCGGTAAATCAGTTGGAGTTTTCCATCACTGGTCTAGGTTTGATTTTCAGAGTGAGGGTGCTAGCATCTGAAACTGAGTGTCGTTAGAGTGAAATGTCTCAGGAGTGATACAATATAAGTCCTTGACTATGGCCCAAAAATAAGAGTTATTATTGTTGTTGTTAGTTATATATATATATATATATATATATATATATATATATGAATGGGCTAATCTTTACTAAGATGCATTGATTTGCATGTATTATAACGCAAAAGCTTTTCAACTATGCATTATTGATCCATACTCTAGTATGCATCAATAATATAATAAAAGTATCACATATTTATATATATTTTAAAGAGCATTGACTTGTTTTTATTTATTTATACCTATATCATACTATTATGTATATAATGTTTCATTAATTTAGTTGGTCACACATACACATATACCTTTTTTAATTCGTAACTCAAATTTTATAAAATCTCAAGTAATTACTACATATTTAATATCTCCAATGTCAACTATGTAACGCATTCATGCATCTGGAAATTTATAGATACCACGCATGAATGTAGTGTCTCAAACTCATAAAAAAAACCAATAAAGAACAAAGAACCAGTAGGCAAAGGAGATCTGAATACAAACAGTGGATCTAATAACAGTAAAAAAAATATCTATGAAAATTTAAAGAGCCTTACCTGATTAGATGACCTGGTAGTTACCTTGACAGCTCCAATGCCTGCAACTAAAGGTGGGGGGACAACTCTCCACCCAACCAACCCCCAGCCATTGGCTGAGGCCCCCGAACCCCCAAAAATTAACCATATGTCAGAGCTTGCTTGCTTGCTTTCCACTTTCTGCCAACCTCTTTCTTTTTCCATTGCTCTTCCAAAGCTCTCCTTCCAAAATGCCAAAAAGACCCAAAATATCCCCCTCTCTTCTTCTCCTCCTCCTTTTATCTCCCCTTTTTCTTAATTTCTTTTAATGCAATTTGTTTTCCTTCATTTTTCTTTCATATTCCTTTTTATTATTTACCCTTTTTCTTTTCTTTTTTTTCATTTCATTATAAATATTCCACAAATATGCATATGTGAGGGTCGTTACAAACTACTTAGTACACTTTGGATATTCCAAATGACAATGGTGTTTTCTTGCCCACCTATTATTTACTATTCAACTATTTTCTATCAAAATTTTCTTAAGAGGTAGGTACTATCGTATTGATGTTAATCTCACTTGTTTATATCTATATTTTTCAAACTAGGAACCCACATTGGAGGCATGGTAAGCCTAGGGCCAGCCTTAATGGTGGATGGAAAAATGATATGCCCAATGGGGAAGCTGCCACCAGGGTTTCACGAGGTATAAAGGTTCTAACCTGAGCTTCCCTTTGGAAATCAATGAAGCCCCACTATTGGCTCTCACCCTCAACCCCCTTATATCCAAACTCAATATAGCCAGTATGTTGTATTTCATGGGAATTGTTGAATATTTTTGTGTAACAAATTAGGAATGATAAATGAGGGCTCAAATTATTGTGAAATTAGATTAAAAAAACATTGAGAGGTTTGATATAATTAAAGGATGGATACAAGAGGTTAAATTGTAACTAGGTTTCTATATTTTTGGCTTTATGTTTGGGACTAAGGCAAGTTGTTTAAGGAAATATATGACCTATTGCTAAAACCTCAATGTGAATAGCATGGGATATTGACCTTCATTTATATATAGATATGTCTTGAAACCACCTTTTTGGTTTTAGATTCCATCCTAGAACTGCTTCTAATTGGATAAGGGCTTGTCTTTCTTGAGTGTAAGGAAACATGTTAACAACTCAAGATCAAAGGCATATGAGTGTAAGTCTACCGCCTTATTATTTTATGTAGCTAGATTTTATTGGAACACAATAATGTTGTTACACATCAAGTTTTTGAAATTGTATCAACATAACCTAAATCAATAACTATGAATGTTAATATTTTTTCCTACTATAAAAAAATACAAATAAAGAAGAAAACCAAAGATTTAACTTCATGATCTCTTTCTTACAATTCACAGCACTCAATTACTTGAACCAACCCACCTAAAATAAATATTTATGTGAGATATGAAAAATCACTACCTACCTTATTAAATGACACAAGTTTTTAAATAATAAAATAACTTGCAAGAATGAAGATTATTTGTATACTCCTAGGTTGAAGAATTCTAAACCATGTGCTACATCAAATAACCGTAACCATTAAATATGTGTCTAAATAGATAAGTTAAATCATGTCAATTTCATAATATAAGAAATATATATATATATATATATATGAAGTGCGTAAATGAAAAAAAATATTAAGCAACAAAGTTTATTTAATTTGAAAAATATTTCTTATATTTACAAAGGAAAAAATATAATACAATAGGGTATGCACATATGCAACCACATTCTTATCTTCAAAAAAATAAAAAATCTACAAATATGTTCACATCATCTTTTTCAAAGATTCGAAAATAGCAACAAAATTATAGTATGCATGTGGCTCCAATCCTTTAATCTCTTTGATTAACAGAGAACCTTTATCTAACAGCTACATTCGCACCTCATTTTCCATAGCTGACAAAAAGCAACCAGAGAACTAATCTCATTTTCAAAAATATATTTGCACTGAAGCGTCCAAAGAACAAACAATGTTGAAACCCTCGGGTAGTACCAAACACCACATACTTAAGAACATACTAGAGCTCCAACATCACGTAGTAGAACTTCTCTCCAATGTAACCTCCCTTGCAAAAAGGTTGCATGCTTAGACTGAACAAATCCGAACAAGACCTAACAAAAGAGCATTCCCAGAAAAGATGCTTAATTGTTTCCAACTTGAGGCAGGAAGGGAAAAGTCCATTTGAGAGACCACATTTTGCAATTCGTCCCTTGGTAGGAAGGCCTTGGTATATCACTAGCCATGCAAACACCCAAAGCTTGTAGCTCACCCAAATTAACTGCGCAATATGTGATCTTTTGATCCATCTTCTCTCTACGTCATTAGACATCCATCGTGAATTAAGAACAAGGCTATGCTCATGCTACTTATGAATAAGAATGCACAACCTCTGAGAATCATATTGAAACAAGGGGCACCCAAAAATACATTCCCAATCACGCCAAAAAGGGCCAGGAAACCACTCCAAAGGGATCTAGCAATAAAGTTTATTAATTATAAAAATAAAGATAAAACAATTCTATAATATTCCTAAGGATAATAAAAATAATATTATTATTGTATTTTTTATTATTAAGCTTAAGAAAAAAACATTGAATAATTAAATATTTTATATAAAAGACATCTAACAATATCATTATTAATATTTTGAAAAAAAAAAATCTAACATTATTATTATTATTATTAAATCAATATTTTTAATTCATAAAGGAGTCACTCACATTATTACGCTATGGAACCACATTATTAAGGTTATACTCGAAGCCACCATTACATTAATCTTAGTTAGATTTTCACGAAACACAATTTTATAATGTTTTAGCAAAATTTATTATTAAAATGGAATTTTTTCAAAATTAAAAAGTTTTTTCCCCACAACAGGTGCCCTTAGATTGATGACATGCATTATAGACATGACCACCAATGATAAAGAAAAGTGTGGAAAACCTTGTAGGAGGGAAGGTGTTAGTTGTCACTCCATTGGCCTTTGCGTTACCACCTCTACTGCAGTGAATTTATTTCGTGTGATGTACGCTCTTCTGCTTCTCAACTGGTTCTTGGTAAAGGCTCTAGTAAAGGCTGCTTCTCAACTAGTTCTTGGTAATGACTGCACCATCATTGGTGCAGTCATTTTTTTCATCATCTTCATATAATCACATCATTGCCATCATCATCACCACCACCATCATCGTCGTCATCATCATCATCATCATCATTGTCATCGTCATCATCATGGACATCATCGTCGTCGTCATTAATGGTATTTTCATCGTCATCGCCATTCATGTCATTGTTGATGATGATGATCATGATGACCTGGATGAAAATGAAAAAGATAATGATTATGACGATGAAAATGATTCCATTTTAAGAATTGGGAATATTCACCAAGGTCATTGGCATCATCATCGTCATTGCCATTGTCATTGTCATCATTAGCATCATTGTAATTGTCATTGTCATTGTCATCATAACCATCATCATTGTTGTTTTCATCATTGTCATTATCATCATATTCATCATTCATGTCATCATCATCAACATCATGACTATAAACATTGTCACAAGTTTCTCATCAAATCAGTTTATAAATCCCATCATTACTTTTAACCTTGTCAGCCAAGAATGGTTTTTTGGGTTAATATTTTGAATTGACCTAACATTTGGTGCTAAAGTGGACGAATAATGTGCCTAGTTTTGCACCTAGACAACCTAGCACAAGGAGAATTTAAATGTAACTGATTTGGGATGCTAAAGTGGATGCATATTACATCACCTTTAATGCCATCCCAATATAATGCGCTTATTTTTGCACCTAGACAATCTAACATAAGAAGAAAATAAATGTCCACTTTATTTCCATCCCGATAGAATGTGCCTCATTTTAAACCTAGACAACCTAGCATAAGGAAAATTTAATTGTAATTGATTTAGGATGCTACTCTAGGTGTGAAGTGCATCTAGTTTGGTTCCTAATTTGAATTTTTATCATTATTAGGACCATAAGGAAAAAGGGAAATGTTAGTAATGTCATGGAGAATGAAGATGATTATTACGATGACAATGAGAATGAAATGAATGACAATGATGATGATGACGGAAATGATGATGATGACGATGAAAATGATGATGATGGTGTCAAGGAGGAGGATGGAAATGATGATCACGATGACGATGATTACAACCCCAATCCTTTTACTAAAAATAGATTACATTGGGATAAAAAAAACATGGGCCAAAACTGGACCAAAAATAGCCAATTTGGCATAGGCTCTATGCAAAGAATATAACACATACCCAACAATAACAATGACAATAATTATGATCGACGATGATGATGATTTCCACTTTATTTCCATCCCGATAGAAAGTGCCTCATTTTGAACCTATACAACCTAGCATAAGGAAAATTTAATTGTAATTAATTTAGGATGCTACTCTAGGTGCTAAGTGAACCTATTTTGGCGCCTAATTTGAAGTTTTATCATTATTAGGACCATGAGGAAAAAAGGGAAATGTTAGTAATGTCATGGAGAATGAATATTATTGTAACGCCCCTCACCCAATCCGACCATCAGGAGGGGACGCTAGGCAAAATCTGGGCTTTCAAATTTCGCCCCAGATTCATAATACGAATTTCAACAACAAAATGTGTGCAGGATGCAAATAAACATGCACAATGGAATTCAAATATATCCACACACACATCTAATTGCGCCGAGAGGCGCTCTACAGCCTAGTATGAGGGAGATCTTGTAACATGTGAGTGTTTGTCGAGTTTGTCGAATGTTTGTCGAGTAACAAAATAATACAAAGTAAACAAAAAAGAATAATACAAAGTAAAAAGTAATAAATATTATGTTGGCCATAAACAAAAAAGAATAATACAAAGTAAAAAGTGAATATGAGACTTAAACTAGAGACTTTAGACCTTAGGATTAGGTGATAAATATTATGTCGGTCATAAACAAAAAAGAATAATATAAAGTAAAAAGGAAATATGAGACTTAAACTAGAGACTTTACTTTTTACTTTTAATACAAAGTAAAAAGTAAATATGAGATTTTAGAGTGTTTGTCGAGTAACAAAATAATACAAAGTAAACAAAAAAGAATAATACAAAGTAAAAAGTAATAAATATTATGTCGCTCATACACAAAAAAGAATAATACAAAGTAAAAAGCAAATATGAGACTTAAACTAGAGACTTTAGAGCTTAGGATTAGGTGGCTCAGGTATTGCACTCAAGGAGCTATTTAAGGATAGGTTTGCACCTTGGGAGATTTGATTCCTCTCAGGGCTTGATAGAGACTAGGATTTGGATCTATGCCGGTATGCAATTACAAGCATAAACATTACAGACATCAAATAAAACATTTCCAGATTTAAACACATAAAAATATTTATCTTTATCCAATGCAGATCCAAGAAACTGGCTATGTAAGAGCGCTTTTCAACCCAACCGTAGGCACTATGTCTAGCATATACTATTTCTGTTGCTGAGAGGCCACCCCCAAGCTGGGCTATGAGGCCACCAGGGAGAAGGAAACACCTATAGGCTTCTATCTCTCAACCCACAAGCAAATTCTTCTCTATGTGCTTAGCCAAATGCTCTTACAGACCTCTACAAGGGTCTCACTCAGCCCTCATAGCCTTGGATTTCACAATACCTGCCCCACACAACACCCTTCTAGCTCAGGAATCCCCTTGACCGATCCATAGTTCTCTTGGGTGATCCATCTTGCTGGTGCTTCTAGTGTGTGCATAGAAGAAGTCCAACCTGGTATTGGCTGCTATAGAACCTCCTCCAGCATCAAAATATGGCTTCGTAAGCACCTACGAGCAACAGAACTCAAGGGGAAGGGTTCCTAACTTGCCCAACCTCTCTGCTCACCTACAGCCAACGAAACCCACTTCCAAATCTGCAAAATGGTCTCCAAATTCGATTTTCTGGGTTCACAACAGCATGGTAAATTCGTGGACAACAATGGAGAGCTCTGCAACCTCTAAACCTGCATGAGAGAATGAGACATATGAGGGTTGACTCCAAGAGATATGGAAAAATGGTGAAAAGACAACTGACATGACTTCTTACAGTAGAAGAAATGACTCCTGGCAGCTGCAGACTGACTTATGTCATGACAGAACTGTCACAAAAGTGCATCCAATCCCATGCCTCAATAACTACATGAGGTGACTTTTCCTACCTACCCCACACATGCATTAATGATTGGAAAATGGTCAAAAAAGGAGATAATTGGATTATTCTCAACACATGAAAGAATTTAGGTGAATTCTAAGGTCAACACATGGTAGCATAGTTTTTAGTCACCCATGGACCCCCTTCCTCTTCCCCTTGGTGGAATCATAGCCCCTTTGGTGCTCTTTACACAACCAGTTTTGGACCATTTTATTATTTATGCACATAATATTTACATAATATTCCAAATCAGCATAAAATCCAATTAAACAGTCCAAATGAAATATAAACATCATACATACCTAAACATTCACTAGTCAGGCCTTGGCCTTGAGCTTTGCACTAGGAATTCACACTAGCATATTTACATCATTTACATAATTTGGATAAATACATTCCAATTCAAAACTAGGGGTATTACAATTATTATTACGGTGACAATGAGAATGCCAATGACGATGATGATGACAATGATGATGATGATGATGGTGTGAAGGAGGAGGATGGTAATGATGATGACAATGACAATGAATACAACCCTAATCCTTTTATCAAAATTAGATTACATTGGGCTAAGAACCATGGGCCAAAAATGGACCAAAAAAAGCCAATTTGGTGCATGCTTTAAGGCTGGTGCAAGGTAATGATACCCAATTATGACACGTTAGTTGCAATGACATTCTGGAAAAACAAAAATATTATCATTAAAATGAATTATTAGAGGTACCTACAAAACTTTTTTGGATTAGATATAAATAGATGAAACGTAGAAAAACGGATGACCTTCCGGAATATATAACTTTTATTTATGGAAAAGTGGTATAACCACCCCAAAATGTCATTATTCAAAGATTGGTATGTTATTTTTTTTCTCAAACATAATGCACATGTTTTTGTTGAGCCACCCGTTTTCTATGTAAATTTTCAATTTACAAGAAAAAAAATATGTAGAGGCGTAGGCAACAGAAGAATATTGTGCGAGGCTATTTTTCCAAAATTTTAAAAGTCAATTTTATGTTTTTTTTAAATTACCGAAGTCAGTGAAGCCCTAAAACAACATGGTCAAGTGTTGAGCCACCATATCATGGTCTAAAAATAATCAAAATATTTTATTTTTTTTAGGTTGTAGGTATTTTGTGCTCTTGTGCGGGTTCTCTTCCGTTTTCGAAATAGGTAAGCCAATCAAAATTTATAGGCCAAATAAACGACCTATGTTTTTTACAAATTTGACATGAGTGCAGTTAAAAATGAATTAAAAATAGAAAAAAACAACAGATCTATTCAAAAATTATATATTTAGAATCTGCACACAGAGCTCGACAAGCATGTGCAATTTCATCTACAGTGCACTCGTGGAGCTTATGTGGAACTAGTTGTGAAAAATCGAAAGTTACAGCATTTGATGTTTTTTGCTATAAATCAGGCATAAATCAAACTGAGCCTAGAGGTGCAATCCGAAGCTAATTCCAAGCCTGCAAGGGCACCAAAAACAATTTGAATTCAGGCACGCGCACGCGTGACTGACAGCATGCACACATTAAGAACAGTGTGCACGCGTCCTTGCGCGTACGCGGTATTGTATGCATTTGTATGGTTTATTTAATTTCCTTTGTCAAGGGGATACATGAAGTTGATGAAGATCTGATGATGAAGAAGATGACGATGATGGAGATGTTGATGAGGAAGGGGGAGATGACAATGATGTTGAAGATGTTGATGATGATGTTGATGATGATGAGATGATGGTGATGATGGTGATGATGATGATGATAATGACAATGGTGATGAATATGACGATGAGGATGATGGTGAGGATGATGAAGATGGTGATGATGATGATGACGAATATGATGATTTTGATGATGATGATCATATTCGTCATCATCATCATCATCTTCATCAACGTACTCATATTCATCATCATCCACCACCATCATCATCATCATCGTCATCCTCGTCCTCATAATGATGATGATGACGATGATGACGATGATGATGGTGATGATGATGATCATGTTGTTGATGATGATGAAGATGATGAGGATGATGTGTTGCATATTTGTCATCTTCTTCATCATCAACATCATCATCATCATCATCATCTCCATTAGTCATCATCATCATCGTCATCATCGTCGTCATCATCATCATCATCATCATCATAAGGATGATGGTGATGACTAGTATGATGAGGATGATGAAGATGATTGTTATGATGACTATCATCATCATCATCATCTTCATCATCCTCATCATCATCCACGTCCTCACAATGATGATGATGAGGAGGAGGAGGAATTTGATGATGATGATGATCATGTTGATGATGTGCTGTATATTCCTCATCATCTTCATCATCATCATCATCACCGTCATCATCATCATCTCCAAATTAGTCATCATCATCATCATACTCATATTCATCATCATCCACCATCATCATCATCATCATCATTATCATCATCATATCATCACAACGAAGACGATGATGATGTGTTGCATATTCGTCATCATCTCCAACAACATCTTCATCATCGTCATCATCATCATCATCATCATCATCATCATCATCATCCTCATGCTCGTCCTCACAATTATCATGATGACGATGATGATGACGACGATGATGATGATCATGTTGTGGATCATGTTGTGGATGATGATGATGTGTTGCATATTTTCCATCATCTTCATCATCAACATCATGATCATCATCATCATCATCATCATCATCTCCATTAGTCATCATCGTCATCATCATCATCATCTCCATTAGTAATCATCGTCATCATCATCATCATCAACATCAACATATTCATCATCGTCATCATCATCATCATCATCATCATCTTCATCATCATCATCATCATCATCATCATCATCATCATCGTCATCATCATCTTCGTCATCATCATCATCATGACGAAGATGATGATGACGATGATGATGATGATGATGATGATGATGATGACCACGATGAAGATGGTGATGATGATGATGACGATGAATATGGTGATGATGATGATGATGACTACTGGAGATGATGATGATGTTGATGATGAAGATGATGACGAATATGTTGCACATCATCCTCATCCTCATCATCATCATCACCATGATGATGATGATGAAGATGGCTATGACGAGTATGATGAGGATGATGAAGATGCCAATTATGATGACGAAGACAATGATCATCGTGACCATGATCATATGATGATGATGATGATGGTGAAGATGGTGATGATGATGAATAATGGAGATGATGACTATGAATATGATGATTTTGATGATGATCATCATATTCGTCATCATCATCATCATCTTCATCATCGTACTCATATTCATCATCATCCACCACCATCATCATCATCATCACCATCATCGTCCTCACAATGATGATGATGACGATGATGATGGTGATGATGATGATGGTGATGATGATGATCATGTTGTTGATGATGATGAAGATGATGAGGAGGAGGAGGATGATGTGCTGCATGTTCGTCATCATCATCATCATCATATTCATCATCATCATCATCATCATCATACGCATGCTCGTCCTCACAATGATGATGATGACGATGATGATGAAGATGATGATGATGATCATGCTATGGATCATGCTGTGGATGATGATGAAGATGATGATGATGATGTGCTACATATTCGTCATCATATTCATCATCATCATCAATCATCATCATCATCTCCATTAGTCATCATCATCATCATCACCATCTTCATCGCCATCATCATCATCATCACCATATTCATCGTCATCATCATCATCATCATCATCATCTTCGTCATGATGATGATGATGATGGTGGTGAAGATGGTGATGATGATGATGATGATGACTAATGGAGATGATGATGATGTTGATGATGAAGATGATGACGAATATGATGCACATCATCCTCATCATCATGATCATCTTCATCATCATCTTCATCATCATCACCACGATGATGATGATGACGAAGATGGCTATGACGAGTACGATGAGGATGATGAAGATGCCGATTATGATGACGAAGACAATGATCATCGTGACCATGATCATATGATGATGATGGTGATGGTGAGGATGATGAAGATGGAAATGATGATGACTAATGAAGATGATGACGACGAATATGATGATTTTGATGATGATGATCATATTCGTCGTCATCATCATCATCATCTTCATCATCGTACTCATATTCATCATCATCCACCACCATCATCATCATCATCATCCTCATCCTCACAATGATGATGATGATGAAGATGATGACGATGATGATGGTGATGATGATGATCATGTTGTTGATGATGATGAAGATGGTGACGATGATGAGGATGATGTGCTGCATATTCATCATCATCTTCATCATCAACATCATCGTCAAAATCAGCATCATCATCATCATCTCCATTAGTCATCATCATCATCACCATCTTCATCATCATCATCATCTTCATCATGATCTTCATCATCATCATCATCAGATCATCATGACAAAAAACCATATTTTATTGCAATTGTGATTCCACTTACAGCAGATTAACACTATTCGTAAAATCTTCCACGATGAGGCGGCCCTCCATGACTACTTGATTCTCCTTTACATCTCATCATCTTCATCCTACACTGAGACAAAAAATAACAGGTGCCTAAGATTTTGATTAATACAGCAATGTAAAGAAGAGTACTCTACAGATTACATGAAGCCAAGCTTATACCTTCTGTGCTATGCTTTGCCAGCCTTCCATAAGGGTGGGAGTATCAAGACTGTTATCTTTCCCCATAAATTAACCAAGAAAATATTTCCGAGCAAATAAAAATAACCATCAAAGTGCATTCTATCACATCTGCATCGCCCTAAGAGAATAAAATCTGATGGTAATTATGAACAAATCTGACATACTGTGATCTCACAATAATCGCGCCTCCGAACAGTCTTTATACAACATTAATATATATCTACTATGTATTTAATTATTCTTGATATAATACATGTGTTTCTAATTGAAAATTAAATTAATGTTTTGAAATCAAAATACACAAATTTATAAATATACCCTTAAACCCCCAAACACCTAGAAGCACTTAAATGCACTTAGGGATTATGGGTTAGAAGAGGTCCTAAAGTCCTTTATGGGGGAGGGGCTCTAGGCATAACTCGACACATTTATATCTGTTGGGAAATAAATACAATGAGCGTTACCCACCAAACATTACAACGTTCAGCAAGGACACGCACGCGCTAGATGCGCTCACACGCCAGATCTAGCACGTGCGCGTCCCTGTTGAACATAAAATTTAGAAAATCACCCACAGTCTTTCTCCTGCATTTTTTCCTCATTCATCGCGTTCTCTTCATTGGTTTCACGCATAGTCCAACAAGCATTTACATGGTATATTGAATTCATACACCATTTGGATAAAATACACAACATTTGGGGCTCTATTTGGCTCTTTGTATTGAATACACACCTATTGGGCTCTATTTGGATCAATTGAGTGAATACACAACAGTTGGACTCTATTTGGCACCTTGGATTGAATTCCCATGCTACTTGGATACACATGAAGTCTTCTTACATATAGTGGACACATCAAAAGAGCATTTGACATTTGAAGCAAAGAGCAATCATAATCCTTGAGGTATGGTGAAAATTTTATCTTGTTAAATGTAATTTAGTCTTCATTCACTTGTTTGAATGGCATCTATTTTGGTTTTTCCTCATGAATTGTATGATAGATCTATTTTAGTCTTCTTAATCTTCAACATAGACAATAAAAACATCTTACCAAAAAAAAACTACAACATGCACCAAGCAATGCTTTCAACCTTTCATGAAGATAATAAAAAAAAATTACTTGCATCACCACCAATAACATTTCATAATCACATTCCTCCATCTGGTAGACAAACATTTGTTGAATTCCTCATGTTTTCACTACAACAACTCACACAAACACCTAAACAATTGAAAACTCTTAGTCTTTTGGGGCTATTTTCCCTCATCCATACCATGAAAATGAAGTGATATGAGCTTCTCCCTTGTAGGGAATTTGCTCCTACTAACATCCCATACCACCATCCAATACCATCCTACGGAGTTCCTAGAGTTGATGTTGTAACTTTATATGTAGGGAATTCCCAATAGCTTTTAAGATTATATGAAAACATTATCACTAGATGTTGTTGTACATAATCAATTGCTACATCGAGCTTTAATAATCATGCACATCAAGTTTTAATATCTTGTTTGTTGTTCATTCTTGCAGGGGTCATATTTTCGTTTTTCCAAAAATCGCATTGAATATGGGAAACAGACATAATAATAAAAGAAAGTCTATAAGGACGCAACCGCCCCCTGAAAAGACCCATGAGATAAGATAAAATGACAGGTTGTACATGCAAAACCATAGAAATCAAAATGTTAGTGCCTTAGACCCATCAACAAGCAATGACGAAGTGGTTGAAGTCAATCAAATCTTGCATGATGTCGAGTATGAAGGGATGGATGTTGAACAAGTTCTTAACTGGAAACCACCCCAAGAAGAGCACCCACCTAGCGAACACACTCCATTACAGGACTAATTTCTGAACAAAGGGCCACAACAAATCGTTGACGAGACTTGTACTTCCTTGCCGACTCCCTTGCCTCGACTATCAACCGGACAACAAAGAACTCCCAGACGTATTCATGTGGATGAAAGTTCATTTTCAGGACTTGAAGGTAAGATGCCCAAACGCACTATTGATTTCCATTGTAACAAGATAATCAAAGATTTTTTTGAATCCAAAACCGATGCAGTAAAATGTCAATTGTTTCTTGCTTTGTTAAAATCACATTGTCTAGCTCATGTTAGGAGAATTTTGGGCATAAAGGTATGTTGATGCCCCATAGATTGCAGCATCAAGCAGAAACGGATTCTCCCCGGTAAACTATCCCAATTAGATTGTCCACCGTTTGGTATGGGGAATCCGTCTGGTTAGCGGTTTCGGCTACCATTAGATTTGGAGATTTGCTTCTTTTACACTGGTTATGGCCCGATCCACCGTTCTTTTTATTTTATTTTATTGTTAAGATGATGTGCAAGTGCCTAAGCTAATTTAAACTAAATGCAAAGCTTGAAACAAACCTGTATCTAAGACTGAAATAAATCTAATCTATCCTTGCAAGGAGCAAAACTGTAAATATAAGTAATGTGTTGAAAGAAACATCTAAAGATCAACAAATAGCCATTAAATCATAAAGATACATCTACAACAAGAGATCAAAGATATAAAAGATAGCTTTTAATCCATATGAAAGCATTCTATTACTAATGTTAGGAGAAACATCATTACACAGAAAAAATAGTAAGCTCATTCAACACACAGAAATAATTCTGAACAGCAAAGAAAGATCTCACTATAACATATGAATGTTGAAGAATAATCCAGCAGATATCCAATGCACATTTCCTGCAAAAGATGTCCTCTCCGGGCTCTTATTAGGCAAAATTCGCTTTCTTAGAGCTAGTGCAAAATAGTTTGTACAAGCCAAGAAAGATTTCCTTTCCCCTGCCAAAAGTCCACTACTCTTACTTCTAATCTTCTATTTATAACTTTACAAAATGCCCCTTGGGATGACAAGTGTACCCTAATTCTAGAACCTCCTTTTGGTTTTCATCGTATCCTTACAAGACCCACAAATACGTGGAAGACCTTCCATATAGGACAAAAATAGGATCCAACTGTCCTTTTAAAGCATTTATACAAAAAGGTAGAATTTCAGCTTCTCCTTTTGATTAAAACAAAGTAAAAAAGGTCTATCTATTATGCTGGGGCTTCTACCTGTTGACTTGAAGACTCGCCTCCACCAACCGGCTCGCTTGAAATTACCGGGCCATCTATACCTTGAATATATGTGGTCCATTGGTTGATATCTTTTATGATGAGCTTGCTGCGAGAAGATACTGTCACCTTGGACGCTATTTCATGTTTGCGTAGGTCCGATTTGATCAGCGCTTTTCCCTCTGTGGCCTCTTTAGCCATCGCTTCTAAGAAGTGAATATGTACTGCAGGCTGGAAAATGAACTGTTGAAATTCATCTTGGGTCAATACTTCTATCTTCTTGATGGAAGCTAAGCTTTCGTCCAGCTCGCAATGCAGCTCAAACAATCGATCTTCTTCCTTTGGGAAATCATAAATGGAGGCAGGAAGAATCAGATGGCACTTGCTATGTGATTCCCTGAGCGTGGAGTAGAACGAACAACACTTTCAGACTGTCTTCCTGATTTCCAAACTTAGCTTGGTCCCGCAATCCTTGGCGAATTCAAGGATCCCTATATCCACGTCCAATTCATCCCCTGTAGTGGCACGTAAGTGTGAAGGGAGTTGAGATTTTCCCTTTTTCCACTCAGATTGTCATTTCAGCTCCTCTACATGATTTGCAAACTTTTCTTGAGATCTTAGGGTTGCGATTTCAATTGTTGTCATTTTCTTAATCATTTCCCCAAATCTCTTATGAGATCAAAACTAGCAGCTAATGGATTTTAATCCGCATATCACATGCTTGTTTGCAAAATGTGGACAAATTTTGTTGTTCTTCTGCTGCCTCTTTGAGATATTTTCCCAATTGTTCCTTTTCTTGAATCAACCCTTCATACTCATGCTGGTGGAGCTGAATTTGTTGAGCCCTGCTTGCTTTGAGTTCTTCCAATTCTGTTATTCAAGCTTTCAGATTCTTCAGTTCATCTTCAAAGATAGCCAACTGCATTTCTAAGGAGTTCTTCTCATTCTCAAGCTGGAGGACTCCTGAATTTAGCATTAGATGCTCTCCTACCAACTCATTGTATTTCTCCTTCAATTTGTTTGCTTCCAACACCTCCCTCTTTCTATCATCTCTGATCTTAAAGCATTGTTCCCTGTAATGCTTTATCTCACCTTTCAAAAAATCAATATTGGCTTTAGTTTCCTTAGCTGATGCTACAGTGCATTGGGCTTGGAATGTGGGGTCGACATCAGTTCCTTGGACCAATGTTTTCTTTGTTATCCATAATTCATATTTGTCCTCCTCGGTTTCCATATTCTTTGTTCTACCTTCCATTTTCTTTACCCTCCTATCAATGATGGCCCTTTTTCGCTCATTGAAATATACAGTATCCAGGTCTGCTACTTTGTATTGCTTCCTAGGGTTATATGGGATCAGCGCTAAGCTCCCTGAAGAGGCACCTTCTTCCTGAGTTTCCCCTGGAGTGTATATTAATTGTGGGTCCACCTCCATATCTGTCGGAGTAGATGACTCCGGCTCGGGAGACTTCTCTGTCTGTTCTTTCTCCTTCTCTCCTGCTAACTCTTCTTGCTGTGTCTGTAACTCAGCTGCTTCTTCATTCAGGGGCCTTTCTTCTTCCTCATGCTACTACTTGGTATCTTTCTCTTGGGATACCCAATCTTCTTCTTCCTTCTGGATCCTGGCATCCTCTTCCCGCTGTTTCAACTGAGAGGCTTGCTCTTGCTGCTTCCTAGCAATCTCCTCTTGTTGAATCTTGGCAGTTAGCTCACCTTGAATTCTTGCTTCTTCTTGGTCCTGCTGCTGCTTGAGAACCTGCTCCTGCTTGAGGGTTTTCTCTTGGAGCAGTTTGTCCTACTCTAATTCTGATGGATCCCCTGATTGTGAGGCCGATGCCTCCCGTTCTCTTTGGATCAGACCGACGGGTTTGGGGCTTGGATCTTTCACAAATTTCTTCTTGTAAGGATTCCCTAGCTCAGTTAAGTTGCGGGTGCTCCTGAAGAATTCCTCGTCTCGGTCCTTAGCATGAGCATATTCAAAGGAGATCTTGAGGTCAAGACAATGCTGGCTTACCGCACCGTTTGGGTCATGCCTTCTAAACGAGACCATGCCAAAGTGGAAAACTTCTAAGCCTTGAGCGTACTTTTCCTAGTCTCTTGCTCTCGGGAGGCTGTACGCTCCGATGGTAAATGGCATGGGAGGATACATGCCCTTCCTCTGGTTTGTTAAGAACTTACTTATTGCACCGGTGCCGAAGAGTTGTCTCACGGCCTCCTTGTGAATTACAAAATCTGTAACATACCGAGGGAACATAAATGGCTCATGAGTTCCTCCAGCCATCCTGATGTATGTGCCTTCTGAACTGTGATAATAGTCTCCGAATTGTTCAATGATATGCATTGCATTCTCCGACATACAATCTGGTTCTTTTACAAAAATGAGCTGGTATAATGGCATGATAAACCTCTCGCAAACCATCTTGTAGTGGTTTGCATATCTACTTGCCCATGTACATTGATAAGCCATGAAGAGAGTTGTTTCATCTGGCTTCCATGAGAAACCCAAGTCCAGGAACGTATGCTTGCTTAGCAGGCAGTCAATCAGGTATGAAGACATGAAGAAATCTGCCTTCTTTTGGGTTAGTCTTCCCTGGGCTGCTGTCAGCTGCGAGGCCAAACTATCTGAAATTATTTCAGCCCAGTTGAAGATGGTGCCCTTCATGGCTATGTGAAACATTACCGGCACCCATACGATCTTAAACATATTTCCATTAGGCATGCCGAAGAGCCGACTCAACATCAGGACGATGAGTCTGTAAGGGGTCTTTAGGAGGTTGCTTTCATATTCATTGTTCTGCCTCCTCCTAATCTGCCTGTCGTTTATCGTCATCTTCCAGGCAGATTCTAGTGGGTCCATTGGATGTTTTGCTATCGAATCATCGTCTAAACAAGCCCTGGGTGAAGGCAATCTATAGGCAATAGTGACATGCTCGGGAGCGAAAGATGCCAGGCTCAACCCGTTTTTATCATTCATGAGCCTTGTGTCGGTCCGGATGTGGGCAATTAGCCATCCAATAACTTCGGAACACGGGAACAACTCAAGAGGAGTTGTTTCTTTATGCAAACAAGACCTTCGAATGTTGGCATACACCAGAGCATCTTCTATGGAGGCTTTTGTACTGTCTTGAGCCACGATGAATCTGTACAGATCACCCCATTGAAATTCAGGGGCAGAGCTCCTAGGGCAAACACCAGTGGTAGTTTGTGTGTCAGCGAACATCATCACGAGAGAAGTATCTAATAGAATTTCAACCTCTAAGTCTGAGGTTATTTTCTGCATTGCCTTCTTCTTTGGTGACTTCCTATGCATGGTAATCCTGTGGTGATCAAGGCAACGTCAATAAGGAGCATGCATACATTTAGCCAATTATTAAATGCAAAGTGACAACAAAATAAACAAAGCTATCTTTAGTGAGATGATTTTCAAGCATGGGAAACAGTTATGGCAAGATTCAAAATATTATGATATGGAAGCTGCTTTAAAAATAATCGAATACATCACAAATCCAGCTACCAATCCACAGTTGAAGGACATGAGAAAATGTCAATAAGCTACACTAGCTACTGCTATTTCATAAATAAGACAAATTGAAACATATCTTAGAATCACAACCAATTTGACTTTATGTTTCTAGGGCTTATCGCAATCAGGCCAGTTCATAACAATGAGAGGGATATCAACATGGTGGAGGGGAGAGGCAAGCTAATTTTTTTATTTGCGCCACTCGTTTTACAGCGCACGGACTTCTTTTAAAAATTCCATGCAAGGGATTGGAGCAAAGATGTTTACAAGGATGTGCTAGTCCAAATAAATTTTCTGTGCTTGTGCCTAATATTATTCCTGAGCTATCCAATCCCTATTTCTGCGCCAGCGCTTATCCTTATTTCTGCGTCAGCGCTTAACATTATTCTTGCGCTAATGCTTGAACAAAAATTATGCGCCGGCACTTGATAGTGGAGTCTGTGCAAAGAGGAAAAAACGCATAGATGCAGGCCTCTATCGGTTAAGGATCAGGCTTGGTTTCAAGCTTCTAAGTGGGCTTGATGGGTTGATTTAACACATCCCAAGGTAGCTTCGGCCGAGTATTGTGGGTTTTATGCAACCTCGTCATGAATGAACAATGTTCTCCATTGAGCAGTGTACCCAGGTGTCCATAGCATGAAACTTTAGCTGCAAGGAACAAGAAGGACTGGGTTTTACGCACAG
This sequence comes from Larix kaempferi, assembly GCA_027924585.1. NCBI lineage: Eukaryota > Viridiplantae > Streptophyta > Pinopsida > Pinales > Pinaceae > Larix > Larix kaempferi. The sequence continues at coordinate 23,441,833 of BSBM01000299.1, forward strand.
TAGATGCTTGGAAAGGAGTTTTGTTTTGCAAACAAGACCTTGGGATGCTGTAGCTTCTACGGGTTTGAGTGAAAACTCTACGACCGCTAAGATACTGCTGGGATGATTCAGGGATATCAAGATGTGTGGAAACTCACTCAAGTCGCCGAAGACATGATGGCAGGACAAATTTCATGCTCGCAGGCGAGGACAAAGATTTCAGGCTAGGTTATCAAGTCTCCATGTTGGTTTGGGCTGAGCATGAGTTTTACGCACCTTGCGTGAAAGGACAAAATACTTCGCTTAGCTTTGGTGTCCAGATTGCGGCGAATGACCAAGTGACTTAAACCATATCCTTAACGCTAGTTCAGTCCACAAACCTTATGTACAGAGCAGGGCAAGCAATTCATACTTTTAGAAAACAGAGACTCTACTCATGGAAGAAGAGCTTAAACAGAAACAAGCTATTACGTAACCAAGAAAAACATAGAAAAAACTTTCAAATGCGGTTGTGGGGAGACGTGGGTTTTGCTTGGAAAATGAAAGCTCTGTGAGGAAAACTAGGGATGCCGAAAACGCGACAAAGGGAAAAGACTTATGTGCCTGTGATATAGGTTTGTCTCTGGCCTGTTTTGCATCCATCGACCTCGTATCCTCATTACTTCAAAGTAGAGGGTGAAAGCTTAGGTTGTGCTCTTCAGGAACCCTTTACATAGTATGTAAGATGCAAACATTTTATTTAACTGGGTAGAAACCCCCGAAACAACGAGAGGAATAGGGAGAAGTGCCTACTTGGCAGATTGGCAGGTTCTCTGAAGGCTGGCGTTTGTCCTGAAACAGGTAATGGCTTCTACAGGTGCTTAGCGAATGACAGCAACTTTCGAACTGTGAGTCCCAAGCAGCGAGAGTAAATGTTATGGTGAGTTTCAAAATGTTTCGGATATGTTAAATAGGGTGGCAATTAATGTCGCGTACGTCCAAAGTTGGCGGGGTTATGAGCACGGGGATTGAGAAATCTATCATTAAGAGTGGCACATGGCCTCATTAAAGGCCCTACCAACTCTGCCGGTGCACAAGGATCGAGGAGATATTTTCGCGCTGGGCACTGATTTAACTTTCGCGCCAAGCGAGGAGCATTTTTTTTGTGCTATGTGCTAAGCGCACGTTCAAAAATAAACCTTGTGCTCAAGCGACGATCCTGGCATTAGGGTTGCGCTCATAAAACTGCACCAAACATGGGTTATTGTGAAAGGTGAAACACAGATTTGCAAACGGGAAGGATAAGCATATCTCCTGCGCTTTTGGTGCCGACTCTATCATCACGGTCTGCACTGGGGAGGAACGCACCAACTTTTAATTCTTCCAAGAAGGTGAAGCGCAACTCCAAGGCAGGGAAGATAATGATAATTCTTGCGCATTCGGCGGCTGAGAAAAGATTATCTCTCGCGCTAACGGTGGTCGGCTTATTTTTCATAATGTGCACCGAAAAAGGCTTAGGACTTGCCAAAAAAGGGGGTGGCTAAGTTAGAGCTAAAGTCTGCGTCGAGCGAGAAACTTATGGTTAGAGGCGTGTCAAAGCGGCGGAGGACTTAAGGCTAAAACCTGCGCTACAGCGGGTGAGTTAAGACCAAAATCTACGCTGAAGGAAAAGAATGACTTTGCCTTAGAAAAAATGAGAAAACTCTTTTGGAAGCAAGTGATGAAATTCTGCCTAATTAGAGAAAAACCCAAAAGATAAAGTAAAAACTTGCTACAAAAGTGTTGAAAGGAGGGGCCCCAAATAACTTCAAAATTTTGGGGAAGGATGTTGCAGCAACAACAAGGTAGTTAGAAGTTCAGATGCCAACAATCATGTTTTTAGAAATCTACAATCTGCATTTAATTTGATTGGAAAAAGTTCTCGTACAAAATATTTTAATGCGGCCCATGGTGTACTGTCGGAATCGATTGTAGACAAATCCACAAGGCAACGTTGCTTACTATCACACACATGTAAAATATTTAAAGTAGATAGAAAGACTCTTTAAAAGTATTCTTCCATTAGAGAAAAACTTGAGACCCCAAGCCAAAAAGATTGTTGGGCCTTTGTTGGTAGGTTACCTCGTTCAGACATGAAGCTCATTGATGTTGTTAAAGAACTAGTGCAAAAGTTTTGGCATGATAACACTAGACCATCATCTAATCAAAGAGATTTTTTAAAGTTGAGAAAAGGTGTTAGGGGGGGTGAACCCCATGTCAAGCACTTCCTTGACACGACACAAACAGAACTCTATGAGAGGTTCAAGAATGAGCACACACAATTGAACTTGGGCCAAAGGTCCTTCGAAAAATGCAAACCCTGGTATGTTAGAATTTGCATTGATCGCAGTACATGTTGTTGTAGATACCATGTAGAATTTGAGTACTATTATGATACATATAGACATATATTTTGTGGTTTGCATACTAACATTATGTAGTATTTCCCTTCGTTACAACCACCGAATGCATCCCGAGAATTTATACATAGAATAATGTGTCGAAGGCCTAAAGGAAAAAAATATTATAAAATATCATGTTTATATGGGACATGTTCCAGTTGCAGTGGATTTTCATTATTGAGTCGCTACATCCACGCAACCGTGGAGAACGAATTTGGGAGGATGTCAGTAGAAATGTAGAACTTCCAGTACATAACATATCAAGTAGATAGTTCGAAGGAAAGCAAAAAAATTGCATTGGTGAAGTCACAGGTAATCTAAGTTTGCATGCTTTCATACTGTACATGTTGAATTTGTACATATATATTCAGATTGAAAATGTCACGTTGTATTAATGCCCTTGGTTTTGTGGCACCAGGTACAAATTTGTGATTTCATGAAGGAATTCTACCAAAAGACCGAGCATTATGTACAACATGTCCATGTAGCACGATGGCAGGATGAACAGTACAGACAGTGTAGAGACACCTTTCCCAAGGGCAAAATATTGTCGGTTGTGGACTTTGCAGAAAAACTACACCCTACAGCCACAAAATGAGATTCAAATTCAATACTACCCTTCAGACCAAGTTAGCATAATGGTCCATATCACGTACATGCACGTGCCAGAGAGCAGCAATGACATGAGGATAATATTGAAAGAGACCAACATCTGCATCAGTGACGACTAGTGCCACGACCTGCATTATGTGAAACATTGCTTCAAAATTTTCTATGATCAGCTAAAGGAGAGAGGTATACATATGGATCAGCATTGGATATGATCAGATGGTTTTGTAGGCCAGTTAAAAAATGCATGTGTTTTCCAGTGGTTGAGTATGTTGCACAAGACTTATGATGTGCTGCATGTATGGAACTATTTTGAGATCGAGCATGGAAAGGGAGAGCACGACAGGGCTGGAGCATGTCTCAAAACCGCCCTACGAAGGGAGGAGATGAGGTGCATGGGAGGCCCTCATTTTTGGAATGTCGAATCCACAGTTCGATGGTGCAAAGAAAAAATGTCAAATCGAACCATGGAGCAACACATACCAACAGGTAGAGGACATGTTGTCAGAAATTTTTGGAATGTAGTTGATATAGATTGATCGCGTTCTTATAGTTGTAGTACTATGCAAGGCACTTGTGTATTTCATTCGGTTCGAAGCTCAAACAACCCTTTATTTGAAATATGGACGCAAAAGCTTGCTTGCTTTTGTGGGTCTTGCAGCAGTTGTGAGTGGGATGAGTGTGAATCAATGGATTGGCTTGATGAATGGGATCATGTATCACTTGCAGTGGACCCACGTGGAGTTGCTGAAACAATCCAGTTAGAGGAAGGCTAATCCTCTATTTCGAATGAATATGATCATATATCTGATCTTGTACAACCAGGTAAATATTTCTGTATGCATATCCCGGTTGCCTCCTTGTTTTTGTAATTATCCAAATTATCAAACCACTACTTGTTGGAATATGACCTTAAAATGCATTTTTGCAGGACACATCTACGCAGTTGTTGCCCCAACAGACTGTGCAATTGGGACGAATTATTGATTGGCACGATGCATCCAGGGGAAGCAAACCCTCCTCGCATCATTAACGGATAGTGAAGACATTACCTTTCTGACTGGTTCGATGGTTGTTCAAGGGGAATATCTTACAATGGATGGAAAGGTACCAAAGAGCAATGGCTACACATACACAGATTATAGACTAGGGTCGCGGGTGTATCACTTTACGCACTTGACCATGGGTACAAACATCCAACTACAGACAATGTCAACGAAGTCATCAAACAAGGTACGCTACTTACTACCTCATGCGGAGCATGAGAGGTTGTTCGAGACAATAAAAACCGAGAGGATCCAGAAGGCCTAATTGACTGAAGTACATAGTATAGCCATGTGATTGTTTATTCATGCACGGTTAATGTTATTCATGTTAGATGGTTTATTTGATATCGTTATCTTATATCATTTATTTGATGTCTGATTTATGATTAAGTTATGATTTATAGCCATGTGATTGTTTATTCATGCATGAGTAACCCTAGAAGCACTAATATAAACCTACAAACATAATATAGCCCTAGAAATGCTAGAAAGCTAAACTAACCCTAGAAACACTAATCTAACCCTCAAAAACTAATCTAGAATCCTAGAAACATAATCTAGCCCTAGAAATCCTATAAAGCTAAACTAACCCTAGAAACACTAATCTAACCCTCATAAACTAATCTAGAATCCTAGAAACCTAATGTAGCCCTATTAACCTAATCTAGCCCTAGAATCCATGACCCACCACACGTACCCTCAATAGGGGGTATTTGGACTCCAAGTGGGATAGGATCACTATTAGAAGGGTTTGTCACATCACACAAGTACACCACTAGAGAACTCAACTTATATAATCCAATTCTACAAGTCTATCTTGGAATTTTGATCATCAAACCCCAGGTCTTACCAAGATGCCCGCAGCACCCAAATCTGGATATTGCCCCCATTTTCTCTACCACTCTCTCCATTTGGAGCTTTAGGAATTGTTTCAATATTGGTCTAGTACTTGGATGAATATGAGGATCATTTGGGAGCTATGATTGAGTAGCACTAACATGTTGATCTTGTCACCTAATGGTTGGAAATGTCCTTGAGGGAGGCTTTATACCTACCTCACCCATGTTAATGCTTGAGTTTTTGGAGGTCCCTCATTACCATATCCATCATCATCACCATCCCCATCATCATCACCATCTTCGTCATCATCATCACCATCTTCATCATCACTGTCATCTATAAGTCCCTCATCACCGTGTCCATCATCATCACCATCTTCATCAACACCATGATCTTCATCACCATCACCATCACCATCGCCATCATCATCAACATCTTCATCATCATCACCATCATCATCATCATCGCCACAAGTGCCCGGTGGATGATTTTCCAAAGTTGACCTCGGTGTGCAAAAATTGCACACGCCCTCACTGAGCAAAACCCTAGTTTCCAAGATGGACGTACAAGATGAGGGAGGGGCCACTGGGCCAAAGGGGAGGGGCACCCCTGGCACTATCCCGGCATTTTGAACCCAACAGAGTCGACGGTTCGTCGATCCAAGCCATGGTCTTCATTCTATGGCTTGTCCCATCTCGCATCCAAAAGGCCTTCAGGGACACCTGTTGGATACCTGCTGGGGGCGTAGAACTCCAATCGTGAAACAAAACCAGGTTCTAGGGAGTCATGGAAGTGTGTCTAGGTAGGTTCCGACCGAGAACGCTAGCCACAAGTGCCTGATGGATGATTTTCCAAAGTTGACCCCCGTGTGCAAAAATTGCACACTCCCTCAATGAGCAAAACCCTAGTTTCCAAGATGGACGTACAAGATGAGGGCGGGGCCACTGGGCCGGAGGGGAGGGGCACCCCTAGCACTATCCCGCCATGCTAAATCCAACGGATTCGACGATTTGTCAATCCGAGCCACGTTCTTCATTCTATGGCTAGTCCCGTCTCGCATCCAAAAGGCCTTCAGGGACACCTGTTGGATACATGCCGGGGACGTAGAACTCCAACCGTGCAACAAAATTGGGTTTCGGGGAGTCATGCAAGTGTGTCTAGGTAGGTTCCATCCAGCAACGCTAGCCAGAAGTTCCCTGTGGATGATTTTCCAAAGTTGACCCTCGTGTGCAAAAATTGCACACTCCCTCATTGAGCAAAACCCTAGTTTCCAAGATGGACGTACAAGATGAGGGCGGGGCCACCGGTCCGGAGGGGAGGGGCACCCCTAGCACTATCCTGGCATGCTGAATCTAATGGATTCGATGGTTCGTCGATCTGAGCCATGGTATTCATTCTATGGCTCGTCCCGTCTCGCATCCAAAAGGCCTTCAGGGACACCTACTGGATACCTGTCGGGGGCGTAGAACTCCAACCGTGCAACAAAACCAGGTTCCGAGGAGTCATGCAAGTGTGTCTAGGTAGGTTTCGGCCAGGAACGCTAGCGACAAGTACCCGGTGGATGATTTTCCAAAGTTGACCCCCGTGTGCAAAAATTGCACACTCCTTCACTGAGCAAAACCCTAGTTTCCAAGATGGACATACAAGATAAGGGAGGGGCCACCGGGCCGGAGGGGAGGGGCACCCCTAGCACTATCCCAACGTGATGAATCCAATGGGATCGATGGTTCATCGATCTAAGCCACGGTCTTCATTCTATGGCTCATCCTGTCTCACATCCAAAAGGCCTTCAGGGTCACTTGTTGGATACCTGCTGGGGGCATAGAACTCCAACCGTGCAACAAAACCAGGTTTCGGGGATTCATGCAAGTCTGTCTAGGTAGGTTCCGACGGGGAACGCTAGCCACAAGTGCCCGGTGGATTATTTTCCAAAGTTGACCCTTGTGTGCAAAAATTGCACACTCCCTCACTGAGCAAAACCCTAGTTTCCAAGATGGATGTACAAGATGAGGGTGTTAGTAATTACACGAGCATACATATTTTACCCTTCGAGAGAAATAAAAACAAACAAGCAATCACATAATAGAGACACATAATTTACCCTAGAAACCCCATGCGGGAAAAACCAGCACCCAATGAAGATCTTCATTACCCTTGACCTAAACCAGCCAAGCCGGCCTAAGTGAACTAGCCACTGCTCACCTCCAGACCACTTTACAATGGAGCCTCTACCTTATAAAGGCTTCTTTGCATGCAATACATTGGGCCAATACCATGGGCTACAACAAACCATGTGCCCAAAAACATATGCTGGACCTAACCAACTTTGACTCATTCCCGAGTCAAGGTTAACCCTAACAATCCCCCCTTTAAACTTGACTTGGAGTAATCACCAACCCCCCTCAAAGTTTTAACTGAGGAATCTCACATACACCCCCTTATCACCTAGGTATTTCTCCCAACTTTACCGGTGAGTCACCAGGGGTATGCATGCCTTACCAGGTCTTACAGCCATATGCCCTTTTATATGCAAGCCACTCCATTATTTTGTTTCCTTTTTTTTTCATGTGTCTTCATGGTGACTACACCATCACCATCCATTGCTTCATCCTCTCGCTTTTCCATGCTCGTTTTGTTGTTCATCATGCCATGCATTTCATTCTTTCCATGATTGTTCTTTGCTACACACTTTTCTAGAGCTGAACTCTTGGCCCTCTGTCTTCCATGTCCTACCTCTGCCTCATCATGCCATTCATTGCTTGGTCTACTGGAACTTCTTCCAAAAACGTGACCTCTTGCTTTCAGCCAGCCTCAACACTCCACACTTCTTCAATGGCGATCTACAAAGATCTACACTCCAGAGATCTCACAACCGGATCCAAAAAAAAAAAAAATTGCGGCAATCTTATTACATAATGGTGACTATGCACTGCGTCCTCTATGCCCAAATCCGGGCTCCTTATCTTGTGTGTGGAATCTCGTTCTTACATATTGATATCAGAATGGTGGCTTCAAACAATATCGTGGATGTCTTCTCTCCACATCGTCTTCTACCACCGTAAACTCCACGTTGTGCTCTCCTCACACGAGCTGGATCTTCAGCTTTTCCCTCTAGTGGCTAGATGATTTCCTTTGACATGCAAATCCCTTGGTTGTCTTGCAAACATTTTGATCTTTCGGGAGGGGAATCTTCTCATCACTAGGCAGATTGCATTTACCACATGGATTCCTCACACCCTCAGATCGACACATTCCTTCATCTTAACGCACATACCTTTGCACACTGGTCCACAGATCCACATATCTGCTAATACGCACCTACAGGTAGCCCCATAATGGCCGACTGCGACTCCCTTAGCGAACCACAGTAAGATACTCGTGCATCTCAGGAAAATATTGCTTCAGCATTCCAAACTTCACTGCTTTGATGGCATCTCTCTTCACGGAAGCTATTGGGCTGTTGATGTTCCCTTTTTCACAACGAGCTTCTTCACGCACGCGTATATTCATCTAGGAAGCATTCATGGAAATCCTTTATTTTCAACAACGGATTTATTCAACAATCTCTGCTAGCAGATCAATGCCTTCCTTGGCTCATAGAATGCTTATCCGATGCTACAAACATCATGGACAAAATGTCTAGTGGGCGGATCTTTCCTCGGCAAATTTCCCTCACACCCAGTCTTGCACGGATGGGAACAACCAATGTTTGCTTCAAACCGTGGCTACAGGATCACGCTTGTCACCATGGAATCCCAATTTGTCAGCTACTCTGGAACCACTATTGTCAAGACCTCAACGGCCTTCTCCAGCACCTTCTGTCACGAATCAATCTTTTATGCATGGGTTCCCACTTCAAACAACCAGCAGCACCAATGACTCAACGATTAAGTTTCAAGTTTGTTGAGCCTGAGTTCCTACTCCACGCCGGCAATACGTTGACGTTCATCTTGACCAGGTCTCACAATACACACAACAGAAGATAATTTTCACACCACCCAGATTTAAAAAAATGGCCAAAATTTGTTTTCTCTCGGGGGCTTCCACCCTCGAACCCCCATGAACCTTCAGGCCAAGGGCCTCCACGAGGGCCACCCCTTATGTTTGTCGGATGGGACTTCAAACACCATGGCTCTGATACCACTTGTTAGTAATTACACGAGCATACATATTTGATCCTTCGAGAGAAATAAACACAAACAAGCAATCACATAATAGAGACACAAAATTTACCCTAGAAACCCCATGCGGGAAAAACCAGCACCCAAAGAAGATCTTCATTACCCTTGACCTAAACCGGCCAAGCCGGGCTAAGTGAACTAGCCACCGCTCACCTCCAGACCACTTTACAATGGAGCCTCTGCCTTATAAAGGCTTCTTTGCATGTAATACCTTGGGCCAATACCATGAGCTACAACAAACCATGTGCCCAAAAACATGTGCTGGACCTAACCAACTTTGACTCATTCTCGAGTCAAGGTTAACCCTAATAGAGGGTGGGGCCACTGGGCCATAGGGGAGGGGCACCCATAGCACTATCCCGACGTGCTGAATCCAATGGATTTGACGGTTCGTCGATCCGAGCCACAGTCTTCATTCTATGTCTCGTCCGGTCTCACATCCAAAAGGCCTTCAGGGACACCTGCTGGATACCTGCCGAGGGCGTAGAACTCCAACCGTACAACAAAACCGGGTTCCGGGGAGTCATGCAAGTGTGTCTAGGTAGGTTCCGGCCGGGAACGCTAGCCACAAGTGCCTGGTGGATGATTTTCCAAAGTTGACCCCTATGTGTAAAAATTGCACACTCCCTCACTAAGCAAAACCCTAGTTTCCAAGATGGACATACAAGATGAGGGCGGGGGCCACCAGGCTGGAGGGGAGGGGCACCCCTAGCACTATCCTAGTGCGCTGAATCCAACAGAGTCGACGGTTCATCGATCCAAGCCACGATATTCATTCTATGCCTCGTCCCGTCTTGCATCCAAAAGGCCTTCAGGGACACCTGCTCGATACCTGTCGGGGGCGTAGAACTCCAACCGTGCAACAAAAATGGGTTCCGGGGAGTCATGCAAGTGTGTCTAGGTAGGTTCTGGCTAGGAACGCTAGCCACAAGTGCCCGGTGGATGATTTTCCAAAGTTGACCCCCGTGTGCAAAAATTGCACACTCCCTCACTAAGCAAAACCCTAGCTCCGGAGATGTCCCTTTGGCACCGCTTTTGGGTCTTCAATGCACACTGTGGGGGGTCCCCTAGCTGAAACCTGGCATCTCGGACCCACCGGAATTGACGGATTCGCGAACCGAGCCACAGTTCAAGCACTACGGGCATTCTAGTCGGGCACCCCGGGGCCATTCAGGGACACTTTGGAGATTTTCCCTGGGGCCACGGAACCCAAACTGGCGAGCGGACTTGTATTCCGTCAGCTCCCATTGGTCCACGTGGCCATTGTGGTCCAAGTCCAAGCTCCCCAGACCATTTGGTTAGCCACAATATGTGCAACTCCTTTGACAAAAGATAAATTCTAGTGTGGGCAACAGCATTTGATACACTAGCCAAATCTATGTTGTTGGAAGAACTTACATATTTCGACAAGGGAGCATTTTGCAGGTGACTTGAAAATCCCTTCCAATTTTCAGCAATAAAACAAAGAAGTTCAAAGTATAGATTTTTAGGCAAATTTGTCAACTAATCAGACAACCAAATACAAGGAGATAACCACTCCCAAAAAGTTCAAGCTATTATAAAACTCTTGTTTATCAAGATAAGGATGGACTATGTGTACATTACGAGAATACAGATGAATGAAGTCACTTTGACGAACTTGTCCTCTTGCCCTATCCAGAATGTGTTTAAAAGCAGGGAGTATTGTTCGAGCTTCTGTTGGTTTACATAAACGTTTATTCCCAAAGATGACGTTGCATAAAACCACTTCCTTAGCTTTCAATTGGGTTTGAATGGCATCTCTAACTTGTGTTAGCTGTGGATAACGAGGAATATGAATGGGAAGGTACCTATAGACCCAAGTTTTTGATGATAGAGGTGAAGTACCGCTTATCAGAGCACGAAATGTTGAACAAAAGGCTAATGGAACACAACGAAGGATTCTAATCCCCCAGCAGGTATCCAGCAGGTGTCCCTAAAGGCCTTTTGGATGCGAGACAAGACGAGCCATAGAATGAATACCGTGGCTCGGATTGACGAACCGTCGACTCCGTTGGATTCAAAACGCCGGGATAGTGCTAGGAGTGCCCCTCTCCTCTAGCCCGGTGGCCCCACCCTCATCTTGTACATCCATCTTGGAAACTAGGGTTTTGCTCAGTGAGGGAGTGTGCAATTTTTGCACATGGGGGTCAACTTTGGAAAATCATCCACTGGGCACTTGTGGCTAGGGTTCCCAGCTGGAACCTACCTAGACACACTTGCATGACTCCTCGGAACCCGGTTTTGTTGCACGGTGATGATGATGATGGGGATGGTGATGGTGATGGTTCCGTCTCGCATCCAAAAGATGGAGATGGTGATGATGACGAAGATGGTGATGATGATGAAGATGGTGACGTTGATGATGATGGTGATGGTGATGATGAAGATGGTGATGGTTCTGTCTCACATCCAAAATATGGAGATGGTGATGATGATGAAGATGGGGATGGTGGTGAGGTTGATGGTGATGGTTATGGTGATGGTGGTGAGGTTGATGGTGATGGTGATGGTGATGATGGATATGGTGATGGTTCCATCTCACATCCAAAAGATGGATATGGTGATGATGATGAAGATGGTGATGATAATGAAGATGGTGATGGTGGTGATGAAGGTGATGGTGGTGAGGTTGATGGTGATGGTGATGGTGATGGTTCTGTCTCGCATCCAAAATATGGAGATGGTGATGATGACGACGATGGTGATGATGATGAAGATGGTGACGTTGATGATGATGGTGATGGTGGTGAAGTTGATGGTCATGGTGATGGTGATGATGATGAAGATGGTGATGATTATGAAGGCGTTGATGATGATGGCGATGGTGATGAAGATGATTAAGATGGTGATGATGATGGACACGGTGATGAGGGACCTACAGATGACAATGATGATGAAGATGGTGATGATGATGACGATGGTGGTGAAGTTGATGGTGATGATGGAGATGGTGATGGTTTCGTCTTGCATCCAAAAGATGGAGATGGTGATGATGACGAAGATGGTGATGATGATGAAGATGGTGACATTGATGATGATGGTGATGGTGGTGAGGTTGATGGTGAGTGTGATGGTGATGGTTCAGTCTCGCATCCAAACGATGGAGATGGTGATGGTGATGAAGATGGTGATGATGATGAAGATGGTGATGTTGATGATGATGGTGATGGTGGTGAGGTTGATGGTGATGGTGATGGTTCTGTCTCGCATCCAAAATATGGAGATGGTGATGATGATGAAGATGGTGATGATGATGAAGATGGTGATGGTGATGATGATGGTGATGGTGGTGAGGTTGATGGTGATGGTGATGGTGATGATGATGGTGATGGTGGTAAGGTTGATGGTGATGGTGATGGTGATGATGGAGATGGTGATGGTTCCGTCTCGCATCCAAAAGATGGAGATGGTGATGATGACGAAGATGGTGATGATAATGAAGATGGTGATGGTGGTGATGGTGGTGAGGTTGATGGTGATGGTGATGGTGATGATGAAGATGGTGATGGTTCCGTCTCACATCCAAAAGATGGAGATGATGATGATGACGACGATGGTGATGATCATGAAGATGGTGATGGTGATGATGATGATGATGGTGATGGTGGTGAGGTTGATGGTGATGGTGATGATGAAGATGGTGATGGTTCTGTCTCGCATCCAAAAGATGGAGATGGTGATGGTGATGAAAATGGTGATGATGATGAAGATGGTGACATTGATGATGATGGTGATGGTGGTGAGGTTGATGGTGATGGTGATGGTGATGATGAAGATGGTGATGGTTCCGTCTCGCATCCAAAATATGGAGATGGTGATGATGACGAAGATGGGGATGATGATGATGATGGTGAAGTTGATGATGATGGTGATGGTGGTGAAGTTGATGGTCATGGTGATGGTGGTGAAGTTGATGGTCATGGTCATGGTCATGGTGATGGTGATGATGATGAAGATGGTGATGATGATGAAGGCGTTGATGATGATGGCGATGGTGATGAAGATGATGATGGAGATGATGAAGGCGTTGGGGAATTTATTTATATCCAATGTATTTGACTCTAAGAACCTCTCATGTGTGATTATAAAAAATCAAGATTCCCTCAACCCCCAAACATGCCCTTTCAAAGAATTTTTTATCTTTGAGTGTGGTATGGGTGCCAACATGAGGTTTTGTCTACTAAGGATGGATCTAGGCGTCTTAACCATGGTTGGGGTGATGAAAATGAGGTTCATATGACTCCAATGAATATTCCATGGATCATGGGGTAAAATGATCTCTCAAGTATTATTGCATGTGAACTTGCACGTACCAAGCTACAACAAATCTTTCACAGGAGGGGATTTGTCTATGTGAATAGATAAGTGAAAATATTTTAGCAACAAGACCTATCAATTTTAACTTGGAAGTATGGAAAATGTTCAAAGTGGGATTGAGAGGCTTGATGGTGATTGTAGTAGTGGGCATGGTATTGGTGAGAATGATGTCATGATAGTGGAATTAAACATTAATATGGTGACCCTATAGCTTGTATCCTATCCTAGAAACACGAGAGCCTAGCCTAAAAACCCTAGTTGGTAGCATAAACCCTAGTATGTATTCTAATCACAATGAAACTCTATTATGTAGCCTAAGATCTAGCCCTAAATTATAATACATGTAAAGATTAAATCATTTTCATTGTACATATATATTCATGTGCATACATTTGAATCCAAACCACTATACACATATATGCATAGTTTCTCATCTATATAGTAAGGGTGTATACAACTAGAAAACCGTTGTACCTAGCACCGGATACCTAATTTAGAAACGTAATGGTTTGAAATTGGTTGTACCATGAATATTTTTATATGGTGGATATGCACACCTATGGAAACCTTCTCAATGGATGGAAAACCTAATATTATCATAACATTAGTAAAGCTTACTCCAACATGTAGTAATGCTTACATGTTCTAGTGTTGATGGCGCACTAATGGATGCATGCAACTTGATGAGGGTGTATTTGTGACTCCATTGATGTAATGCACTTGTCCTAAATGTCTTTAATAAGTATTTGAGTGTCCAATAGATGAATTATGATGTCCTAATACCCCTCTATCCCTTCTAGACAAAATTGGACAACATTTGGGGTATTGGGGTAACAAGCTAGTGTGTTGAGGTGGATATAGCCTCAAAAATGCACCTCATAGTAGTCATTTATTGTAATGTCAACTATACATGTGTTTAAGTCAACGTGTCTACATAAAATTAGATCGCTATCACATAATGATAAATTAAGGAAGTCCTAATTGTAAATGGTAGTGGATGTGATGGTCATCAAATCAAAGGTGGCTATATCCGTGAGTGAGAATTAATGAGCTAGCTATACATTGTGCTCAAGGTTGTCCTATTTGTATGGTGACAATTGATTAAGAAATGATTCCATAACTTGGTTATTAATTTGTTGCATGATATTAAGTGGACAAAATGGTCAAAATAAATACTAGTGACGACATTTCATTATGTAGAGTATGGCCTTTTTGGATCTCATTATGTAGAGCTATTAAAAATCATGTTGTATCTCATTTTAACCTTTTGACGACAATGGACATTTTCTATTTTTAAGTGTTCTTTTCCTAGTACTCAAGTTCCCAATATATATCTTATGTGCCATGAGGTGTGATTTGTCCATCCATTTATTCCATTTGTTTTTAGATTAATTCTCACACATGATTTTGTTTGAGTTAGCCTATGTTTACAATGTTTTCTTAACATAGATACCATTAGAAGCTTTTACATGTGGAAAGATAAACCAAGCTTAACTATGATATCCAACTTCCCTTCTACGATCTAGGTAAAACCCAAATTTACACATCACATCATGATACACACAACATGAGACAAACACATTAGACAATGAGATATATAAATCACATAACTGAAAATCCATGTACATCGAGGCTACAAAACTCATCCAAACATATACAATTTCTGGCGAATAGTGGAACATGGTTCCCAATGTACGTATAATGGCAACTCGTGCCCTACAAAAAATGTGACAACTCATGCCGTAGATACAAAATACATGGAAACTCGTTCCGTAGATACAAAGTACATCAAAACTGGTGCACAAAAGTTCCACATCGTGACTAATGTACATAACATGTGGTGTGTCAAGCATTGTGACCACCGCCGTCACTCCTAGGTGCAGATCCAAAGTCGATCTTCCTACTCTTCGATCTACCAGTGCCTTGGGTCTTGGTCCATCTAGGAGTAGACCGTCTCTCTGGGCTCTGGAACAAATGATATAAGATACGGGTCATTTTCAAGAATTTGCAACATTTACCACATTTATAAAACAAATGTAGAATTTGAATCTTAAATAAATCACCTCTGACATGAGTGGGAAATGTTGGACAGGTGTCCTGGATCTACGGAGCCTCTCAGCAATTCCATTCTACAACATTTAAAACAATCATTTCATTGAAAATTCATAATTGCTTAAATTAATTTTTGTTAATGCATCAAAATATTTTCATAAATTAGCTTGATTCTCACCGTGAACACCTCTGATGATGGGCATGGCTGGCCTTTTGGGCTAGCACGTGGAGCAGATGGCCGGACAACTAGCTCTGATGCAGTGATGGGGGGGGGTGCAGATGTAGTGGCAGCCACTACAGGTGCAACCACTGGAGATACTGATGAGGATATTGGAAGAGTAGATGCCACAATAGTGGCGGGAAATGGGGATGATATGGTGGGAGAAGACACGGTGGTATGGGGTGGAGGAGGACCATGTGGACGATGAACCCCTACTGGTTGTAGGATAGAGGGTATCGAACGAAAAGGGCTAGGGGGGGTGTTGAGGTATGGTGCATGGGAGGGCAGTCCTGCATAGAGGGAGGAGGATGGACAAATGGGAGGTTGCGGACGAAGAGGGGAAGGTGGAAGAAAGGGGGGGCGTGGATGAATGGGGGAGGATGGATAGACATGGGGGCGTGGATAAATTGGGGAGGATGTATGGACGTAGAGGGGTGGGCGAGTGGGGAAGGATGGATGGAGGGGGGATTATGGCCGGAGAGGGGGGGCTGGATGGAAGGGATGGGGTGGACGTAGGGAGGGGTCTAGATGGAAGCGAGGGAGGGGAATCATGGGAGAGGGTGGATACATAGGACTAAAATGGGGAGACGCAGCTACTGGTAGCACCTACATATACATTTGTAATATCACAATTTAGTAAACAAACAATAAATTAAACCATAGGAAGTTGTAACAAATCAAATTAAAAGCATGCTTATAACTACACATTGTACCTGTGTATATGGTGATGTGCCAATCCCTGGCAGGGGTGGTTGATCACCGTAGTCACGGAACACCTGTGGACAACAAAATGCATGCATGTTATGAACATGTTAAACAAGTCATTATCTAGGAAATCAAGATATTCAAAAACATTGTATGAACTATCAACGTGTATGCCATAAATATAAATACTTGAGTAATATAAATGACATAAGTAATAACAATATTGTGTCAGGTACTAAAAATACCTCTGTGTGGGGTGCTGCAATTTCAGTTGCAGCGGCCATTGCTGCATCCAGGTTGGGAGATCCTACGTTCTCCCATATTGGTGTATCATCTCTGAATAACTGTACATTGAAATAATAGTTTAAGTCAAACAAAAATACTTTAAAAATAATTTACAAGTTATCAAGTGATGATTGAAAACACATTAAAAAAATTGCTGACCTGATCCATATAACAGCCCTCGATCGGACCAGGGCAAGTGTGCCCACAATGGGGACAAAGATGTGGCATTGTCCCCATCAAACTGGAATTCCCATCATGGCTACCATCGGTCATGGGTCTATCCTAGCCCTGTCATGAAGGATCTGCACCTGGATCTCTATCAAGGTCACCCGACCTCTCCACTGTAGTCGTTGCTACAAAGGAGGTGTGTCTGAGGAGACCACGTGCAACATTCCTCATTTCCACCTCGATCTGATCAAGCTTATGGGGCAACTGAGGTGGATGGGGAGAGGGGTTGGGGTCGCACCTCGGAGCTGGTGGCCCTCTCAGTGGGTTCCTCCTGGCAGCAGGTCGATCTTGGGCAGAGCCACGCCCAACACCCTGGAACGCGGTTATGTCAAAATAGTTGACATGTAAACCGAGGAAAAAATCAGCCCACAGTTGGCGAAGGAAGTACTGTGGAACCTCCCTATTATTGCAGGGAGGTTTATCGTACACCATGAACCACCTCTGCATCCAATTCTCCCTCCAGGGTTGGTAATGACACCAATCCATGCAGACACGTGGCTTTGTAATGTTCGGTGGTTGGTTTGTTTTCAGATCAGTGAACATACTATATAATTGGGCTTTTGTAATGTTCAAATATTTTATTGCTTCCTTGGAGATGCCCGTGGAGTAGTACTCCTGCATCCTAGCTCTAAATTGAGTCATGTCGGTCAATTGTTGGTGTGCATGGATGAGGGAATCAATTGAATTCTCAATTGACGTGGCAAGAGACAATCGAGATGGTTCCCCTGAGTTTCTAAGTTCGCGAGTGTGCACTCGCATTTCATTTACATAATGGTTAAGGTCATCTTGTTCAAAATTAGGTTGGGGGTTTTGGTTTTGTTCGCCATTTGGATTGTGTTTATGGTTTTCTTCGGCATTGGGTCCAAGGTTTGGGTTTCCTTGTGTTCCACCGGACTCGGGGTTAACATCTTGTTCACTCATTGTCTCAGTTTACCATCTGCAATAGAAAATTGGTTCATTGTTTTCAAAATTTGGGAATTATTTACATTAAATAAACAAAAAAAATCAAAAAATTGATACAAAGAATGAATAAAATGAAAAAAAAAACTTGATATTTACCTATCAATCACCCTGTTGATGATTTTGTGGGTGTTGTTGGGTGGTTTTGGAGTTGATTTGGCCACCTTTGGTGGTTGAATCGACGCACACGCGGAGGTGGAGGTCGCGCTTGGCCGGCCAAATAGAACAATGCGGAAATTGTGGTCTGTTTTTTTTTTTAACAGAGGCGCGTACGTGCCACCGTTGAGCGCACGCGCCTCGGTTCGGTACCGAACCTAGCGGCGCGTGCACGCTGCCTTAGGTGTGTACGCGTCATTTTTTTTTCCGCTAGCACGCCCCCATTGCAATGAAAATGGGGACCATCTTCGTGCACCCGCCCTTTATGCAAAGAATATAAAACATACCCAACAATAAGGATGACAATAATTATGATCAATGATGATGATGATGAATATAAAAAACCACCTAATTTTATTCTTTTATTGGAAGGATATGCACTCGAGAAACCATGTGGGGACTAAGGATCCACCAAGACACCACGAGATACTCATGTGTTCTGCAAAGACTAAGAGTGAGTTGTAGAGGTAATGGAAGTCACATAGGTGGAAGAGGTGCATTACCCGTCTCTATGTGATCCTTCAATAAGGATTGAACCAATTGGTAGGAAAACGCTTCCAAAAAATAGTGGATGGGAAAAGCCAAGGTGTAGCGAGAAGGTGGATGAAAATGAAAATATCCCATAACTATGAATTATTATGCTTCGTTGGAATCACAAGGTTGAGGTTTTTCAACTTATTTCTTATTTATTATGTTTAGCTTTCCTCCTTATTGTTTACATTCATTTCAAATATTTTTAGTTAATACAAGAAACAAACTACACAATGTTTTTTATCATTATAAAGTATTTTTTTTATGAATTTAGCATGTCATAGAATATTTCCTCAAATTAAAAATAAGGAGTAGGTTGATTTCATCCCAAAAAAATTTCTGCTATTGGTACATGGGTTACTTAGCACTTATATGAGAATAATGCATGGTATTTACAATTTAAACATTAATCCAATGATGAAAATTCAAAAAATTAATTTAAAATTGAATATAGTGGACAATCATAGAAGACGAGAGGTTTTTGAAAAGTATTTCCATGGTTAGTTTATGTCATCTTTTTCATTTTTTGCTTTCTTACTTATTTATAGTCTAGCTCCTAAGTGTAGTTGTATTAGTTCAATATTGTAGAATCAATAAATGTGGGATAGAGGCTTGATTCACTAAGAGATTTACTCTTAGGTTATTGAGTGAGGGCTAGCTTAGTTCTTGTTTGGAAATATACTAATGAATTCATCTATTAGAATGATGGATTAAAAGATATAGGCATTTGCATTAATTTAGTTTTTGGTTTGCAATATTTTCCCTATATAGGGCATATACAATGGCATGGGGTCTCTATCATCATCATTGTTGTCATCGTCATCCTCATCCTCATCGTGCTCATCATCATTGTCATCGTCATTGTCAATTTCAGTATCAACATCATCATCCCCATCATTGCCGTCATCATCATCATGGTCATATAATCACTTCAATGTCATTAGCATCATCATCATTATATTCTTCAACATCATCATTGTCACCCTAGCATTTAGTGTTTAGAATATGAATTTGATTAGGAGGATCATTAAAGAGTTCAAGTGAGTGTTAAGCCTAAGGTTTGGCACAAGCACTGAGGCATTTGCAAAATTCTTAAGGAAATTTGCATGAAGGATGAAGGAAACCTAACAAGTGTTCAAAGCAAAACAAAGTTACACTTAGAGTATTGTTGAAGAACATGTGCTATAAGAGGTATACCTGTGAGTGCTTCAAGAGTTTAATGGTGCGAGACTAAGGAAAGAGTTCCTTAGATCAACAGTAATTCCATGAAATGAGTTGTGGGAAATGGTCAAGCTCCCTTGTGTACACTCTTGTTGTTGTAACATTCTTCATAACAAAAGTTAAGGCATCCACCTTGCGTGTCGGCGATACATTTGTGTTGTGTTCTCTTTACTTAGTGGATGTTATTGTTCCTTGTAATGTTCTATTAAGAGAAGTGTTGATGTAATTTTTCCAAGTGTTAAACAATTATTGTTGGGATGTTTAAAGTGGTTGGACATGAGTACAAGTGTTAGAGAATTGGTTACATATCTAACAATTCTAGCTTAGGGCATAGTTATGGCCAGACCCAGAGTGAATAGGTGTAGTCTGGTTGTAGTAGGAATAGGTTTGTCAAGTCCCCATGGTTGAGATAAGGTAGTGTCACATGGCCTAAAGTGCCTAGTCTTGGGAAAACCCCATGTTTGAACGAAAAATTGTGTGGAAATCTCTAGGCCCATCATATGTGGTATTGGAGTCATGTTGGAATGTGGAAATTATAAAATTTCATCTTCACGAACAATACCCCTTCCATCAGAGAAGCCATTAGAACTACATCGATGAGGATGATGATAATTCAAGAGGGGGAGAATGTGAGAACCCTCCTTGAGGTGCCACTGGTAGTGGCATGACAAAGTTGGGACCTTAGAGAAAACTTAAATAAGGGTGCACGATGAGTCTATATGTTTTCTAACCACGGTGACCAAGTCATGATGATTCATGAGACATTTAATATGGTGTACTATTTTTGTGTGGACCAGGAGTACCAAGTGTGTCTATCCTAGTAGAGTTAAACAACTCATGAGGCATTGTGTAGCAATTTTGATGAAGGATGATGCGATCTAACAATGTGGTGGACAATATGTTATCCATGGCAAGGCAACATCATTGATGAGTGTACCGTGGGTATGTGAAAGGATTTTTCCACCATATACATGATCTTCATAGGACTATCACAAGTTGTCCTACATGGATGACAACATGGTCCTATATTGGGTAGTTGGTTATATGAGTGTGATTTCCTTGGGGGAGGTGATAGAAGGTTTCCTATGGTGAAATAAGCACTTCAATATTAGACACACTCTAAAGTGCCTAGCTTGGGTTTAATCAAGACATGTTAGTTAGGTGTAGTCTAGGTTATATAAGTGTTTGATAGTCATGCCCAAATAGCAAGGTTATGTTGATGCCACATGAAATTAGGCTTCTTAAGTGGTACGAGATGCTCAAGAAAAACAAAAAGCTTCACCCCATGACAATTCTAGAGGAAGATAAAGTATGTGAAAAGGAAAATTGGTCTCATACATCAATTTGGTGTTTTTTTAAACTATTATTTTAAATTAAATAATTATTATCATTATTGATGAGGAAGCCAATCATATTGATAATCAATATTTATAATAATATTTACAATAAAATTAACAACATAAAATAAATTTTTTTAACAATGATGTGGATGAAATAGAATATAACATTATTGTTTATGCTATCATTCATTTCTATTATGGTTTCCTTAACTCTCTAATCTTCCTTGTCCATTCACATGGTTTCCCTATGCGTGGGGAGCCTCCCCTCCTCCAATGGACTACAAGCCCCTATGGCCAATCATCTAATTTTACTACTATTGTGACAACCTTAAAATTAATGGCAACTCTAGCAATTAAAATGTCAAATTTCATTAGTTGATATGGATCAAAGGCTCAAAACAGATGGACCAAATCCCAACTATAATTGCCCCTTCAAATGTACTTGAGAAGAAATCCCTTACCTTTGTAAAAATAGCCATGGTTGAAATATTTATAGGTACTTGGCCAAAACCCAAAACCATGGATAATTGGCTCCATGAGTAGTGAATCCCCTCTACTATTTATAGGTAGATGGATTCTACACCTTGTTCTTTGAGATAAACCTTGGTTAAGGTGAATATTTTAAAAAATGACCCATATTTTATCATCATCATCAAAGTAGGCATTGTTGTCATCATATTCATATCATCATCATCATCATCATCATCATCATCATCATCATCATCATCATTGTCATCATCATTGCCATTTCCATTTCCATTGTCATCATCATTGTCATCATCATTGTCATTGCCATCATCATCATCATGGAAATCAACATCATCATCATTAATGGCATTGCCATCATCGTCATCATCGTCCATGTCATTGTTGATGATGATGACCTAGGTGATGATGATGAGCCTAGATGAAAATGGCAAAGATAATGATTGTGATGATGACAATGATGGAATTTTAAAAATTGGGAAGATTAACCAAGGTCATTGGCATCTTCATCATCATAGTTATTTTCATAATCATCATAATCATCATTGTCAATGTTATCATAACCATCATTGTTTTCGTCATCATCATTGTCATTCTCATCATAATCAACATTCACGTCGTCATCGTTTTCATTGTCATCGTCATCATCATGATTATCGGCATTGTCGTCAGCTATTCATAATTACCTTTGGCATAAGAAATATCATTAGCCAAAAATATTGGATTAGTGGGAAAGGGTCATGGAGAACACATATGATCTATGCATGAGAAATAACAACTCTATTTTGGAAGACAATCACCATCATCATTGTCATCATTAACATCATCCTCATCATTGTCACCATCATCATTGTCATCATTAACATCATCCTCATCATTGTCACCATCATCATTGTCATCATTAACATCATCCTCATCATTGTCACCATCATCATTATCATCATCATTGTCATTATCATCATCACCATCATCATCATTCATTTCATTGCCATCATCAACATCGTCATTATCATTGTCAACATCACGATGATGATCATCATCATGATTTGTCCTTGTTGTCATCGTCATTTTTTTCATCATCATTAGAAACATGATCATCATCATCATATTCATTGTGAATATCATCATCATTATCCTCATCGTCATCTTCAACATATGTGCACAAAACTTGATGTAAAACTAGATGCAAAAGTGGACAAAAACCTCGATGCAAAAGAGGATGCAAACATGAATGCAAAAGTGGGTGCAAAAGTAGGTGCAAAATGGGGCACAACAAAAGTGGACGCAAAAGTGGATGTAACTGTGGGTGAAAATGTGAATGAAAAATGGATGCGAAAGTAGATGCAACAAAATTAGATGCAAAACCAGATGCAACACCCGTCGAAAAACCCAACGCAAAAGTGGATGCAAAAAGGGATTCACAAAGGGATGCAATAGTTGATGCAAACCTAGATGCAAAAACAGATGCAAACGTGGATGAAAAAGTGAGTGAAAAAATAGGTGAAAATTAGGGCGCAACAAAAGTGGTTGCAAAAGTGGACGTAACCGTAGATGCAAAAAAGGATGCAAACATGGATGCAAAATGGGATGCAAAGAAGGACGTAAATGTGGGTGCAAAAGTGGATGCAAACATGGAAGTAAAAAGGGGACGCTACAAGAGTATATGCAAAAACTAGGTGCGAAACTAGGCACAAAACCCAATGTAAAACTTGGCGTCAAACCTAACGAAAAACCAAGTGCTAAATCTGGCTCTAAATCCGATGAAAAATCTAGCACTAAAATCTATGCAATTTGCGCTAGGTTTAGCGTCGACTTTAGCGAAAGGACGCAAAAAACGCCTAAAATTGCGCCAACTCGTGAAATTGTGCTGACTTGGCCAAGGAAATGAAGACAAATGCATTAAAAGGGGGTTAGACACAAAAAAGGAAGCAAAAAAGGATGCTAATCATAGTGTTTTGTTGTAGTGGTGCCTAAGGATAGAAATACAAAATCTAACCTCGAATATGCCTTTCAAAAATAAGAATCTTATACATTGTGTCCAAAAAAACATATTCCTTTGAGGAATAAATATCTTATATAGACCAAAAAATTCGTATACACGACCTTTGAAAATAATTCAATTATATTTTGATACATTTAGTTAGCCAACAATTACCAAATAACACGACCTCTCAAATAATTCAATCATAACATTATTAATACTAACCAACCACCTAAGGATTTGTGTTTTTAAGGAAAAAACTAACTTTGAAACAAACCTCCACCATAAATTCTATTATATTCTATTCTTATTGTATATCTCAACTTTGGCAATATACTCTCTTGATTCCATATTCTTACACAATCTAAGTTTGTCCTTGTCATATTCTTACACAATCTAAGTTTGTCCTTGTCAACCTACCCTCATGTAAATTGAAAATATATGCCATCATTGAAACCAAACATTTCTTTCTCTTTGAAAAGTTGTCTCTCATAGGTAGTAGGACCCTTGTATATCTCAACTTTGACAATATACTCTCTTGATTCCATATTCTTACACAATCTAAGTTTGTCCTTGTCATATTCTTACACAATCTAAGTTTGTCCTTGTCAACCTACCCTCATGTAAATTGAAAATATATGCCATCATTGAAACCAAACATTTCTTTCTCTTTGAAAAGTTGTCTCTCACAGGTAGTAGGACCCTTGATAATGTAAATCTTCAAACAAAATGATAGTATGTGATTTCCTTATACGATAGATGTTCATCTTCATCTTTGACACGTGTATACTACATTATAACGTGTCTCCAAACGCTAGGAATATTAATTTCATAACATCTTCCAAACAAAGTTAGAAATACTATTAAATAATAAACACTAATAATACTATAAATAATACCATTTTCAGAGATGCTGAAAGCGGTACTTCCCATTTGTAACAAGGACAAGCTTTACCATTCATCCATTCTTCTCAGTAAGAAAACAATATGCAACAAAGAGTACCATTACTGAAGGAGGAGACAACACCAATCTGCTGTTCTTGAATGAAATACAAATTATATGCAGCTCCTGCTAATCTAATGGACGGCTTGATTATCGTTCTTGTTGCGAGTGTTGTGATTGTTGTTACAGGAAAGAGAGCCTTGGGAGTTGATCACACTGTTCAAGGATGGGAGCTCACCGGCCGCGCCGTCAGTAGTTACAGAAGATCCAAGATAGCGTTTTCTGTTGGCGATGGATTGAGTAAGCCTCGTCCCATCTCCAATTTTATATATTTTAGAAAGCCCTTCAATGTTAATATCAAGCCAGATCAGATCCTATTATTTGAAAAAACTATCTGTTCGTATCAGATTGTATGTTTATTGGTGGTATTTGGGTTTTTGCAGTCTTTAAAATAGGTGCTGGAGACGCAGATATTGCTCAAGTTTCCATGTCTGACTACAAGCTCTGCAGTGCTGAGGCTCCCAAAGCAATCTACAGATCCAACACAGCAGACACCATTTATTTGAACAAAACTGGGAATTGGTATTTCATTTCCAGGGTTCCTGACGACTGTAAATCCGGTGAAAAAATGATGATAACAGTGGTTTCCAACAACACTAGGAATCGTAGTAGTAATAATAATACAGCAGGATTTATATTTTGGGGGACATCTCCAAGGATGGGATTCGGTGGCCATGGTACAGGCGGAGGCCATGGCAACGGCGGCGCCAGTGGAAATGGCGGAGGCCATGGCAACGGCGGCGCCAGTGGAAATGGCGGCGGCGGTAACATCCCGAGAGGTCATCCTGGAAGGCGGCGCAGCAGCTCCACGCCACAGCTTTCTGCTGTGGATTTCAAGCTTCGGCTTGTACTGGTCGCCTTCTGTTCAGTGTTGTTAGCCAGCCCACTTTTTGTTTAGGGGCCACTCCCCCATTCATTTATCATTTACTGATTCTGTTACATTCTCTGATACATTCTCTCCTGCCTGTCATCCTGATCTGTTTTGCTGCTGCTTTGAGATTAATAATATCTGGATTGCCTGGATGGGATTATCATCATTTTAGGGTTTCTTCTATAAAGTT
The DNA here is from genome assembly GCA_027924585.1 of Larix kaempferi. Lineage (NCBI taxonomy): Eukaryota > Viridiplantae > Streptophyta > Pinopsida > Pinales > Pinaceae > Larix > Larix kaempferi. Next base: position 23,467,475 of record BSBM01000299.1, read on the forward strand.
GTGATAGTGTGCTCGATTGTAATCAATCCTACTGATGATATGATGTTTATTTTTTTTAACCATGGGATCCAATGGTATATCGAACAGTCTGCAAGCTAGATATCGATGATATGATGTTTATTTTTTTAACCATGGGATCCAAGGGTATATCGAACAGTCCGCAAGTTAGAAGCTAGATATGGTCGAGACGTCTCTAAACCCACCAGGGTGAGCTTCTATCGGAGGGGTGGTTTACCCTTCGAGCCTTGTCACAATGGGCCAATGAGCAACTTTACCCCAACCAGTTTTGAACCCGTGATCTCCACAAAAATAACACATATTCTTAAGATAATATGGTGTAGTTGGTTTGGTGTTGATCACATGTTTTGGAGTAGTTTAAAATGTGACATATAAATTTTTGTAATTTGATTGAATTTTTTATTATTCAAAATCTATTTTTATTTAAAAATAAATTTAGCTTTATTTCTATTCCATTTTTATTATGTAACTTAATAGCATTCCATTTTTATTATGTAACTTAATAGCTTACATTTTACATATGTAATTATGATTTTATTTAAAAATAAATTGAGTCTATTGAAGTATTTTTATATTTCTATTTCAAGTATGATGTTGTCTAAAAACACAACATGGTCTAAAAACACAATAGTTTGCACTTTTCTTATATTTCTATTCCATTTTTATTATATTTCTATTCCATTTTTATTATGTAACTCAATAGTTTACATTTTACATATGCAATTATGATTTTATTAACACAATCGTTTGCACTTTTCTTATATTTCTATTCCATTTTTATTATGTAACTCAATAGTTTACATTTTACATATGCAATTATGATTTTATTTAAAAATAAATTCAGGCTATTGATGTACTTTTATATTTTTATTTCAAGTATGATGTTGTCTAAAAACATAACAATGTGCACTTTTTTGGTCGGAATAGGAGAACTCAAAGAAATTTTTGATTGATCTAGAACTCTGATCTATTTTTTGAGTATATGTGTCTGTTTAAAATGGGGTAAAATCCTAGGACAAAGTTTTATAAAAGAAACTCTGAAACTACACCCTTGAAACTTTGTCCCCACCCAAAATTTCCGTTGAATACATAAACCAACATAGATCCATCTAAAAGGGGATCTACCAAGTGCCTAGAGGGATCAAATCTTTCAGAGGTGCAAACCCCTTTTTAGACTGGACATGTTAATCTAAAAGGGGATCTACCAAGCTCCTAGAGGGATCAAATCTTTGAGAGGTGCAAACCCCTTTTTAGATTGGAAACCTTAAGGAAATGTGTAATGCAATGTTTATGGTTTTAATTTATCTAATTTGTATAGTTTTATATATATGATCTAGAGGGATCAAATCTTTCAGAGATGCAAACCCCTTTTCAGACTGGACATTTTGCCTAGAGGGATCAAATCTTTGAGAGGTGCAAAACCCCTTTTTAGACTGGAAACGTTAAGGAAATGTGTAATGCAATGTTTATGGTTTTAATTTATCTAATTTGTGTAGTTGCACCAAGTGAAACGAGGTGCTCTATAGCCTAGTATGGGGGAGATCTTCTAACATGTGATGTAGCGTTACATCTAATAAAACGTAAAAAGTATTTAAAAAAATCATATAACCATCAACCATCTAATAAAATGTAAAAAGTATTTAAAAAAATCATATAACCATCTAATAAAACGTAAAAAGTATTTGAAAAGTATTTAAAAAAATCCATGTTAGTTCATAAAATAAAATATTATGAAAAGTAATTAAAAATAGATGTTCGTTTATAAAATAAAAACTTAAAACTTAAACCCGGATCTATCAATCCAGAGAGATCAAATTTCTTGAATTTAAATTTAAAAAAAGAAATACACCTCAAAAAATTGGATCCCTCTCGGTGCTTGATAGATACCGGTTTAAGATGGATCTATGCTAGTTTTATCTATATGATGTTCTAAATATTTTAAATCTAATTTGAGGGGACATGTTATTTTTTATAATATTTTATTATTTTTATAAAGGACACGTTGATGAACATGGAAGGAGTTACACATCTCCCTCTATTAAACTATAGAATAAACCTCTTACGCCAAAAACTAAAAAAAGCTATTAAAAAAAATACAAATCATAATTATTATGATTTAATACCACGACTTATCTTTCTATTTGATTCGTATTATATAATCTGATCAATATAATTTGGATTTTCAACAAACAAAAAAATCATTATAACGAACTCGGTTTGGATTTCCAACAAAATTAATTGGAAAACAAGTCCAAATCATTGCTTCTTTACGCCATTTTTTTTCAATCACATCACATGAAAGTTCAAATCATTGCTTTCTTTACACCATTTTTTTTTCAATTACGTCACATCAGATTCAAATTTGCCCAGATGGATTAGGAACCAAGATGCTTAATCAAGTGAAAAGTTAAAAATGTTTTAGGAATTTTCAAAAGCTTGAATGAGCTCCATCCCAAGTTAGTGGTGGATTTTCAAAACGAGAATGGAATCTATCCCAAGTAAAAAGTTAGAACTGGGTCCATGCAAAGTTAAAGTGGGGGATTTTCAAAATCGAGAATGGGATCTATCTCAAGTTAAAGTGGGAATTTTCAAAATCGAGAATGGGGTCTATTGTGGGGTTAACTTAGGGTATTGTTAACCTCAACGTCTAAAATAAGATTTATCTTTAGTGGTTGGGTCGTTAATGTGGGGTAGTGTTGTTCCTTATATTTTAAAATTTAGTTTTATTCTTTAGATTTTCAACATACACAATAAGATATATCCACTTCCAACTTCCATTTAAGTTGAGTAATGTTCGATTCCTATTTACTTTAGTAATGGTTTTTGAATGTTAAGTGACCATGACTGAGGTAAATGGCCTTTGGATGTTAAGTGATCATGATAGTTAAGGAAGCACTTCAAGTTTACTAAAGTTTGATAGTTGTGAGATAAAGATGCTCGGAGGCATAACATCACTTTTGAACTAGAGTTAGCTAATAGACCCTAAGGGTGGTGGAAGCTTAGTGAAGACTTTGAAAATTTTGACTTTTGAATTATAGTTTAGGTTTTTAATGATGAAAGCTAATGTGAATTGAGCTATTCTATATACAATTATCATTATAATTTTTTACATGGCATCGTGATTTTTCTAATAAGTTTTCTTGTAACTTTGTGTAATGTAAGGTGGATGATCTCGCAACAACCTTCTTACTTAACTTTGTTTTATTGTTATTAATTTTTTTTTGTAATTGCTGCAAATTCTATTAAACTGAAAGAAGTAGAAATATAGAGGTAGTTACATTCTGAGGTGGTCTTATAAGATGCCAACCTTGAAAAGCATCATAACCATGGTCGTTCAAACCCAAAATAAACAAAAAAAACCCACCCAGTATAAGGAGACCAGGGTGAACAGGTGGAGTAGACGAAACCATGAGGGCTATAGAGAAACTAACAGTCTGATGCATAACAAAATAAACAGGAAACCAAAATTAAACCACAAAAACCTTCTTAACCAGTTGCAGAGGGAGTTTCAGCATCAGAAGGAATTTCCTTCGAGATGGGGCAGCTGTAGCAGGTGGTGTCCTCCTCGTTCCTTGCAGGTGGCAGAGTGCCTTTCACAGGTGGCAGGGTGTCCTTCACTAGAGTTCTGGTGTCACGAGCAGGGAGCTTGATGGGTATAGGTGAAGTCTTTTTGGCTGCGAGAACACCGTTATCAGGTTCATTACGAGTGTGCTTGGCCAAAATCGGCCCCAGGGTGGAGGGGATGGGGAAGGACATGCGAGCTGGCTCCTTTCCTTTCAGTGGGATGCCTTGTGGTTGAACCAAATCTTTTCCAGCTGTGTTGTTCCAAGCCCTTCCAGGAGTAGAAACCAGGATGTCTAGTGTAGTATCCTTTCCAGGAGTAGTGGTCAAATTCCCAAGAGTAGTGGCCCTAGTGCCCGGAGTAGTATCCAAAGTGCCAAATCCATGAGAAGTAGCCAAATTGCCAAGCGTTGCCTCGTTTCTGACCACAGAGGGCATGGCCAATTTGCCAAGAGTGCTACTTCCAGGTTGGAGGTCACAACGAAGGTGCCGAGTGGGAGCATAGGAGTCCCAACAAAATGTATTCTCCAAGTTGCTGAGAGTGGCTTCCATATTTGGCAGGGTGGCTCTCAGTGTCTGAGTGGCGTGTCGAGCGGTGGCCCAATTGGATAGCATATCATCCATTAATTCTCCCAGCATGTTTTTTACTAACCAATAGGGGTCCCATGGCTGCTTGTGGTTCCTGTTGGAGAGAGTGTCAGCAATGATGCGAGCTTCCCAATTGTCTACAAGTAGACGAACTGGAATGGAGATTTCAGGACTGTAACCTTTCCTACTTTGCTCTGTTTCATGGGTATCCCTCTTCTTTCTGCCCTTGGAACCTTTCAGCCTACCCATGGTGAGGGAAACACAGAACCTGTCAAACAAGAGCTTGAGGGACGCTGGCGCAGGAAGATGAGAAGTGTGGAGCACAGTGATGAGAAAACAAATGAGCGTGGCTAGGATCCAAGATGAAAAGTTGTAGGGAAGTCGCAAAAGCCATCTAACTGGCTGAGAGAACCTCACATGCCTAAGAGCCAGAAGGTTTAATGCTCCTAGCGACTTGACATTGCTTCGAAATCATGTCTAACCTCCTGCCTTACCTTAGCGCTACCGCTTTGGGTGACACTCATGCCTTACCTCAGCGATGCCACTTGGCTTACATATGTGGTTAGGTGTCATGTTCGGACCAATCCTGGTGTCGTGTCCGCTTGCACCACCCGCATCCGGGGTATTATTATTATTATTATTATTATTCATAATTTCAATTTGATTTGAAAAAAGGTTTCATAATGGAATATTCCTAATGATTAAATTATCTTTCAAACAATTCAAATAAGACCTTAAGTCTATCTAATGTTGAATTCCTAGCAATATACCTAATACATGAAGAAACATCTCTTTCAAACAATTCAAATAAGACCTCAAGTCTCTTTAACGTTCAATTCCTAGCATGATCCATACGACATGAAGAAAGGTCTACTTCAACCACTATGAACAACATAGATCAAAGAAACACACCCACTTAAGCATTGTGTCAGTCCCATGTTCAAAAATCAAGTACTGAAATGATGTTTTCATTTACCACTAAACTATCATTCTATTCCTTCACTGTCCAAGAGCCAATGGCTATTTGGAAAAGTACCCATGTGATGTTTTCATTTACCACTAAACCATCATTTGATTCATTCACCATCTAAGAGCTAATGGCTATTTGGACAACTCCTTTTGAAAGGGAATCAACTTCAGAATTGAGATCTCACGGTAGACATGAAAGAAGTAAATTGAGTTTAAAAACATATGCTATTCTTTTCGCCTCCTCAAATATTGGATTCTTAACCAAATTATCCATCCTAAATTGTGTGACCATGCAATTAATAGCCACCAAAGAATCCCCAAGATATTAATCTTGGGCACACTTTTCTTTGTAGACATTTTTAAAGCTACTTCAAATCTAAGAGTTTTGCATAAATGTTTGAACCCCCTCCTACGCCAATGTTAAACTTATGGAATGTGTTTCATTTTTTAAAATTATGCCATCTACCCCACCCCACAACTAATATCCCATTCAATTCACTTATTAATAGGCTTGTGGATCAACTATCTTGGATTCTTAACCTTTGGAGTGGTTTTAAAACATGCAAATATAGATATTATTTGTGAGAACACTAAAAATGAGGGATGAATCTATCCTCAAAGATATATGCATTCTTGGTAAGACGAATGTCTTAGGACACAATCAAAGAGAGTGCCTTATATTCCTTTAACTTTGGTTTCTCCTACTAGCTTTTGAAAAAATCTGTAATAGTTTCCCCTATTAGGTACTCCTTATTCCTATTAGAATATCCATTTTTTCCTAGACCTTGCAGGTGTATGAGCACGATATCAAAACAAGTTTTATAATTTCTACCTCTTCTTTGCACACAGTGCATTTACTTCGTCCTCAACGATTCCTTTTCTATAGAAGTTCTCAAGTTAAATGTTTGTTCATAATGGTCAACCACATAAAAATCCTCAATTTGAAAGGTGGTCATATCTTTAGCAATGGCTTCCATCACCATTGTTGGTCTTTTAGTCTTTCGTTAGTAAACATTGCTTTATACCTCAATCTAGGAATGTAGATCCCAAACAATGGGTTCTTAGACCATGACCATCTCATCCTTTACCTCTCTAATACAAACGTGAATTACCTTTAATACTATTATGTAGGCCTCACATTTCTCACCTTCCACTCCTTCCAGTATTATAAGATCTACCTCTTTACATTCTTGATGCTAGATAGTAGTGAGTTCCGGATTTTCTACCTCGACTAGAGTAAATATACCTTTCCCTTGGAAGGAGTTTATTAATTAACAGGTAGTTTGTATTCATCTCCCCTCCCCACTCATGGGTTAGACCTTTTTTACTTTTCTAGGTAATATATCCCAGGGAAAATCCCCAAACTCTTCCCCTCATTCCAAGGCTAGTACCCAAGGTAAACCCTAAATTATTCAAGGCACAATGCCAAGTCAACAATAAGGCTCAAAGTTGTTACAATAAGATACTTACTATAAGTTCCACATGCTACTTATGGGAATAGCACCTAGGTGAGGAGGATAACACTCCATCCCACAACCACTTGGGCTAGATCCAATTGACAAACCCAGGGGTTTTCTCCATCACCTACCCTCCAGACCAACCAATTTTATATCAAAAGATGTTCTTGGAAAGGCCCCTTGATCCACTCTTCAACAATAAGAGGTTCAATGTATTTTTGAATTATGACTTGATCCTAGAGCTTATTCTTTAATATAAGCCTCAATAGACTCTTGGAAACTAATGCCTTCCCAAAATGGTTTATCATTTTTAAGACCCAACACCATAGTTCCTTTGGTTTCACTACATATGATCTACCATTCTAAGGGAATCCCTTCTCTTTTTATTTTCCAAGTCCATAAGAACCTACAAATTATCATCCTTATATTTTCAAATACCCCTTTGGAGATATAAGATAATGACTTCCAACATACTGGAATTGTTTCCAGTATTGATTTCACCATCGTTAGTCTCCCTCCCTTGGCTAACCATTTGTTGCACCGCATATTTATTATCTTTTCCACTTTCTCAATAATCCATTTCCAATCATTAATCCCACTAGAGTTTGGGTTTTTGAAAAGCCTAAATACTTGAATCTTACTTGAAGATCAATGTGTTGATAGGGAAACAATTGAAGGAGTAACCTAACTTGGTCCTCTTCCACCTCATTCAAAGAAATAGAAGATTATGCAAATTTACCTTCATACCCATTTCTATGCTATATGGCTTGAAAATTTCCTTCAACCTATTAGCATCTCTCCAAGAACTATCATAGAACAATAATACGTCACCTTCAAAAAGAAATAGAGACAAATAAATAGGTCTCCCTAATGTGTGCTTTATACCCTTTTGAGCCTTCAACTTTGATCAGAAAAAACAAAGATGAAACAATTGGAATCCCTCCCTTAGTCCTTTTCAGGGTTTGAAAAAAACTAGATGTTGAGCCATTAATTAATATTGCAAAGGGAACTTAGGATAGGGACCCCATAATCCAATTCACCATCAAAACATAGAAACTAGTTTATCATCATCAATCTCAAATATAACGAACTCGCTCTAAAATCTTTCTTGGAGGGGTCCGTTTCCAAAACCATTGATGATAGTTTCTTATTTTTTATGGAACACGATCCTTGTTGTGCTACCTCAATGGCATCATGGATTTTCCTTCCCTAAAGAAATCCAAACTATGCATTAGAATGGTATCAAAAAGAAATTGTTAACCCTCAAAGCTATTTTTTTATTACTTGTAAATACAATTGCACAAAGAAATGGTATTAAATTCATCGAATGAAACTAAATTATATTTCTTAGGGATTAGAGAAAGAAAGGTCGTGTTGAATGCTCCTATAACCCTCTCTGTATATCTTGATTTCTACATTAAGAAATCTTCTTCTATAAGTTCATAAAACCCTAAGCATGACTTTGTCCTTTTGAAAAGTTTTGAGGACCACTTGTAATTCTTCCTTATAGATTTCCTCCACCAACCTTTCATTTCTTTCCTTATCAACAAATCTTAGAAAATAAGTGATCATCTTGAAAATTTATTTTATATTTACTATATCTTCTTCCTTATAAATCACCTCAAAGTGAGTCACCTCTAATTCAACATATCCTTTAATTTTTTTTGGCTTTAGAGCCATTCTATTTGTACATTTCCCATATAGTATTTATGTTTTTTCTATTGTTAGCATAGTTGTGGAGCACTTTTTGTTCTCAACTCCCCTAGCCACAAATCCTTGCTCTTTATCCTCCATAAGGCCTTATTTTCGACTAGTAGTTTCCTCTTGTTTTTTTCCAATGCCCTCAACCTTGCTTTTGAGGTCTCATCATGAAATGCTTCTACCTATTGCTCAAATACTTTGGATATTTTATTTTAAATTATGGCTAGGCCTTGCTCATCCTTCACATGCTTAGAGTGTGCCCATGATGATACTACATTCTTTATTGTCTTAAAGTTAGCAACAAACTGGATGTTGGTTGACACCCTTAAGGAGTCATCATAAAGCTTCCATTCATATTTGATCATTTTAATGAAATCTTCATCCTCTAACTAGGTAGGGTTGAATATAAAAGGGATTGGAGGTTTACAACCCTCCTTTATAATCTAGAGTAAAATTGGAAGATGATCGAATTCCCCATCGACCTCCATCAATGATCTAATTATGTTGACTGTCACTAATGGATTTTGAAACCAAAATCTTCATAATATTTTTTTCAACTCTTGCTTCCCTCATTCTTATGTTTATCCAAGTAGGAACCTAATAGGTTCCACCTCCACCAAGCTAGCTAGCATCCTCCAACTTATTCAAAAACAACTTTGCTAGTGGGTATATTCTCACTACACTCCCCCAAATCTTCGTTCTATTGATAGTAAAATTCAAATTCCCTCCTAGAATAACTTTCTCATTCCTTAAGAAATATTTTACTAACAAGTATTCCTAATAAGCCACCATGTACTCATAAGGACCATAATTGTTGAAAATCGAAAAATCTCCCGTTAGCTCTAGAAAGAAGAGTTATCTCCAATATTAACTAAGTGAAAGATCACAAAGTTGATTAGTCTCATGGAACTCTTCCTCCAACTAGTTACCAATCCCCTTGACCTTCCTCTAAAATCCATTGATAAAAAATCCCAATCCTTCACGACATTAGACTGTTGACCAATTATCTCAATCCCTTTCCCCATGGTTTCTTGAATCAAGACAACATTAGGCTTTGGTAAACCCATTATTCTACCTAGTGCAAGTTTTTTTAAGGAATTTCTCAATCCTCAAGCATTAAAAGACAAAGTAATCATTAGTAAACCGTCTGAGGGGATTGACCTAGGTTAAGGGCCCTTTTTTTAAGTTCTCCTGCTTTCCTTCAAGTATTTCTCTACATTCTTTATTCTAGGCTAGATATATATGTGACTTCAATCCCCTTCTGTGCTTAAAACCTTTGTTAATCCTATCCGAACTTAACCCTCCTTCAATACCCACCTCAATGAGATCTAGAGAAACATGTCTAGATCACAAAGGGTATCAAGTGTGGAAGGATTTAGGCCCATACTCACCCCAATGTTCTCCTTATTAACCAAAGGTTTATCTACATCCCCACCTTCAAAACCCATCCACCCTAATTTCTCTAGTCTAGGAATAAACTAATATAACCCTCCTTTATCTATCTTCTACGGTTTTTGCACTTCAATGGAGATGATCCCTTATAAACACCCAACCATAACCAATGCTCGGGATCTAAGGAATGGGTCACCCCTTCATAATTCATAGAGTTTAAAAGATAATTTATAGCCTTACCCGGATATTGAACATGTAGTGTTCCAATGGATCCTTTGGTGATACCTCCTTCATAAACTTGCATGCATACATCACCATCTTAGACTTGGTTACACATAAGTTCCATATTTCCTTTTTCCCTCTAGTTGACTCTTGCGAACTTAATATGTCTTCTTCAAAAAATCACCTAATGGGATCTCCATTTGCTCTAGGATTTCCCACCCTTTTCTCCTTTTGTCATTTCTCCAAATTCCTTTACTTTGATTTGCTAATGATTCCCTTCCATGGTATTGAACCTCAATATTTTTTCTTATCCATTCCTTCTTTGTAAATTTGAGGATGTAGTGGCTTACTAGGTGGCCATATATGTGACACCTTGAGAAATGAAAAGCGATACCCAAATAGTTAATAAGTTGGACATATCACCTATCCCAAACCTTTATTTCTATATACTCATTTTCCAAACCCTCTTTCAAATCAACCTCTACCAATTTTTGGGATATAGGGATGGAGTTTGACCTTAGTAAACTATCGTTTGTCTCAAGGAAGGTCCCAATGTTGTCCCCATTAGATATAAAAACATATAATGACTGAAATGTTAATGGCAAGCTTGACAATTTAGCTCATATAGATTGAATTGTGGACCACGTTGTCCAAGTGTCGAGACATGGACTCAAACTTTTCAACGTTAAGGGCATAAAAAACCACAACCATTACATTACCAAAATATTAAGAGTATCCTCTCTTAATTAAAAAATGAAGGCTAGCCAACCCCTTACCATCAAATGAAGTTTTGGATTGTAGGATAACTATGGGTTCCCATTCCAATTCCAACCATTCCTTTCAACTCCTCTTTGTTATTTTCCTACTAAAGAAATGCCCTTCTAGGGCTTGGTTTTCCATTTCCACAACTTGGTGCATCTTAATGTCCTTGCCTAGAAATAATTTTACCTTTTTTTTCATAGCTTTACACATTTCCTCCCTTCGTTCATTGGATTAGCTTACAAAAAATCATTATTTTTTGTTTCACCTTCTAATTATCCCTTGCCAATGGATTCTTGGAGGGTTCCAAACCCTTCAATCCCTTCTAGTTAACCTAACCACGCCAGGTATACCTTGGTATTCCCCTCTATTGCCCTACAATAGTGGTTTAATAGAGTTTAGAAATAACAAATCCTTCGTTTCGTCAGGTTACGATGAAGGATTAACTAGGCTTGAGGAAGAATCAACACCTATCTTACTAGGCATTTTCACACATCGCTCCAACCAATGACTTTATTACTTCATACAAAGCTATCAACTTCACATCTAAACTCTCTCCTTTCATTATCTATTATGCAACTAAGTATTTGGGTATAATTTATAAACAAGAAATTTTTTAAGAATACATACTTATTTGAAGTTGTAAAAATCATGATAAATCTTAGTAATTCTTAAAATTTGAACTATAAAATTTGACAATATTTTTATAAAAATATTCTAAATTTTAAGAATTTTATTTCAATCTAACTTTTTAAAACCATCTTTAAAATAAAATTATTTTATTTTAATGAGAAAATTATTTTTAAAAATAAAAATTAATCTATTTTTTTATTAAAAATCATGAAAATTAAATCAATGCAAAATCATAAACATTGTTCCGGATTCCTAGTCTTTCGAACTAACTAATTACTGCCACGTGTTTATACCTTGAAAATTGGTATGCCCGTCACTCTGTTGTTCTGTTGTCCTTCAGCTTCGCAGCAACCATTTTGACTTGGGTCTTATCTAAAGCTTTACTTCACGCATCCGTTGAAACCTCTGGTTTGATAAGCCTTTGCATTTTATCTTCTACGAATTATTTAAGAATCCATAACTTTAAATATTCGTTGTTCTTACAAATATTCGGGGATAAATGCATTGTAAGCGGAACCTTTTTTAACAGGATGTTAAAGGACATCTCTATTAATTCATTAAAGACAGTTTTATTCTATTTGCAACAATCTCATTGGATTCAATGTGTGAAAGATTTCATAAAAACTTGAATATCTACATTTTAATTTGGGTTTTAAAGAATATTTACTTTATATGCCATTGCCTACTAAAAAATAATTCAAAAATGTTATATGTTTTTATTAAATTTGAATTTAATTAAATTTTAAAAAATATACATAATTTATTAACACAACTTTTTGTATATTAAAAAAATATTTTTTAAAAATGTGAAAAATAGAAAAACAAATATGATAAAAAATAATAGTGGAGGGATGATTAGTATAATGAAAAAAAATCAAATAAATATTATTTTAAATAAAGAAATACATTGGATGTATGAATAAAAGAACTTATGTAGTAAGACTTAGTAAGACTTTGGGAGAGATAAATGAAAAACATGTTATAGTATATATTAATGAATTTATGAGAGAAACATTAAATATTTGAACTTGTTAAAAAATAAAAGTTATTTTAAAGAAGATATAGAAGTTGCAATAGGATGCAATTAAACATTTACTTGATCTTTATAATTTAACTATGATAATAGTCAAATTTGGAGGCCCACCTTTCCATATACTTCTCAAAGGCTACAAAAGTGATACCTATTGGCCTTTGATGCACTGCCTTAATAAAAGTGTTGTATATAATGGAAAAATTAGATAAACAATTATTTTCTATTATTAAAAGGTTTGGGGCTCCTGCTATAGGCGGGGTGGCTGGGACGGTCCGTTGTGGTTGTCCCCACCCCGGATCGACCCCACATCCTGTGCTCTTGAGGTGCTTTCGCCTACGGGCCTGTGTCGGTTCATCTACCTGTATGAAAAAAAAGGGTTGTCAATACCCATAATAAGAAAAATAGATGCAAGAAAGTAAAATCAATCAATAATAATATTAATGTGAAACAAGTTTTCCTTTATGTCTAGCATTATTTGGCTTATTGAATTGTTGATTTGTGTATATGATGTTGTGACATGACATCTTAATGCTTTAAAAAAAAAATTAAAGATGCTTTGAAATAATATTTGATATAAACAAAAACGAAGCTATGCTTAAGATAGTTGGGATAAGAGTATTAACATCACATTAAATGGTGATAAATTAGAGGTAGCTTCTTCTTACATTTCAATTATAATTGAAACACTTGTGTAGAAAAACCTTGAAATAGGAGGCATGGAGTTCTTTATTCTATGAAAAATAAGTGCATACAAATACAACTCTGTAGTTGAAATTTGATTGAGTTAATAATTCTAAGAGATCTAGGCTTGAGGCTTTAGAAAAATTCCTTCTTAGAGCGAATTGGAGTAAAAATGCAAACCCTTTAGTCTATGTTGTTAGCATAAACAAGTATGTAATGATTATGTCAATTTATGACATGTATATTCAAAATAAGGGATCATGTAATTCAAAATCTTAGTTACATACCAGCTTCCAATTGGATCTATACTTTGTAGAGCTAGGGTAAGGATTTTAAAAAATATATTCATATGGAGAGTATCCAAAAGTTATTTCATAAGAATTGTTTTTTTACAAATTTTGATAATAAGCATATCCAATCTAACCATGAATATCCCAACATATATTACTCTCTACTGAGTGTACATTTTTTTCCAATTGTATTGGCATTCTTCAAATACTTCATCATCACCACTCCAAGGAACCAATTATCTTATTTAATTTGATCTTGTTTCTACACCACTGGATTGCTTGAGAGTTTGATTTTTCTGTTGTTTTCTTTGAATTTGTAATATCTGTGGTGCTTTTTGGGTTGAGTCATGAATCTTAGACTTCAATGTTTTGTTTCATTTCACCTCGTTCATTTAGACGTGATATGTTCTAGGGGAGTTCTGACTTGTGACATGCAACACTGGAGTCAAAACCCATTGCTCATAATACTATATGTTTTCTTTAATCCCTTTTGCCATGGATGATATGTGTTGTATCGGTAATCACATGATCGTTGTTGTATCAACTATTTCATCTTAATTCTTTCTCACGGATTATGTAACATTTGCATGGGAATCAAATAAGACACTGGTCATTCGAGGTTGAAGCAACAAGCAAAGTTGAGCATCAAAATTGGTTGAATATCACCATTTGATGATTAAATAATGATAAGTATTAATTCTTTAGGCCAAAAAAATTGACACACAATTGAAAATGTGAGAAAAGTAGCATCCGTAGAATGAGTAGGCCCATATCGAAGGATCTTGGCATTTTCTTATTGCGTGAGACAACATCTTTTAGTGCCACAAACTGACAATAATGAATTTCTTTTCTAGGCTCATTCTATGTGTGGTTTGTGTGACTGTATATATCAATTCGAAGCTTCAATTTTCAACTGCACTATGCATTTCACCTGGTAGGCTCATTCCTCTAGACTCCAAACAAATAATTTAGGACTAAGTATGTTAACAAAATGGTTAAATATAATTGCATTCATCTAGAATCAAAATAAATACTTTAGGATGGGGTATGTTAACAAAATGGTTAAAAACCTAAATATATTTATGATTTGAAAATTTTAATTTAATTGATGCATCTTCATCGATTTTCTATTCAACATGGAAAACTTCTTTTGCTTATGTTGATTTTAAATTCAACTTATCGTGTTCATTTTCCATTCATTGCTTTGCTTTGTTGCAAAGTTCTTTCTCCGAGTCTTATTATTTATTTTCCTTTGTATTCCACTACTCTCTAGACAAGATTATGTTAGCATTAAATGAACATTGTTGTGTCCCTTTGGTGGACATTTCTTACCACTCATCACTTTCATACACCAATTCCTTTACCTTTATTTTTTGTTGAGAAACTCCAAGGTCTTTAATTGTGCAAGCAACAATTGCACTTTTCTTTTAACTTGATCCTTGACTCTACAAGGCATTCTCTTCATTCCTCTTGGTGTCATATTTTGCAACTCACCATGCAATGTTCTTCACAGATCTAGTGACGAGTCTTTATTTTTAATATTTATTTCTTGCTCCAATTTTTTTTAATGCTCCTTACCGATAGCTTCACTACATTTTTCCTACCTTCTTTTGACAACTCTACCCAACACTCATTTTGTGGAGATTCCTCTTCAAAACAAAGAGATTATAGAGACACCTTCAATTTCTCACTTCTCTCTACTTCCCCTTCACCTTCACTTTGTGGACTTTAACCTCTTCATTGTGCTCCGTCTTCACTTTATGGATTTTAACCTTGCAGTAGTCTCTATGCAACTTCCTATGGCAGCTATTATTATTCCTTCTCTTTACAATTCAACCCAACCAGTTATTGGAGTTATTTCTTAAAAGAAATTTCTACCTAATGCTTATTCTTACTGGAGTTGTTATTACTAGACATAAACTCTTCCTGCGTTGATACCAAATGGTGCAAGGTGAAATTCAAGGTATTGGTAAGTCTTCACACATACAATGTAGAGCAATCCCATATTAGACCCAAGCAACAAAAGCCAAAGATACACAATCGTGCACATACAACAAGCAAGAAATAAAACAAACATACAAGGTTGCATTTATAAAATTGAAATGCAATTGCATGCATGCCTTTATGGACTCTTCTTCTTCTCCAACTTCTTCTCTATTCTCCATGAGCTATTCACTCAGTTCCCTTCACTCGTGATTCTACCTAGTCCTAATCTATGTTGGATCCACTTTATTCCTTACTTTGTGTCTTCTCCCTATTTTTATGTTTCTTGTTCCTTCGCTCATCACCCTATTATGTTATCTTCTCCCTATCTTTCCATTTCTTCTTCCCTCACTCGTTACCCTAATTTTTTCTCTAGTATGTTTCTTCTCCCTAACTTTCCTTCGATCCTCCAAATGAATAATCCCACTCCCCCTTTTTTCTATATTCACGCTTCCCCCTTTCTCCCCGATTAATAAATTATTCCCCCTATGGGACTCATCAGCTGGAGGGTAAATGTTATTCAAATTCCCTTCTTTTCTTTAATCATGCTTCCCCATTAATATTCTCATTAATATTCCATTCCACATTAATATTCTCATTTTACTTTTATAAATAGCAAAATATAGTATGCACACATTGTGTTGACATTTACAATATCTATATGGTCATCACAAGGTTTAGTGGAAACATTAAACAATGGTTGTGTTGAAGATCCAAGTTCAAATCATGTTGTCCTACATGTTCCTTCCTTGTATGTAGTTATTTATTTATTTTTTCTTTTCAACGTTTCTTTGCACCTTCTAGGGCAATTGCTAGTTTTAAAGTTTCTTACTCTTATGATGGATCTTTAGAATAGTAAATGAGTATCCCATCCACTGAAGCAACTCTAGGCCATCCTCCTTACATGTTCCTTCCTTGTATGCAATTATTTATTTATTTTTTCCTTTCAATGTTTCTTTGCACCTTTTGGGGCAATCGCTAGTTTTAAAGTTTCCTACTCTTCTAATGAATCTTTAGAATAGTAAATGAGTGTCCCATCCACGTCTCAAACAACTCTAGGCCATCCTCCTTAGATCCCATATTGTCTAGAAGGTTTGTGACTTTATTTTATGATCTTCTAACATGCGAGCATTCACTGAAATAAGTTAGTATAACCTTTTTTTCAACCATATCAATTCAGGATACGTTTTTCGAAAAGTATGGTTAATATTAGTTTTCAAATTCTTTAGGGTTGATTAATTTATTGCTTTCAAGCAGCTTTTATAGATGATTCTTTTTACACTTGCTGAAAAGCAGAGGATATTGTTATCAATTCCTGTTAAAATAATTTTGGATTTAAACTTTCATAGTAATTATTAAATATTAAATTGAATGGTGTGAAATATTTATTGCTTTCAAGCAGCTTTTATAGATGAGTCTTTTTACACTTGCTGAAAAGCAGAGGATATTGTTATCAATTCCTGTTAAAATAATTTTGGATTTAAAGTTTCATAGTAATTAAATATTAAATTGAATGGTGTGAAATACAAATTAGTTTTTTCATTTTACAAAATAGTTTTTAATTAATAATTATGAAGAGATTATTTTTATATCGATTTATATAAAATTGTTTGTCCGAAACATTTTTAATTAAAAAAAAACTATCTGTTATCTCTAACTTAACATTGATAATGTCTGATCGTATTCAGTAGTGCTTTGGCCGTTTTCTAATTGACGCTCACGTGATCAAACATGTCGCCCATTAGTCATCCCAATTTTTTATTACTAGGCTTACACGCTATTAATACACGTCAGGTATGTGGAATTAAATTATCAAGGATTTTATTACTGTCCACAACCGACATGAGAAATTATCAAATTAATTGATTAAAACAAATTATATATCTATATATTTTAATGTCATAGTTGGTGTATGAAATTTTTTATTTGTTTTTATTACTAGCATTTGCCCTTGGAGGGGCAAAGTGAACTCTGGTAGGAAAAGAGGAAAGGTAGAAGAAACAAAGATGGGGTAAATCTATGCTCAAGTATCACACCAATCAAAGATACGACATCTGACCTGTGCAGCAATAGAATCAAGCTCATCAAAGAACAAGATACATGGTGCAGATTGTCGAGATTTGTCAAAAATCTCTTGTACATTAACCTAAGCTTCTCCAAACCACATTGTTAAGAATTTTAGGCCTTTTACACTGATGAAATTAGCTTGACACTCATTAGCAATGGCTTTTGCAAGTAGAGTCTTCCTACAACGAGGTGATCCATAAAACAACAACCTACAAATCAACATTGAATCATTGGTGATTTACTGTTTGAAGGTTCCTCTTGACATTTTCCAAACATTGGGCACCTCAACAAACTATCGAACAATTCTTAACATGTTGTTATTTATACACTATTTACTATAAATAAACAAATAAAGATAGAAAGACAACATTGCACCATAGTGTTTATATACACAACTTAAACCTTACAAACCTTCTAAGGGATGCGTCAATACTATTTGGCATTTTGTTGCTCCAATCACAATAAAATAGACTCGAGTTTTTAGCTCATCCAAAGTAACGATCTCATGTGCAACTTGTTGGTTCACTAGATTAGCTATGAATTTTGTTGCTACCAATAACAAAGGCTGCATAATAGCTAAACAAAAAATAAGCATATCATGCAAAAGATAGTTTCAAAATAAAACAGGAATCGACAAGGCCAAAAATTAGCTAATAAGATAAAGGAAAACCAACCTTGTCATTGCATTTGAATGCCCTTTTAAGTTGGAAAATAATTCTTCTCAAAAGCAGATTACCAAGGCAGTGAAAAACATCAGTAAATCCAGGTGATGGCATTTGGGATTTCATACATGACCTGCAACTCTCTTTTTCGAGTTGAAACAACGGGGGGATTTGCTTTTGGAAATTCTACAGTAGTGTTTCCTTCTCTTGCCCCTACTATTCGATTTCTAGGAGTTTCATCATCCCTCCTTTGTTCATGGTTACTTCTATCAACCCTCGCATCTGGATCCTTGCGTGAAAGGTCTAACCTTGATCTCTTATAATTGTCTGCGGTCGGCGTGATTCGCTCATTTGCAGCGAAAT
Source organism: Larix kaempferi (assembly GCA_027924585.1). Taxonomy (NCBI): domain Eukaryota; kingdom Viridiplantae; phylum Streptophyta; class Pinopsida; order Pinales; family Pinaceae; genus Larix; species Larix kaempferi. Next base: position 23,485,854 of record BSBM01000299.1, read on the forward strand.
AGTTGGCGACCTTTGTTGTTTTATACTGACGTTGGCGTCAATTTACTTTTGCCGAAAACTTTCGTCGTTAGCCGGTCGGCGTGTCTTGTTCAAATGATGCGAAACTGTCGGCACAACTCGCACAACCGATGCGAAACTCTTGGCGCAGATTCATCAAAATGATGTGAAAATTCACAACATAACTACGACATGTTTCGTCGTAAAAACATGAGTTGTACTAAGTCGAAAACTCATCCTTTTCTCGAAACTCTTAGGTCAAAATCAAGATTACGAGACATTTGAAGGAACCACATAATTTTTTAATCATGTTACTTCCACCTAAGGGAATTGTCAAATTCGGATTGTCCCCATTTGTTTCTGCATAAGGTGTCTCACCAACAACCACAATAGCCATGATAGACAATATCAGCAGCAAGGTCCCTGATCACGGTACACCCTCGCTTCAATTCATTTCATCTTGAAAGTTCCTTGATGAGATCTTGCTCTGACAGTCCATTTGCTAATAATCACTCTTAGATATGTGATCTTCTGAATATGAGAGTGTAGGAAAATATTCATATGGACATTAAAAGGAAAAGATATGTAATCAAATCTTCCTTGATGTTTTGAACTGCATACCTACCTTGAATTTATTGAAATACATTATATCCTTATGCTCATCTATGAGTGAAACCATGCATTCCAACAACAGAATAGTCATTGGGAACAAATGCAACTACAAATCCAGAATACTTTATATCCTTGTGCTCATCTATGAGTGAAACCATGCATGCCAACAAGGCCACCCTTACATTCTCTGTGCGTACACAGGGAATGCCCACACCTAGCATTGGAAAGAACAATAAAAATTGAAAATGAGACTCCCATAGATCGAAGCGAAAACCTGGATTTCATATATGTGGAGCGACTTCAAACCGTGTGCAAGTGATGATTCCCAATGTCTTTGGTGCTCGTTCCCTTGCCATCCATTTCCTCCATTTAATGTTGGCCAACCCCATCACTATTATTGTGTTCATTGCACTATGGATAGGTCAAAGGTTTCACATCACATGGAAAATCTTCACTAGAATTAACGTCATTGTCCACTACTACAAACTCAGTGCATTGAATGCCCATTGACATTAACCTGGACACATAGCAGACGAAACCTTCGAGCTTATCCTCATAGAATATGTCATCCACTGCAAACTAAATGAAAACACAGATAAATAGGTATTTAAATAATTCAAAAATTTATGTCTAACGTTAAACTTTGAGTTCATATCACGATGCATGTTGTACAAGTACGAGCTGACTAATATGTTCTTGCGAGAAATATATGTCTTACAGGGACATAAAAATGGAGAATTGTATCCTAGAATTTTAGCATATTTTAAACTAACCCAAATACCCAAAATTTCAATTTGAATATGTAAATATCAAATACATTTTGCCTTATCATTTCATCCATGTACCACTTAGGTTTTGACAAGTTTGAGAGAGTGATAGAGTTTTTAATATTGATTTTGGTAAACATTCATTATATATTATCTATCCATAATTTTATGAATTTTTATATAATATCAATAATAATATAATTTTAAGGCCACAACAAAACCAAACATCAAATTGTAGATGGTAGAGTAAGTACATAGAGTTTAGTCACAATATAAAGGAAGGTAAGATTGACATAAATTTTTTCATATATTTGGTATAAGAGGACGTTACAATGTTCAAGGAAGAAGATTAATGCCATTAGGTACAACCCATTCAAATCATGTAAAGAGGTGAGTAAAAAGGAATTGTAATTGAATGTTTCACTTGACATGCGTATTCTTTTTCATTGCGTAAAATACATTAATTTGTTTGAATCTTGGATGCTTTATGAAGATGAAGAGGTGTTGCCAAGGGTTGCCTTTAATAAAACATAAAATCATGCATAGGATGAGCTGAAAAAAGATCCATTCAACAATAAGTTTCATTCTGAATTTAACATTAAGTTTTATAAAAATTCAACACTAAGTTTTATCATTTTTGTAAATTGTCAATTTAAGAAAAAATGTATATTTTTTTTTAATTATTGTTATGTACTAGCATAAATCCATCTTAAAGGGGATCTACAGGGAACAAATCTCTAGAAGTGAAAATCCCTTTTTAGAGTGCAAATATTGAGGAAGCGTTTTAATTAATTTAATATATATATATATAGATAGATAGATAGATAGATAGATAGATAGATAGATAGATAGATAGATAGATTTGACATGTTATTTTTATAATTTCTTTTTTTAAAAGACACCTGACACCTACAGGATTTCCATATCTAAGAAATGAGCATCTAAATGACTCATCAACATTTTCATGTTGGAAAACAAAAAAGGTCATTAAAAGTCATTCAATATTTATTAGCAAAATTGAAGCAAGATATAGAGCCATTGTTGGCTTACTAATGCTTGATTGTACAAGAGCTATGCATAACATAAAAAACCCCATTACCAAAGTCAATAGTTAAAGTGTAAGTAAACTCTTAATGTTATTTGGAACTTTCTTCCCAAGGAGTGTTTCTCTGATTAAAAGGGTTGATGTTTTGTGTGTAAAATGTGTGTTTGTGTATGCTTATTGTTTAGATTAATCAACTGAATTTAAATAATATTATTTAAGAAAATAATAATATTGTTTTTATTATTTTGATGTTCCTTATCAAAACACTCAAAATACTTGTATTAATATATAGTTTGCATTTATATCATAATTTAATATTTTTTAATATTAATAAATTTATTATTATTATTAAATATATATTTTATATCTTTTTCATTTTCTATATTAATAAAGAATAATAATTTGTTCTATATAAATTTCCGTTCTCACTTTAAATATAAAAACTTAACCATCTACTTACTAGTATTTAATAATTTCTATTTTTCATCTTAAATAAAAAAAACACAACCATCTATGTAACGACCTTCAAATCAAATATATGCATCGGTGAAATACTAAAAATGCTCTCAGCATCTTGATTCTCAAATATACTCTCGTGAAATACTAAATATGCTCTAAGCATCTTTACATTATAAATGTAAAATGTTTACATTTATATCATTTATTTTTATGTATGTTTGTGTTGCATTTTTTATATTATAATTTTAATTATTTAAAATAAAAAATGCTCTAAGCATCTTGAAGCGAAAAGGTAAGATGTTTACATTTATATCATTTATTTTTAATGTATGTTTGTGTTGCATTTTTTATATTAAAATTTTAATTATTTAAAATAATGAAAAGGTACTTTAGAATTTTTGGTTTAAAATTAACAAAAAAATATTTTGAATTATGAAATTATAAGTATTGATATTATATACTTTAATTTTCAATAATATTAAATTTATTTTTTATTAAAATAATTTCAAAAATATAAAATTATAATTTTGATAAAAATTCTTTAACTAAATTCTAATAATAACAAATAAAAAAAAATATTTAACCTTCTTCCATATTTAAAAATATACTCATTCAATTTTTTATAAAACTTTAAAACAAAACACACAAACTCACTTACAATACAAAACTTAAAACAAAACACACAAACTCACATATAATACAAAACTTATACTCAACTTAAAACAAAACTTCTGACTCGAAAATTAAAATGGGAACGTTAAGTAAATAAAACTTCTGACTCAAACATTAAAATAGAGACTTGGTTTATACATTGAAAATGTTACAGTTAAATACACCCGACTGCTAAACTGAACTGAATTATTTGGTCACAGACATCTTTTAAATTTTTTTCAGAATCGTGGATTTTGACTCTTTCTTAGTTTCTGATTGGATTGGTTTTGTTAGTTAAGCTTTAACCATTGGGTCAATACTTTCTATGTATAAAGCAATGATAAAATTTTCCTGCTCGATAACAACCTGTTCTGCCAACTACAATTGGGATGTAGCTAAGTAGAGTTAATAACTTGGATTTTATTTATATAAAATGTTTTAAATAAATGTTAAATGATCGTGAAGTTTAATCGCCCCTATCTCTCAAGGTGTTTGGTACTGGGTAGATCCCTTTTTAAGATGAATTGATGCTAGTTTTAAGTTAAAGTTGTAATATTTTAACAAATTGAATCTTAGTTAGACATAATATACTATCTCATGTTTGGTATTTGGAAATATTATATAAAATTGAAATTGATTTTAGAATAAGATTTAAAACTATTTTTGACTAACTATATTTTTAATTGATTTTAAATTAACTATAATAAACTTTATTATTATTACTAAAATTAATTTGTAATAAATTTAAATAAAAACATTTAATGAGAAATATTAAATAAAATTGATTTAAATTATATAAAATTATATTAATTTAAATTTTAAAAACAAATATGTTCACACAAATAATACAATGCAAGATATTTAGAAACTTGGGATATTTTATTTTTAGTTTTTTAAAACTTTCAAACATCAATTACATAGATATCCATGCTATGCTATGCAATGTACATACATATTACAATTGTCATTAAATTTTATATTTTAATTTATGTAATCATCTTAATATAAATATTATGTATCCAACTTTATTTCAAAATAATAAATGTTATATATGTTAGATGATATGTATAAACAACAATATTTATTATTTTGTTTAAAAAATATTAAATAAAATTTAATGTTTTATATTAAAATTATGTTTAAATATATTAAAATAAAGTTTGAAGCTTAAGAATTATATTTGGATACTTAATTTGTTCAAAATATTAATAATAATAAAATTTAAAGTTGAAAATATGCTATAGAGTTTTATATTATAAAAAAATTATAATATAATAATAAGCTTTTATACATGAAGGAATATAATGATTTTAAATATATTATATTCATTTATTATTAATATATGTAAATTTAAAAATTTAATCTTTTAATTATATTTGAAATAATAATAACAATTAATTTAATATTAATATTTTAATTTGATATATAGAAAGAGATTTAAAATTTAAAATCAATATTTTAATACATTCAGAAGTAATATAAACACTTGATGATGTGCAGCATAAACAACTTCTATTAATGTTCTTAATTAGATTCTAAGAAAAGCAAATATTGACTTTTGAAGTTTCAAAACAAATTACAAAGACAAAATCTGACTTTGCATTAACTTGAATACTAAATAGATGATATCCTACCTTTACAAAATCATAACTTATTTATTTAACTAATATTATTATACACTAACACAATTAACAGTGTTTTAAAATTGAATGATTTACAAATTTTATGAAATTCTTTTTCAATCTATGTGCCATAGCATGTAAAGTAAAATGCTACAAATAAAATGTAAAAGTGTATCAATATAATGTTGATTTTGATTTGAAAATCCCAACACAGAATGTTTTTCCTATATATTTTTTCAATGAAGATTTAAGGTTGGTTGCATTACATAAATAATTTTTTTAATAATTATGTGGATCAATACTCAACCAATAATATATAATTAGTTTTTCCTATATATTTTTTCAATGAAGATTTAAGGTTGATTGCATTACATAAATAAAATTTTTAATAATTATGTAGATCAATACTGAACCATTAATACATAATTACATGAATAATAAAACAATTAGGCCAAAATGTCCACTTAAACTAATTGACACACTTACAATAACTTTAATGGTTCCCTTTACAGCAATGGTTTCTTCTCAACTCTACATACTTCTCAAATGGAGTATCCATTGAAAAGCTAAATACATTTAGTTTTTGATTCGCATAAACACATAAAAACTGATTGCCTTTCAAGTAAAGATGAAAGAAAGATATGTACTTGCATTAATTAAACATTTAAGAAAACAAGCAAAAGCCAACCACTAAAACAATGTTAAAATGAAAGTGACATAAGAATACATGTTTACATTGATTCAACTACACAATATCTACACGAAAATTATTTTCATAAAACTCATTATTCAACCTCTAACATTTTTATAAAATATAAATGAAGAAAAGTTTAATTGGAATCCATTTTTCTTATACCGACACTTACCCAATGCTATAGACTCCATATTCTAAGGAAGGCTTCTCCACTCCCAATGTATCCTACTTATACCAAAATGGAAAGGCATTCAAAATAATGGATATAACAAATTATTAATTGTATCAATACTAAATCCATCATGTTTAAATTTTAAATTTTATATCAGATAAAGAAATTAAAATCATAAAATAAATTTGATATTAATATATAATAGGTTTGGATTTAAATTATTATATAAAAAAAATTGTCCACAAAAAATATTACAAAAAATATTAAAACCTTGATGTGTAAAATATCTACAACAATAAAAAAAATTTAATAAAAAATCCAAAAACACATTGCTATGATTATTTTCAAGTTTATAAATGAAATATTAAAAAATACATATTACTTTGTTGATTTTTAGTTCAGTTTTGAAAATCGAACCTGAATCAATGAAGAAAATGCTCATCAATTTAATACAAGTATTATAATTTGAGATATAAATATCATCATAAGAGTAAGATTTATATCTTCAAAACTGGATAGATAAAGATTAAAATGAAAATGAATTAAAGTGTAAACTTTTTATAATTTTCAAATATACTAAATTTAAAATTTAAATTTATAGATTGTTATTATTTAAATATAACAAAATCATCCAAATATAATAAATTCAAAATCTCCCAAAGTTGTATAGCATCAAGCTTTCCATACTGAAATTCCTATATAATAATTATTATTTAAATATATTCAGTAAATTTAGTAAGATGAAAATGGAAAATCTCCCAATGTTAAGTATTAATTAAATAAATTTTCACATATTTCTCCTATTTAAAAAGAGTGATCTGGAAACAATGTAATATATCCTAGCGATTTCACTATGGCTAACTCATTACCTAATTTTCTAACAAAGTAAAGTGATTTCATAACTAATATACAAGACTCCATATAAAACATAGATGCAAAACGCATTCCATGATCTTACTCATTATACATATTTATATATAATTTGAAATACTCTTCTTCACAATATAGATCTCGTGTATATAGATTATTAATAATTGACAATACATAATTCATTTATATAAAACATACTAATTTGATTGATTATTAATTCATTGTACCTATTTCCTATAATATATTGAAATTAAATATATGTAATTGAAATATATGTAAACCATGATACCATCCACCAATTTTGTTGGGTCTATATAATTCAGTAATGTACAATCTCAATTACTGTTAATGTTATCTATATGGTAATGCTTTATATTACAACATAATCACATTAATACATAATTCATTAATACGACAATCTCAAAATGCTCTTAACTCATTAATACGACAATCTCAAAATGCTCTTAACGCTCCTTATAAGGTAATACTTTATGCCGTGACATAATTATAATATCCAAAATCCATTTTCAAACTTGGATTGCTGTGCATATAAGAATTACCATGCTATCCTACCTTTCAACTATTTTTGTTATAACTGCATAAGCCAGTCATCACGTCACGTCAGGTCACACATACATGTAAAATTCTACAAGAAACACATATCATTAAGGATTCGTAGGGGTTCATAGTTATGTTGAATTAGGGGTATTAAAGTTAGATTCTAGAAGATATACACTAGTTAAAAGAAAATAGACACAGATATGTTTATAACATGGGAACGTTGCAGTTGATTTCAATAACATATGCGAAGCAAATGAAAAATATGGGTACACCAGAAATTCCTTCATTATCTACAGCGATTTGGCAGATAAGGATTTATACATAGGAATTTCTACGCAGAGATCTTGCAATCTGAGTTGAGAGGTTTGCGTCTGACTAAATTATTTATTACTGTACACAGAGCGACTTTAACCAATCTCAGGGATAGCAAAAGAAGTGGCGTATACGGGGATTTGATCATACTAAAGGTATTGACAGAGGTTTGTGAGTGCTCATACTGAAGGTATCCGGAAATGAGTTTCACTTTCCATAACGTTGAGTATTAATTAAATAAATTTTCACATATTAATTATTACTTCTATATTATAATAATTTCTATAAGCTAGCTTCCTCGACATGAATTTTGTGGTGGCATCTATAATTTCTTTGTATCTGGGCTTTATAGGAGAAATTCTCTAACACTGACCAATGAATTCTCTTACTCTCGTATCCGACTCAGGATATCGGCTGGTTGTGCCTCATCGCCCGTATAGTCGAACTCTATCGGTGGATTGCCTGGGAATTCCGGTTTAAAGACGCCATCAATGGCGAAGTAATAAGCTTGGAGAATGGAAATTGTGGAGAAAACAAATGATATATTGTTCATACTTGCAATGAATCTTTCTCAGTTGGGGCCTCCTTCAATTTATGACTGAACTTCTAACTTCACGTACAATTTTAGATCCTTCAATTTATGACTGAACTTTTAACTTCACGTATCTGGATTATTTCAAGTTCGTATCTGCAGTTTACAGTGTAGATAATGCTCCTCTCGTCAAAAATAGTTTAATTTAAAATGATTTTCATCTGATTTCAAGTAAACAATATATGGCCTTTTTTGAAATATTCTCGTGTGATTTCAAATAAAAAGTATATATAGATTTTCAAACTTATATATATCAAATTTATAAAACTTTTAAAATAAAGTTTATATAGTCATTAGCAATTTAACAAACTCTGAAAAGAAAAAATGTGGATTAGATTTTGAAACCAGTCGCCAGAAAAAGAATAAATCTGCGAAATGGTGGCCGAAAAAACATGCGGAGAGATTGTTGCAAACTCGTGGTCGCCACGTGAACCCGTCGCTGAAAAAACAATAAATCTACAAAATCGTCGCCTGGAAAATCATCAAAAAATAGGCGAACCAGTCGCTAGAAAAACAATAAATCTGCGAAACGGTACCCAGGATTCAAGATGCTCTAGGCCTCCGGGGTTAGCGTCTACTGCACTGTGCATAGCCCTGCTCGTAACATTCCCCATAAGCTTCCTGTGCAACATCCGATGACCAGATAAGATATAAAATCCGGATAGAAGAAACAAGAAACTTTATATGATCATGTGCCGTCAATATGTTCTCAGCAAACCCTTCTGCAATCCACTTTTCCATCAACATATTCACATTGATCATTTGATCCTTTGGAAACATGGCACAATATAGAAAACAGTCCTTCAAATTACGACCGGGCAAATGAGCATAAACCCATTCCAATAAGTTTATAACGTGCGATCGCCGAATTATTGTATGTGCCACCTCTGTCGGTCTCTCCAGCATAGGGAAAGCTCCGCCCGAGTCCAACATTGCTGGGATTGCGGCTACTAACAACTTACTATCCTTCTAAGTGTTGTAGATTTGTTTGAGAAATCGAGCAGCCAACAGACTCGAAGTTATTCAGAATTAGCAAAGTATAATCCAAGGTATATGCACACTTTCCATGAATTTGCAGGTAATGAAGCATTTTCGGACTATTTCCAGGTAACGTTAGTGCACGAGGCAGGCGATGATCGCAGAGAAGCACAGCCATCCAGGTGGAAAGATTCCATTCACTCCATGAGCGAGGAATCTTGCTGACCTGGAGGTAATGCTTCTCCATGGTGAAAACGCCTACGGCATAATTATTTAAATTTATATTAAAAATTTAAAGCATATTTTATTTTTAGATTTGATTTCTATTCCTTATACTATAAAAAATATTAATGTTTATAAAAATTAATAATTTGTAATTTTTTTAGACGTTTCTAAGGGTCATAATTATTTAAATTTATATTAAAAATTTAAAGCATATTTTATTTTTAGATTTGATTTCTATTCCTTATACTATAAAAAATATTAATGTTTATAAAAATTAATAATTTGTAATTTTTTTAGACGTTTCTAAGGGTCACACTCAAGTGAGGCACCAAATTGGTGTATGAGATCCACTTGTTTGTGATGAGACATGAAACACACGTTTGTTTTTAACTGTTACATATTTAATACATTGTATATTCTAATGACTCACTTTTCTTAAGAGATAGGTATTATCGTAGTTTTGTTGCTAATTCCACTTGTTTATATCCAAACTATATATAACCACTGTGTAGTATTTCATGGGAATTTTTGAATAATTTTTGTATAAAAAAATTAGAATGATAAACGAGGGGTCAAATTATAATGAAATCAAAGAAAAAACATTTAGATGTTTGATATAATTAAAGGATAGATACAAAAGGTTAAATTGTAACTAGGATTCTATATATTTTGGCTTCATATATGAGGCTAAGGCAAGTTGTTTAAGGAAATCACATGTCCTTATTGCTAAAACCTCAATGTGAAGAGCATGGGATTATGGCCTTCCTTTATATATAATAAATATGGCTTGCACCTTTTTGGTTTTAGAGTCCAACTTTAAACTGATTTTGATTGGATAAGAGTTTGTTAGGAAATATGTTAACTACTCAAGACTATAAACATGCTTGTAATTCACAATGCTTAAAACCCACTAAACCAAAAAATGAAGAAAATCATCAAAAAAGAGAAAAGATAATAAATAAATGTTTTTTTGTGAAATATGAAAAATATCAATGCATATCTTATTAGATGACACAACTTTTTGAATAATAAAGTTACTTGTGAGAATAACAATATATCTCACTAGATAAGTTAAATCATGTCAACTTCAAAATATAAACTAGCAAATCCCTAGAATGTGCAAAGGAAAGCCGAAAAGAAAAATAAAATAAATGGAAAGTAAAGTAAATGTGATGAAGCAAAACATAGAATAGTGAAATAGATTTCATGAAGAGTTCCCTCCTTATCATTGAAATGCCATGAAGAGAACAATAAAATAACAAAAATTTTGGGTGGTTCACTTCATGCCTAGATTCTAGGACAAATGTTTCACTATCATAGATGAAATGAACAACCTTTTGCTCAAATCAAGAAATGATAAAATGCTAATGCAAATAGAGGGAATAGAAAAAAATGTGCACCAAGGGAAAAGAGAGTAATGCACCTGATTATCTTCACTTGCTATTATTCAATCTTGCACCTAGCTTCTCTCTAATGTGGTGGTTGTAAATTTTGGTACTTGCTAAACTAAATTTTGGAGTTTTTCACTTTGAAAACATCAATTTTGGCATATTTGCAAAAGGGATTGACTGAAATAAAACCATGGTTGTTATAAGCAAACAATGTTCATCGCCCAATTTAGGTATGAATTGGTATATTTGGTCTTTTCCAATGCATGTGCTATGTTGCACTAATGCAAGGGTCAATAAAATGGTTAATGTTGTTTAATGAATCATTCTACCAAAATGTTAAGCAAGAAAGTATCATTTATCATCATTAAGCATTATGGTCAGGGACTAAACACCAAAATCATCCCGAATTTGTTTGCAACCAATGAAGCCGCTAGTTTCCCATCATTGTAATTCCCAATTATCAAGTATGTTTTCCCTTGCAATGTAGCAACTATTTCATTTCTTATATCTTGAATATATATACATAACAAGTCCACATATGATAAAACGGTGTATTTAGCATAACACAGAGGAAAATGGTAACTACATATTGTTGAACTCGAACAAAATGTAAAACACATCATTTTAAACTTGAAAATCTTAATATGTTGAAGTGAAAGATTTCAATGGTTTGAGACTTTTTTTGGATTTCATTGTTTTCCATGTAGAGAATTGTGTGCATAATGGAAATATAGAAATGCGAAATATGGCAAAAAAAAAAACTATGATAAGCATGGGAATTGCCTCAACAAACTTTTCATGATAAGGTCAAACATCAAATTTGGAAACCCAATGTTACAGAAATCCTTTCTTTGTTTTGAAGGGTACACACAATATCTATGAATATCCCATGTTCATAATTTTCTCAATTCTTTAGTTGCATCTAGTTCCTTGGACCTCGATAATAAGACAAGCCACTTGAAATACATGAAAATGATCAAATCAGACTACACACTTATGTAGTTACAAATAGATCTAGTTGATTTGGAGATTACATTAAAAAAACTTTTGCATCATGTTTCCAAATGAACAATTGATTACCTAAATGGTAAAAACTAATACTTTATGATAGTATGCAATAGAATTTTATCACAAGAACCCAAGTCATAATTTGCAGTCCTTGTTGTTCAATTATGCTGAGCAATTCTTCTTCTATTGCCTTAACCCCAGCAATTCTTCTTCTATTGCCTTAACTTGATCTCCAATATTTACACATCCCGTGTTTCACATAACAATATGATGAAATTATCAAGGGAGGATAAGGAGTGTGTATTTGCTGTCATGGTGTATTCCTTTATATCTCTACTTCAATTGTAGTGCATTTAAATCATGAAAGTAGTTAATGGAAACAAAATATGTAGGATCTTTGTATCATTTTCAATTAAGCCATTGTTATTTCAAGAGAGAATGGGTCCTATGTAAAATAATGAACCAACAACTATTACAATTGTCATGAAAATTGTATGAAGAAAACATAACATAAAACTTACTCGTCCCCCTATGTCTAGTACAATTCCCAAAACATTTGGTTGGTCAAAATAACCATGAGGTGAGAGTATTACCACATTAAATACATTGGTATTTTTTCCTATAAGGCGATTGGATCAGGTTCCTGCAAATATCCAAGAGTAAATCACTACAAGGAAAAGGCCTTGTAGTGGAGGTTTTTAGTATTACAAGATGGGTCAAATTTTTCAAAAAAACACTTGCTACAACCTCCACCAATGGCACCGGATGTTTTAGTAGAGCTTTTTAAGGAAATTTATTATCAGTAAAAAATATCGACGCCTGGAGGCTTTAGCGGAGGTTTTTTCGTCAATGTGTTTATGCCAAAGATGCACCAGAGTGCTTATGCCAAAGATGCACCAATGTGCTTATTGGTAAAAGCACCAGTGCACTTCTACCAAAGAAGCATTGATGTGCTTTTACCAAAGATGCACTAGTGCACTCATACCAAAGATGCACTGGTGCACTTCTACCAAATATGCACCGGTGCGCTTATACCAAAGATGCACCGGTATGTCTTCACCAAAGAAGAACAACGAGGTTTTTTGGGCCTAAACCACACTAGTGCACATTGAGCATGGAGCACAAGTGAACCTACAATAAAGAAGCATAGATTCACTTATACCAAAGATGAGCACTGGTGCACCTTAACCAACAATTAGCATTCGTGCGCCCATACCAAAGAGGAGCATTGATGACAAAAAACAATTTGTTGTGTACAAAAAACTTGTGAACATGCAAATAAAGGGATGTGATTTAATAAATACATGATAATTTATTAAAATGTAGTGATATAATAATTTTGATTTTGAATATTCCAAGTATTAGTTCTTACCTTGTTTATTATTACAATTTAAAAATAAAATGCTTTCCTAATATTAAACAAAAATTATAATTTTGATTGTTTGAAATATAATTTTATAGTTAAAAGCATATGAAATAAGACATTATCAATAAACATAAAAATAATATTATATATAAGTATAATAATTTATATTGAAATGTTAAGCATTACAATTTATAGTCATGGAGCACTAGTGCACCTATAGTAAAGAAGCACCAATGCACTTATGCCAAAGATGAGAACCTGTGCACTTGAACCAATAATGAGCATCGTTGTGCCCATATGAAATAAGAGCATTGATGACAAAAAACAGTATGTCGTGTACAAAAACCTTGTGAACATGTAAATAAAGGGAGGTGATTTAATAAATACAATATTATTAAAATATAGTGATATAATAACTTTGATTTTGAATATTCCAAGTATTAGTTCTTACCCTTGTTTATTAATGAATCTCTATGTACAATTTAAAAATGAAATACTTTTCATAATATTAAACAAAAATTATAATTTTGATTGTTTGAAATAAAAAAATACATTTAAAAGCATATGAAATAATACATTGTCAATAAAAATAATAATAATAATATGAAAATGTACAATAATTAATATTGAAATGTTAAGCATTAAAATTTATAGTAATGGTGATGAAACCACCCATACAAAACCATATTGAGTGTCAAACCACTCCATTTACCACTTAATAAGTAGATCTCTTGTAATTACAAAACCACTCAATTGTTACTCGAAAATTGTTTGATGAGAACTCTCCAAAACCACTCATCCACTAGAGATAATATGCCTAACTTGGAGAATCAATTCTCCGAGACCAAAGAAGAGAAGTAGTGTGCCCACACCTTAAAATAGGACCACCGATGCACTTATACCAAAAATGAGCATTGGTGCGCCTTCACCAACTAGAGAAGCACCGGTGCGCCTTCACTAAAGAGAATCACCGATGTGTTTATACCAAATATGCACCGGTGTGCCTTCACCAAACAGAAGCACTGGTGCACTCACACAAAATAGAAGCACCGCGAACAAAAAATAGAATGCAGTGAAAACAAAAAATAGTTTTCCATGCGTACAGAAGCCTTGTTAACTTGCAAATAATAGGAGGTGAAAAGTTAAAACCCCTATGGATATGCACTCATGCTACACAAAAAAGCATCATTTTATTTTCTAAACTTTCCTCTCATTTTATATCCATATATTTTGAAGAAAAATCCTAAAATGAATCCACCATTAACCTGCAAAATAGAGGAAAACCCCTCAAACCAACAAAATGAACAACAAAACAAAATAAGAAATTAGGAACAATAGTGTTAAATGTAAAATAATAGAAATAAAATAGATAACATTGGGAAGAAATAAAACAATGAAGAGGGAAAAAATGGTTTCTTGGCTGCAATACTCTTCCTCTTTGTCTTCTATTTCATAGAACCATGTGAAATGAAGAAATGAAACAAACCCTATCTTTTTCCCTCTTCTTAATATGTTTTCCCTCTTCTTTCAAAAGTTCACAACAACCTGCTTCTTTCAATAAGTGGGGAAAACCCATATATTTTGATGTGAAACCTAAAAGGAATCCACCATTAACCTGCAAAATATACGAAAAACCCTCAAACCAACCAAAACAAACAACAAAACCAAATAAGAAATTAGGAACGATCGTGAGAAATGCAAAATAGTATTAATAAAAATAGATAATGGGAAGAAATGAAACATTGAAGAGGGGAAAATTTGGTTGCTTGGCTACAATACTCTTCCTCTTCCTCTTCACCTTCCTCTTCTCTCTGGTAGAACCATGTGAAATGAAGAAATGAAACAAACCCTGTTTTTTTCCTCTTTTTAGGACAATTTTCTCACTTATTTAAAACATTTAAAAATTCCCGCTTTTTTCAATAAGTTAAAACAAAACGACTTACTGTTCGTTGCTTTTGTTTATACGAAGCACCGATGCACCTATACTATAAAAGAAACATCGGTGCACCTATACCAAAGAGGAGCACCTCTACCGGTGCACCTTGACCAAACAAGAGCATTGACACAAATGCACCTTAACCTAAGAGGTGCACTGGTGCGCTATTTCAAAAGTGGACCATCGATTTTTTTAAACAAAAGAATATTGGTGCACATGGTTCATGGAGAACTGGTGCGCCCACACCTTAAAAAGAGCACCGATGTGCCTTCATCAAAGAGGAGCACTGACATCGGTGCACCTTAACCAAAGAGGAGAACCCACATCGGTGCACCTTAACCTAAGAGGAGCACCGATGCTTTTTTTGGCTTAAATCACACCGGTGTACATGGGCCATAGAGCACCGGTGCTCCTAATCCAATGAGGATCACCGATGCGCCATTACTAAAAAACAAGCACCGGTGTGCCTAAACCAAATATGCACCGGTGTACCATAATGGTTTAGGCGCACCGACAAAAAAACATCTGCTAAAAACTCCGCCTGCCCACCTCCACTAGAAACCTCTGCTATAAAGGGAGAGGGGACATGTTTTTTGGGGGGGTTCTGATACAACCTCTGCTAGAAGGCCTATTCCTTGTAATGAATTGATTGTGTGAAATACATTATGTGCATCATTTCCCCACCCTTTCTCTAGTCCAATGTCATGTAATTTTTCCATCTATAATGATAGAATGTTTTAGCTAATTAGTAATGTTTAGTTTTCTCAACATGCAATTGATAATATTTCAGTACTCTTGGCTAGTTTGTTCTAATAAGAAATCTCAAGAAACAAAGAATCTAATGATACTAATGCAATCTTAAGATGATATTTGGTCTTTATCAAAACCTATATTCTATAATTAATGGATTCCCTTGTTGTCGGAATCTTAAGGATTTCATTACCTGTGCACAAATTATTCATATGATGCATCCTTTTGGAGATAAGACTGGATTTCCTCTGCCTTGCCCAAGGCTATTTGAAGCTGGGACACACTATTTATTTTATTGTTCACCATATGTTTCTACCAATCAAGAGAAATGGATTAAACAAAACAATCATACACTAAACCATGGTAAATGATGTTAGAAAAACAAGATTGCAGAGCAATAATAATAAACAAGATGCAATTATAAATCACATAAACACAATACAAGAGAGACACCAATATACGTGGTTCACCCAATCTGGGTTACGTCCATGAAGAAATTGCTAGTCCTTTTATTATTATACCATCCAACAAATGAAGGGATACAACTTGCAACACATCCGCTGCAACTTCATCTTCACTCTCTCATAGTCTCTCTTACATAATTACGGAGATATTTACAATACTACAATACACAACCGTATTACAATGTCTTCATTTTAAAGTGGAATTGCCATGGGAAGATGCCACGTGCTACCCAATACCATGGGCCCATAAACTATTGTCCAATAAACAACCCAAGAAATTTATTTCAGGGGCGCTACCCCTGAACCCCTGTGGGGAGGCAAAGCCCACCCACATCCCCCTACTAGAATGAGTGTATAGTCCACCTACACAACATATAAAAACTAGGGTACAAACATGACTAAACAAAAACATCTCTGAATCAGGCTCCAAAACCAACAAATGATAGAAAGACTAGTTATGCAGGTTCCCAAAATCTGAACCGACTTGAACAAAGTAAGTCTTAAGTTAGTTGAGTAAGCAAAGTATTGATATTGTCCTTCTCCTTCCCAATGCTAGTGAGATTGACCTTAATCTCAAATTTTGAGCTTATACTTAATTATTCCTTCTACACATGGAAGAATCTTGAACGCACAAAGAAGTTCAAAGACATTCATGTGAAGGTTATCCAATACATTAAAAACTAGTGTAATCCCTTGGCTATATGAGAAAGTATTACAATTTCAAATAAATATCAAAATGCAGAATTTTCCTTCCATGATATAAAGAACACGATACATTTTATAAATAAGATTAAGTAGTATAAAGTATAATCTACATGGAAACTAACTAAATAACTCTTGTCTCGTACCTACTTCATCCCAAATGATCCTGACCATGAGAACAAGACAATAACATAACAAAGATTGCATTATTTTACCCCACTAATTACACATTTCCAAGAAATCCAACAAGGTTTATATGCTTTGTGCATCATGAAAGAGCTAGCATGACAAATGTCAGCTCAAAAAATGGTCTCCATTTTCAATTTAAGAGAGACTTTCCATACAAGGAAATGATGCATTGAAGGGCTCAAAGTCTAGTTCCAATGCAGTCATTTTTGGGAATAAAGGTACATTACCACGAATACACTCAGTTTTTCACATTGTAATAAAACAAAAGAGACATGGTAGATAAGGAATTTTTTATATGCATTGTTCATGCATCCTTTTCATCTAAGTCATAACCCCAAAAATGTGTGCATTATCCATCCATAATACTAAACATCAATCTCATGGTTACAACGCAATACTTTGTCAAACTGATATCAATGCCTATTTATGTTTGAATTTGTACATTCTATACATTTAAACACAAAACCAAAAAGATCAATTTGCATCTGCAACTTTCATAGTGTAAGCATGCTTTTGTCTTGGGCCCCATAAAATGAAAAGGGGAAATCGTTCTATTTGGTGTCAATTTTGCTTCCTTAAGAAAAAGAAAAAAACAAGAACATAATTGTTCCTTACCATTCTGAATTCCTCATCCATGAGGCATTCCTTGAGTTTAGGTATTCTGATATCCTGATCTACTCTATTGAAAGATTATTGGCATTGCCACGAATATATTCCCAAACTCTAGGATTTATTTGTATAGCCGGATTAATAAATGATATGGATTTATGTGAGAACGAAATGAAAGAACCAATGTAGAACCAAATACACATATATATTGCAAGAAACACAGTGATATAGTAAACACATATTCTATTAAATGGCGGAAATAGAACAGACTGTAAAATAAAGCAACTAGAATGGTGGTATCTTATCTCCGACAAGAGATGTCATGACTACGCTCATTCATGACAAGTTGAATACAAAAAGAGGTTGAAAGGGCCTATTTATCATAAGCATCAGGGAAAGAACCCTAAACATCCAAAAACCTGACCCTAGGAGATGAACAGTCATAAAATTTGCGACCCCAAGGCGGTTAGTTGAGCAGTCAACTTCTCGGGGTCATAACTTTTGCATACGATCTTCATTTGGGGTGCTCAGTAGACCGTCGAAAATATATAGCTGAGGAGTACAATAGTGGATTGGGCCTATACTAGCCTAGATCCAAATTTTAGGCTCTATCAAGCGTCGAGAGGGATCAAATCTCCCGAGGTGCAAACCTCTCCTTGAACAGCTCCTTGAGCCACCTAATCCTAAGCTCTAAAGTCTCTAGTTTAAGTCTCATATTTACTTTTTACTTTTTATTATTCTATTTTGTTTACTTTGTATTATTTTGTTACTCGACAAACTAGACAAACACTCCAAAGTCTCATATTTACTTTTTACTTTGTATTAAAAGTAAAAAGTAAAGTCTCTAGTTTAAGTCTCATATTTACTTTTTACTTTCTATTATTCTTTTTTTGTTTATGGATGACATAATATTTACCACCTAATCCTAAGATCTAAAGTCTCTAGTTTAAGTCTCATATTTACTTTTTACTTTGTATTATTCATTTTTGTTTATGGCCGACATAATATTTATTACTTTTTACTTTGTATTATTCTTTTTTGTTTACTTTGTATTATTTTGTTACTCGACAAACTCGACAAACACTCGACTAACAAGATCTCCCTCATACTGGGTTGTAGAGCGCCTCTCGGCGCAATGAGAGCCTAAATATATCAATCATTTGGGCTAATGTGGACCCAAAAAACATCGTTTAGGGCCTCAAAACAGCCTCGGAAGTTCAGGACCTGAAAAACCATAGAAAAACTAATAGAAAAATGCCAAAATTGAAAATAATTTTGAGCTAGTGGAATAGATGAGTGGCCACCAATATCCATCTGGATTAGTCCTCCCCCATTAGGAAGAAACGGTATCCATTGCATTAGTGCCCCCATCAAATGGGAAAACTTATGCTGAACTTGACTCCTGATGAGACACTTGTCTTGGTGGAGTAGCTTCCCTACTTTGAAAACCCAATATAATTGGATCTTCTGTTGGTAGGTTCCCTTAACCTGTGTGTCCATGATTCAATCATTGGTCTCTTGTTCCATGAATTCATGGTTAAGCTCTGTAGGTTTCAACTGCTCATCCACCTCCGATGTGTCCCACAATGGTGGAAAATATGGGCGAAGGAGCTCCACATTAAATACTGGGTGCAAGCCAAGGAATAAAGGAATGCTTAATTCAAAGGAATTCTCACTGACTCCCTTGGTGATAGTGTATGGCCCATATCAAAGTGGACGAAGCTTGCAATGGGGTCCTATGAGCCTCTCCTTTTGAAAATGCAACCAAACCTTATCACGCACCTGGAACGTGTGTGGAACCCAATGCTCGTCATGTCGCTGCTTGTACTTGGTATTGTATTTTTCCAAAATGTCATGGACCTGCTGGAAGATGTCTTGGATTCGTTCAAAAAATCTAGTGGCCTTATCAGCCTCAGTTTGAGCATGGGCAGATTCCTACTATGTGGATGCAATGGTTAGAGCTACATCAATTGGTTCCAATGGTTGGAACCGCGGGCACACCTGAAAATGGTTGTGGCCAGTAGAGCTATGAAGGGATCTACTATAGCTATGTTGAACATATGGAAAAATCTCATCCCATATACGGGGATGTTTAGAATTGTACATTCTCAGAATATGCACAATCATCTGGTTGACTACCTTTATCTGTCCATCGGTTTGGAGGTGGAAGGCAGTCAATTTGGTGAGCTTGGTATCCATAAATGACCATAAGCTAGACTAGAAGGTGCTTAAGAAAAATTTCTCCCAATATTAAATGATAGTCTATGGCAGCCCAAAATGAACCCAAACATGCTTGAAGAAGATCTTAGAAATGGCTTTGGTGGAGACGCTCTTCTTACAAGCTATCAGAATGGTCATCTTAGAGAAGCGGTCCACAATCACAAGCACACGGTCATTACCATGCTTGGTTGAAGTTATTCTTGACATGTAATCCATGGAGATGGATTCCCACAACCCATTGGGAGTAGGCAGAGGGGTGTACAACCCCTGCTTCTTAATAGCAGGTTTCGCGATGGCACAGACAATGCATGATCAAATATATTTTCCGATTTCTTGTCAGAGCTTGGGCCAATAAAAATACTTCTGCAATATAGTCACTGTCTTTTTGGTGCCAAAGTGCCCTTCCACCCGATTGTAATGTGTTCCCAAATCAGCTTCCCACGCTCGCTTGAAGGAACACAAAGATGGCCCATGTGGCAAAGCAATCCTTCATGGAGATGAAAGTCTGCCACTCATGTGCTTGCACATAGGGCTTGATAGGTGGGAGAAAATTCGGGATCATTGTCATACAGTTGAGGCCACCCGGAGATCTTGTTGCCACAAGAGTTGAGCACCATGGTCAATGCTGCTACTGGAGGTAAACTAAGGAAATCAACGACTAGATTTGTGATACCCTTCTTATATATAATGTTTAGGTGGAATTGATGCAAATATGTGGAACACTTTTGGTGGCAGTCATTCTGTAACTTTCCTTGTGTTTTCATGAACTGTAGAGGCTTGTGATCAGTGTGGATGACCATCTCTTTTACTAATATGTAATGATTCCATTGGAGGCAGGATTGGAAAATGGAATACATTTCCTTGTCATAGGTGGGGTACTTGTAGATTGGATCTCGAAGTGTTTCACTGTGATACACCATTGGATGGCCATGTTGAGTGAGGACTACACCAACAACATAGTTCAAAGCATCTGTCTCAATTTAAAAGGGATGTTGCAGATTTGGTAAAGTAAGGATGGGCATTGAACATAAGTGCTACTTCAATTCATCAAATACTTTCTATTGTGGCTTGGACTATTGATGTATATGTAACTTCGGAATGTATTTCCTATATATTTATTGTACCCTTATTAGAGATGTGTTATTCCTCTATAAGGAAGTGTTGTCATGTGGATTGACAAGTGTCACAAGTGTGTGTACTTGCCGATGGGTTATTAGACCACCATGTGGGGTCGGCCCTAAATTATATATATTATAATGTGGATGTTCCTAGCCAGACAAGTCGGCCCCATAAGGTCACTAGGCAAACAGATTAGTATAAATAGAGATCAGGTGATCTCTATTTAGATCACTCGGAAAAGTATCTCACTCTCACTCAGAAAGTGGCGCACTAGTGAGGAGGAGGATCATCTGCTACTAGGAGACTATCTCAGTGTATTTTGGTTGTACTTTGGTTGAGCCATTGCTCTCTCTATCTCTGAGGAAGTTGTGGGGTTTTTCACCTTAGGGTTTTCCCCACGGAAACTCTGTGTCTCTTGTCTCTCATGCTTTTGATTCTTGTGATGCTTGTCATGCATTGATATACTATATATGTTATTCTCTCAGCAAAGATCCTAGAGTATTGTGAATTAATGCTCAAAATTTAACATGGTATCGGAGCTAACCTGAGAAGAAGACATTTTGCAGTGACGGAAACTTGAGTTTCTTGTTTATTGGGTTTCTCTCCACATATTTTGGAAAAACAGTATAGTAGATTGACTCTACTCATCAAGGCGCATCTATCTGTCCAATCAGAATTCAATTTCGAGCATTTTCATATTTGGCCCTAAAAATTAGGGTTTCCACAAAAATAGGAATTTCTGAAATTTGAAGATATAGCTGGAAGCTCCTTGAAAAAATCGAAGTTTAGAGCTTTGGATTGAGATTTTTGGCTGGGTAGATCTCCGGGAAACTCAAACCCTAATTCAGGGCTCTCCCTAGTAAACCCGGGAGGACAAAAAGTCAAATATGAAGGGTAAAACTTTGCTGATCTCAAATTCTGAATGCATCAGGCTGATCAACTCATCAAAGCACATCTTTCTATCGTTTCAGAAATTTGAAATTCACATTTTGAATTTTTAGGGTTTTTCTGACAAACCCTAATCCGGGACCAGATCCAGTTTTCAGCATTTCCAGTTGTAAGACCTAAATCTTTTCTATTTCCATTTGAAGTACTCTTTAAGATGTCTCTCCACACCAAGCTTGAGGATAAGATTGAAGGGGCTGATAACTTCCGAGCCTGGAAATATAGGATTGGGTTAATCCTGGAAGAGAATGAGTTGGACTCATATATAAAAGAAGACATCCCTATCCCAGAGGATGAAGAGGCCAAGGTATTGCATAAGAAGAACTTGGTCAAGGAAAAGAGAATCATTGATGATTCTATCAAAGACCATCTCATACCCCATGTGTCTTCTCTTAAGACACCCAAGGAGATGTTTGACTCTTTGACCAAGCTATTTGAAGGGAAGAACATAAATCAAAAGATGACCCTGCGGAACCAATTGAAAGGAGTAAAGTTTCAGAATGGAGAAACCATTCAATATTATTTTTCAAGGGTTTCCCAGATCAAGGAACAACTAGAAGCAGTGGATGAAATGGTGGAGAATGGTGAAGTGGTGATGACCACTCGAAATGGCCTACCCAGGTCATGGGATTCCTTCATTCAAGGAATTTGTGCAAGGAAGAAGTTGATCTCCTTCAACAGATTGCGGGAAGAATGCTCTCAAGAAGAAGCTAGACTTATAGCTCGTGAGGAAAAGATGGGAGGTGAAGATCAAGCTCTTGCTGCTCACACCAAAAGAAGCAAGCCCAAGAAGGAGCACTCTCGCCACAAGAGATCCTATCAAAAGAATAAGAAGGATCTAAGATGCTTCACATGCAATGAGAAGGGTCACTTTGCTTTAGATTGTCCCAAGAACAAAAGGGATAATAACAACAACTCCAACAAGAAGAAGAAGGGCAGCAAAAGAAAGTTTCATGCTCATGCTACCGAGGATGATAAACCTCCAAAGAAGAAGGCTAGGGCAGAAAGTGATGATAGTGATGTTGACTCATCAAGTGAAGAAGAGTATGTTCTAATCTCTGCTCTCACAGGTACCATATCCCATGGTTTTAATGATTGTTTGATTGATAGTGGAGCTTCCAAACACATGACTGGGTTTAAGGAATCTTTTGTGAATCTATCTGAACATGAATCACCCCATAAGGTGAAACTTGGGGATGATTATCAATACCCAATCAAAGGAAGTGGTGAAGCCTCCTACAACCTAGATTCTGGAAAATCTTTGAAGATGAAAGAAGTTCTTTATGTACCTGGGCTCAAGAAGAACTTACTCTCCATCTCTGCATTGGATGCAAAAGGTATGAGGGTTGCATTTGTGGATGGCCAAGTCCTAATGTGGCCAAAGGGTAAAAAAATCAATGATGCAGTAGTGATTGGAGAGCAAGAGGGAGGTTTGTATAAATTGAAGGGTCAACCTGAACATGCCATGATCCATGAATCCATGGAACCAAGTGAACTTTGGCATAGAAGACTTGCTCATATGCACTATAGAGCACTTCCAATTACAAGCAAGGCTATAGAGGGTCTTCCTGAAATCAAGACTAAACATGAAGGTGTTTGCAAAGGATGTGCAAAAGGTAAGAACATTAAGAAGGCTTTCCCAAGCAGTGAAAGCAAGGAAAAAGACATCCTGGAAATCATCCACTCATATGTATGTGGTCCTATGTCATCCAGTTCTCTGAGTGGGTATGTTTACTATGTCTCATTTATTGATGACTTCTCTAAGAAGACTTGGGTATACTTCTTGAAGAACAAAGATGAGGTGTTTGATAAATTCAATGAATTCAAAACCTTGATGGAGAATCAAACTGACAAGAAGATCAAAACATTTAGATCCGACAATGGTGGAGAATTCACCTCAGGTGACTTCAAGAAGCTTTGTAGTGATTCAGGGATTAAGAGGGAATTGACTGCTCCTTATAATCCTCAACAGAATGAGTTGCAGAAAGGAAGAACAAAACTATCATGGAAGCATCAAGGGCAATGCTGCATGACCAGGATCTATCTATGCATCTATGGGTAGAAGCAGCTAGAATAGTTGTATATGTGCATAACAGAACACCCCACAAGATATTGGACAACAAGACACCAAAAGAGATCTTTTATGGTAAGAAACCTGAAGTCAGTCATCTCAGAATATTTGGTTGTCCAGTATACACTCATGTTCCAAAGGAAAAGAGGACTAAACTGGATCCTTCAGGAAAGAAGGGTATCCTTATGGGTTACAGTGAAAGCTTGAAGGCTTACAGAATATACTTTCCAGGGTTCAAGAAGATTGATGTCAGCAGGGATGTAACATTTGATGAAAACTCAACATTCATCAAATAAAGGAAGGCACCTATCGAAGCTTATGAAGAACCTAAGGAAATTAGATTTCAAGACACTACCATGACTGAAGCAGTTCCAGAAGTTGTTCATGAGTTTGAAGATCCGCAAGAACCTGTAGATCCACCTCGTCAGGATTACTCTCACAAGAGGAAACCTGCATGGGCTA
The DNA here is from genome assembly GCA_027924585.1 of Larix kaempferi. Taxonomy (NCBI): domain Eukaryota; kingdom Viridiplantae; phylum Streptophyta; class Pinopsida; order Pinales; family Pinaceae; genus Larix; species Larix kaempferi. The sequence continues at coordinate 23,510,643 of BSBM01000299.1, forward strand.
GAGAGCTCATTCAAGATGCAGAAAGATTTGGCATTCTAGAAGAAGAACATAGAGAAAAGAAGAGAACCAGATCACATACCAGCTATGTTGCTTTACTTTGTGACATTATGAACAAAGAGCCTTCCAGTTATGAAGAAGCAGCGGAAAAGAAAGAATGGAAGGATGCCATGGTTGAGGAATACCAATCAATAATGAAGAATGATGTTTGGGATGTTGTCCCAAGACCTAAAGAGAAGTCTGTTGTGACTTCCAAATGGATTTACAAAATCAAGCATGCTGCAGATGGCAGTGTAGAGAAATACAAGGCAAGATTCGTAGCTCGTGGCTTCTCTCAGAAAGAGGGAATAGATTATGAAGAAAATTTTGCACCTGTAGCCAGGTATACTTCCATCAGAACAGTACTTGCCCTTGCTACAGCTATGAAATGGAAAATACACCAGATGGATGTCAAGACTGCTTTCTTGAATGGTGTAGTTGAAGAGGAAGTATATGTGGAGCAGCCACTCGATTTTGAAATACATGACAGGGAGTCATATGTATGCAGATTGAAGAAAGCCTTGTATGGCTTGAAACAAGCTCCCAGAACTTGGTATGGTTGGATGGACAGTTTCCTATCTAGTTTGGGCTTTACCAAGAGTAAAGTGGATTCCAACCTTTACTACAAGGTTGAGGAAGGGAATCCTGTGATTCTACTCCTGTATGTGGATGACTTATTTGTAACAGGAGATGACAGACTAATTGCAGATACTAAGAGGAAGCTTGCTACTGAATTCGATATGAAATATTTGGGAATGATGCACTATTTCCTAGGTATGGAGGTGTGGCAGAGTGCAGGTGGGATCTTCCTTGGTCAAGGGAAGTAAACAGTAGATATCCTGAAGAGATTTGGGATGATGGATTGCAAGGCCATGGCCACACCTATGGCATCGAATCTGAAGCTTCTATGTGATGCTTCATCTGAGCCGGTTGATGTCTCTATGTATCGTCAGATGATTGGGTCCTTGATGTACTTGACGAACACGAGACCAGACATTTGCTTTGCTGTGAACACATTGAGTCAGTTCCTGACATATCCAAGGAGTGTTCACCTGGTTGCTGTAAAGCATGTTCTGAGGTACCTAAAGGGTACAGTGGATTATGGGCTCAAGTATGAAGCAAATCAAAAGTTTAACCTACAGGGTTATGTTGATTCAGATTGGGCTAGCAGTGTTGCAGATAGGAAGAGCACATCTGGATGCTGCTTCAGTATGGGATCAGGTGTGATTTCTTGGTTTAGCAGGAAGCAGTCCTGCGTAGCACTCAGTACAGCTGAGGCAAGGTATGTTGCAGCCTATTCAGCTAGTTGTGAGGTAGTATGGCTACGGAAGCTACTATCTGAGTTATTTGATCTCTCGTTGGATGCTACTAGTATCTTTTGTGATAACCAGAGTTGTGTGAAGCTGTCTGAGAACCCAGTGTTTCATGACAGGTCAAAACACATAGAGATCAAATATCACTATATCAGGGATATGGTGCAGAGAGGAGCTGTGAAGCTCCTGTATGTTGCGACAGACGAGCAGATTGCAGATGTGTTGACAAAGCCACTAGCCAGGGTGAATTTCGAGTACTTCAGGGAGAGGCTTGGTGTTCAGATCGAGGACACTTCGAGGAAGAAGTGATGGACACATTTGCTGAAGCCATTCCAAGCATGTTGGAAGGAGGATCATTCACATGGCTGTGGATGTAAGCGTTGGATGATGAACATCAGGATGATGTTCTAGTTTCTGCTTTGTATGATCAGTTGGATCATTTTTATATGTATGCATCATGTTGGATGCTAGATATGATCAGTTGGATCATTTATATGTATATGTATGTACGCATCATGTTGGATGCTGGATATGATCAGTTGGATCATTTATATGTATATGTATGTATGCATCATGTTGGATGCTGGATATTATCAGTAGGATCATTTGTATGTATTTTGTATGCATCATGTTGGATGCTTGGACCATGTATCTGTATATGTATCAGGTGGATACATTGTATGATCAGGTGGATCATGTATGGTGATATGTATCATGTATTTGTATTTGTATCAGGTGGATACATTGTATGATCAGGTGGATCATGTATGATGATATGTATTAGGTAGATACTTGGTATGCATCAGGTAGATGCATTATATGATCAGGATGATTGTGGATGATGAGCTTCAGGATGTTGCTCCAGATGACATGCAGCAGGATGTTGCAGTGATGATGATCAGGATGATCATGTGTACATCAGGATGATGTATGGTGAGTATCAGGTTGATACTCTATGGCCGTGGATCAGGTTGTGCAGATGAGCATATAATTTGGCCCTGGGAGATTTGCAGATAGTCTTTCGAGGTTTTTCCTATGGCATGTAATTCGTGCCCTGGGATATCTGGCAAATGCTCTTTCGAGGTTTTGCTCTGAGAGGACATATAATTTGGCCGTGGGAGATCTGCAGATAGTATTTCGAGGTTTTTCCTATGGCATGTAATTCGTGCCTTGGGATATTTGGCAGATGCTCTTTCGAGGTTTTGTCCTATAGCATATAATCTGTCCCTAGGAGATCCCGTAATAATTCCTGGGATGCTCTTGCGAGGTTTTTCCATGACCACATATAATCTATCCCTGGGAGATCCTATAGGTAGAGCTGCGTGCTCGTAACAGCCTAGGATTCTCTTGCGAGGTTTTGTGGTGACCACATATAATCTGTCCCTGGGAGATCCTATAGGTAGAGCTGCGTGCTCGTAACAGCCTGGGATGCTCTTGCGAGGTTTTGTGGTGAGGTCACATATAATATGGCCCTGGGAGATCCTATAGGTAGAGCCATGTGCTCGTAACAGCCTGGGATGCTCTTTCGAGGTTTTGTGACGCACGTAATAAGTCCTGAGGATTCCACAGTATGGCCAGTGATGACGAAGACCTGCAGATAGTGGGCCTACATCCAGAATGAAAAACGACTGGCTCTGTAGAACTTCCTATGACGAGTAGAGTCAGAGATTGGTTGAGATAGCAGTAGCAGTGACGATGACGATGACGATGCATCGATGATGATGATCCCGAGAAGAAGACTTGTCTAGCAGATCTGTGTCGAGAAATACCTTCCTAGTTAAGAGGGAGTGTTGATGTATATGTAACTTTGGAATGTATTTCATCTATGTATTTCATATATATTTATTGTACCCTTATTAAAGATGTGTTATTCCTCTATAAGGAAGTGTCGTCATGTGGATTGACAAGTGTCGCAAGTGTGTGTACTTGCCGATGGGTTATTAGACCACCATGTGGGGTTGGCCCTGAATTATATATATTATAATGTGGATGTACCTAGCCAGAAAATTCGGCCCCATAAGGTCACTGGGAAAACAGATTAGTATAAATAGAGATCAGGTGATCTCTATTTAGATCACTCGGAAAAGTATCTCACTCTCACTCAGAAAGTGGCGCACTAGTGAGGAGGAGGATCATCTGCTACTAGGAGACTATCTCAATGTATTTTGGTTGTACTTTGGTTGAGCCATTGCTCTCTCTATCTCTGAGGAATTTGTGCGGTTTTTCACCTTAGGGTTGTCCCCACGGAAACTCTGTGTCTCTTGTCTCTCATGCTTTTGATTCTTGTGATGCTTGTCATGCTTATTGTGATTGTCATGCATTGATATACTGTATATGTTATTCTCTCAGCAAAGATCCTAGAGTATTGTGAATTAATGCTCAAAATTTAACATGGACCAAACAAAATTTTCCTTAGACTCACCTTTGGTCACCTTGCTAAGGACCCAAGCAATATTATAGAATCCCAACACAAACCTACTATAGATTTTGGCAAGGCCTAGGAAGCTACGAAGCTCTGTGAGATTTGTCGGGGTTGGCTAGGTACGAATGGCTTGAATATTTTCCAAATCCACATGCACACCATGTTCATCCATGATGTATCCCAGATATTGAATCCTCTCCATTCCAAATGAGCACTTCTCTAGATTGGCAAATAACTTGTGCTATCGTAGGGTGTTGAGGACCCGATGGATATGTTGGAAATGTTCTTTCCATATTCTGTTGTAGATGAGGATATGATATAGATATATGACCACCAAAGAATTGGTGAATGGCCTGAGAATATTTTCCATCATCCTCAAGAAATTTGTTGGAGCATTAGTTAAGTTGAATGGCATGACCAACCACTTGAAAAGGCCTTCCCGATATTTGAAGGTAGTCTTCTAGACATCAATTTGCTCAACTGGCACTTGATCATAGCTAGACTTCAAATCAATCTTACTGAAATATTTGGCACCCTTGAGTTGGTCAAGAAGGTCATTGACTCGAGGAATGGGTTACCGATTCCAAACCATGATTTCGTTTAGAGATTTGTAATCAATATAGAGTCGCCATGTCCCATCTTTCTTATGTGCCAACACAATTGGACTCCCACAAGGTGAGGAGTTGGGTCGAATATTCCCTTTTTGGATTAATTCTTGAATTTGATGTTTGATCTCTTCATTTTCCATGAGGGAACACCTGTATACCAACTTGTTAGGTGAATGTGCCCCATGTATCAAATCAATGGAATGCTTGACCTGGAAATGTATTGGCACCCTGGCAGGTGTGGTGAAGATGTGTCTGTATGCTTCCACAATATTGTCCACCTATTTCTGTTGTGTATAGGGATCCTGTGTAGAGGCAGTGGAAGTTGTTATGATCTTTCACTCACCCTTAGAATGAATCATGAAGAGGAAAAATTTCCTAGTCTGGGAGATTACCTTCCTGCATTGCTTAGCTATAATGAGAGACATTGCAGTAGTGGGAATTGTCTCTAGTATCCTATAGAGTTGCTTGCCCAAAGAAACAATGACACTATGAGGCCTACATTCATACACATCATGACGTTTCCACATATATGGTTGTCCTAAAAGAACATCACAAAATTCAAGTGGGGCAACATCACACATTACCTCATATTTGAAGGGCTTGATGTCGTAGGGTAGGCGACATTGTTGTCTGATGCGGATGTCCCATCCCTAGCTGAGCCACCCAATGTTGTAGGGTTGCAAGTGTGGTATCATTGGAAACTTCAATTGTTTGACAACCTTTGAAAAAATCAGGTTCTTTTGGATTCCATTGTTAACAATGAAATGTGGTGTAATTCCCTTGACCCACATCTATGAGTGGAAAAGTTGTTCTCCTTCCTACGGCTCCTCTGGATCGTCGCGATGGACCTTTTTGGTAGTGATGGTAACATTGGGTTCTATGATATGCTTTCCCTTGTCTACGACTAGGGTGTTGGGTTCAACATCAGATTCAGAACTAGGATCTGACTCTGAAGCCTTGATCTCGAACATGAATCACTGCTTTGAGAGACATGCATCAATGTTGTGCCGGGGGCTCTTATGGAACTTGCACCATTTCCTAAAGTCCTTATTTTTCTTCGTGTTACCCTTCTTTGCTTGTGATTTGGATTGGTTGTCTTGGGACTGGTTGTCCTTAATATGTCCTTTGTTCTGTGGGCCAGGGTTTCCCTTTCCTTAATTCTGTGGCAGATTCGCAGACCCAAACTCTCGCTTATTCTTCTGCTTAAATTTTTTCTCGATTTTGAAAACATATCGATAAGCGAATCCTAATGATGAAAAGTCCAAGAAATCCATTTTGGTTCAAATGTACCTATTCAAACCGCTACAATATTTCAAAACCGCGTGTCACTCGTAGTCCCTAATACCGAGCTTTATGCACAAGGTGTTGAATTTGTTAGTGTAATCTGGCACCATTTGGTCCCTCTCCTACCACAAAGTGGTCCATTTTTTGTATTGATCGTCATAGGTGCCAATGGGATAGTATTTCTTCTTGAGGGATTCCACAAAATATTCCCAGGTGAGCTCGCCCCCAAAAATATCAGTCTTGTATATGGAATTTTTCTCACAATAAGTGTCCCACCAATCTTTCACATGGGGCCCCACGTTAAGGAGTGCAAAGACAATCTTTTTCGTATCGGATATGTTGCATTATGGTTTAGAAATTTCGAATCTTGTTCCATTGGTTCATGGACTGATTTTCATAGTGCTTTTTTGAGATATTGGGGTGAGAAAAAATCCTTTGATCAATACTTGATTGAGTTTAATGCTTTGAAGAGAGAGGAGGATGAATCTCTTTTCACATTCAACAGAATATTTCATAGTTTTTACTACAGTATTCCTAAGGATATTCAGCCTTCTGAAATTTTTTCCATGTTGTATTATATAGAAGCTCATCACCCTGATCTTGTTTGTTATCTCAGAGAAAGGAAATTATCATCATTAGAACAATTATTTGTTGACGCTACAGAAATTGAGGAAAACTTTCGGGCCTATGATAGACTTTGAGATCAATTTTGTGATGAACATTTATATCCATAGGAGTAGAGATCTATGAGCAACAAAAATCAGAAATGGATGTAGATGAACTGGAGAAAAAATACAAACATGAAAGATCAAATCTGGGTTCTCATCCACTTCAAGATGTGGATGATGACTTTACTATGATTTTTCTTGAAAATATTCATCAAGAGAATTTTGCATAAGACTGTTGTCGAGCTGCTGAAAATATATTTCTTAATGATCAAGTTCAAAGTAATACTCTCTTTCTTGTGAATGATGAAGGTAATCCTGCACAACATCTCATTGAGTTTCATCAATGCATGGATCAACTAGATCTACATCATGAAGACGTATTGGTGAAAATGTTCATGCATTCATTAGATGGTGATGCACATGAATGGTACTTATCTTTGCCTCATTCTAGTATATCATCATTAAAGGGGTTTCTTGCAACATCCAATGAACATTGTGAAAGGTATTTTCCATATGAACTTCTTCTTGAAGATTGCTGTAAAAAATTTCAATTAGATATTCAAAACTCAATCAAGGAGACTTTTAACAATAATGATAATAGAGACCTTATAAAGAGTGAGGATGAAGTTGAGTTTATGTATTCTTCTTCTACTTCTTTAGTTCAACAGGAAAATAATGATAGAGAGAGTTCTCATGATCAAGTTATGGACAATGATAGAGATAGGGATAACTATTGCTCTCATATTAGAATATAGATTTCAGAAGTTGAAGAAACTTCCAGTCAAGTTTCAGAGTTTTCATATGCTAGTGAAAGTGATTATATTTCGAGTGTTTCATATTTAAATACAAATCAGGTTGTATTTAATTCATTAGTTGTTCATGATTTTTGTGAGCATAAAGTTCCTCAATTTCATAATTATTTAGGAAGTTTCAGTTTTCAACCTTTTTTTTATACCTATGCAAATGATTTGGAATCAATTTATTCAATATCATGTATCACCTCTCCAATATACCCTTCTTCATCTTCCTATTCAAAGTTTCTAGAGATTCCGAATTGGATAAATTTGATGCACATTTTGGTGAAAATGACTTTCTAATCGGCATAGATACTTTTCAGACCAGGTTTGATAATTTGGAACAAAAATCTTCACATGCACATTCATCCTTTTCCTATGACAATCCTCATGATATGTCTGGGAAGATCTAGTATTTGATTATTCTTATGAAGGTGAACTTTCAAGTGGTAAGGGAGGAAATTATATTTTTCAGTAGTCTAATTACATTTTCATGAGAGATTCTGATGATGAGGTCACTTCTAAACATGTTTATAATCCATGTCCTAGAAGCTATGAAGTTTCTAAATATAAATATTATTCTTTTTCAACAGTTCTAACATTTCTCTAATTGAAGTTGAAAGCGATATTTTTATAAGTAATACTAGAAAAAAGTTTATTGTTGAGCAGCCTGAACATACTCTTCCTTTGAACAATGACATTTTTTAATTTAATAAATGCACTATTTCGGTTAGCCTTCAATCTTTTCTAAAGGGATTTGTTGTTCATTTAGTTGAGTTTAAGGATTGTAGAGGCATCAATTTTGACCATATGATTGTCAGAGAGCAGGATTTTCAAAGGAAATTTCTTCATTTGGACATCCTACTTTGACATAACAAGTGAAGTTGCAGGAATGAATGCTAGTTATCATCAATATTAAGCAGCAGTGGATGGAGGATAAAATTTATGTTAGCAATATTTATGAAGTTGCAATGAATCAATGTTTCTATGAGCAGGTAACCATGTACTTGCAAAACCCAATAGCCACCTATATGGAGACTATTTGAGAATTTAAATTTCATTTCTTTACTGATGAGGAAACAAGATATTCGCTTGATTTTTATTTCCATTTATGTTTCATAATTCTTGCTTCCATACTCTTAATTAAAATTGGGAGCAATTTTACAATTATTGATCATAAGACTGGTTGACTATATTGGAAATTTCACTTGATAAGGAAAACTGGTTAGTTAGTGTAGGAATGTATATAAATAATCTCGATGCTCGAGCATTTTCTTTTCAGTTTGGTGTAGTAGATCAGTAGAAATAACACTCCATAGCCCAATGGAGACACTAGTGCACATAGTTTTCAAGTTGTAGCTTTGATTTTGCATTGAATGGTGTGTTTGCAATCATAGTTTTGGGTTTTTAGTATGATTTATTTTAGCTTACATAATAGATTGGGCAGTTAGTGGATTATTTTCAACATGGTTGTCCTCAGAGCATGATGAGTAGTTTTCAGTTTATAGTCACTGGAATTGGAGTAATAAGGCACAGGTATACAGTTCTTGATGCCTCACAAGGAGAACATCATCCCTAGAAAGAGCCAATGTTAGTACTAACATTCATCAAGTCAAAAAAATTTGAAGCCCGCCAAATTTGTATAAAATCGGCATGGATTTCTCTCATCTCAATCTCAATCTTGTGAAGGTTTCATGATTTGGTAGCAAAATGTGCAAATTTCATGAAAGTAGCGCTACTAAATGTTACATGTTTTGGTAGCAAGGGCTTATTTGATACAACATTGTTTCACTACAACAAATTTTGAATTATAACAACACTTGTCAAGGATTCAAATCATGTGATATAAAGGGAAGCAACAGAAATCAAACATCAAATGAACAAGTAGTAGAAATCAAAGATACATGGACAGTTCCCGTCATTTTTTGGGTATCAAATTTCAAGAACATATTCTAGCCAAACCGTAAGGAATCATCTGAAATGGTTAAAAACCCACTTCGGGAATGGGGTGATTTAGCCTAAATGAGGGTGGTTTTCAAAATTTCACAGTAGTTTAGGAGAAAATATGGTATGTTAATAAAATAAGTTTCCAAAATTCTTTAGATCACAAATTTGAAGCAACTCGATCTCCGAGTTTCAGACTTTTTAGCAGTGAATCAGAGATTATTCCTATTTTTAGTTTATAGCTGAAATTTGATTCCAAAAATATTGCAACAACTTGAGTCATGTAACTTCTATAAATTGTATGATTTGTATTGTAAAGGGGATTCTTCCTTGCCAGGGAAGCTGGGAGGTTTTGATTAGGGAGTCTGCAGGGATAGACTCATAATTGTAAAATACAGAATATGCAACATCTTATGCTTAGAGATCAATGACTTTGTTAGTTTGATATTTGTTGTTGTATCTCTTTTATTTCTTCCTATTTGAATATAGAGACAACCTTTGCATTGCATAACAGTCATTCAAGTCTCAGATCTAATTTGCAATAAGCTTTACTATTTAATTGCCCGTAGTTCATGATTTGTATTCAAATATTTCCCTTTTTGATCCACAACATTGTTTTGTATCGGATTGTCTTCTGGATGGATATGTAATATGTCATGCTATGAGCTTAAGTATTTTGTTCCTTCTATTTCTTGTTGATCATTTAATGTCAAGATTTTGAGGTTCATGCCTCAGAAACTATAAGGTGCTGCTACTAATTGGATAATGTTCGATTTTTTATATGAAACACCTATCCTCTTTGATCCACTCAGCCTACTTATCCTACTTTATCAACCAACCAAAATTATCCCAAATCCAAGATGTGCTAAACTTGTCCTCCTTGCAGTCATTGGAAAACCCTTAGCGTTAACAGTAAAAGTATAGTGGATGTTATTAATAGTAATATAGCTATAGCATTTGTTTTAGAAATAATAGGTTTTGTATTAGAAAGAGGTTATGATCAAATTATACACCATTGTAATATAAATACACAGAAAAAAAACACGACATGCATAAAAACTTTTGAATTTATAAATCAATTGAATTATTTAAAAAACTCAAAAATATGTGTCGAATTTTACACCCGTAACATTTTTTGGGATTTAACTCAATGAAGAGATTCTAGTATCATCCATCATCAAGAAAAAATAAAGTAATGAAGCACTTTGGAAATAAGAAGGACAAGGTAGAATGTCCATTGGATATAGATTGGGTGGTTGGGAGGAATGATTGTTACCCTCCCCACCTAGGTTCAATTCTTGTAAGTGAATGATGCTCTTGTTGAGACCCTATGTAATGCATGAATGGATTATGTAATTCTGGCCATACCTTGATTCTCCGGAATAGCAGGTCTTGGCATATTTCTCAGTGGATGTAGCCCTTCGGTCAACCACCATTGAAAAGAAAGAAGGACAAGGTGGAAGTTTAAAAGAGAAAGGATATTAGTAAGTAAAAGGTGGAATAAGAAAAGAAATTAAGCATTGGGTTGAAAATTTTAACCAAGAGGAGAATGATAAGGTATAAAATAAGTGGGAATTGTAATTTAGCTAAATGTTAATAAATTTTAAGAGTTTTTATTATTCTTTAGTTTGTAAGAGTATAATGGACGTTATTAAAAGTAATATAGCTATGCAATTTTTTTATAGAAATAATAGGTTTTGTATTAGAAAGAGGTTATGGTCAAACTGGACAACATTGTAATATAAATGCATAGAAAGAAAAAAACGACATGCATAAAAAAAATTGAGTCCACTTAAAAAAAATATTCTAAAATACCTCATAAAGCACTGAAATTACAAAAATAACAAGTGCATTTCCAAACAAACCCACCCAAAACTAGCAAAAAATTGTAGTACATTCTAGAACTCCTCCTAAACTTGACATTCTTCAGTTTAGTTGTCTTTATTACTCTTCATGCTTAACTGTGATTTTGGACTCATTTTTGTTGCTACTACTTTTGTGCACTTCTCCTTGACATCTCAAAGGTTGAACATTTTGCTTGCTAGTGGAGAGGTAGTATGTAGAGAACCACCTATGGAAATGTTCATGAACCTTTCTATGTTGTCCACCCTAGTGACTATCAAACCAAAATTCCTTTCCATTTCCAAATATCTAACATCTTGGGAATACATGTCTTATTTCCACATTCTTTCATGACTCGATTTTGTTTTTGTTCAATAAATATGGTGTTTAGTTTTGTGGGAGTGCTAAGTAATGATGAATTTGGTGATACAATTGTAATGTACTTTCATACGGATCAACAAAATTACGTTTTGGAGGTCTAATTTGTAATTATGGTAGCGGAATGATGTATAAACGTTCACATTGTTAGATTGTATCAATAATATGTTAATTTTTTACTTTGTTTATCATAATAACATTAAACAATAGGATCACTGAAAGAAAGACAATCACAACAACACAAAGAACACAAAATTTCTCTTGGGGAAACCACAAGGGAGAAAACCCCAACAAAACATCCTCAATATAGAATTCACCAAGACAATATAAAATCCCAAGACAAAACAACTTCTCTCCTTCACCAGGGAACTTCTCTCTCTCTCTCTCTCTTCTATGCGAGCTTAAGTGAGTGAATGAGTGGTACAAATGACAAAATTGACCTCTCTATTTATATTGTTCAATTGGGTGAATTTTTACCCCAATTTGGCCGACCTCTCCTAGTTTACTGGGTCGACCTATGAATTACATAATAAAATATCTTCTTCTTTTCTTCTGGATTCTTCTTGGCCGACACAACTTCTAGGGTTCACATTAACTCTTTCAATGACTCTTAAATGACCAATTAAATCAATGACATCTCCCAAAGGAGGAATAATAATAATACAATTAGAATATCTTCCGCAGTTACATTTCATTAACACTCCCTCTTAACTAGGAAGGTATTCTACAGAAATCAACATCAATAGCTGTACAACTGACTGGTGAAACTCTATATGTCGTAGGAAGTTTTTGGAACATCATCATATGTCTAGGGCATCATCTACTGGAATATCATCATCAACATCATCATCATGGTCGTTATCAACATGGAACTATTGGAGCATCAACATCATCGTCATCATCAAGATCATCATTAGCAAGGAACTACTGGAACATCAACATCATCATCGTTAGTAAGGAAATGCTAGAACATCAACATTATCATCGTTAGCAAGGAACTTCTGGAACATCAACATCATCATCGTCAACAATGAACTATTGGAACATCATCATCATCATTTTCAGCAAGGAACTGCTGGAACATCATCATCAGCAAGGAACTGCTGGAACATCATCATCAGCAAGGAACTGTTGGAACATCAACATCATCATTGTCAGCAAAGAACTATTGGAACATCAACATCATCATCGCCAGCAAGGAACTGATCAGTAAGTAAATATTGGAACATCATCAACCATCAATATGTGGATACTGAAACTTCACCATCAGCAACATGTGAATGCTTGAACCATCGGTATATAAATATTGGAACAACATCATCATAAACATGTGAATGCTGGAACCATCAGTATATAAATACTGGAACAACATCATGAGCAGCATGTGAATGTTGAAACCATTAGTATAGAAATACTGGAACAACATCATCATCATCATGTGAATGTTGGAACCATCAGTATATAAATATTGGAACAACATCATAATCAGCATGTGAATGCTGGAACCATCAGTATATAAATATTGGAACAACATCATCATCTGGAATATGCATTGTGGTGGGAACTTTGGTAGACGATGCTGACTTACTAATCCTTTCGAACCAAACAAGCCTAGTTAGACATACCAATCTACCCAAGGATCAAACAGGCCTTTTCTGGCTTACTAATCCTTTCGGACCAAACAAGCCTAGCTAGACATACCAATCCCACTAGGATATATCCATTGCTGACATACCAATCCTTTTGGATCAACCAGGCCTTGTCAGGCTAACATACCAATCCTAGACTGATCTACCATACCAAGGCTCTAGGAAACTACTCCCTCTTTCGAGAGTGATCCTTTCGGACCCATCATCTTAACTCCTTTCGAAGGAGGTACTATCATACCATCATCTTCACTCCTTCTTTCGAAGGAGGTCCTATCGAACCATCATCATCATCACTCCTTCTTTCGAAGGAGGTCCTTTTGGACTCATCATCATCACTCCCTCTTTCGAGGGAGGCCCTTTTAGACCACACCAAGCTTGTCTCAAAAGTATTCAAACTTTACACAAGACAGAGGCTTATTCAATACATCAACAACTTGTTCCTCTGTAGGAACATACTTGAGCTTTACATCTCCCTTCTGCACCATATCCCAGATGTAGTGATAATTGATTTCGATATTCTTCGATCTATCATGAAACACTGGGTTCTCTGAAACCTTGATACAACTCTTGATTATAGCAAAGGATATCAATCACATCAATCTTTTCATAAAAAAATCCTGCCAACATCTTGCGAAGCCAAACTGCTTCACTACAAACTGAACATGTTGCGGCGTATTCAACTTATGTTGTACTGAGAGTAACACAGGGCTACTTTCTACTGAGCCATGAGATCATACCTAATCCCAAACTAAAACAACATCCTGAAGTGATTTTTTTTGTCTTCTACACTTCCATCCCAATCCGAGTCTTTATATCCATACAATATTAACTCACTATCCGATGCATATATGAGATACTGAGGCGGACAACCTTCTCCATTTATGTTGTAGTCACTCCCTCTAAAGTGGAGCTTCCCTGATCCCTCTCTAACTAAGCACTATCCTCCCTCTGCATCTTGTACTCTCTGCATTGAGACATTCTCCATTAGATTGATTGGTAGCATTCTCTTTTGTTAATATTTTGGGTATCCATCTATGTTATCTTTCTATGTCACTGGATACCTAGATCTTGAACTCTGTTGCAATTTCTCTCTTGTACCCATCCATGAGCTCCTCATCTTCAACACTGTAGAAAAGGTTGATATCTCATCACTCTAGGGGATCATCCTATCCCATGGGTGCCTTCTGATCCCGTACAAAGTCTTCTTCAATCTACACACATGTGGTTTTCTGTAGAGAGTCATGAGTCCTGGAGGTTGCTCGATATCTTCTTCTACTTCGATTACACCATCTATCTAGTGTAATATCCACCACTTAGGAAGTGTGTTTGGCTATTGGAGCAACATCTCGTCATAGTTGACTCCCTCTTTCTGAGAGAACCCTTTCTTTGTACTTCTGTAGTATGCTTGATTTCATAAATCTTGTTGAATTGTATAGTTGAACAATCATCATTTGTTCTACTCATCATTCTTCATTTGTAGGTGATCATACACGATATTTACTACAAGTCAAATTCAGTTGCATGGTTAGAAAGATTTCATGGTTTCCAAAAACATATCAATAATGACAAAATATTATGCATACAAATATACATCACACAGTCATGCAACTATCTTAGCCAATGCTTCACCACAACATTCATCCATATCCCGTATTCATACGGTAACTTTATAGATGCCTTCCATCTCTACCATAACATTATTAAGAGTGTGAACTACTCCTAATATGTCAGCAAAGAGGTTTCATTCTAGATAAGTAGCAAAGGAATGTTGTACAACACCATAGGCTACTTACCCATCACATGCATATTAGTAGTATTATGTTCATCAATGCAAACATTCTAACATGCATAATACACATCCTAAATCTAGGAACATAAATATGTACACAACTGGACAATACAGGAAATGAACATTCCAATACTTATCTTTGTTTTTTTGCTAGAATCTCTCTTGATTGTAGTCTCCTTACAGGAGTCTCTAATAGTTTGCTCCACTCCATCATCTAATTATGAGGACCTATTCCTTTCTTTCTTATGACCGACAATGTTGAACAAGTATTCTATACCACAACTCACAAGGACTCATGGTCCTAGCTATTAGGGTTGAGTCTACATGTCCCTTCAATTTGTAGATTCCTCCTTGTTCAATTCCAATCACAACTGCATCCTTTCTTATCCAATGCTGAGATATATGAGAGGTTCTTCTATCTTCCTGGATTGGATTAAAGTACATATTCCTCATCATTGGAGGAATATTCTTTGGTCTTCCTTTCATCATCATGTTCATCTTCTTCAGTTGCATGGGCATGAAATATTTTCTTCTACTTCTTGAATTGTTCAACTCCGAGAGGAAAATGTCTTGCAATGTGTCCCATTTTGTGACAAGTAAAACATTCAAAGGAAGAGAAGTCTTTCTTTATCCTTTTGTTCCTTTGAAATATTTGAGATCTTTTAGAAGAGTGGTCATGAGAATGTTCATAATTCTTCCTTATGTTCCTTCCTTTGGCATGGGCTTCCAAAGCTTTATATTCATTATCATTTAACTTCTCTTCTCTTACTGCTATCCTTTCTTCTTCTTGCACACACTCTTACCATAGTTGTCTGAACTTGATCAATTTCTTCCTAGATCATATGCCACAAACAAAAGGTTCCTAGTCCCTTGGGAAACCATTCAAGGCGGTCATCACAACCTCTGCTTCTTCTATCATGTCTCCAATGGCTTCTAATTTGTCTTTGATCTAAGATACTCTAGTGAAGTATGACTGCATGGTCTCTGACTTTTGAATCTTCACACCCTTGAGTTGATTTCTCAAGGTCATTTTTCTATTGATGTTATTTCCTTCAAATAGATTAGACAATGCATCAAACATTTCCTTTGGGGTCTTCTTTGAAGACACTTGAGGAATCAAGTGATATTTTATAGAGTCGGCAATGATCCTCTTGGCCTTGATCATATCCTTCTTGTATTTTTCTTTGGCCTCATCTCCCTCTGGTTCTTTAACTTTTTCTTTTATGAATCCTTCTAGGTCATGTTCTTCAAGAATGAGCATGACCCTATATTTCCATGCCCTAAATTTCTTAGCTCCCTCAAGATTCTCATCAAGCGCGGTATTGTTTCTCATTTTGATAATATGAGAGCCTCAAATGGAAATAGAATGGAGATAGTACTTACTTGTGAAACTGCTTCTCCAAGAACTGCTTCTGGCTTGACCTAGGGTTTTACAGAGAAACCCTAAGTTTTAAAAATTTGAGATCTTGAGAAACTGATTGGAGGAAAATATGTTCCCCCCCCAGGTGAGTTAGTAAAAGTACTCATTTTCCCAAATATGTGGACAAGACTGCAAAATATTTGATGCCCTAGTTTCTTCAATTTATAATGCAGATTTGTCTAGTCTTAATTCTGATGTATCTCATAAATTTATGCTCCTCAAGGTCTGGAAATTCATTCTGTGATGGTCTGATATGTCCTCTATCCAACCCCATAGGTTATATTAGGATTGGATTCACCAAGTGGAACTTATGCTAAGTTTCCCAAGATGACCTGTTTATGGACTGTTTCAATATAGCAAACTTGTTTGGACTTCCACATGTTACTCTTTCATCTTCGGGTTCTAAAACTCACACCAGAGAAACTAAAGTCTGTGCAATTTTTGGAACATCTTACAAAATTAGATTTGGATCTTCCTAGCCCGAGATATAACATTTCTCC
Organism: Larix kaempferi; assembly: GCA_027924585.1. Lineage (NCBI taxonomy): Eukaryota > Viridiplantae > Streptophyta > Pinopsida > Pinales > Pinaceae > Larix > Larix kaempferi. The sequence goes on from BSBM01000299.1 coordinate 23,527,290, forward strand.
CTAGGTCACCTTTTCACAACTGAATTCTGGAGGAGGATGGAACCCTAATTTGCATGGATCATATCTCCTAAAGTACATCAAATGTGAGGTTAAAAATATCACAAAAGGTAAATGAACATTTCATCTTCCTCCTGTCCGAGTTTCAGATCCTGAAATTTCTCCAAAAGTGGTTTATAGAGAAAATTCCAAGATGACTAGTTTATGAAAATGGAAACCCTAGGCAACAACTGCACAATGTTCTCTTTCAGGCCTGCTCTGATACCATGTTAAGTTTTTACTTTGTCTAGAATAATAACATTAAACAATATGATCACTAAAAGAAAGAAAAGAACATCAACACAAAGAACAAAAAATTTCTCTTGGGAAAACCACAAGGGAGAAAACATCGACAAAACTTCCTCAATATAGAATTCACGAAGACAATATAAAAGCCTAGGACAAAACAACTTCTCTCCTTCACCAGTGAACTTCTCTCTCTCTCCTATGCAATCTTGAGTGAGTGAATGAGTGGTACAAATGAAAAACTCGACCTCTCTATTTATATTGTTCAGTTGGGTGACTTTTTACCCCAACTAGGCCGACCTCTCCTAGTTTACTAGGACGACCTATCAATTACATAATAAAATATATTTTTTCTAGATTCTTCTAGGATGACACAACTTCTAGGGTTTACATTGACTCTTTCAATGAATCTTACATGACCAATTACATCAATGACATCTCCCGAAGGAGGAATAATAATAATAGAATAAACAAATACAATTAGAATATCTTCCGCAGTTACATTTATTTAACATAATAAACCCTTGAATTCATGTATGCAATGACAATGTTTGGTATTCATATAGACAACATCAAACAACTTTAAATATTTGAAGGCATCATCTAGATAATCATTCCTTACACAACACAACATAGATTCAAATTGTTCATGCAAAGCAAAGCCAAGGTGTCATAATGGACCTCATCACACATTTTCATGATTATGTCAGTTAATTATAGTTATCTTCATAGCTTCAATAAATATAATACATTGAATCACATTTTAACTTTGCCTCATAGGCTTATCGAATTCTAATCTCAACCATCATATATCACATCACACAATTTAGGTTTTGCTTCTTCCTCCAAAAGATATACTTGAGGCTTTAAGGTGAAGTGTTCCAATCACATACATGACACATTTAGTACATCACCCAAGAGAGTAATTTCATGCTCCTTGGAGTTATAACATAATCCATAAAATATTATTTCACATATAGGCCTCTCGCATCAAGCACTCATCTTCATGGCTATGTATAAGGGTTTCAAGTACCTTAAAGTGACATGTCAATCACATTGAAGTCAAACATGACATAATATATTGCACACAATAGTAAATGATTCAAAAACAAAGGTTTAAACCTTATACAAGCATTGCCTTCTCATGAGCTTGGGGAGGGGGGGGGCAGGGGATTGAGTCCTTCCTCGCTTCATGGAGATCAATTTCTATACTAATTCATGTCATGATGCAATCATTAATTGAGGTAAGCATCCCCTCTAAACTATTCAGGACATCTTTGAATCACTCCAAACTCTTGATCATGCACAACGAAAATTTGTTAGGCATGGTGATTTGAGCAATCCTTTTTCAGGGAGGTTAACAAAACAATTAATATAAATTATATCATACTCCATATCATCATTTGAAATCATGAAATAATTTAGTATGTGTATGACAACCTTCCTCAGGCTTATTACTAGGTTCTCTCCTCATTCAACTCTTTAAACCCTAAAAATCATCAAAATAGGCCCAAATAGGCACCTACAAGACAAGGTCATGGTTGTTCTAAAGGAACTATGTGGCTTCTTATTAAGAATAAGGGAAACCAGTCACTAATTTCATAAAGAGAAAGTGCAACCATAAACCAAAATACTCAAAAAACACTTGAAAAAGGGTCATGTTGCACAACCAATCTCCTCTCAAATGAAAAACCAAGTATTTAAGATATTTAGGAATATTTTTAACATGGATATCTATAGTCTATATAACAAAATTCACACCTAACCAATGTATTTTCTAGGATATAGCTACATATTTAAATTGTGTTATGCACATTCCTATAATACTCAAAACAAAGGACTTTTTTCCTTTTCAAGCTACAAAATTCTTCCACTTGAACCACTTACTAGGGATGAATAAGGTGAGGCTTATTCATATATAAATTCATTTCAAATAAAAATTCGGTGCTTGGCAATATTCACGTACAAAAACTCAAAAACGTAGAGTGAGGGAAAGAAGGTGCATCCGCATGAAAATCTCTAATTTGTCCTTTCCTTGACAAGGGAGACTTACTATCCACTCAATATAGAGTTTCAAGTCATCCATAGAACCCATTTATCAATCATAAATCGATGAGGAAACCTTTCCCTTGCTTGGCTCTTTTGTAAAACTATGGTCATGCAAGAAATCCCAATATTGTATCATACATGTTTTGCACATGAATTCATCCAACTCAACATACATCATCTACAAGAAATTTGCATTCAAAATATCATGTTAATAATATCATGTATTCATCATTCTATAGTAATAAATTCATAAGTGAAAATTAAAAAAGAGTACACTTATCTTTTCCAAGATGATGCTCCATAGCAACTAACTGAGGGGGAACTAATTTCCTCCTAACCATAGGCTATTCCACTATAGAATTCCACCCCTTTTCTTTTCACTAAATGCTTCCAATATACCCACCAAGCAAGTCATTATTGGCCCTTTGTTCAAATTCTCAGCTAGCACGACTCTTGGAACTTATCCCTTCCTCCATAGAACACAAGAATTCATCCTTTCTCTTCTCAATAGCCCCTTAGGAATGCCCTTTCTCTCAATGTTCTTCAATATGGTCAATGTGAGCCCAAAACACTACATACTTCCATGTCTCATTTCCAACATTGTGAAGTTTCTTGGGCATGGATTTTATGGTTCTTTGGACAATCTAATAGGCCAACAACCTTTAGGGATTTACACTGGTATCTAGCTTCTCTCCAATGGTGTCTAATGTCATCCAAAAACCTTTATTTCATCTCTTTGTGGTCATATAAGAGCTAGGATGAGTTTTTTTCCTTCAAACCCTTATTTTTTCTCCAAGAACACTCCTTTTTAAAATCCTCTCTTCCCATTTGAATTTCCATCCATCCATGGAATGAATGAGTGTGGGAGGAGTCTTTCCTCCACCCTCTTCTTGTTTCCCTAAAGTTAGGAGGTAATTACTACAAAATAAGAGCTAGCCACTTTTGTCATAGGATTAATAAGTTCTCATGTTTAGATTTCCCCTTTCATTTAACTAGGGTCTCAATTCATGTTTAGTATAAACTTAAGGATAATGAAAATAAAACAATCAAAATAAGGAGGAGTTTTATGGCTAGGGTAAGCCATTATCATAAGGCATAGGTCATTCCCCAATTGGAACACCTTACCTTTCCCTCTAGTGGACTCATAGCCCCATTGGTGTCTCCCACATCTGTCAACCTTGGAATCTTTCATCAATATTAAAATGATTATGTTTGTTAGTGTTGATAATCACCATGGCATCTACCTCATGGTGTTAAGCAACACATAGTAAATAAAAACATAATTACAATATAAAAAAGATCAAGTTTGAAGGGTTGAAAGCAGGATATTACAAAAATTGCGGTTGGTATTAATGATGTGTTCATTGAATCTAGATTGGATGGAGCAATTGGTTTGAGCAATATAAGATTCCATACAAACCTTAGTTGGTTTGACCGATATAAGATTTCATAGACACCTTGGTGGAGGAGGGGGTTAATTGTCTTTGACGATTTAAAAGTGTTTCAAAGATATTTTTAGGGTTAAAAGTGATTTTAATATTCTTTTTTTTCTAGGATACAAACATTTTTTCAATTGTCCCTTAGCTGTAAGGGAGTAAGCTTGGGAGAGAAATTCCATTATGGTATTTATTGTAGGGATGCTTTCCTAGATAGATGGCTTAGTAATATTTCTATTAATCTTGTTTTCTAAATCAACAAAGTAGAGAGTCCATGTTTATGTTCCAAACATCACAAACAACTTAAAAATATTCCACCATTGGTGTAAAATGTAAGAGTTAACTTCTTATCAGTATAAAGTGTAAAAAGGAATATTAATGATAAGAGGATTTTAGACATTATCGAAAAGAAATGCAATGAGATACATTCATGGTCCATCATGGATAAGGTTTTTTCCTTAGTTTTCAACTTGGGTTGGAGTTCTCAAACTACATTGGTTGCCCTTCTCATGGCCTTATTCCTTGCTCACTCTATCCACCTTGCTTCCACCATGTCATTACATTCAAATCATATTCCCTAACCAAAACATACCATATTACATGGATGTCTCTTTAGATGTTATCCATTCCTCATCTATGGATCATACAACCCTTGAAGAAATGCTCATAACCTCTTTTAAAAATGAGAGGTGATCCCCATTAAATTGCTTTGTGATGAAGGTAAAGACCCCATTATTAGTTTTATGTTAACTATGGAACTCTGACAAAAGACATGCATTCTCTTAGAGCATGATCCAATCCCATCTTTGTTGATAAATGGATTTCAGACTCCTTGTCCCATGAGATACAACAACAACTCCCATTCTTTGCATGTGGGAGAGCTTGTTTCAACTCCCCAGTCCATTTGAAATTAGATCATGATCTAGTCTTTTACACTAGCCCATATTTTATGGGATTGTGGGAATTATATCTTAATCATTGGAATATAGAGTTTAACCCATCAAAGGAGATATTTATATTTTCGGTTTGGGTTCACCTCCCCCATTTTCCATTGATCTTTTGAGACAAATCTACCCTACAAGATATCAAGGATAGATCGGGGGAGTTCATTGAGGTAACAAATCCAAAGGGATGTCAGTACACATGTGCTGACGTATGTTGAATAACCATTCGACAAAGGTATCCCGAATTCCATTCTTCTCTACTTGGACTATCATATTTTTCATCAAAATCTATATAATGGACAATTTTCTTTTTAATGTAATTTGTGAAAACCCTATAGACATTTTGCGAGGAATTTCCATCAATCCTCCCCCCTTCAACTTTGAACAATCCTCAACAAGGCTCTCCAATGCCTCAAGGAAAAACTAAGCAAAGCACTCATGAGGGCCAAAATCAATCTAGACATATGATCAACAAAAAAAAGAAAAAATTTCCCAACCAAGGAACCAAAAAAATCCAAGGTCGATCCCTCTAGCTCCAACTAATTCCAAGCCCTAAGAGACTGAAAGGACTTCAAAAAGAACAAGAGTGGAGGACCAAATTGCCTCATAGAAGATGCAACCCAACTAAAATAAGTTAAACAATAGATCATCCAAGCCATGGCCACATAGGAAATAGCTGAATGACAAGTATAACTCCCAGATTCACCTATTTCATTCATCAAAGTCCTTATTTATACATTGGCTAGGTGTTCCTTGGGATTTGGATTCCAAGAGATCCGTTGGAATCTCCAAGACTCCTCATATTACACTTATTGTAATTTTCTACATATTTACAATATAAATGAAATCATAATCTCGGAGGATTAGATTTCCAACATTTCCCCCTTAATTCGAAGGGGTGTTTGTAAGTCCGAGCATGGTTGTAAACCTTTCAAACTTTTCTCGACCAAGTGCTTTGGTGAAGATGTCTGCAATTTGCTCATTTGTGGAACAATGACGTAAATGAACTCTCTTGGCCTCTACACCAACCTAGATCCAAATCCTAGGCTCTATCAAGCCCTGAGAGGGATCAAATCTCCCGAGGTGCAAACCTCTTCTCAGGTATTGCACTCAAGGAGCTTTTCGAGGAGAGGTTTACACCTAGATCCAAATGGACAAACGTTATTACTTTTTACTTTATATTACTTTTTACTTTTTATTATTACATTTTATTAATGGCGGACAATAATATGGACAAACATGGACAAACGTTACAAGATCTCCCTCATATTATTACTTTTTACTTTTTATTATTACATTTTATTAATGGCCGACAATAATATGGACAAACATGGACAAATTACAAGATCTCCCTCATATTATTACTTTTTACTTTTTATTACTGCATTTTATTAATGGCCAACAATAATATGGACAAACATGGACAAACGTTACAAGATCACCCTCATATTATTATTTTTTACTTTTTATTATTACATTTTATTAATGGCCGACAATAATATGGACAAACATGGACAAACGTTACAAGATCTCCTTCATACTGGGCTGTAGAGCTCCTCTCGGTGCAATGATGTCGAATCAAATGGTACTTTGTTTTGATGTGCTTGGTTCAATCATGGAATATGAGGTTTTTTTCCAAATTGATTGCAAAAGTGTTGTCAATCAAAAGTGGAGTTGAGTTTTCTTGTTTCTCCTACAAATCTTCAAGTATCTTCCTGAGCCACACAATCTCTTTCGTTGCTTCTGTGGAAGCTACATATTCTGCCTCTATTGTCGAATCTCCTGGAACTAAATGTTTGTGTGATATCTAGGAGATAGTTGTTGATCCAAGACTCATCATGTATCCAAAACTGGACAATCTTGTTTCTTTTTCACCATGAAGTTTGAATCAGAGTACCCAATGAGTTTGAATTCTTCCACCTTCGAGTATTTGAGTCCAAAGTCTTGAGTCCCTTTCAAGTATCTAGACCAATGTCCTTCACAAGGTTTGTGCATGAACTATGAAAGGATGCAAACAACATAAGAAATATATGTTCTGGTGGTGGTAAGATAAATAAGGATTCCTACAAGCTGTCGGTACTTGGTCGAATCCTCAAATTATTTTCCTTCACTTGATGTGAGCTTTAGTTTTTGTTCCATTGGAGTCAAGAGCAGGTTGCAGTCTGTCATGCCAAATCTGTTCAGCAATTCTTGAATATACTTCTTCTGAGAGATGAATATGTACTTGGATGTTGAGTCACTTCAATTCCTAAATAGTAGTGAAGATGTCCCAGATCATTCATTTCAAATACTTTCTTTAAATATTTCTTTATGGATGCTATATAACTTTCATTGTTCTGTATCATCAAAAGGTCATCTACATACAATAGCAAAGATCATGGCTAAGGATTTTTTATCTCTGGTTTGCGAGATAACAAGTTTTTTCTTTGATGTTGGAGGTTTTGGATCATAACTAATGATTGTACCTTCATCAGTGAGAATGGTTTTTCCTTCACAGATGTCGTCCCACAAATTGTTATAGACGAACATAGCCTTGATCTTCCTTGAACATTTTGGATAAGTGTCCTTGCCAGTAAGGACAACACCAACTATTGATTCCAGTGAGTGCATCTTTTACAATTTGATCTTGAACCTACAACTTTAAACAAAGTATCTAGAAAGGGAAAATATAAAGATGCAGGTTTAAATTCCTGCTCCCTCCTTTACAAAGTGCTTCTTATTACAAACTAATTATGCACTATTCTATACTTAATTCTGCAGCGCTCCCTAGAATGTTATTACACACAATTTTGCAGCACTTTTACATTCGCTTGGTAGCACTATTATGTATTATTGCTATTACATTTCGTAGTTCATAAAGAAATTACATTCACCCTATATTATAGATCATTAGATCTAGCTCAAATCTTCACTGGAACAAATAATACAATAAAGTACCATTTACATCTTTTACATTCAAATCTGCCTCAAAATATCATACAGCAAGGGCGCATTTTTCACACTAGAGAGCAGCACTTTTCACAAAACTGGGTTAAAATTATGGTTTGCAATCTTCAAAGGAAATTTTCAGTCAAGTTAGTTTACCTCCGCGGGCTGTCTCACATAAGAGAGAAGGGGCACAACAATGTTCCAACCTCGGCCACACTTCACCAAACCATGATTTTCCACCAGTCATTAATTTTTCCACAATCTCCACAATATGAATTAATGGGGTGTCCTCAGTTACAATATTTTAAATGAAGGCCACACTAGAAAAAACTGCAGGCTCAACAAAATAGCCAGTCCTCGATGGCTTTACGTGATCTATGAAGTCTCAGACAACCTTTATCGAATACAGTTTCCCCCACACGAAAATTAGGGTTTGCAAAAATTTGCATTAAAAAATATTTTACCTTCAAAAGCAAGGCTTAAATGCAATAGTGCAACACTTGAAGCTCCACGCAATTTCACCACTAGTCAACAATTTCTCCACTCTACGAGATCCAAGAATGGATCACTCCACTCACAGCCTTGCAACAACTCCACGAGCAACTCTACTTTCAACTTGAACGTGACTTTTGGTATGGTCGCAGCTCTTATAAATGGGAGAGTCGCAGCTCTTAATATGAGCAGTGGACGCAGCTCTCAAATAAAATAGTGGACGCAGCTCACAAGTCTCACACATTTTATGTGGAGTAGTCTTCAAGCTTCAGGCAATCTTCAAGCTTCAAGCATTGAGCAATCTTCAAGCATCGAGCAGTCTTGATCCAACCTTATGGGCCTCTCTCACCCAAAGTGAATGAATATACTCGTAGCAAAGGATTAACACGATGGAGGCAGAAGGGACATCAAACTGGAATGAATATACTCGCAGCAAAGGATTAACACGATGGAGGCAGAAGGGACATCAAACTGGTCTCGATGGAGACAGAAAGGATTAACACTGCAGGAGAGACACGGTAACTCCAGGAAGATAAGGATGCACATGCAAAAGGAGTAATCTGACACGTAGGAATCTTGCAGAAGGCAGACCTAAGAGCCAGAGGAAGGGCGCATACACGGAATGGGCAGTCTGGCAGACTATGCAGGGAAGAATGTTACACACCAGGCAGGAGTTATGGAAACAACCTGCTCTGATACCACTTGACAGGTATAACTCCTGGATTCACTTATTTCATTCATCAAAGTCCTGCTAGATGTCTCTTGGACTTCGGATTTCAAGAGATTCATAGTAGTCTCCAAAAATCCTTATATTTCAGTTATTGCAACTAACAATGAAAATCCCAATCACCCAAAGATAAACAACAGAATATATAGATTTAATCATCCAAGCTAGAAGTTCCTCTTAAAAATTGAAAAAACAACCCTTGCAACTTGCGTCCTTTCATTGAAGAAAGGAAATCCATCAAAAGTATATGGAAAACATAGTTCCAAATATCATGTTTTTATAAGTAAAGGATTCTGATTTTGTAATTAGACATGGTGAAATTTCTCGTCCTCTTTACCTGCATATAAAATGAAATCACTAAGCATAACAGCATACATGCAACAACTTTTAGCAACGTAGTTATAACATCCACATGCTCTATAATCTCCACCGACTAGAGAGAAAATGATATTTTAGTGTAAAAGGAAAAGTTTGAAATAGTTAATTTCATATTTATTGTCAAGTTGGAGGTAGAATGTAAGCCATACAACTATTAGAAATGAATGCCATTTAGACTTTGGTTATACCTAGCGTATCAAAAATAGCAGGTTCGAGCACCAAATATGAAGGTGAAAATGCAAATAAGCTAAACATAAAAGATTCTACAAGAGTAGAACGAAGTCCAAATGACTTGACCTGACCTGGTAAGTGGCATCAAGTGTGTAAAATTAAGAATACTAGCATAAAATGTGACAATTAAAAATCTTAAAAAAAGGTTACTTGCTGTAAGTAGAGCTGCCTTTGCGCATTTCTTGCGTGCTGTGAAGAGCGGCCATGATGCTTCTGGTTAACTCGTCCTGCCCCAAATACGCTGCCGCTTCCCCCTCACTTCCTTCTTCCTCCCCAGTTTCATCCTCTGTTCCTTCTTCCTCCTCCGTTTCCTCATCTGTTCCTTCGTCCTCCTCTTCGGAAGAAGAAATTAGGTTATGAAGAGTTTCCTCGCATTGCTTGACGAGCTTGAACAGAAGATCCATGGTGAAAAATGGCTGCTCTAAAACCTTCTGAATTTTCGCCAGACGCGAGATTCCTCCGGTTCTTTTGTCGTATTTCTTTGTTATTTTCACCAAACCTGATAAGGGTAAGGGTAACAGGAAGCATCAATTTGGCTTTCCAAGTAGAAAACAAGATTAAAACAAGGTTTTCGATATTTACCGGTGAAATTCAAAATGCTGTAATTCTCCAAGAGAACCATTTCCCCGTGAAATTTGATAGCATCATGGCAGACTTTGATCATATCGTGGTTACTGCTCGGATCGACGGTATTCCTCACCCTTTCAATTCTCTCCTGCAATTCCTGATCGCAAAAAACCGTTTGAGCCGCGCAGGATCATGATGCGGTGGAAAATTTTGTAAAGTAACTGAGAGTACCTTTTGACGGACGATGTATTCCTCTTGCTTAGCCCCGAAGAATGCGTTAAACTTCACAAGCTCCGGATTTAGTTTGGATATGTCTTCGATATCGTTAAAATCATCGTCTCGATTGGAGCCACTGCTTGAACAGTCGTTTGAATCGTCACTTTTAGCGAAAGAACAAGAATCGTTTCTTCTTTCCGCTACAGATTCCGGCGATCCCTCCGATTCGATCCTTGGCCAAAATTAACTTCAAACGTTTCTTGAGTTCTTTGTACGACAGAAATTGATCTTGCCATCCAGATGGAGACTCTTTGATCTGGTTCTTGAGAATTTTCAAGAATTTCATTTTGATGGTTGGCTTAAAAGATTTCCATAGTAGAAAATTTTGTTTTTTCGATCATTTCCGCAAAAATGGCCGCATTTACCAAAAATCCAAAACCCTAGGCCCTTCCAAAGAAGAATATAACTACATATATAATCTGAGCCAGATTCAAAAATATAACTGCATCTATAATCTGATGAACTTACAGAAACACCTCTGATATCCCTGAAGTTTCTGCAATGAGAAAAAGATCAGAAATTCATCATTACCTCTGAAATGGGTCCAATCACAAATGCAATTCCATCCATTTATACCAAACAAAGATTACATGGGAGGAAGCTTGCTCTGTAAATTAATCCTCATCCACCGTCTTCAGATCGCGACGGGCAGAGCGAACAGGAATTGCGGGTAAATTTCGGTAGTGGATCCCTGCAGTTAGAATTTGATAAATTTGGGTTGTGGATTCCTGCATGGTTAGAATTTGATAGGCAAAATGTTTGTCATGGGTCATTTTGCTGGTTTAGTAAAAACTGGAAACCATAAAAATGATTAATAGAAAATTTTCCAAATTCCTAACTAATTCCATGTGAAATGTTTGAAAAGTGTAGTGTAAGTGTAGTATATAAATTTCACATTTTCTCATGTACATATGTTTATCCATAAAAAGGATGTGATATAACCCTTTTTTTTATCATGTTCATGTGTGACTTAGATTAGTTTTAACATGAGATCCACCACTATCTTTTTGTGTTACCTCTTCTTTGAGTTTCCCCTACCTTAGTTTAGATGTATAAACTCTTAAGGATGTCAAAAGCTTACGTGGAATCCCTTGCCACTCTTCATCTCCTAACCTTTGGCTCTTGGTCCTTGGTTTGTTTCACTTCAACCTTGGGTGCTCAATTGGGGCATATTTTACAATATGGGTGGTTCAACGTGGGGTACAAACCCTTGTTTTACAATCCTTTGGTGGTGCGTGTTCTACTCCCTTCTCCAGATTCTGAGTTCCCTCCCTAGCCCTTATCCTCAACGGAAAAGCTACGAACAATGGAAGCATTCTACTCTCTGATATACTATTGCTCTTCAACTTTTTGTATAAACTATGCACCATAGGTGTATTCTACAATTATGAATTAAGTCTAATCTAGGTGATGATTACAAAGTGCATACTTTGCATGCACTACATGTCCCTTCCATGCAAAATTGAACTTCGGTTTTCTTTATTGCTCAATTCTAGTGCTTCTTTTTCCCAATTTAAAACCTTGGTTGTGCTTTATGGGCTTAATGTAGTGACCATATAACTGTGGTTGTTCCTTTATGGTTCAAGGTCATGACAGATCGCCCTTATCCTTAGGACAAGTACCAACCAAGTTCAAATTAGCTACAAATATCATTGTTTTCAGGTCAATTTTCGTGTAGTAGGTGTCTTGATGTCCACTTTAAGCCTTCATCATCAAGGGTGTTAAATATCATTATAAAAAATTCTCCCTAATGTGTGAAATTAGAAGCGGAACTAATGGCCAAATTACATTAAGTCAAATAATCCAGAGCTACAGTTGATGGCCTAAGGAGGAGAAGTGTAGACTAAGGGTCTAGAAAGTATATGTATGCAAAAACCAAGATCCCAAATATAAAATAGCTTCCTTGAGGAAAGCATACCCATGCTCAGCAGTTAAAAAGCATGGCCACACAAAATACACAGTGGATCCATGTCCAAAGGTACATCAATAATGAGAACTGGTACTATGAGGAGTGCAAAACGTGATAGTCTTCAAAGTACCAAAAACATGGTAGGTCGATCTTGCACAACTCAGCCAGTTTGCACTGAAGAGGGATGCTACTATTGTTCCTAAGGTCTTCCATACAAAACTCTACAATATTACGAGTCTACATTATGCAAATAGATGATATGAAATCAAGCATGGTAGAACAACCTCTGATCACTAGTCATTGATGTATATAATTAACAAATGCAAGGTAACCCACCGATAATGAAAATGGGACCCAAGGTACAAAGTACAATCTAGCAAGTGTGGATAAAAGAACACTTCTAGAATCAACCAAGCAAGGGTCATTGATGTATACCCACTGTCGATTGAGAGGAAACTTGCTAATAATGACTACAAGTTCTAATGTATTGTCAAGGTTCCTAGAGCATCTTCCTAGAAAAAGATTTGGCATCAATAGGAGGAGGTCTATTGGAAGGAGGGCATTAAGGTAGCCCATATTAACCGACACAAAACAAAGATCATGATTCTAATTTGATTTGTTAGGACTAGAGATTAGAAGAACAACCACTGAATGATGACACAAGGAAGGTCGACATGATTGGTTAAGGATATCTAAGGACTCGCTGACACAAGTTGTAACAAACTTCTCTTGAACATATAGAATGCCACATAATTTTCCCAGGAAACACATGACTCAAGAAATAATAGACCAATGAAATCCATCAATGCTAGATGCTTTGATGAATGCTCCATAGTGACTAGAAGGATAGCCAATCAGATGAGTATAACTCATAATCATGGTACAATTTTTTAAGATAACTGTTATAAACCCAACTGAATGTGATAGTAACAAATAGTTGTTGTGTTCAAGGTGACAAAGAATGATTGTTGCCATTTCAACTTTGTGATGACATGACATGGATGATGATATGGAATATATGATGATGTGGCATGAAGTTAAAAATACATCTGATGGTGTTCTGGTGCTATCAAAAAGTCATTGTTGCTTTTTGACATCAGTCTGGAAAAATATGGTAATTTGGTGAAAATCAAGAAATTGACTAAGTATGGAAAAACTAGTCCAGGTGGCCTTAGATAAATTCCCGCCACAAATTGTGTATTGAAGAAAATGCTTGCACTACATGGGCATCTTGTAGCTTGGTATTTGGCCTACCTGACCATGTCTACATATTGTCTTGGAAGTGGCTGAGGAAGAAGTTATGGACCTTCCAAAACAGTGTCTTAGGTAGATTGGACCAGCTTAAGAAATTTGCATAAGTATGGAATTAATATTAAATCTGTCTAAGTGGCCTCAAGGAAATGCCTGCCACATCTAATAGGATGATGAGAAAAATATTTTAAGAGTGTGGATCTCTAGAGTGTTTTTTGGTGCATCCAACCATGGTCCCAGATGGTCCAAAAGTTCTTTGAGGAGAAAGATATGGATCTGCCAAAAGTGCCTCTGAGCCATATTTGCACTACTCCAGTAAAATGCCTGCCTAGGGAAAATGAAAAAGAGTCTGAGGGTGAAACAAGTTGTGTTGTGCTCAGTGTGGTGTCCTACATCCTCTGGTATCATTATTTCATGGTTTTGGTGAAGTGAAAAATTTCACCTTAGGTTTTGGAAAAATTGTCTATGTGTAAAAACTCCTTGCAAATCTACCCAAGTAGCCTTTGTAAAATGCCTGCCACCTCCTGTATATGATGGATAAAATTATTTTAAAGGTACAGGGACTTAGAGTGTTCAGTTTTGCATCTGACCATATGATTATCTTACCCAAAAGAGGTTTGAGGAAGAATATATAAGTCTGCCAAAAGTGCTATCTGGCATAATTTGCACTGTCCCAGTAAAATGCCCATCAAGGGTTGATGATGAGGTTGCAGAAGGGAAGAGTGGCATGGTTGGAGTCAGTATGATATTCCTCACATTTTGTATATCTCAATTTCCAAGTTTGATGGAAAAATAAAATCACTTTGGTGACATAGGGTTTGACAAATTTAGTCTAATTGTTGAATTAGCAGTTTGAAAGACCACTTTCAAATGCTTGCCAGAGGTTGTGTGTGTGTCAATAGATCTATCTTGTGATATGGTCTTGTTCATTGTTGAAATGGCTATCTAGCCATGCTCTTGGTTTTCCTTATGGTGATCAGATAAGGAAAATATCAACCTGCCAAAATAGAAGAAAAATGTTATTTTGCATACAAAAGACAAAAAGGAAAAATGGCTAAGTGATGCCCGCACTAAGGTTGATTCCCTAACTTGTGAAGATCCCACAAGGTTTGGAAAGATGCCCACAGAGGAGCTTTTGAAATTCCCACAAGGGGCTAGAGTTAAACCCACAAGGGCCTAGGAAAAGGCAGTAAGGGCTATGGGAAGTGGCCATAGAATTATATGCCAGCAGGAGCCTCAACATGCCCACAGGGGTTTGTGAAAAAACCCACAAGGGCTTAACGATGCCCCCTAGGGTTAAAATAAATCTTGTAGGAGCTTGATATGCCCGCAGAGAGGGATATGGATGCCCAAAAAGGGCCAATGAAGCCCACAAAGGAAGAGCCAGCATGAGGAAGCTCACAAGGTGTCCGCAGAAGCTTAGGTTAATCCCACAAAGGGCTTAAGATTCCCACAGAAGGTTTGAAGAAGCCAGCAGGATCAAATTGGAAGATGCCCGTAGGCTAGAAGATGATCTAAAGAGTTTTATTGATTAATTAATTAAATAAATAAAACTGAAATAAACAGAATTACAATTAAAAGATAAAATACCAGAGATTTGAAAAGGTGCGATTGTTGAAAGAGCATAATGATTCACAAAGGCATGAGGAAACATAAAGGAAGAGCGCAGGCCTAAGATGTCCATTAAGAGTTTATTTAATTAATTAAAAACAAAAATCTGAATTAAAAGCCTAATAAACAAATATTTGAAGAGGTATGAAGGTGAAAGGCTATGAGTCTGTTTTGGAAAGATGCAATGGTTAAATAAAAGAAAGGATATATAACCAGAAGTATGAAATGGAAAGTGTGTGTCCCTGGAGTTGAATAATGAATATCTAAAGAATATGAAGTGTGTCTCAGAAGTCCAGGTTGTAACAATCAATATGCGAATATAGAGACTAATTAAAGAGAGTCTCTGATGTTTTAGATGAATGCTCAGTAAGGAACATAAATGTTGGGTTATAAAGAGAATAATCTGAAGCAGCTTTGAAGATCAAAGAAAGAGACTAGTGAGTGCACATTCAGGATGAAGAATGTAGAATGAAGGGAAGTATAAGAGGCCAATGAAGACCCTTGTAGCAAGCAAGGAAGAGACCAAGTAAAGATAGCAAGAGACAGAGTTTGAAGAGGGTCTGGAAGTTTTATAATAATCAGATTAGGGTAGTAGGGTGGTTCTACGGTAGGCTACATGCCTTCGAGGGGGTCGTAGCCTCCTTCCAGTGGTAGCTGGCAAATAAGGGTGTCAAAGCAACCTTTCAGTAGAAGCTGATAAAACCAGGGGGTTGTAGCCTCCTTCGAGTAGCAGCTGCTAAATAAGGTGTAGTAGCATCATTTTCTGTAGTAGCAAGCAAAATCCAGGGTGTAGTAGCATCCTTATTTGTAGTAGCAGGAAGAAACCAGGGTGTAGTAGCATCCTTGTCTGTAGTAGCAGGAAAAAACCAGGGTGTAGTAGCATACATGTCTGTAGTAGCAGGAAGAAACTTATTGTAAATATAATTTTGCAGTATAGAAAGAGTTGGTGGTTTTCCCAATTGGGCTTCCACAATAAAAATTTGTGTTCTTGTGTATCTTATTGATTCCATGTTTTTAAGTAAAGTTTAATAAGTGGTTAAAATGGTAAAAAGTTAAAAATATTGATTCACCCCCCCTCCCTCTCAGTATTGACCAATATTCCAACAATTGGTATCGGAGAAGGATCCTTCACTACAATTTAACCATTGGAAGGAAGATCCTATTAAACCACTATGGATTAACAAGAAGAGATTTACACAATGAATGGATCTCCAATACTTAGAAAAGAAGAATACATATTTTGGAGTACAAGAATGGAAAGTTATCTGAAGGCATTGGGACATGATGTATGGAATTCAGTGATGACTCGTTACTTCCCACCAAACAGAGTAAGGACTCCAGCTCAAAAGAAATCCAAGAAAAGTAACTCAATAAAAATGGATGCTATACTTGATGGACTATCTCAAGCCATCAAAGAAAAAATAGGACAATGCATCTTAGCTAAGGAACTTTGGGTAAAACTGGAGAAGCTTTATTCAATCAAAGAAATAGTAAAAGCAGGCCTTGCTATTTTCAAGAATGATGATGAATAAACTTACAGCCATAAGGAAAAGAAAAAAACTAAATGCAATAAAAAATCTAATGACAGGAATAAATTCTTTTATTCCTTGGAAGATCGTGAAGATGAAGAGATTAGTGAAGTTGAAGAAAATCTATTCATGGAGATAGTAACTTCAGAAGATAATTTGTATATGGAAGGAAAGGTGGACCTAAAAGCAGAATTCTTAAGTACCCTTGAAAAATTAAGAGAGAGCGGATTGGAGAACAATTTCTAAAAGAACATTTTTCAAAATACCTAGAAGAGAAGAAATCAAAAGAAGAGGAAGTTGCTAACCTCAAGAAAGAAGTAAAGAAGCTTGAAGACCACATGAAAGTGGTCGAGAGCTTAAAACAAGAAGTTGCTAACTTCAACAAAGAAATAAAGAAGCTAGAAGACCACATGAAAGAGGCCGAGAGATTATGACAAGAAGTTGCTAACTTCAAGGAATAAGTAAAGAAGCTAAAACACCAACAGACCATTAATGAGAAGCTCAAAGAAGAAAATCGAACCTTAAAAAGACAAATAATGTCCTCACAAGAGGAGCTACACAGTTCGAGACAACAAGCATCCACTAGCATGGAAGAAGCCAAGAATTTAAAACAAGAAGTTGTTGGACTCAAGGATCAACTGAAGAGTGTTGAAAAATTCAAGAAAGAAACTGAAGCCCTTGATAAAGTCCTCAGTATACAAAGATTTCCCTCGAACAAATCTGGCCTTGGATATGACCAAGTACACATGGTTAAAAGATCAAGTCCTACTACTCAGATTGATGTAGAAGATGACAAGTGTTGTGATGATATCTCCAAAGAAACAACTATACAACAGAAGGACAACAAGAAGATAAATTTCAGTCATTAGAAATCTGCTCATCCTCCCAAGAAGAGTAACCTCAAAAGGAATAACAATCACAAGCAAGAAGATTAAAAATCTCCCAAGTACAAAAGTTCATTCTATGGCTATTGTTTTGATTATGGTCACAAGGATTCTAACTGTAGAACCAAGAGACACGGGTTGAAAAGACAAGAAAACACATACAGTTCAAGTGAAATGGAAGATCCTAACAACAATAATGGGTTTGGGTATGTGAAGAAAGAAAGTACTATTCCCCCTACCTTCAATACTAACAAAAAGGAGTTGACAAATAAATTCATTTTCAGAAGATTGTCACAGATGTTCAGGGGTTATTGTTATTCATGTAATAACTATGGACATAAAGAATTAGATTATCAAGCATATGGAAAACATAACAAACTTAGGAGAAAATGTAATCCTTATGGCACCTTGCCAAATTATCTAATTGAATGCTATAATTGTCATAATTATGGTCATATTGCCAGAAGACGCACAACAAGATCTCCTAGACCGAGTTGCACAAAGGTATGGAGAAGAAAGTTTGAAGTACAAAACAAGAATAATTATGAAGATTCTACCCTTGAAATTGATGGAGTGTCAAAAGAAAACACCTGGAAAAGAAAAAAGAGGAAGACAATGAGAAGCTGGCAAATAAAGTGGATCAAGTCCAAGAAATCAAAGAGAGTAAGGAAGTTACAAATGGAATGGAAAAATCACTGGAAAAATGCCAAGAGATGGAGAAAAATCATTCGAGTGAAACCCTTACAATACAGGAAGCCACGAAGAAATATCTTACAACGAGCTTAACTTAAAATGGAGCAGCTGTTGATCACCAAAATATCTTAGAAACCATTTGGAGGAAGAGTGGTGTTACTTTAAGAGGGATAAAACTGATACATGATGCACACATGAAGAAGAAATATTGGATGATGATACAAATCAGTTGTGGATAATTTTGAAGCTATTGTATCAGATTGTCAAAAGGAATACACCATTCCAAAAGGATGCTTGTCATATTGATTTTTCTCAATGTTGATAGTTGTGGAGCAGTAAATTATAAAAGGGAAGATGGCCAATCCTATGATTGAGAGTTTATTGACCACTCAAAATGTAAGTAAGATCAAGCCTGCCTTGTCCAAGAGGGAACTGTGAGAATATTAAGGAGCTTCAGTCCAGAAGTGAATTAGTATGATAATTAACAAAGTACAGTTTCAGCCTTAATGTTGACTTGATGATCCAAAATAAAGAGGGTTGGTATCAATTACCACAATTGGTTCAGAGAAAGTACACACTCAAGGGGAGTTAATATCAGAAGATTGCAATTGGTACTTAAAAATATATCTTTTGGTAAAAAGAAAAGAATGGTTTGAGGTTGACCATCAAAACTAGAAGAAGAAGAATCATAAGACTACTAGGTAAAAGTTTAAAAAAAAAAAAAACACAAGAAGAAGTATGGAAGTGACAAATTGAAAAAGAAGACTTTGCTAGAGAGGCAATCTATGTGGCAAATTGTGAGAAACACTTAATAGTTGGAGTAGAGTAAAATCAGAAGCAGAATTATGGTGAAGAAAAGACAAGAAATGCGTACGACTAAAAAAAAACAAGTGTGTGGTTGGGAAAAGTATAATTAAGATTGAAATATTAAAATGTGTTGGCAAGAGGAGGAGCATTTTGATAGGGGGATTTTATGAACTCATCATCCAAGTTCTCTTTTAGAGTGGTTATCATTCAAAGGGCAGCTGCAAGATGCTAACTAGATAATCTACACCAAGTCCAAGTTAACTAGAGAAAGAGAAGAAAAAGAAGGGCAGTTGTCTAAAAGGAGAATGATTGGAAATTCTATGTCAACAATGGTTACAGCAAGGGAATAATAGGTTATCCTTTGTCATTGTTGTCAAAGGGGGAGAATGTTTAGGTGTTGCCATCAATGCCAAAGGGGGAGAATGTTGAATATGGTTGTCATTGATGTCAAAGGATCTCAGTAATGACAAAGGAATAACCAAGGACATGATGGCAAGAGTGAACTCAGTGAAAGACAAAGGAAGTGATGACATGACAGGGATGATGATATGGCAGATATGATGACATGGCATGTATGATGATGTGGCATGAATTTGAAAATACATCTGATGGTGTTCTGGTGCTATCAGGAAGTCATTGTTGCTTTCTGACATCGGTCTGGAAAAATATGGTAATTTGGTGAAAATTAGGAAATTGACTAAATATGGAAAAACTAGTCCAGGTGGCCTTGGAGAAATGCCCGCCACAAATTGTATGTTGAAGAAATTTTCCGCACCAAATGGGCATCTTGTAGCTTGATATTTGGCCTACCTGACCATGTCTTCATATTGTCTTGGAAGTGGCTGAGGAAGAAGTTATGGACCTGCCAAAACAATGTTTTAGGTAGATTGGACCGACTTAAGAAATTTGCGTATGGACTTAATGTTAAATCTGTCTAAGTGGCCTCAGGGAAATTCCCTCCACATCTCATAGGATGATGAGAAAAATATTTTAAGAGTGTGGATCTCTATATTGTTTGTTGGTGCATTCAACCATGGTCCCAGATGGTCATAAAAGTTCTTTGAGGAGAAATATATGGATCCGCTAAAAGTGCCTCCCAGTCATATTTGCACTACTCTAGTAAAATGCTTGCCTAGGTAAAATGAAGAAGATTCTGAGGGTGAAACAAGTTGTGTTGAGCTGAGTGAGGTCTCCTACATCCTCTAGTATCATTGTTTCATGGTTTTGGTGAAGTGAAAAAATTCACCTTAGGTTTTGGACAAATTGTCTAAGTGTAAAAACTCCTTGCAAATCTATCCAAGTAGCCTTTCTAAAATGCCTGCCACCTCTTGTATATGATGGATAGAATTATTTTAAAGGTACAGGAACTTAAACTGTTCAGTTGTGCATCTGACCATATGATTATCTTACCCAAAAGAAGTTTGAGGAAGAATATATAAGTTTGCCAAAAGTGTTATCTAGCATAGTTTGCATTGTCCCAGTAAAATGCTCGTCAAGGGTTGATGATGAGGTTGCAAAAGGGAAGAGTGGCATGGTTGGAATCAGTATGATATTCCTCACATTGTGGATATCTCACTTTCCAAGTTTGATGGAAAAATAAGATCACTTTGGTGACCTAGGGTTTGACAAATTTAGTCTAAGTGTTGAATTAGCAGTTTGAAAGACCACTTTCAAATGCTTGCTAGAGGTTGTGTGCATGTCAATAGATCGATATTGTGATATGGTCTTGTTCATTGTTGAAACAACTATCTGGCCACGCTCTTAGTTTTCCTTATGTTGATTAGATAAGGAAAATATTAGCCTACCAAAATAGAAGAAAAATGTTATTTTGCATACAAAACACAAAAAAGAAAAATGGTTAAGTGTTGTGAAGGGGCTAAGTGATGCCCGCATTAAGGTTGATGCCTGCGCTTGTGAAGAGCCCACAAGAGATGGAAAGATGCCTGAAGTAGGGCCTAAAGATGCCTACATAGGAGCTTTTGAAATGCCCGCATGGGGCTAGAGTTAAACCCACAAGGGCCTAGGAAAAGACAGTAAGGGCTATGGGGAGTGGCTATAGAATTATATTCCCGCGGGAGCCTCAAGATGCCTGCAGGGGTCTGTGAAAAAACCCACAAGGGCTTAAGGATTCCCGCTAGGGTTAAAAGAAATCCTGTAGGAGCTTAATATGCCCATAGAGAGGGCTATGGATGCCCAAAAAGGGCCAATGATGCCCGCAAAGGAAGAGCCAGCGTGAGGAAGCTCACAAGGTGTCCGTAGAAGCTTAGGTTAAGCCCAGAAAGGGCTTAAGATTCCCGCAGAAGGTTTGAAGAAGCCAGCATGATCGAACTGGAAGATGCCCGTAGGCTAGAAGATGATCTAAAGAGTTTTATTGATTAATTAATTAATTAATTAAAACTGAAATAAACAGAATTACAATTAAAAGATAAAATACCAGAGATTTGAAAAGGTGCAATTGTTGAAAGAGCATAATGATTAGAAGAGGTATGAGGAAACATAAAAGAAGAGCGCAGGCCTAAGATGTCCATTAAGAGTTTAATTAATTAATTAAAAACAAAATTCTAAATTAAAATCCTAATAAACAGAGATTTGAAGAGGTATGAAGATGAAAGGCTATGAGTCTGTTTTGGAAAGATGCAATGGTTAAATAAAAAGAAAGGATATATAACCAGAAGTATGAAATGGAAAGTGTGTGTCTCTGGAGTTGAATAATGAATATCTAAAGAAGATGAAGTGTGTCTCAGAAGTCCAGGTTGTAACAATCAATATGAGAAGATAGAGACTAATTAAAGAGAGTCTCTGATATTTTAAATGAATGTTCAGTAAGGAACAGAAATGCCGGGTTATAAAGAGAATAATTTGAAGCAGCTTTGAATATCATAGAAAGAGACCAGTGAGTGCACATTCAGGATGAAGAAGTGCAGAATGAAGGGCAGTATAAGAGGCCAGTGAAGACCCTTGTAGCAAGCAAGGCAGAGACCAAGTAAATATATCAAGAGAGAGTTTGAAGAAGGTCTGAAATTTTTATACTAATCAAATTAGGGTGGCAGGGTCATGCTAGGGCAGGCTACATGCCTGCAAGGGGGTCGTAGCCTCCTTCCAGTGGTAGCTGGTAAATAAGGGTGTCAAAGCATCCTTTCAGTAGAAGCTGATAAAACCAGGGGGTCGTAGCCTCCTTCTAGTAGCAGCTAGTAAATAGGGTGTAGTAACATCCTTGTCTGTAGTAGCAAGCAAAAGCCAGGGTGTAGTAGCATCCTTGTCTGTAGTACTAGGCAGAAACCAAGGTGTAGTAGCATCCTTATCTATAGCAGCAGGAAGAAACTAGGGTGTAGTAGCATCCATGTCTGTAGTAGCAAGCATAAATTTATTGTAAATATAATTTTGCAGTATAGAAAGAGTTGGTGGTTTTCCCAATTGGCCTTCCACGATAAAAATCGGTGTTCTTTCTTATCTTGTTGATTCCATGTTTTTAAGTAAAGTTTAATAAGTGATTAAAATGGTAAAAATTTAACAATATTGATTCACCCCCTCCCTTTTCAGTATTGACCAATATTCCAACAGAGGACACATAAGAGGTTGTGGGACTCACATGTGGCAAGATTCCCCACTACACTTGGCATCATTCTCTCACCAATTCGAGGTCAATATGAAGGGTAACATACTTGGGGGATTTGAAGAAGTATTGTTCATGATATGAATCATGTAAGGTCGAATTGGAGTGGAAGAGTAACTCCCATGGAAGAGGAAGAGGCATCTTAGAATAATTGTGACACTTGGAGCTAGATTCCCTAACTCCTATGACAACAATGATGAAGATTCTATTACACTTATGAAAAATTTCAGACCTGATTGCTGACATATGACATATATGACATGTTAGTGATAAAAATAGCCTCCAAGAGGGTGCACAATGGGAGTTATGGAAACCAATATTCCCGCATTCGAATTGATGGAAGAAGAGAGCTAGGAAAAGTTGGACAAGTGGCATTCATGGTAATCTCTCCCTAATTCAAGTTGGGATGAGTCTCTTGGAGGGAATTCAAGCTAAGGATGAATTTGGAGGTTAATAAAAGACAAGAAAAAATAAGGATACTAGCTTTTGATCATTTCTCATTTGGAAAAAATTGGAGAGCTTAGCTTGTCCTTGCAAGGTGGATGCTTATCCTTCTTTCCTTAGAACCAATTTCGAGGGTGCAGGATTCCCATCCTAGTTGGTTGATGGAGAGGCCATTCAGACCTCTCAAAAGAGATTCATGGAGATTTTTTGATGCAGGTTCATACCCCAACTGATTTTCAGTTCATCTTCTCTCATTCTTCTCTATGCCTATTCTACTATCTTTCTCTCAATGTCATGTAAATGTGCAAGGGCACACTTGTTGTTGCGTATAGTTAGTGAATGGTTGTTATTTCGACTTCATGGATATATTAGCTGCTATATATCTCTATAATAATCATATCATGAGATTGACAGCTCGAAACATTATGTATTTTAAGTTATATTTACATTCAAGGAGGAGATTCGAGCCATTTTCCCCATAGTTTTTGCATAGCGCACTTGTTGTTGCATATCGTTATTGAAGGAATGCTATTTTGACTTCATGGAAATGTTAGATTCTATATATCACTATAATAATCATATCATGAGAGGCACAGCTTTAAACATTATGTATTTCAAGTGATATTTACATTCAAGGAAGAGATTCGAGCCATTTTCGCCATCGCATTTGCATAGTGATTTTATAATGATATTGTACCTATTTTATATCAGAGTTTTCTGAATTATTTATCATGTTATGAGATGAATAAGAAGTTACCTTGATATCCCAAATGATGTGTGCATACCTCTGAAGTGTTACTATGGTTTATGAATAAATTCGAGACTCCTTTCGCACCAATTTCACCTCAAAAACTAGACTCTAGAAGATGTTGTTCATAGGATGCCTATTAGACCCTAAAACCAAATATAATGCTCCAAATATATTGTTCCCAATGTCCTCTAACATATCCAAGCCTCATACCAATAATTAGTGAAGTCCGTACAGTGTTTGGAAGAGCATCTAATCACAGACCTAGGGGGGATCTCCACTTCTCAAATTAACTAGTATTGTTCCAAAACTTCTTCCCATGCAATTTTCAGACCATGGATGGGTATATCAGTTGTTTGGATGTCTGATAGGTGTGTTAATATGTCCTATTCCCCATCAATACCTTCCTCCCCAAATTCGAAATCATTTGGAGGTGTTTGGAACTAGTTGTAAACAAAACCCTAGAGTCAAAACAAGGTGAATCCAAGGACTTTCCTTTGAAAGGACATTACAGTGGTATCGGAGCATGGTCCTTGCACCTGTGCATTAATATCATCCATTGAAGAAGAGTTTGCATCCATGTATTACTATAATGATGACTCCTATGAGTACAATGCTTATGAGCAATATGAAGAAGATGGTGAATGGTATGAGGAAGAGGTGCCATTATGCAGCACTTCTTCTAATTTCATAAGGAATGATGGTTATTCTTATGACCTTGATTATGATGAAGATGAGTGTGTCACACTACCAAAGGATAATTCTATGAATGAATTACAAATATTGAGAGCAACATGTAAACCTTGCCCCAACAATATCATGCATATCTTGATCTGTATAAGGGAGATACACAAAAGGCCATTCCTTTTGAAGACTTTGCTAATTGGGTGTTTGAAAATAGGCCCAAAATTGAATATGTGAAGTTATGAAGAAATATCTATGCCCTTCTTACAAAATACCTTGGAGAGAAACTCATATATGTTTGAGTGAAGAGGAGGAGAGAAATGAGGAGACCCACGAGCCACATAGTTCTAAAGGTGGTGAAGTAGAAGAAGCATTACATGAAGAGGATCGAAAGTCTCTCCCAAGTGACTCTGAAAAATATGAAGAACCATCACATGAGTATGAAGAATATTCCATTGAAAATACTGAAGATCATTATGAGACACACTCCACTTTGGACATGAATCAAAGAGCATCTATTGATAGATACTTGAACTATGAAGGAGTACCTACTGATGGGTGCTCACACCTCTATGTTGGTGACATAGAGATCACTTTTGGAATTGTTGCTACAATCCAAAGTTCCATTAATCATGAAAATAAATGCCTTGTAGAAGTTGAAGAAGAACCAAGATCAACTTCCCCATTACCACTTGAGCTTAATGAAGTTGGTCCAAGTAGAAAGTACAAAGAAGAGCAAGTCCCTCTACAAGAGCCTCTTTTTCTTGAAGGGTCATCAAAGATGAATGAAAAGAATATCCAAGAGACCCTTAGCACACTCCATGACACTCAAGCATTGGTGTCAAATTCTTGTTGGAGAGTTTCTTCATTGAAGCATCCGCCCTTCCTTGAAGACATGGAGAAGATTCAAAGAGAAATGTGCAACATCGAAGGTAATGTCATGTCTTTGCTTTTTGATAGAAACAATTTGGTTGAGCTTAATGAATTGTTACATGGAGAATACTTGAAGAATAATGAGGATATTCATAAGCTCAAAATGCAAAATGATCAACTTCTTGATAGGTTTCAAGATACTTGTTCTTTCACCTATGTTTTAGATTGTCAATTGGTAGATAGCTTGGACGTTTCTCATGACATGATGGATCATGAGAAACATGGTACTTGTAGGTGCTTGATTTGTTTGAATATGAGCTTGATGAGAACCAAGCACTTGTTGTGGTGGAAGAGGAACTTGAGTCGCCATTTGGAAATGGTTACACCATTTTTGAAGAAGTGTATGATTCCACTACCTTGGAACCAACCTATGAGGAAATTTTTGTACTTTTGAGGGAGGTGCATGATCCTACCCTTATGGAGAATTCACATGATGACACTTTTGCATTTTCTGATCATTTGGGTGAGTTGGTTCATTCCCCTACATCCTACACTTCCATATTTTGCAGCATTCATCCTATTGAAGTATGGGTGAAAGGTTTATTTTTGAAGGTGCCACATGAGGAGTATAAAAATACTATCTCCCCTTTTGAGGATGACATGACTAGAGCACTTTATGTTTTTCATTTGTAGCAGCATCCTTTGTTACTTTATGATGGTGCACATATACATGGATGGACTTATGATGTGCACTTGAGTCACTTGAAGACTCATGATTTTCCTTGCTCCTTGCTTAGTTCAATTGATGTTGGAGGAACTTCATCCAATACTTGGGTGAAGAGATATATGATTGGAGAAAATTCTTATTGGCATCAGCATCCTTTGTTATTTCTTGATGATACACATATTCATGGATGCACAAATGATACTTATGTGAGCCCCCTGAAGGCTCATTGTTTTCTTTGCTCCCTACTTGGTTCATAATTTAGTGGAGATTATTCATTCACTTCTTGGATGGAAGAATACATGGCTGATTATTTTGATGCATCTTACATCATTTTGGAGTAGCATTATAGGACATAGGATCCTCACCTATGTCATTGGAGCAGATTTTATTGGTCACTTGATGCTTGTATGCACTTGGAAAATGGTGGTCTACTTACTTGGAGGTATAAGCACTTTCATGATTCTTTGATGAGGCACCTCCTTGATGTACACTTTTATTATTTTGTTATGTACTTTGATGATCTATCTTTTGTACTTGTGATGTTTGGAAGAATGCATACAAGGAAATGGGATCCAGGAATTCTCTTTCCTGATGGTATGGGTTGGAGAGCACTCCTAATTGTTGGAGTGCAATACAAGCAATGAGGCCCTAGGATAAATTTTAGTCTCATTGGTTTCAATTTTTTGGGGGAAACAAGTTGTATGGGAGATTGGGTCCCCACTTAATAAGGTGATTGTAATCAGAGTAGTGCAACAGCAAGCATGGTGGTTCCTCTCTAAAATTTTCATGGAATCTTGAAGACTCAAACTTGGCCAACTCAATGGAAACATCAAAAGATTATACAATGGTATCAAAAAGGGTTTCCAAAATATGAAAGAGGTAAAGAGTAATTGTGAAAACTTTGTTTTTATGGATTAATTAAAATTTTGGTGTTTAGTGGTGATGTCACAGGGGATACCAATATGAAAAAGAAAACCTACATCTCCTTGCTTTTGGAAACACACAATTGTAGTACATGAGTGCCACTAAGAGTTTTAGAAGGAAAGTTTTGGAAACAAATTTTTGGAAAGAAAAGAAAGCAATTTCTTCAAACATCCATGTTTGAAATTGCTTGAGGACAAGCAATATTGGGAGGGGAGGATTTGTCATGTCCCCAAATTTTTCATTGGGTCACAATGGCCTAAGCCACTTGGCCATATTCATGATAGTTTGTCAAATTATTGCTAAGGGTCAAATAATTTCCAAGCATGATGTCCAAGTTAGTAATAATGTAAAATTAGATCCAAATGGACAAGCTGGGTCACATTAAGATAAAATTCTCAATTAAAAGTTTGTAATATCCCCATCCAAATGAACTATCATGAAGCAAAATTACTAGTTCCCTAGGTTGGGGGTGGAAGCATTAAAAGTTGGAATAAAGGAGATACAAGACCCAAAATCACCTTATACTTACAAATTCACATTAAATGGGTCAATTAAATAATAATAAAAATAAAATAAGGTGGCATTGGATCATGAGGGCACATAAGAGTTTGTGGGATCCACATGTGGCAAGATTCCCCACTGCACTTGGCATCATTCTTTCACCAATTCGAGTTCAATATGAAGGGTAACATACTTGGGGGAGTTGAAGAGGTATTATTCATGTTATGAATCATGTAAGGTAGAATTGGAGTGGAAACGTAGCTCCCATGGAAGAGGAAGAGGCATCTTAGAAGAATTGTGACACTTGGAGCTAGATTCCCTAACTCCTATGACAACAATGATGAAGATTCTATGACACTTATGACAAATTTTAGACCTGATTGCTGACATCTGACATATATGAAATGTTAGGGATAAAAATAGCCTGGAAGAGGGTGCACAAGGGGAGTTATGGCATCCAATATTCCCCCATTCGAATTGATGGAAGAGGCGAGTTAGGAAAAGTTGGACAAGTGGCATTCATGGGAATCTTTCCCTAATTTAAGTTGGGATGAGTCTCTTGGAGGGAATTAGAGCTAAGGAGGCCTTGGGAGGTTAATAAAATACAAGAAGAAAGGACACTAGATTTTGACCATTTCTCATTTGGAAAAAATTGGAGAGCTTAGCTTGTCCTTGCAAGGTGGATGTTTATCCTTCTTGCCTTAGAACTAATTTCGAGGGTGCAGGATTCCCATCCTAGTTGGTTGATTGAGAGGCCATTCAGAACATTTAACAGAGTTTTATGGAGATGTTTTGATGTAGGTTCATACCCCAACTGAGTTTGAGTTCATCTTATCTCATTCTTCTCTATGCCTACTCTACTATATTTCTTCAATGTCATGTAAATGTGCAAGGGTGCACTTGTTATTGCATATAGTTAGTGAAGGAAAGTTATTTCAACTTCATGGATATGTTAGCTGCTATATATATCTGTAATAATCATATCATGAGATCCACAGCTCGAAACATTATGTATTTCAAGTGATATTTACATTCAAGGAGGAGATTCGAGCCATTTTCTCCATAGTTTTTGCATAGTGCACTTGTTGTTGCATATAGCTATTGAAGGACTGATATTTCTACTTCATGGACATGTTAGATGCTATATATCTTTGTAATAATCATATCATGAGAGCCACATCTCGAAACATTATGTATTTCAAGTGATATTTACATTCAAGGAAGAGATTCGAGCCATTTTCCCCATAGCATTTGCATAGTGATTTTGGAATGATATTGTACCTATTTTATATCAGATTTTGTTGAGTTATTTATCATGTTATATGTTGCATATGAAGTTACCTTGATGACCCAAATGATGTGTGCAGACCTATGAAGTGTTACTATGGTTGATGAAGAAATTCGAGACTCCTTGCCCACCATTTTCACCTCAAATACTAGACTCTAGAAGTTGTTGTTCATTAGGATGCCTATTCGACCCTAAAACCAAATATAATGCTGCAAATATATTTTTCCTAATGTTCTCTAACATATAAAGTTCTCAAACCAAGAATTAGTGAAGGCTGTATAGTGTTTGGAAGAGCATCTAATGGCAGACCTAGGGGGGATCTCCACTTCTCAAATTAACTAGTCTTACTCTGAAACTTCTTACCATGTAATTTGCATACCATGGATGGGTATATAATTTGTTTGGATGTCTGATAGGTGTGTTAATATGTCCTATTCATCATCAATACTTTCCTCCCCAAATTTGAAATCATTTGGAGGTGTTTGGAACCAGTTGTAAACAAAACCCTAGAGTCAAAACAAGGTGAATCCAAGGACTTTCCTTTGAAGGGACATTACATAATTGTACATTTCTAATATATAAAATCATTACTATTATTTAACACACATCAATATCTCACATCCTCTTCCATCAACTGACTTAAGGGAGGGAACATGAACTAAATCCAGGCTTCCAAATTTAGCCCTATCATCATTTTACGAATTCATAATAAATGAAACATGTGTGCATATGCATAATCCAAGTAAACACAACGGAAATAAATTGCAGGCTCAACATAATAGCCAGCCCTCAATGGCTTTACATGATCTATGAAGTTTCAGGCAACATTTATCTGATACATTTTCCTCCAAACAAAAATTAGGGTTTGCAAAAATTTGCATTAAAATTTATTTTACCTTCAAAAGCAAGGCTTAAATTCAATAGCGGAACACTTGAAGCTCCACGCAATTTCACTACTAGTCATCAATTTCTCCACAGTCTCCACGAGATCCAAGAATGGATCACTCCACTCGCAGCCTTGCAACAACTCCACGAGCAACTCTACTTTCAGCTTGAATGTGACTTTTGGTATGGTCGCAGCTCTTATAAATGGGAGAGTCGTAGCTCTTAATATGAGCAGTGGACATAGGTCTCAAATAAAACAGTGGATGCAGCTCACAAGTAAAACAATGGACACAACTCACAAGTCTCACACAAAACGTGGAGTAGTCTTCAAGCTTCGGGTAATCTTCAAGCTTCAAGCATTGAGCAATCTTCAAGCATCGAGCAGTCTTGATCCAACCTTATGGGCCTCTCTCACCCAAAGTGAATGAATATACTCACAACAAAGGATTAACACAATGGAGGCACGATGGAGGAAGAAGGGACATCAAACTGGTCTCGATGGAGGCAGAAAGGATTAACACTGTAGGGGAGACACGGTAACTCCAGGCATATTGGGATGCACATGCAAAAGGAGTAATCTGACACGTAGGAATCTTGCAAAAGGCAAGCCTAAGAGCCCGAGGAAGGGCGCAGACACGGAATGGGCAGTCTGGCAGACTATGCAGGGAAGAATGTTACACACCAGGAAGGAGTTATGGAAACAACCTGCTCTAATACCACTTGACAGGTATAACTTCCGGATTCACCTATTTCATTCATCAAAGTCCTTATTTATACATTGGCTAGGTGTCTCTTGGGCTTCGGATTCCAAGAGATCCATTGGAGTCTCCAAGACTCCTCATATTTCACTTATTTCACTTATTGTAAGATTCTACATATTTACATTATTTACAATATAAATGAAGTCATAATCCCAAAAGATTAGATTTCCAACACTGAAGAACCTCAACCACCCAAAGATTAGCAACATAATATATAGATTTAATCACCCAAGCTAGAAGTTCCTCCTAAAAATTGAGAAAGTAACCCCTTGCAACTTGCCTCCTTTCATTCAAGAAAGGAAATCCATCAAAAGTATATGGAAAACATAGTTCTAAATATCATCCATCTAAAGTATATGGAAAACATAGTTCTAGATATCATGTTTTTATAAGTACAGGATTATATTTGTGTAATTAGACATTCTGAAATTGCTCGTCGTCCTTACCTACATATAAAATGAAATCAATAAGCTTAACAACATACATTAAGCATAACAACATACATGCAACAACTTTTCGCAACGTAGTTATAACATCCACATGCTCTATAATCTCCACCGAGTAGAGAAAAAATGATATTTTAGTGTAAAAGGAAAAGTTTGAAATAAGCTAATTCCATATTTATTGTCAAGTTGGAGGTAGAATGTAAGCCATACAACTATGAGAATGAATGCCATTTAGACTTTGGTTATACCTAGCGTATCAAAAATAGCAGGTCCGAGCACCAAATATGAAGGTGAAAATGCAAATAAGCTAAACATAAAGGATTCTACAAGAGTAGAACGAAGTCCAAATGACTTGACCTGACCTAGTAAGTGGCATCAAGTGTGTAAAATTAAAAATACTAGCATAAAATGTGTACAATTAAAAATCTTAAAAAATAGTTACTTGCTGGGGGCCGGGGGCATATCGTGATGCAGTGGAGGCAGCGAAAAGGGGCTGTAAGTAGAGCTGCCTTTGCGCATTTCTTGCGTGCTGTGAAGAGCGGCCATGATGCTTCCTCGTCCTGCCCCAAATACGTTGGCTCCCAGAATTTCATTTTGATCGTTGGCTTAAAAGATTTCCGTTATAGAAAATTTTGTTTTTTCGATCATTTCCGCAAAAATGGCTGCATTTACCAAAAATCCAAAACCCTAGGCCCTTCAAAAGAGAATTCTACATATATAATCTGAGGCAGATTAAAAAATATAACTGCATTTATAATCTGATGAACTTACAGAAACACCTCTGATATCCCCGAAGTTTCTGCAATAAGAAAAAGATCAGAAGTTCATCATTATCTGAAATGGGTCCAATCACAAATGCAATTCCATCCATTTATAACAAACAAAGATTACATGGGAGGAAGCTCGCTCTGTAAATTAATCCACCGTATTCAGATTGCGACGGGCAGAGCGAACAAGAATTGCGGGTCAATATTCTCGGAAGGTGCGAGCAGGAATCGTGGGTCAATACTCTTGGATGCTTTACGCATATTCCATATGCCAATGGTTTCAAACGCATATTCTCCTGAATCTTCCTTGCATGTTGAAATGTTGCACCTAGACGTACATCACTAATTTTCGTTATGCCAATGGTTTCAAACGCATATTCTCCTTGCATGTTGAAATGTTGCACCTAGACGTACATCACTAATTTTCGTTACTCTTGCTCATTGGATAAGTGGAAGTTAATCCACCGACTTGATATTCTACTACCCGCTTTATGCACCCTACCACCCACGCATTACTCATTTCTTTGTATATGGTATATACTGAAGCATAAGAAGCCATCACCCACCCATCACCATCGAAGCATAAGAAGACATCACCATTGTGCAACATATTTTAAATTTGGGTAGTGGATCTCTGCATGGTACTTTGCTTGTCAAATATGGTTTACATTTCAAACTTCTAGTCAGAAAAACTGTGAAAACATCTCTATATAATGTGGAAACCATTATGTAGAAATTTTTCCAAATTCCTACCTTGGCTCAATGTGAAATGTTCGAAAAGTATACTGTATCAATTTCACATTTTCTCATGTACATATGTTTATCTATTAAAAGGATGTGATGTAACCCTTTTTTTTTATCATGTTCATGTGTGACTTAGATTAGTTTTAACATGATATCCACCACTATCTTTTTGTGTTAGCTCTCTTTCTTTGAGTTTCCCCTACCTTAGCTTAGATGTATAAACTCTTAAGGATGTCAAATGCTTACGTGGAATCCCTTGCCACTCTTCGTCTCCTAGCCTTTAGCTCTTGGTCATTGATTTGTTTCACTTCAACCTCGGGTGCTTAATTGGGGCATGTTTTACAATATGGGTGGTTCAACGTGGGGTACAAACCATTGATTAGGTCCATACTTACATACGATATCTCATTACATGATCATGATAGTAAAAATCCCTTTGTTTTTTTGTATTTACAGGGATAAAGAAGTCAAATCTTCCTTATCCCTCCCAATCTCAAGGCGTTAAGTGACCACAAATTTCCTCATTGTATTGTAGATATGTTTCACAACTCACGGAATGAGAACCTAGTTTAAGGGAAGAACTCACAATATAATATGAGAAGCTTGTGGTACAATGAAACCTTGCACTAAGTGATTTCTCTCTAAGGGTCATTTTGTTGTTCACTTATGTCTTGAAGTCAATCCTTTGCCTATTTATAAAATTCAATTTCTCTATGTAAAGTCTCTTTGAATGTTCCATCTTTGAAACCCTATCTTGTACATACACACTTGGATTGGTGTCAAATCTTGATCTAGCTTCCTAATTATTTTTCCATGTTCTTAGGATGTTTGATCTATCTTTTATAACACCTCAACATAGATTTCTTGTTATTAGTTTGGCTCCAACCTTGCATGTGTGTTGTCTCATCCTAGGCCATCTCAAAAGCCTTAGTCTTCTCATACCTTGGATTATTTAAACCTACAACCTCAAGGAACGTCCCAATATAGTTATGGCAAGGAAGGTATCAAACCCTTTTGAGGGAACTTTGTTGTGACGGAAAGTTTCACAATGATAACAAGTAAGGTGTTTTCCTAGGTGACTGAGTTAGGTTCATCGACAGATAAACAAAATCAATTACTTCTACTTTTCCCTTATTAACATAGTTTGTCCAATGGCTTTATCAACTTGGATCCTTGTATTTCGGTTCCCGCTCCAAAGTATTATGAACATTCCTACACACAAATACACGATGCACCTTCCTCATTCTTTTAACAAATAGTAATCATGCATAAAGAAACTAACCTATTCATTGATCCAAAACACACAACACATCTTCTTGGTGGGGGGTGGGGCGGAGTGAATTGATTTGTATTGATTACTAAGAAGAAGATGGTGCTTACAATCCTTTGGTGGTGCGTGTTCTACTCCCTTCTCCAGATTCTGAGTTCCCTCCCTAGCCCTTATCCTTAATGGAAAAGCTACGAACAATGGAAGCATTCTACTCTCTGATATACTAATGCTCTTCAACTTTTTGTATAAAATATGCACCATAGGTGTATTCTACAATTATGAATTAAGTCTAATCTAGATGATGATTACAAAGTGCATGCTTTGCATGCACTACATGTCCCTTCCATGCAAAATTGAACTTCAGTTTTCTTTATTGCTCAGTTCTAGTGCTTCTTTTTCCCAATTTATAACCTTGGTTGTGCTTTATGGGCTTAATGTAGTGACCATATGATTGTGGTTGTTCCTTTATGGTTCAAGGTCATGACTGATCGCCCTTATCCTTAGGAAAAGTAGCAACCAAGTTCAAACTAGCTACAAATATCATTATTTTCAGGTCAATTTTGGTGTAGTAGATGTCTTGATGTCCACTTTAAGCCTTCATCATCAAGGGTGTTAAATATCATTATAACAAATTCTCCCTAATGTGTGAAATTAGAAGCGGAACTAATGGCCAAATTACATTAAGTCAAATAATCCAGACCTACAGTTGATGGGCTAAGGAGGAGAACCGTAGACTAAGGGTCTAGAAAGTATATGTATGCAAAACCATGATCCCAAATATAAAATAGATTCCTTGAGGAAAGCATACCCATGCTCAGCAGTAAAAAAGCATGGCCACACAAAATACACAGTGGATCCATGTCCAAAGGTACATTAATAATGAGAACTGGTTCTATGAGGAGTGCAAAACTTGATAGTCTTCAAAGTACCAAAAACATGGTAGGTCGATCTTCCACAACTCCGCCAGCTTGCACCGAAAAGTGATGCTACTATTGTTCCTAAGGTATTCAATACAAAACTCTACGATATTATGAGTCTACATTATGCAAATAGATGATATGAAATCAAGCATGGTAGAACACGATCAGATCACTAGTCATTGATGTATATCATTAACAAATGCAAGGTAACCCACCGATAATGAAAATGGGCCCCAAGGTACAAAGTACAATCTAGCAAGTATGGATAAAAGAACACTTCTATAATCAACCAAGCAAGGGTCATTGATGTATACCCACTGTCGATTGACAGGAAAGTTGACAATAATGACTACAAGTTCTAAGGTATTGTCAAGGTTCCTAAACCATCTTCCTAGAAAAAGATTTGGCGTCAATAGGAGGAGGTCTATTGGAAGGAGAGCATTAAGGAATCCCATATAAACCAACACAAAACAAAGATCAAGATTCTAATTTGATTTGTTACGACTAGAGATTAGAAGAACAACCACTGAATGTTGACACAAGGAAGGTCGAAATGATTGGTCAAGGATATCTAAGGACTCGCTGGCACAAGTTTTTGTAGGAAACTTCTCTTGAACATATAGAATGCCACATAATTGTCCTAGGAAACACATGACTCAAGAAATCATATCTACCAATGAAATCCATCAACGCTAGATGCTTTGATGAATGCTCCATATTGACTAGAAGGATAACCAATCAAATGAGTGTAGCTCATAATCATGGTACAATTTCTTAAGATAAATGTTATAAACCCAATTGAATGTGAGAGACACAAATAGTTGTTGTGTTCAAGGTGACAAAGACTTATTGTTTCCATTTCAACTTTGTGATGTAATACAATTTTTTACATTTTTTGTCCTTTTTGTCTTTTTATATTTTTCAATGTTTTTGTCTTTTTCATTTTTATAAAAGCCTGAGAAAGAATAAAAAATGCTATGGTACAAGGAGGAAACTAGTGTCTCAAGGGAGTCCACCTACATTCCAAGGCAACAAGACAAGCCTATGTAAAAACAAGTTTCAAAAAAGGTATTGGGATAGTTGTGTACACTTATAAGCATGTTTCCTCCCGGGATAAAGGTTAGTCAAACAAGAGAAAAGGTCTATAAATGACAAGCAACAAAATGTGATTGCAATGGAACAAATCAAAATAAGCAATAATCAGTGAAGTAGTAGGAACATAAGTGCAAGCATGTATTTTAACAAATATTGATGTAAAATGACAAAAAATCAGGAGCCCATTAAGAAATGGTTAGAAGAATATGAGAGAGAAGATTGTAGTCTCAAATTCCAAGACATAATAGGATTAATAGGGCTCCTGAGCTTATGAGAAAAAATTAGCATGGGCACCAAAATGGCAAGAGATTGTTGACTGTAGTGTCCCATGTTAGGTAGGATCTTCTATCAGACTGGTGCAAAATGCAAATAGAAAAGGTTGACTCACCAACATCCAACAGGTTCAACCCTATGGTGAATTTGCGTGGCAAAAGGTTTAAAATCATCATAACTAAGGGAAAACCTAAACCTATATGCAAGTTTCCAAATATAACTGACTAGATCGAAGAACATGAAATCATGATCCCTAAGCAACCAGGAATCTATTTCAAAATCATGTATCCAAGAAACAAAAATATCATGATCATATCCATAAAATATAAAAAGAAATATCTGACATGAATTACTTTGATAGGTGTATCTTAAATTTCAATATCTTCCACAATTTCATTACAAAGGTAGATTCTACCAGTGAAGGCTTATGAATGCCAAGGCCTGAGGACCTACAACCAATAAGATCAAACTCACGGGGAAGACTAATGCTAAAAGCAATAACATAGTCAACGGGAATAGACTAATCATCTTAGGAGTCGAAAGATCCGCTAAAAGAATCAGACTCATTACGAACACCGACTTGCAACTTAATGACAGAGTCTAAAGACTTAAAAATACTTTGTTTGAGGATCTACAAATAGTGAGAGCATACTCAATTTGGAAATTGGGACTGGCTTTGATTGCATCTGGTTCTAATCCATGGAGATGATCTTTGGAAAGAATGGAAATATCTGAAGGAATGTCACAATTGATCATAGATGCTGGAAGAATGTCATATGAGAGATATGTTGGAACATTCACTTGGATCAACACAGTGGAGAATAGGCTCCAATGCTCCCATTGGATAAACCACCCCATCAACTGGCAGAACCAAATCTCAAGAATGAAACCATGAATGCAAAGGCTTCTTCCTAGTTTAAATTAGACAGAAGGGATGTGAGGGAAGAGGTAATATTGGCTCCAAGTAACCGATCTCAAAAATATTGGGCACCGCCCATGGTTCCTTTAACACAAAGGAACATTCCAAGTGGACTAGATGCGATGGCACAAAATCTCTCACTAGAATGGGTGTTGCAAAAATGGTCATAGAACTATAGGCAAGAAATGTGATCATGTATATTGGGTTATAAGTTTTAAGGAAAAATCAATAGAGGGAGGGTAAACATATCCATGAGAGATATATATCTAAACAACCAAATGTAGATGTCTTGAAAGGTTTTCTAGGCATCCTCGACTAATGGAACATTCAAGTGGATGTGCATACTTGTATTAGGCGTGCAATAATATAACTAGTCAATTATAACAATTTTCCCCTAATGAGGAAATCCAATGACTCGAAAAATCGAAGATATGACTGTTGTCATAGCATAATCCAACTTCCACTACTACATGTGTGGTCCAAATTCAATGATTCAATTAGTGTTAAATGAGAAATTCAACTTTTAAAGTCAAATTGAAGTCGAATAGGCGTAAAATTTAACGAAAATTTCATTTAGGTCCCAACAAATGTCGATGAAGTGACATTATCCTTGGACATCTCTTAAGCGATGTTGGGAAACATCACTTAAGAGATGTATATATGCTAATGTTTCTTAAGATACATTACAACTATTTTAAGTATTTTTCATTTTTCCATGACACTATAAAAGTCCATTGAATGAAAATAAGGAATACATTTTTTGAAAGAAATTGGGAAAAGGAGAAATTTCATGGTTAGAGATAAATTTTCTTTTGGTTTGAGATTATGATTGAAACTTTTTTTTAATTAAGAAGATTGATCTTTGACATTTCTTCATCATGTACCCTAGCTAGTGTAGATTGGTTTTTTCTTACAAGTATGATTCTATTATTTGAACTATTTTCTATTGTTTTAAGCTTATTAGGGTCATTTGTTAATGATATTTATGCATCATATATTACCACATTTACCTTAAAGTGAGGAGCTTCATCCATAAAGAGACAGCTACTTCTCAAAAAACCAATATTAATTTTTCATGTCCCCAAATTTTTCATTGGGTCCCAATGGACTAATACACTTGGCCATATTCATGATAGTTTGTCAAATTGATGCTAAGGGTCAAGTAATTTCCAAGCATGATGTCCAAGTTAGTAATAATGTAAAATTAGATCCAAATGGACAAGGTGGGTCACATTAAGAGAAAATTCCTAATTCAAATTTTGTAATATCCCCATCCAAATGAACTATCATGGAGCAAAATTACTAGTTCCCTAGGTTGGGGGTGGAAGCATTAAAAGTTGGAATAAAGGAGCTACAAGACCCAAAATGACCTTAGACTTAAAAATTTACATTAAATAGGAAATTATAATAATAATAATAAAATAAGGTGGCATTGGATCATGAGGGTGTTGAATATGGTTGTCATTGATGTCAAAGGATCTCAGTAATGACAAAGTAATAACCAAGGACATGATGGCAAGAGTGAACTTAGTGAAACACAAAGGAAGTGATGACATGATAGGGATGATGATATGGAAGATATGATGACATGGCATGTATGATGATGTGGCATGAAGTTGAAAATACATCTGATGGATTTCTGCTGCTATCAGGAAGTCATTGTTGCTTTCTGACATCAGTCTGGAAAAATATGGTAATTTGGTGAAAATCAGGAAATTGACTAAGTATGGAAAAACTAGTCCAGGTGGCCTTAGATAAATGCCCGCCACAAAATGTGTGTTGAAGAAAATGCCTGCACCACATGGTCATCTTGTATCTTGGTATTTTTCCTACCTGACCATCTCCTCATATTGTCTTGGAAGTGGTTGAGGAAGAAGTTATGGACCTGCCAAAACAGTGTTTTAGGCAGATTGGACCAGCTTAAGAAATTTGCGTAAGTATGGAATTAATGTTAAATCTGTCTAAGTGGGCTCTGGGAAATTCCCGCCACATCTCATAAGATGATGAGAAAAATATTTTAAGAGTGTGGATCTCTAGAGTGTTTGTTGGTGCATCCAACCATGGTCCCAGATGGTCCAAAATTTCTTTGAGGAGAAAGATATGGATCTGCCAAAAGTTCCTCTGAGTCATATTTGCACTACTCCAGTAAAATGCCCGCCTAGGGAAAATGAAGAAGAGTCTGAGGGTGAAACAAATTGTGTTGTGCTCAGTGAGGTGTCCTACATCATGTGGTACCATTGTTTCATAGTTTTGGTGAAGTGAAAAAATTCACCTTAGGTTTTGGACAAATTGTCTAAGTGTAAAAACTCCTTGCAAATGTACCCAAGTAGCCTTTGTAAAATGACTGCCATCTCCTATATATGATGGATAATTTTTTTTTAAAGGTATAGGGACTTAGAGTGTTCATTTTTGCATATGATCATATGATTATCTTACACAAAAGAGGTTTGAGGAAGAATATATAAGTTTGCCAAAAGTGTTGTCTAGCATAGTTTGCAATGTCCCAATGAAATGTCCGTCAAGGGTTTATGATGAGGTTGTACAAGGGAAGAGTGGCATGGTTGGAGTCAGTATAATATTCCTCAGATTGTGTATATCTCACTTTCCAAGTTTGATGGAAAAATAAGATCACTTTGGTGACCTAGGATTTGATCAATTTAGTCTAAGTGTTGATGTAGCAGTTTGAAAGACCACTTTCATATGCTTGCCAGAGGTTGTGTGTGTCAATAGATCTATCTTGTGATATGGTCTTGTTCATTGTTGAAATGGCTATCTAGCCATGCTCTTGGTTTTCCTTATGGTGATCAGATAAGGAAAATATCAACCTGCCAAAATAGAAGAAAAATGTTATTTTGCATACAAAAGACAAAAAGGAAAAATGGCTAAGTGTTGTAAAGGTGCTAAGTGATGCCCACATTAAGGTTGATGCCCTCACTTGTGAAGAGCCCACAAGGGCTAGAAATATGCTTGCAGAGGAGCTTTTGAAATGTCTGCAGGGGCTCGAGTTAAACCCACAAGTGCATAAGAAAAGGCATTAAGGGCTATTGGGAGTGGCCATAGAATTATATGCCAGCAGGAGCCTCACGATGCCCACAGGGGTTTGTGAAAAAACCACAAGGGCTTAAGGTTTCCCGCTGGGGTTAAAATAAATCCTGGAGGAGCTTAATATGCCCGCAAAGAGGGCTATGAATGCCCAAAAAGGGCGAATGATGCCCGCAAAGGAAGAGCCGGCGTGAGGAAGCTCACAGGGTGTCCGCATAAGCTTAGGTTAAGCCCACAAAGGGCTTAAGATTCCCGCATGTCACGTCCCCATCTCGACCCTATCACTTTAACATTTTAAAGTGATGTAATATTGTTATGAAATCGTGGTGAGGAGCTCAAGGCCAAGGCCCCGCCATCGATTTATTGATGCATATGGTTTGCGTGCTAGCCAGGCACATTGGAACTTCAACATCATGTAATATGCATTTTAATAAAAATACCCACAACTAGCTATGCAATGCAACAAAGAGATGGGGGAATGATTTCACAAGGAATTGGGAGGGAAAGCATTTAAACCCTTGAGCCACTCAAGTCAAGCCAAGTGTCAATGAGAGAACCCATCAAACCCTCAACTGTCCATGTTGACTTTTGTACCCAATCATTGATTTCTCCCAAGAGTTGGTTGAGGTAGTTAATGCCTTGGGGAATGGGAGGTATGGCTGTCCAAATTCGGGTATGGGAAAACCACCCTGCATGTGTTTTGCTTCTTGGGCAAGAAAAGAGCCATGAATTTCTCCCCCAAGCCATTATCCATGGTCATTCCTTATTCCTCACGAGTTTAGAGCTACCTGAGCGTTTTTCAGGCATGTTTGATGTGTTTTCCTTCATTCTCCCAGTAGAGAAGGGCGTTTTTGTGTGGTATACCAGTGGGGAAGAAGAGGAATGGAACGGGGGTTCCCTAGAGACCATTGTTGTTGTTAAATGCTGAGAGAGTTGGGGAGAAAAAAATTTTCCTCCCTGTGGATCCATTTCCCTTCTCACAGCTCGTTTTGGGTGAGCCATGATTTGGGGAAAATCTATGGCCATCTTGTTTGTGAATTCCATTGCTGGAAAAGTGTATTTATGCCCAGTGTTTGTGCTTGCTGTGTGAGAAACGAATATGTTGGGGTTTGGGTATGGGTATTCATTGCTTTGGCTTGAGCTTGAGAATAAGCATCCATGGTTCAACTGTAGCCTCATAAACCCAGCTGTGGACTGGCTTGGCTCAGATGAAATAATCAATTGGCTGTGAATAAGCTGGAATGCTCCCTTTCCTTGTGAGAATCATGCCCAGCTCGGGGGTGTCCTTCGGACGGACTCAGTATAAGCTATCGAAGAGCCTATGGTTGGGTGGAACATTGCAGCGACATAGCTAGTTGCTTGGAGCAGTTGCAAAATGAAGATAAGTGTTTTTATGTCTATGTATTTACTTCTGCAATGTTTAATTAATGATTATTTTGATATGTTGGATGAGCATGAATTGTGTGTGGATGTTGTTTTAATTCCGCTGTGCATAATTGATTTGTTTTACATCTGCACACTCATATTTTAATTATATGAATCTAACGAATGGGCTGAGATCATGTGAAATCCCTGAATTTGGCATCATGTTCCCTGCCTTGCATTGGATAAATGGGTGGGTACATTAATATGCATTAATATCATCCATTGAAGAAGAATTTGCATCCATGTATTACTATTATGATGACTCCTATGAGTACAATGCTTATGAGCAATATGAAGAAGACAGTGAATGGTATGAGGAAAAGGTGCCATCATGCAACACTTCTTACAATTTCATAAGAAATGATGGTTATTCTTATGACCGTGATTCTGATGAAGATGAGTGTGTCACACTACCAAAGGATAATTCTATGAATGAATTACAAAGATTGAGAGCATCATGTAAAACCTTTCCCCGACAATATCAGGCATATCTTGATCTGTGTAAGGGAGATACACAAAAGGCCATTCCTTTTGAAGAATTTGTTGATTGGGTGTTTGCAAATAGGCACAAAATTGAATATGTGGAGTTATTGAAGAAATATATATGCCCTTCTTGCAAAATACCTTGGAGAGAAACTCATATATGTTTGAGTGAAAGGAGGAGAGAAATGAGGAGACCCATGAGCCACCTAGTTCAGAAGGTGTGTTGTTGCTGCAACACCCTTCCCCAAAAAAAAATTTAAGTTATTTGGGGCCCCTCCTTCTAACACTTTTGTAGCAAGCTCTTTTAGTTCATCTTTCAGGT
Source organism: Larix kaempferi (assembly GCA_027924585.1). Lineage (NCBI taxonomy): Eukaryota > Viridiplantae > Streptophyta > Pinopsida > Pinales > Pinaceae > Larix > Larix kaempferi. Next base: position 23,569,438 of record BSBM01000299.1, read on the forward strand.
TTACCTCCAACTAATCAGAATTTCATCACCTGCTTCCAAAAGAGTTTCTCATTTTCTCTAAGGCAAAGTCATCCTTTTCCCTTTAGCGCAGAGTTTGGTCTCAGCTTCCTCGTTGTAGTGCAAGTTTTAGGTTTGAGCCCGCCGCGACATTGGCGCATCTTTAACCACAAGTCCTCCGTTAAGCGTAGGCCTTGACTCTAATTCAGCCGCCCTTTTGACAAGTCCCAAGTCTGTTATCTGGCGCAATAAGCCAAAAAACTGTTAGCGCAAGAGATAATTTTCCTCGGTCGCTCGAGCGCAGCGCAAGAATTACCATTACTTCCCTGCCTTGGAGCTGCACTTTACTTCATTGGAAGAATTAAAAGTTAGTGTGTCACTCCCCAGCGCAACTATGATGATAGAGTCAAATCCCAAGCGCTAGAGATGAGCTTATCCTTCCCACTTGCAAATCCGCGCTCGTCGTTCAGGATAACTCATTTCTGGCACGATTTTTCTGAGCGCAATCCTAACGCTGGGATTGCCGCTTGAGAACAAAGCTTATCTTTGAACGTGCGCTTGCCACATAGCGCGAAACATTATGCTCCCCGCTTGGCGCCAAAGCTGAAATCGATACTCGACGCGAAAAGATCTCCTCGATCCCTGTGCACCGACAGAGTTGGTAAGGCTTTTAATAAAGCCATGTGCCACTCTTAATGACTGATTCCTCGAGCCCCGTGCTCTTAACCCCGCCAACTTTAATGTACGTGAGCATTTAACTCCCCCTATTTAACACATGCAACAGCGTTTTGGGTTTTATTCGGTCATTTTCTCTCGGAGCGCTCACCATATGCATCGAAGTTCAAAGCTGTCGTTTGCTACAAACAGTTGAGGTCTCGGAACGCTCGCCATACTGACAGGTAGGCTCTTTCCCAATCCTGCTTTTGGATTAGTAGGTTAAAAGAATCATTCATGCACAATTGAATAGCTCAAACACCCTCCGTTTTACTTGGCATGAAAGCTAGAAAGGACGTAGAACGGCCATTGTTCTTTTCCCTATGAGGATACGAAGCCACCACCTTCAGACCAGGGCAAAGACGGCCCCATCTCACAGGCACACAAGTCCCCATCTCACAGGCACACAAGTCCCTCCCCTCTATTGCGTTTCCGGCTTTCCTAGCTTTTCCCACAGAGTTTTCATTCACCAAGCGAAACTTGCGGCTCCCCACGACCACATGTTGAAATTCTTATATGTTTTCTTGGTTGCGTAATAGTTTGGGGGTCTTTTTCCTTGAGTAGAGTCGTTTTTTCTGAAAATATGAAGTGCCCCGGTCATAAGGTCGAGTCGTCCTAGTAGTGTTTTTAGCGGACTCAGAGTTTTTGCTCAAATCCGTAGAAGCCACAACATCCCGACGCCTCGTTTGCAAAACTCCTGTCCAACCATTCTCTGCGCGTAAGGCCCAACCCTTCTCACTCCTTGCAATTAGAGTTTCATGCTGTAAATACCAAGATACCTTGCTCGACCAAGAGCGAGTTTTATTCATGCCAAGGTTTCCTAAAGTTTCCATTGCTCGGCCAAAGCTGCCATAAGATGTGTTAAATCAACCATTTAAGCCCATTTAGAAACTCGAAGTCATGACTCGATCCTTAGCCGATGAAGCCTGCGACTGCGGAACTTATCCCTTTTCAGCGTAGCTTCCACTCTAAGCTACCGATGCATGAAATGTTAAACATTGACGCATAGATAATTTCGCATGCATTATGTTAAGCACTAGCGCAAAAGTAAGGATAGGAAGCAACGCATGCGAAAATGTGCAAGCTAGCGCGCGAGTGATTTTAGCTTTGGCGCACAAACGAAATTATAGCGTTGGCGCGCAAAATATTTTAGGTCTTAGTGCAGGAATATATTTTCGCTCGGCGCCTGAATAATTTTAAGCGCCAACGCGAGTGGAACGTTTAAATCTTAGCGCGTGAATTCCAGCTAATACCCCAACGCAAACTAGGTCACCAATCTCAGCGCGCGCATTATCCCAAGTGCGGCGCAAAACTTAATTTGGGTGCCAGCACAGAAGTCTCCATCAGAACTTGCGCAAGTGTTTGTTTCACAATCCTAAAGATGCCCGCACGCCGAAAATGAATCGTGCAGACCCAAAATGATCTTTCTCTTCGTCCTTATTTGTTGTCTTTGTTATAGCATGAAGGGGCATTGTTGAATTAAGCTTACATATGAAATGAAGATAATTATGTTCGTTTTAGACAACCTCTATTTTATGAAAATGTTATATTTTTGGCTTTGTCAGTGTTGCTAATGTTTGGAAATGGTCTAAACTAAAGTTTTATAATATTGCCTTGCTCGTCGCAGGATTACCATGCACAGGAGGTCAACCAAAAGGAAGGCAGCGTAGAAAGTGACCTCAGACTCAGAGATTGAGATTCTGTCGGACACTTCTCTCGTCACAATGTTTACTGACACACAAGCTACCACTGGTGTTTCCCCTGGGAGCGCCGCCCCTGAATTTCAATGGGGTGATCTATACAGAGTCATCATGGCTCAAAATGATTCGATGACCCCTATAGAAGACGCTCTGGTATATGCCAACATGATTCGACGACCCCTATAGAAGACGCTATAGGAAACAACTCGGCCAGAGTTGTTCCCTTGTTCTGAAGTTGTTGGATGGCTGATTCCTAACATTCGGACCAACACAAGGCTTATGACTGATAAAAATGGATTGGTCCTGGCTTCTTTCGCCCCCGATCATGTCACTGCTGCTTACAGATTACCTTCACACAGGGCTTCTTTGGATGATGAATGGATGGAAAAGCATCAAATGGACCTATTAGAAACTTCCCGTAAGATGACTATAAATGGCAGAAAAATTAGGAGGAGGCAAAATATTGAATATGAGAGCAATCTCCTAAAAACCCCTTACAGGATCATCGTCTTGATGTTGAGTAGGCTCTTCGGCATGCCTAATGGCAATATCTTTAAGATTGGATGGGTGCCAGTGATGTTTCACATAGCCACAAAAGGCACCATCTTCAATTGGGATGAAATAATTTCAGATAGCTTGGCCTCACAATTAACAGCAGCCCAAGGAGGATTGACCCAAAAGAAGGCAGTTTTCTTCATGTCTTCATACCTAATTGACTGCCTGTTAAGCAAGTATTCATTCCCAGACTTGGGTTGTTCGTGGAAGTCGAATGAAACAGCTCTCTTCATAGCCTATCAGTGCACATGGGCGAGTAAGTATCCAAACCACTACAAGATGATTTGTGAAAGGTTTATCATGCCGTTGTACCAGCTCATTTTCGTGCAAGAACCAGATTGTATGTCAGAGAATGCAATGCCTGTCATTGAACAATTTGGAGGCTATTATCACAGCGCAGAAGGCACGTACATCAGGATGAGTGGAGGGACTCATGAACCATTTATGTTCCCTCGGTATGTTACAGACTTTGTTATTCATCAGGAGGCCGTGAGGCAATTTTTTGGCACTGATGCCATAAGCAGGTTCTTAACAGAAAGGAGGAAGGGCATGTACCCTCCCATGCCATTTACCATAGGAGCCTACAGCCTCCCAAGAGCAAGAGATGGGGAAAATTACGCTCAAGGCTTAGAAATCTTCCACTTCGGCTCTATCTCTTTCAGAAGGCATGACCCTAACAGTGCGGTAAGCAGGCATTGTCTCGACCTTAGGGTTTCCTTTGAGTACGGTCATGTGGTAGACCGAGAAGAAGAATTCTTCAGAAGCGCCTGCAACCTAATTGAGTTAGGAAAGCGCTACAATACAAAGGTTTTGAAAGACCCAAGCCCCAGACCTATCGATTTGATCCAAAGAGAAAGGGAGGCATCAACTTCACAATCAGGAGAGCCATTGGAATTGGAGCAAGACAGAGTGTTCCAAGAGCAAGCTCTCAAGCAGCAGCAAGATCCAGAAGAAGCAAGAATTCAAAGTGAGCTAGCTGCCAAGATTCAACAAGAGGAGAGTGCTAGGAGGCATCAGGAAGAGGCCGCTAGGATCCAGAAGGAACAAGAAGATCAGGGACCCCAGGAGCAAGCTTCCAAGCAGCAAACTGAGGAGGAGCAAAGGCCCCTGGGTGAGAAAGCTGGTGGATTACAGACTCAACAAGGAGAGTCTGAAGAAGCAGATGGGTTGCGCACTCAGCAAGGTGAATCTAGCAAAGTAGATGGATTGTAGACACAGGAAGAAGAGTCAGCAGGAGAGAAAGATAAAGAGCAGACAGAGAAGTCTCTTGACCCAGAGCCATCTACTCCGACAGATATGGAGATTGATCCACCATTGATATGCACACCAGGGGGAACGCAAGAAAAGGGTGCCTATTCAGGGAGCTTAGCGCTGACCCCATATAACCCTAGGAAGCAGTGAAAAATAGAAGACTTGGATACTGTATATTTTAGTCCAAGGAAAAAGGCCATCATTGATAGGAGAGTCTAGAAGATAGAAGGCACAACAATGAATATGGAAACCAAGGAGAAAGAATATGAACTATGGGTAACAGAGAAGACATTGGTCCAAGGAACTGATATCGACCCTACATTTCAAGCCCAATGTACCGTGGCATCGGCTAAGGAAACTAAAGCCAACATTGATTTCTTGAAAGAAAAGATAAAGCATTACAGAGAGCAATGCCTTAAGATCAGAGATGACAGAATGAGGGAGGTATTGGAAGCAAACAAGCTGAAGGAGAAATACAATCAATTGTTAGGAGAGCATCTGGTGCTTAAGTCAGAAATTCTCTAGCTTGAAAATGATAAGAACTCCTTAGAAGTCTAGTTGCCTTTCTCTGAAGGTGAGCTGGAGAATATGAAAGCTCGGATAGCAGAATTGGAAGAGCTCGAAGCAATCAGAGCTCAATAGATTCAGCTCCACCAACATGAATATCAAGGGCTGATTCAAGAAAAGGAACAACTAGCAAGACAGCTCAAGGAGGCAACGGAGGACCAACAAAACTTGTCCACATTTCACAAGCATGCATGTGATATGCGGATTAAGATCCATCAGCTGCTAATGCTAATCTCGAAAGAGATTTGGAGCATGAAAGAGATGATCAAGAAAATGACAACAATTGAAACCAAAGCCCTAAAGACTCGAGAAAGGTTTGCAAATCATGTAGAGGAGTTGAAGCGGCAATCTGAATGGAAAAGGGGAAAATCTCAACTACCTTCACACTTGTGCGCCCCTACAGGAGATGAATTGGATGTGGATATGGGGATTCTTGAGTTCGCCAAAGATTGCGGCACCAAACTAAGTGTGGAAATCAAAGGGATGGTCCACAAGTGTTGTTCCATCTATTTCGCACTCAGGGAATTGCTTAGCAAGTGTCATCTTGTTATCCCCACCTCCATTTATGATTTCCCTAAAGAAGAAGACTGAGTGTTCGAGTTGTAGAATGAGCTAGACGAAAACTTGGCTAGTATCAAGAAGATAGAGGTTTTGACTCAGGATGAATTTCAACGGTTCATTTGCCAACCTACAATACATATTTATTTCCTGGAAGCAATGGCAAAAGAGGCTACGCAAGGAAAAGCGTTGATCAAGTCAGACCTTCGTAAGCATGAAATAGCGTCCCAGGAAACAATATCTTCTCGTAGCAAGCTCATCGTAAGGGACATCGCCCAATGGTCTTCATACATTCAAAGTGTAGATGGCCCAGTAATTTCAAGCGAGCCGGTTGATGGAGGCGTGTCTTCGAGCCAGCCAGCAGAAGCCCCAGCAAATTAGACAGATCATTCTTATTCTGTTTTAAGCAAGTGAAAAAGTGGGATTTCCACCTTTGTGTAATTTCTTTAAAAGGACAGCTGGTGTCTAGTTTTGTCTTATTTGTAAAACCTTCCACGTATTCATTGGCCTTGTAATGATGCGATGAAAGCCGAAGGGAGGAGGTTTTAGAATTAGGGTACACTTGTCAGCCCAAGAGGCGCTTTGTAAGATTATAAATAGAAGGTTAGAGGGAATAGAGAAGGACTTTTTGGAAGGGAAAAGAAGCTTCTCAGCTTGTACGAACTATTTTGTAATTAGCTCTGTGGAAGCGATTTTGCCTAATAAAGAGCCTGAGGGAGACATTTGTTTTTCCTGAAAATGGATGTTGGATGTTTGCTAGATTATTCTTGTGGTGTTCATATCTTGCAGTGAGATCTTTCTTTGCTATTTAGAATTATTTATGTGTGTTGAATGAAGTTGCTTTTTTTTGTGCAGTGATGTTTCTCCTAACATGAGTAATAGAATGTTTTCACATGGATTAAAAGCTGTGTTTTATATCTGTAATCTCTCGTTGTAGATGTATATTTGTGATTTAATGGCTATCTATTGATCTTTAGATATTTCCCTCAGCACATTGGTCATATTTACAGTTTGCTCCTTGCAGGAATAGATTAGATTTAATTCAGTCTTAGATATAGATTTGTTTCAAGCTCTGCATTTAGATTAAATTAGCTTAGGCACTTGCATATCATTTTAACAATAAAATCAAAAAATCAAAAAAGAACGGTGGATCGGGCCATAACCGGTGTAAAAGAAAGGAAATCTGACGGTAGCCGGAACCGCTAATCGGACGGATTCCCCATACCAAACGGTGGACAATCTAATTGAGATAGTTTATCGGGGAGAATCCCTTTCTACTTGATGCTGTGATCTTCGAGGCATCAACAAGGTGGTGAAGTAGAAGAAGCATTACATGAAGAGGATCAAAAGTCACTCCCAAGTGACTCTGAAAAATATGAAGAACCATCACATGAGCATGAAGAATATTCCATTGAAAACACTGAAGATCATTATGAGACACACTCCACTTTGGACATGAATCAAAGAGCATCTACTGATGGATGCTTGAACTATGAAGGAGTACCTACTGATGGGTGCTCACACCTCTATGTTGGTGACATAGAGATCACTTTTGAAAGAGTTGCTGCAATCCAAATTTCCATTAATCATGAAAATGAAGGCCTTGTAGTAGTTGAAGAAGAACCAAGATCAACTTCCCCATCACCACTTGAGCTTAATAAAGTTGGTCCAAGTAGAAAGTACAAAGAAGAGGAGGTCCCTCTACAAGAGCCTCTTTTTCTTGAAGGATCATCAAAGATGAATGAAAATAAGATCCAAGAGACCTTTAGCACACTCCATGACACTCAAGCATTGGTGTAAAATTCTTGTTGGAGAGTTTCTTCATTGAAGGATCCACCCTTCCTTGAAGACATGGAAAATATTCAAAGAGAAATGTGCAACATTGAAGGTAATGTCATGTCTTTGTTTTTTGATAGAAACAATTTGGTTGAGATTAATGAATGGTTACATGGAGAATACTTGAAGAAGAATGAGGATATTCATAAGCTCGAAATGCAAAATGAGCAACTTCTTGATAGGTTTCAAGATACTTGTTCTTTCGCCTATGTTTTAGATTGTCAATTGGTAGATATCTTGGATGTTTCTCATGACATGATGGATCATGAGAAACATGGAAACTTGTAGGTGCTTGATGTGTTTGAAGATGAGCTTGATGAGAACCAAGCACTTGTTGTGGTGGAAGAGGAACTTGAGTCGCCTGTTGGAAATAGTTACACAGTTTTTGAAGAAGTGTATGATTCCACTACCTTGGAACCAACCTATGAGGAAATTTTAGCACTTTTCAGGGAGGTTCATGATCCTACCCTTATGGAGCATTCACATGATGACACTTTTGCATTTTCTGATCATTTGTGTGACTTGGTTCATTCTCCTACATCCTACACTTCCATATTTTGTAGCATTCATCCTATTGAAGTATGAGTGAAATGTTTATTTTTGAAGGTGCCACATGAGGAGTATAAAAATACTATCTCCCCTTTTGAGGATGACCTGACTAGAGCACTTTATTTTTTTCATTTGCAGCAACATCCTTTGTTACTTTATGATGGTTCACATATACATGGATGGACTTATGATGTTCACTTGAGTCACTTGAAGACTCATGATTTTCCTTCATCCTAGCTTAGTTCAATTGATGTTGGAGGAACTTCATCCAATACTTGCGTGAAGAGATATATGATTGGAGAAAATTCTTATTGGCAGCAACATCCTTTGTTATTTCTTGGTGATACAGATATTCATGGATGCACAAATGGTAGCTCTGTGAGCCCCTTGAAGGCTCATTGTTTTCTTTGCTCCCTACTTGGTTCAGATTTTAGTGGAGATTCTTGTTATCACATATATAGTAGCCGGGCTACCATACATTATTTTTCTCATTCCAGTACACTATTCAGCCAGTTCCCTTGCATTGGAGATGCCGAGATGAGCATCTATATTGGATCACTATCAGATTGTGGACAGCAGTTGTATTCCCCATGCCATGACTGAGTTTCAGGACACTCAGAGAGATAACCGATGTAGCCATTATATCATTTGTACAGAGCAGACAGTAGTGCCCAGAGTTACAGCAGCAGTCTCAGAGGACAGAGGATGGTACAGGTTGATGTGCATTCAGGTATATGACTCAGCAGGTATATCATAGTGTTATGGTTATGTTGCTTTTATACTTATTCTTATAGCATGTCCTAGCACTTAGTGTCATGATCTGGCGATCATATAGATATCTGGACCTGGTTGATCTATTATATATATTATACTATCCTTACTCAGACTTAGAAGTTCACTATTCATACTCATTGGTACATACCCTCCTTAGGGAGAATAGAGGTGATCATTACACCATACTCTGGCTTGCTAGTGTTGGCTCCATCATTTCATTGTCTTCATCCATCCATGGCCTACCTTTTAGATTATCACCTTGACTTACTACTTGACTAGTGGCATGGAGGACTTTTCCCCACCGTAGCCTCTGTATTGGATGAGCTTCCCTGTTTATTGTGTCTCGGCTCTGAGTTGGTGACAAAACTTACCTATGGTGAGTTGGAGTTCCTTTTGAATTCCCCCTAGTCACTAAAGTTGTGTTGGCTAAACCTGAAACCTTTAGTGCTGCCATCAATACAAAATCTGGAAAATGAAATGCTATATCTTGTATGAAAAGCCCATTCATGCAATGTGTTTCTAAACACACATGAATGAGAGGCATGCCAAATGAACATGGCAATGAAAATAAAATGTTGTATCTTTTGGAAAATAAATACCTAGGTAAACAAGCTGTCCATGACACACCTAGAAGTGCTCAGGTAAACAAGTGCCTTAAAAACACACCTGCAGCAGAAAGCCTAAAGAAAAAATGTAAATCTATGCAATGTGTTTGTAAACACACATAGATCAAGGCTATGGAAACTTCAGGCCCAAAAATCAATGGAACTTAAATGCTATATCTAAACAATTGCTGGCCTTATTTGTATTATGGATTGTGCGCATCTGTGAAGGTGAATAAACCCTCTTTAAACAACTCATCCATTTGTGAGACACCGCCATTCCCTGTGTTATTGCTCATTCAGTATATACTATGGTGTATTCCCTTTCCCTTGCCAAAGTGTCACAAAGTCAAGACAGTTAAGTCATCCCTTAGCCTAGCCAAGTTAATTTAGCCTTCACCCTTCACTAGCAAATTGATCACAACTATGAAGTGAGTATGATCCTGAAAGTCTAGTCTGAGTAATAATAATAATTAACGACACTATATATTTGGATTTAGATCGCCAGTCATGATTACTCTGTGTTATAATTGCTATTTGAATAAATTGTAAAGCATGTATTAACCTTGATACTTTTCAGCAGCCTTGGATGATGGACTGAGTTATATTTGGTCTTGGTTGGACCTAGTTTGACCATGGAGGACCATGGGACATGAGATGTTAGACCTTATGATGATATGGATAGATGATATATGGTCTATGTACACATACAGGATGATTCTATGCAGCAGCTACAGGGTTATGATGATGATTCTGGGGTTACAGCAGTGTTTGTATATGTACAGCGCATTATTATTGGCCCTGTTCCGGTATATTGGATATTTATTTTGATCATGCAGAGACTCATATGGTGTATGAGTACACATCTTGGATAGATTTGGACCTTCTGAGTCCAATGGGACAGTTTGTTTTCAGTTCCGGGCACTTACAGTGATGATTGAGCCTCAGTAGGCTGTCCCAGTGCAGTTTTGGTCTATTGGAGGCCCTGTCGGAGCAGAGATGACTTTTATCCGGTTGACCTAGGGCGCTGATGATGGAGGGGGTGGTCCAGCCACTTGTTTTTACCATATTACCCCCCTTCCGGACACATTGGTGCCCTCACCTTGACAGCGCCAGCACTCCAGGAGGCTGTTTGGGGCAGTTTCACGCTTCCCGAGGCATTTCAGGATTGGTAGAAATGGCTATTGAGGAAATAGATTTGGGCTACTGAGGCAAAGTTATGGCATGGGATGATCAGTGATGATAGATCGGGACCTTCCACACCTTCTCCAGCAGTTTCAACTTCATCGGGGCCCGCATCCATCATTTATGGCACTTTCTGTGGATTTTTTGAGGTCTTTTGAGGACCACGACTTCACTATGGAGGCACGATTTGGTACATTCTTGATTATTTATTGGTTATTGTGCTATGGGGATTGACCAAGGAGGGATAAAATTACCCCTTGGACCCACCATAAGCCTCTTATGATATTGCATCATCATGATTTGGTGGGATTCCCCTCTTCTAGGGCGATTTTGTCCACTTATATTATATTTTATGTGTGATCCATGTATTATGTTGTTGAGCTCATCTCAACCATTGATTAGACATTTGTATCTTTTAATCTTAGCCACTCATTCAAAAAGTGGTTAGGGTTTTGGTGCCTCTCCTTCCTATTTAAAGGAGAGAGCCTCTCATTGTAAGGGGTCTTTGGCTCTTGGATTATTGGTATAGAAAAATATTCTTGTGGAAATTCTTGTGGTCTCCTTTGCATCTGGTGTTCTTAGATGGTGATTGGAAAGTCTATTGCAACCTAGCATTTGGAAATTGTGGTAAGATCTATCTTTTTTTTGGAAATCATTGTTTGTCTACAGGAGGGCGACTTCAACAAGGGCGATTTTGCAAGGCTTCTTCAAATCGACTTTCTTGGCATTCGCTTGTATCAGGGGGTTATCATTAGCTTCATTGTGATCTATGCTATCTTCCTGTTACTTCTTTTGTGGCATTAGTCTTATCTCTTGATGCATCAAATCTGATATTGTTGACGTTTGTTGTGCAGGAGAGAGGGCGCATTGGCTTCTTGGATCAAATCGACTTGCATAGAAACTACCTCAAAGCTTCTCAAATTGATCGGGTTTGCATAGATCATCATCATCAAGGCATCTACAAGGTTACCCAGGTAAGATCCACAGGTTTGTTTCTCTTTCCTTTATCCAATCCATTGGCATAGCTCATAAATTATTAAAACCCTAAATATCTTAAAAACCCCATTTTACATTTTCTCAGATCTACTTAGATCTAGTGGGTTGTTGGGCATAATATTGAAAACCCACCTCTATAGCATCCACGGCATCCCGGATCTATAGTTTGGTGAGGATTGGCTTCCGTTTGACCCCTCTCCCATGCCAACTTAGCTTCTCCCAAGCAAGGCGCACTTCACTGATTGAGCAGGTTGACCTAGATCTAGGTGGTGGGTGTTTGAGATTTCACTTGATTTGACATCTACACATCAAATAACATACACCCAGGTTGTCACTTTCCTGAAATTCACCTTGTGGGCCCCATTCCACATTTTAAGGGATTTAATCCCCATTTTGGACCACTTGGAACACTTAAACTCAGATCTACTAAGATCTAACCGTTGTATTGCCACGAAATTATAGATCCATACTTCTACCTGACCGATCTACCCGGATCTAAAGTTTGGATGCCATCCGACTTGTTTTGACCCACCTAACCCCACTTTTAGGCCTCCTTGGGCAAAGTCGCACCACCTTGGAGAAGTGAGTTCACTCACTTCTAGGAACTGGGTACTTGAGATTTTTGGAGATTTGAAACTGGAATAATTCAAAACCTAGGTCTAGACTATCACTTTGTCAAATCTTGCCTTGGGGATTGCATTCCTTGTTTTAAGGGATTGTGGTCCACTTTGGTCAAACCTAGATCTAGATACATTCATCCATCAAGACTTCTATTGCCCACTTGTCCCAAGTACTAGGAGTCCTAAACCACAAGTCAACCATACTTTGACTCCACTTCCCAATTCCCAAGGCACTGGTTTCTTTCCAAGTTAATTCAACTTTCCTAGATTGTTGGATTAACTTGTGGTTTGACCTATGCATGGTGAACTAAACCCTTGAAGCTGTCATGTATCATGGTCAAGCTTGTCACTTGTACTAGTTAGCCCCAATACAACCCTTAATTACCCTGCATTGGACACAGTTCCCAAGGCAGTGGATCATCCAACATTGAACTAGTACACTAGCCCTAGATCTCACTACAAACATTATAAGTCACTATTACATCAACTATGAACCAAAGCTATACCTATTGAACCCCCACTTGGCTTGTGACTTCATCTTTAGGTCTAGGATAAACCATACACCTAACTTCACTTGGAAATACCCTGATTTGGTGTCTTGGTTTTGATCTCTCCTGTCGGGAGTAGATCGGGTCTCCCCCTTTGTTGTCTGGGCTAGATAACATAAAGTGAAGGTTGCCTCGACTGGCGTGACAACCATATATTGGAGGTCGAGGTGATCGTGGTTGCACCTTTTGAGTTGCCCTTCCCTATTGCCATCCATGACTGGATCCATCCATAGGGGTAACTACAGTTTAGGTGATAACAATTCTTAATTCACTTCTTGGATGAAAAAATACATGGCTGATTATTTTGATGCATCTTACATTATTTTGGAGTAGCATTATAAGACATGGGATCCTCACCTATGTCATCGGAGCAAATTTTATTGGTCACTTGATGCTTGTATGCACTTGGAAAGTGGTGGTCTACTTACTTGGAGGTATAAGCACTTTCATGATTCTTTGATGAGGCACCTCCTTGATGTGCATTTTTATTATGTTGTTATGTACTTTGATGATATATCTTTTGTACTTTTGATTTTTGGGAAAATACATACAAGGAAATGGGATCCAGGAATTCTCTTTCTTGATGGTATGGGTTGGAGAGCACTCATAATTGTTGGAGTGCAATACAAGCAATGGGACCCTAGGATAAATTTTAGTCTCATTGGTTTCAATTTTTTTGAGGAAACAAGTAGTATGGAAGATTGGGTCCCCAGTTAATAAGGTGATTGTAATCAGAGTAGTGCAGTAGCAAGCATGGTGGTTCCTCTCTAAAATTTTCATGGAATCTTGAAGACTCAAAGTTGGGCAACTCAATGGCAACTTCAAAAGATTATACAAATGCATGAAAAAGGGTTTCCAAAATATGAAAGAGGTAAAGAGTAATTGTGAAAACTTTGTTTTGATGGATTTAATTATTATTTTGGTGTTTAGTGGTGATGTCACATGGGATACCAATATGAAAAAGAAACCCACATCTCCTTGCTTTTGGAAACACACAATTGTAGTACATGAGTGCCACTACTCAGAGTTTTGGAAGCAAATTTTTGGAAAGAAAAGAAAGCAAGTTCTTCAACATCCATGTCTGACATTGCTTGAGGACAAGCAATATTGGGAGGGGAGGATTTGTCATGTCCCCAAATTTTTCATTGGGTCACAATGGCCTAAGCCACTTGGCCATATTCATGATAGTTTGTCTAATTGATGCTAAGGGCCAAATAATTTCCAAGCATGATGTCCAAGTTAGTAATAAGGTAAAATTAGATCCAAATGGACAAGGTGGGTCACATTAAGAGAAAATTCCCAATTAAAAGTTTGTAATATCTCCATCCAAATGAACTATCATGGAGCAAAAGTACTAGTTCCCTAGGTTGGGGGTGGAAGCATTAAAAGTTGGAATAAAGGAGATACAAGACCCAAAATGACCTTATACTTACAAATTCACATTAAATAGATCAATTAAATAATAATAAAAATAAAATAAGGTGGCATTGGATCATGAGGGCACATAAGAGATTGTGGGACCCACATGTGGCAAGATTCCCCACTACACTTGGCATCATTCTCTCACCAATTCGAGTTCAATATGAAGGGTAACATACTTGGGGGAGTTGAAGAGGTATTATTCATGGTATGAATGATGTAACGTAGAATTGGGGTGGAAGAGTAACTCCCATGGAAGAGGAAGAGGCATCTTAGAAGAATTGTGACACTTGGAGCTAGATTCCCTAACTCCTATGACAACAATGATGAAGATTCTATGACATGACAAATTTTAGACCTGATTGCTGAAATCTTATATATATGAAATGTCAGGGATAAAAATAGCCTCTAAGAGGGCGCACAAGGGGAGTTATGGAATCCATTATTCCCCCATTCGAATTGATGGAAGAGGAGAGCTAGGAAATGTTGGACAAGTGGCATTCATGGGAATCTCTCCGTAATTCAAGTTGGGATGAGTCTCTTGGAGGGAATTAGAGCTAAGCAGGCCTTAGGAGGTTAATAAAATACAATAAGAAAGAAGGACACTCGATTTTTATCATTTCTCATTTGCAAAAAAATGGAGAGCTTAGCTTGTCCTTGCAAGGTGGATGTTTATCCTTCTTTCCTTAGAACCAATTTCGAGGGTGCAAGATTCTCATCCTAGTTGGTTGATGGAGAGGCCATTCAGACCTTTTAACAGAGTTTCATGGAGATGTTTTGATGCAGGTTCATACCCCAACTGAGTTTGAGTTCATCTTCTCTCATTCTTCTCTATGCCTATTCTACTATATTTCATCAATGTCATGTAAATGTGCAAGGGCGCACTTGTTGTTGCATATAGTTAGTGAAGGACTGTTATTTCAACTTCATGGACATGTTAGCTACTACATATATCTGTAATAATCATATCATGAGATCCACAGCTCGAAACATTATGTATTTCAAGTGATATTTACATTCAAGGAGGAGATTCGAGCCATTTTCCCCATAGCTTTTGCATAGTGCACTTGTTGTTGCATATAGTTATTGAAGGAATGTTATTTCTACTTCATGGACATGTTAGCTGCTATATATCTCTGTAATAATCATATCATGAGAGCCACAGCTCGAAACATTATGTATTTCAAGTGATATTTACATTCAAGGAAGAGATTTGAGCCATTTTCCCCATAACATTTGCATAGTGATATTTGAATGATATTGTACCTATTTTATATCAGAGTTTGTTGAGTTATTTATCATGTTATATGTTGTATATGAAGTTAACTTGATGACCCAAATGATGTGTGCAGACCTCTGAAGTGTTACTATGGTTTATGAAGAAATTTGGGACTCCTTGCCCACCAATTTCATCTCAAAAACTAGACTCTAGAAGTTGTTGTTCATTAGGATGCCTATTCAACCCTAAAACCAAATATAATGTTGCACATATATTTTTCCTAATGTCCTATAACATATACAATTCTCAGACCAAGAATTAGTGAAGGCCGTTTAGTGTTTGGAAGAGCATCTGATGGAAGACCTAGGGGGGATCTCCACTTCTCAAATTAACTAGTCTTGCTCTGAAACTTCTTCCCATGCAATTTGCAGACCATGGATGGGTATATAAGTTGTTTGGATGCCTGATAGGTGTGTTGATATGTCCTATTCCCCATCAATACCTTCCTTCCCAAATTTGAAATCATTTAGAGGTGTTTGGAACCAGTTGTAAACAAAACCCTAGATTCAAAACAAGGTGAATCCAAGGACTTTCCTTTGAAGAGACATTACATAATTGTATGTTTCCAATATATAAAATCATTACTATTATTTAGTTATAAATAATAAATTATTTAACACACATCAATATCTCACGTCCTCTTCCATCAATCTTACTTAAGGGAGGGAACATGAACTAAATCCAGGCTTCCAAATTTAGCCCTATCATCATTTTACGAATTCATAACAAATGAAACATGTGTGCATATGCATAATCCAAGTAAACACAACGGAAATAAATTGCAGGCTCAACACAATAGCCAGTCCTCAATGGCTTTACGTGATCTATGAAGTTTCAGACAAACTTCATCTGATACAGTTTCCTCCAAACAAAAATTAGGGTTTGCAAAAATTTGCATTAAAAATTATTTTACCTTCAAAAGCAAGGCTTAAATTCAATAGCGGAACACTTGAAGCTCCACGCAATTTCACCACTAGTCATCAATTTCTCCACAGCATCCATGAGATCCAAGAATGGATCACTCCACTCACAGCCTTGCAACAACTCCACGAGCAACTCTACTTTCAGGTTGAACGTAACTTTTGGTATGGTCGCGGCTCTTATAAATGGGAGAGTCGCAACTCTTAATATGGGCAGTGGACACAACTCTCAAATAAAACAGTGGACGCAGCTCCCAAGTAAAACAATGGACGTAGCTCACAAGTCTCACACAAAACGTGGAGTAGTCTACAAGCTTCAGGCAATCTTCAAGCTTCAAGCATTGAGCAATCTTCAAGCATCAAGCAGTCTTGATCCAACCTTATGGGCCTCTCTCACCCAAAGTGAATGAATATATTCGCAGCAGGATTAACACGATGGAGGCAGAAGGGACATCAAATTGGTCTCGATGGAGGCAAAAAGCATTAACCCTACAGGAGAGACACGGTAACTCCAGGCAGATCGGGATGCACATGCAAAAGGAGTAATTTGACACATAGGAATCTTGCAGAAGGTAGGCCTAAGAGCCCGAGGAAGGGCACAGATTCCAAGAGATTCATTGGAGTCTCCAAAACTCCTCATATTTCACTTATTGTAATTGTCTACATATTTACATTATTTACAATATAAATGAAATCATAATCCCAAAAGATTAGATTTCCAATAGTGAAGAACCCCAACCACCCAAAGATGAACAACAGAATGTATAGATTTAATCATCCAAGTTAGAAGTTCCTCCTAGAAATTGAAAAAACAACCCCTTGCAACTTACCTCCTTTCATTCAAGAATGAAAGGAAATCCATCAAAAGTATATGAAAAACATAGTTCTAGATATCATGTTTTTATAAGTAGAGGATTCTGTTTGTGTAATTAGACATGGTGAAATTTCTCGTCCTCTTTCCCTACATATAAAATGAAATCACTAAACATAACAGCATACATGCAACAACTTTTCGCAACGTAGTTATAACATCTACTTGCTCTATAATCTCCACCGAGTAGAGAAAAAATGATATTTTAGTGTAAAAGGAAAAGTTTGAAATAGTTAATTCCATATTTATTGTAAAGTTGGAGGTAGAATGTAAGCCATACAACTAATGAATGTCATTTAGACTTTGGTTATACCTAGCGTATCAAAAATAGCAGGTCCGAGCACCAAATATGAAGGTGAAAATGCAAATAAGCTAAACATAAAGGATTCTGCAAGAGTAGAAGGAAGTCCAAACGACTTGACCTGACCTAGTAAGCGGCATCAAGTGTGTAAAATTAAAAATACTAGCATAAAATGTTTACAATTAAAAATCTTTAAAAAAAGTTACTTGCTGGGGCTCGGGGGCATATCGTGATGCAGTGGAGGCAGAGAAAAGGGGCTGTAAGTAGAGCTGCCTTTGCGCATTTCTTGCGTGCTGTGAAGAGCGGCCATGATGCTTCTGGATAACTCGTCCTGCCCCAAATACTCTGCCGCTTCCCCCTCACTTCCTTCTTCCTGCTCGGTTTCATCCTCTGTTCCTTCTTCCTCCTCCGTTTCCTCATCTGTTCCTTCGTCCTCCTCTCCAGAAGAAGAAATTAGGTTATGAAGAGTTTCCTCGCATTGCTTGACGAGCTTGAACAGAAGATCCATGGTAAAAAAAGGCTGCTCTAAAACCTTCTGAATGAACGCCAGACGCGAGATTCCGCCGGTTCTTTTGTCGTATTTCTTTGTTATTTTCACCAAACCTGATAAGGGTAAGGGTAACAGGAAGTATCAATTTGCAGGCTTTCCAAGTAGAAAACAAGATTAAAACGAGGTTTTCGATATTTACCAGTGAAATTCAAAATGCTGTAATTCTCCAAGAGAACCATTTCGCCGTGAAATTTGACAGCATCATGGCAGACTTTGATCATATCGTGCTTACTGCTGGGATCGACGGTATTCCTCACCTTTTCAATTCTCTCCTGCAATTCCTGATCGCAAAAAACCGTTTGAGACGTGCGGGATAATGATGCGGTGGAAAATTTTGTAAAGTAACTGAGAGTACCTTTTGACGGACGATGTATTCCTCTTGCTTAGCCCCGAAGAATGCGTTAAACTTCACAAGCTCCGGATTTAGCAGCTCGATGAAATCGAACTCAGTCGTTGACGATATGTCTTCGATATCGTTAAAATCATCGTCTGGATTGGAGCCACTGCTTGAACAGTCGTTTGAATCATCAATTTTAGCGAAAGAACAAGAATCGTTTCTTCTTTCCGCTACAGATTCCGGCGATCCCTGCGATTCGATCCTTGGCCTCTGAAGAACTACTCCTGACGTCGCGTCTTCGGCTTCCTCTCCTACTTCTGAAGGAAAATTTAACTTCAAACGTTTCTTAAGTTCTTTGTACGACAGAAATTGATCTTGCCATCCAGGTGGAGATTCTTTGATCTGGTTCTTGAGAATTTTCCAGAATTTCATTTTGATCGTTGGCTTAAAAGATTTCCGTTGAAGAAAATTTTGTTTTTTCGATCATTTCCGCAAAAATGGCTGCATTTACCAAAAATCGAAAACCCTAGGCCCTTCAAAAGAGAATTGTACGAGTATAACTACATATATGATCTGAGGCAGATTAAAAAATATAACTGCATTTATAATCTGATGAACTTACAGAAACACCTCAGATATCCCCGAAGTTTCAGCAATAAAAAAAAGATCAGAAATTCATCATTACCTCTGAAATGGGTCTAATCACAAATGCAATTCCATCCATTTACGAAACAAAGATTAGATCGGAGGAAGCTCGCTCTGTAAATTAATCCTCATCCACCGTATTCAGATTGCGACGGGCAGAGAGAACAAGAATTGCGGGTCAATATTCTCGGAAGGTGCGAGCAGGAATCGCGGGTCAATACTCTTGGATGCTTTACGCATATTCCATATGCTAATGTTTTAAACGCATATTCTCCTGAATCTTCCTTGCAGGTTGAAATGTTGCACCTAGACGTACATCACTAATTTTCATTACTCCACCGACTTGATATTCTTCCACCCACACATTACTCATTTCTTTGTATATGATATATACTGAAGCATAAGAAGCCATCACCCACCCATCACCATCGAAGCATAAGAAGACATCACCATTGTGAAACATATCTTAAATTTGGGTAGTGGATCCCTGCATGGTTAGAATTTGATAGGTAAAATGTTTGTCATGGGTCAATTTGCTCATCAAATACGGTTTACATTTCAAACTTCTAGTTAGAAAAAGCAAAAGAAACTGTGAAAACATCCCTATATAGTGTCGAAACCATTATGTAGAAATTTTTCCAAATTCCTACCTTGGTTTCATGTAAAATGTTTGAAAAGTGTAGTGTATGAATTTCACATTTTTTCATGTACATATGTTTATCCATTAAAAGGATGTGATGTAACCCTTTTTTTATCCTGTTCATGTGTGACTTAGATTAGTTTTAACATGATATTCACCACTATCTTTTTGTGTTAGATCTCTTTCTTTGAGTTTCCTCTGCCTTAGCTTAGATTTATAAACTCTTAAGGATGTCATATGCTTAAGTGGAATCCCTTGCCACTCTTCCTCTCCTAACCTTTGGCTCTTGGTCCTTGGTTTGTTTCACTTCAACCTCGAGTGCTTAATTGGGGCATATTTTACAATATGGGTGGTTCAACGTGGGGTACAAACCATTGATTAGGTCTATAGTTACTTACGATATCTCATTACATGATCATGATAGTGCAAATCCCTTTGTTTTTTTCTATTTACAGGATAAAGAAGTCAAATCTTCCTTATCCCTCCCAATCTCAAGGCATTAAGTGACCACAAATTTCCTCATTGTATTGTAGCTATGTTTCACAACTCACGAAATAAGAACCTAGTTTAGGGGGAAAACTCACAATATAATATGAGATGCTTGTGGTACAATGAAACCTTGCACTAAGTGATTTCTCTCTAAGGGTCATTTTGTTGTTCACTTATGTCTTGAAGTCAATCCTTTGCCTATTTGTAAAATTCAATTTCTCTATGTAAAGTCTCTTTGAATGTTCCATCTTTGAAACCCTATCTTGTACATACACACTTGGATTGGTGTCAAATCTTGATCTAGCTTCCTAATTATTTTTCCATGTTCTTAGGATGTTTGATCTGTCTTCTATAACACCTCAACATAGATTTCTTGTTATTAGTTTGGCTCCAACCTTGCATGCTTTTTGTCTCATCCTAGGCCATCTCAAAAGCCTTAGTCTTCTCATACCTTGGATCATTTACCCCTACAACCTCAAGGAACGTCCCAATAGAGTTATGGAAAGGGAGGTATCAAACCCTTTTGAGGAACTTTGTTGTGACGGAAAGTGTCACAATTCTAACAAGTAAGGTGTTTTCCTAGGTGACTCGGTTAGGTTCATCGACAGATAAACAAAATCAATTACTTCTACTTTTCCCTTATTAACATAGTTTGTCCAATGGCTTTATCAAGTTGGATCCTTGTATTTCGGTTCCCGCTCCAAAGTATTATGAACATTCCTACACACAAATACACGACGCACCTTCCTCATTCTTTTAACAAATAGTAATCATGCATAAAGAAACTAACCTATTCATCGATCCAAAACACACGACACATATTCTTGGTGGGGGGCGGGGGGGAGTGAATTGCTTTGTATTGATTACTAAGAAGAATATGGTGCTGACAATCCTTTGGTAGTGTGTGTTCTAGTCCCTTCTCAATATTCTGAGTTGCCTCCCTAGCCCTTATCCTCAATTGAAAAGCTACGAACAATGGAAGCATTCTACTCTCTGATGTACTAATGCTCTTCAACTTTTTGTATAAACTATGCACCATAGGTGTATTCTACAATTATGAATTAAGTCTAATCTAGGTGATGATTACAAAGTGCATGCTTTGCATGCACTACATGTCCCTTCCATGCAAAATTGAACTTCAGTTTTCTTTATTGCTCACTTCTAGTGCTTCTTTTTCCAAATTTAAAACCTTGGTTGTGCTTTATGGGAATAATGTAGTGACCATATGACTGTGGTTGTTCCTTTATGGTTCAAGGTCGTGACCGATCACCCTTATCCTTCAGAAAAGTAGCTACCAAGTTCAAATTAGCTACAAATATGTAGTGTCCCCTCCTACCATATCAGCGTGATAGGGAGGACGTGGTGCTCAATCCGGGCAATTAGCCCCAAAACGTTTGAATTAAAAAAATTGATGCAAAGAACTGTATCCGTGCATGCTATGGAAAACGACGGTAATCAAATAATTGCTATTGATCTCTAACACACATTCAAGATTCTGTGACAGCCATGAAATAAAGATCTGTGCAGAATTATACAAGATCATATGGAAACGCATAATCATTTTAATACACAGCGGAAGCAAATTTATTAACAGATCCATGATACATTCAAAATATTCATCAAAAGGGTAATTGCAAATTTAACACAAGAGAATACTTATCTTATGCAAAAGTAGTCCCACGCAACTGGCTATGCAACTGCAACGTTCCACCCAACCGTAGGCCAGTGTGCTCCTCAATCTCTCAGCACCACTGCCACCCCCGAGCTGGGCATGATCTCTACAAGGAACCAGGGAACAACAGACTCACACATAGCCAAGCATACACCAAGATGAGCCAAGCCAATCTACAATTGGGTTTATCAGGCTGCTAGGAGATGGAAAGGGAGAGTTGCTAAGCTAGTGAGCTCTAGCACAGAGCCAGGGATAACCTTGCAAGATCTATCTAGCTTGGCACCCACAATACCTACACACCCAGCACAAGGAAGTATTCTTTTCACTGCTGTACAATCCCTCAAGCCATACCTTCCTTATCTAGTGCTCTCAAGGTATGCATAGAAGAGTAACCCAAGCCCTCTTGATCTTCTTGAGAGGTTGTCTCCCCCACTAGGTTTATCAAGCCACTTCTGTCCACTACCACTCCAGAACTTCAACTCACAGATTCAAAACAAAATGAGGATGCACACAACAGCATAACACAATTATGGGGCAGGATAAAACGTTTTTATAGTGAGATGCATGAGATGGGGTTTCAGCTAACTCAGAAAAACGTGGGAACTCATGAAAACGAAAATGAGAAGTTGGGGAACAACCCTGGGAAGCTAAATCCATTTTTAGTAAAACGTCTAGGGTCAATTCGGGGCAAAACGACCTCCCTCCTAGTCCCCAATTCGTGGCCTTCCTCTCCCAACTATTATACAAGGCAAAAACGACTCCCAGGCATGGAAAAATGCAGGATTTAGATGAAAAACGTATATGGAAAGACCCAGCTAACTCCCACTGCGTGAATGAGTGAAGACTACGTATTCAGAATGGCTTTGGGCACCATTTCGTGGGTGATTTCTTGCCCAAGGAGACAAAACACGAATTTCCAGGTTGATGGCTTGCCCATGCACGAAATTGGCTGCCATACTTCTTCATTTCCAAGGCATTAACTGCCTTAACCAATTTCTTGGAAGAATTAAATGATTGGGTGCATGAGACAAAATGGGTAGTTGGTGGTTTATGGGTTTCCCCATTGACACATGGATTAACACCATTGGCTCAAGGGTTTGAATAATTTCCCTCCCTTTTCCTTGTAGAGTCATGCCCCATCTCTTTTGTTGCATTGCATAGCCGGTTGTGGGTTTTTCATTGAAAATTCATAATTACATGATGTCTTATATACATTGTGCCCATCTCGCACAACAACCATAGGCATCTATTTTTAATTTCCGATACATGAAACGCTAAATCAACGGTGGGGCCTTGGCCTTGAGCTCCTCACCATGATTAATTACAATATTTACATCATTTACGATTTAATACAAAGGGGGTCAAAATGGGGACATTACATTCCCCTCCCCTTACATTAGCACTGTCCTCAGTGCTCATCAGAATTGAACAAAAATGGATATGCCACCCTCATGGCATCCTCCAGCTCCCATGTAGCCTCATCGGGACCGTAGTGCTTCCATTGCACCTTTACCTGTCCAATGGCTCGGTTCCGGAGCAATGTTACTTTCTTGTCTAGGATGCGCAATGGATCGGTTTGGAATTCTCCCTCGGGTTCCACCTGGATCACATCCCAATTAATCACATGGTTAGGATCATGTACGTATTTCTTAAGCAAAGAGACATGAAAAACATTATGAGCTTTAGTGCTAGTAGGCAATGCAAGTCTATATGCAACTGGTCCTATTCTTTCGAGCACTTCAAATGGCCCACAATATCTAGGTGATAGCTTGGCACAACTCCCAAGCTTCAAGGAACTCTTCCTTGATCTCACTCTAAGATATACATGATCCCCAACATTGAATTCCCTATGCACTCTATGCTTATCTGCATAGCTTTTCTGTCTATCCTGTGCGGCTTTTAAATTTTGCCGGATCTTCGCAACCTCTTGTTCCATTTCCTTAAGCAATTCAGGCCCAAGTACAATTCTGTTCACTGGATTGTCCCAAGTCACTGGTGTCCTACACCTTCTGCCATACAAAGCCTCATAAGGACTCATTCCCAATGATGCTTGTTGCCCATTGTTATATGCAAATTCTACCATGTGTAGATAATCCTCTCACTTGGATGGTTTGTCCATTACATACATACGGAGCATGTCTTCAAGCACCCGATTTACTCTTTCGGTTTGCCCATCTGTTTGAGGATGGTATGCGGTACTAAAGCTTAGTTGTGTACCCAAATCTGCAAAGAGACCTTTCCAAAAATTGGAAGTGAACTTGGTATCTGTTATCACACCATAGTAGCAGGGCTACTATTCTTGTACAGCAGATATCTGCACATTCCAGAGCTTACATTATTCCAGAGCATGGCTATATATTATGGATCACTCATGATCAGAGCAGTATATTATTCAGATTTGTATATGACCTTGTGTCAAGGCTGAGCCTTGAGAGTTCAGATTAGATGACTGATGTGACCACTTATCCCATTACAGTTTCAGTTCAGTGCCTAGAGATGTACTTCAGCAGTGTTTCAGATGATGCATGATGATTGCTATTATGATGATGTTGTATGATCTATGGATATGTTCTCACTGACAGTGGATTATTAGCTTGTTGATTTAGTCATGATTATAGCATGTGCTTGGTATATTATTCCTGATGTGGCAAACTATTTAAATGAACTGTAAATCATAAAATGGACAATTGCTTGCATTTTTAGGTCATCTAACAAAACTTACTGGTATTTCACCTTACATAAGACATGGTCTTTCCCGACACCAGTTGTCTGCTAGTGTAGGCTCCATATCCACTTGTCTCCATCCATACATGACCTTCCTGTTTGACTTGAAACCCTGACTTGTCTCATTTGACTTTCTGATACTGAGGACTTCCCTATTTTTCTACCTCTGTGTTTGGACCGCATCCCTGTTTATTCGTTGTCTCGGCTCTGAGTTGGTGACAGAACTTGCCTTTGGTGAGTTGGATTGTAGGCCTAAATCATTCTGGTCGGTTGTCCCGATGTTTGGCATTGGCTCGAACTCCCCCTAGTCACTTAAGATGTTGTTGGCTAAAACTGAAAGCTCATGTTCTACCTGTGGAAACTAAATGAATTCGCCCATGGAAACAAAAAAAAAGGGCAAGAGCAATGAAAATCTAAAAAAATACTCCTCGAAGAGTATAAGAAAGGTCCAAAAAGCAATAGTTCTTAAAAGCTATATCTAAACAATTGCTGACCTTGTGAATATATAAAAAAAAACATGCCCTGGATGCAAGCTGCAACTAGTTGTGCTTCTCAGCACATCTGAAATCCGAAGGGTTATGTAGGCCAAAAAGGCCATGGAAATAAATTGAATGATCCTAATGAACTTGGATCAACTTGATGTAGACATGATGCCTAAGTTGAATAAGCACTCTCTAAACAACTTATCCATTTGTGAGGCACAGCCATCCCCCGTGTTCTTTTGTCCAACACAGAGTTTGTAGCTTCCCCCTCTCCCAGTCCAAAGTATTTTTGAGTTGAGTTAGACAAGTCAAATCCTTGGCCCAACCTTGCTCCTAGCCTTCATCCTTCACTAGCAGTTTGACCATGTCCAATGGGTGAGTTTGTCATTTGAACTATGGTGCAAGTAATTTATCATAACAACGGAATATGTTAATATAATTAATGCCACTGAATGGAATTTGTACTTTGAGCTTAGCTATGGAATGATTAAAGAAGCATTGTCTTAGTCTACTGATGTGATTTATCCTTGATTATATATATTCTTGGGATCCGTGATGATGTGGACCATGTATGATGATTATTGATGATGATTTATGGTCCCACATGTTTGATGATGATATCATATGATGGACATATGATGCAGATGATGTTTGATCCAGTTCAGCATGTTTATTATTACTTCAGATCAGCAGATTATACATTGTCCATATATGGTGGACCCTACAGCAGGCCCATTAGGGAAACCCAGGGTGTATGAGTACTCATTCCTAGTGGATTTGGGTCTTCTGGATCCATTGAGACACTTATCTTTCAGTTCCGGGCACTTCTGACAGTGATTGATGCAGTTTGACACTTGTTGACCAGATTTGGGGCTGATTTCCCAGCCTGAGCAGCAGGGGCCCCGAGAGGCCAGTTCACCTAGGGCGCTGATGATGGAGGGGGTGGTCCAGCCACTTGTTATTACCATTTATCCCCCCTTCCGGAGAGCCTGGTGGGCTCAGATGGACAGCGCTAGCACCCTAGGAGGCAGTTTTGGCACTTTCACAGTTCCCGAGGCAGTTAAAAAATGGGATAAAGTGGTCACTGAGGAAATCGATTTGGGCAATTGAGGCAAGGTTTTGGCATTTGGTTTTCACAGTGGTCTTCCAGGGTGATCTCACTATCTTCCAGTCAGTTTTCACCATGCGGGTATCTCCAGATTGTTCACAGGAGGACATTTACTGCTCGACTGTCATGGATTCTGAGGACAGTTTTGGTCATTATTATTATATTGGACATTCTTTATTATTTTATTGTGCCTTGGGGTGAGCTAGCAAGGATTTATACCTCCTAGCCCCACCATGTGCTTATTTTACCATGTCCTAGTCATCATGAGGTGGATTATTGTACTTTTTACCCCTCTAGTGGGATGACGTCACCCTCCATTGTACCATTTAGTGAGGGCGCTATTGTTATGTTGAGTGATCCATGTGATATTATGTTATGGATTCATCCTAGCCATTGATTGTATGATGAGATCTTATAATCTCAACCACTCATTTGATGTAGTATTATGAAGTGGTATAGGGTTTTGGTCTTTATTATCCTATATAAGGAGGAGACCCCCCATTGTAAAGCTCACCTTTGGAGCTCTGGAATATTGGAATAGAAGATTTTTTGTGGAGCACATCTCTCTTGCATTGTGGATTCTCTTGCATATTGAATTTAAAGTATCTCTTCTATGTATCATTGTGGATTTTGGTGTTTTTGCTAACCTTTTGACAGGAAAGTCGAATTGGAGAGAGGAGGGCGACTTTTTGAGGGTTATTGTTGGAGGGATCCACATATTCTCTCTTGGGTTGATCTTGTGACAGGGAGTATCATTATTGTATCTTCGTGACATAGTTGATGCTTTCTATTACATCTTTCTACCATTTTCATAATCATCTTGCTTGACTTGTTTCTTTGATCTTGTCTTGTAGGAGGAGGACGATTTGGCTATCTTGGAGAAGGGCGATTTGGTTGGAGCACTTGGATCTCACTCTTGAATATAAACATAGGAGAATGCTATCAACTTGCAAGGTGGCCATAAGCAATTGAGGTAAGATCTACAAGGTATGTGTCTCTTTCATCCATTCTATCTTCATTGGTCATAAAACCCTAATTAAATCAAAACCCCAATTTTGGTATTTTTTTTAGATCTACTTAGATCTACCCTTGCAATTGAAAAGATATTAAGAACCCACCTCTATAGGATCCACCCCTAGTTGGATCTATAGTTTGGTGGTGATTGGCTAAAAATTGACACACCTTTCAATGCAAAAAGCCTTCTTGAACCAAAATCGATTTTCCTAAGAGAAGCTTGTTGGGTAAGATCTAGCACATGGGTAGGTAAGATCCCACTTGATTTGACATCTAGACACTTGATTACCTATACCCATATCCTTGCTTTGGTGAAAACTACCTTGTGGACATCTCTCCATGTTTTGAGGGGTTGAAACCCCCTTTTGATCTTCTTGGTACCTTAAAACTTAGATCTACTAAGATCTACCAATTGGATTTACTTGAAACTTTGAAGGAACATAGATCGGGGTACTAACATCCCGGATCTACATTTTGGTGGCCATTGGACTTGATTTGGTCCACCAAAACCCAATTTTTGACTCTCCTTGAGCAAGTCGCACCCCCTTGATTTGTTGAGTTGGTCCACTTCTAGGAAGTGGGTGTTGGAGATTTTTGTGGATTTGGAATGCCCATGCCTTGAAACCTAGGTCTATACTGTCCTTTTGTCAAGATCCGCCTTGGGGATTGCATTCCTTGTTTTAAGGGATTGTGGTCCACTTTTGGTTATCTTTTAAAAACCTAGATCTAGTAAGATCCAACCATTGGATCTCATCCAATCCACTTGACTTGGCTTCTAGGTGTCCCGATCTACACTTTGACATCCTTCTTGACTCCTTTAGCCCATCCAACAAGGCACTAGTCCTTCTCCAAGCAAAGCGCACTCCTTGGGATTAGTGTCAAACCCTAGATCTAGTACATGGGGAATCCTAGAACCAACTCCAACTTATAGATCTAGCCTAGATCTAACCTATAGTACCATCCTCATACTTAAGTTCACCTTGCGGGTCTACCTAGAAACATTTCACACTTCCCAAGAAACTAGACCCACTTGTGTAAACAAATGGTATTATACTTAGTCATCATACCCCATCATGTGGCCTAAACCATACATAGGTTGAAACATTAACAAACTCTTACACCTCCTTCAACCATACCTTAACCCATAGGTCCACTTAGCCTTGCATTGGTTTCCGTAACTCATTACTCACCTACCCGTAGAAACCTTTGTTTGGGTCCAATCAACTGTGATTGGGGTATAGGGTCTCCCCCTTGGTCTAGTTACACCTTGACCTAAAGCGAAGAGTGCCTCGGTTGACGTGACTCCCACCTGCATTGGGAACCGTGGCATCTCTTGGGTCACCTCTTTAGTTGCCTAGCTCCTCTATCGTCCCGGATGGGATACCTTTAGGGGCAACTACAAGTTGTGTGATAACAGTATCCCTGTCAGAAATTATTACCTTAGGCAGCCCATGTAATCTGAAAATTTCCTTCATGAAAATATTTGCAATGGCATTGGCTTTATGTGTGGACTTAATCGGTATAAAATGTGCTGCCTTTGTTAACTTGTCCACCACAACCATGATGGAATCATGTTGTCTCTTAGTCATTGGCAATCCTGTAATAAAATCCATGGATATGACTTCCCATTTCCATTCTGGAATTGGCACTGGAAGCAATAAACCTGCTGGATGTTGGTGTTCACTCTTCACCTGTTGACATTCCATGCACTTAGAAATGTATTCAGTAACATCCTTCTTCATGCCTGGCCAGAAATAATATTTTCTTGCTGTAGCAATTGTTTTCTGATATCCTGGGTGACCAGAGTATGGAGCTTTATGGATCTCATCCATAACCATTCTCCTTAAATCTGCCGCATTTGGAATATAGACTCTATTCTTATAAGTAAGAAGTCCGCCTTCTTCCAAATGATAGCCCTCATACTTCTTTTCAAGGTTTGGCTGCTGCAATTTTCCCTTTACCTGCTCATACACTTCATCCTCAACCATATGGTTAACAATCTGCTGCCTCAAATCTGGTTGGCAAGTACTAAGCGCTGCCACATGCATTTCACGTACCTTCCTACTGAGTGCATCAGCCACCTTGTTTTCTTTCCTTTTTATGTGTTTGATTTCAAAATCAAATTCACACAAAAATTCCAACCATCTAACTTGCCTAGCATTTAACATTGGCTGATCAAACAAGTACTTCAGACCACAATGGTCTATCCTTAACTCAAATTTTCTTCCCATTAAGTAATGCCTCCACATCTTTAGGGCATGTACTATGGCTGCAAGTTCTATATCATGAGTAGCATAGTTCTTCTCATGCTCCTTCAACTTTCTTGACTCATAGCATATCACGTGGTTGTCTTGCATAAGAACTCCTCCAAGTCCTTGATTGCATGCATTGGTACACACCACAAAGTCTTTTTCCGAGTCTGCAATCTTCAAAATGGGTGCATTTGTAAGAAGATTCTTCAACCGCTGAAAACTTTCTTCACATCTTGGTGACCATTCAAATTTTATCCCCTTCTTTTGCAAAGAAGTGATCGAGTTAGCAACCTTGGAGAATCCCTCGATAAACCTCCTGTAGTAACCAGCAAGGCCCATAAAAGATCTCACATCAGTCACATTACTTGGAGTTGGCCAATTCATAATGGCTTCAATCTTCTCAGGGTCTACAGATATTCCTTCGTCGGAGATGATGTGACCCAAATAATGAATTTTATCTTTATAAAAGTCACATTTGCTCAACTTTGCATACAGCTTATGCTCCCTTAGTAATTGCATTGTCATTCTCAAATGTTCTTCATGTTCTTCTTCATTCTTAGAATAGATGAGAATGTCGTCTAGGAATACAAGAACAAACTTGTCCAAATACTTGCTAAAAACGTTATTCATGAGACACATGAATGTAGCTGGTGCATTTGTGAGATCGAATGGTACCACTGCAAAATCATAGTGTCCAAACCTCGTTCTAAAGGCTGTCTTATGAATGTCTTCTTCTTTGATTCTTACCTGATGGTAACCAGACCTCAAGTCAATCTTTGAAAATACCTTTGCTCCTCTCATTTGATCAAAAAGGTCGTCAATTCGAGGCAATGGGTATTTGTTCTTCACAGTGACTTTGTTCAACTTCCTGTAGTCAATACATAACCTGAGTGTTCCATCTTTCTTTTTCACAAATAGAACAGGTGCTCCCCACGGGGACACACTTGGCCTAATATATTTCTTCTCCAGCAACTCTTGTAATTGCATTTTCAATTCTAGCAATTCCGGTGTACTCATCCTGTAGGGTGTCTTAGACACTGGTGCCACTCCTGGCACAAGCTCAATTGTAAAGTCAATGTCTCTCTTTGGAGGGAGTCCTGGAATCTCATCGGGAAAAACATCCCTGAATTCTTGCAATACGTGATAGTCATCCAATCTAAGAGTTTCACTCTCTGCTGCCTCTAAAACGTGAGCTGCATACAGTTGACATCCCTTCCTATAGAACTTCTTTAGTTGCATGGCTGAAACCTGTCTAACAGAAGTCACCTTTGGAATGCCTTTTACAACCCTCGGGTTTCCTTCTTCGTCCATGCATTCAAACGTCTTGTTGTAGCAGTCAAGTTTAACCCTGTGTGCTTCTAACCAATCCATTCCAATGAGAATATCATAGGAACCAAGTGGCAAAATATTCAGATCTGTATAGGTGAATAGCCCATCCATCTCTAATGGACATTTCTCTACTATTTCACTAACTTTTCTCTTGGTTCCAGTGGCTAGTTGAACTAACCAGGATTTACTATGCTTTAATTTCTTGAAGGCACAAATCTCAACAATCCTAGGAGTGACATAACTGTGAGTAGATCCAGGATCAATCAAAATAGAAACAGATTGCTTAGCAATCTTACCTTCAACTTCAACCACAGTTGACTGATGATCTGCTTGGCGGTCTTCTACTGCTGCATAGATTCTAGGGATTGTCCTCGCCACTTGACCCACAGTTCCAGCTCCTTGGATGTTTTGAACTTGATTTGCATTCCCATTCCTATGTGGACAGTTCCTAAGTATGTGGTCTCCTCCACAACCCCAACATTGAAGTGGTTCTCTTGGCTCCTTTGGATCTCTTGGCTTGTCTCCCATCATCCTAGTCGGCTTAGTCACAACCTGTGATGGCTTCCTTTGCTGATTCTTGAATTGAGGAGGCTTGAACCCCTTCTTCCTTTGATCAAACTTTTCATTTTTCCTATCTTTCCATGCCTTATGGAATTCTGGTTTGCTCCTGTTCTGATCAAAGCAATACTTGGCTTTTCTTATGGCCTCCTCCAGAGTTCGAGGTTCATCAAACTCAATTCTATCTTTATATGACTGGGGGAGCCCACTTAGGAAACGTTGAATTTTGACCTTATCATCTCGAATATACTTGACATACCTCAGCAGCTCCAAGAACTTGTTTGCATATTCTTCCATGGTCGATTGTCCCAATCTCAGCTCATGGAACTCTTTGATCTTATCATCATAGTACCTATCAGAAAGGTACTTTTGCTTGAAGTATTTCTTGAACTGCTTCCACACGATCTTCCTCTCATTGATCTTCTTCACCTGCCTGGTGTGTTCCCACCATATAGACGCTCTTCCGTTCAAGTTGAAGATGGCTACCCTTGCCTTCATATTTCCCGAGTAATCTTGGACTTGGAAATATTTTCTCATGCCAAGAAGCCAAGCCTCAGCTTCTTGACCGGACTTTATCTCTCCATCAAATGTAGGAGGTTTTGCCTTCTTAAATTCCCCATGCGAACTGTTCTTGTAGTGTTTCTTCCTCTTACTCATGTGAGATGAAGAGCTTGAACCCTCAATGGATTCTTCAGAGTCGGATGATTCATTAGAAGATATTTCTAGAGTATATGTCCTGTCTGTAGAAACTCTTCTTGGACTACTGGCCCTCTTACGTGAATTCCTTCTAGAGCTACTCCCACCCTTTTCTGGATTTGATATCTGATGCCCAGAGTTTATTTTCCTTTGGATGTCTGTTAAACTCTGTAGCATGGCTGCATTCAGCTGATTTTGTTCTTCCTGAGCTTTAATCATCCTTTCATTATCTTCCCTACAGCTTTGCAACTCCACCCTTAGGCTCCTCATGGTGGCTGCAACATCTGGAGGGGTCTCTTGATTTCTTCTCCCATTAGATTCTGTTTCGGCATTCTCAACCTGTATGTTTTTCCCCATGGCATCTATCTCAGGCTCATAGGGATCCTGTGCATCATCCATAATGTTGATTTCTTGGCCCAACCAAGATCCAAAACTCTCTGACTATATTATCTAGAGTGATACCCTGCTATAACTGTGACTCTGTGGAATGTGTTTATCAAAACAATTGTTAGCTGCATTACATTCTCAGAATTCACAAATTACTTCATGCACGTGGGAAAAACATTACGTTGACAATTTGTCAAATCACAAACAACAACGACATATGAGGGGAAAAAGAAAAAGGGGGTCAAGGGGGCTTGCCCCCTTGTGGCTAGCAGGGCGGGTCGAGGGCAGCGCCCTCGTTTTTTCTTTTTTTTTTTAGGAAACACGCCGAATCGGGCGGTTCGCGAAATCCTGCCGCAACGGGTAGTTCGCTAAATCCTACCGCGATGGCGGTTCACGGATTGCTCCTGCAACTGCGGGGCGGTTCACGGTATGCTCCCGCAACTGCGGGGCGGCAGGCTGAAAGCTTCCGCAATGAGCGGTTCCCAGCTCACCTCCGTTGTGGGGTGCTTCACTATAGGCTTCCGCAACTGCGGGCCGGTTGGCTGAAGCCCTCTGCAACTGCGGGGCGTTTGGCAAAACCCTTCCGCAATTGCGGGGCGGTTCGGCGACGACTTCCGCAATTGTGGAGCAGTTCGCCGAACGCTTCCGCAATTGCGGAGCAGTTCGCCGAACGCTTCCGCAGTGGCGGGGCGATTTTTCGAACGCTCACGCAATTGCGGGGCCATTCGGTGAAGGCTTCCGCAGCTTCGGAGCCGTTCGCGGAATGCTTCCGGGGGTTTCGGGCGGTTCTTGCGAAAATCTTTTGCGGAACGACTTGAGGAATGCTTCCGCAATTGCGGAACGATTCTCCGAAGTCTTCCGCAATTGCGGAACGATTCGGCGAAGTCTTCCGCAGTTGCGGAACGATTCGCCGAAGTCTTCCGCAACTTTGGAACGACTCTCCAAACTCTTCCGCGTTGCGGAACGATTCGCGGAATCCTTCCGGAATTTCGGAAGAAAATTCCTTCCGGAATTTCGGAAGAGATTTCCTTCCAAAAATTCCTTTTCACGCCGACACTTAGAAAATTTTTCACTTAAAAAAATTTTTCTTCGTTGTTTCGGAGCGGTTCGCGAAATCCTTCCACAATTGCGGGAAGGTTCGCCGAACTCTTCCGCAATTGCGGGAAGGTTCGCGGAACCTTTCTGCAGTTTCGGGACGACTTCCGCAAACTGACTTAAAACAAAAATTTCCAGAAATAGACTTAAAACATAAATTTTCAAAAACGGACTTAAGAAAATTTTGAAATTTTCCCCCTGTAAATGCTATTAGGTTTGGCCCATAGAGGCCCAATGCTGCAACGTAGCTCTGATACCATAATGTAGTGTCCCCTCCTACCATATCAGCGTGATAGGGAGGACGTGGTGCTCAATCCGGGCAATTAGCCCCAAAACGTTTGAATTAAAAACATTGATGCAAAGAACTGTATCTGTGCATGCTATGGAAAACGACGGTAATCAAATAATTGTTGTTGATCTCTAACACACATTCAAGATTCTGTGACAACCATGAAATAAAGATCTGTGCAGAATTATACAAGATCATATGGAAACGCATAATCATTTTAATACACAGCGGAAGCAAATTTATTAACAGATCCATGATACATTCAAAATATTCATCAAAAGGGTAATTGCAAATTTAACACAGGAGAATACTTATCTTATGCAAAAGTAGTCCCACGCAACTGGCTATGCAACTGCAACGTTCCACCCAACCGTAGGCCAGTGTGCTCCTCAATCTCTCAGCACCACTGCCACCCCCGAGCTGGGCATGATCTCTACAAGGAACCAGGGAACAACAGACTCACACACAGCCAAGCATACACCAAGATGAGCCAAGCCAATCTACAATTGGGTTTATCAGGCTGCTAGGAGATGGAAAGGGAGAGTTGCTAAGCTAGTGAGCTCCAGCACAGAGCCAGGGATAACCTTGCAAGATCTATCTAGCTTGGCACCCACAATACCTACACACCCAGCACAAGGAAGTATTCTTTTCACTGCTGTACAATCCCTCAAGCCATACCTTCCTTATCTAGTGCTCTCAGGGTATGCATAGAAGAGTAACCCAAGCCCTCTTGATCTTCTTGAGAGGTTGTCTCCCCCACTAGGTTTATCAAGCCACTTCTGTCCACTACCACTCCAGAACTTCAACTCACAAATTCAAACCAAAATGAGGATGCACACAACAGCAGAACACAATTATGGGGCAGGATAAAACGTTTTTATAGTGAGATGCATGAGATGGGGTTTCAGCTAACTCAGAAAAACGTGGGAACTCATGAAAACGAAAATGAGAAGTTGGGGAACAACCCTGGGAAGCTAAATCCATTTTTAGTAAAACGTCTAGGGTCAATTCGGGGCAAAACGACCTCCCTCCTAGTCCCCAATTCGTGGCCTTCCTCTCCCAACTGTTATACAAGGCAAAAACGACTCCCAGGCATGGAAAAATGCAGGATTTAGATGAAAAATGTATATGGAAAGACCCAGCTAACTCCCACTGCGTGAATGAGTGAAGACTACCTATTCATAATGGCTTTGGGCACCATTTCGTGGGTGATTTCTTGCCCAAGGAGACAAAACATGAATTTCCAGGTTGATGGCTTGCCCATGCACGAAATTGACTGCCATACTTCTTCATTTCCAAGGCATTAACTGCCTTAACCAATTTCTTGGAAGAATTAAATGATTGGGTGCATGAGACAAAATGGGTAGTTGGTGGTTTATGGGTTTCCCCATTGACACATGGATTAACACCATTGGCTCAAGGGTTTGAATAATTTCCCTCCCTTTTCCTTGTAGAGTCATGCCCCATCTCTTTTGTTGCATTGCATAGCCGGTTGTGGGTTTTTCATTGAAAATTCATAATTACATGATGTCTTATATACATTGTGCCCATCTCGCACAACAACCGTAGGCATCTATTTTTAATTTCCGATACATGAAACGCTAAATCAACGGTGGGGCCTTGGCCTTGAGCTCCTCACCATGATTAATTACAATATTTACATCATTTACGATTTAATACAAAGGGGGTCAAAATGGGGACATTACAAAATATCATTGTTTTCAGGTCAATTTTAGTGTAGTAGGTGTCTTGATGTCCACTTTAAGCCTTCATCATCAAGGGTGTTAAATATCATTATAACAAATTCTCCCTAATGTGTGAAATTAGAAGCGGAATTAATGGCCAAATTACATTAAGTCAAATAATCCAGAGCTACAGTTGATGGGCCAATGAGGAGAACTGCAGACTAAGGGTCTAGAAAGTATATGCATGCAAAAAACAAGATCCCAAATAAAAAATAGCTTCCTTGAGGAAAGCATACCCATGCTCAGCAGTAAAAAAGCATTGCCACACAAAATACATAGTGGATCCATGTCCAAAGGTACATCAATAATGAGAACTGGTACTATGAGAAGTGCAAAACTTGATAGTCTTCAAAGTACCAAAAACATGGTAGGTCGATCTTGCACAACTCAGCCAGTTTGCACCAAAGAGGGATGCTACTATTGTTCCTAAGGAATAAATCTAATGACAGGAATAAATTCTTTTATTCCTTGGAAGATAGTGAAGATGAAGAGATTAGTGAAGTTGAAGAAAATCTATTCATGGTGATAGTAACTTCATAAGATAATTTGGATATGGAAGGAAAGGTGGACCTAAAACCAGAATTCTTAAGTACCCTTGAAAAATTAAGAGAGAGCAAATTGGAGAACAATTCTTTGAAAGAAAATTTGTCAAAATACCTAGAAGAGAAGAAATCAAAAGAAGAGGAAGTTGCTAACCTCAAGAAAGAAGTAAAGAATCTTGAACACCACATGAAAGAGGTCAAGAGATTAAAACAAGAAGTTGCTAACTTCAAGAAAGAAATAAAGAAGCTAGAAGACCACATGAAAGAGGCTGAGAACTTAAGACAGGAAGTTGCTAACTTCAAGGAAGAAGTAAAGAAGCTAAAAGACCAACAAACCATTAATGGAAAGCTCAAAGAAGAAAATCAGACCTTAAAAAGACAAATAATGTCCTCACAAGAGGAGCTACACAGTTCGAGACAACAAGTAGCCACTAGCATGGAAGAAGCCAAGAATTTAAAACAAGAATTTGTTGGACTCAAGGATCAACTGAAGAGTGTTGAAAAATTCAAGAAAGGAACTGAAGCCCTTGATAAAGTCCTCAATATACAAAGATTTCCCTCGAACAAATATGGCCTTGGATATGACCAAGTACACATGGTTAAAAGATCAAGTCCTACTACTCAGATTGATGTAGAAGATGACAAGTGTTGTGATGATATCTCCAAAGAAACAACTATACAGCAGAAGGACAAGAAGAAGATAAATTTCAGTCATCATAAATCTGCTAATCCTCCCAAGAAGAGTAACCACAAAAGGAATAGCAATCACAAGCAAGAAGATGAAAAATCTCCCAAGTACAAAACTTCATTCTATGGCTATTGTTTTGATTATGGTCACAAGGATTCTAACAGTAGAACCAAGAGACATGGGTTGAAAATACAAGAAAACACATACATTTCAAGTGAAATGAAAGATCCTAACAATAAGAATGGGTTTGGGTATGTGAAGAAATAAAGTTATATTCCCCCTACCTTCAATACTAACAAAAGGGAGTTGACAAATAAATTAATTTTCAGAAGATTGTCACAGATGTTCAGGGGTTATTGTTATTCATGTAATAACTATGGACATAAAGAATCAGATTATCAAGCATATGGAAAACATAAAAAACTTTGGAGAAAATGTAATCATTATGGCCACTTGCCAAATTATCTAATTGAATGCTATAATTTTCATAATTATGGTCATATTGCCAAAAGACACACATCAAGATCTCCTAGACCAAGTTGCACAAAGGTATGGAGAAGAAAGTTTGAAGTACAAAACAAGAATAATGATGAAGATTCTACACTTGAAATTGATGGAGTGTCAAAAGAACAGAAACACATGGAAAAGCAAAAAGAGGAAGACAACGAGAAGCTGGAAACTAAAGTGGGTCAAGTTCAAGAAATCAAAGAGAGTAAGGAAGTTACAAATGGAATGGACAAATCCCTAGAAAGATGCCAAGAGATGGAGAAAAATCATTCGAGTGAAACCCTTACAATACAGGAAGCCACGAAGAACTATCTTACAACGAGCTTAGCTTAAACTGGAGCAGTTGTTGATCACCAAAATATCTTGGAAACCATTTGGAGGAAGAGTGGTGTTACTTTAAGAGGAATAAAAGTGATACATGATGCACACCTGAAGAAGCAATATTGGATACATGTATCAGATTTTCAAAAGGAATACACCATTCCAAAAGGATGCTTGTCATATTGATTTTTCTCAAAGGTGATAGTTGTGGAGCAGTAAATTATAAAAGGGAAGATGGCCAATCCTATGATTGAGAGTTTATTGACCACTCAAAATGTAAGTCAAATCAAGCCTGCCTTGTCCAAGAGGGAACTGTGAGAATATTAAGGAGCTTCAGTCCAGAAGTGAATTAGAATGATAATTAACAAACTTAAGTACAAAATCAATTACTTCTACTTTTCCCTTATTAACATAGTTTGTCCAGTGGCTTTATCTAGTTGGATCCTTGTATTTCGGTTCCCTCTCCACAGTATTATGAACATTCCTACACACAAATACACGACGCACCTTCCTCATTCTTTTAACAAATAGTAATCATGCATAAAGAAACTAACCTATTCATCGATCCAAAACACACAACACATCTTCTTGGTGGGGGGTGGAGGGGAGTGAATTGATTTGTATTGATTACTAAGAAGAATATGGTGCTTACAATCCTTTGGTGGTGCGTGTTCTACTCCCTTCTCCAAATTATGAGTTCCCTCCCTAGCCCTTATCCTCAATGGAAAAGCTACGAACAATGGAAGCATTCTACGCTCTGATATACTAATGCTCTTCAAATTTTTGTATAAACTATGCACCATAGGTGTATTCTACAATTATGAATTGAATCTAATCTAGGTGATGATTACAAAGTGCATGCTTTCCATGCACTACATGTCCCTTCCATGCAAAATTGAACTTCAGTTTTCTTTATTGCTCACTTATAGTGCTTCTTTTTCCCAATTTAAAACCTTGGTTGTGCTTTATGGGCTTAAGTATTGACCATATGATTGTGGTTGTTCCTTTATGGTTCATGGTCATGACCGATCGCCCTTATCTGTAATGTACCTCCTATCCTACAAGGCTATGGAGAGGACACTAACAATAATACTGGACATCTAGTCCCATACTTAATCAAATAAGCATTCATATAAATTGTAGATGGAGATATGCAAATTCATAAAATCTTGAAAACATAGCAGAATTTAATTCCATTACACATCCATCATACATTCCAGATTTTCATGTCACTCATCAATTAAGCAATATCAAATTAGCAAATGAGAATACTTATCTTAAACCAAGTAGTCCTTGAGCAACCAGCTACGCTTCTGCAACGTTCCACCCAACCGTAGGCCAGTGTGCTCCTCAATCTCTCAGCACCACTGCCACCCCCGAGCTGGGCATGATCTCCACAAGGAAAAGGGGAAAGCAGGCTCTCACATAGCCAAAGATACACCAGAATCAACCAAACCAATCAGCAGTGGGGTTTCACAGACTGCTAAGAGATGGACAAAGGTGAATTACTAGGCTAGTGGCTCAACCATTGAGCTATGGATACTTCATTGGGCTCATCAAGCCAAATCTGTCCTCTTCCACTCCTGAATCTCCTGCTCACAGGTTGAAACTAAACAGGGAGGGACATAACAGCCAGAAATGCAAGTGCTGGGCGTTTTTGCAATAGGATGCCCAACGATGGGATTTCAACTAGTTCAGAAAAATGTGGGAAAGCCCAAAATGAAATTTGGAAAAAGGGAAAACAACCCCAGGAGCATAATCGTTTTCAGAAAAACATCCATGGGCATTTCATGGGCAGAAATGACCTCTATAACCCTAGAAAATCGTGGTTCTCTTCTCCCAGCCACTGTGCTAACCAAAAACGAGTTCCCAAGAATGGAAGAATGCAGAGAAATGGTGAAAACGTGAAGGAAAAACCCAAGTTCACCCCAAGCTGCATGAGAGAGGAAAGACCGTGGTTTAGAATGGCTTGGGAAGGCAAAAACATTGGTGATTTCTTACCTTGCAAGCAAAAAATTGAATTCCCCGATTGATGGCTTTCCCATACCCGAAATTGGCTGCCATAATTCATCATTCCCAAGGCATTAACTGCCTCAACCAACTCTTGGAAGAATTTAATGATTGGGGCATAAGCCAAAATGGGTAGTTGGGATCTCATGTGTTTTTTCATTGACACATGGATTGACTCCATGGTTCAAGGGTTTGGTTATTTTTCCTCCCTATTCCTTGTAAGATCATGCCCCATCTCTTTGTTTCAATGCATAGCTGGTTGTGGGTTTTTCATTAAAATTGCATATTTACATGATGTCCGAATTTACATTGTGCATGGCTAGCACAAGAACCATATGCATCTATTCTAATTGTCGATACATAGAACGATAAATCAATGGCGGGGCCTTGGCCTCGAGCTCCTCACCATGACTAAATAACAATATTTACATCATTTACAATATTAATGCAATAGGGTCAAGATGGGGACACTACATTATCCTTAGGAAAAGTAGCGACCAAGTTCAAATTAGCTACAAATATCATTGTTTTCAGGTCAATTCTGGTGTAGTAGGTGTCTTGATGTCCACTTTAAGCCTTCATCATCAAGGGTATTAAATATTATTATAAAAAATTCTCCCTAATGTGTGAAATTAGAAGCGGAACTAATGGCCAAATTACATTAACTCAAATAATCCAGAGCTACAGTTGATGAGCTAAGGAGGAGAACCGTAGACTAGCGGAACTAATGGCCAAATTACATTAACTCAAATAATCCAGAGCTACAGTTGATGAGCTAAGGAGGAGAACCGTAGACTAAGGGTCTAGAAAGTATATGTATGCAAAACCAAGATCCCAAATATTAAATAGCTTCCTTGAGGAAAGCATACCAATGCTCAGCAATAAAAAAGCATGGCCACACAAAATACACAGTGGATCCATATCCAAAGGTACATCAATAATGAGAACTGGTACTATGAGGAGTGCAAAACTTGATAGTCTTCAAAGTACCAAAAACATGGTAGGTCGATCTTGCACAACTCAACCAGTTTGCACCGAAGAGGGATTCTACTATTGTTCCTAAGGTCTTCAATACAAAACTCTACGATATTATGAGTCTACGTTATTCTACGTTATGCAAATAGATGATATGAAATCAAGCATGGTAGAACACCATCTAATCACTAGTCATTGATGTATATCATTAACAAATGCAAGGTAACCCACCAATTATGAAAATGGGCCCCAAGGTACAAAGTACAATCTAGCAAGTATGCATAAAAGAACACTTCTATAATCAACCAAGCAAGGGTCATTGATGTATAACCACTGTCGATTGAGAGGAGACTTACTAATAATGACTACAAATTCTAAGGTATTGTCAAGGTTCCTAAACCATCTTCCTAGAAAAATATTTGGCGTCGATAGGAGGAGGTCTATTGGAAGGAGGGCATTAAGGCATCCCATATAAACCGACACAAAACAAATATCAAGATTCTAATTTGATTTGTTAGGACTAGATATTAGAAAAACAACCACTAAATGTTGACACAAGGAAGGTCGAAATGATTGGTCAAGTATATCTATGGACTCCCTGACACAAGTTTTTGTAACAAACTTCTCTTGAACATATAGAATGCCACATAATTGTCCCAGGAAACACATGACTCAAGAAATAATATCTACCAATGAAATCCATCAATGCTAGATGCTTTGATGAATGCTCCATAGTGACTAGAAGGATAACCGATCAGATGAGTATAACTCATAATCATGGTACAATTTTTTAAGATAAATGTTATAAACCCAACAGAATGTGATAGACACAAATAGTTGTTGTGTTCAAGGTGACAAAGACTGATTGTTGCCATTTCAACTTTGTGATGTAATACAATTTTATACATTTTCCGTCCTTTTTGTCTTTTTATATTTTTCAATGTTTTTGTCTTTTTCATTTTTATAAAAGCTTGAGAAAGAATAAAAAATGCTATGGTACAAGGAGGAAACTAGTGTCTCAAGGGAGTCCACCTACATTCCAAGGGAGCAAGACAAGCCTATGTAAAAACAAGTTTCAAAAAATGTATTGGGATAGTTGTGTACACTTATAAGCATGTTTCCTCCCTGGATAAAGGTCAGTCAAACAAGAGAAAAGGTCTATAAATGACAAGCAACAAAATGTGATTGCAATGGAACAAATCAAAATAAGCAATAATCAACGAAGTAGTAGGCACATAAGTGCAAGCATGTATTTTAACAAATATTGATGTAAATTGACAAAAAATCAGGAGCCCATTAAGAAATGGTTAGAAAAATATGAGAGTGAAGATTGCAGTCTCAAATTCCAAGTCATAATTGGATTAATAAGGCTCCTGAGCCTATGAGAAAAAATTATCATGGGCACCAAAATGGCAAGAGATTGTTGACTGTAGTGTCCCATGTTAGGTAGGATCTTCTATCAGACTGGTGCAAAATGCAAATAGAAAAGGTTGACTCACCAACATCCAACAGGTTCAACCCTATATGGTGAATTTGCGTGGCAAAAGGTTTAAATTCATCATAACTAAGGGAAAACCTAAACCTATATGCAAGTTTCCAAATATAACTGACGAGATCCAAGAACATGCAAATCAAGATCCCTAAGAAACCAAGAATCTATTTCAAAATAATGTATCCAAGAAACAACAAATATCATGATCATATCCATAAAAGCGAAAAAGAAATATCTGACATGAATTACTTTGATAGGTGTATCTTCAATTTCAATATCTTCCACAATTTCATTACCAAGGTAGATTCTACTAGTGAAGGCTTATGAATGCCAAGGCCTGAGGACCTACAACCAATAAGATCAAACTCACGAGGAAGACTAATGCTAAAAGAAATAACATAGTCAACAGGAATAGACTAATCATCTTAGGAGTCGAAAGATGCGCTAAAAGAATCAGAGTAATTACGAATGATGACTTGCAACTTAATGACAGAGTCTAAAGACTTAAAAATACATTGCTTGAGGATCTACAAATAGTGAGAGCATACTCAAGTTGGAAATTGGGGCTGGCTTTGATTGCATCTGGTTCCAATCCATGGAGATTATCGTTGGAAAGAATGGAAATATCTAAAGGAATGTCACGATTGATTATAGATGCTGGAAGAATTTCATCCTAGAGATATGTTGGAACATTCACTTGGATCAACCACCTCATCAACTAGCGGAACCAAATCTCAAGAATGAAACCATGAACGCAAAGGCTTCTTCCTAGTATAAATTAGACACAAGGGATGTGAGTGAAGAGGTAATATTGGCTCCAAGTAACTGATCTCAAAAATATTGGGTACCACCCATGGGTCCTTTAACACAAAGGAACATTCCAAGTCGACTAGGTGTGAAGGCACAAAATCTCTCACTAGAATGGGTGTTGTAAAAATGGTCATAGAACTATAGGCAAGAAATGTGATCATGTATATTGGGTTATAT
Source organism: Larix kaempferi (assembly GCA_027924585.1). NCBI lineage: Eukaryota > Viridiplantae > Streptophyta > Pinopsida > Pinales > Pinaceae > Larix > Larix kaempferi. The sequence continues at coordinate 23,612,214 of BSBM01000299.1, forward strand.
TTTAAGGAAAAATCAATAGAGGGAGGGTAAACGTACCCATGAGAGATATATCTCTAAACAACCCAATGTCGATGTATTGAAAGTTTTTCTAGGCATCGTCGACTAATGGAATATTCAAGTGGATGTGCATACTTGTATGAGGCATGCAATAATATAACTAGTCAATTATAACAATTTTCCCCTTATGAGGAAATCCAATGACTTGAAAAATCGAAGATATGACTATTGTAATAGCATAATCCAACTTCCACTACTACATGTGTGGTCCAAATTCAATGATTCAAGTAGTGTTAAATGAGAAATTCAACTTTTAACGTCAAATTGAAGTCGAATAGGCATAAAATTTAACGAAAATTTCATTTAGTTCCCAGCAAACGTCGATGAAGTGACGTTATCCTTGGACATATCTTAAGCGATGTTGGGAAACATCTCTTAAGAGATGTATATATGCTAATGTTTCTTAAGATACATTACAACTATTTTTAGTATTTTTCATTTTTCCATGACACTATAAAAGTCGATCGAACGAAAATAAGGAATACATTTTTTGAAAGAAATTGGGAGAAGGAGAAATTTCATGGTTAGAGATAAATTTTCTTTTGGTTTGAGATTATGATTGAAACTTTTTTTTTAATTAAGAAGATTGATATTTGACATTTCCTCATCATGTACCCTAGCTAGTCTAGATTGGTTTTTTCTTACAAGTATGATTCTATTATTTGAACTATTTTCTATTGTTTTAAGCTTATTAGGGTCATTTGTTAAGGATATTTATGCATCATATATTATCACATTTACCTTAAAGTGAGGAGCTTCATCCATAAATAGAGAGATTATTCTCAAAAAACCAATATTAATTTGTCATGTCCCCAAATTTTTCATTGGGTCACAATGGCCTAAGACACTTGGCCATATTCATGATAGTTTGTCAAATTGATGCTAAGGGTCAAATAATTTCCAAGCATGATGTCCAAGTTAGTAATAATGTAAAATTAGATCCAAATGGACAAGAAGGGTCACATTAAGAGAAAATTCCCAATTCAAAGTTTGTAATATCCCCATCCAATTGAATTATCATGGAGCAAAATTACTAGTTCCCTAGGTTGGGGGTGGAAGCATTAAAAGTTGGAATAAAGGAGCTACAAGATCCAAAATGACCTTAGACTTCCAAATTCACATTAAATGGGAAATTATAATAATAAAAATAAAATAAGGTGGCATTGGATCATGAGGGTGTTGAATATGGTTGTCATTGATGTCAAAGGATCTCAGTAATGACAAAGGAATAACCAAGGACCTGATGGCAAGAGTGAACTCAGTGAAAGACAAAGGTAGTGATGCCATGACAGGGATGATGATATGGAAGATATGATGAGATGGGATGTATGTTGATGTGGCATGAAGTTCAAAATAAATCTGATGGTGTTCTGGTGCTATCAGGAAGTCATTGTTGCTTTCTGACATCAGTCTGGAAAAATATGGTAATTTGGTGAAAATCAGGAAATTGACTAAGTATGGAAAAACTAGTCCAGGTGGGCTTAGATAAATGCCCGCCACAAATTGTGTGTTGAAGAAAATTCCCGCACCACATGGGCATATTGTAGCTTGGTATTTTCCTACCTAACCAAGTCTTCATATTGTCTTGGAAGTGGCTGAGGAAGAAATTATGGACCTGCCAAAACAGTGTTTTAGGCAGATTGGACCAACTTAAGAAATTTGCGTAAGTATGGAATTAATGTTAAATTTGTCTAAGTGACCTCAGTGAAATGCCCCCCAGATCTCATAGGTTGATGAGAAAAATATTTTAAGAGTGTGGATCTCTAGAGTGTTTGTTGGTGCATCCAACCATGGTCCCAGATGGTCCAAAAGTTCTTTGAGGAGAAAGTTATGGATCTTCCAAAAGTGCCTTTGAGTCATATTTGCACTACTCCAATAAAATGCCCGCCTAGGGAAAATGAAGAAGAGTCTGAGGGTGAAAAAACTTGTGTTGTACTCAGTGTGGTGTCCTACATCCTCTGGTATCATTGTTTCATGGTTTTGGTGAAGTGAAAAAATTCACCTTAAGTTTTGGACAAATTGTGTAAGTGTAAAAACTCCTTGCAAATCTACCCAACTAGCCTTTGTAAAATGCCTGCCACCTCTTGTATATGATGGATAATTTTTTTTTAAAGGTACAGGGACTTAGAGTGTTCAGTTTTGCATCTGACCATATGATTATCTTACCCAAAAGAGGTTTTAGGAAGAATATACAAGTCTCCCAAAAGTGCTATCTAGCATATTTTGCACTGTCCCAATAAAATGCCCGTCAAGGGTTGATGATGAGGTTGTGGAAGGGAAGAGTGGCATGGTTGGAGTCAGTATGATATTCCTCACATTGTTTATATCTCACTTTCTAAGTTTGATGGAAAAATAAGATCACTTTGGTGACCTAGGGTTTGACAAATTTAGTTTAAGTGTTGAATTAGCAGTTTGAAAGACCACTTTCAAATTCTTTCCAGAGGTTGTGTGTGTGTCAATAGATCTATCTTGTGATATGGTCTTGTTCATTGTTGAAATGGATATCTAGCCATGCTCTTGGTTTTCCTTATGGTGATCAGATCAGGAAAATATCAACCTGCCAAAATAGAAGAAAAATGTTATTCTGCATACAAAAGACAAAAAGGAAAAATGGCTAAGTGTTGTAAAGGTGCTAAGTGATTCCCGCATTAAGGTTGATGCCCTCACTTGTGAAGAGCCCACAAGGGCTGGAAATATGCCCGTAGAGGAGATTTTGAAATGCCCACAGGGGGCTAGAGTTAAACCCACAAGGGCCTAGGAAAAGGCAGTAAGGGCTATGGGGAGTGGCCATAAAATTATATTCTAGCAGGAGCCTCAAGATGCCCAAAGGGGTTTGTGAAAAAGCCACAAGGGCTTAAGGTTTCCCGTTGGGGATAAAAGAAATCTTGTAGGAGCTTAATATGCCCGCAAAGAGGGCTATGGATGCCCAAAAAGGGCCAATGATGCCCGCAAAGGAAGAGCCAACGTGAGGAAGCTCACAGGGTGTCCGCATAAGCTTAGGTTAATCCCACAAAGGGCTTAATATTCCAACAGAAGGTTCAAAGAAGAGAGCGGGATTGGATTGGAAGATGCCCATAGGTTAGAAGATGATCTAAAGAGTTTTATTGATTAATTAATTAATTAAATAAAACTTAAATAAATAGAATTACAATTAGATAAAATACCAGAGATTTGAACAAGTGTGATTGTTGAAAGAGCATAATGATTTGAAGAGGCATGAGGAAACAGAAAAGAAGAGCGTAGGCCTAAGATGTCCATTAAGAGTTTAATTAATTAATTAAAACCAGGAATCTGAATTAAAAGCCTAATAAACAGAGATTTGAAGAGGTATGAAGATGAAAGGCTATGAGTCTGTTTTCGAAAGATGCAATGGTTAAATAAAAAGAAAGGATATATAACCAGAAGTATGAAATGGAAAGTGTGTGTCTCTGGAGTTGAATAATGAATATATAAAGAACATGAAGTGTGTCTCAGAAGTCCAGGTTGTAACAATCAATATGAGAATATAGAGACTAATTAAAGAGAGTCTCTGATGTTTTAAATGAATGTTTAGTAAGGAACATAAATGTTGGGTTATAAAGAGAATAATATGAAGCAACTGTGAAGATCAGAGAAAGAGACTAGTGAGTGCACATTCAGGATGAAGAATTGTAGAATGAAGGGAAGTATAAGAGGCCAATGAAGACCCTTGTAGCAAGCAAGGCAGAGACCAAGTAAAGATAGCAAGAGGCAGAGTTTGAAGAGGGTCTGAAAGTTTTATAATAATCAGATTAGGGTGGCTGGATGGTGCTAGGGCAGGCTACATGCCTTCAAGGGGGTCGTAGCCTCCTTCCAGTGGTAGCTGGTAAATAAGGGTGTCAAAGCATCCTTTCAGTAGAAGCTGAAAAAACCAAGGGGTCGTAGCCTCCTTCCAGGAGCAGCTGGTAAATAGGGTGTAGTAGCATCCTTGTCTGTAGTAGCAAGCAAAATCTAGGGTGTAGTAGAATCCTTGTTTGTAGTAGCAAGCAAAATCTAGGGTGTAGTAGAATCCTTGTTTGTAGTAGCATCCTTGTCTGTAGTAGCATACATGTTTGTAGTAGCAGGAAGAAAATTATTGTAAATATAATTTTGCAGTATAGAAAGAGTTGGTGGTTTTCCCAATTGGGATTCCACAATACAAATATGTGTTCTTGTGTATCTTATTGATTCCATGTTTTTAAGTAAAGTTTAATAAGTGGTTAAAATGGTAAAAAGTTAAAAATATTGATTCACGCCCCCCTCAGTATTGACCAATATTCCAACAATTGGTATCAGAGCAGGATCCTTCACTACAATTTAACCATTGGAAGGAAGATCCTATTAAACCACTATGGATCAACAAGAAGAGATTTACACAGTGAATGGATCTCCAATACTTAGAAAAGAAGAATACATATTTTGGAGTACAAGAATGGAAAGTTATCTGAAAGCATTAGGACATGATGTATGGAATTCAGTAATGACTCGTTACTTCCCACCAAACAGAGTAAGGGCTCCAGCTCAAAAGAAAGCCAAGAAAAGTAATTCAATAGCAATGGAGGCTATACTTGATGGACTATCTCAACCCATCAATGAAAAAATAGGACAATGCATCTCAGCTAAGGAACTTTGGGTAAAACTGGAGAAGCTTTATTCAATCAAAGAAATAGTAAAAGAAGACCTTGCTATTTTCAAGAATGATGATGAATAAGCTTACAGCCATAAGGAAAAGAAAAAATCTATATGCAAGAAAAAATCTAATGACAGGAATAAATTATTTTATTCCTTGGAAGATAGTGAAGATGAAGAGATTAGTGAAGTTGAAGAAAATTTATTCATGGTGATAGTAACTTCAGAAGATAATTTGGATATGGAAGGAAAGGTGGACCTAAAACAATAATTCTTAAGTACCCTTGAAAAATTAAGAGAGAGCGGATTGGAGAACAATTCTTTGAAAGAAAATTTGTCAAAATACCTAGAAGAGAAGAAATCAAAAGAAGAGGAAGTTGCTAACCTCAAGAAAGAAGTAAAGAATCTTGAAGACCACATGAAAGAGGTCGAGAGATTAAAACAAGAAGTTTCTAACTTCAAGAAATAAATAAAGAAGCTAGAAGACCACATGAAAGAGGTTGAGAGCTTAAGACAGGAAGTTGCTAACTTCAAGGAAGAAGTAAAGAAGCTAAAAGACCAACAGACCATTAATGAGAAGCTCAAAGAAGAAAATCAGACCTTAAAAAGACAAATAATGTCCTCACAAGAGGAGATACACAGTTCGAGACAACAATCAGCCACTAGCATGGAAGAAGCCAAGAATTTAAAACAAGAATTTGTTGGACTCAAGGATCAACTGAAGAGTGTTGAAAAAATCAAGAAAGGAACTGAAGCCCTTGATAAAGTCCTCAATATACAAAGATTTCCCTCGAAGAATTCTGGCCTTGGATATGAACAAGTACACATTGTCAAAAGATCAAGTCCTACTACTCAGATTGATGTAGAAGATGACAAGTGTTGTGATGATATCTCCAAAGAAACAACTATACAGCAGAAGGACAACAAGAAGATAAATTTTAGTCATCATAAATCTACTAATCCTCCCAAGAAGAGTAAACTCAAAAGGAATAGCAATCACAAGCAAGAAGATCAAAAATCTCCCAAGTACAAAAGTTCATTCTATGGCTATTGTTTTGATTATGGTCACAAGGATTCTAACCAAGAGACACGGGTTGAAAATACAAGAAAACAAATATAGTTCAAGTGAAATGAAATATCCTAACAATAAGAATGGGTTTGGGTATGTGAAGAAAGAAAGTACTATTCCCCCTACCTTCAATACTCACAAAATGGAGTTGACAAATAAATTCATTTTTAGAAGATTGTCACAGATGTTTAGGGATTTCTTTTATTCATGTAATAACTATGGACATAAAGAATCAGATTATCAAGCATATGGAAAACATAACAAACTTAGGAGAAAATGTAATCATTATGGAAACTTGCCAAATTATCTAATTGAATGCTATAATTTTCATAATTATGGTCATATTGCCAGAAGACACACAGCAAGATCTCCTAGACCAAGTTGCACAAAGGTATAGAGAAGAAATTCCGAAGTACAAATCAAGAATAATGATGAATATTCTACACTTGAAATTGATGGAGTGTCAAAAGAAGAGAAACACATGGAAAAGCAAAAAGAGGAAGACAATGAGAAGATGGAAAATAAAGTGGATCAAGTTCAAGAAATCAAAGAGAGTAAGGAAGTTACAAATGGAATGGACAAATTCGTGGAAAGATGCCAAGAGATGGAGAAAAATAATTCGAGTGAAACCCTTACAATACAGGAAGCCACGAAGAACTATCTTACAGCGAGCTTAGCTTAAACTAGAGCAGTTGTTGATCACCAAAATATCTTGGAAACCATTTGGAGGAAGAGTGGTGTTACTTTAAGAGGAATAAAAGTGATACATGATGCACACCTGAAGAAGCAATATTGGATACATGTATCAAATTGTCAAAAGGAATACACCATTCCAAAAGGATGCTTGTCATATTGATTTTTCTTAATGGTGATAATCGTGGAGCAGTAAATTATAAAAGGGAAGATGGCCAATCCTATTATTGAGAGTTTATTGACCACTCAAAATGTAAGTCAAATCAAGCCTGCCTTGTCCAAGAGGGAACTGTGAGAATATTAAGGAGCTTCAGTCCAGAAGTGAATTAGAATGATAATTAACAAACTTAAGTACAAAATCAATTACTTCTACTTTTCCCTTATTAACATAGTTTGTCCAGTGGCTTTATCAAGTTGGATCCTTGTATTTCAGTTCCCGATCCAAAGTATTATGAACATTCCTACACACAAATACACGACACACCTTCCTCATTCTTTTAACAAATAGTAATCATGCAAAAAGAAACTAACCTATTCATCGATCCAAAACACACAACACATCTTCTTGGTGGCGGGTGGGGGGGAGTGAATTGATTTGTATTGATTACTAAGAAGAATATGGTTCTTACAATCCTTTGGTTGTGCATGTTCTACTCCCTTCTCCAAATTTTGACTTCCCTCCCTAGCCCTTATCCTCAATGGAAAAGCTAAGAACAATGGAAGCATTCTACTCTCTGATATACTAATGCTCTTCAACTTTTTGTATAAACTATGCACCATAGGTGTATTCTACAATTATGAATTGAGTCTAATCTAGGTGATGATTACAAAGTGCATGCTTTTCATGCACTACATGTCCCTTCCATGCAAAATTGAACTTTGATTTTCTTTTTTGCTCACTTCTAGTGCTTCTTTTTCCTAATTTAAAACCTTGGTTGTGCTTTATGGGCTTAATGTAGTGACCATATGATTGTGGTTGTTCCTTTATGGTTCAAGGTCATGACCGATCGCCCTTATCCTTAGGAAAAGTAGCAACCAAGTTCAAATTAGCTACAAATATCATTGTTTTCAGGTCAATTCTGGTGTAGTAGGTGTGTTGATGTCCACTTTAAGCCTTCATCATCAAGGGTGTTAAATATCATTATAAAAAATTCTCCCTAATGTGTGAAATTAGAAGCGGAACTAATCGCCAAATTACATTAACTCAAATAATTCAGATCTACAGTTGATGAGCTAAGGAGGAGAACCGTAGACTAAGGGTCTAGAAAGTATATGTATGCAAAACCAAGATCCCAAATATAAAATAGCTTCCTTGAGGAAAGCATACCCATGCTCAGCAATAAAAAAGCATGGCCACACAAAATACACAGTGGATGCATGTCCAAAGGTACATCAATAATGAGAACTGGTACTATGAGGAGTGCAAAACTTGATAGTCTTCAAAGTTCCAAAAACATGGTAGGTCAATCTTGCACAAATCAGCCAGTTTGCACCAAAGAGGGATGCTACTATTGTTCCTAAGGTCTTCAATACAAAACTCTATGATATTATGAGTCTACATTATGCAAATAGATGATATGAAATCAAGCATGGTAGAACACCATCTGATCATTAGTCATTGATGTATATCATTAACAAATGCAAGGTAACCCACCGATAATGAAAATGGGCCCCAAGGTTCATAGTACAATCTAGCAAGTATGGATAAAAGAATGTTTCTATAATCAACCAAGCAAGGATGATCGGCAGATACTTGATTTTCTGACAAACCAGGACACATTCCAGGATATGGCTATAGACAAGGATGAACATGAAAAGTCTCTCTCCGATTCCTCGAATGTCATCCCAAAGTCTGTGATCAATTTGGAGAAGTTCTATGATTTGCAAGACAAATTTAGACACAAAACCAATTGTAAAACACAAAGCTATTCACTTAATTACGAGCAAGTCAATTTAGGGACCAAGCAAGAACCCCATTTTATCAATTTAGGAATTGATTGCACCCCAGAAGAAAGGCAAGCTATCATTAAACTATGTAAAGAATATAAATATGTCTTCGCCTAGACCTATGATGAATTGAAAACGTTTGACACTAGCGTCATCTACCATAATATACCTATGAAGCCAGAAGTTAAACCATGTCAACAAAAACTGTGAAAAATGCATCCTAGTTTAGAGCCTTCTGTGAAAAAAGAACTGGAAAATCTACTCACAGCTCGAATTATTTTTCCGATGAGGCATACATAGTGGATAGCCAATTTGGTTCCTATACGCAACAAAAGTGGTGAAATCCGATTGTGTGTCGATTTCAAGAGTTTGAACCGGGCCTCAGAAAAAGATAACTACCCTGTTCCACCCATGGAATAGATTCTCCAAAAGGTAGCAGGGTCATAAATGTTTTCTCTCCTAGATGGATTTTCAGGGTACAACTAGGTTATGGTTTCCCCAGATGACAAATTAAAGACAGCTTTCAAAACCCCTTGGGACACCTTCACCTACAGGCGAATGTCTTTCGGTTTAATTAATGCAGCAGCCACTTTTCAGAGAGCTATGGATATAGCTTTCCGAGGTTTAATGCATAATTCTTTCATGGTTTATTTAGATGATATTACCATATTTTCAAAAAAGCGACATGAACACCTATTTGCTCTAAAGCAGGTTTTCGAACGTTGCAGGAAATTTGGCATTTCCTTGAACCCTAAGAAATCAATTTTCGCAGTTACAGAAGGGAAGCTGTTGGGCTTCATTGTTTCGAAAGAAGGTATGATCATCGACCCCGAACATACAGACGCAATTTCAAAAATCGGCTTACCGGGTTCGCGTAAAGCAATGCAGTCTTTCTTGGGTAAGATCAACTTTGTACATGGGTTTGTACCTAATTTTGCTCATATAGTTAAACCTTTACAACATTTAGTTAAGAAAGATGTATAGTTCACCTGGTCACAAGAACAAAAAGATGCATTCATGGAAATTCGTAAGGCTATTGCTGAATCTCCTGCTCTCATGTCCCCGGATTTTGATAAAGATTTTATTCTCTACACTTTCGCCACTGATTTCTCCTATGTAGTTGTTTTGACACAGAAAGAAGAAAACGATACATAGATCCCAATCTCTTTCATGAGTTCAACCTTCAAGGGTGCAGAGCTCAATTATTCACAAATTGACAAACAAGCCTACGCAGTTTACAAGTCTGTCAAACATTACATGCCTTATTTGTTAAAATCTCGAACAAAGGTCATTGTCCCGTATTCTGTTATTGGAAATGTGCTAATCCAGAAGGAGTTGGGTGAAAAAAGGGCCCACTAGATGACCGCTCTACAAGAGTATGATTTGGAAATAAGGCCATCTAGAATTATCAAAGGACAAGGCGTTGCCTTCTTACTACTCAATCTAACGATCCCCTACAGCAACAAATTGAATGGGAACAAGAAGAAGATATTCCTACAGGTTCTGTCAATGCTATTGATACCCCGACTTCAGAATGGTATGATCATATCAAATTTTCCTTGAATAATGGGTTTGCCCCTAAAACCTTGGACTTTAAGAAATGAAGAGCCTTGAGATTAAAGGCTTCCCCTTATCAGTTTATTAATGAAGTTCTGTTTAGGAAAAACTATGATGGGGTTTTTCTTAGGTGTTTAGAAAAACATGAAACTGATGACATCTTATTCCAATTTCATGCAAGACCGGCTGGAGGTCATTTTTCAGGCGAGACAACAGCTCATAAGATTCTCAGAGCTGGGTATTAATAGCCTAGGTTGTTTAAAGATGCTTATGCCTATGTAAGGAGTTGTGAACAATGCTAGAAATGCACAGGGAATTTCAAGAAACCTGCTTTCCCTTTGCAACCAATCACTGTTCAGTTTCCATTTCAGCAATGGGGGATAGATTTTGTTGGGCCCATAAATCCGACCTCATCCCTCCAACACAAATACATTCTCACATCAACTGACTACTTCACCAGATGGGTGGAGGCAGTCCCACTTAAGCAATGTAATGCCAACCAAGTCATTTCTTTCCTAGATAGTCAGATACTCTCATGATTTGGTACTCCAAAATTCCTAGTTTTTGATAATGCATCCTATTTTTCTTCGATTGACATAACTGAATATGCTTTTGAAAAGGGGATGAAACTCAAATTTTCTGCCAATTACTACCCACAGGGTATTGGGTTGGCTGAGTCTTCAAACAAAAATTTGATGAACATTTTGAAGAAGACTGTGGCCTCTCACCATAGAGATTGGCATACACAGCTCAATAATGCTCTTTGGGCAGATCGGATTACTCCAAAGGCAACAATTGGAAATTCTCCTTATTGTCTAGTACATGGCAAAGAGGCCATTCTTCCTACTAATCTTACCATCCCTTCACTACAGTTAGCTCAGTCTATCCAAGAAGATGATTCTTCTCCCCTCCAATAGAGAATTGACACTCAAACTGGAGGAAGATAGAGAAGTGGCTAGAAATAAGTTATATCATCATCAGCAGATGGTGAAAAGATGGTTTGATAAGAAATTTTCATCTGACAGGGAATTTTCTGTTGGAGACTTGGTTTTAAGATGGGACAAACAACACAAAGATAAGAACCAATATACCAAGTTTCAATGCCTCTGGCTGGGACCTTTCATTGTTACAGAAAAGATGGGTCCTAGTACTGTTCGATTACAAACACTTGAAAGAGTTGTGGAAACTTATCCAGTGAATGTTTCGCTCCTCAAAAATTATTTTGTCTGATCAGGTTGATGCACTTGTATATAGTTTTAGTTTTAGTTTTTCTGTTTTTCTTAGTTTTTATAATTATGATCGTTTTCCTTTGCTTACTCTATTGTTTAAATTCTGCACATTTGATGATATTTAATAATCAGTTTTTCTATCAAATGATTTTAGCTAAAGTTTTAGAAGTCTCTTCCAGCCACACTTTTCTTGACCCATGTCAGAATTTCCTCAATAAAGGGCATGTAGTCAATAATTGCGAGACCTAGATTGATGCCTTTCCATGATGATCATTATCTTACACATGTCTCATTTGTTTAATTGAGGTCTGGGTGATAATCAAGTTCTCTGATCCTGTGTTTCATGTTTCAAACAACATATCATAATAACCTGCCTAGCTTGTTCTGCTCTGGATCCTTTTACAATCACCTTGGTAATAAATCTCTTAATAAATGTAAATTACAAGGTGGGAGGTCTTGCTATTAAGCCAGCCCATTAGGTTCATAGGTGCTTAGCAGAATGACATCTTCACATCAAGCCACCACACTTGGAAGATGGCTTTCAGTTTTACTGGGAGTTGGAAGATCCTATCATAGGTTGGTTCATTCATCATCTGCAAAGCACTGGTGAGTGACGCTACTAATATATGGTTACCAAGCCATGGTAGTGCCTTTGTAATTTACAATTCAATAGAATCTTTATTTTAACAAGATTCATGTTGTACATAAGAACAGGGGGGTCTTATTACCAGCCATCCCTGCCATGATCATGGGCCTGATTTGGACTTAAACTACCACAGTGTGGTCACCAAGCCATGGTAGTTGCTTTCAGTATTCCAACTGGAAGACAAGGAGTCTCCTTACCGAGCTGGCTTGATCAAGTTATGGATTAGGTTTGTGAATGGCATTGTTGATATCTAATCACCAAGTCAAGGCAGTGGTCTTATATCTGCAAGATCTTTTCTATTTTTAAATTAATTTTTTAAAAAAATATCTAAAAAAAAAAAAATGAAAAAAGAAAAGAAAAGAAAGGTGTATATGGCTGAAAAAATTGTTGAACATTGACAAAATTTTAACAAACCAAGGTGATGTGTAATTGGGATATCCATGTGCGGTTCTAAGTCTACTGCAAGGTTCAACACAAGCTGTTTTTTTCATGACTACATCAAGGTAAAGAACCCTGGTTGTTCCCTACACCTCCTTATCAAACTGGCATTGTCTTTCAAATGGTCATATTTGGGGATATATTAATCTTATGTTTCTTGCTCATTAACTGTCCTTTTGTTGAGCATTTTATAAATTCAGGTTGAAAAATATTGGTTGGTTGACATGTTTCCTTTAAGTTGAATTTCATTGTAGAGATAACTGGTTCTTCCCAGCCAGTTGCCATTTGTTGTGGCCACAACAGATCCCATGCTTAGCTAAAGCATGGGAGCCCCATCTTTCAATAAACACAAAGGTATTTGGATGAATTTCATTGTAAATTTGAATATTCGGTTTTGATGTACTTAGATCTTGCACCCATACTTTTGTCCTGCATGTTTCCTCTGGTTTGGACGATCCCTAACCAATTGGTTTGCTAAAACCCTCAAATTTTGAGTGTTTTGTCTTTGCTTCCATCAACCCGAAACCCGACGTTTAGGCAACCCGAAACCTGCAACCCGACAGTTGCGGGTTGCGGGATTTGTTTGTTTTGTTATTAAGTTTAGGCTTCCTGAAACCCACAACCCGACAGTTGCGGGTTGCAGGATTTCACTTTTTGAGCTTTTGGTTTTCATCGTCCCGAAACCCACAACCCGACAGTTGCGGGTTGCAGGTTTTTCTTTGTAAATAATTTCAGGAAATTTCGTCCTGAAACCGGAAACCCGCAATTGCGGCTTTCGGCTTTCGGGAATTTCTTTTTTAAAATTTGATATTGTTGCGTGTTCCCGAAACCCGCAATCCGACATTTTTGGGTTGAGGCTTTTGGGAAAAGTTTTTCGACTACGATTTTATTTTTTCATTCCCGAAACCCGCAAACCGACACTTTCGAGTTTCCGCTTTCAGGAATTCCTTTTGCGCTTTTGTTTTCTTACAATCCCGAAACCCGCAACCCGCAACTTTCAGGCTTCAGCTTTCAGGATTCTTAAATAGACTTTTGAAATAAGACATGAACTCGATCCTGCACCCCGCTTCGGTTAATATCAGTCGTCCATTTGTTCTGATCACACAGTTATCTTTAATCTGGTAAATTCAATAAATAAGGTTTTTCCTATTTTATTTTTACCATTTTACTTTTGAAGAATTACTCCGTCGCACTGTTGTTTTTACCGTGGATTGCGTATCAGGTGTCATTTTTCCATTTGTCTGCTATTTTGGGTAATCTTACTGTCATCCTTACACTACCAGTCTGCAATTTTGCTATTTTTGGATTGATTTTAATTTTAATTTTCTTATTGGTCAGAAATTGCAAGTTCTTTCGCCATGTCGAGAGGTACACGTTCTAAAACGCCACTCAGAGATCCCTTGACCAAAGACCCTAATTTTGGTTTTCTCTCCGACACCAATGGGCGAGTCACTGAAACATACCAGATGGATTGGTTGAAAATATACGTCATTTTTTATAATGACGACCTTTCTCATATTGAGAACGATAGACCAATGTATGAGAGAATTAGGGCTTCCCAAATTCATGCTATTGCTGCACGCCCCACTATCCTGCCTTACATAGATGTTGTAAAATGGATAATTGAGAATGCCAATGTTAAAGACCGTTGTTTTAACGATAGCACGGGATGTCTATTAACACATTTTTGTTCGGAGGCCTTTGTTCGAGCTTTTTCTCTGAAACCTCATGTGCAAACCCTCTCCCCCGGGTTTATACAGTCATCCAAAACCCAGTTCAATTTTAACGAGATGATTAGGTCATGGATGCTTAAGCTTAATTCCTTTGTGCCTAAGGCTAATAACCTTTATCCCATCGTCTAGTTTAAAGGAACCCTACTCTTTACTGGCAGCCATGCTCTGTAGGCTTTTTGGTCTACCAAATTGTTCTCTTTTCAAAGCAAAATGGGAACCTATAGCACATCATGTGATAGTCACAGGTGAGTCTTTCCCATGGGCCTCTATCCTGTCGGCTGAATTAAATAATGTCATTCATGATTATCAAAATGCTCCAACTCATAAGAAACCACCTTTCTTCCTATCTGCATATGTCCTTGATGTTTTTTGCTCAGAGTTCCAGTACCATAACTTGGGTTGGAATTGGACCCCTTCAGATCCTCCCATAAACATTTATCATTCGGCATTATGGGAAGAGAATTTTTCACCCTTGTTATATGAAATTTGTGACCACTTCATGGGTACCATCTATTTCAAGATCTTCAGGAAACAACCACCTGCATTCTCAGAAGATGATAAGACTTTCATCAACACCATGGGTGATTGGTATGTAGGTGAGTATTTTTCATACATCAGGATTTGGGGAAGTGATACAGTGCACCTGCTTCCCAGGATTGTCCCGGATAGGATAGTAATACAGGAGGTTTCCTTTCAAACTGTCACTAATTGCATCTATAAGAAACTCACAGGTCCCAGGAAGAAAGGTTGGCCTAAGTTTTCTCTCAATATTGGTCAGTTGGTTATCCCAACTTCAACTTGGGCTGCATTTCTTGGTGACCAGATAGCTACCTTGAGATTAGGTACTACCCCGAAAAGGAAACATGATCCCAAGAAGTTCCTGGATGCACACCTCAAGCAAATACATATGAAAATAGATTATGCACATGAGTTAGTTCCAGATGGCTTCAAATACCAAGGGGTGGACACATTCTCACATGTTCTAGCTAAGGCAAAAGACTTACAAGAACAACAGGACATTTTAAAGTACCAAAATGAACTTAAGGTTGGCGTTCTGAGTTATAGGGCCATGAAGCTAAATCTCATTGAACAAGCAAGAAGGGACTTAGAAGAGAAGGAGGCTCAGAAGGCCAATGCTCCTCTCATGATTACATTCTCTAATGGAAAAAAAGGTAAAGCTCCTCTAGGGGAACCCTCTCAAGAGAAAGCTGGTGAAGAAGCTAAAGTGATGCTACAGTCAGCTCATGAATCCAAGCAGCAGATGGCACGATTGACATCGATGTTAAATACTCAATTGCTGGAACCTCCAAAGCTTGCAGTCAACATTCAGCTACCAATTACATCAAATGTTCAAATCTCTACTGAAGAAACTCAAGAAGATGATGACTTGGACATAACTCAGGCTAGCCCGGCTAAGAGGAAGAAAGTCCTGCCTTCTTCATCACAGGTTCCTACAGTTGACATAATTGACTATGATGAAGAAGTGATCCCACCTCCTCTTGTACCAGTAACAGAAGAAGTCACTGAAGATCCTAAGACTGTCACTGAATTGTTGGATAGTATTGATATGGATCAATCCTTCCCTGAGCAATCAGTGTTAGAATTTAATGCTGCTCCTGGCATTGAATCATTAGCATTTGTGTTACCATCTGTCCAACCAGCCTCTACTGTGCCTTTAGGGGGAACACTTCCATTTTCCTTATCACACTTGTTCAACACCCTCAATGACACCACTATCCCATCGCCCGAACACTCGTTCCCTTTTTCAATTCCATTGTCTATTCTTGCATAAGTCCAGCCTTTGGCTATCCCTCTGCAGTCACCCATAGTCAATTTATCAACAACCACTAATCATGAATCTTCTAATATTTCCCCACTAGCTTCACCCACTAAAGTTCATAGTCAACTTCCACTTCCAGAAGCTAATGTTGATAATCAGGTTCCATAATCTGAAGCCTTTGTCTTAATTCCTTCCCCAGATACAGTTTTGTCAGCTCCTCAAGCTATCATTACATCTTCAGTTACTACTCAAATCACCATACCTATTCCTACCCCTGTTGTTACCCAAACACCTTCACTAATCTCAACAGTTAGTGTCACTTCTACTTCCACACAGTCAATGGTTGAATACACAGATGAAGATGTAGTTCCCCTTGGGAATTACTTTTATAGCAAGGATGACAAGGTAGTGATGAAAAGGACCAGGAAAAGGGGGCAAGGTCAAGGTGGTTTGGAAGCACCTGAACCAGTTCAAGTAACATGGGCTCCCAGGACCAATAATCCAAGAATTAAAGCAATTGAAGCAGCAACAGCCTTAGGAGCCTTTTCCATTGCTAATTGGGTTTCGGTCTAGGGTTTGGATAAAGAATTTGACCTCAGGGATGAAGAGATCAAAAACCTGAAAGAGGAATTGGCTGAAGCTAAAAAAAAAACATTCTACTGATGTGGCTAACCTCAGGAAAACTTGGGCAAGTAAGTTGCAAGACTTGTAGCAAAAGAATGCTACTCTTCTCACTGAACTCAGTCTCTCACAATCTCAGCATTCCATGGATGTTGAAAAAATAGCTTCCTTGGAAAAGCAGGTTGAGGATGCAACTGCAAGTGCAGCCTCCTCAAGTTTTCTCAAGTTTACACCCTGTGATTTTAAGAATTGGCCCTCAAAGTGAATCAGGATCATCATAAAATTTTGGAGAAAGTATACATTGCTTTGGATGAAATCAGGGAAAATTTCATTAATTTTTCCAAGATGTCCTCCACCCTTGAAGAAAAAAAGGAGAAGAGACTTCGAGCTTTTAAGGCTCAGGAGGAAATCAGTGAATGGCATGGGTATATTAAGAATGCGCCAAAAGATATCCCAATCTTCAGCAGTTTCCAGATTAAGAAAATCAAAGGCTCTCTAAATACTTGGCTTGATTATAATGAAACAGCTGAGGAGACCATCAATAAATCTAAAGATATATGCACTAGGCGATGGTATGCAGTTGATAACATTATGCATGCTCTAGGATTACCATTAATGACCCCTATCCTAGAATCTTTTCCGCCAAAATGCAGACTTGAAGAGCTCAAGAGCAGGTGTGAGGAGTTTGCACAGACAATTCGGGTTCTTGAACAAGTTAGCATCGAAGATGTGGTTATTTGGTTAGAGAACCAGTCATTATGGAAGGCAATATTCATATGTATCTTCGCACTTGGCATAAGCTGGCGAAGCATGACATGGGGAATAATGTGTGCAATGTTCAGCTAGCTTTAGAATCTGTCAATTTCCCAAATATAGATGACTTGTTAGACATATATGAGAAATGGCAGGATTTCTTGGGTCTATAGTTTGATTTGATTTTGTAATCCCTATTTTTGGGGAATCTCTATTTTTCTATTATGTTGTAATTTCCTATTTAAGAAGGAGGAACTCTCGTAGTTAGGGGTTGGTAATTTTGGAGTTGCGAGTCAGCAGAAGACTGGACTGGAGATACTCTATTAATCAGATCCTTTTGTAATTTATGTACAAGACCTCTTTATACAGTAAAGTTATCCTTTAATCTATCTTCTATTATTTCTCAAATTTATTTTGAGAATTTCTGATTTATGCTTCAAAATGTCATATGTTATGTATCTGATCTTTTGCTAAAAAATTGTTAATGTATGAATCCATTGTATCAATTTCTCTATATGACTGGTTTATGTTTCAAAGCACTTTATTGAGTTTTTTCAATACAAGTACTTTCATGTTTTATTTCTGCAAGTGATTCGGTGCATATAAATGTATATAATCGATGTTAATTTTTAAATTAGCAAAGTGATTACAGATTGGATCTTGAATGAGCCTAAATACTTGAAAGATTGTCATTTAATTTTCATTAACTGATAATAATCTAAGTTAACAAGTAATACAACTAAAGACATTTCTATTTAAGGTGTTCAATTACTTGTTTAATCATATCTCAAGACCAATCTACACATAAACAAGCTTTCATTTTAGAATAGGACTAAGTTAGATTAGTTTCTCTTTTCTGAAATAGGTTAGGTTAGCTTAGCATCACCATATCCACACCTTGGTTTTCCTTGATTGGAAAATTGATCTAATAGATCAACTCACCAACTCTTATAGTGCCAGCGGAGGCCTAATATATGTGGGGGATTACCATATCAAACAAGTTGGGGATAGAACTGCCCTTGCACAGGGTCTTTCGAAGCCTTTCAACTTGGGTTTTCTTCCTCTGTTGAGTGTCTTGGAACATTCCAACACCTTTTGCATCTAACCTGCACAACTGAGGCATCAACAGTGTGCAAAAGGGGAGCTAGAAGAAAAAGAGGCACACGAGCCAAAAAAAAGCAAGCTCAAAAAACTATACTGGGACCGGCGTCACAGTAAGCGAGCTGAAACAAAAGCGGCCAAAATGCCAATAAGCAGCACTAAAAAGAAAAAGACCCTCTACAAGGTAAAAGATCAAGCAGGTCTCCTAACTAAGAGCTAGAGACCTCAACAAGTTGTATCCTTCGCAAGGTGATCAAACCCGAGTTGAAAAATACAAAATGAGAGACCAAGAATGGAAGGATGTCCCTCTACCGAAAGGGATCCTAGGTAAAGAGCCCTAGAATAAAATTCACTAAGCTACCTCGTTCATGACATGTCGGAGAAGGTTTTCGGCACTTCTGTCTTATCACTCCTGTATCACCAATACGGTAGAGTACAAGGAAGACAATGGATCGATATGCCTTAGGTGCTAAGTGGAGTGCGGCATTCCACAAAGTCCATCCAGAATCAATCCTCGCAGCTTAACCCCCAAAAAAACGGGAGGCCCCTCCACAAAATGGTCGATGACCGTGTCAATAAATACTAGAGGATTTTAGCACCTTAGAGGACAACAACTATGTCTCAATTGAAAATTACAAGGGGGAATTATTTGGATGCCTATCCCCGATGTCCTACCTAACTAACAAATTCTTTTTCTCCTCAAGTGAGGTTATGGTGTGTTGAGTTAGGGAGTGTAAATTTTAATGGTTGTATTACTCAATCGGGTGATGGAAGTGCAACTTGTGGTTTGTAGACTTGACTCAAACCATGTAATTATGGATGAATTATGCAAGTCTTTTTCCTTCAATGAACTTCTAGCTAAAGTAAGGAAGAATTATTTCCGTTCCCAATATGTACAACCCAATGCAAATGCAATTTTAGCGTTTTAATGAATGATAACCAATCATGTAAACCATATCCAAACTATCCTAAAGTGATAAAAAGAGATATTTTTACGAACACCAAATGTAATAATTATAATCTATTTCCTATCTCTTTACACTCAAAAAAGACACATCTAAGCTATGGAAAGAAGGATTCCACAAACATTTCCAATCAAATGCAAGACAAAGAAAAGCACCTAATAATCTTGTCTAACTCAAATGCATAGAAATATAAAACAAGCCTTTCTTCTTCTTATGAATGTAAGACCAAGAAGGTCAAGTGATCAAATTAAAGCAAGAAGAATGCTTATGTTTTCCAATTTCATGAATATAGCAAAAGAGTGACAAAATAAAACTTTCCTTTGAACAAAAAATGGAAACAAGGGATCGATCTATTCCAATTACCAATAAATAGCTAAATATGCAAAGGAAACAAAGTACAAAATCCAAGAAAATGACTTCAGAAGACAAGGATGTCCCAAGTTTTTCAACGCCAATCAAATCAACCCAAATGATGTCAAACCAAACAAACCTTTGGAATATCACACTAAAGAGATCTCTAAAAATTGAATCCAATCACAATCTGATGGAAAGAAGAATTTTAAAAACAAATGCAAGCTATGGGGACTTGAAAAGAATGACAGTTCTACCCAACAAGTAAACAAAACACTAGTTTGACTCAAGAGACCAAACAAAAGCTTTGAACTGCCAAAACATGCCAAGAGTTTCCAAAACAAGCCAAATATGATTTGTATCAGTCCAAATCAGTCATCTAATGGTCACAAAATCACTGATCAAGAAACTCTAATTCAGAAAAATCGAAAATGTACACAAGGGATCAAGTTAACCGAAGGGGATTTCAACTTTCCAAAGTAGAACCTAGTCTTCCAAACAAAGAAAAAGGGTCTCAAATTCTTCCAAATGAGGTTTGGAAGGGTTCAAAATTATGTTATAGAGATCCCCAGTATGGTCTCGAATTTCTGTTGTGAGATTTTCTTCCTACGGATAGGTAGATATCCCCTTGGGATTAGAAAAGGCCCCTAGTTTCCTACCCAAGACAGAGAGGAAACAAATAGACACTATAGTCCTCTTAGATCTGCCTCATACATCAACTAACAAGCTATGGAAAATGAAAGCAAGTAGATGGTGTACCTCACTCTGATGGTTGTCCTTGTTGCTCCTAAGTTGCTCCAGCCTTTGATTATGGACTTATGTACCTGTTAACGAAGGAAAGACAACACCTTCTCCAAAGCAATATATGTATAAACAAGGATCTAACTATAAAAACATAGACAATTTCATACATTCATCATTAAAGACATGAAAATGAGAGGAATAGGCTAAGTTATATTAATGATAAGAAAGCCGAAAGAAGCTAATTACAATGTTATACCTTGATGTCCAAAGTAGCAGCACCTCCTTCCAAGCTCTCCAACATCACCCTTGCAAGACTCATAGGATCATAAGTGTAGTGCTTTCGAGATCACCCCCCCATAGCTCATGGATGGCTCTCTTTAAATAGGACTTGGGAGGCCAACCACTAAGAGGAGATTATGGATCTAAGTGAATAATATGTGGATCAAGGATCTAAACCATGCCAAGGAGGGAATGTGAGATGGGATTCGAAGGGGTGCCTCATCCCAAGAAAATCTCCATGAGATCCAAGATCCAAAATCAAAGGGATAAGTCTAAACCAAAATTGTCACTCCCCTATAACTAAGCAAAGCGAGATAATTTGGAAATTATCGCTCCCCCATAGGCATGTAGGGCGCGACAATTACAGAAGGCTAATTTTTGGAGGTGGTTAATGTGGGTTTCGACCCCTTGCTTGTTGGATTTTCTTCCAAGTGTGAGTAGGGAAGGTACCAACATTAGAATGAAGGGTCCTAACACCCTTAGGAGGCATAAACATCATGTTTTCCATGGTGATGAAACATGTATATCCTCACTTACACATGGTGTGGCAATTTGAGGTATAACATAGTTCTATTCTGTGTCAAGCTCATTAAAAAAAATGAAACAGATGACCATGAGCATAGTTCTATTCATGTGTCAAACTCGTTAAAAAATGAAACAATACCCCATGAGCATAGTTCTATTCCTGTGTCAAGCTCATTAAAAATGAAACAAATTCCATCCCCTTGAGTCGATTTTTTTGCCAGATTTAATATATGAACCTTCATTTCATTCGCCTATGTTATTTAATCCTTTTTTTCTCCCTCTGCTGGTGAAGGTATTCCTACTAGTAACCACGATTTTGATTGGACGATGAAAAGAGTAGGCGAATGAAACAAGTCTTGGGGGGCATGTCTCCAGCCTTTAGACATCATACTGGAGGTAAGCCATCAGCTTCTTATGTTGGGGGAAAACTTCCAACCTCTGGACATCATGTTTAAAGAAACCTACCAATGGGAATTATACCGAGCATAGTTTATTTTATGTTACAAGCTCGTTAAAAAATGAAGCAGACATCATGAGCATTCTTTGCACCTATCTTCGACCTCGTTAAAAATAGTAAGATAGTATTGAGCTTACTTTTCACTTTTCTTGTTCTCTGGTTGAAACATGAAAAGTGGTTTGAGCTTACTTTTTACTTTTTTCGTGCTTTGGTTCAAACATGAAAAATATTTCGAGTGATTTTAATGCCATTGTCGTGCTCATTAAAAAATTGAGTAAAAATGTGTGTCTAATGATTATAGGTTTATCACTTTATCTGGCCTCACTATATTCTTTACGGAAAAGGAACTGTGCCGAGTTTACTTTTATTTGTCGTACTCTGTCATCAATCATGACAAAGTTGTATATGGAGTCCTCTTTAATCTCTTTTTCGACTCCTTAAATATGAAAAAATTGATGAGCGAACTTGTTTCTTTCACACTCGTAAAAGGATTTGAAATGATGTCTATCTGGTGATATTTTATCCCTTTTTCAGATCGTTTAGATAATTTACGAAAAAGGAATACTCTAGTCAATCATGATTAGAAGAGTTCTCTCTCACGTTGTTTTATACTTTTTAGGGTGAGGAGACTAACTTTTACAAAAAAGTACCATTAGGAGTCTTCTTTTGACCATTTCATACTCTCTAAATGTGAAACATCACCGATTTTACCTTCTTTGAACTCGTAAAATTATACATGGAAGGACCATTTTTGGGACCGAACCCCTCCTTTCTCAAGTTCGTAAAACATGTGAGATTGGACTCATCATATGATGAGCTACATCGAGTGTTTGTTACCCTCTTCCAGCTCGTTAAAAATAAAAGAGGCACTCATCCATCATGATGGGGAAATTAAGGGAATAGGAAGATGTGTTTGAGTCCATATTAATGGCAGCTTAAATTAACCTTTGAACATGGCACCTATATGCATTCTAGTCAAACAGTTGGGTAGTCAGATTGTCTTCGAGTCATACCAATTCCATGAGTCATTCTACTCCTTTGGATACTCCGAAGAATGGTTCAGTCATTTTTTGCATTATATCTTGGTATCTTCTATGTTGACTCAATGCTGCCAAGTCACTTTTCGTGCTGTTAAATGTTCAAAGGAATCCTTTGGACGGAATCAACCTTTGCAGTCATTAAACCTTTTGTTGTGTCGATCGTCCTTGTTTACCCATTACACCTTTGTGTTAGTTCACACTCATTTGATCTACCATCTTATATCACTTCCTGTGTCAGTTTTGTGTCGATGATGTGGGATGCATCATGGCCCTCCTCCGATGAGTATATTCCCGTCGACATCATCTCATCATCCAGGAATTAGAATTAGAAACTAGTTGGTACCATGGAGCCTGCATGCCTCAATGGTAGGTTTCCTCAATTTCAACAGTAGGTTTACATCATTGACCTCTGATCGAATTATTCCATGAATTTTCAACTCCAACTGATTTATTCACATTCATTGGGATGTACTAGTGATTCCTTGGGGATCATCGTCATCATTGGTGATTTCCCTCGCAATTGTTAACAGTTCACATCATTGACTGGTAATCAAGTGGTTTCTACCATGTTTGACTTCAACACATTGCAATCACATGGTAAGATTCATATCATTTCAGGAATGGGTAGAAAACCTTGGGTTGTTGTGATGTCTTACTATTACACCCAGGTTGCGATGGAGATTTTTTAGTAGGTCCCCACATAGATGTTATGATGGAGACCTCGTTAATGTACTGTCACAAAGATACACTCTTGTATTGGTCGTGGTTGTTTTATTATCTCATCATGGATCTAAGCTTGTATTTTAGTAGCCATGATTGTGTTGGAAGTCATTCAGATATGGATCCACGTTGTATTTCAGTGGCCATAGCATCGGTCAGTATCAACATGGATCTGCAATGTATTGGTCGGCAGCTATGTTGTGAGTCGTTGGAATGATAAAATTATTGTATTGCAAAACATCCTTGGTTTATTTTGACATATTTCCAACCAATGGTTCCTTGCCTCGATCCTTTATACTATATCCATAAAAGTATTTCACCTATCCTATTACTCTAGCTTCATACTTTGTGGGGCATTTGGTTACCTGTAAATTTTGTACGCATCATGATTACGAACCATGTACACTTTATCCTTTCCTAAATACCTAAAGTACTTGACCAAAATCCTTAGAAGACGAGTCATGAGGTTTTTTCCCTGTAAAAACTGTGTAAAAACTATGTTTAGAGAGATCGACGCACATTTACTTCTAGCAAAGTGTGTCTTTTCCTGATCGACGCACCTTGCTCCACTACAAATCACTTCACTGACGCATGTTGCTAATGTATAGGGTGCATTGGTGCCTATACGGAGGTAAAAAAGAGAATTTTTTAGAAGTATCTTGAAAGAGACCCTCGTGGAGGCTTATCCCTTCCATATAGGGTGGATCTTACTTGCCTCCCAACTTAGTAGGATCCCACCTCCTTCTTCTCCCTAATCCTCTCCTCTCCTCCTCATCTCTTTTGGCCTATAAATGAAGCTCCTCTTCATGGGATAGGTGGATTTAAATGAGGGTAGCCAAATGATGTAGAAATTGAGCCAGGAATCCATTCTTCCATGTTTTCCAAATTGATGCAAGGTTCCATTGGAAAGGATATTCAACACCAAGGCTTCATTGGTTGTAACTCTTTCCTCTATTTTAATTAATACATCAATGTCTTCATTTCCCATAAATGATGTGTAATTTCATTTATAGTAGTTCTCCTTGGTCAATTGCTTAGATGTATCATGTTATCTTGTAGTCTCTTGTCTTTGTCCTTTTGAGCATGTTGCACGAAATCTCTTCATCAACAAGCAGGACTGCGAAAGCTTCAAGCTACGTGGATGACCTCCGTAAATAAGGTATGGACTTGACTCTTTGCGTTCAAGTAATTTGATAGATCTAGGGAAAAAATTTCATTCTTGTTTTTCTTTGTTCTAGATCTGAATCATTCGAACTAGGGAGATCAGTTGGTGTTTGCACCGATATATTTATCCATTAACAAAATTGGTGACCATACTGGGGAGGGATTATTTAAGTTGTAGATTTCCTTGCTTGCCTTATTTATTATTAGATTTGGATTATTTTTCAATTGGTAGATCACATCCAATTGGTAGATCTGACTATCTATGTGCCACTGTATAATTCCCTTTAGGTCTCACACCCTGAAGTATGTTGATTAAAGTGTACAAGGAACGCTTCATAATCCGTTAATAGAAAACTCCTTGTGCCAGGGATGGTAGGGTCAAGACAGAGTGATGAAAGGTCGAGTGGTTTTTAAAACCCATGGGTGCATCGATGAAATCAATAAATATAGGTATTTCCTCCCACCCACCCCTACGGGAAGGATGATAATCCCTCCATTCTATTGTTGTGGGAAGATCAGGAATAATAATGTTCAATGTTGATTTGGTTATCTTTTTAAACAAGGTTGCATGGCAGCTAATACCCGTCTAATTGAATAAGCAGCAGCAGCATGTTATAAAGAACAACTAGGGATTTGGGAAACTATACACCACGCTTATGTTGAAGGGGCATGCAGGTAGACACCTAGAAGGGAATATTCTCATACACAACTCAAAGAATCGGGCAGAGTGAGCACAACACGTTGCAAATAGGTGGCTGGACGAACTGGCTAACACAAAAAAAACACAGATGTAGTCAATCAATATCCATCCTGCCGGAGCAGTGTTGTGGGTCGTTGGATCTCAAGTACAAATGTAGTCAATCAATATCCATCCTGCGGTGTTGTGGGTCGTTAGATATCAAGAGTTAATTGAGATCCAATGGCCCACAGAATGCTGCATTAAATGATGTAGAGAAGGCTATATAATTTTCCCCATCGATCAACTGCAAGTGACCGCAGGAAGTAATCACGAGCGTTGATTCTTGAATGGCATTGAATGGAATTCTATATGGAAAATAATTTGCAAGTAGTGCAGCATTTGTGCCATAAGTATAGCTATAAAAATACTTAAACATAATGGGATCTTGTTTCTCAGTTGAGGAAATAAAGTCTACTACAAATGGCAAATGTCTTCAAAATTAAAGAAAGGGAAGGGAAAAACTGTTACTCCTATTCCCGGTGCACCTCACAATGTTGCTGCAACAAGATGGTCGGTTGTAAATCTTTTTGAAATTGCTTATCATGATAGATTTAAAATATGCAGGGTTTCATCCTTCAAATCTAGGTTTCAAATCTATTGGTACAGTGGCACAACCCCTACCTGCGTACATTAATGTTACTAGTCCCTATATGTTGATATTTGGATGAATGGATTTGCTAAGAAATTGATTATTTTATTGATAATATTTGTGAAAAGACATTAATTAGTGTCGTGGATAATATGAGGCGTAAATTTTGAAATGCCAAAGGATGTAGGCTCTGGAATCCTGCATTGGGACTCAGTATGATGGCGGGTTTCTCTAGAGCCCAAAATTCCAGTGATCATGTGCTCATTGTCAATCCATCGCCTTTCCAATGGGAGATAGTAGCAACTCATTGGGGAATATAGAAACCAAGCAAGGGCAAGGAATGGGACCTGCAGGGTGACGTAGGGAGCTCGAGACAAGTGATCCGTTCTGTGCGACCATCTTCTCTTATTTTTATTTGAAGATAAAGTTACATTAATAAATCATTTTAGACTGTTGTATTTGCAAAAAAAATTAAATTGATATTTACTTGTGAATTTAAAACTAATGAATGAAGAAAACGAAACAATAAAAATCGTTGTCTTAAAATGAATTTTACAGTATCTCAAAATCGAAGAAGTCCTCGATATAGATTCATTGTGTTGACGGGAAGGTGAAAGTTCGAGAAGAGTCTTGGAACAAATCGAGTTTTATCTGATGAGTGGAGCACCATTCAAGCTGATCACGAGAGCTACCGACTCTTATGAGCCATGGAAAAATACTCCCATGAATAGAACGCCCTTACCATTTGCATGACCGATTACCCCAGTATTAATACTATAACCACTGTACCCATGATTACTATAAAATATGATTATTAAGAATATTTGAAGAATCCTTTTAAAAATCATTGTCAAACAACGACGTCTAGGGATTCAAGGGATTCAACGAAGGCCTCCGTATGAATTCTTCCTTCCTGCCTTGACACACCCATACTGAATCAACATATATTAATTGGTATAGTGACGACATAAGTACAACGGATAGTATTTTCTTTGGTTACCGTCAGAGGACCTTCATCTCTCCATTTTTGTTATATATTCAAAATACTAGAGGAGTTCGTTGGTCTATATGAAAAGTCTTTTATCAAAATAATCCATAAATGACAACTTGTTCAGACAAGGCACTACAAAGATCATGCCAAGATGAGTATTCAGGTTCATCGTCTAGGATTTGCGAGGGCCCAAGTTATTATAATCTAATCAAACAGGATATTTTATTGGCAATGAAGATGATCAGAATCAGGTTGGATTCTTCAGCACAGATGGCCTGGAAGAAATCACCTCTAACAGGAAAATGAAGAACTTGATGGGATCATCATCGGCCCAAGAAGAAGATTCATCTGTTTTGCAGTCTCCAAACTCATGGCCCAGCAGTCTCATTCTCTACAAACAATATTTAATCCATCAAGTTATGTTTGTAATCCATGCTCATCTCCAAGCTAGGAGACTTCACAAACAAGACTAGATGTACCTTATATTGCCACAGGTACTACTTATATGTCTATTGGTAGTGCAGGTAAATCCTGGACAATAATTTGGTTATGTTAATAATATATGTTGAGATCCATGAACAAAACAATTACAATGTTACAAAAACTATATTTTCTGTGGTCACCGTCAATGTTTTCCAACTTTCTTCTAATTGCACCTATCCATCTTGGTTGGCAGGTAGGCCTACCAAGATTTTTAAAGGAAACCTAGTTGTTTTTTTATCAATTACTTACTACTAATAGATCTATTACAGGATCGAACGATTTCTTGATCCCTGCAAAACCAGATGCAACCAACCCTGGAATGTTTTGGGGAGAATATTCTGGAAGGCTACTAGATATGCAGTTTATGAACAAAAATGGATCAGAGAGACGAATGGATTCATGTGTAGTTGATCCAAAGCTGGATGAGATTCTCATGCACACAATGCCTCATGCTGAGACATTAATATCTTTTTCTCATGCATCGGAACCCTTCAGGGCCCTTCAATCTCATAACAGTTTGAATTATCTAAACTCCAATATACGAGCAATACATATGATCTTGGATAGTAATAAGTCTAGTAGTAACAAGAGATCTAGGATGGTCAAGGAAGCTGTGGGATTCATTGTGGCTAGCGAGAAGATGGTTTTAGATAATACAAGCAATTATGAGATTCTGTGCCAAGGATGGAGACATGCCCCCACAACTATGATGAAGAAAATAGAATTCAATGCTGATCATGAGGGTCTGATCTCACAGCCTGACAGTGGGAAATATTTTCTTGAGTGCAATATTATGGAAAGACAGGCCATTATGGATGCCTTTGAATTAGATCATCAAGGAACTGAATCAATCGGATTCCATCTATAGTCAAAATCCAAGAGGTCGTGCCATGTCTCGTATGGTGAATGTTCTAGTCAATCTGATCAACAGGGATTCACTACTTTATATCCAGGGCAATTTCAAGTTTCCTGTCCGGCACAGAGAAAATCAAATACGGAGACGAATCATGAATCCTACAAGAAGACTTTGAATGCATCGAGTAATTCCTACGAACTAATAGGCACACAAGGTTTGCATCTGTTATCGCTCTTGTTGCAGTGTGCAGAGGCTATTTCCCTGGACAATATTCAATAATCCTATTCTATTATTCCTCAATTAAGCTAATTCTCTACACCATACGGCAATCCCATGCAGTGGTAGCTTACTTCACTGAAGGAATGGCAGTGTGTCTTCACAAATCATATCTGAGCCTTTGCTGTCCACTTGAAATTAGCGGGTCGCAGTTAGTTTCCATTAACCACAACATATTGACAGCCTTTCATACCTTTAACAACATCTGCCCCTTCGTTAAATTCTCTCATTTTACTTCCAAGCAGGCCATGTTAACCCCTATTTATTATTATTGAAAGTTGATCACTATTGATTTAAGGAAGACAATGCGATCTGAAGGGTTGAGGCAATAGCTGCTTTGTACAGGCACAAATCCTGGATTGTTAAATCTAGCCTACCTAACCCTATGAAAATAGAACCTAAATAGGAATAGACCTGCATACATCCATACAAATTAGTAATTAGTTCAATCCATCCTATTCTCGTGGTGTTTCGGCTATACTCGTTTTATTGCAGGACTCGTTTCTAATCGATCTCAAGCCGGCTCTCTTATGCACTAATATATTATGTTAAAATTAAACACCTTCAAGAATTAAAAACATCTTTAGGAAATTATTGACATAGGATATCAAGGTTAGACATGCACGTCAATTCATAGATCTGTTCAGCTCATGAGCTTTCCCAGCCACATGTATGACTATCACCTTCAACTTTGATACCGCAATCACCTCCATAGTCACCTTCACCTTCATCTTTGATGTTGCAGCTACCTTCAGCGTCAAACCGCCTCACTGATCTACACAGATCTATGAGTTAGATAACTACCTTATTTGCTTTGGAAAAGCTTTAGGTAAAACTCCAGTTCTTTTTCCTTCCATAAAATCATAACTAATTCATTTTCCCTCCATAAAATCATAAAATCAGTTTCTATATAAGAAAATAGTAACTTAAAAAAAACAATATTGAGAAGAAATGTTAATATCATCTTAAAATATTGTTTTAAACATTCCTAAAATATATTTTAAGACAAATTCTAATTTTTTTTTTAAAAATAGTCTTAAATATTGTCTTAAAAATCCTGAAATGTATAAAAGCAATCTAAACTAAAATTTAAGACAAAATGCTAATTTTGTCTTAAAAAATTGTCTTAAAAAGCCCCACCTTGTAGTAGTGGGTGAATCCCTTAGTAGTGGGTGCATCCCTTAGCCAATTTATATGTGTTGGAGGTAACAGGTTCAAAACCAGCGGGGGGTAGGGTTTCTCATTCGCCCGTTGTGACAAGGTTCGAAGGGTAAGCGACCCCTGGGATAGAGGCTCACCCTGGTGAGCTTCTGAATATATCGACCCTTTCTAAGTCACAAGTTACTGATATATCTGGCTTACGGGCTGTTAGATATACCCTTTCCCATGGTTAAAAAAAAAGCTATATATGTGATCTAAACAAATTCCATGGAAACTTTGGGGTGCATCCCTTAGCCATGCTTGAGAACAGAGGGTAAAGGCTAAACAGTTTGCATCCCTTGCATGTATACAACACCTTGTTTAATTATACTCGCTTCTCATTAACAAGAGAGACGCAACTCTTGGAGAATGCTTTCTTGAGTAATTACACCTAAATATTTTACTTGTGGTTGTTTTTATAATCTTTGATTTCTTATTCATTCAAGCCATTATTCATTCAAGCCAATTGAAGGGCACAACACTAACGTGGTTTCTTTTATAATCTTTGATTTTGTATTCGTTAAATCCATTTGAAGGGCGCATCCATGACGTGGTTTCTTTTATAATCTTTAATTAGGCTTATTCGTTTAAGCTAAGGGGGTGCAACCGTGGAAGGCACAAGCTCCTCGCTAGGATTGTTATCTTAAAGATAAATATTTCTTATGTTATCTGTTTTGGAAAAAGGGGTAATTTTTTTTATCAAACTCTTTATCACACATCATTACAATGGTATCTGCTACACATTCCACATAAGCATTAGTACCCTTTAATGATCATAGAAACTAGTCTTTAACATAATAAATATAAGCTTCAAGACATAAGTATTAGTAACCTTTAATGATCATAGAAACTAGTCTTTAACATAATAAATACAAGCTTCAAGACATAAGGCACATATAGAATCTGATCACATAATCCAACCATTAACTATGGTTATTTACAGTCATCAAGACATAAGCATTGCTTTTATGGAGGCCAAGCCTCACAAGCCATCCACATAGGACTATCATGTCCACATAACACCATTCATTTATCCATCATTTCTTTGCACCACAAGGATGACCATCAAACATTATATCCGGATCAAGGACTAGACTAATGACTCACATAATCATGATTTAGATGATCATAAGAGTGTATGCATATACATCATAACTTCATAAGCACACATTACTTAACCATATGCATACACATAACCTTCATGGACAAGATATTAGTCCCAAGTACATCATAATAATAAAGTCAAATACAAATATATACATCATAGAGCATTATACCAACACATACTGTCTTGCAGCTACCAAGCTGGGAAAGACCAACATCATCAAGTATAAGAACTACACATTCATCTCATCAATACCTTTTAACATATCAAGATCATTACTTAAGAATAATTGACCCATGAAGGGAAATTGGGTGTGCAAGTTCCACATTCCACCCAACTATAGGAATTCATCCAACATATAAGTGAGGCCACTCCCGAGTTGGGAAATGGTTCCACTAGGACAAGGGTAGACATAAATCTCTCCCAAGATTTCTTCTCAACACTGGAAATGAAGTCCATATCCACTTAGGCTAAGAGACTCAAGGATCTACTTATCCTTGATCATATAGGTAGAGTACTTAGGCCTACTCAATCATCCAAAACAGGACAAGGGATCCATCCCTTTCCAACCAACATATCTTGCCAACAAGCATCATATGGATTTAACAAGAAATGTCCCATGGATGTCAGTGCACCCATAGCCAACCAAATCATAGACATGTGTCCATGCATACATATGCATCCAAGAAACAGGAAAGGGCCAAGCCCTTGCTTCCCAAACCTCATCCATGAATAAGGGTTAGTACATCACAAAACTGAATCCAAGTGATATCTATCTAATGCTTAGGTCACACATACAATCATGCGCATAGGGAGGCATTACCTAACTGATACTAAAACTACACCAAATCATTAGTATACGATTAGGTGCATAGAAGGCCACTACCTTCAACATTCAACATACAACAATGTACATATAAGCCATTGCAACAAAAAGAGTCTTGTTGATCATACCATTGCCACTAAAGGAAATGCCTTATCATTGCAACAAACATGGAAAATTCCACTTTAGGATCATGGATGGGGACAACCCATCTCCCCTGAGCATAGAGAAACACTATAAAAGAGTCATTGAGAGAATAGCCCTCTCTTCTTCTACCCGAATCCATTATCATAAGAATCAAGGTCATGGGGCTAATCCCTCTCTTGAAATCCCTGCCCCACAAAGCGTATCACATACTAATTTTAGGAGGGTATGCCCTCCCAATAATTCCATGATTATAAGCAATTATCAATTATCTTTAATAAGAGAGGCCAATGCCAACTTTCACCTACAAGTGATAGAATACTTGCAAATACGAAAGCTACATGTACTAAACAACTAGAAAGGGGCTGCCCCCTCAAAAACTAGAAGGTAAATCTATAATACACAATCGCAAGGGTAACACTCCAAAAGAAGGACTATTATTTCTCATACTTCTAGGCATTCTTCTGGCTTCCATTCAAAGCATATAACTAAATAGATATGGATAACAAGAATAGCTACAAATTCTTTTATTTTTGGCTGCTATAATGCCCAAAGGCTACAACCGATGGGCTACTCCCACCACATCCATTATGTACTCAAAGAAACATCAACATCTATACGAACATAAAACATGGGCCCAAAGGCTTCATTTAATTATACCTCAATATAATTATCAAGCTCGGGCCTTGTTTATTATACACACAAAGACAAAGGTTACTCCTCAACCCTCTCAAGCATTCACTTAGATGAATGCATATTCAAGCAATCAGTGTGGATCCCAGGATATAGCTAGCCTCTCCACTTCTTTGCCAATCACTGCAACTTGAGATTTGAGACCATACATACCTATATCCAATTCAGAAACTGGAAAGGCCGCACCCTTGCAAATGCAACCAAGCAATGCAATATATAAATATATGATAATGTGTGGATCAAGGCTGCACCCTCTCCACTTGTTTGCAGGAAACATATATATATATATATATTTACAAAGGGCTGTGCCCTCAATAGGCCACGCCCCCACTCATGTCTACACAATGTAACATATAACAAGGCTCGAAGGGTAGGTGACCCTTGGGATAGAGGCTCACCCCGGTGGGCTTCAGGACGTCTCGGCCCCTGCTGAGTCAAAAGTTATTGGTATATCTGGCTTGCGGGCTATTGGAAATACCCTTGGGAGGTTGTTGTTCCCATGGTTAAAAAAAGTTAACAAAGGTGAAAAGGGTTGCGCCCTAAACAACTAAATACATGCCACAATGCAATATGTGTCCACTTCAACCTTGAAGGGGGGCTACGCCTTTCTTCCATGAATACGCACCACAATAAATACATGAAATAAAACCCATGCAGAAGCAGGTGGGAAAAAAATGCGCTCTACACTATAGGCTTATGCATAATAAAACACATCCATGCCCTTCCTAACTCATCTTTGCATGCAAAACCAATTAAAAATATACTTATATCATATCATATCATTATCTACGAGGGCCTGTCCCTTCATTAAAAATATACTTATATCATATCACTATCTACGAGGGCCTCTCCCTTCATGGGATGCATCCTCTCATCAACACTTGCAACCAATACTAAAATGCACATATATGATGAGAATGATTTTGGAGTGGGTTGTGCCCTTACTCCAAGGGGACTGCGCCCTCCCTTTGCAAGAGAAACTTTTACACATATATATACAAGAATGCACACAAGTGGGCCACGTCCCTCCCAAGGGACCACCTTCAACAATTATAATTATTGAACTCAGTGGATTAGTGGTACGTCCTCCCAAAGAGAAACACCCCCTCTATCTTGTATAGACATCAATAATTCTAAATACTGAAATGCATTGGATTTGGTGGTGCGTCGTCCCCCAAGAGGAACGCCCCATTATGCAAGCACCCATAACATAACATGTATATATATTAAACTTAGAGGCTACGCCCCAAATGGTTGCGCCTCCATTCATTATGCAAGCAATACAGTATGCAATATATAGATATGGAACTAGGGCTTCGCCTTTCACCTTTTTTTTCCATGCTCAATGTATATAAAAATATATAGTGCAAACATTAAACAAATAACATATGGAATTATATCCCATTCTAGCTGGGAAATGTGTGCCCTTCTCCAAGGGATGCACTCCTAACAAAGCATTTAATAAATATATATAATAAAAATTAAATCCCATTCGAGCTGGGATATGTGCGCCCTTCTCCAAGGGATGCACATCAATCAATACATAAAACAAATATATAAATGTGACCCAGGTCTGCGCCCTGCACATTCTTTGCAACATTCAATATAATATATGTAAAGTACAGACCAACACAATGATGCTCATAAATAAAAAACCTGCTCTCTATATTTTTCCTTGAGCATGGGTGCAGAAAGTTTCAGGTCCCCAACAAGGGAAATGGGAGCATACACAATAGTGACATACATACAAAGGAAAACTAACCCCAAATAGAGTGCTTCCATCTCTTTAAATAACAGTTCAATGAATTTCTTGATAAGAGTAAAATTAATAATTGAAATAGAGCACTCATTTCATTCACCAATGAAAAGCTCACACAATTAAAATCACAATAACAATTAATAAATAATACAATTAAGAATAGCTCATGGCTATTCTTTCCTCCGAGGTGGCAATTTCACTAACAATCAATTAGATAAGTTAGGATAATGAGAATTCCACTTGGCTCGTCACTCATAGGCACGCACAATTGGCCATTAATGCAATAATTCATAAATATAATAAAATATACTACATTCATCAAAAATAAAAGGGAGAATGGGAACAAGTGTCCCATTGCCTAATAATAGTCTAAGAGATACTTATGACTATAACCATTAAGTGGCATATATTATCAATATAAAAACCTAGAG
This sequence comes from Larix kaempferi, assembly GCA_027924585.1. NCBI lineage: Eukaryota > Viridiplantae > Streptophyta > Pinopsida > Pinales > Pinaceae > Larix > Larix kaempferi. The sequence goes on from BSBM01000299.1 coordinate 23,646,798, forward strand.
GCAAATAATACTCATAATACATACTATTTCCATGCTAGCAAATAATAACATACATGCCATTAAATTAATTATGACACTTATTTGCATACTGATTAATAATCATAGCATTTACTTATCATTAAGATACATAATAACTTACCTCTATTATAGATTCCATAAATTATTAATCCACTTTCTAGTATAAGTGGCACATGCCTTAATGCACTCATTAGAAGCTCCTATAATAAAATTATTAGGCCCTTGTTACTAATTATTAGTACTAATACTCTAGGGTACTAATGCTAGAAATCATAGGGCTAATCATATACTAATATTACTAGTATAGTAATAATCTCATGATCTAGGTCATAGGCTAGTAGTACACTAACTTGCCATGCCCATGCATACTCTGTATGTCCCCCCTCAATGAGTTATTGGAAAGATAAGATACACTAGTATTACCAATACTAGCAACAACTAACTAGTGTTAATGTATTTGTAACTTCAGAAGATATTCATTTGTATATTTTATATTGTATTCATATGTTATTGTACTTCCGACGGACAGGTTTTATTCCTCCCATCGAGAAAGTTATTATTGTATTTGAAAGGGTTATTAGACTCCCCTATAGGAGTCGGCCCTGAGTTAAGTGGTAATGGGTTATTAGACTCTCCTAGGAGAAGTCAACCCAGTTAGGGTTAAAAGTCAAGTGAAAGTAAAGTATAAATAGAGAGGGTGATCCTCTCTATTTATTCATTCAATCACTCACTCATATGCGCATTAGTGAGAGAGAGGGGGAGTTCGCACAAGTGAAGAAGAGAGAAGCTGTTGGAGACCATTTCTATCTTTTGGGGTTTTGTATTGTTGCTCATTCTATCTCTAAGGAAGTTGCGGAGTTTTCTCCTTTATAGTTTCCCTAATGAAACTCTTTGTGTCTCTTGTCTCTTGTGTTTGATTTGTTGTGCATGTTATTCTCTCAGATAAGATCCTAGATCATATTGAATTAAATAGTGAAAATCTAACATGGTATCAGAGCTAACCTCAGAAGAAGACACTGAGCAGCTACGGAAGCTGGAGCTTCTTAATTTTTTGGTTTATGTCCACAGATAATCAACAAAAGGAGGCTAGGATAAATCCCCTTAGGAGGGTGCATCTTTCTGTCGAAATAGAATTTGATTCCGAGCATTTTCAATTTTTGACCTGTCACTGCTGCGGGAAATTAGGGCTTTTCACAGAAGAAGAATTTTGGAGTGCAATCAGCACATGATTGTTCTCCTACTCAAAATCAAAATTTTGAGACCAAGATCGAAGGTTTTGGTTGGGTAGAACCCCGGGATAAGTCAAACTCTAGTTTGACTCTGGACCAGAAAAACCAAAAACTAGAAAAAGCCAGAAACTGCAGATCCGAAATTCGCAAGTCAATTTTCAGCAGTCAATTTTTGGAATCTTCAGAAATCAAGTGTACCAACATACTCGCCTCATCCATGCAAATATTCCTATGAAAACATAATTCAATTCTGAGGATTTTCATTTTTCGGCTCGTCACCGCTGCCAAAAGAAAACTAGGGCATCAAATATTTTGGGTTTTTGTTCACTGATTTATGGAAGTGAGTACATTGGACAACTCTCCTTGAGGAGGCACATCTATCGGTCCAACCAGAAGTTCCAAATTCCAACTTTGGAAAATTAGGGTTTCTTTGACAAACCCTGGGCCAACTAGCTCCAGATCCAGTTTCAACAAATCAAGTGGGAAGACCTAAAGCCTTTCTATTTCCATTTGAGTTTCTCATTAAATATGTCTCACCACACCAAGCTTGAGGATAAGCTTGAAGGGGTTGATAACTTCCGAGCATGGAAGTATAGGATTGGGATTATCCTAGAAGAGAATGAATTGGACACCTATGTGAATGAAGAGGTTCCAATTCCAGAGGGAGATGAGGCTAAATCCTTACACAAGAAGAACCTGGTTAAGGCTAATAGAATCATTGCAGATTCTATCAAGGATCATCTCATACCACATGTGTCATCTCTGAAGACACCTAAAGAGATGTTTGATTCCTTGACCACCTTATTTGAAGGGAGGAATATAAATTGGAAGATAGCATTGAGGAACCAATTGAAGAATGCCAAGATACAAAATGCAGAGACCATGCAATCCTACTTTACAAGGGTCTCTCAGATAAAAGAACAACTTGAAGCTGTGGGAGAAGATATAGAGAATGGAGAAATAGTAATGACCACCTTGAATGGTCTTCCCAGGTCATGGGATTCCTTCATTCAAGGAATCTGTGCAAGAAGAAAGTTGATCACCTTCAGTAGGCTGTGGGAGGAGTGCTCACAGGAAGAAGCTCGAATTGTAGCTCGAGAAGAAAAGATTAGTAATGAAGACCAGGCTCTCATAGCACAAACCATAAAGAACAACAACAAGAGGGAGCATCCTCATCACAAGAAGGGTAAAAACCACCACCAGAATCAGAGGGAGAACCTTGGAGGATCCATGAGAGATCTTTCTCACATTTGATGTTATGCCTGTGATGAGAAGGGACACTATTCCAGAGATTGTCCCAGGAACAAAAGCAACTCCCACAAGAAGAAGAACAACAAGAAAAGACATCATGCTCACATTGCAGAGGATGATGAACCTCCAAGGAAGAGAACCAAAGAATACAATGAAGATTCTTCAAGTGATGAAGAATATGTATTATAATGAAGGTAACCAGCTACAAGGGTTTATTTAGAAGATTCCACCTCATAAGGTGAAGCTAGAGATGACTTTCAGTATTACATGAAAGGAGTAGAAGAAGCTACTGCAGAGTCGGACTCCAGAAAACAAATAAAGATCAATAATCTATGGAAGAACCTCTCATCCATTTTCAGCATTGGTTAAGTTGCACACTATCAAAGACTCCCGTAGTTCCTGCAAGGAAGCAAAGATCAAGAGGGAGCACACTCCAGTAGTTCCTGCAAGGAAGCAAAGATTGAGAGGGAGTCCACCCAACAACCAAACAAAGATAAGTATTTGAATTGTCATTTCTTGTATATATGATTACTTAAATGATGTTGTTCAGTCATGTACATACTTATGTTCCTAGATTTAGGATGTATATTATGCATGTTAAAAAAGTTGCATTAATGAACAAGATACTACTAAAATGCAAGTAATGGGTAAGTGGCCTATGGTACTGTACAAAACTCCATTGCTACTTATCTAGATTGAAACCTCTTTGTTGGAATGTTGGAGTAGTGCACACTCTTAACAATGTTCTGGTATAGATGGAAGGCATCTAGAAAGTTACGAGATATGGATAAATGTTGTATTGAAGCATTGGCTAAGATAATTGCATGACTGTACGACCTATGTCTTTATGTGTAAGAATTTGTTTTGAAAACTATGAAATATTTATAATCTTGCAGTTGAACTTGACTTGTAGGAAAGATCGTATACCATCACCTACAAGAGAGACTTGTTTCAAAGAAAAAGCGACGAAGAATCAACATACATCAGAAAACTACCTATTGAAGATATTGAAGAACCTAAAATTCCCAAGATCATAAATACAGTAATGGAAGGATGCCATGATCGAGGAGTACCAGTTGATCATGAAGAATGATGTCTGGGATGTGGTCCCGAGACTAGTAGGGAAGTCTGTTGTGACTTCCAAGTGGATCCACAAGATCAAGCATGCTGCAGATGGCAGCATAGAGAAACACAAGGCGAGATTTGTGGCACGTGGCTTCTCCCAGAAGGAACGGATAGACTATGAGGAGACATTTGCACCTGTTGCCAGATATACTTCCATCAGATCAGTACTTGCTCTAGCTGTATTGCTGAAGGGGAAGGTACACTAGATGGATATCAAGACAACATTCTTGAATGGTGTATTAGAGGAGGAAGTGTATGTGGAGCAGCCACTCGGATTTGAGACACATGATAGGGAGACTCATGTGTGCAAATTGAAGAAATCCTTGTATGGATTGAAATAGGCACCCAGGAAGTGGTACGACAAGATTGATAGCTTCCTGACTAGTTTGGGATTTACCAAGAGTAAAGCGGATTCCAACCTTTACTACAATGTTGAGGAAGGGAACCCAGTGATACTTCTACTTTATGTAGATGACCTATTTGTGACAGGTGAGGATGGGTTGATTGCTGACACGAAGAGGAATCTTGCTGCCGAGTTCGAGATGAAGGACTTCGGTATGATGCACTATTTTCTAGGCATGGAGGCGTGGCAGAGTGCGAATGGAATCTTCCTTAGACAAGGGAAGTATCCAATAGAGATCTTGAAGAGGTTCGGGATGATGGACTGCAAGGCCATGGCCACACCTATGGCATCGAACCTGAAGCTATAGAGTGATGCTTCATCAGAGTCGGTTGATGCCACGATGTATCGTCAGATGATTGGATCTTTGATGTACCTGACGAATACGAGACCATATATATGCTTTGCTGTGAACACATTGAACTAGTTCCTGACGGATCTGAGACATGTTCACTTGATTGCTGCAAAGCATATTCTAAGGTACCTGAAGGGTACGATTGACTATGGGCTCAAGTATGATGTGAATCAGAAGATTAACCTGGAGGGTTATGTTGATTTGGATTGGGAAAGTAGTGCCATTGATAGGAAGAGCACTTCGGGGTGCTGCTTCGGTATGGGATCAGGTGTGATCTCTTGGTTTAGCAAGAAGCAGTCATGCTTGGCACCAAGTATAGCCGAAGCAGAGTATGTCTCAGTTTGTTTGGCTAGTTGTGAGGTGGTATGGATGGGGAAGCTACTGTCTGATTTGTTTGATCTCCAGTTGGACGCGACTTGTATATATTGCGACAACCAGAGTTGTATGAAGTTGTCTGAGAACCCAGTGTTCCATGACAAGTCGAAGCACATTGAGATCAAGTACCACTATATCATGGATATGGTGTAGAGAGGAGCAGTGAAGCTCCAGTATGTTCCGACGGATGAGCAGATAGACGATGTGTTGACCAAGCCGGTAGCTAGAGAGTGAATTTCGAGTACTTCAGAGAGAAGCTTGGTGTACTTCAGATCGAGGTTCCTTCCAAGGGGAAGTGATGAGTCCAGAAGATGCAAATGCACATGGGCCATTCTCGCATAGTGGTAGGAAAGTCCTACTATGCTAGTAAATGTAAGGGCCGAGCCATACTCACATAGTGGTAGGAAATTACTCCTATGGTGTGGATGTAAGGGTTGATCCATTCTCACATGGTGGTAGGAAATTCCTCCCATGGTGCAGATGTAAGGGCTGGGGCCAATCCGACATGGTGGTAGGAAATTCCTCCCATGGATGTTAACATAAGTGTCGGAGCCTTTTCCGAATGGTGGTAGGAAATTCCTCCCATGTAGGTTGATGTAAGTGTTGTGTCTCACATGCTGGTAGGAAAGTCCTCGCATGTTGGTAGACAGGGTCGTATGGTGGTAGGAAAGTCCTCCCATACTGGAGACATTGTGATGTGCATCTGGGCTATGCTCCGTGTGACGAAGAGATGATCTGAAGATGATGAGGTCACAGTAGGGTACACAGGTTTTGCAGAGGCATATAATCAGACCTGGGATGCTCCTTCCGGTTTTGCAGAGGCATATAATCAATCCTGGGAGATCCTGCAGGTTTTGCAGAAGCATATAATAAGTCCTGAGATGTACCTACTTGATGGCTTGCTCACATAGATGATGAAGACATACATGGAGGCTAGGCCTACATCCAACATGAAAAAGGGCTGGCTCTGTAGAAATTCCTATGACAAGTATATTGGAGATTGATGGTCGAGATAGCAGCAACAGTGACGATGATGATCCAGTGACGAAGACTTGTGCTGATGAACTGTGTCAAGAGAATACCTTCCTAGTTAAGAGGGAGTGTTAATGTATTTGTAACTTCGAAATAGATTCACTTGTATATTTTATATTGTATTCATATGTTATTGTACTTCCGGCGGAGAGGTTTTATTCCTCCGATTGAGAAAGTTATTATTCTATTTGAAAGGGTTATTAGACTCCAATAGAGAAGTCGGCCCTGAGTTAAGTGGTGATGGGTTATTAGACTCTCATAGGAGAAGTCGACCCAGTTAGGCTTAAAAGTCAAGTGAAAGTAAAGTATAAATAGAGAGGGTGCTCCTCTCTATTTATTCATTCACTCACTCACTCATTTGTGCATTAGTGAGAGAGAGGAGGAGTTCACACAAGTGAAGAAGAGAGAAGCTGTTGGAGACCATTTCTATCTTTTGGGGTTTTGTATTGTTGCTCATTCTGTCTCTAAGGAAGTTGCAGGATTTTCTCCTTTATGGTTTCCCCGATGAAACTCTTTGTGTCTCTTGTCTCTTGTGTTTGATTTGCTGTGCATGTTATTCTCTCGGATAAGATCCTAGATCATATTGAATTAAATAGTGAAAATCTAACAACTAGATCCACTAGCTAGTAATATTTCAAGCAGTATTAGACTCTACTTGAGGTCTCACGAGGCTTCACTAACCCCCTTCCCTTTCCTAGTGGACATCGTGGCCCCTTCTTTACCGCGGTCTTGCACATCCACTCCTTTGTGTTTGTTTTTCATTTTCATCATTCACATTTTTACATCACATCACCATGTGATTACTAGCACATCGTCTAACATCACATGACACGACTAATAATGCTACAATGTCCAAGGGTGGGGCCTTGGCATTGAGCTCCTCACCACGGACCTTTACATAGAAACACTTTTAAACTTAGCCACAAACACAAAACTGTAGACAAGGGATATTACATTACCCAAGGCTAGATATCACACCCTCTTCGCATTTGATTTGGATTCTTTTTATATAAATAATTTACCAAGTGTGTTTGCTTTCTGAGTTCGTGGCCAGAGGTCGTGGACTCTTAGCATATGAATTGAATTATGTACTTAAGATTGGGATGAATTAAGTTTCTGTCTGGATAGATTCCATGATGGGCATATCCCTAGACTCATTTAAATATGGTATTCGGCAAAGTTATAAATATTTAAGTAAATTATAAATGTGGAAAGTATGTTATTAAGATGAGAGAGCGAGGTCGGACTCTCGGAAAATTATCCTCTACCACCCTAGTGGATTCCTTCCTAGATCGGGGGTGGCTTCTCGGCAAAAGGAATATATGCCAGATAGAGAGCCAATTGGTTGGGTGAAACATTGCAGTCAAGTCTTCAATCACTAGGTCATCACATTTGAGATAAGTATGCTTCGTTAATGTAACTTTGTTTCCTAAATTTAAAGATGTTAAGTTTTATTAAGGCATGTTCTTGTAATGTTGAAAATTAGTATGGAGTGTTTATATGTTCTTTCTTTGATGAAATTTGTTAATGTTATTATGAATTAAATGGATAACAAGGGCATGAAAATTATTAAGTAATGTTAGCCTTGTGAAGATATTGATTAGCCTTGTATTTATAGATGTGTGATTTCAAGTAAAGGTTACGAAGATTTATCTGTAAAAAATTCATTGCAAATATTTACATGTATGTTCATTTTACTATCATCAAGGATTTGCTATAGATATCCAAGTGGTTATGAGTAATAATTCATGTTTAATAGAGTTAATGAATCACCTTAAACTTTAACGTACCACTTCAACCATGGAAAAAAAATATATATATATATATTCCTACATCTGTAGAGATAATTCTTCAATTTTGTAAGTTAAACCCTTATGTTAAGTATGTGTTGTATTAATTGAATAGAGGTATATTTAGGAATAAGTAGGAATGACATTAACGGAGGAGGAGTGGAGCGGAGCGGATGTTAGGGTTTTGTTGAATCTCTAGGGTTTTGGGGGCTCCTGCGACCGGTTTTCCAAGAACTTGGCTGCGGCCACCTATCATTTCTCTTACTATCGACGGCCTGGTCATATAGGGGATGGTCCTGCTGGTTATTTGGGACTGGTGGCATGGTTCCGCCTTCTGGTTGGCATTGTAACTTGCAGAATTTGTAGCTCGTTGGGCCCATAATTATATGTATATTCCCTATTGGTTGTGGGCGTGTTTTTCTGCTTTGTTGGGACTCCCATACTCCCGTTTTATGGTTTCATGGTCAGTCAGGGTGGTGGTATCCGGTAACGGCTCTATTTATATTCCTTGTTGGTTGTGGGCGTGAATATATGCTTTGTCGGGATTCCCATACTCCCGTTTTATGGTTTCATGGCCAATTGTGGTGGTGGTATCCGGTAAAGGCTTTGTTGCATGTTGGGGCCCATGTTTTTGCAGTTTTGGGCAAAGATCTGTCTTATTGCGGGCAATTTTGGGGGTTCCACGCTTGGTCTGTTTGTTGTTGATTTCCGACTTGGGTACTGAATAGTTTCCACTTTTCAAGGGGTTTCCTTGCTTGGATCCTGGGAACCATCATTAACTTACCTTTTACCTGTCAGGGGTTCGGTTTGGTCATTTTCTGTTCAAATTTGGTGGTTTCTGGGTTCAATATTCCGGTGCACTACCCATGGGTGAACCCATGTTGCCTCCTTCCATCCCTGTCACACACACCCTGACGAATACGGTTTTTTGGATGGAAGAAGCCGGGGTTTTGAAATCCGATTCCTTTTACCGGGAAATGCTCAAAGGGAAACGGACCCTTGTGTCGGGTGAACATCACTCTCCGCCGTGTGGTAGACATGCTGGTCGTAAGGGACACTTGCCGTTATCTGGGGATCTATCAAAACCCTTGGATAGGGAATCCATTCCATCGGTGGCCAGCGAATGGGTTTGGCCGCAACGAGTGACGGGTGTCCCACAACAGGGTACTTCGAGATCCTAATGCAGATTGCTGGAGAAGTGGGGTTGTTGGCCGGGTGAGGTTTGGCTCACAATGGGCTAGGACATCGGTCTGGATGAACTAGTTGATTTTAGCATGACTGTTCCTGTTGGAAAATTTTCTTATTTTGCGATGAAACGATATGATATTGTGGGATGGGTCACCCAACATTGGTCTCCGATTGTGGGCTATACCACGAAGGTGTTTGCATTGGCTAAGGGTTGGTATGGATTCAAGTTTGAAACTGAGAGCTAGTCTTCTTGCATTCTGGAGAAGCTGTGGCTATATGGGGCGGGCAGTTTGATGCTACAACGATGGCAAACTGATTTTGACTCGGAACAAGCCACCATTCATTTTCGACACCTTTTGGTTCTTTTCCCTGGTCTTCCTCTGGCACTTTGGAACCATGGGGCATTTGAAGTTATTGGAAATAGCTTGGGTCATTTTCTTCATGTCGAGGATGATCACCTGTAGGGTTTTGACCGTCGTATGGGCCGTCTTCTGCTTGATATGGATACTTCATTGGGTTTGGTTGATGTGTTAGACATCAACTGGAGGGGCCGTAAGCTGGCTCAGACTATCGACTATTGGGGTATACCTTTCTAGTGTTCTTTCTACAAGGAGTTCATCCACATTTGGCATCAATGCAAGAAAGGTGCTTCATATATAAGACCTGTTGATGTGGAGCCCATATGGTCATCTGATGAGGTCAGTGAACGGGGTCTTGATGTTCATGGAGAAATGGATGGCTTCTCCAACAGATTACCCCATCCTTTTGGTCAGGCGTCAGTTATTAAGTTACATGCCAACGATCCTTCTATTTTCCATTCTTTAAATGACTTGGAAGTATCTTTCATTAACTCATTAGAGCTAAATAATGGTAATTATGTTGGCCGTCGTCATGCCCCTTCTTTTCCCTCCAATACTTCGGATTCTGAAAATGTTGTTCATGATTTATCGGATGACTTGGGTAACTCCCTGAATGTGGCTTCCCGTCCTTTTACCACACTTTCCTCGGCCTCGACCATTCTTCTTTCGTCTGAATCTGATACCCTAGCGAACATTCCAGATTCTGCCGAATCTATTCCGGTTGAGCCTGTGCTCTCATCTACCCCATGTATTCCCATGCCTCTATCTAATGTCCTTGTGATCCCTTCCTACTGTGAAATGGTTAAGAAGGCCCCGATACCTGTCTTCTACAAAAACCATGCTCTGGATAAGGCTGGTTTGGGGAATGACTTAGTAGGGGCCATGCCGGGGCCACCTTCTTCGAAGACCGATTCGATGTTGAACCCTCCTCCCGACGCTACCCCCCACTACATCATGGGGTGCTCAAAAAATTGGCAAGGGGGCTCGGTCGGGGGGTCTGGATAATGACTTCTCTCCTATCAAGACCCACGGTGCCCGTAAGCACAAGAAAGCATATCCATTGGATGGGGTTATTTCTCCTATTTTAAATGTCAATCAATTGTCTCCTGATACCATGGCTCTTAGAGGAATCAAACCCCTTTCCAAGGGTAGCTAATGATTTTTTCTCACTAAATATTTGTGGGGTGGGGGGTCTACCCAAACAATTGGCCCTCAAAAGAGTTCTGCATATTATCAATCTCGATCTGGTATTTATACAAGAAACTATGGTTTGTGGGTAGAAGGCTCGTTCCTTCTTTTGTAAAATTCGTCTTGACCGGCTGATATGCTTTGTTGATGCGGCTGGTCTCTTTGGTGGTTTATTCGCTGCTTGGAATCCAAAGGTTCTTCGGCTTGATCCATTTGTCACCTCATTGGGTATTCTTCTGACTGGTTGTTTCAATGGTTTTGACAAAAATATCAATATCGTGAATTGTTATGGTCCATACTGTGATCGTGCTGCTTTCTGGGATTTGGCCTGTTTGGGCCATTTACTTTCACTGGAAAATTTGATACTAGCAGTTGATTTAAATTTCTCCTGGGGGGCGAAGGAAATTTGGGGCACTTCAGAAAAACTGGACCCATTGGGGGATTATTTCAGGAATCTTTTCAACTCCTATCAATTAGTGGATGTGGCTACTCGTCCATTGGCACCTACATGGTCAAATGGCCGAAAGGATGGGGCCTGGATTGTTAAGTGTATTGATCATTTTTTGGTTTCGGAAACACTTTTGGATTGTTTTCAGAACTATCATTCCTGGGTTCATCTAATTCATATTAGTTATCATTTTCATATCCTATTCCAGTTTGAATATCCGACCCCTAGGAAAACATATCCCTTCAAATTCAATTTTGTGTGGCTAAAGGATCTGGGGTATAAGCTTCTGGTTATAAATCACTGGGCACAGGTTGATGTGTCCAGGGAATGTTCTACTATGGATAAATTGGCTGTGAAACTTAAATCCCTGAAGAGTTTCACGATCGCCTGGGAAAAGAAGAAGAAGGATGAGTTAGCTGCGGAGTTTCTCCTTGTGGAACAAGAGATTGGGGAATTATTAAATAGCTCTATTTTAAATGGTCTTCTTCCCTGTGACTAGTCCAGACTCTCCCTCTTGGAAGAAAGGAAACTTAATATGCTCCTCATCCAGGAGGATACTTGGCGTCAGAAGAGTCGTGCTACTTGGATTCGATCTGGTGACCTGAATACAAAATTCTTCCATAAATTTGTTGACTCTCGTCGAATCCAGAATACTATATGGGATATAAATGATCATGCTGGTCGACGTATTGTTTGTGAGTCAGATATTCATGTGGAAGTGGTTCGACATTTTCATGACATCTACTGTGATCCCAAATGTACCTCCCTACTTGAGCAATTTAAGATTATTAAAGAATATCCTCGTATGTTCTCTGATGAGGTGGGACCAAAATATTTGAGGATGTAACTCTGCAGGAAATTGACATCACTCTGAGGGGGTTTGACAAGGATAAAAATCCTGGTCCGGATGGCTGGACGGTGGAACTTTTTATCTCTTTCTTTGACATAATGGGGGCGGAATTACTGGTTGTGGTTGAGGAATCGAGATGTTTGGGCCTGGTATCTGGGGCCCTTAAATCCACATATTTGGAACTCATTCCCAAATCCTCTCATCCAGAGAACTTCAATGAATTTAGACCTATTGCACTATGCAATCTGATCTATAAAATTATCTCCAAGATAATTGCACGTAGGATTAAACCCACTCTCTCCAAATACATCTTGGTTGAACAATTTGGTTTTCTGGAGGGTCGTCAGATATTGGATGCGGTGGGGACTGCACAGGAGGTTTTTCATAGCATCAATCAAAGACATCTCAATGCACTAATTCTCCAACTTGACTTAGTGAAGGCATATGATCGGGTGGATTGGACATTTCTCAAATTGATCCTCATCCAGATTGGCCTTCCTTGGCAGGTAATGAAATGGATCATGGCTTGTGTTAATTCTGTGAACTATGTTGTGCTTATCAATGGTAAGCCTACTATCTTTTTTAAGGCTACAAGAGGCCTTCGGCAGGGCTGTCCACTCTTGCCACTATTGTTTCTTCTTATTATTGAGGGGTTGAGTCTCTCAATTCATAAGGCCCGGCGGGATGGTCTCATATCTGGTATTAAGATGGCCGGGGGCATTACGATCACCCATACTCTCTTTGTGGATGATGTTATGCTCTATGACCTAGGTCTTGTTGTGGAATGGCAGCAGTAGAAGATAGTTTTGGATCAATTTTGCAATGTGACTGGGATGTTGATCAGTACTATAAAGTCCTGGTTCCTGCATCGTGATTTGGATTCAAGTGTGAAACTTGAGATTGGTACCTTTTTCCCATTGGAATTTAAGATGTTGTCCTGTGGTACTAAATATCTAGGATTCTTTATCAAACCTTCCAACTATCATATCTCGGACTGGACCTGGTTACTACGGAGATTTGACTTACGAACTAGTCATTGGAGCTTGCGGTATTTATCTTTGGGTGGTAGACTAACACTAGCTAAATCTGTGCTCCAGAATCTGGGGGTTTATTGGTTCTCTTTATGTAAAATTCCTAAGTCTATTATTCATTGGTTATGACGGAAGTTCTTCAGTTTTCTTTGGTCGGGGGGTGCTGATAAAGAAAATTTCCACTTGATGGGTTGGAGCACACTGGTGACCCCTTGGGAGTTGGGGGGATGGGATATTAAAAATCTTGAACTCTTTATGGATGCTCTACATGCTAAAAGTATTTGGCATGCCCTCTTTGTTGATTCTATATGGTGCCTAATCATACGTGCTAAATATCTTAAAGTTATTTATGTGGTGAGTTGGTTCCGTAGGGGTCCTCCGGGATCGGTTGGTGTTTCTAATATTTGGAATGGACTACTAGGATCATTCTCTTTAATTATTGGCTGGCTTTCTTGGTTGCCTAGTAATGGACGGGGGATTCGATTGGGCATCGACCCTATTCTTGGGGGATCTAATGTATTCTGTCTCTCACAGATCCTCATTACATTTCTACATTCAAAGGGTATGTTTAATCTTGCACATGCGTCCATCCCGCGGGGGGATGGGGGTAGTTACACTACTTGGATCTCTGCTCAGCAATTGGGTCTTCAGGGCAGTCTGGAAGTGGAATGGTCTAAATATACTAGGTTCCTCAATCGGGGAAAAATCTATATGTCTGATAGTCCTGATATTCTTGTTTGGTCATGGGATGTCGCACATGGAACTGTCTCTTCTATACTTTCCTTTGAATCATTATTTGCTGACTTTATTAATCCTGAGGTGGGGTGGAAAAAGGTTGTCTGGAAACTTAGTATCCCTCTGAAAATTAAATGCTTTATCTGGTTGGCTTTATACAACAAGATCTTGACCTGGGATAATCTCTATCATCGGGGTTTTGCTGGTCCGAGCCAATGCTATTTGTGTGGTTCACAGGCCGAATCTGTTGATCACATCTTCACTCAATGTAGATTTTTCCTGAGCTTTGGAGGTTAATTTGTGACACTGTTGGTTGGGCCTCGGCCTGGCGATCCACCACTTTCTTGGACTGCCTGGGATCATGGCTTACTAGTTCGTCCACGAAGGAAGCACTCCCATGTTTCATGGTTTGGGAAGTGTGGAAGACCAAGAATTGTTGTATTTTGAGGATGCCATTCCAAATGTGGTGTTTTCATGTGGCATATCGGTTGTGGCCTTCACTAAATACAAGTCATTATTTGATAAACTGGATTTTCATCAGCCCCATCTTTGTCGCAGTTTGAACCTGCCGGTATTAGTTTACCCCTATGGATTCTTTGATGGTGTTGCGGTGGTGGGTATGGGTCTTTATGGTGCAGGTGTTGTTTTGTATCTTTCCAACTCTGGTCCTTCCATATTTGGCTGAACACTGGTGTTGGCTCGAATACACGTAGTGAACTATGTGCTCTATGGCTATTGTTGTATTTTGCTAAGCGACAGGGGGTCATGTCCTTATTGGTTTTGGGGACTCATCATCTATTATCTCATGGGCGTTGGATATCACTCCGTTGGATGTTCTCCAGCTTACCTTCTAGAAGGAGGATATCCGATCGTCCGTCAATGGGTTTGACCACATCCATTTTATCCATATTTTCAGGGAATGTAATGTTGATGCCGACCGTCTCTCAAAATTGGTTTTATCTTCTCCGGAGGGGCACCTATTCTGGGAGCAATGGCGTGATGACCTATCCATTGCACATGGTTCATTTGATGTGCACTGATCCAACTTTCTTTATTTGATATCCTACGTTGTTGTTTTTTGTTAGCGACATCTATATTATGCGATCTTTCCATTTCTGTGCAGGTTATTAGTCCCGGATCTCCAACAACCAGTTGGATTTTTGTTCTGGTGGTACTATTCACACATATTTGGCGTTTATTAGTGACATATTTTCTCCTATCGAGTTTGGCTCGACTGGATCCACTGTCTTGGCCTCGGGCTTGTTATTTATTTTTGGACTCTGCTCATGACTTTATGGTTTTATTTGCTGCTACATTACTATTGGGGGCAGATGGTTTGATCCTGCCCCATATACTTTATGGGTTGTTATGTTGTCTTTTTTCTATTGGGTGCAAATGGTTTGATCCTACCCCACATGCTCTTCATAGTTTCTGTTGTTTTTTCTTGTTATCTAGCACATGCTCTTGGTTACATTTGCACGGTTGACACTTGCCGATGGTTTGTATGAATCTATTTACTATTTCGCTTATTAATAATAAGTTATATTTTCCTTGGAAAAAAAAAGTAAGAATGACATTGCCTTGTTAACGATATATAAAAGTTTATTTATTTTGCACTATGGTTCATAAAGCTGAAATATTGTGCTAAATGGGTTGAATAAATATTGAGCCAATTAGATTATATTTGTGATTGATAGAGAAAAGTAAATATATTTTTAATATTTGTTATTTTATTTAAAAAGAGAAATTTTTATATAAGTACGTGTTAGTACTATCAAGAGTTTGTAATAATGCATTAAAATCCTTACAATAAACAATATATAAAGTGAGGCAAACATCTTTATGTGGAAGGTTAATGTAATGGTTTGGAATAAGAAAATGATAGAAACCATGTACATAATTACTAAAAGGTTTATTGGAAGGTTTACTTGATGCAAATAATATATGGATGTAATTGTTATACTATGAGATTATGATTGCAAATTATTACTAAGAATACATGTTTGGTTGTTGGTGAGATCGTTGGGTGATTTTGACGGCTTAGATGTTCTTGGGTCGTGGTTTCTCAGTCAAGAGCCATTCCCACAAGTGAAGGAGATTCGACAATTTTTTTTATTTATAAATATCTACTTTTTAATAACCAAAATATATTGTTATTGTTAGAGTAAAGAGATAGAAAACAAGTATACAAACATATTTCTAAACATTAAAAAAAACATATAATTCATTCAATAAATTATTTAAGTAAATTTTAAAATAATATATATTTGACTAAATTATTGTAATTATTATTTTTAATTAATTTTCTTTTCAATGTGGTTCACAGCCGTGAAGAGGGAGCCTAATCCTATGGGGACATCAAGTAAGGCTCTTATATATCTATGCATAGTCACTTGGGGATTTAACCCTGAGACCTTCTTTCACGGCTCTCAACCACTTGAGCTAACCCATCACACTAGTAACATTTTTAAATGATTAAAATATTTTGCTTATGTAAAGTAGAATATAAATTAATCCACTAGGTATACAATAAAGTGTAAATGAGTGTATTGTTAAGGCACTCCTTATAGTGGATACATGCCTTCACAAAAATAAATATTAAAAACAAAAAATAAATTTTTAAAAATTTGAAAAATGTTTTTTAAAACTAAAATGATTTAAAATTCATTTTTTTTAAAATTTATTTCATATATAAAAGATTGGTTTAAAATGTATTTTTTTCATTATATTTATTCATTCTTATTGATTTTATTTTATTTATGTATATTATTTTTTCTAAATATGTATTTTTTATAGTGTTATTGTGGATTTTTTTTATTCATTTTAAAATTATTTATATATATAAATTTTATAGCTCTGCCCACTTAAATGTGATAACAATTGTATATAAAAAAATGACTACTACATGCCATGCTGCGTGCACCACGAAAATGCTATATACCACAGTACTATATTCTAACAAAAATAATAATACATAATATGATATTAGAGTTTGAATCTAAGAAAATGATAATAAAATGATATTAGAGTTTGAATGTGAAATTGTTTTTGGAAAAAAATATTTATATATTAAAAAAAGTATTTTAGAAATTATGATATTTATTTTTTAATAAAATTTTAATACCATGTTATCTTAATCTATTATTATTATTAGAATTAAAGAATTAATAATATTATATTATTTTTTATATAAAATTGTAAAAAGTATTTAGGAAAAAATATCTTTAAATTAAAAACATTTATCTAATATAATAAAATATTTTAATTATTGTTTTTAACTATATTTAAAAATCATTATTATTTTACTAGAATATAAATTTTTAAAAATAAAAACTATGGAATTTTATCATTGTTTTAAGTGTAATAATTTAAATATTGTTTAAACTTTGTCAACATCTCAACATAATACTTAACCCCATGAATCAAAGATGCATTCATAAATACAACTTAATGGTTTATTAATATGATGATGATTATATCCATGTTGCTGACATACTAACCATTCTAGCTTCAAATAAGTTACACCTAGTTAGTAATGACAATCTTTATACTTTGGTTCCGCTTATCCGTTAAGTCACAAAAATGCTAGAGAGCAAGTATTTGTCTCGCATTACTTATTATAAGAATCTTTATACTTTTCTATTTGGGTTTCTTTACATTAATGTACATAAAGAACAACAATCCGATAGACATAGAAACTTTATATTATTCAAAGGGGGCATTTACTTATATCATATAATTAAAGGTAATTCCTTACTTAGGATCATTATCTTTAATTTACTTACTTCACCTTTGATCGTAGTTATTAGTATATAATTAACTAAATGAAATCATAATAAAAACATAAATGAGGGACCTTTATAATAGATATCAACTATACATATATTTTCTTCATACCAACCTCCACGCAACATATCATTGTAATAAATCACATATAAACATTGGCGCCCTATTATTATCAACAATATATATTAGTATCTAACTTGAACCATGCATTTTTTGAAATTAAATGCTTCCTCTTCTAAGTCTATAATCAAGTGTAATTTATTCTCTTCAACCATAAATTACTTGGTTATCTTAGCATTTAGAAAACCCTTTAATTGTAGTCATAGTTTTCTTATTGCTAAGTTTGGTTGACAAATTCACAAGAATAAAAGGACCATTTATGCAATTGTAACAATTCATTTAACTCAACAATATAACTAGATCTTAAGGAATCAAATAACCAAACCAAAACTTATCTACATATGATCGACTAATATAAAATTCAGAGATTAATTATCACTTTAAGGTACTTATAAAGGAAATGGACTCAACAATATTAATTTCATAGGCATACTATTCACTAATCATTGAATTAAATAAAAAATCATTGTCTCAAAGAACTACCAACTTAAATATTTATAAGCTATATACATTAGAACATATTTCATCAACTTATCGTTAAGCTTAACAATGATATCAATACCTCTTTACAATATTGAATACTTATCCGAATCACCTAGACTTGACCAATTGAAGTCTTGTCTGCAACGTTTCACTTTACCAAAAAACCTCTGCCCAACATATGTATTCCCATGGAGAGGCCACCCCCGAGTTGGGCATGAATCCACTAGGGTAGAGAATTACTTTCTCTAAGATCCCACCGACTCCCTTATTTCATATTAGACCAAAAACCAGTCTTTAACATGTATATATTACATCAGTGTTCATAGTTACTATAATCTTATATAAGGATGTGGGTGCTATGCCTTTCTTCTACCAAGCATGCATACTAAGTGCACACCCTTTTAAGATTGGGCAAGCCGTTATGTCTCTTCTTGGCTTTGATTAAGTATATTAGTTTCTTCAAATTTATGAATAGGATTTAGCTGAGGGTACATACACCCCATCATAGATTTGTTCTAAAATTATGAATACATCTCATACAATTACGTTCTCAATACTTCAAGAAGCCAAAGTAAGGGTTGCGCCCTTGCTGACTTCTTTCATACATATAATACCATAATATATATATATACTCTAAATACAACAACAAGTGGAGCTAAGGTTCGCTCCCTTGCTCACTTACTCTAGGCATATGTAATTAGAACATATGAAACTATATTAAAGGGCCTTCCTTAAACCTTCAACAGGCCCAATGCCTTCACTCTGATACTATTCAAATATAGTTTATATTTAACCCTAATATATAGGCTGCGCCATACCTGGATGCACCCTCTTGGCTTTAATGATTGAGCAATCCAGGATTATAATAGGTGAAGACAACTATATCCTGGGCTGCCCCCTGTAAGGAGTTGCACCCATAATCAAGCAATCTACAACGAATTATGGGTTGCTCTTCCAAGAGTTGGTCCCTCTAGATTCATCAATATTGAAATACATATTCAGTAAAATGAGAGGGAGTGCACATGGGTTTTCCAAACAAGGAAAGGGAGTACGCTCCTCCCACAACACATAGTTTTTCCAAACATAGAAAATACACTTAATATGTAATTCCAACAGGATCTGGATTGTGCAACGCAAAATATATATTTATATGTATGTATGTATGTGTGTATGTATGTATGTATGTATATGTATATGTATGGGTAAGAACCGCTCCTCTAACTTCACAAACAGTCCAATTATAAACAGACAAAGGATGCTAAATCTCTAGCTTTTACAAGGTAGATTAAACGTCTACAACCAAAACATAATGAGAGGAAATTCCTTGGGTCTCTCTTTCAGAGACACCATTCTTTATATTATCACAGCCAAATAGTATGATGAAATGGAAAATGCCTAGGTCTCTTCTTGCAGAGACACCATTCTTCATTTTAACACAGCCAATAAATATAATGAAAGGGAAAACGCTTAAGTCTCTTCTTGTAGAGACGTTATTCTTCATTATTAACACAGTCATATATTCTTGCAATGGAAGCAAACCTTCAAGAAACTCCCATCCTAATAAAGGAAGGGGAAAACACCTGGCTCTCTTATTGGAGAGACACCTTTCTTTGTTTTTAACACAGTCAATATATTTTTCTCAAAGGACAGAGATTAGGGTTGTATTATTTGCATACCCGTGGATGATGATAAAAAACCTTGTAATATTTACCATAGGCCACGCCCTCCTTGTTTGTAGCCATACCCAATAGTTCGATATTTAATTCTTACTAACGTTTTGTTTGGCACGAGCTCTAGCTCTCAATCACCACTTGTCTTACAAAAACCACCATCTCAAAATCTTTGTCGCTGCACCCTTTCTTGGGATGTGCTCTTTTTTGGTTCATGGCTCCTCCTCCCTTATGCCAAAAAGCTCCCTATCCTTTAAGGCGACTAGGGTTTTAAACAAAAACCTCCCCTTTAAACAATTTCCTAACATGCATAAGAAGAAAACTAAGCTTTAGTTAACTCACTAGTTAACTTAACTTTAATTAGTTAGCTTAACTTAGCTAACTTAATCCAATCAACATAACTTAGTGATGTAGGGGCATCGGGGCCTAGGAGAAACCGTCGAAATTGATCGATAGAAGAAGTACGACCAGATGGATTTTTGGCGACCACTGGTGTAGGAAGACTGGAAGTCGAGGCCAGGAAGTCGAGCAAGAAGCTGTCGAAGTATGGTCAACAGAAGTGGAAGTCGACGGAGTCAAAAGTCGATGAAAGGCAGAATAGAGACATCGACAGAAGCGGAAAATTCCAAGCGTGGAGGACGGGGAGGATGGCAGTCGTGGAGACTAAGTGAAGTCGACAAGTTAAGTCGAGGACCAACAAAGTAGAGAATGGTCGACGTGTCGAAGTGCAAACCCGTCGGACTTGGATAATGACAAGATCAACAACTGTAGCAAAGTCGAGAGGCATAGAGGTTGAGAAATGTGGAAGTCGAGACAACAGACCTACATCCATTGTGGGTAGTTGATAAGGTCAGTGACAGTTAAGAAGGTGGTTGGGACCAGGCCTGGTGTCACCATAGGAGAAGGTTGTGCAGGCACGTTCAGGGGGCGCTAGAAACTACAGGATCTATTAGATCAAAGGTGGTGCTACGGACAGAGTAAGGATGCCTCGGGGAATCCTGACAAGGTCGACCTTGGGAACGATGACAGAACAGAGTAGAAGACCGGTGCGAAGGCATATACAAGGGGGGAGAGATGATAGATGATCGAAGATCGATCACACACAGGAAGAGGGATCATACAAATAGAACATATATTAATTATTTATTTTGTAACAGGATGAGGTAGACTTGATTATTAGTTGCATGTAATTTTGTAAATGACACAAGTAATAGAAGCCAAATTTTTAGCATTTCCAGTTCACATCTAGCCTTTGTGAATGTGAGTGTGTCTGTTGTGTGATACTGCTAAGCAAGAGGGTCCGACCGACCCGCCCTTGCATCAAGTGGTATCTGAGCAGGAAGAACCTGAGAGCTGGCTGAGAGCCTGCGAGCAGGAGAGATCCTAATACCAACCTTTCGAGCGTAAGTTGGTATTAGAGTGGGTTGAGCCTGCGTGTGTGTGAACATCTTCAACTGAGTTTGGGTAGAGTTGTACGCATGTGGTGAAGTACGGTTGCGATTGGACGAGTGGATATTTCAATTGTTATTGAAGGAATAGCACAAAGAGGTGGAAATGTCCATGGTGTAGGACGATGAGCGTGAGGAGGAGTCATAGTAGATCGTGAAATGTTCGACAAGTGCATGTGAAAAATGAGAAGTATGACCAATGAGGTCTCAACTATAAAAGAATCACAGAGACGTGGATGCATTCCCGACGCACTTGACCATAGTGACGAAGAAGTCGAGGAAGTGGAAGCTCGGGAAGTAACATAAGAAGAACCATATGATAGATTCATTAAGCTATTGACAGAAATGAGATGTAAGAAAAAAATGGATGTACCTACCTACTTAGGAAGTCTGGATCCAGAAGACTTGATAGACTAGATCAAAGAGATGGAGAAATATTTCGACATAGAGAAGCTAGAGGATCACAAGAGGGTTAAAAATTGTCTGTTTGAAGTTGAAGGGTCATGCCTCATTGTGGTGGGACAATGTATAGGCTGAAAAAGTCAAGAAAGGCAAGGAGAAGATTAAGTCTTGGGACAGCATGGTTGCCAAGTTGAAGGGGAAGTTCTTTCCAAAGGACTATGTGATTACCTTGTTCAGGAAGTTGCAGAACTTTTGACAAAAAGAGATGACCGTGAAAGAATACATGGAAGAGTTATACAAAATGACGATTAGATCTGGTCAAATCGATGAAGGAAAAGAAGCGGTTTCAAGATATGTAAATGGTCTGAAGTATGTCATACAGGACGAATTGATCCTATCAAAGTTCAAGATGGTTGGTGAAGCCTACCAGCTAGCCCTGAAGGTGGAAGAAAAGCTTTCAAGAAGAACAACATCGACCAGAAGAAAGATGACTAGTCGAGGTGTGAAGAATTTTCCCACAAAAGGACAAAGTAGTGGGACTAGCAGAGAATCCATCAAAGAAAACCAATGCACAAAAGGGACAACGACCAAAGAAAGGGAACAAGAAAACTGACAAGATGGTCAAGAGACTCGTGGTCGAGGTGCGTTTAGTTGAAGTGGTCCAGCAGAAAGATGAGGTGTTGACAAACCGAATATAGTCTGTTATAAGTGTTGAGGAGTGGGACAAAAAGATTATGAATGCTCGTAGAATTTACATGTGGTAGAGGAGTCGAAACCCAGACATTGACGAGATGGGAAAGGCGACGAGAAGTCAGGTTTGACATCCGACAGTGGAAAATAAGACATAGGAAAAAGTCAAAACCTGACGACCAAGAGGACATTGGTCTAGAACTACCAGTGAGAAGAGAAGGAGTCGACGCATCCAAATGCTATTTTACGAACCAAAGTGTTGATCGCTGACAGATACTGCAAGACCATTGTCGATGGAGGTAGTACAAAAAACCTAGTTTCGATGGAGGTCATCGACAAGTTGGGTTTGAAGTGTTGAGAACATCCAAATCCATATAAGATATCCTAGTTACAAAAAGGACATCATGTGAAGGTAACCATACAATGCATGATCAAATTTAAGGTTGGGAAACTTGAAGATAATGTATTGTGTGATGTAATCCGAATGGACGCTTGCCACCTGTTATTAGGAAGACCATGAGAATATGATCGGAAGATGATATATGATGGTCGATCCAACATAGTCACAATGTGGAAAAATGGTACATGGAGAATGTTGAAGCCAAAGCAGGAGTAAAACACCGACTGCAAGGAGGGAGAGAGAAACTATTGGGAGAAGTGAGTGATGATGTGCTTAGCAAATGAATTCCTGGCAGAGGAAGAGAAACAGTCGGGATGTTTCTCCATCATTCCGAAGGGACCAAGTGTCGAATGGTTGAAGACGAAGAAGATTTCGAGTGAAGTTGAAAGCATGTTGGACGCGTTCAAGAGAATCTTGGTCGAAGAGACACCAACGAGATTGCCATTGATGAGAAGCATATCCCATCAGATCGACTTGATTCCAGGGTCGAGTTTTCCAAACAAGGCACCACTTCGAATGACTCTTATAGAGAGTGAGGAACTCAATTGACAACTCTAGGATCTATTGGACAAAGGATTGATCAGAGAATGTCTTAGCCCATGCGTAATGCCAACTGTACTAGCATCGAAGAAAGGAGGAGAATGGAGGATGTGTACAGACCCCAGAGATATCAATAAGATCATGATCGAGTATAGATTTCCATTTACAAGTATGGACGACTTGATCGATTGCTTGAGTGGAGCTAGGTATTTCACTAAGATCGACCTGAAGAGTGGATACCACCAAATCAGAGTCATAGAAGGCGATGAGTGGAAGAAAACCTTCAAGACGAAGGAAGGATTGTATGAGTGGTTAGTCATGCCCTTTGGATTGACTAATGCACCCAGTACATTCATGAGGCTGATGAACGAGGTACTGAAGTCATTTTTGGGAAATTTCATCATAGTGTACCTTGACGACATTCTGATTTTCAATCGAACCAAGGTCGAACATTTGGAACACCTTCGACAAGTGTTACAGAAACTGCGAGAAGAAAAGTTGATGGTGAACCTGTAGAAATGCTTCTTCATGAAAGAATAACTGGTGTACTTGGGATTTGTAATCTTGAGTAAAGGATTGGTGATGGATCCAGAATAGGTAAAGGCTATATTGGAGTGGCCAGAGCTGACAAGCACGAAAAAAGTGTGGAGTTTTCATGGAATTTCCAGTTTTTACAAGAAATTCATAAAGGGATTTAGTCGGATATGTGCACCGTTGACAGGCTGCATGAAGAAATGGGATTTCAGGTGGACCAAAGCTTCCCAGAAATCCTTTGACAAGTTGAAGCAGAAGGTGATAGAGATCGCAGTACTAGATCTCCCGGATTTCAACAAAATTTTCCAAGTCGACTGCAATGTGAGTGGAATGGAAAATGGCGCAGTGTTGAGCCAAGAGGGTCAACCGATTGAATTCTTCAGTGAAAAGTTGGATGAAGAGAAGCATAAATATTCGGTCTATGATCAGGAGTTCTATGCTATCATACAAGCATTGAATAAATGGAGGCATTACTTGCTTCCCAAGGAGTTCATGTTAGATATAGACCACCAATCATTGAGGTAATTGAACACTCAGTAGAAGTTGAATCAGCGACACATGAACTAGGTAGAGTTCTTGTAGGGATATACCTTCATGTTGCGACATAAGTGGGGAAAGTCAAATAAGGTTGTTGATGCACTAATTCAAAGAGTTGCATTGTTTAACACGATAACAGTTCAGGTGACAGGGATAGAGTCGGTGAAGATAGAGTATGAGACTGACAAGGATTTTTCTAAAGCATGGAAGGCTAGTCGCGAACCATGGAGTACCGACATAACTCCATACTTGGATTATTTTATCCAAGAGGGATACATGTTCAAGGGACAACATTTATGTATTCCCATGGGTCAGTAAGAGAAAACCTAATCCGAGAACTGCATAGTGGCGGATTAGCAGGTCATTTTTGCATCGATAAGACCAAGGCGTTGGTCGAGGAGAAGTACCATTGGCTGGGGATGGTGACGGATGTCAGTAAGTGGGTCTGACAGTGCAGAATTGGCCAATTAGAAAAAGGTCGAAGTGAGAACACGGGTATGTATGACCATTTCCAATTCCAAATGTCCCATGGGAGCACCTGAGCATGGATTCCGTGCTAGGGTTGTCAAAGACACAACAATGTAACAACTCAATCTTTGTGGTAGTCGACAGATTTTTGAAGATGGTACACTTTATTCCGTGTCGGAAGACAAGTGACGCTACAAGAATTGTTGTATTATTTTTCAAGGAGATAGTCAGATTGTAAGGGTTGCCAAAAAGTATAACGTCGAAAAGAGATACCAAGTTTATGGGTCATTTCTGGATAACCTTGTAGAGGAAGCTGGACACGAAGTTGCGGTTTAGCTCCACATACCATCCGCAGACTGATGGAAAGACTGAGGTAGTAAACATAAGTTTGGGAATCCTTCTGAGACATTTGAAGGCCGACAGACCCAAGCAGTGGGAGAAGGTGTTGGCGCAAGCAGAATTCGCATACAACAATTATGTGAATCGGTCGACAGGTATGAGTCCATTCCAGATTGTTCAAGGTCGAAGCCCACATGGTGTGGTGGATTTGGTTGAAGTACCAACAAAAACTAGAAAGAGTGCAGATGCAAAGACATTTGCAAAGTACATGAAGGAAGTACATGAAAATGTACGAAAACAAATTGAAAAGAGTAATGCGGCATACAAGTTAAGAGCCGATAGGAAGCATAGGCTACATTCATTCAATGACGGAGACTTAGTCTATGCACACTTGAGGAAAGAGAGGTTCCCAACAGGAACGTACAACAAGCTGAAGATGAAAAAAATTGGACAATGTAATATTTTGAAGAAAATTTTGGATAATGCTTATGTGTTGGATCTACCGGAAGAGTTGAACATTTCTCCTACGTTCAATGTATTATAGTTGTACAAGTACGAATAAGTTTTGACGAGTAACAACATAGAAGTGTCGAACATTGACTAGGAAATACAGATTCTAGATCGACAGAAGGAAGAGATCACCGAAGTGATGGATGAGCACGAAGTCAGACGCACAAGAAGTTCGAAGAAGAAAGAATACTTAGTCCAATGGAAGAACGACGAGATGGAAGAGGTGACATGGATTTTAGAAGAGGATTAGAGGATACTGACGAAGCATTCGATTTCTTTTTCACCTGGAGAAACTGATGCAGGGGCATCAGGGCCTAGGAGAAACTGTCGAAGTTGATCAACAGAAGAAGTTCGATCAGAGGAATTACCGACAACCACTGGTGCAGGAATACTGGTAGTCGAGCAAGAAGCTGTCGAAGTACAGTCAACGGAAGCGAAATTCGATGGAGTCGAAAGTCAAGGAAAGGCATAATAGCGACATTGACGGAAGAGGCAAAGGCTAAGCGTGGAGGACAGTGAGGATGAAAGCTGTGGAGACTAAGTGAAGTCAACAAGTTAATTCGAGGACCGACGAAGTAGAGAATGGTTGACGTGTCGAAATGCAGACCAGTCAAAAGTGGATAACGACAAGATCGACAATTGTAGTTAAGTCGAGAAATGCGGAAGTCAAGGAAACAAACCTATAGCCATTGTGGTATTTGAGAAGGTCAGTGATATTTAAGAAGGTAGTTGGGACCATGCTAGGTGTCACCACATGAGAAGGTTGTGCAGGCCCATTTAGGGGACGCTGACAATTGCAAGATATGTCGGATCAGAGGTGGTGTAGCGGACAGAGTAAGGACTCCTCGGGGAATCTTGATGGGGTCGACCTCGGGAATGACGACATAACAAAGTAGAAGATCGGTGTGAAGGCACAGACAAGGGGAGACGGAGGATAGATGATCGAAGATTGATCACACACACAGGGAGAGGGATCACTTAGATAGAATAGATATTACTTATGTATTTTGTAACAGGCTAAGGCCGACTTGATTACAAGTTGCATGCAATTTTGTAAATGATACAAGTAATAGAAGCCAAATTCTTGGCATTTCTAGTTCACATCTAGCCTTTGTGAATGTGAGTGTGTCTAATGTGTGATATTGTTAAGCAAGAGGGTCCGACTGACCCTCCCTTGCGTCACTTAGTCAATATTTAGCTATTTAGCTTAACTTAGCTAATCTTTAACAAAATAATATGAAGATAATTAACTTAACTAATTATCTTTACTTACTATTAACTTTCACCTCACATAGTTAAGATAATAAGTTCCATTAATAGCTAAGAGTTATTCATGCATTAGCTGCGCGTTATCCATGCATTAGCTACTAGTTATCCATGTATATCCATGCATTAACTGCTAGTTTTTTTTTGTATTTCATTTCTACTTTTGTAGATAAGATTTTATATCCTTTTAAGACTTTAAAGCATTTGTATATTTAATAAAAAACAATGAGTCATTCTTTAAAATAATAATATACTTACTTTATTTAACTTATTTGCAATAAATATTTAAATACTTATTTATAAATGCTCACTACACCGATATGTTTTCTTGGTATAATAATTTTTTTCTTTATTACTAATTTATAATTAGGAAAATATTAACCCTTTTCCACTTAGGAGCTTAAAGAAATCCCTTGTCGAGGCCAGGATATCAATGTTATTTAGGTTAGCTCCTTACTTTTACTTAATGATACTCAATATTGGTTAGCCTCATGCTAAAAGTTAGGTCATAGGAATTTGTTATTGTCTTTCGACGGATAGAAGTTTCTTTGGCATCCCTATCTAGGACTAACCGTTCACGACACTTATAAACTTAAGTGTTCGTCCAATGAACATCACAACTCACTTTTCAGCAAATGCTCACGACACTAGGATGAAACATGTCATCAAACTCATGTCTACCCAACCATTCACCCTCTCCCCCTAGTGGATTCCATGCCCCTTTTGTTTCGTTTCATCAAGTCTTTCAGTCTCCTAAGTCTACAAATTCACTTTGCAACTTAGGAAAGCATAACCATACTTACAAAGTTTTTACCTGCAGAGCTTCTGCCTTGAGCTCCTTGACATCAAGGGGTACACAATTGCTCTTTTTGTTGCAAAACCATAGGGGTAAAAGAGGGATATTACAATCGCGTAGTCTAAAAGTTCTACTATTTTGGAAAAAAAATCAACATAAATTTTTAAAATTTGATTTTTTCGGCACGATTTTGAAAAAAAATGGCATAAAGTTTTAAAAATCCTAGTTACAATTGTCAAAATCTGAAATTTTGGGTTCCCCACGAGTTTTTGATGGTGTTAAATCTGTTTCTACCATCAAAATGACCATTAAACCATTGTTAAATTCATATTTTACAAAATAAAAAAGCCAGATTCTAGTGAAAAGCCCCAATCCAAACCAAATCGTCGAATTTTTAGACAACTCCATTTACTATCCTCTAATTATTATCTTTTATTTCTTATTATATTTATTACTATATATAGTTTATTTTCTTTTGCACATAGTAGAGTAGTCTTTCTAGACTCAATATATATATATTGAGTCTAGAAAGACTACTCTACTATGTGCAAAAGAAACTATATATAGTAATCATGTGCATACTCATTATTTCACTTATGCTTAAATATTTATGATATATGTATTTAATTTTGTTGTTATCACATTAAATTGACATAGTTACAGAATCTTGATATATAAATTGTTTTGGGATAAGTATAAAGAGACTTCACATCATATCATAATATAAAAAATAATTAATTTAATATATTTTTATCCAATTTTCAAGTTGATAAAAATCCATGGTTTACACCATAGCTTTTTCATTTTGTAACTTATATCTCACCTTTATATAAATAAAATATATAATTAAAAATAATAATTAAAATATATTATTGTGTTAATCATATGTTTTTATGTATTTACATATTATGTTTTTATGCATCATGTTTTCGGAAAGATGTTTTTTTATAGTGCAATAAAGAAAGATTATAATATCTGTAATTCTTTATTTTTAATAATGAATTATAATATTAACTTTTATTAACTAGCATATGAATGAAAACGTTGATAAACCAATCATAAAAAAGGTCCCTTACAACAAAACCTCTATTAATAGAATCAACTCACATCTACCTTGCCCACCTCTCCTCCAACATCCAAGTGTCCTATATCTTCTTTGACAATCCTAGTTATTAAAGGAGTACTTAATCCACAATGTTATGTGCCAACCATTTCTCCATATAATGCACTAAAAAAACTACAAATAAATAGAACATCAACTACATTTCCATTTCCAAAATAGCAATATTGGGGGGGCGCACGAAGATGCTCCCCAAATTCATTGCAATAGGGCCGTGCTAGCGGAGAAAAAAAATAGCGCGACCGCACCTAAAGAGATGCGCATGCGCCTCTAGGTTCGGTACCGAACTGAGGCACGTGCGCGTTGATGGTGCGTGTGCATCGCTGATGCGTACGCGCAGAGGAGATGTGCACGCGCCCCTATTAAAAATATATTAAAAAACAGCAGTCGACAATTTCCCCATTTTTCATTTGGTCGGCCGAGCGCGTCCTCTTCCTCCGAGTACGCGTCCATTCAACTACCAACAGAGGCCAAATCCACTCCAAAACCACCCAACAACACCCACAAACTCGTCACCACTTCGATTAATAGGTAAATATCACGTTTTTCTTCAATTTTATTCATTGTTTGTGTCAATTTTTGTATTTTTTTTTGTTTATGTAATTGTAAATAATTCCCATATTTTAAAAACAATGAACCAATTTTTAACTGCAGATTGCAATTGAGACAATGAGTGAACAAGATGTTAACCCCGAGTCCGGTGGAAAACCCAAACCTTGGACCCAATGTCGAAGAAAACCATGAACACAATCCAAATGTCGAACAAAGCCAAAACCCACAACCTAATTTTGAACAAGATGACCTTAACCACTATGTAAATGAAATGCGAGTGCACACTCGTGAACTTAGAAACTAGGGTGAACCATCTCGATTGTCTCTTGCCACGTCAATTGAGAACTCAATCGACTCCCTCATACATGCACACCAGCAATTGACCGACATGACTCAATTTAGAGCTAGGATGCAGGAGTACTACTCCACAAGCATATCCAAGGAAGCAATAAAAGATTTTAACATTACAAAAGCCCAATTATATAGTATGTTCACTGATCCGAAAACATGCCAACCACTGAACATTACAAAGCCACGTGTCTACATGGATTGGTGTCATTACCAACCGTGGAGGGACAATTGGATGCAGAGGTGGTTCATGGTGTACTATAAACCTCCTTGCAATAATAGGGAGGTTCCACAGTACTTCCTTTGCCAACTGTGGGCTGATTTTTGCCTCGGTTTACATGTCAACTATTTTGACATAACCGAGTTCCAGGGTGTTGGGCATGGCTCTGCCCAAGATCGACCTGCTGCCAGGAGGAACCCACTGAGAGGGCCACCAGCTCCGAGGCGCGACCCCAACCCCTCTCCCCAGCCACCTTAGTTGCCCCATAAGCTTGATCAGATCGAGGTGGAAATGAGGAATGTTGCACGTGGTCTCCTCAGACACACCTCCTTTGTAGCAGCGACTGCAGTGGAGAGGTCGGGTGACCTTGATAGAGATCCAGGTGCAGGTCCTTCACGACAGGGCCAGGATAGACCCATGACCGATGGTAGCCATGCTGGGCATTCCAGTTCAACGGGGACAATGCCACATCTTTGTCCCCATTGCGGGCACACTTGCCCTGGCCCGACCTAGGGTTGTTATATGGATCAGGTCAGCAATTTTTTTAATGTGTTTTCAATCATCACTTTATAACTTGTAAAGTATTTTGAAAGTATTTTTGTTTGACCTAAACTATTATTTCAATGTACAGTTATTCAGAGCTGATACACCGAGATGGGAGAACGTAGAATCTCCCAACTTGGATGCAGCAATGGCAGCTGCAATTGAAATTGTGGCACCCCACACGGAGGTATTTTCAGTACCTGACACAATTTTGTTATTACTTATGTCATTTATATTAATCAAGTATTTATATTTATGGCATACACGTTGATAGTTCGTACAATGTTTTTGAATATCTTGATTTCCTAGATAATGACTTGTTTAACATGTTCATAACATGATGCATTTTGTTGTCCACAGGTGTTTCGTTGATCAGCCACCCCCACCAGGGATTGGCACATCACCATATAGACAGGTACAATGTGTATTTATAAGCATGCTTTTAATTTGATTTGTTACGACTTAGTATGGTTTAATTTATTGTTTGTTTACTAAATTGTGATATTACAAATGTATTTGTAGGTTCCACCAGCAGCTGTGTCTCCACATTTTAGTCTTGTGTATCCACCCTATCCCATGAGTCCCCCCCCTCGCTTTCATCTAGACCCCTCCCTAAGTCCACCCCCTCCATTCCATCCAGCCCCCCCTCTCCAACCATACTCCCCCCTTCATCCATCCTCCCCCACTCGCCCACCCCCCTACATCCATACATCCCCCCCAATTTACCCACGCCCCCATGTCTATCCATCCTCCCCCATTCGTCCACGCCCCCCCTTCCTTCCACCTTCCCCTCTTCGTCCACAACCTCCCATTTGTCCATCCTCCTCCCTCCATGCAGGACTTCCCTCCCATGCACCATCCCTCAACACCGTTCGTATCCCTTTCCATTCGATACCCTCTATCCTACAGCCGGCAGGGGTTCATAGTCCACATGGTCCTCCTCCACCCCATACCACCGTGTCTTCTCCCACCATATCATCCCCACTTCCCGCCACTATTGTGGCATCTACTCTTCCAATATCCTCATCAGTATCTCCAGTGGTTGCACCTGTAGTGGCTGCCACTACATTTGCGCCCCCCCCCCCCCATCACTGCATCGGAGTTGGTTTTCCAGCCATCTACTCCACCTACTAGCCCAGAAGGCCAGCCATGTCCATCGTCGGAGGTGTTCACGGTGAGAATCAAGTTAATTTATGAAAATATTTTGATGCATTAACAAAAATTAATTTAAGCAATTATGACTTTTCAATGAAATGATTATTTTAAATGTTGTAGGCTGGAATTGCTAGGAGGCTCCGCAGATTTAGGACACCTCTCGAATGTTTCCCACTCATGTCAGAGGTGATTTATTTAATATTCGAATTCTACATTTGTTTTATGTTAAATTTTCAGAATTTACTTCAATATGATCTAGGATCTTAACTGAGAGAACAACATGTACAGCAAATCTATAGCATATCAATCATGGACACAATAATGCAAGCACATAAGAGACACAGAGTTTACTTGGGGAAAACCATAAAGGTGAAAAACCCCAATAACTTCCTCAAAGATAGATAGAGCAATGATACAACCAGAATACAAGAGATAGTCTTCTCCTAGCAGCAGAGCCTCCTCCTCATAAGTGCGCCACTTTTCGGATGAGAGAAGTGTGTGTAATGAGTGATCAAATAGAGATCTCCCGATCTCTATTTATACTTGTCTTGTCCTGCCCAATAAACTAATGGGGCCTACATGTCTAGCTTAACCCATGGTTAACTTAATCCAGGCCGACCCCACACTTGGTGGTCTAATAACCCTTTGACCCATATGGCTGACACCCAATAGGGTGGTCTAATAACCCTTTGACCCACATGACTTATACAGGGCCGACCCCAACAAGGTGGTATAATAACCCATCAAGTATAAGTTACGACACTTACAATATAAATGACAACACTTCCGTATAGAGAAATAATAACATCTCTATAGGAATACAAACACTTCCGTATAGAGGAATAATACCATCTCTATAGGAGTACAAAATACATATATGAAATACATGGGTGAAATACATTCTGAAGTTACATATACATCAACATTTTATAAATGTGGTAAATGTTGCAAATGCTTGAAAATGATGGTATCTTATATCATTTGTTCCAAAGCCCGGAGAGACGGTCTACTCCTAGACGGACCAAGACCCGAGGCACCGGTAGCTCGAAGAGTAGGAAGCTCGACTTTGGATCTGCACCTAGGAGTGACGGCGGTGGTCACAATGCTTGACACACCACGTGTTATGTACATTAGCCACGATGTGGCACTTTTGTGCACCAGTTTTGATGTACTTTGTATCTACGGCACGAGTTGCCATGTATTTTGTATCTACAACATGAGTTGTCGCATTTTGTGTAGGGCACGAGTTGCCATTGTACGTACATTGGGAACCATGTTCCACTATTCACCAGAAATTGTATATGTTTGGATGAGTTTTGTAGCCTTGATGTACATGGATTTTCAGTTATGTGATTTATATATCTCGTTGTCAAATGTGGTTGTCTCATGTTGTGTGTATCATGATGTGATGTTGTGTAAATTTGGGTTTTACCTAGATCTTAGAAGAGAAGTTGGATATCGTAGTTCAGCTTGGTTTATCTTTCCACATGTAAAATATTCTAATGGTATCTATGTTAAGAGAACATTGTAAACATATTCTAACTCAAACAAAATAATGTGTGAGAATTAATCTAAAAACAAACGGAATAAATGGATGGACAAATCACACCTCATGGCACATAATATATATATTGGGAACTTGAGTACTAGGAAAATAACACTTAAAAATAGAAAATGTCCATTGTCGTCAAAAGGTTAAAATGAGATCCAACATGATTTTTAATAGCTCTACATAATGAGATCCAAAAAGGCCATACTCTACATAATGAAATGTCGTCACTAGTATTTATTTTGACCATTTTGTCCACTTAAGATCATGCAATAAATTAATAACTAAGTTATGGAATCATTTCTTAATCAATTGTCACCATACAAATAGGACAACCTTGAGCACGATGTATAGCTAGCTCATTAATTCTCACTCACAGATATAGCCACCTTTGATTTGATGACCATCACATCCACTACCATTTACAATTAGGACTTCCTTAATTTATCATTATGTGATAGCGATCTAATTTTATGTATGCATATATGTGTATAGTGGTTTGGATTCAAATGTATGCAGATGAATATATATGTACAATGAAAATGATTTAATCTTTACATGTATTAGAATTTAGGTCTAGATCTTAGGATACACAATAGGGTTTCATTGTGATTAGAATACAAACTAGGGTTTATGCTACCAGCTAGGGTTTTTAGGCTAGGCTCTCGTGTTTCTAGGCTAGGATCCAAGCTCCAGGGTCACCATATTAATGTTTAATTCCACTATCATGTCATCATTCTCACCAATACCATGCCCACTACTACAATCACCATCAAGCCTCTCAATCCCACTTTGAACATTTCCCATACTTCCAAGTTAAAATTGATAAATCTTGTTGCTAAAATATTTTCACTTATCTATTCACATAGACAAATCCACTCCTCTGAAAGATTTGTTGTAGCTTGGTACATGCAAGTTCACATGCAATAATACTTGAGAGATCATTTTACCCCATGATCCATGGAAGATTCATTGGAGTCATATGAACCTCATTACCATCACCCCAACCATGGTCAAGACGCTAAGATCCATCCTTAGTAGACAAAACCTCATGTTGGCACCCATACCACACTCAAAGATAAAAAATTCTTTGAAAGGGCATGTTTGGAGGTTGAGGGAATCTTGTTTTTTTTATAATCACACATGAGAGGTTCTTAGAGTCAAATACATTGGATATAAATAAATTCCCCAACGCCTTCATCATCTTCATCATCATCTTCATCACCATCGCCATCATCATCAATGCCTTCATCATCATCACCATCTTCATCATCATCACCATCTTCATCATCATCACCATCACCATGACCATCAACTTCACCACCATCACCATCATCATCAACTTCACCATCTTCATCATCATCACCATCTTCGTCATCATCACCATCTCCTTCTTTTGGATGTGAGACGGAACCATCACCATCACCATCACCATCAACCTCACCACCATCACCATCATCATCAACGTCACCATATTCATCATCATCACCATCTTCATCACCATCACCATCTCCATCTTTTGGATGCGAGACGGAACCATCACCATCTTCATCATCACCATCACCATCACCATCAACCTCACCACCATCACCATCATCATCAGCATCACCATCTTCATCATCATCACCATCTTCATCACCATCACCATCTCCATCTTTTGGATGCGAGACGGAACCATCACCATATTCATCATCACCATCATCATCACCATCAACCTCACCACCATCAACATCATCATCAACGTCACCATCTTCATCATCATCACCATCCTCGTCATCATCACCATCTCCATCTTTTGGATGCGAGATGGAACCATCACCATCACCATCACCATCACCAACAACCTCACCACCATCACCATCATCACCACCATCACCATCATCACCACCATCACCATCTTCATTATCATCACCATATTCGTCATCATCACCATCTCCATCTTTTGGATGCGAGACGGAACCATCACCATCACCATCACCATCAACCTCACCACCATCACCATCATCATCACCATCACCATCACCATCACCATCAACCTCACTCAAACCCTAGCCCTAACCCTCACCCAAACCCTAGCACTAAGCCATCTTCTCCATCCTCACCATCACCGTCACCATCAACGTCTTCATCATCACCACCATCTCCATCATCATCATTAACTCTAACTCTAACCCTAATTCAATTTCCTTCTATAACCCTAGCCCTAACCCTCACCCAAACCCTAGCACTAAGCCATCTTCTCCATCTTCACCATCAACGTCTTCATCATCACCACCATCTCCATCAGCATCATTGACTCTAACTCTAACCCTAATTCAATTTCCTTCTATAACGCTAGCCGTAACCCTCACCCAAACCCTAACACTAAGCCATCTTCTCCATCCTCACCATCACCATCACCGTCACCATCAACATCTTCATCATCACCACCATCTCCATCATCATCATTGACTTTACCTCTAACCCTAACTCTAACTCCAACTCTAACTCTAACTCTAACTCCAGGTTCCTCATCAAAGCCTCCATCATCATCATCTTCATGACCATTGCCATAGCCATCACCATCACCGTCAACCTCTTCATCATCATCACCATCATCATCATCATACGTTCCCGGTGGAAGATTTTCCAGAGTTGACCCCCGTGTGCAAAAATTGCACACTCCCTCACTAGGCAAAACCCTAGTTTCCAATATGGACGTACAAGATGAGGGTGGGGCCACCGAGCCAGAGGGGAGGGGCACCCCTAGCACTATCCCGGCATGCTGAATCCAACGGAGTCGACGGTTCGTCGATCCGAGCCACGGTCATCATTCTATGGCTCGTCTTGTCTCGCATCAAAAAGGCCTTCAGGGACACCTCCTGGATACCTGTCGGGGGCGTACAACTCCAACCGTGCAACAAAACCAGGTTTCGGGGAGTCTTGCAGGCGTGTCTAGGCAGGTTCCAGCCGGGAACGCTAGCCCTAAGTGCCCGGTGGAATATTTTCCAGAGTTGACCCCCGTGTGCAAAAATTGCACACTCCCTCACTGAGCAAAACCCTAGTTTCCAAGATGGACGTACAAGATGAGGGCGAGGCCACTAGGCCAGAGGGGAGGGATACCCCTAGCACTATCCCGGCGTTCTAAATCCGATGGAGTCAACGGTTCGTCGATCTGAGCCACGGTCTTCATTCTATGGCTCATCCCATCTCGCATCCAAAAGGCCTTAAGGGACACCTGTTGGATACCTGCCAGGGGCGTAGAACTCCAACTGTGCAACAAAACTAGGTTCCGGGGAGTCATGCAAGTGTTTCTAGGCAGGTTTCGACTGAGAATGCTAGCCACAAGTGCCTGGTGGGTGATTTTCCAGAGTTTACCCCCGTGTGCAAAAATTGCACACTCCCTCACTAAGCAAAACCCTAGTTTCCAAGATGGACGTACAAGATGAGGGCAGGGCCACCGGGCCGAAGGGGAGGGGCACCCCTAGCACTATCCCGGCGTGCTGAATCCAACAGAGTCGACAGTTCATTGATCCGAGCCACGGTCTTCATTCTATGGCTCGTCCCGTCTCGCATCCAAAAAGCCTTCAGGGACACCTGTTGGATACCTGCCGAGGGCGTAGAACTCCAATCGTGCAACAAAATCGGGTTCCAGGGAGTTCTGCAAGTGTGTCTAGGCAGGTTCCAGTCGAGAACTCTAGCCACAAGTGCCCGGTGGAATATTTTCTAGAGTTGACCCCCATGTGCAAAAATTGCACACTCCCTCACTGAGCAAAACCCTAGTTTCCAAGATGGACGTACAAGATGAGGGCGGGGCCACCAGTCCGGAGGGGAGGGGCACCCCTAGCACTATCGCGGCGTGCTGAATCCAATGGAGTCAACGGTTCATCGATCCGAGCCATGGTATTCATTCTATGGCTTGTCCCGTCTCTCATCCAGAAGGCCTTCAAGGACACCTGTTGGATACCTGCGAGGGGCATAGAACTCCAACTGTGCAACAAAACTGGGTTCCAGGGAGTCATGCAGGTGTGTTTAGGCAGGTTCCAACTGGGAACGCTAGCCACAAGTTCTCGGTGGATGATTTTCCAGAGTTGACCCCCATGTGTAAAAATTGCACACTCCCTCACTGAGCAAAACCCTAGTTTCCAAGATGGACGTACAAGATGAGGGCGGGGCCACCGGGCCGGAGGGGAGGGGCACTCCTAGCACTATCCTGGTATGCTGAATCCAACGGAGTCGACGGTTCATCGATCCGAGCCACAGTATTCATTCTATGGCTAGTCCCGTCTCGCATCCAAAAATCCTTCAGGGACACCTACTGGATACCTGCCGGGGGCGTAGAACTCCAACCGTGGAACAAAACCGAGTTCCGGGGAATCCTGCAGGTGTGTCTAGGCAAGTTCCGGTCGGGAATGCTAGCCCTAACTGCTCGGTGGAATATTTTCCATAGTTGACCCCAGTGTGAAGGCCATGCCAAATTCGCTAAAGGGGGCCATTTCTCGACCAGAGGCCCCCGGGCATGTGTGGCCACCGTGGACAGGTCCGCAATGGCTAGGTGGACCTGTGAGAGGCAATGTAATCTAAGTCCTCTCACCGGTTTGGGTTCCGTGGCCCCGGGTCAAATCCTCCAAGTGTGCCTGAACGGCCCCGGGTTACCCGACTAGAATGCCCGTAGCGCCCGAACTGTGGCTCAATTCATGAATTCGTCGACTCCAGTGGGTCTGGGATGCCGAGTTTCAGCTAGGGGACCCTCCATAGCATGCCTCGAAGGCCCAGAAGCAGTGCCAATGGGCCATCCCCGGAGCTAGGGTTTTTCTCAGTGAAGGCCATTCCAAATTAGCTCAATGGGGCCATTTCTCATCCGGAGGCCCCCGGGCATGTGTGGCCACCATGGACAGGTCCACTATGGCCACGTGGACCTGTGGGAGCCGACAGAATCCAATTCCGCTCGCCGGTTTGGGTTCTGTGGCCGCGGAGCAAATGCCCAAAGTGTCCCTGAATGGCCCTGGGGTGCCCGACTAGAATTCCCGTAGCACCCGAACCGTGGCTTGGTTCGCGAATCCGTCGACTCCGGTGGGTCCAGGACGTCGGGTTTCAGCTAGGGGACCCCCCACAGCATGCCTCGAAGACCCGAAAGCGGTGCCAATGGGCCATCCCCGGAGCTAGGGTTTTGCTCAATGAAGGCCATTCCAAATTCTCTCAAGGGGGCCATTTCTCATCCGGAGGCCCCCAAGCGTGCGTGGCCACCGTGGACAGATCCACTATGGCCACATGGACCTATGTGATTCAATGAAATCTGATTCCGCTCACCGGGTTGGGTTCCGTGGCCCCAGGGAAAATCCTCTAGGTGTCCCTGAACGGCCCCGGGGTGCCCGAATAGAATGCCCATGGCACCCGAACCATGGCTCGGTTCATGAATTCATCGATTCCAGTGGGTCCGGGTTGGCGGGTTTCAGCTAGGGGACCCCCCACAGCATCTCCCGAAGACCCGGAAGCGGTGCCAACGAGCCATCTCCGGAGCTAGGGTTTTTCTCATTGATGGCCATTCCAAATTTGCTTAAGGGGGCCATTTCTCGTCCAAATGCCCCCGAGTGTGCATGGCCACTGTGGACAGGTCCACAATGTCCATGTGGACCTGTGGGAGGCGACAAAATCCAATTCCTCTCGCCGGGTTGGGTTCCGTGGCCCCGAGAAAAATCCTCTAGGTGTCCCTGAACGGCCCTGGGGTGCCCAACTAGAATGCCCGTGGCACCTGAACTGTGGCTCGGTTCATGAATCTGTAAACTCCGGTGGGTCCGGGACGGCGGGTTTCAGCTAGGGGACCCCCCAAAGCATCCCCCAAAGACCCGGAAGTGGTGCCAACGAGCCATCTCCAGAGCTAGGGTTTTGTTCAGTGATGGCCATTCCAAATTCTCTCAAGGGGTGCATTTCTCATTCGGAGACCCCCGGGCGTGCATGGCCACTGTGGTGCCTGACTAGAATTCCAGTAGCACTCGAATGCCATTCCAAATTCGCTCAAGGGGGCCTTTTCTCTTCCAGAGGCAGAAGAAGATCAATTTTCGACAAAACAATGTAGTTAGCAGAAGAAGATCAATTTTCGACAAAACAGTGTAGTTATTACATGTGGAGGCAACGGTTTCCCGTGGAAAACAAGTGTAGGGTTGAGCAGAGGAAAGATGTTAGGAAATGGGCTATTACATTATCAATTTGTTGGGATATTTGTAGGGAAGTGCATTTAAGTGCTTCTAGGTCTTTGGGGGTTTAAGGGTATATTTACAAATTTGTGTATTTTGATTTCAAAACATTAATTTAATTTTCAGTTAGAAACATATGTATTACATCAAGAATAATTAAATACATAGTAGATATATATTAATGTTGTATAAAGACTGCTCGGAGGTGCGATTATTGTGAGATCGCAGTATGTCAGATTTGTTCATAATTACTATCAAATTTTATTCTCTTAGGGCGATGCAGATGTGACAAAATGCACTTTGATGGTTAGTTTTATTTTCTAGGAAATATTTGCCCGGTTAATTTATGGGGAAGGATAACAGTCTTGATACTCCCACCCCTATGGAAGGTTGGCAAAGCATAGCACAAAAGGTATAAGCTTGGCTTCATGTAATATGCAGAGCACTCTTCTTTACATTGTTGTATTAATCAAAATCTAAGGCACCTGTTATCCCTGGTCTCAGTGTAGGATGAAGATGATGAGATGTAAAGGATCTAATCAAGTATTCATGGAGGGCCTCCTCATCGTGGAAGATTTTACGAATAGTGTTCATCTGCTGTAAGTGGAATCACAATTGCAGTAAAATAAGGTTTTTCGTCATGATGATCTGATGATGATGATGATGAAGATCATGATGAAGATGATGATGATGATGAAGATGGTGATGATGATGATGACTAATGGAGATAATGATGATGATGATGATGATGATGATGATGATGATGTTGATGATGATGTTGATGATGAAGATGATGAAGATGATGACGAATATGCAGCACATCATCCTCATCATCATCATCATCTTCATCTTCATCATCAACAACAACATGATCATCATCATCACCATCATCATCGTCATCATCTTCATCATCAACATCATTGTGAGGACGAGGATGATGATAATGATGATGATATGATGATGATGATGATGGTGGTGGATGATGATGAATATGAGTATGATGATGATGATGATGATGATGGTGATGATGACGATGGTGATGAAGATCATGATGATGATGAAGATGGTGATGATGATGATGATGACGATGAAGATGGTGATAATGATGATGATGATGACTAATGGAGATGATGATGATCATGATCATGATGTTGATGATGAAGATGATGATGAATATGTAGCACATCATCATCATCCACAACATGATCCATAGCATGATCATCATCATCATCTTCATCATCGTCGCCATCATCATCATTGTGAGGAAGAGCATGCGGATGATGATGATGATGAAGATGATGATGATGACGACGATGATGATGAAGATGATGACTAATGGATATGATGATGATGATGATGATGATGTTGATGATGAAGATGATGACGAATATGCAGCACATCATCCTCATCATCATCATCAACAACAACATGATCATCATCATCACCATCATCATCGTCATCATCTTCATCATCATCATCATCATTGTGAGGACGAGGATGGTGATGATGATGATGATGGTGGTGGATGATGATGAATATGAGTACGATGATGAAGATGATGATGATGATGACGAATATGATCATCATCATCAAAATCATCATATTCGTCGTCATCATCTTCATTAGTCATCATCATCGCCATCTTCATCATCCTCACCATCACCATCATCATCATATGATCATGGTCACGATGATCATTGTCTTCGTCATCATAATCGGCATCTTCGTCATCCTCATCATACTCGTCATAGCCATCTTCATCTTCATCATCATCATCATCATGAAGATGATGATGAAGATGATGATGAGGATGAGGATGATGTGCAGCATATTCGTCATCATCTTCATCATCAACATCATCATCATCTCCAGTAGTCATCATCATCATCATCACCATCTTCATCGTCATCATCATCATCACCATCTTCATCGTCATCATCATCATCATCATCATCATCATCTTCGTCATGATGATGATGATGATGATGATGAAGATCGTGTTGATGATGAAGATGACGATGATGATGATGTTGATGATGACGATGATGACTAATGGAGATGATGATGATGATGATGATGATGATGAAGATGATGGCGAATATGCAACACATCGCCATCATCATCATCTTCATTAGTCATCATCATCGCCATCTTCATCATCCTCCCCATCACCATCATCATCATATGATCATGGTCACGATGATCAATGTCTTCGTCATCATAATCGGCATCTTCATCATCCTCATCATACTCATCATAGCCATCTTCATCATCATCATCATCATCATCATCATCAAGAAGATGATGATGAAGATGAGGATGAGGATGAGGATGAGGATGATGTGCAGCATATTTGTCATCATCTTCATCATCAACATCATCATCATCTCCAGTAGTCATCATCATCATCATCACCATCTTCATCATCATCATCATCATCATCATCATCATCATCATCATCTTCGTCATGATGATGATGATGATGATGATGATGATAATGAAGATGATGATGATGATGAAGATGATGATGATGATGATGTTGATGATGATGATGAAGATCATGATGATGATGAAGATGATGATGATGATGTTGATGATGATGATGATGACGATGATGAATAATGGAGATGATGGTGATGATGATGATGATGATTATGATGTTGATGATGAAGATGATGGCGAATATGCAACACATCATCATCATCCACAACATGATCCATAGCATGATCATCATCATCGTCGTCATCATCATAATTATGAGGACGAGCATGAGGATGATGATGATGATGATGATGATGATGATGATGAAGATGATGAAGATGTTGGAGATGATGACAAATATGCAACACATCATCATCGTCTTCGTCGTGATGATATGATGATGATAATGATGATGATGATGATGGTGGTGGATGATGATGAATATGAGTACGATGATGATGATGACTAATTTGGAGATGATGATGATGACAGTGATGATGATGATGATGATGAAGATGACGAGGAATATGCAGCACATCATCAACATCTTCATCATCATCATCAACATGATCATCATCATCATTGTGAGGATGCGGATGATGAAGATGATGATCATATGATGATGGTGATGATGATGATAGTCATCATAACAATCATCTTCATCATCCTCATCATACTCGTCATCACCATCATCCTTATGATGATGATGATGATGATGATGATGACGATGACGATGATGATGAAGATGGTGATGATGATGATGACTAATGGAGATGATGATGATGATGATGATGGTAATGATGATGATCATGTTGTTGATGATGATGATGAGAATGATGTGCTGCATATTCGTCATCTTCTTCATCATCATCATCTCCATTAGTCATCATCATCATCATCATCATCATCATTCTCATCATCATCACCAACAACATGATCATCATCATCATCATCTTCATCATCATCATCATTGTGAGGACGAGGATGACGATGATGATGATGATATGATGATGATGATGGTGGTGGTGGATGATGATGAATATGAGTACGATGATGAAGATGATGATGATGATGACGAATAAGATGATCATCATCAAAATCATCATATTTGTCATCATCATCATCGCCATCTTCATCATCCTCACCATCATCATCACCATCATCATATGATCATGGTCACAATGATCATTGTCTTCGTCATCATAATCGTCATCTTCATCATCCTCATCATACTCGTCATCGCCATCTTCTTCGTCATCATCATCATCATCTTCGTATCGTCATCATTTGATGATGATGATGATGATGACGACGAAGATGTTGTTGATGATGATGATGAGGAAGAGGGTGATGACGAAGATGATGATGATGATGATGGTGGATAGTGATGAATATGAGTACGATGATGAACATGATGATGATGTTGATGATCATCGTACTCATCATCAACATCGTCATCATCATCTTCATCATCATTGCCATCAATGTTGATGATGAGGATGATGATGATGATGATGATGTTGACGATGAAGATGATGACCTAGATGTTGATGAAGATGAGGAAGAAGGACGATGATGATGATGGTGTTGATGGTGACAATGATGATGATGACGAAGATGATGATGATGATGGTGATGAGGATGAAGAAGATGATGATGATGGAGATGATGTTGATGTTGATGAGGATGGTGATGAAGATGATGATGATGACGAAGATGACGATGGTGGAGATGTTGATGAGGAAGGGGGAGATGACAATGATGATGAATATGTTGATGACGATGGTGATGGTGATGATGATGATGATCATCATCATCATCATCATCATATTCATCATGATCATCATCATCTTCATCACCATCATGATCATCATCCTCATCACCATCATCATCATCATCATCATCATCATCACCATCATCCTCATCGTCATCTTCATCACCATTGCCATCACTATCATCGCCATCACCATCATCTCATCATCATCACCATCATCCTCATCGTCATCTTCATCACCATTGTCATCATCATCATCATCATCACCATCAACATCATCTCATCATCATCAGCATCATCATCAACATCTTCAACATCATTGTCATCTCCCCCTTCCTCATCAACATCTCCATCATCATCATCTTCTTCATCATCACATCTTCATCAACTTCATGTATCCCCTTGACAAAGGAAATTAAATAAACCATACAAAGGCATACAATAGCATGTATGCGCAAGGACGCGTGCGCGTTGTTCTTAATGCGTGCGCGCTTTCAATCACGCATTCGCGTGTTTGTGCGTGCGCTTAGTTGCGTGTGTTTGAATTCAAATTGTTTTTGGCACCCTTGCAGGCTTGGAATTAGCTTCAGATTGCACCTTTAGGATCGGTCTGATTTATCCTTGATTTATAGCAGAAAACATCAAACGCTGCAACTTTGTAATACCCCAATTTTGACCCTTAGGAAATATTGGCTTTTATGTAAATATTGTATACATGTAATGTATGTTTTCCTAGCGTGGAGCTCAAGGCCAAGGCCCCGCTAGTATATGTTCGGATTTTATTTAAAATGGACAAGTATTTGATATGTTATTACCCATGTGCTATCAAGCCATGGGATATTGTAAATTGATGTAAATATTTAATATTGAAATAAAATACCAAAACTGGCTATGGGAGCAACGAATGAGAAGGGGCCATGTGTATCCACTAGGGAGTGGTGAGGGGGTTGAGGGATTGAACCATAGGCTGCCATATGTCACCTTGAGAACCCATTTGACTTTCCTTGATGACATTTAATTCTGTTGTAAGGAAGTGGTTGAGGATTTCAGTCCATGGCTTCAATGGAGCATGGGCAGCCCAGAAATTCGTATGGCAGAGTATGGGCTCTGTTTTCTTGTACCACAAGCCACTCTACCTCATGGATGTTGCTTCTTCCTCATCCCCATTCCATTGTGAAACTTACCAGCACCATTTTCCATCCAAAAAAAAAAAATGCCCAGCAGGGAGAAAAACCAGAAATCGCGACTTTGCAAGAACCCACGTTTTGAAGAGCCATTAACACCCAGAATTGGTATTTGACAGTGAAATCCAATGGGGGATCCATAGATATGAACCTTGGGGCGAAATTGAGAGTATTAGATACCCCGAAATCCATTGGAAAACCCAGTTTTTACAGCCCAGAAATGAAGTGACGGGATTGAGTTATTGGATAACAGAACTGTGAGAAA
This sequence comes from Larix kaempferi, assembly GCA_027924585.1. Lineage (NCBI taxonomy): Eukaryota > Viridiplantae > Streptophyta > Pinopsida > Pinales > Pinaceae > Larix > Larix kaempferi. The sequence continues at coordinate 23,691,525 of BSBM01000299.1, forward strand.
TCCAAGTGTGAATGACTGAGCAGAGGTTTGGTTTGCTTGATAAACCCAGTGAAGGCTAGAATCTCAAGGAATTAGCAGCTGGACCTTTCTATGCCCACCCTGAAGAGCACTGGAGGGAAGGGACGCCTGAGGGACTGTGCAGCAGAGAAGGGGACCTTCCTTGTGTTGGGTGCGGTAGGTATTGTGGGTGCCATGACTGCTGAGTTCATTTGAGATGCCTGTAGCTTTGTGGTTGAGCTCACTGGCTTAGCATCCTCCTCATTTGTCATCTGTATGCTTGATAAACCCAACGGTGTGTTGGCTTAGCATAGCTGATGACCGAAACCATGGCTGTGAGTGAGCCCAGCTAGTTCCTCCTTAGTGGATACACAGCCCAGCTCGGGGGTGATCTCTCAGCTGAAAGAATACAAGCTGGACAGAGATCTATGGTTGGGTGGAACGTTGCTCTCACATAGCCAGTTGTTTGGACAACTTCATCTTCAAGATAAGTGTTCTATGTGTTATAAATTATTTGCATTTTGTGTTCTGCAATATGTTAAACTGTCCATGTTTAAAGAATTGAATTGATTATCTTAGTTTGGAATCCATGCATGGCATTAGAACGAGATTGAGTCTCTATATGCTGAATCATCCGCTGCTGTGATATATGTATATATGTTAGGCATTACTGTTTGTGTGCTTGCTATTATGTTTAATTCCGCTGTGTTTATATTGAGTTGATTTTGCACACAGAAGTTTTTAAATGTTATGAATTTATGAGAAAAGAAATAATATTGGGGGCTAAGTCTGCCAAAAGCCTCGTATGATTGGTCGTGTTCTCTCCCCTGCATTTGGAAGGCGGGAGGGGACGTCACAGAGTGGTATCAGAGCCCAGCTTGCAGCACTGGGGCTGCTTGGGCCAAACTCTGAGTTACAGGCAAGAAACAGAATGGTTTTTGATGTGGAATTGGGAAGTTGGGGGTGGAATGTTGATTTGAGAAAATTGCAGGGACAGACTTCTCAGATGAAGAATAATATCACACCATTGCATAGAGCTCTCCAAGAGCTTTCCAACGGTACCAAACTTGCCTTATTTGGTTAAGGGACGAAGGAGAAACGGACCTCGGAGGTTACAGGAAACGCAAGGTGCGCGGCGACAGTTTTAAATCTGCGCGGTGCGCGACATCAGGTTGCGCGCGGATTGCGCACAGATCGCGCGCGGATCGCGCGCAGATTGCGCGGATTGCGCACGGATCGCGCGCGGATCGCGCGCAGATTGCGTGCGGGTTGCGCGCGGAATGCGCGTGGATTGCGCGCGGATGGCGCGTGGATCGCGCACAGATCGCGATCGCGCGCAGATCGCGCGCGGATTGCGCGTGGATCGCGCACAGATCGCGCGCAGATCGCGTGCGGGTGGCGCGCGGATTGCGCGCAGATCGCGCACGGATTGCCCGCGGATCGCGCGCGGATTGCGTGCGGGTTGCGCGCGGAATGCGCGTGGATTGCGCGCGGATGGCGCGTGGATCGCGCACAGATCGCGCGCGGATCGCGCGCGGATCGCGCGCAGATCGCGCGCGGATTGCGCGTGGATCGCGCACAGATCGCGCGCGGATCGCGCGCAGATCGCGTGCGGGTTGCGCGCAGATTGCGCGCGGATCGCGCACAGATTGCGTGCGGGTTGCGCGCGGATTGCGCGTGGATCGCGCGCGGATCGCGCGCAGATTGCGTGCGGGTTGCGCGCGGATCGCGCACAGATTGCGCGCGGATCGCGCGCGGATTGCGCATAGATTGCGTGCAGGTTGCACGCGGATAGTGCGCGGATGGCGCGCAGGTTGTGCGCAGGTGGCGCACAGATGGAGCATAGGATGCAAAGGGAGTTAAAAATGTGAAAAGTAAGAAGTAGTTAAACCCAGAATTTTATAAAAGATGAATGGTGCATCGAAATTGAGATCCGCGAAGTGCCGAGTGTTCCTTGTTATATGGACTAACTCCGCTCGATATAAAAGTTCTGTGATTCTTCATAGAGTTTCTTCCACAGGTGGCTGAAGTTGGCATTCTGGACCAAAATACAACTGTGTAAAATGTGCAGAATTATTAGTAAAAGTTGTCATTTTTGAAACAACGCTGTTTCCACACCCGATGTCGGAATGGAGCACAGGGACAGGCATTGGAAAGCTTGTCTAGTAGGGAATAATGGTGTATGACCAGAATTGCAATGAAGTTATCATACCCCACAAATAATTAGAGCATAAATGTACCAGCGACTGTTTTGACAAATTATGGATAAATATGGGCAATTTCCAGAATTGCTTGAATGGACAAGGGAAAGGAATGCATAGCAACTGTGTGAATTATTCCATGAGTTCTATTATGTTAAATATTGACTGTGTATATTTCTATATGCATTCTTATGATGTCTGACAAATATTCTCATAATGCACAGTGCTTGCAGCGCATAAAATTTATAATTGTAGCAGAGGTAGCATACAGGAAGGATGGTGACCATAAATGATGCTCAAGATCCTTATGAACACGAAGAAGACATTCTAGGAGAAAATGTGCATGAAGGGAATGCGGAGACTGAATCCAATGGGAGAAGGGAGCAGGTGACTCCTAAAAATTTGGTTGAAACCATGGTGAGCTTCAATGAAAGATTGATGAAGGCTCAAGAAGAACAACACCAACTCAATGCTGCTATTTTGCAAAGCCTCACTGATATGCAGCATAAGATAAATCTTGGGTCCAACCCAAGCAATATGGGTGCAGAAGGAAGAGTTGCAGGGAGTCATTCTAGAGGTCGTTCGAAGAGGAGGACTCCAAGCCCAAGGAAGCATTCGGTGAGCAGAAAGCATAAAACATCTTCATCAAGGTCTTCTTCCAGCAGGTCATGTGACTCCAAATGTTCTAGGAGAAGTCCAAGACATGCATCTAAGAGATTGGATGGAAGAAAGAAGTTCAAGGGCATCCCACATGGAGAATTCAGGAAGGCAAGACCTCCCACATTTGATGGGGAAGGCAAGACTGGCCAAGAGGCAGAAGCATGGCTTCTTGGAATGAAGAAATACTTCAGAATTCAAGACTACTCAGGAAATGAGAAAGCCAAAATTGCCATTTACAACTTAAATGGCAGAGCTTCCATTTGGTGGGACAATCTCTTGCAAGTGAAAAGAATTAATGAGAGAAGGATCAGTTGGGAAAGATTTAAGAGGTACTTCAAGGAGAAATACCTTTCTGCTAGGTATTATGATGGTAAGAGAAAAGAGTTTAATGAACTCAGGTTGGGACTAAAGTCTATGGAAGAGCATGTCCACAAATTCTTGGAATTACTGAGGTATGTTGACTACATTAAGGATGAGAGAGTAAAAATCCAATGCTTCCTTGGAGGTCTACCTCAAAGTTTCAGAGATCGTATTGAGTTTGTTAATCCACCAAGTTTGGATGAAGCCATTAGGATGGCAATGCATTGTTATGAGCAGAATAAAGGAAAAACAGAGGCTAACCCAGCATGGAAAGGAAAGCCAAGAGGGAAGTTTGATCAAAAGAAGAATGGCTTCAAGCCACCATTAAGAGGTCAGCCTAGAACCTTTCCACAGGGGCAGCAAGCAAGGAGTGGATTCAAACCAGCAGTGACAGCAGACAAAGCATCAAAGGGACCACTTCAGTGTTGGGGATGTGGAGAAAACCACATGCTGAAGAATTGTCCACATCGAAAAGACAATTCTCGAAAGTTGAACAACCTGAAGGGAGTAGCTACGGTGGAGGACATGGCAAGGGCAACACCTCGAATTTATGCAGCGCTGGATAATCATCAAGCAGACCATCAATCATCAGTGGTGGAAGTCGAAGGTAAGATTGCTACGCAATCTATTTCTGTTTTGATTGATCCAGGATCCACTCATAGTTATGTTTCTCCAAAGGTGGTTGAAGGTTGTTCTCTTAGAAAAATGAAGCATAATAAGTCTTGGCTAGTGCAATTAGCCACGGGAACCAAGAGGAAAGTAAGTGAGGTAGTGATGGAGTGTCCCATAGAATTGAATGGACTCCACACATATGCTGAATTGAATGTGTTACCATTAGGATCCTATGATGCATTAATTGGCATGGATTGGTTAGAAAAACATAGAGCCAAATTGGACTGTTATGAGAAATCACTTGAGTGCATTGATGAAAAGGGAAGGCCAACATTGGTAAAAGGGATTCCCAAGCAAGTTTCAGTAAGGCAAATTTCAGCCCTGCAGTTGAAAAAGTTTTATAAGAAGGGTTGTCAATTATATGCAGTCCATATGCCAGATTCATTAGAGGACAAAGGGCCAAGACTAGAAGACTTCAGGATATTGCAAGAGTTCCAAGATGTGTTTCCGGATGAGGTACCAGGGTTGCCACCAATGAGAAATATTGATTTTACCATCGATCTTGTTCCAGGGGCAGCGCCGAATTCCAAATCTCCTTATAGAATGAGTACACCGGAGTTGGTGGAATTGAAGATGCAGCTGCAAGAATTAATGGATAAAAGGTATATCAGGCCTAGTGTGTCTCCTTGGGGAGCACCGGTGTTATTTGTCAAGAAGAAAGATGGGACTTTAAGGCTGTGTATTGATTACAGGCAGCTCAATAAAGTGACAATTAAGAACAAGTATCCATTACCAAGAATTGATGACTTGTTTGATCAAATGAAGGAAGCCAAATTGTTTTCAAAGATTGACTTGAGGTCTGGCTACCATCAAGTGAGGATTAAAGAAGAAGACATTCACAAGACAGCTTTCAGAACTAGATATGGTCATTATGAGTTTACTGTGGTTCCATTTGGCCTTACCAATGCACCTGCCACATTCATGTGTCTCATGAATAGCGTATTCAGCAAATATTTGGATAAGTTTGTGATTGTGTTTTTAGATGACATTCTTGTCTATTCAAGAAATGAAGAAGAACATGAGGAGCATCTAAGAATGGTGTTGCAAGTTCTTAGAGAACATCAGCTGTATGCCAAGTTAAGCAAGTGTGAATTCTATCAAAAGAGGATTCAATATTTGGGTCATGTCATTTCAGAAGAAGGAATTGCAGTGGATCCGGAGAAGATTAATTCCATCATGGATTGGCCAACTCCAAGAAATGTTTCAAATGTTAGATCTTTTATGGGCCTTGCTGGTTACTACAGAAGGTTTATTGAAGGATTCTCCAGGATAGCTCATCCGATCACTTCGTTGCAAAGGAAGAACATCAAGTTTGTATGGTCTGAAAAATGTGAGAAAAGTTTTCAGAAGTTGAAGGAGTTACTTACCAGTGCTCCTGTTTTGAAGATAGCAGATCCAAGGAAGGATTTTATAGTGTGCACAGATGCTTGCATTGAAGGACTGGGTGGGGTTCTCATGCAAGAAGGAATTGTGATTTGCTATGAATCCAGGAAATTAAAAGAGCATGAAAAGAATTATGCCACACATGATTTAGAATTGGCAGCCATAGTGCATGCTCTTAAGATGTGGAGGCATTACTTGATGGGAAGAAGATTCGAGCTTAGAACGGACCACATGAGCTTGAAGTATTTGTTTGATCAACCAAACTTGAATGCTAGGCAAGCGAGATGGATGGAATTTCTTTGTGAATTTGATTTTGAAATTAAACATGTAAAAGGGAAGGAGAATAAGGTTGCAGATGCTCTTAGCAGAAAATTTCATGTTGCAGCAGTAAGTATGTGCAAATCAGATTTGAAGACAAGAGTTCTTGAAGCCCAAAACGGTGATGAAACTTGCCTTCAAATTAAAGAGAAGTTGCAGCACGGTAATGTGGATGAAAAGTGTGAAGGATATCAGCTGGGTGAAGACAATATCCTCATCTACAAAGATAGGTTGCACATTCCAAATAACGCAGACTTGAAGAAACTAGTGATGGATGAAATACACCAAATGCCATACTCTGGACACCCAGGATATCAGAAGACTATAACAGCAGCAAGAAAACAATACTTTTGGCATGGTATGAAGAAGGACATAGCTGAGTACATTGCTAGGTGTCAAAAGTGCCAACAAGTCAAGGCAGAGCACCAACATCCAGCAGGGTTATTGCAGCCCTTACCCATTCCGGAATGGAAGTGGGAAGTGATCTCCATGGATTTTATAACAGGTCTGCCCATGACAGTGAAGAAGCATGATTCAATCATGGTTGTGGTGGATAAGCTATCAAAGGTAGCTCACTTTATTCCAGTGAAGTCCACTCACAAGGCTAGTGACATTGCGAACATCTTCATGAGAGAGATATTCAGATTGCATGGATTGCCTAAGGCAATAATTTCTGATCGTGATACAAAGTTTACTTCCAATTTTTGGAAGGGATTGTTTCAGGAATTGGGGACTAAATTGAATTTCAGTACAGCTTATCATCCTCAAACAGATGGTCAAACCGAGAGGGTGAATCAAGTTCTTGAAGACATGCTGAGAATGTATGTGATGGACAAACCATCCAAGTGGGAAGATTATTTACACTTAGTTGAATTTGCATACAATAATGGACACCATGCATCCTTGGGAATGAGTCCATTTGAAGCATTGTATGGCAAGGGATGCAGGACGCCAGTGAATTGGGACGGCCCAGTGAACAGGGTAGTGCTTGGACCAGAAATGATCAAGGAAATGGAACAGGAAATTGTTAAGATCAGGCAGAATTTAAAGGCCGCTCAGGACAGGCATAAGAGTTATGCAGATTTGAAAAGAGTACATAAGGAATTTCAGATTGGGGATCATGTTTATTTGAGAGTGAAACCAAGGAAGAGTTCCCTCAAGTTGGGGAGTTGTGCCAAGTTGTCACCAAGATATTGTGGGCCATTTGAAGTCCTTGATAGGATAGGGCCAGTTGCATATAGAATTGCATTGCCTGCTAACATAAGAGCTCATAATGTTTTCCATGTATCTTTGCTTAAGAAGTATGTACATGATCCTAATCATATGATTGATTGGAATGTGATACAGGTGGAACCCGAGGGAGAGTTCCAAGTAGAGCCTATGCGCATCCTCGACAAGAAAGTCACTTTGCTCCGGAACAGAGCCATCGGACAGGTAAAGGTCCAATGGGAGCACCTTAGTCCCGATGAGGCTACATGGGAGCTGGAGGATGCCATGAGAGAGGCATTTCCCTTTTTGTTCAATTTTGAGAACACCGAGGACGGTGTTGTTCTAAGGGGGAGGGGAATGTAATACCCCAATTTTGACCCTTAGGAAATATTGGCTTTTATGTAAATATTGTATACATGTAATGTATGTTTTCCTAGCGTGGAGCTCAAGGCCAAGGCCCCGCTAGTATATGTTCGGATTTTATTTAAAATGGACAAGTATTTGATATGTTATTACCCATGTGCTATCAAGCCATGGGATATTGTAAATTGATGTAAATATTTAATATTGAAATAAAATACCAAAACTGGCTATGGGAGCAACGAATGAGAAGGGGCCATGTGTATCCACTAGGGAGTGGTGAGGGGGTTGAGGGATTGAACCATAGGCTGCCATATGTCACCTTGAGAACCCATTTGACTTTCCTTGATGACATTTAATTCTGTTGTAAGGAAGTGGTTGAGGATTTCAGTCCATGGCTTCAATGGAGCATGGGCAGCCCAGAAATTCGTATGGCAGAGTATGGGCTCTGTTTTCTTGTACCACAAGCCACTCTACCTCATGGATGTTGCTTCTTCCTCATCCCCATTCCATTGTGAAACTTACCAGCACCATTTTCCATCCAAAAAAAAAAAATGCCCAGCAGGGAGAAAAACCAGAAATCGCGACTTTGCAAGAACCCACGTTTTGAAGAGCCATTAACACCCAGAATTGGTATTTGACAGTGAAATCCAATGGGGGATCCATAGATATGAACCTTGGGGCGAAATTGAGAGTATTAGATACCCCGAAATCCATTGGAAAACCCAGTTTTTACAGCCCAGAAATGAAGTGACGGGATTGAGTTATTGGATAACAGAACTGTGAGAAATCCAAGTGTGAATGACTGAGCAGAGGTTTGGTTTGCTTGATAAACCCAGTGAAGGCTAGAATCTCAAGGAATTAGCAGCTGGACCTTTCTATGCCCACCCTGAAGAGCACTGGAGGGAAGGGACGCCTGAGGGACTGTGCAGCAGAGAAGGGGACCTTCCTTGTGTTGGGTGCGGTAGGTATTGTGGGTGCCATGACTGCTGAGTTCATTTGAGATGCCTGTAGCTTTGTGGTTGAGCTCACTGGCTTAGCATCCTCCTCATTTGTCATCTGTATGCTTGATAAACCCAACGGTGTGTTGGCTTAGCATAGCTGATGACCGAAACCATGGCTGTGAGTGAGCCCAGCTAGTTCCTCCTTAGTGGATACACAGCCCAGCTCGGGGGTGATCTCTCAGCTGAAAGAATACAAGCTGGACAGAGATCTATGGTTGGGTGGAACGTTGCTCTCACATAGCCAGTTGTTTGGACAACTTCATCTTCAAGATAAGTGTTCTATGTGTTATAAATTATTTGCATTTTGTGTTCTGCAATATGTTAAACTGTCCATGTTTAAAGAATTGAATTGATTATCTTAGTTTGGAATCCATGCATGGCATTAGAACGAGATTGAGTCTCTATATGCTGAATCATCCGCTGCTGTGATATATGTATATATGTTAGGCATTACTGTTTGTGTGCTTGCTATTATGTTTAATTCCGCTGTGTTTATATTGAGTTGATTTTGCACACAGAAGTTTTTAAATGTTATGAATTTATGAGAAAAGAAATAATATTGGGGGCTAAGTCTGCCAAAAGCCTCGTATGATTGGTCGTGTTCTCTCCCCTGCATTTGGAAGGCGGGAGGGGACGTCACAAACTTTCTATTTTTCACAGCTAGTTCTGCATAAGCTCCACGAGTGCACTGCAGATGAAATTGCACACACTTGTCGAGCTCTGTGTGCAGATTCCAAATATATAATTTTTTAATAGATCTGTTGTTGTTCTCTATTTTTAATTCATTTTAAACTACACTCATGTCAAATTCGTAAAAAACATAGGTCGTTTATTTGGCCTATAACTTTTGATTGTCTTACCTATTTCGAAAACGGAAAACAACCCACGTAAGAGCATGAAAATACCTACAACCTAAAAACAAAAAATGCATTTTGATTATTTTTAGACCATGATATGGTGGATTAAAACTTGACAATGTCGTTTTAGGGCTTCACTAACTTCGGTAATTTAAAAAAATATAAAATTGACTTTTAAAATTTTGGAAAAATAGCCCCGCACAATATTTTTCTATTGCCTACACCTCTACATATTTTTTTCTCGTAAATTGAAAATTTACATAACAAACAGGTGGGTCAAAAAAAACATGTGCATTATGTTTTAGAAAAAAAATAACATACCAATCTTTGAATAATGACATTTTGGTGTGGTTATACCACTTTTCCATAAATAAAAATTGTATATTCCGGAAGGTCATCCGTTTTTCTACATTTCATCTTTTTACACCTAATCGGAAAAAGTTTTGTAGGTACCTCTAATAATTTATTTTAATGATAATATTTCTGTTTTTCCAGAATGTCATTGCAACTAACGTGTCATAATTGGGTATCATTACCTTGCACTAGCCCTATTGTTAAAAAAAAAGAGCACCAACCTAAACATTATCAACAACATCATTATATTGAGTATAATTAATAATACATCTACATATATATAATAAGAAACAAGAGCCGCGGGCAGCTTAGTTCCTGTTTTTTAATTTTGGAAAAAAATGATAATAATAAAATAATTTAAAATTACTTTTAAATAATATATATATATTTAAAAAAATGAAATAATATTACTTTAAAAATAAAATCTAAAATAAACTTAAAAATAAATTTCTTTTTCCTAATATCAAGTTTTGTGAAAATAAGTGTGGTGGTGCTTATTTTTTTAATATTTGAAAGAGTTTCTCTAATTCCAAGAGTTAAATAGTCTTCCATTAAAATATTACATCCCTTAGAAATATCATAAGGTGGAGCCGGCATTGGCGTTTGGTGAAGAGAAGATAATGATGACATTGAGTTTTGAAGACAATAATAATGACAAATATTTTTATCTTATGGTTTTGGAGACACCTAAGTCCAACAATTTATGATGGATTTTCATAATTTAAGAGAATTTTTTTTACTACATATAAATTTTAAAAATATTTCGGTCATAATTAATCAATCATAATAATTAAAAAAAAACAATAAAACAAATCCATAGACAATCGCATGTGTATGGGTTCAACCCTTGAAAGTGTATTGGCCAACGTCAACGGATAATCATATAGCTCTTTGGGAGGATTACATCTACAAGTTAGATGGCCCATGAAGATTCGATGTCAAGAAATTGAGAAAGCTTATTGATCTTCTTTAATAGGACATGGAATTAGCTTCCATACAACCCCTTGTGTACAGAAGGACTTCAGTCTCGACATCACAAAAAAATGCATACAAGGCTTTGAATTCAACCAATGGTCATGAAATATTAAAAAAAATGTAGTACATTCTAGGACCAAAGATTATCTAAGACTATTATTTTGAAAACCCTAAGCATGTAGACACCGGGAGGTGCAAATAAAGTATGTTCCATTATAAACTAGTTAATCTAGGCTAGTTAAATACATTATACATCTTTTATATTATAGCTATTACACAACAAAATAATAAGTTTAATTTTCCCGTGTTTCATCCTGGTGTAGATTGTTGATCTAAACTCTGATAAATCATGATATGAAGAATGGTACTCAATTTGTGTATTTGTTTGTAAAGCATATACCTCTTTAAGCTCTATGTTAGGAAGGGGCATCCCTTCAGCATCGCGAGGTTGGTAACTCATTGATCTATTATATTTTCTTGTCATCATTATCTTAGGTTATTCCTTGGAATAGTATATATACCATCCACTTCATAGCTACCAACGTTGTAGTGGAAGACATAGCACAAGACGAGATTTGTCATGCATGCTGCCAAATCACATTGAACAATCTCATCATGCATGCTACCAAATCAAATTGAACAAAATAATGTATAGTACATAATTACAATGAAATCTATGAAGAAACTATACCACTAAAACATGAAACATGCATGATATTAGCGATCCATTTGACACAAAATACTACACTATTGATTCCAACTAAGCCATAAACATATGATCTTTGAAATGCTTTAACATAATGAAGCTATCCAATTGAAAAAAAATGATATCAGCAATAAGCATTTATGATGGAAAACAAGTTTACATTACATAAGCTTATGCAAGTTTGAAGAAATTGTCAAACCCTATGAGATAAAAAGGAAAATATCCATCACATATTTATTTCTCTGACACAAACACACATACACACATGATGGCTATAAAAAACAATATTATTAACATTTTATGGTACACCACTGTGTTGTTGCATGGTTGTTTTTGGCTAGTATCATGGTTCTTCAACCAAGGCAGAAATAAAGAATATAATAAAACTACTTCAATAAATGTGGTCGTCATGGAGATGTTTAAAATATACAGTGAGGTCATCAAATGTAAGTCTTGAGTGATGGTATAAAAACCTAATAAGGGAGTATTGCCTCTATGGCAAACACAATTTATAAAGGGGTTTCCCCTGCGCCAGTCTTTACACTAGTCATATAAGCCGAAAGTGCATAAAATAGTGAAAGTTAGATTTTAGATTCTGCCTTTTTATTATTATTAATAAAAAGATCCATACTTGGTCTATTAAACCCTCATTCCAAACCATCAATTTTTCCGTAGCTAGAAAACGTGAATTTATAGTTCTAGTCCTTTTCAAACACAAATCATGTCTAAAGATTTCGCTAGTTATGGTAAACTATGAATTTTTCCCAGCTAAGAAACCTCAATTTAGGGTTCTAGTCTTTTTCAAACACAAAGAATGTCTAAAGATTTTGCTACTTGTTCCTTTATTCAAACGGTACTTTCCTAAATATAGCTAGCATTATCATTGCAATTGGTAGTTGTCCTACTTGATTAACAAGATATTTACATAAAAGTTAGCCTTTTCTTTACCTTTCCTTTTGTATTTGATGTAGATGTCAGTCAAAAGACAGAAAAAGACAGAATGAGGGACCTTTTTCTTCTTTGTTGTCATGCTAAATATGAACATTGTTGTTGTGTTGAATACGAATGCTAGTGTGCTCTCCAATACGAACCGTCGTTATGAACATTGTTGTTGTCTCTATTAGTTGCATTATTCACCTTTAAAGGACAGTGAGCGACACTGAATCAACAAGGAAATATAACTGTCAATAAAGAGGGTGGAATCGAAACGTTACAAGGAATGCATACGTTAAAAGCATATTAATATTAAGCTATGAAAATAAACAGAAACGTTACTGCACGTGGAATGGAGACATTATAAGGAATCACAAAAGGCAGATGGGTAAAGATGAGAGGGTAGGTGGAGAATGCCAGATTAATTATCTATGGAGATGGTGAAAATGCAGATATAAGTTATCGGAAGAATGGCAATGATTAGTAATGAGGTATTTTATTCCATTAACTTTGAGAACCCACCTTGTAATTGTTAGATTTGATATTTGACCCTTGTTTCCAGAAAGCAAGGGTTGGTGGATGGATTCATGTATATGAAAGAACTATTTTTATTTGTGTTGTTTACATTGAATTATTCTTAATTCTTTGGTGGATGGATTCATGTATATAAAACTGGTGAACCAAAACACCGAAATTGATTGTATTTGTTTAAATTCTGTAAAAATTTGGGAACGGAAATTTTCACATTGAAGAAAATAGCTTGAAATTTGTAAATTTGTGTCGAATTGAAATTGAGTCTTTGTTTTTTTTTATAACTTTGGAACAAAATTTTTCATTCTTAAATGAATATGATGCTGACTGTATTTGTTCAATATTTTATGAAAAATTTGAAAACTCTGAAAGAAAAAAGAAAATAAAATGCAGAAGTTTCTTTGTTGAACACGCTTTTGATAAAAGAACATTACACCCTCTCTATACAAATGATTTGATTCAAGACACTCCACTACTAGTACAGTAGAACCCTGCCTTAATAATCACATAGGAATCCGGGAACCCTACTTAATAAAGATGGGGACTCCCTGAATGAGACTGCTAGCTGGTAATCAACAGATGAAACAACTGTCTCTGCTCGCGCTAGGGGTTACAGATTAGGAACTGCTTCCTCCGTTGCGAGGCGATCAACCACTGCTAGTAAAGGTGGAGCCGTTGTTATGATGCTAAGTAGGGATGGATCAATTAAAAAAGCAACTAAACATACAGACATAATCTAATTGAAGGAGGGTGGGGCTAGGTTGACTTCCACATGCACCGTAAAGAGAGAGGGAGCACTCAAATGAGCAAAGATAAGGTTTAATTTTTACTTCCCATAAAAAGTAGCAAGGAAAATGGTTGCTGGTGGTTCTAACATCCCTGGACCCTCATAAGGGCGCCTTCAGGGCTGGGTTGGTGACTTGCATGCTTAAGAGCGTTCTGGAGACTTTTAAAGGGTGTTATCGAGGTGATCTCTTCTTCTGCAGGGATGCTGGAAGGGATGGTGGTTTGCAGACATATTTCAGGCTTAGAGTCTTGCTGTCAAGGGAGGTCTAAAATATCCTGAAGGAAATCTTAAGCAGCAGAACCCGACCAAGATGAAAGGCAACACTAAACCCAAGGTAAGTGCACCGAATGCATCAACAACTAGATTCGTCGGGGGAATCACCCACCAACGAGAAGAATGGTGATGCTCAGGTGTCAAAAGCATCTCATGAGAATAAACAAGAGGGGCATATTGATCAGTAGGAATTTTTCTAAAAACCCTCGAAAATTGTAAAAATAAAAAAATAAAAATAAAAACACACACACACACACAGGTAAAGAATCTCACGCATTCAAGGAAGGGGTTTGAACCACATTAGCTCTCAATCATGGCAAAGGAGAAATCTCTCGGTCAACCACTGCAAATGTTTTGAGAAACCAACATCTCCACGCGATCGCTAAACCTTAAAATGAACGATTTTTTATAAACCTTAGAAATCTTGGAATCTACATAGCCTCTGAAGAACTTAGCCTCCATATCCTACAACAAATATTGATGACCTAATGTGACCTCTAAACCTTAAAATGAACGATTTTTTATAAACCTTAGAAATCTTGGAATCTACATAGCCTCTGAAGAACTTAGCCTCCATATCCTACTACGTGATACGTGTGCACCCCTGGAAGGAGCATGGTGAAAGCATCTTGGCTTCGGGCAAGTGTAAACCTCCTATCCTACTACGTGTGCACCCTTGGAAGGAGCATGGTGCATGCAGCTTCGCTTCAGGCAGGTGTAAACTCATTTGGAGGGCAAGTTATGGTTCATGGAGCAAGCAAGAGGAGGATAGACTGACATGTCAATTACTTCCATGTCAAGTAATAAAAAATATGTGGAGGTAAGGTTATGTAAGGATAAGTTATTGATTTTTTTTTTGTTTTTTTTTTCTTAATTTTTTTTATGCCCGACAATGATAAAAATGGTCAATTCAAGACCTTCTATCTAATCAAATGTAAATACAAATTTTCAAAAAACTAATTTTAAATGCAAATTTTGATGGAACTTTTACTTAACTTTATAAAAGTTGAAATATTGATACTAACTAATAGATAAAGGTGGAACATATAACAGCAAGGACTAATAACCCTAGAATTCCAACCGTGCCAACATTTCAAGTAAATCTTGTGGTTGATAATTAGTTGGATAAATAAAAAATTGCACAATCGATGCTTCAAGTCTCTAAATCTTAATACCCACTTTTGCTAGTGGTTATTGAATAGATTTGTTCTCTAAAACTTAATGCCCACTTTTGATAGTGGTTATGCAATAGATTTGTTATTTTTCCAGCGAAAAAATCTACTATTGATATTCAAAGACTGAATCAAATAGTACAAAGATATTCCAGATTCATATATCGAATCGAGCTCAATGAGTTCAGCATAGCTAAGAGATCAAAATCTAGTGAAAGGGACTCAAAAAATCCCTATGAGTCAGAACCAGTCTGATACTTTGGCAGTCTAACTTTACATCAGGAATAAATTACAAAAAACAAAATATACGCATCCAGCCGATCAGCAAAAACATAGATATCCCAGCAAAACTTAATAAAAAAAGTAAGTAGTGCCACCATCCTGGAGGCTATTGTCCAACCACTCCTCCCAAATCAGCTGTCCCTCCATGCCTGATAATGCTTGTTTTGATAATTTATCAGCAAGAGAGTTCTGTTCTTTGTAGATATGCTCGAAATGAATACCTTGAAGTTTTGAAATTTCTGAATGTGTATGAAGGATCCAGTGTCACAAGCCCACAACATTTAATTTGAAATCACTCGCATCCCATTTAATGGTGACCCTGGAATCACCGAAAACCTTGATATTGACCAATCCAAATATGTTAGCAACTCTAAGAACACACCAAAGTGCCATTAATTCCGCTTTCATATTTGATCCTGAACCACAGTTGAGTCTAATAAAGAAATAATGTGACTCATTAAGATAGATTACGCCCCCAACAACACAAATGCCAAATTGAGAAGCACCATCAAAAAAGAGGATAGTCTGATCCACTTTAAGCTCAAAAGAACTGATTCTGTCAATCCTTGAATTTTGTACTTTACCCTTACAAGTGGAATACATATTTAAAGCAACCATGCTACACTGTATAGTGTTAGGAGGAGTGTTCTGGAAAACAGCACTGTTTCTAGAAAACCAAATCGGCCAGGGAATGCATAAAGCAATGAAGAAATGTTGCTTACACTTTCTGAACCAGTTAAGCAGACACTTGTTATAGTCCCCTACATTCCAGCAATGAGAGATATTCAGACTAGCTGAAACCACTTCCCAGATATTTGTAGAAAAGTTGCACTCGACAAATAGATGTTGCTTAGTTTCTGCATTTCTATTGCAAAGAACACATATACTAGGGCCATTCCACCCCCTTTTACATAAATTATCCCAGGTCTTTAATTTATTTTGCAATAAAATCCAACAAAAACATTTGAGTTTTAGTGGGATCGCCCATTGCCACAGCCGTTTATACCACCAATCCTGAGGATATATGTACTTGTCCTGAATGATTCTATAATAGGCAGATCTAGCAGTGACAACACCTGTTGACGGATTTCCACTCCAAAAGAGTTGATCGGGTTCGTGATGCAATCTTACACCTGCAGCATTCAGTTTCGAGATGTAAGCTTCCCAGGTAGAAGCTAGGAAACCAGTAAGCCCAATGTCCCTTGCAGACAACCACTTAGCGTTGTTTATTCTGTCAGTATGTTGAAGATAAATCTTATCCAAGGTATTCAGGCCAAGAATCTGGATATAACGAGATATAGAAGGTGGCAGCAGAAAATTCTCTTCCATTCCGATGATGGGATCAATACCAACTCGGATCCAAGCTCCTGACCCAACCTGCCATGTGAGGTCCTTCTTTATCCAATGAAATATCTTCATGAAACCTCGCCACATGGGGGAAAAGTTCCAATTTGATAATTTAGGACTTCGAATCCAGCAGAAGATCTCCATTTTGATATATTTGTTATGAATAAGAGAGGACCAGAGTGTGTTTCCAAATAGACATCTCCATAGACTTTTAAGTCTAAGAGCAGTGTTGAAAGAACCCAGATCTTTGATCCCCCAGCCACCAAATCTATGTGGTCTAGAAACAGTGTCAGCAGCAACCATAACAATCTTTCCACCATTTACAGATCCAGACCAGAGAAAGTTGAAAAAGTATCTTTTTAAAGTCCTGAGAATGGCATATGGGACTTCCAACAGGGAGAACCAGTAGACAGGAATACTAGTTAATACAGACTTCAATAGAACGAGCTTTCCACCAATGGATAAGAACCTGAAAGACTAATGAGCAATTCTTTTCTCGACTTTTCTCAATAACCAGAACCAGTCCTTCACTTGATAATTATTCGGCTTTAGATAGAACCCCAAATATTTAAGTCCTTGATCCAACTGCAAACATTTATAAGGCAGAATCGAAAGAATGCCACTAATATGCCTAGCGCTTGGTGCAAGATGATAAAAATTTGATTTATTTGAGCTGATTTTCATCCCTGATGCACGACTGAAGGTCTGGAGGATTTCGTTATAGGTAGTCCATTCCTCAATGGAATCCACACCCGCCATTAACACATCATCTGCAAACAGGATGTGTGTAATCACACAATCCTTTGAAATCTTGATGCCTTTTATCTGACCCCTCATCAAAGCTTGATTTATCAGTCTGCTTAATCCATCCATTACCAAAATAAATAGCAGAGGAGATAGGGGGCAGCCCTGCCTGACCCCTCTGGAACAACCGAAGAATTCAGATGGGCTACCATTAATCAGAATTGAGATACACGAAGAAGATAAACATGCCATTATCCATTTAATGAAAGAAGAAGGCACTCCAATTCTTATGAGAATCAGTCTGAGGAAGGACCAACTCACTCTGTCATAAGCTTTTTCCAGGTCCAATTTGAGCAGAAGAGCAGGTTTCTTATGTATCTTAATGCTATGTAACAGCTCCTGAGAGATGCCTATAGCATCATGGATCTGTCTACCAGCCAAAAAACCAAATTGCTCAAATGAGATATGCTGCGAAAGGACAACCTTTAGACGATCGGCTATAATTTTTGAGATAATTTTGTACAGTAGGTTGCAGAGAGCTATCGGGCGATAATCACCAAAAGTCCTGGGCTTATCCTTTTTGGGGATGAGGGTGACAAATGTAGAATTAAGCCCGCCTGGAATATAGCCATTAAGTCTGGAGTAGTTCACTATATCTTTAAGCTCACTCCCCATCAGTTCAAAGAAATGCAGATAAAGCTCTACCGGCCAGCCATCGGGCCCGGGGTTTTTTTCCTTGGCAAAGTGCTTCAAAGTCCGTTCAATTTCTTCCAAGGAGACCTCTTCTTGGATTCTGGTCGCATCTTGCTCAGTAAAAAAGCACGGATATAGAGAGGCAACATTAATTTGCTCAGACGGAATACAATCCCCAGGATCACTAAAATTCTGTCCAAAGAAAGTAACTGCTACTGCTTTAATGCTGTCAAGCCCATAATGTAGAAAGCCTTTGTCATCCTCTATATGCCAAAGGTGTTTCGAATTTCTTCTTGCTGATGCAAACGAGTGGAAGAATCTTGTATTCTTATCACCAAGCGAAGCCCAAGTAGCACGACTTTTAAGACGCCAATCCTTTTCAGCCTGTATGAGAATTTCTTCTTTCTTCTTTTCAATCATACGCATAATTTCAAAATCTTCAAAAGATAAGGTGCCAAGAACATTAGCAGAGATAGATGACCGAAGTTTATTTTCTAGCATAATTAGTTCCCTTTTATCTGCCTCAATTTTGACTCGAATCCATTTGGTAGCAGCTTCTTTTAATCCTTTTAATTTATGACAGAACATAAGAATAGGATTTGACTCAATAACCTCACTATTAAGCCAAAACTCTCTAACCATACAGCAGAAAGAGTCATCATCAAGCCAGGAGGCATTGAACTTAAATGGGAAACCATGATAATGGCTCAATTCCTCCAGTTGAAGCATAATGGGCCAATGATCCGAAAATTTGTGCTCATACACCCAAGACCTGTGCTTCTGAAAATAACACAACAACGTCGATTTGACATTCATTTATTAAATTGCATTCATTTATTTCAGGATATGATTAGTAAATAATATAAATTAATATAAGAAAACATTGTCCCGACTTTTATCATGAATATAGACAAATTTTATCACATGTTTTCAATAGAAAATTTATCAAGTATATGCGAACCGGATATGATTAATAAATAATATAAATTATTATAAGAAAACATTGTCCTGACTTTTATATTCAATGAATATAGACAACTTTTATCACATGTTTTCAATAGAAAATTTATCAATTATATGCATTTATAGGAAAGCCATCGATTTATAATTATATGCGGAATCAACTATCATTTTGATAGGAAAGCCATCGATTTATAATTATATGCGGAATCAACTATCTTTTTGATAGGAAAAGTCAGCCATTATAATATTGGATTATTACCACATAGAATAATAAATATGAATATATTTTAATGTTCATATATATTATCAAATATATGATAGGTATTTTATATTAAATAAAAGCTGTCAATGTTCAATATTTCATGATTCATCTTATTTAATACTATTCTGGTCTGAGAGAAGCATAATGCTATGAAGGAAACTCATGAATGTTTATCTATAGTGTGAAAACTTACATGTGATTTTTTTTCAAATTCCTACTTTCGTTGCACCTACATGTTATCATTTGTTTTCTTCTAATTAAATTGGTGTACATGGGTGCATGTTATCCATATATAAGCTAAGAGTTATTCATGCATCAAGTACCAACTATTTTTTATATTTTTTTTTATAATTTTTCACTGCCATAAAATCAATTTGGACAGTATACTTGTCTCATGCTCATGCAATCTGCTAAAAACATAAATACTAGTCCACCCCAAATTCTAAGATATAAACACCTATCACTATAATTATAGAAAAAACATAACCATATGTAATAATCATTACATATTTTAGTTCAAATTCACACAAATACAATATTTTAATATATAAATTACCTTGTGATAAATCTAAAAAGTTTTCCACAATGTCAATACACATAATAATTTTGATAAGAATATTTTACACATACATATAATTAAAAAATGAAAAATCCTAAATAATTTCACTTAAAACAATATTTTTTAATATTTTTCAAGTTTTTAAAACTCCATAATTTACACCATAAATATTTTTAACAATTCATATCCCATTTCATATAATCAAAATATTTATTACTTTTTTCTTTTACAGAAACGGCTGATGAGCATTATATATTAAGAAAGAGTTTCTTACAAAAAGCTTGGGGAGACTGTACCCCACAAAAGGACGGCTGGAAGCACCTCATAACCAGTCTATTAAGTTCATACATAGCTGAATTACAAAAGAAAATACTTCCTAACATGGAAAATAAACAGACAATTCTAAATGCCGAAATTTTAAGATAAACATCATAATTAAGGTTACTTATTGTTCATCTGTCGGGCCTTGTTCTTGCTTCTTTCTCCCGCATCTTCAGTGTCCATGCCCAGTATTGCCGATGGGATGTTGCTTTTATTGGTCCTGACGCAGTCCACCTTCGCTTCCACTATCCTTAAGCAGTTGTGCATAGCTTCAACCTTGCCAACCAAACCTTTATAGTAATCCTTAATGTTGGAGCAATTGTTCCTAATATCTGAATTTGAGATTTGAACGAAGGTGGCCAAGTGGGAGATTGACTTCTTCATTTCCCCAAATTCCCCTCTCAGCCAATTCACCTGGGATTCGATGTCCTGCAAATGGGAAAGCACACCTGGTGAAGGGCTATCAGGTTCCTGAGGAGAGTCCAGGTTCACTATTCCCCCAACTTCCCCATTCTGATTCCAGAACTTTCCAAAGTTTAAGTCGCCAGGGCTGCCATGAGCTTGCTAAAGGGCGCCATTCTGAACAAGACAAGCACCTGTGTCCATAGGTCTCCAGTTCCTGCTATGGTCCTGCTCTGAGCCAAAATGGACACTGTTTGGTGCCGGCTTGAAGTTCTGACCCTCTCCTCCATCCAATGGCACCCAATTCTTTCCTGTATCCAAATTTCTAGGGCGTCCATGCCCAACATGCTTGGCTGGGTTACTGCTCGTCCCGTGAGCCTCCTTGCCAGTATTTTCATTGCCCTGCACCACCTCCAGAGCCGAGACGTAACGTTTCATCCCATTCTCCCCGGTGTTGAGTTGGAGGCAAGCCTTGCAACGCTTGCATTGCAAAGCCGGAAGGCAAAAATTCTCGTCACCACAGGCCATTCTAAGACAAACAGATGCAGAGAAGCTGCAGGGGAAGAATAAGGTTCTGTTCACCACCCTTGTCGAAGAAGTAGGGGTTGAATTCCCATGCACCTACCAGCATTGTAGTCTCGCATGTGAGACAGGTGGGGAATGTTGGAGGACGCCACCGAGAATGGATTAGGAAGTCGGGCGGGGATCTATGATAGATCATGTAGCAGAGCTGAGGTCTGACAGCCATAGCGGTGGCCCGATCCAGGCGAGGGAGTGAGTTAAGAGCTCGAAGGGGGTCAAGCTTGCCCCTATGGGACCCAAACATTATCATATAAAATTTCATTTTTAACTAATATCCCACAATTTAAACCTGCTCCAACGTTTGCCATGACATCTGCTTGATGGTTGTTTGTTCTTAGAATGTGAAGGAGTGTAATGGATCTTATTCCCTTGAGCTTGTGAGTGAAATGGAAGTGGTACTTTGAAACGGGCTTGCGAGAGTTTTCAACTAAATCCCTTGCTTCTTTGATCACCAGTAGAGAGTCGCCAATAGCGATCAACTCCTGCACATTATTTTCTTTGGTGATCTCGATGACTTTGATAAGGGTGAGCCACTCCGCATCATTGTTGGTTCGCCTCCCAATTCCCCAAGCATAACCGGTTATCCTACTTCCTTCGGAGTCTAGAAGGACTCCCCTCGCACCTACCAACCCAGAATCAAAATATTTATTACTCACAACTATTAAAAATAATAATTAAAATTGTTGATTGTTTTAAAATCAAAATATCTATTACTCACAACTAATTAAAATAATTTATTGTGTTAAATAAATGTTTTTATTTAAAAATAACTTCTTGCGATTTAATATGAAAAAGATTGTAACATCAATTATTATTAATTAATTATTTACTCGTAGCAAGGGATTATATTAATATTATAAGAAATCCTTATTAAAAAAATAAATGCCATAATTTCTAACCTACCTTCTTCTAATGCTTAATTAAAAAGGCTAATAAAAGAAAATAAATGCAAGTACCTTCAAAATTTTACCTTCAAAATAGATTCCACTACGGATAGGAATCATACTATGCCGATATAAATAGAGTTCTAAACATTGTCATTACCACATGAAGTTTTGGAAAAGACAGACACTCACAATGTGGGCGTCTAATAAACCAACTTGTACCTGTTGAATAAAATAGACACCTCAGAACAGAATTCTTTAGTGTACCAGATTGTGTATTTCGAACATGAATATTTTAATAGCTGTGAAATTTAAAATAACAAAGTATTTACATAGATTAAGATATAACTAGTATAGATCTATTTTAAATCTATATCTATCAAGCACTGAGAGGGATCCAATTTCTTGAGTTGTATTTCTTCTTTTTTTTTAAATTTAAACTCAAGAAATTTGATCTCTCTTGATTGATAGATCCAGGTTTAAGTTTTAAGTTCTTATTTTATAAACGAACATCGATTTTTTAATTACTTTTCATAATATTTTATTTTATGAGCCAACATGGATTTTTTTAAAATACTTTCCATAATTTGTTATTTTATGAGCCAACATGAATTTTTTTAATTATTTTGTTAGGAACAAACATTACAACATATCCCCCATACTGAACTCACCGAGTCTCGGTGCAATCAATCAAATTTGGAGTAAGACTAAGAAACATTCTAGAGTGGAAAGATAAATATGGTCCAAAAGAACTTTATATAAATAATTAGGACACAATCCTTCATAGCTTTATATCTCTTTAAATAGGGTTTACACATCCAACACCTTAATTACTTTGGCATGATAAATAATTAACATATATCGGTGGGAGAAATGTGGGAGATGAAGGCGGAAGGTATTACGGTGGTGCAAGGATAGACTGTCAGATTCAGTAACATTAATCAGGTTCGGATCTGGTTCGGATCACTTGCAGCTGCAGGGTAACTATAATGGAGGTGCAAGGGGAGGGGGAGGCTCGGCCCCCGGACCCTGGAGTGGTTGACAATAAAGGAAAAGGGGTGATGGAAGCTCCAAAAAATATGGAATGTCCGGATAAGGCTGGTAATAATGGATTAATTAAAGAAACTAATCAAGCTGTTGGACAGTGAAAACCAGGGCAATGTATGCCAAAATCAAGAAAGATACCAAGACTTCAGATCAAGTCAGATCGAATCAGAGAGGATATACAACATATGAAAGAGCATGCTATCATAGGCAAATTCGTTGGAATCTGGCCATCTGAGAAAGCCCTGTTATGGTGGATAAATAGCACATGGAAGCCCCAAGGTCACTTTGATCTCCAGCTCAGAGCGAAAGGGTTTTTCATGGTTGTATTCTTCAATGAAGCTGATCGAACCAGGATCTTTGATAATGGCCCATACTTCTTTCAATTAGCGGGCCTATATTTAAGGCTGTGGAAAGAACAATTTAACCCGGACAAGGAGAATCTCACCATTGTGCCGGTATGGATACGTCTGTACTCCCTTCCAACGAAACACTGGAAAGAGGAGATCCTCACAAAAATTGGAAATATGTTGGGAATATTTGTTAAAGTGTCTGAACAAACAAAACAAATGAGATACATCTCATATGCTAGAATATGTCTGTATATGTACATTTCCCGGGATCTTCCAAAAGGAATCGAGATATCATGGGAGGATGAGGATTGGTTCCAGGCCATTGATTATGAGCAAATACCTTTTAGATGTAGACGATATCATGAACATGGCCATCTCTTTAGGGAATTCCCCCTAAATAAAAACTGAGGAAGGGTCAGTAACCAGGAGAAGAAACAAGAAGATGGGTTCACCAAAGTCACGAACAAGAAAAGATCAGCTAAGAGGGCAGTTGGACTTGAGGTGAACAAGAAATCTCAAACCCACAACAGATATGCAGTCCTGCAGGTGGAAAAGGAAGATGAAACCTCTCAAGGCACTCAGACTCAAGAAAATCAGGGAGCCGAGGTAAATCCCATATCAGATAAAGTACAGGAAGAAGCAATGGAAGATGGGGAAAACTGGGATGAAGAAGGAGAGGAAATGAATTTCGAAGGGATAGATCTGGAAATCCTAGAGGCGGTGGTTTCGGAAAAGACTCCAAATCCTCTAACGCAAAGCCAAATCTCCCTGTTAGAGAAAGCCATACTCAAAACTAAGCAACCCAAAGGATTGGGAATTATGTCGGATCCCATGAAAGAATCCAAGGGGGGGGGGGGGGAAGAAAGGAAGGAACGATAAACGAGAAAGACACAACAATGCGCAGAGGATTCAAATTCTTGGCTCACAACTGGTTAATTCAAGTCAGTACCCTACTATCATCGCAGCTCTTGCGACCATCCCCAAATAGTTTAATAATGAGGATCACAACCTGGAATATAAGAGGCTGTAAAAGTCCTCTTAAAATCCGGCTTCTGAAAAGGAAAATTGAAGTGGAGAAACCTATTGTAATGTTTCTTCAAGAAATGAAATGTACAGTGGAAGAACTTAAAGATATTGGTAGGAAGGTGTGGCATAACTGCAAAGTTATGGCGACAGGAGCAAGAGGAACGGCAGGGGGCATGGGTATTCTGTGGAACCAAGGAAAGTGGATTTGTCATGCTTCTTTGCCTCCCAATTCTATCTCACGGCTGCGTTCCAGGTGTTGGGAACGAGAACCTGTGGATTCCTTTCAAATGTGTATGGTCCCTCAACGCTTAATTTGAAACTATCCTTCTTGAATTCCTTGTAGTCCCTCACAGATCAGGTGGGACCTTCTCCCTGGATCTTGGGAGGAGACTTCAACCTGATTCGCCATTTTGAGGAAAAATAAGGTGGTATACGTCAGTTGAGTCCCATCAATGATCACTTTAACAATACTATTGAACCTCTGGGCCTGGTGGATATCATAGCAACTAATGGTACGTTTACCTAGAATAATAAAAGGGTAGGGGACAGAAGTATTGCTTGTCGGTTAGACCGGTTTCTGGTTACATAATCTATTATGATGGTGGGGGGGGGGTCCTTACAGTGGCTATTCTCCCTTCCACGGGCTCTGATCACTGGTCTGTCAGTCTAGAATGGTCGCGGATCGGGGAAAATCTTCGTAGACCCTTCAGATTTGAAAAGTTTTGGTTGCTCAACAAGGAGTTCCCTGAAAAACTCAAACAGTGGTGGATGGATACTCCAAATTTTGAGGGTATGTTGATGTACAAATTCCAACAAAAGCTAAAAGCCTTAAAAAGTAACATTAAGCATTGGAACTTGGAATCGTTTGGGAACATCTTCCAAGAAAAATTGAAGCTAGATATAAAAATGAAAGAAGTTCAGTGGAAAGGTATTTCCCTGGGCTTCTTGGAGGAATTAAAGTAGGAGGAACAAACTCTACTGCAGGAATTTAATGAGCGAGAAAGACAGGAGGAACTACTATGGAAACAAAAGTCCAGGAACATGTGGTTGAAGGAAGGGGAACGAAATACCAAATTCTTCCATAGAGCTGCCATCCAACATCGCCATGCGAATCACGTAGTGCATCTCAAAAGAAGGAATGGCAGCTTTGCTGAAACTCAGGTAGATCTGGAAGATACTCTAAATGAATACTTTAAAGATCTACTGGAGGAACCAGAGATATTCAGGGGTGAGGCACAAGCCCAAATTCTGCAAGTCATTCCCAGGGTGATTAATGACGACCATAACCTAATGCTAATGAAACCTATAGAGATGGAAGAGTTGGAGGAAACAGTCAAACAGATGGTGGAGGACAAAGCGCCGGGCCCAGATGGTTTAACCACTAACTTCTTCCACGCTTGTTGGGCTTGGATTAAGGATGAAGTGCTAGTGCTGGTGGAAAAAACTATAAAGTCGGGGACTATTCTTAAATCCCTTAATGCTACCCACCTGTCGCTCATACCAAAGGAGTCAGGGATTGAAGACCTAGGGAAGTTCAGACCGATTTCCCTCTGTAATGTGATCTACAAGATAATAACCAAAGTTATAGCGAACAAGTTACGCCCTTTTCTCCCGCTCATCATTTCCCCTGAGCAAGCAGGTTTTGTGGAAGGGCGCCAAATAACTGATGGGATCATTCTGATACATGAGATTATTCACTCCCTTAAAATTGATAAAACCCCTGGTATGTTACTAAAACTTGATCTTTCCAAAGCTTACGATAGAGTCAATTGGCAATTCCTTGATAAAATTTGGGTTCAATAGGGATTGGACTAATTGGGTGATGAGGTTGGTTTCTTCGGCCTTTTTTTCCATCCTGGTGAATGGCACTCCTGCCAAGCCTTTACAGGCCTCAAGAGGTATCAGGAAGGGGGATCCCCTTTCCCCTTTCTTGTTTATTATTGTAGCTGAAGGTCTGGGTCGATTGTTTAAATCTTTGAAAGGAAGAAACAGAATTAGGGGTTTTTCCCTGTGTGATGGGCTTGAACCTCAAACCCATCAACAATTTGTGGATGATGCTATGTTAATGGGCCCTCCCAGTGTGCAGGAAGCCAGAAGGATTAAGGAAGGACTGGGCGTGTTTTTATTAGCTAGTGGCTTGGAAGTCAATAAGGACAAGTCTCAAGTTTATTTCTTTAATACCCCGAGAATCAGCATAAGAAATATAATCCGTATTCTTGAATTTTCGGAAGGGTCCTTACCTTCCAAGTATCTGGGAGCACCTCTGGCGGAATCCACCATCCGCCAGATTTCATGGAAAGACCTGCTGGATAAAATGAAGGATAAATTGGAGCAATGGACCTTCAAATCATTGAACCTCCCAAGTCGTATCACTCTGGTGAAATCGGTTCTCCAAGCCATGCCGATGTACTTGTTATCTGTCCTGGCAGCGCCTAATACTGTTCTCAAGCAAATTTGCAACATTCAGAGAAACTTCCTCTGGGGAGGCTCTGAGGGTCATAGAAAATGGGCCTTGGTCGATTGGGAAACCCTGTGCAGACCAAAGATAAATGGAGGGTTAGGCCTTCGGGACCCGATGAGGTCCAACAGTATCATGGGCAGTAAATATGGTGGAAGTGGATTAATCATATAAAAGAACCCTGGGGCAGATTGTGGCATATGAAATATGCCCCTCGTTGGTCGAAGCATAAGATAATCTGTTTTAATACAGAATGTCTGGGGTCGAGTATATGGAAGGTTGCATTGGAGAACAGGGACATTATCCACAAACACAGTTTCTGGGAAATTAGAGAGGGGAACTATGCCCGATTTAGTGAGGATGCGTGGCAACAGCTGCCCTATCTCAGAAATTTGATCACGAGCCCGACTCTCCGTTTATACCTTGGAAATAATCAACCAAAGATGGTGCAAGAATTCTGGGAAGCGAATACGAAGGATGTCCACTTCAGAGTGTGGAAAACTAAGGCATGGTGGCAAGCATTATCGTCAGGTGAGAACATTAAGGAATTCTATTCAGAGCTTACTAAACGAAGAATCCCTATCCTGGAGGGGGCAGATAAGATCAGATGGGGTTATTCCTCTTCAGGGAATTTCAATATAAAAGAAGCCCTGAATTTTGAGACAGGGACCCATTTACTGGAAGCAGAGGAACGATGGAAGAAAATATGGAAGGGTCAATGGTGGCCCAAAGTGGTAACTTTCTGTTGGCTCCTTCTCCACCAGCGGATTTTAACGTGGGATAATTTGACTAGGAGGGGTTTTATAGGTCTGTCCATGTGCCCAATGTGCAGACAGAGCCCAGAAACTATTAATCACTTGCTGGACTCATGCCTGTTTGCCTCATTCCTATGGGACAAAGGAGGTGAATGTTTCGGTAAGACAGCCAGGGTTATAGATAGACCTGACCTTTCAGTAGCAAACTGGCCTCCTAAAGCCTTTAAAAATGACATCTTGAACAGGTTATGGGAGCTTTTCCCTGGTTTTGTGGTATGGGTAACCTGGAAGGAGCTAAATCGGTGAATCTTTGAAGGAAAAAAAAACACTCCTTCGGGGGTGTGGAGTATTCTGGAAAATTATCTACAGGAATCCCTCACCCTAAGACAGTGGAACCAGGAGGTTATGAGCAATGACATTCAGGAAAGAATAATTTTAAATGCATGGGGGATTGTTAATATACCTGTTAGAATTTGTGGTTCGCATAATCTGAATCCTCGGCCTCTCAGTCCAGAGCTTTGGAGTTGTCCACCTGTAGGGGTGTTCAAGCTTAACTTTGACAGAGCGGCGAAAGGCAATCCCGGAGACGCTGGCTATGGGGGGGTGGTTCAGGATAACTCTGGAAGTATTCTCGGGGTCTATTGGGGTGACCTAGGGGAAAATATGAATAATGTGGCGGAGTTGGAAGGCATGATCAGTGGTTGCAGGTGGGCTATTCAAAAGGAGTGGATGCCGCTAGAAGTCGAAGGAGACTCTTTCATCATAATAGCTATGGCGAGAAGGGTGCAGTACAGATCTGCCATTGATAAAGTTGTGAATAACTGGAGATGGGAAAGTCATCTCAAGAGATTGCAATCAATGGTGCATGGATCCTCGACTTTCCAATTTATGCATATACGAAGGAAGGGTAACAAGGTGGTGGACGCATTAGCCAATAAAGGGGTAAACGCCGACAACTCCTTTCACGATGTAACCTTACCGGAATTAGAGGATGGGGAACTTAGGGATAAGTGTAGTAAGTTGGCGGAAGAGGATAGAAGACACTTGGAAGGGTGCATGGAGGAAGGATGTGTGAGAAGTACTAGCCATGTGGATTGAAGGACCTAGCTGGATCGGAATGAAACCTCGATCCCAGATCCTTTAATGATGATAGATGGCACCTATGAAGGATTACATCATAGTCAGCCGGATATGCGTCAGGATGGGAGGTATCCTGAGAGTAGTAGAGGTGAGGTGGTTATTAACGTGATAAACACATGGGACCCCATCAGTCTGGTACAGCCGAAAAACAATACCGCAGGGAATGAATCGTTATCGGAGACAGAAATGCCGTCATAGTGGGGTGGGCAGGATTTTTGATGGAGCTGCGAGTGTAATGATGGCCCAAAGTTGGTATGAGTTCCCAACAAGTATAATCCTCCCCCGTACCCGGGACGGGAAGCTTAGCAGCTCTTCACATAAATGGAGGAATGGGATGATCAGATTTCGCCTGTGGGGAAGTACTTACAGTGGAGATCTCTAATTAAGGAGGATGTACGAGTTATTGAAAAGATTCTCTATGGCCGTTGCGGGAGTGATGGCTTGGTATCATTTCCCTGGATGGATAGTAAATGAGCCTCCATGGGGTCCGTGTATAATAATGGATCATGTAGCTGGTGTTAGCAGCATTCCATGCAGTTTAACCTAGCTGAGGAGCAACTGTAGTGGTTGGTCTGGTCTTCCATCTCTGTTTGTTTTGTGGGAAGTTTGGTTTTGGTCTTTTATCTGTAGTGATTCCATGGCTATGCGGAAGAGAGCGTGTAGTCACAGGGGCAGTAGTCAAGGAAGGAATTCTGGTCTCCCAAGTGGTGAAGATTTAGCGGCTGGTCCGTCTTCGTCACATCATTACTTTAAAAGCTGGGACTCTTATGATCCCTAGCCGTTCAATTGGAGTGCTCTGTATCTGGAGGAAACTCCATCCAATGTTGCCGCCAAGATCGCTTATAAGGAAATCGATTTGGTGAATGAAGTGGAGGCCCGGCTTGGTTGGAAGGTGGTGGAGAGTCCTTACTGGGCGACGAGAATTGTTGTTCGGGAAATTCACCCTATAGTGAGGAAAGGGACACTATCAACTTAGGGGGAGATAGGTAAACACAATTATTACGCTACAGAAACATCTATAAATGGAAATAGATCAAATATCTTGAAGACGTACCTTATTACTGACCTTTGATCCTAGCTTTTGCTCGATCTTGCGCTCAATCTTCAACTTGATCTTCCACTTCAATAGACCTGCAATGTAAAGATACCTTCCTCAGTGTATCTTGACTGATATAAAGATGATAAAATTGAAATACAATTCAAACATCAAGAACAGTCAAGCATTTAACCAAATAAATACACAATCCATTAGGCATTATATTTGGGACAAGAAGGAATGTTTCAACCTTTATTGTCAAAAGCATATAATGATTACAAGTTATACCTGATCAATGCAGCATGCTTGTGCAACCAGACTCTGGGCTCCTGCTCTTCTCTGACTTGAAATCTTCCAGCATAACAACCCTTCATACAAATTTCTCTTCTTGTGAATGAGAGTCACCACAATGTCTAACCCCTCTCCTCAATCCTCCTTGTATTTATAGGACAAGGAAGGAAATTTAGATCGAGAGGGGGTTAACAACTAATCCCAATTCGTCAAATTAATATATTTTTTTTCACAGTGGAGTAGCGCACAGTATGCAACTTCAGTGTTTAACAACTAGTGTTTGCAACGTTTTTTAGGGTGTGCACTATTTTACTGAAGTGGAGTAACGCAAAGCAGGAGATGTGCGCTAATATTGAGCCTGTGGAGTAGGGCATGAGTGCTAGTATGCTGAAGTAGAGTAGCACACAGCTCAAAACATGAGGTTTTTCAGGGTTTTGCTAGCTTACAGAAGGGTAAGTCAGGTCAAGGTCATCATGCTCTTCAATCCAAGTTATCCTTTTGTGTGATCGACAGCTCAAGGTGATCACGGATGGAGAAGTGTAGATTTGACCTATAATAGATGCCCCCTAATGTGTGAGGTCAAAGGGAAACGATGGCCAAAATACATTATAATTCCAAGTCAGAGGAAGAGCAAGAAACCGCAGAACCAAGTCACAGAAACACCTTAAACACAGATCAAGGTCAGCGAGCAATTACAATCTTGACATCATATAGATGTATAGTGTGATACAACATGATCTCTGATACATAACTAGGAGATGTATATATAGCATGGCCACTTGGAATACAAGCATGGATCCATGTCAAACTGAGAGATCATAGCCATAACAACAAACTGGATCTATGTCTCATGAAGAGCCGAATATAAGTGAGGCTCAGTCTTGCGCAACTTGGGAGATATCATAGTGAGGTGATATCATCAACATCCCAAGGTCTTCATCCAAAACAACCCAAGGTACAAACCCTAACCATGTGAATAGATGAGCTGATAGTAGAACATGGGGGGTATCGTTTGATTACCGGTCCTTGATGTATACCGTTAACAAACGCGAGGGCTTCCACCGATAATGATGATGGGGCCCAAGGTACCTAGTACTATCCAACAAGTGTGAATAAGTGGACTTGGAGTCGAACACTTGAGGATCCTGTCAAATAAGAGACATTGATATATTTTCATCATTCAACAGCGAGGAAAATTGCCACTGGTGACTGCAATCTCAAAGGTACTAACTGAAACTCTAAACTTCAATCCTAGAGCAAAATGAGTTGATGTCGGTGGGAAGAAGTCCGTTGGAAGGGAGGCCTTGAGGCATCCTCCATCATCCAACACGATGGACACTCAACTGGTATGAGCCGATATGGAGTAATATATGTAACAAGACTGACACTAGGATGGCTGACATAGGAGGTCAAGGTAAACTGCAGAATGGCTGACACGGGTTATATCCTTGAACATTAAGCACGACACAAAGTGACTTAGGCAGTTTTCAACATAATGGGGAAAATGATATAAACCTATAACATAGGAGACATTAGAAGGCCCTCCATATGGTTGGAAGAATAACCAACCGGGGAGTAAACAACTCGGAGATCAAGTTCACCCTAAGGTCAAAAACTAAACCCAACCGACATGATAAACTCAAGTAGGTGTTGCGTTCAAGGATAGGACTAACTGAACTGCCTTTGAAACTGAAGATATGATACATCCTTCTTATCCCTTATTCTTTTTAGATAAAAGAATACCTTTCTTGTTATTTTAATGAGTCCAAGAAAGAATGAAAACTTAGTAGATCCAACCATGCAAAATGTTTAATGAGCCCATGGGAGGAAGGCTCAGGACCTTCTTCATTGTTTACAGAGTTCGAAGAAAAGATAGAAGATTACTCTATATTACTGATCTCTGGATTTTAGTATCGAGCCGAGATCTGTTCTTGCTCGCCGGTGTTTTCAATTTTAAGGAGTATGGAAAACTTAAACAATAACTCCATACACCTACTCGTGGATTTTAATATCGAGCCCAAGTAGGTTAATGCTTGCCGGTGTTTTCCTGTTTATAGAGTCTGAAAAACTTAAACAATCCTCTATACACCTACTCGTGGATTTTAATATCGAGCCCAAGTAGTTTAATGCTCGCTTGGTGTTTTCATGTTTAGAGAGCCTGAAAACCGTAAAGAAGGCTCCAAAAGGTCCTTTTTCATAAAGTTAGTCTCCTCCCCATAAAAAAGTGTAAAACAATGGAAGAAGAACTCTTCTAGTGTATACAAGAGTATACCTAGAGTATACCTTTTCCATAAATGATCCACCAAGGCCCGGAAAAGGGGTAATTCTATACCTAAGTGGATGAGCCTTCAGTTCCTTTAACGAGCTTGAAGAGGACAAGTTTGCTCGGCAATCTTGTTTAGGTTTCAATAGTCCAAACAAGAGCTTAAAATGACTTAAATGACAGCTTCTAGGATCATGACTCATGATCTGCCAAAACTAGGACTTCAACAAACATGTTAGTGATCGCGACAAAATATCTTAAATGATATGTAATTTTAACCATGAGCTAGTTGAAAAGGTCTATCATCAAGAAATTTACTCTTAAAGGATTGATACTACAAAATTTTAGTGAAAATTTGAGAACCATTGGTTGAAAATTACCTTAGTACCATATGTAGCTATTCATTGATTAAATAGCACAATTTGATAGAATTTGAAACTATAGAGATTTTACCAAAGTGGGTAAAAATTTAAAATCAAACTCATATATGTAATTTTCAAATTAAAAACTCAAATTTCATTTTGGCATTGTAGGGCAAAAATTGGGAGCAAACCCTTGGATTTCAATCCTTCATGGCGATCGACTCAAGCAACCAATCGACATTTTCCCTCTACCAAGTAAGTTAATTTCATCTTAACTTGCATTTCCATAGTTTATTTGTCAATTTTTGAGCTCAAAATCAAATTTAAGGCCATGCTCAAAGCGTGCAAAGCCTGTTAATTTTAAACCAAATAGACTAGCAAGATCACTGAAAGAAGCATAATCACAAGATAGACACAGAATTTACCCTGGGAAACCCTCATGGGGTAGAAAACCCAGCAAAGCTTTCCTCAATAAGATGATCAACCAAAATACAAGATGTGCTCCCTCCTCCTTTATCTCCTTAGCAGACCTCCCAGACAAGTGCGCTACTTTTCTCAAGTGAGTGAATGTATCTAATGAGGAGTTCACCTCCTCTATTTATACTAACTCCTCACTAACTAAAATACCTAATGGGGCCGACCTCTCCTGGAGAAGTCTAATAACCCCTAATGTATAAGATCAGGGCCTACCCCCACATGGTGGGTCTAATAACCCTAGCTACCACAAACCCTCGGAGGAATAAACATCTCCACATACATAATAGGGTTACCTCGGAGGGATGAAACATCTCCGGAATAATAATGTACAAATATAATATTCTTAGAAGTTACAATATTCAACACTCCCCCTTAACGAGAAGGATATTATAACAACATCTGCAGGAGCAAGGAGTCATCTGCTACATCATACATGATACATCTATAAATCATCGGAAGCTTTCTTCAATTCATCATCATCAGTAACTCAACCAGTTACTGGAACATCAATGTCATCATCATCGTCATCGCATGAGCATCATCATCGTCATCACACGATCATCAGCATCGTCATCGCACGATCATCAGCATCGTCATCACACGATCATCAGCATCATCATCGCACGATCATCAGCATCGTCATCGCACGATCATCAGCATCATCATCACACGATCATCATCATCGCACGAGTATCGTCATCACACGATCATTAGCATCATTTATCACACGATCATCAGCATCGTCATCACACGATCATCAGCATCGTCATCGCACGAACATCAACATCATCATCACACGATCATCAGCATCGTCATCGCACGATCATCAACATCGACATCACACGATCATCAGCATCGTCATCGCACGATCATCAGCATCGTCATTGCACGATCATCGGCGTCGTCATCGCACGATCATCAGCATCGTCATCACACGATCATCAGCACACAATCAATTTACAGGATGATCAATCCTGCTCTCTTTAGGACATAGGTCCATGGATGATACAATCTAGATCAAGTTCCAGGATGATCAGTCCTTATCACTTTAAGACAAGTCTCATGTCTAGGGACGATGCAATCCCGATCCAGTTCCAGGATGATCAATCCTTATCATTTTAAGACAAATCTCATGTCTAGGGACGAGGCAATCCTGATCCAGTTCCAGGATGATCAGTCCTTATCAATTTAAGACAAATCTCATGTCTAGGGACGAGGCAATCCCGATCCAGTTCCAGGATGATCAGTCCTTATCAATTTAAGACAAATCTCATGTCTAGGGATGAGCCAATCCCGATCCAGTTCCAGGATGATCAGTCCTTATCAATTTAAGACAAATCTCATGTATAGGGATGAGGCAATCCCGATCCAGTTCTAGGATGATCAGTCCTTATCAATTTAAGACAAATCTCATGTCTAGGGACGAGGCAATCCCGATCCAGTTCTAGGATGATCAGTCCTTATCAATTTAAGACAAATCTCATGTCTAGGGACGAGGCAATCCCGATCCAGTTCCAGGATGATCAGTCCTTATCAATTTAAGACAAATCTCATGTCTAGGGACGAGGCAATCCCGATCCAGTTCCAGGATGATCAGTCCTTATCAATTTAAGACAAATCTCATGTCTAGGGATGAGGCAATCCTGATCGAGTTCCAGGATGATCAGTCCTTATCAATTTAAGACAAATCTCATGTCTAGGGATGAGGCAATCCTGATCACGTACATTTTGAACCGAGGTCCAGGGACGATGCAGTCCTATCTTCCATTCTCGAAGACATCTGTCTACGGCTCACTTTAGGACTGAAGTCCAGGGATGATCCAATCCTTTTTCTTTCTCGGAGACATCTGTCTACAGCTCTCTTTAGGATTGAAGTCCAGGGATGATCCAATCCTTTTTCTTTCTCGGAGACATCTGTCTACGGCTCTCTTCAAGATGATGCAATCCTATTCTGTCCACCAAGGACTTCATTTTCGGAGACATCATGTCTACGGCTCTCTTCAGGATGATGCAATCCTATTCTGTCCACCAAGGACTTCATTTTCGGAGACATCTTGTCTACGGCTCTCTTCAGGATGATGCAATCCTATTCTGTCCACCAAGGACTTCATTTTCGGAGACATCATGTCTACGACTCTCTTCAGGATGATGCAATCCTATTCTGTCCACCAAGGACTTCATTTTCGGAGACATCATGTCTACGACTCTCTTTAGAACTTGAGTTCAAGGATGATCCAATCCTCACATGTATTCTCATCAATACAGGTACAAGTATCCTCATTCATACAAGTACATTTAATCAATACATGTAATATGTATTCTCACTAATACATTTAATATCAAAGGCATGTATTCTCACTAATACATCAAAAGCATGTATTCTCACTAATACATCTATCATCAAAAGCATGTATACATCTAACATCACAAGCATGTATTCTTACTAATACATCTATCATCAAAAGCATGTATACATCTAACATCACAAGCATGTATTCTTACTAATACATCTATCATCAAAATCATGTATACATCTAACATCACAAGCATGTATTCTTACTAATACATCTATCATCAAAAGCATGTATACATCTAACATCAAAAGCATGTATAAGTAATAACTAAGTATTCTAAGCATAAGAGTCCTAAATCTAAATATTTCTAAGTATATCGGTGTGGTGAACAAGTAACCTTATCATCAACCTTGTGTTTGGTGAGGCAGTCTCATCATCAGTGACTATACTACTCCCCCTTTCGAGGAGGGTTCCTTTGAACTACACCAAGCTTGTCTCGGAAGTTTTCAAATTTCACTCGAGACAGAGGTTTGGTTAAGATATCTGCAATTTGATCCTCAGTGCTTACATACTCGAGCTTGATAGCTACTCTCTGCACCATATCTCGTATATAAAAGTATCAGATCTCTATGTGTTTTGACTTATCGTGGAATACAGGATTTTATGTCATCTTAATGCAGCTTTTATTATCACACATAATCACAGTGGGATCCATTTCTAAGTCAAACACTCCAGATAATAGTTTCTGAAGCCATACTGCTTCACAGCTGGCAGAGAAGGCAGCTATGCATTCTGCTTCAGCAGTACTGAGGGCCACACTAGATTGTTTCTTGTTGAACCAAGAGATCATGGCAGATACAAGACCATAACATCCACCTGATGTACTCTTTCTGTCTGAGACACTTCCTGCCCAATCAGAATCTGAGTAACCATGTAACTTGAGTTCATGACCTTCAAGATAATATAGACCAAAATCCAATGTACCTTTTAGGT
The DNA here is from genome assembly GCA_027924585.1 of Larix kaempferi. Taxonomy (NCBI): domain Eukaryota; kingdom Viridiplantae; phylum Streptophyta; class Pinopsida; order Pinales; family Pinaceae; genus Larix; species Larix kaempferi. The sequence continues at coordinate 23,727,808 of BSBM01000299.1, forward strand.
ATCTCATCACATGCTTTGCAGCTATCAAATGGACCTTTCTAGGCTCTACTAGATACTGACTTAGAGTATTTACAGCAAAGCATATATCTGGCCTAGTATTTGTTAAATACATCAATGATCCGATGATTTGTCTATATAGAGTTAGGTCCACTAGTTTCGATGAGTCATTAACTAATAACTTCAGGTTGGAGTCCATGGGAGTGGCCATGGGCTTACATTCCAACATATCAAACCTTTTTAGAATCTCCACAGCATACTTACCTTGATTCAGAAAGATTCCTTTTGGTTCTTTCCATACTTCTAGACCTAAGAAGTAGTGCATTAATCCAAGATCTTTCATCTCGAATTCTGAAGAAAGCTTCTTCTTGCTTTCAATAATATGTTTCTCATTTCCGGTTAGAAACAGATCGTCTACATATAACAACAATATAACTGGTTCATCATCCATCATTTTGAGGTAAAGATTGGGGTCAGCTTTACTCTTGGTAAAGCCCATACTTGTTAAGAAATTGTCAATCCTTCTGTACCAAGCCCTGGGAGCTTGCTTCAACCCATATAATGCCTTTTTCAGTTTGCATACATGAGTCCTTCCATCTTTAACCTCAAACCCTTGTGGTTGTTCTATGTATACTTCTTCTTCAATTACACCATTCAGAAAAGCTATCTTAACATCCATTTGGTGTAATTTCCACTTCATCATGGATGCAAGTGCCATGATAGTTCTAATTGAAGTATACCTAGCAACTGGTGCAAATGTTTCTTCATAGTCAATTCCCTCCTTATGAGAGAATCCTCTGGCTACAAATCTTGCCTTGTATTTTTCAATGCTTCCATCTGAAGCATGTTTTATCTTGAAAATCCATTTGGAAGAAACCACGCTTTTACCTTTTGGTTTGAGAATTATATCCCAAACATCATTTTTCATTATTGACTGATATTCTTTTGTCATTGCTTCTACCCATTCTTTCTTCTGAGCTGCCTCTTCATAGCTAGTAGGTAGTTGATCCACAAGATCACACATTAAGGCCATATAGTTGGACACTAGCTTTGGTTTCTTTCTTTCTCTAGTGGATCCTTCAGGAGCTCCATATCTTTCAGCCCCTTGAATAATATCTCTAGCCCATGTTGGCCTTCTTTTCTTAGATAAATCTATAATAGGAGGTTCTTGTGGTTCCAACATGTCATGATCCTCTGGAGAATCATCTTCAGGAATGTGTACAGCCTCTGTGATTCTAGGAGAGGGATCTTCTTCATATATTTCTTCAAGTTGGCACTTCCTAGATTTCTTGAGAGCTGCTTCTTCATCAAATGTTACATCTCTACTGATTTCTATATGATGAAAACCTGGTATGTAAATCCTGAAAGCTTTGGATGATTCACAATAACCAACAAATATTCCCTTCTTACCAGAAGGATCCAACTTGGTTCTCTTTTCTTTTGGAATGTGGATGTACACAGGACACCCAAATATTTTAAGATGAATTACCTCGGGCTTCTTTCCTGTAAACACTTCTTCTGGAGTTTTGAAATCAAGAGCACTATGAGATAGTCTGTTTTGCACATATACTGCTGTCTTGGCTGCTTCATACCATAGATACATGGGAAGATCTTGGTCATGTATCATAGTATTCACAGCTTCCATGATGGTTCTATTTTTCCTCTCAGCAACCCCATTTTGTTGGGGATTGTAGGGAGTGGTTAGTTCTCTCTTAATTCCGGCTTCTTTACAAAATTATTCAAATTCTTTTGAAGTATATTATCCACCATTATCTGTTTTGAGAATCTTGATTCTCTTTTCTGAGAGGTTTTCTATTAGAGCCTTGAACACTTTGAACTTTCCAAAGACTTCATTCTTACCTTTTAGAAAGTATATCCAAGTTTTCCTTGAATGGTCATCAATGAACGAAAGATAGTATTCAAACCCACTTAGAGAAGTGGTGGGCATTGGACCACATACATCTGAGTGTATTAGTTCCAAGATGCTCTTAGTCTTTGTTTCACTCTTTGGAAAGGGGTTTTTGATATTCTTCCCTTTCTTACACCCTTTACATGAGCCATCATGATCAGACTTCAAGTCCGGTAACCCTATGACTACCTTGCTTACATAAGGTAAGGCTTTGTAGTTGATGTGAGCTAATATTCTATGCCATAGTTCACTGGGGATAGAGATATCATGAGCAAGGGCAGTTTCTGGATGACCCTTGAGCTTGTAGAGACCTCCTTCTTCTTCACCAATGACAACTGCATCTTTAATTGACTTTCATTTGGACCACATGAGTACTTGTCCATCTATGAAAGCCACCCTAAAGCCTTTCTTATCTAGAGCTGAGATAGAGAGAAGGTTCTTCTTTAAGCCTGGTATATATAAGACTTCTTTCATCTTCAAGGGTGTTCCAGAATCAAGCTTGTAGTTTGCTTCACCAATTCCCTTGATGGGATATTGATAATCATCTCCTAGAGATACCTTTTGGTGTGAGGACTTTTCTTCAATTCTTGAGAAAGTTTTCTTTTGACCTGTCATGTGCTTTGAAGCACCACTGTCAATGAGCCATGTATCTTCACTAGTAGACATAGATCCAGAGAGTGCAGAAAATAGGACATATTCTTCCGGATCTTCTTTCTTTACTTTAGATCTTTTCCTTTGAGGCCTTTCCTCCTCCTCTTCTTCTTCTTCTTCTCCTTCTTCTTCTTCAAGATCATCTTCTACCATATGTGCATGATGTCTTTTGTGGACAAACTTCTTCTTCTTCTTTCCTAGAAGAGAACAGTCTTTAGCATAGTGTCCTAGTTTAAAACAATTATAACATTGGACTGTGGAGAGGTCTCTTTCTGAGTTTGTTCCTCCTTTCCTTTTGAATCTATGAGAGGGTTGAGACCTTTTGTAGTTCACTTTCTTGAAATGGCCTCTTTTTCCTCTTTTGGTGTGGGTGGCCAAGGATTGGTCATCCTATTTGAGAAGAGCTTCTCTATTGGCTACCCTAGCCTTTTCTTGAACACAATCCTCCCATACTACATCAAACTTCATGCTTTCTTTTTTGGCACACATGGTTTGTATGAAAGATTCCCAAGGTCTAGTGAGACCATTTAGGGCAGTCATCACAAGTTCATCTTCATCAAGAGTGTCACCAATGGCATCTAGTTGCTCCTTGATTAGAGAGACTCTTGAGAAGTAGTCTTGAATGGATTCTCCTTTGTGCATCTTGGTACTCTTCAACTGAGTCCTTAGATTCATCTTCCTATTGATGTTCTTTCCTTCATACATTCTTCCTAGGGCATCATACATTTCCTTTGCGGTCTTCTTGGAAGCCACTTAGGGAATCAAGTGGTCTTTAATAGAATCAGCTATGATTCTCTTTGCCCTAATCAAATACTTTCTATGCTTCTCTTTGGCTTCATCTCCTTCCGGTTCTGCAACTTCATCTTTGATATAATGAGCAAGATCATTCTCTTCAAGAATGAGACCAATTCTGTATTTCCATGCTTGGAAATTCTCTATGACTTCTAGCTTGTCTTCAAGCTTAGTGTTTGGAGCCATCTTCTCTTGGGGGAGTCCAAGAGATAAGAGACAGAGTAGTACTTACCCGGAAAATTTACCTTTTTACCTTTCCGGATTCTGGGACAGAATTTCTGGATGATCGCACTTTTGGTAAAACTAGGGTTTGACTTTCCTGGAGTTCTACCCAACCAAAAAGTTCGATCTAGGGCTCAAAAGATAGGTTTTGAGAAGAGCTATCCAGCCATGTAATCAGAATTCAAAAATGCCAACTTTTTTCTGAAACCAATTTCTGACTTATCGCACTTTTGGTAAAACTAGGGTTTGGATTTCCCGGAGTTCTACCCAACCAAAAAGTTCGATCTAGGGCTTAAAAGATTGGTATTGAGAAGGGCTATCCAGCCATGTAACCAGAATTTAATAATACCAACTTTTTGCTGAAACCCTAACTTTCACCGGAGAGAGAGAGAGAGGTATACTTACCTTGGGAAAGATGTCCTATTCAGTCTAGATCTGATACCATGTTAAGTTTAAACCAAATAGACTAGCAAGATCACTGAAAGAAGCATAATCACAAGATAGACACAGAATTTACCCTGGGAAACCCTCATGGGGTAGAAAACCCAGCAAAGCTTTCCTCAATAAGATGATCAACCAAAATACAAGATGTGCTCCCTCCTTCTTTATCTCCTTAGCAGACCTCCCAGACAAGTGTGCTACTTTTCTCAAGTGAGTGAATGTATCTAATGAGGAGTTCACCTCCTCTATTTATACTAACTCCTCACTGACTAAAATACCTAATGGGGCCGACCTCTCCTGGAGAAGTCTAATAACCCCTAATGTATAAGATCAGGGCCGACCCCCACATGGTGGGTCTAATAACCCTAGCTACCACAAACCCTCGGAGGAATAAACATCTCCGGATACATAATAGGGTTACCTCGGAGGGATGAAACATCTCTGGAATAATAATGTACAAATATAATATTCTTAGAAGTTACAATATTCAACAAAGCCTGTGCGCTACTATGCAATAGGAAAAGTAGCGCATACTGGAGGTATGCGCTACTATTGCTTATGCACAGTAGCGCCCATGCATGACAGTGTGGAAGTAGAGTAGCGCACACCCCTGAAGATGAATAAAAAAGTGTCGAGACTCTAAAAGTTGACATTTTTGTGGCAGGATGGTACTTGTTTGGAGGGAGAGAGAACATAAGGAGACGGATAGGGTGGCAATGCAAGACCCGGCCACTCTCCATGCACTCTGAAGATGTGGTTTGTTAAATTTTTACCGAACCATGAACATGAGGGCACTCAATCGATTGCTTCAAAGACTCGTTCAATACTGGAATGTAGATGCCAATGCATTTGATATCCGAGGACAAACCCTGGACCTTATTGTCGACGACATATACTTCATTACCGGACTCTCTAGGAGGGGAGATGCGGTAAGTTTGAAAGGATCTTCTCGCAATGTGGGTGCGGTGTCGGTACAAGAATATTTGAATGCATACTGTGTGGTGGTAGCCGAGAAATCAGGAAGTCAAATCCTAATTTCTACCATTGAAATCCTCCCTCTAAAGGTTATTGTGAGTATGTTAAACCGAATTTCGGGAAGTGCCACACAACACTTAGCCTCGAGGAATTCCATGCATATCGGTTTCAAATGCTTGCAAGGTCATGTGTACGATTGGTGCACTAGTTTATTGGCAAATATGAAGCTTCAACTCACGGGTTGTAAGTCCGAGAGTATGAAGAACTTTGGATATGGCAGCATTTTATGTACCTTCTTCTTTGAGAGGGTACTTGGTCTTAGCTTGGGCATGCCTCTATCTCCAACCAATCCTCGTGAGCCGAGATTGGGCCGTTGGGGTGACATTTTTCTCTGCCAGGGTGGTGGTGAAAGTCACTTTTGCTATCATGCTGATGATTTCTGGGGGTGGTGGGAGAGATAGGTGCCGACATTTGAGCAGTTTCCGTATGCTGGATTAGACTTCCGCCATGATCCAGAGCTGGTACTTCCTCCAGGTGGTGCCTGGGGAGATATTGGTATGTTTTTGTTTTGAGAATTATTTAATTTTTTCAAATTTTCAATTATATGATTTTTATGATGAGTTTTGAAGTACTAAACAAGTGTCAAATGCAGATATTGGACTTGTTCATCCCGAGGGACATCCTACTATCTTCGTGAGGCCAGCAGATGTGGGTGTAGTTGATGCTATGTTAGGGACCATAGAGCGGAAAGTGAGTCGGTTGACTCATGATGTTCTTGCATGCCGCATGGAGCGGATACCTATTGATATGCAGGCATATGTAGTTGGGGTGCCCCCAGCATGGCTTAGGGTGCTGCGGAAGATAGCTAGGTTGGTCATATGTTATCAGGAGGCAGTAGATGCTGATGAGGCCCCTCCTTCTCCATAGGAGATGGATATTTTATGTATATTTTTTAGGCCACCGAGCCCAGTTTTGTACTTTATGACATGACTTGTGATAGACTTATGATCCAAAACTCATATTATATTTTTTGATACAGTATTGGATATATATACAGTATCGGTTATGTACACATGTGTGTGTTTAACTTGATGTGTGAAATGCTATTTATGGAAATGTATGATACAAATGCCAATCTAAAACATAATTTGCAAATGAATCAGCTAATGCATTTAAATTTCTTGGAATGTGTTGATATATAATGGAATCAAACTATCTTTCCAATAATCTAACTAGCAAAAACTATCATAGAAAAACAGGATCTCTAATCTGGTAAACACCCGTTAACTGAAATACAAGTAGTTGCGAATCAAGTCTTACCTCCAAATGTGAAATGCCATGAATAAGAGCATCTCGGAGAAGTTCTATAACCGCACTATACTCAGCTACATTGTTCGTAGTGGGACCCAAACAAACCCCCCTGAAGAGAACAGTTGGCCAGCCAGTGAGTAAATGACCCAAGCCGCTGAAGCCAACTATCGAGTGTGGCGACTGGCGCCATCAGAAAATCCTAAGAAATGTTCAGTCGACATCTGATACATGAAATGAAGACACACATAAGGTTAAATAACAAGCACAAGCAAAAAATAGCTCTACAAAATATACATCTATGTTACAAGAAAAAACACAACTGCCTAAGCGTAGTAATTCTTCAGGTAGAGCCCATTTCTAGGCTCAGGAAGCTTACTACCCTCGTAGTCTACTAACTCATAAGCACCCTTCTTCAGTACTTTAGAAATTATGTAAGGCCTAAGCCACATGGACTTGCACTTGCCAAGTCCTAGAGGTTCCTTGTCCTGATCCCAAAGTAGAACAAGATCTCCTTCAAGGAACACCCTAGGTCTGACAGACTTGTCATATTGTCCTTTGACTCGTTTCTTATGAGCTTCATTTTTTTTTAGCGCGTCGTGACACTGTTCATCTAGATGCTCTAAATGCAACAAACATTCTTCCAGTGCTGAAGTATCTGGTATTAATTGAACAGCCAGTTTTAACGAAGGAATCTTGCATTCAATCGGAACGACTGCTTCTATCCCATGCACAAGCTGGAAGGGAGAGAACCTGGTAGCAGTATTTACATTCGCTCGGTAAGCCCAAAGAGCAGGGTATAGCATGATGTGCCAGTTATTTTGACTGGCATTAACAGTTCTTTGCAGAATTACCTTTAAAGTTTTGTTAACTACTTTGACTTGTCCATTCGCCTATGGATAATATGAAGACGAATGTTCTTGTTGAAAACCTAACATTGTGTACAGATCGGTCATCATGCTATTCTGAAAATGACTGTTGTGATCAGTCACAATTTATTTGGGTATGTCGAACCTTGCAATAATCTGATTGAATACAAAATAAGAGGCAGTTTCTCCATCTGCCTTGACAGTAGGCATTGCCTCGGCCCACTTTGTGAAGTAGTCGACGGCAACGATGATATAATGATGTCCTCCAGCCGAAACTGGATTGCAAGTCATATAATCAACCCCCCATTTTGTGAAGGGACCTGCTGTAATCACAGGATGAAGAGGAGCTGGATGTGCTCTCATTTTCCTGGTGAAAAACTAACACGGACGACAGCATTTCACAACTTCCACACAATCTTTAAAGATTGTGGGCCAAAAATACCCGGCATGCAATATTTTCTGGATTGTTTCCAACCCAGAAAGATGACCCCCACAGGCTCCACTGTGGGCATCATTCAATACTGATTCTGCTTCTTCTAAATTCAAACAACATCGTAAGATGGAATCTATCCCACATCTATACAAAGTATCAAAGATGATGAGATATTTTTTCACATGACTTTTTAGTTTGCATCGTTCTTCTCTAGAAAAAGTGGTAGGACACCTCAAAGTCTGGAGATATACTAAAATATCCCCGTACCATGGGTCAGAGGAGGAAATAAGGAAGATATGTTCATCCGAGAATGATGATTCTTCCTCGATATGCTCTAAGTCACTCGAAAACTCTGAGATTAACTCAGCGAACACTAGTGATTTCTTCGACTTAGCCGATTGAAAGACCAAATCAAACTCTTGTAAGATTACAATCTATTTATTGTACTTCCCACCGATGATGCGTCGAGTGAGAACATATTGAAAAGGATTGACTTTTTCTATCACAGTAGTTGTTCGTAAAAGGATGTAGTGACGAAGCTTCTGTACCACATAGACCGCAGCTAGTGCTAACTTCTCAACATGCGAATATTTAATCTCAGGAGCTATCAATGCGCGCGCGAGATCGTAAACAACATGCTCTTAGAGCGTGTCGTCCTCCTGAAATAATACTATGCCAATAGTGAAAACAGACGCCGCTAGATATAAGAGAAAATCTTTTTCATAATCAAGAGGGCTTAACAAGGGGGCTGAAAGTAGTGCCTTTTTCAAGGCCTCAAACGATGCTTGAGCAACCTCATCCCACACGAAGTAGGTATCTTGTTTAAGAAGTCTCATAAAACCTTTTGTGATCTTAGCATAGTTTATGATAAAGCATCGCATGAAGTTAGACATGCCTTGCAGACTTTGGAGTTGTCGCAAGGTGCGAGGAGGAGGCAGATTTACAATCGCCTCAACTTTTAACAGGTCGACCATTATACCACGACTGCATACAATAAAACCCATTAAACATCCCGATTCGACGCAGAATACGCACTTTTTAGGATTCAGCCGAATCTTATATTGTCAGCATCGTTCAAACACAAGTCTCAAATGAGCTAGATGATCCCGTCTCTTTCGAGATCGTGCTGGGAGGTCATCCAAGTAAGGTTCAACTATGTGCTTGATATCGTGAAAAGCGAAATTCATAGCTCATTGGAATGTAGCTCCAGCATTCTTTAAGCCAAACGGCATCTTCCGATAAGCAAAGGTTCCCCATGGGAAAATGAAAGTTGTTTTGTGTTGATCTTCGGGTTTGATTTGGATTTGATTATATCCCGAAAATCCATCCATGAAAGAAAACATCTCGTGTCCCGCACATGCATCTATGATCTGGTCGATAAATGGTGTGGGATAGTTATCTTTCGGACAAGCTTTATTCAAGTCCCGGAAGTAGGTACAAACTCGGATAGTAGCTTGCTTTTTATCAACTGGAACGGGGTTTGAAACCCATTTCGTCATGTCAATCAGGTAGATAAATCCGGCTCTAAGCAATTTTTCAACTTCCACCTTAATGGCGGCCGCTTTTCGAGGATTGACAGGATGGAGTTTCCGTCTCACGGGTTTTGCATTAGGGTATGTTGTGATGACATGTTCAACAATGGCTGGATCGATGCTTGGCATCTCCTCATAAGACCAGGCAAAAATGTTGCAGAATTCTTTAAAAAGCTTGGTATACAGAGCGATCTCTTATGGAGAATAGTCTTCTCCAATAAAAATGTTTCCACGACCCCGGGTTTGGTGGAAATGTTAATCGGGATGGTTCTCGATATATTAGCCATATTCCCTTCAGCGTAAACAATTCTTGAAGTAGAAGGAAAAGATGACAAATCAACAAATCCACCGGGTCTCATAGAGAATTCTCCTCTCTCTATCATGTCTAGATTTGGAAGCAGGTAGGACCTGTGATGCATATGTTCCCATGGATGGTCTAGGCCCATCATGGCTTCCAAAATGGATTCATCGGACGGTAAGACCGTTTCTAAACAATCGAAAGAGTGGATAGAATCCACTGACCATGCAGGAGCATAGTCCATATCCGACTCAGCAGAGACTGGCGGAGTGACATTATGTTTCGTTGCAGTGTGTTGTGCTTCTATGTAGGCTACTTCTGCAATGGTTAAAGGCACTGATGGTTCTAATACAGTAGGAAGGATCCACGGATCAGTCCTTAAACCAACCGTGAAAGTTTCAGTAGATGTACCTACATCAGAACACATAAAAAGAACAGGAGACGGTAGGTCAAAAGTGCCTATTAATGACCCGTAAAGCCCTGCTCCTAAACTCTCGCTTACTAGGGCATATTGATCAACTAAAGGAATAGTGGAATCCGATGAAGTCTGGTTGTTTTTCCGAGAGAACGAAATTTGATCGACTGTGATGATCTTGTCTTCGTGGGGGTACATAACAACTCGAAAAACCACCGATGCAATGGCTTGCATGGCATATGTCCAGCTCCTGCCAAACAACATATTGTAATCAAGTGAAACATCCAAAACTTCAATCTCTACAGCAACTGTCTTACCAGCAAGTGTAATTTCAAACGATGGTAGAACTCCGTGTGGATAGAAAGTCCTGCCATCGAAGGTAGTAAGCAATGTGTTAGAGGGGGCTAACTCGGGAGAGCCTAAAGATTTCCAGCAAGAAATGGACATCACGCACGTCGACGTGCCCTCATCTACGACATCCCGTCTAATGGTCATAGGACCATGGACCACTTCTATCTGTAGGGAAACGTGGTACGGAAACCGATATTTGATATCAAACATATCAAAGCGCGCATTCATGTTGGATGATTCCATACTTCCAATCGCTGCCAAAAGTGCATTTCGTTGTAACGGACAACTTTTCAAAACTTCTAAGGTGGACATAGCACAAGGGGTCTGGGCTAGATCTTCAACCACATTGTACTTGGAAGCAGCCTGAGTGTTGGGATTGTGCTAGGCCCGTTTCAAGACACCTTTCGGGATCTTGGGCAACGAATCCACTAGAATGTGGAGAGGAATGGAAGATTCAGGAATCTCTTTATCCTTGTTCTGCACATCCGGGGTATAATTTCTTGCTCGCATTTGCAAAAGTGCATCCGCGCTAACCATATTAATGAAAGTTTGATCAACTGAAGCATGAGTAGTGCCCCCAGATTTGGAGGTGCCATAAGCTGAACCAAGCCCCTTAGGAAATGGATCTTTAAGTACGTCATGTTTCTTTTCTTGAAGCAGCTTCTGGGCTTCTTCGAGTAAAGGGCATTGGTGAGTGAGGTGATCCTACTTGCAAAGTTTACAAGGGAACTTAACCTTCTTCTTTTCTTTGTTACCCTCCTCGGCATTCTCTTTGTTCTTGGGCTTTTGTTGGTTCCCCTCTCCTTTCTTGCCCTTCTTTTTGTTGTTGGGCTGCCGAAGGCCCTTTTGATTGTTCTGAACCTGGTTTACAGATTCAGAAGTAGAAGGAGAGGTTGTGACGGAGGTTACTTCTACAGTTGATTGTTTGACGGATAAGGCATGAAACTGCTTAGTCAATGCTTCGAAAGCTGTAGAATCTACTGAACCCACTATGCTGTCAGCATGTGGTCCAGGTTTAGGCCTGCCAAGATCAGTGTTTGGTCGCGGTGCGTCTGGTATAATCTCATAAAGTATCCCAGACTGTGCGTAAATAAGGTCTAGCTGCTGGGTCCGTAAAATGGCTTCTTCCTCTGAGGACACTCTAGAAGTAGCTACTTCCTCAGAAATGTAAGGAAGGAGTGATTTCAGATACCACTCAAGAAGAAATTCTTGCGGTATATTGGCTTTAATGAGCCTCTTCTGTCTTTGCCACTCCTGAATGTGATCAGATAAGTGAGTGGCCTTATTTTGTCTAAAGGTAGACAAAAGATCTGTCCCGACATCGTACCGAACAGGAAGCTGGAAGTGATTCAGAAAAACTGTCGCAAGATCCCAAAAATTAAAAAATGTAGCTGCAGGTAACTCAATGTACCATTTAGCCGCAGCACCGGTTAAGGTTCTTTGGAAAAGTCTCAACCTAATGGAATCTTCATTCAATGAGTTCGAAGAACACCATAAATGGAAAGTGGCGACGTGATCACCAGGGTCCTCACCAGTTTTTCCTTTGAATTTCAGAATGTCTGAAGGTAACTTAGTAGGAACTGGTGGCCACGTCATGTTATGGTACACCGATTCATTGGTTAACTTGGAAAGATCTGGCAAATTCAGAGTTGCTAGAAATGGTAAACGAGGTCTATAAGATGGCATTTGATAAGCTAGGGTCATAAAGGGGGAACCACCCATAGTCTGACCCATGAACTGTTGGTTGGGGTTGCCCCCTGCCATATGTTAGTAGGGGTTGCCCCCAGCCATCTGCTGGTAGGGGTTTCCCCCAGCCATCTGCTAGTAGGGGTTGCCCCCAGCCATCTGCTGTTGTGTGAAAGTGTTGTTGAAATCCCCCCATCCAAATGAAAGTGGGTTAGTACTCTGAACGTTTGTCCACTGAGGCTAAGTGTTAGTCCCACCATATTGTTGATTAAGGATGTTACCCCCTCCTCCCGAAAACAGAGAAAAAGGGGTGTTTCCCGCAGTCACATTATTTTGATTGATGTTGTAACCTACAAAGGTGTTAAAACCAGGGGTATTCGAGGTGGAAGGCGAAGTCATGGTACTCATCACAGGCATAGTTGCAGAAGCGTTCGGCCCTACATTGGGAGTGGAAATCCAAGTACTAGGTATATGGTATGATTGTTGAGTTGTAGGAAGTGGACCAACATTCACTGTATTACTGGGTCCAAAAGTAGGAGTAGAGGCGGATGTCAAAGCTGTTGAGATCGGCATGCCTAACGTACCAGTGTTAAAACTGAAGGATGGAGTTGAAACAACGATTGACTGAGTCGAACTCGGTATAATAGTGGAGGTCGGATTTACAATATTTGTGTTCATGCCTATTGTGGGAGTCTGTGGAACTCCCTGTTCGCCTCCTGTATTAGTCATAATATGCCCAGGTGTGAACAAATATGCACTATAATCAGGTTGTTGGAAACCAACAGGTATCAGAAGCGAAACGTTAAAATCAGTCAGAGGAGGATTAAAAGGAGTATTAAAGTCACTAGAGGTGAGATCCTCAATCTCGACTGTTTTAAAAGCTTGTTGATCTGGAGTCCCAAGTTGTGGGTCCTCAGGAACCTCTATTTCACCAGTAGTTTCAAACAGACCACTGGAGTCTATCCTCTATCGTCTAGGTGGCAGTAGTGGTTCCACTCTAAGTGGGAGAAGGTTTTGCAACCTTCTAGACCTACGAAGTTGTTGGTCTTCCACGATTATATATAAAAATAAAACTAAGCAAAAACCTAGTGGCCACTAAGACTAGGGGGCAAACAGCATTCCACTAAAAAATCCTAAGTATGCAAACTAGGCAAACAAGATGCCTTCCGGAGAAGAGTCTGGGATGATGAGGGCCCAGAACAAATCAACGAAGGAAGAAGAACAGTTACCCGGGGTCCACAATATAATGACTAAGGGTGCAAGCACTGGAATCACCCAACCGCCCTCCCAAAGACCTACAAGGGATTTCCTCCCACGTCTGTTCTAGGTACAATAGCTATAATCCCCTGCTGTCACCTGTGTATGATCCTATAGGTCTGATACTAAGGCTACCATAAGTACAAAATATCCTGGGGGGACAGTCGTCAGCCTGATCAAAACGAGTGGGCGGGGTAGCAAAGCCCAAAGTCCAGATGGACACCCGTACGCGAATTGACCCCGGTTTATGGTTGAAGGGAAAGTGAGGGGATATCCTCAACAAATCCAATCTTCCACGGCCTCGTGCTTAGCTCTGGTTTTAGTAGAGTTTCCCAGGAATATTTGATACAGATGGGTTTACCTATATGACAGTCGAACTACGAGTTTTGAGTAATGAAACAAGCTTCGAGCAGTTTAAGGTGTTTTAAGCTCGAAACTCTAGCCTAGACTAGTTGGTGTCGTGTATCCCTAGAAAGAAAATCATTTCGAATTGATTTTATTAAGATTCTTTTTAAGGTTACTTTTTTACTCAGTGGGGCAGTGCATTGTGTGATGTGGTTGCAACAGAAAGTAAAGTGCATGAAATGAAAGAACTTTCAATAACAAAAAGACTTTTTATTTTCGTTTTATATTCTTTCCAAAATGAAGACTAAGCAAACCTAAACAAAGCTTTTCTTTTTGTTTTCTTTTCAAATTCTGAAACAAAGTAAACTATGCTACTCTGCAAAGATTATAAGTCTCACTACTCTAATCTACCAAACTTATTTTTATTTTTTTGTTATATATGAACGAAAAAAGAACTTGAAAGCGGAAGCAAGTAAGACCTATGAAAGATGTGCAAGTATGAAAAAATGACTCTAAAGTTCACAACAATCGAATCAATGATCCAACAAAGACTTGTCCTACAAGTTTTTTCAAAGGAAAATCTCTTGAACTTGGAAGCAAAGTGGAGAGAAAACAAGGATGAAAGATGCTTACAACTGGAAATCAAACTTAGAAGAATGCTCCAAAGCACCAAACCCTAAACAAGAACACTAAGCCAAGTAGTAGGTAGGCAAGCAAACTAAAGACAGCCTTACTAACACAAAAGCTCAAAGGTGAAGCAAAATAAAGTAATTCAAACTCACTTGATACTGGAAATAGCAGCGAGGTCAAGAAATGTCGAGACTCAAAAAGCTTTGGAAGACACCCCAAAGGCTCAAAAAAAAAAGGGTCAAAACCCTAAATCAAAGGATGAGACACCCAAAGAGCATACAAGTGTCGCAACAAACAACAAATGCTAAACACAAAGGTTTGTATACCTGCAACACACTACTAGGGTATGGACGAGCAGCTATGTTCACTAAGGAACAATGCACGGTCTCCAAAAAGAGTCACAAACGAACAAGACACTTAAAAAGTAATCAAGTGACCAAAAGATGACCTGAGGGACTCAAAAGGGGCTAAAGAGACTCAAAGACGGATTACAGACCTCAAAGACCAGTTAAGAAGGCCAATAACAAAGTTAGAAACCAAACCAAAACAGGTGGAAAACCAAACCTTACATCAAACAGAGAGCTACAGGAATGTGACCTGCTGTGTAGTAGGCAAACTAGCGCACTCTGACAGGTGTGCGCTACTGTGCAGTAGATAAACTAGCGCACAAACTCATGAATGCGTTACTGTAGGCACGGTAGAGTAGCGTACATGTCATGAAAGGTCATAAATCAAGCTTTGCAGAGGTGTAAAAGGCTGAGTCAAACAAAAGACAGCAAGTAGGGATTACCTACAAGGCCCCTCAGAGGATTAAAGGGACCAAAAGTATTGGAAAGACAACAAAATGGGTTTCCTAGAGCAGAAAAACAACGGGCTCCCCAGCGGAGTCGCCAGTTTGTTGTTCAGGAAATTCACCCTATAGTGAGGAAAGGGACACTATCAACTTAGGGGGAGACAGGTAAACACAATGATTACGCTACAGAAACATCTATAAATGGAAATAGATCAAAGATCTTGAAGACGTACCTTATTATTGACGTTTGATCCTAGCTTTTGCTCGATCTCGCGCTCAATCTTCAACTTGATCTTCCACTTCAATAGACCTGCAACATAAAGATACCTTCCTCAACGTATCTTGATTGATATAAAGATGATAAAATTGAAATACAATTCAAACATCAAGAACAGTAAAGCATTTAACCAAATAAATACACAATCCATTAGGCATTATATTTGGGACAGGAAGGCATGTTTCAACCTTTATTGTCAAAAGCACATAATGATTACAAGTTATACCTGATCAATGCAACATGCTTGTGCAACCGGACTCTGGGCTCCTGCTCTTCTTTGACTTGAAATCTTCCAACATAACAACCCTTCATACAAATTTCTCTTCTTGTGAATGAGAGTCACCACAATGGCTAACCCCTCTCCTCAATCCTCCTTGTATTTATAGGACAAGGAAGGCAGTTAGATCGAGAGGTGGTTGTAATGGAAGTTGGGGAAGTTGTAGAACCAACTGCAACTAATACCAATTCGTCAAATTAATATATTTTTTATCATATTTTAAGGTGTGCACGAGTTTTTCACAATGGAGTAGCACACAGTATGCAACTTCAGTGTTTAACAACTAGCGTTTGCAACTTTTTTGAGGGTGTGCGCTAGTTTACTGAAGTGGAGTAGCGCACAGTAGGAGATGTGCACTATTATTGAGCCTGTGGAGTAGGGCATGAGCGCTAGTATGCTGAAGTAGAGTAGTGGACAACTCAAAACATGAGGTTTTTCAAGGTTTTGCTAGCTTGCAGAAGGGTAAGTCAGGTCAAGGTATCATCCAAGGTCATCATGCTCTTCAATCCAAGTTGTCCTTTTGTGTGATCGACAACTCAAGGTGATCACGGACAGAGAAGTGCAGATTTGAACTATAACAAGAATCCTGTTGGTGCGAGAAATTCAAGCTCACAACCAACTTGTTCAGGGTATTCGCGAAGCTCTGAATATAATGAAAGGGGGCTAGCAAGCCAATTCCTATGGGTTCCGTTTGATGAAGAAAGTGCTTAAGGAGGCGACGAAGACCCCACGCGAAGACAAAAGAGAAGAGCCGTATTTTCATGTTGAAGGAAATCAGGCTTCATAGGTTTGGGGGTCATGTTCCCCTCTCATCCTTTGTTTTTGATGTTTTCGTGGTCTGATTAGCGGAAGGCGGCAGTTCTCCTCCAAGTTCCTGAAAGGCTCCAGTGGTTCTTTTGGCGCAAGTGTCGTTAGACCCTGATGGCGTTATTCTAGTTTTTAGCTATTTTGGTTGCTCGGGTATCTTCTAGTAACATTGTGGTCCATTTTTGAGCTTTTCTAACAGTTCTAAGTTGGCTCAGGAGTCTTTGGACCCTCATTTTGTTAGTCTGTTCTAATGCTGAAGATGTTTCTATTGTAATTTCTGGTTATTCTGTCATCCATTTTGAGATAGGACTCAGAATGTAGTGTAATAGGCCTTCCTTTGGTCTTTTCTGTGAAGTTGGCCACGCCAAGTCTCTGCGGGTGGCACGAGCCAGAGTAGCTCGTTTGTAATATTTTGTATCATATTTTTCCCATTAATAGAAGGTTTCAAGCTTATATACAAAAAAAAAATTAACACATATCAACTTCTGGTGAGTCTTCATTAATAGGGAGACCTTTTTCACATTTATTGTTAAGTACTAACTACTTGGTCTTATTCCAAAGAAATGGCCATATACAATGCATGACTAGCTCCTACAGTAAGGTAGGGTGTGGCCATATTTGTCATCATTATTGATTTATTTTGTAGTTATGTTATTTTTGGGTTGTGTGGACTGTTAAGTATTGCAATATATCTGCTTATAGAATTATTATCACACTTATTTGGGTTGTTTTGATATGATCTGATTTTTAATAGTGTAATACCCTACCCTGCCTTAGTATTTGTTGGCCTCAATGTAAATATTGTGTTTTTGCAATGTGTGTTGACCCTAGTGTGGAGCTCAAGGCCAAGGCCCCACTAGTGGATGCTTAAGGTTTGCTTTCATAGGCAAGTATTTGACAATGGAGCTATGCATGTGTTATTAAGCCATGAAATTTTGTAATTGATGTAAATGTTTAATATTGCAATGAAATACCCAAAACTAGCTAAGTGAGGCAGTTAATGAGAAGGGGGCGAAGGTATCCACTAGGGAGTGGTGAGGGGGTTGAGGGATGGTGACCCATGCTGCCACTTGGGAAGGGGGAAACCGATTTGATTCCCTGTACGGGTACGGATTCAATTACAGAACGTGGAGAAGGAAAGCCAGTGGAGAATATTCGCAAGAGATAAAAACTATGCTGAGATCTGAGAAGGAGGTTGTTCATTTTTTGTTGCAAGGTGGTTCCATTCTATTGGGGGGAAGTGTTGTTGTGTGCAGAGGATTGGTGCGAGTAGTATAGACCCACCGAGGAAGCTAGAGGAACCCTATACTTGCTATGCTCTAGTGATCTAGACTTCTTTAGATCCCGAAACGCAGAGCCAGCCGTGAGATAGAGGAAGAAGATGCGATTTCCTATGTGAGTAGTAGTAGTAGAGTTGAATGCCATAGAAATCCTGCGCATATGTGTTATCTGTGGGTAGAACCCTGAAGACGAGCCCGAAGGTGGATTACAGGGCGTGAATAGCTTGAGGAAGCTATGTGAAGCCTGGAATCCGTGAGTAGAGAGTTGAGTTGCGGGACAGAGCTTAGTCTGCAACCCCGTGATGAACCAACTTGTTTAGAAGATGTAAAAGGTAGGATTTAGGGTTGGAATGATTGATAAAACCAGTTAAGACTGTGATCTCATAGAACTAGCAATTGGACCTTCTTATGCCCACCCTAAATAGCACTGGAAGGGAAGGGGCCTTGAGGGTCTGCGTAGCAAAGAAGAGGACCTTCCTTGTGTTGGGTGAGGTGGATAATGTGGGTGCCATAGATGCTAAGTGATTGAGATGTCTGTAGCTCTGTGGTTGAGCTCACTGGCTTAGAAATATCCTTCACGTTTCCCTGTATGCTTGATAAACCCAACTGTATGTTGGATTAGCATTGGAGTAGACCTTGATTGTTGGAGAGCCTACCTAGCGCTCCTTAGTGGATACGCAGCCCAGCTCGTGGGTGGTATCTCAACTGAAAGAGTATAGGGTGGACAAAGACCTAAGGTTGGGTGGAACGTTGCTCTCACTTAGCCAGTTGTTGGGGCAACTTCAAGATACAAAGATAAGTATTTTGTAGAGTGAATGATGTTATTTCACATGTTATTATTATTATGTTGTTTTGCTTAAGTTGTTGAATGAATGCCATATGAATGTGAGCAATAGGTATACCATGTGTAAGCCTGAGTGGAAGGCTGAGTGCAGGTTGAATGCTTCATTCCATTGTATGAGTTTAATGCATTGCTAATTTTACATGTGTCAGATGTATGGTTAGCCTTAGCTTCATTTATTATATGTATTTTGTTATGAGATGTTCACCCTTGTAAATGGACTGCTTGACCTCACGTAATCATGAGGAATGCTTACATGGCATGTGGTATTCTTAACCCTCTTTGTGATTCATAGGAAAGATGGGGTTATGGCAGGAGGCAGGTAGAGACCTGTTGAAGGATGGAAGGCACCTTAGAGGCTTTATAGACAAAACTTCAGAGAAGAAAATGAGAAGGTTAGATACCTTATTTGGGTAGGGGATTGTACCATTGGATAGATTTCTCCAAGATCTTTCCAACGGTACCAACCTTGCCTCATTTGGACCCAGGAGGAGGAAGTTATGACCCTTGGAAGTTGCCTTGGAAACTTGTTGGAGTAAGGGTTTTGAGCATGACCCGTTCCGCATCCGCAATGCAAATTGTGGAAGGTCATTTAGCGGAGAATTTGGATTTCCACATTTCCGCATCCGCAATGTGGATTGCAGATTGTGGAAGGTCATTTGGTGGATAAGTTGGATTTATGCATTTCTGCATCCGCAATGCGGATTGCAGATTGTGGAAGGTCGTTTGGCGGAGAAGTTGGATATCCGCATTTCCGCATCCGCAATGTGGATTGTGGAAGGTCGTTTGGCACGATAAATTGAAGTTCCGCATTTCCGAATCCCGCAATGCGGATTGTGGATTACGGAATGCAGATTGCGGATCAACGACCATTGCGACTGTGTGTAATTTTGGAATTAAAAAAAAAAATCACGAAGGATCTTCGCTGGCCTCTGAAGGCCACAAGGGAGGTCAGGGGACATTACAAAGTGGTATTAAATCTCCAGTTACAACACTAGGGTTGTTAGGGCCGAACCGTGAGAGATATCGCATGCAAGGAAATTCCCATGGCACTATTTTAACATAACAAAACTCTTAATTATTAATTGTTTAATGAACAATTTCCAGATTGTATGGATGTTTCAAGTCCTATGCTGTCTAATAAACATTTATATTATGCACAGTGATTGCAATAGGTATAGTTGAATCACACATCAAGGTCGTGTGCAAGAAAGCAAGAATGGTAATTGTTAATGATGCACAAGATCCCTACAATCCTGAAGAATATGCGCTAAGGGAAAACATGCAAGAAGAGCACGTTGAAACAACGTCTAATGAAAGACGGGAGTAGGTGACAACCTAGAACTTGGTCGAGACCATGGTAAGTTTTAATGAGAGGATGTAAAAGGCTCAGGAAGAGCAGCACCAACTCAATGTAGCCATTCTGCATAGCCTCACTAACATGCATCAGAGGGTAAATATGGGGTCCAACCCAAGTAATATGGGTAGAGAAGAAAGGAATGCGATTAGTCACTCTAGAGGTTGTTCTAGGAAAAGGACAAGCCATAGAAGGGGTTCTGTGAGCAGAAGGCATAGAACATCCTCTTCGGGATCTCCTTCCAATAAATCAGGACACTCTAGGGACTCTCAAAGAAGTCGAAGGCACACTTACAACAGGACTGAGAGAAGAAGGATGTCTAGAGGGATCCCACAATGAGAATTTAAGAAAGCAAGACCTCCTACCTTTGATGGAGAAATCAAGACAGGCCAAGAGGCAGAGGCATGGCTACTTGGAATGAAAAAGTACTTCAAAATGCATGATTATTCAGAAAGTGAGAAAGATAGGGTTTCCATTTACAATCTGAATGGAAGAGCTTCCATTTGGTGGGAACACCTCATGAAAGTGAAGAGAACCAATGAAAGAAGGATCAGCTAGGAACGGTTTAAAAGATACTTTAAGGAAAAATACCTATCAGCTAGGTATTATGAAAACAAGAGAAAGGAGTTCAATGAACTCAGGTTGGGGAAAAATTCCATGGAGGAACATGTTCATAAATTCTTGGAATTGTTAAGGTATGTAGACTACATCAAGAATGAAACGGTGAAGATTCAGTGTTTCCTTGGAAGCCTGCCACATAACTATAGGGATAGTATTGAGTTTGTCCATCCACCAAGTTTGGATGAATCCATTAGAATGGATACGCTCTATTATGAGCAGAATAAAGAAAGGACATACACTCAACCGGCATGGAAAGGAAATCCCAAAGGAGGATTTGAACCAAGGAGAAGTGGATTCAAGCCACCCTTCAAGAATCAGTTAAGAAAATTTTCACAAGGACAGCCAGTAGGAAGTGGATTCATACCAACTGTAACAGCAGAGAAAACATCAAAAGGACCACTTCAGTGTCGGGAATGTGGAGACAACTACATGCTTATATATTTCCCAAATCGAAGAGGGAATCCCTAAAGCTTGGACAACTTGGGAGAAGCAACCACGATAGAAGATATGTCCAAAGCCACACCTCGAATCTATGCAACACTGGATGATCACTAGGAAGACCACCAGTCAACAGTGGTAGAAGTTGAAGGTAAGATTGCTAAGCAATCTATTTCTGTTTTAATTGATCCAGGATCCACTCATAGTTATGTGTCTCCTAATTTGGTTGAAAGTTGTTCACTTAGTAAAGTGAAACGTAGTAATTCTTGGTTAGTTCAACTAGCCATTGGGACTAAGAGAAAGGTGGGTGAAGTAGTGGTGGAATGTTCCATAGAGCTAAATGGACTTCCCACCAAGGTAAAATTGAATGTACTACCCTTAGGATCTTAGGATGCCTTGATAGGCATGGATTGGTTGGAGAAGCATAGATCCAAGCTTGACTGCTATAAGAAGGTGCTTGAGTGTACTGATGATGAAGGAAGACCAAGGTTGGTTAAAGGAATTCCAAAACAAGTTTCAGTAAGGCGGATTTTAGCCTTACAGCTAAGGAAGTTCTATAAAAAGGGTTGTCAATTATATGTTGTGCATATATCAGATTCAATAGAAGATAAATGGGAAAAGTTAGAATACTTTCAGTTGTTACAGGAGTTCCAGGATGTATTCCCAGATGAAGTGTCGGGACTACCACCCAAGAGAGACATTGATTTCTCCATTAACATTGTTCCAGGAGCAGCACCAAGCTCTGAAGCCCCTTATAGAATGAGCACACCTAAGTTGATAGAATTAAAAATGCAGCTGCAAGAATTAATGGACAAAGAGTATATTAGACCTAGTGTATCTCCTTGGGGTGCACCTGTGTTGTTTGTTAAGAAGAAAGATGGAACCTTGAGACTATGTATAGACTACATGCAGTTAAACAAGGTAACAATCAAGAACAAGTATCCATTGCCAAGAATTGATGACTTGTTTGATCAGATGAAGGAAGCTAAAGTATTTTCCAAGATTGACTTGAGGTATGGATACCATCAAGTGAGGATAAACGATGAAGACATTCACAAAACAACTTTCCGAACTAGATAAAGACACTATGAGTTCACTGTGGTGCCATTTGGTCTCACCAATGCACTCGCCCCATTCATGTGTCTTATGAACAGTGTATTCAACAAATACTTCGATAAGTTTGTGATTGTATTCTTGGATGACATTCTTGTCTATTCAAAGAATGAAGAAGAGCATACTGAGCATTTGAGAATGGTGTTGCAAGTCCTTAAAGAACACTAGCTGTATGCAAAGCTGAGCAAGTGTGAATCCTATCAGCAGAAGGTACAGTATTTGGGACATATAATTTCAGCAGATGGTATTGCAATAGATCCAAAGCAGATAGAGGCCATAATGGATTGGCCTACTCCAAGAATTGTTGCAAATGTAAGATCTTTTATGAGCCTTGCAAGTTACTACAGAAGGTTCATTGAAATTTTCTCCAAGATAGCTCACCCAATTACATCATTACAAAGAAAGAAAGTAAAATTTATATGGTTTGAGAAGTGTGAAAGGAGTTTCCATAAGTTAAAAGAATTACTTACCAGTGATCCTGTTTTAAAATTACAGATTCAAGTAAAGACTTTGTGGTGTTCACAGATGCTTTCGTTGAAGGATTGGGTGGGGTAATCATGCAAGAAGGATTTGTAATTGGTTATGAGTCAAGGAAGCTGAAATATCATGAAAGGAACTATGCCACACAATACTTAGAGCTAGCAGCCATAGTGCATTCTCTCAATAAATGGAGGCATTACCTTTTGGGAAGAATATTTGAACTCAGGACGAATCACATGAGTTTAAAATATTTATTTGACTAGCCAAATCTAAATGCCAGGAAAACTAGATGGATGGAGTTTCTCTATGAGTTTGATTTGGATATTAAGCATGTCAAGGGAAAGGAGAATAAGGTTGTTGATGCGCTCAATAAAAAATTTCATGTTGCAACAATAAGTGTTTGTAAATTAGATTTGAAGGAAAGTATCATTGAAGTTCAAGCTAATAATGAAGCTTACCTACAAATCAAAGAGAAGTTGCAGCAGGGAAACATGGATGACAAGTGTGCACGATATCAGATTGGAGAAGATGATCTCCTTATGTACCAAGATGTCATACTGTGCATTCCAAACTATGCAAAATTGAAGGACCCTATGTTGGATGAGATACACCAAAAGCCATATTCTGGTCACCTGGGGTATCAGAAAAATATAACCGCAGCAAGGAAGAAATACTTTTGGCATGGAATGAAGAAGAACATAGAAGCGTATATTTCTAGGTGTCAGAAGTGTCAATAGGTCAATGCAGAGCATCAACATCCAACAGGATTGTTGCATTCATTACCCATTCCCGAATGGAAGTGGGAAGTGATTTATATGGAATTTATAACAAGTTTTCCCATGAAGAAACATGATTCCATTATGGTTGTAGTGGAAAATATATAAAAAGTAGCTCACTTTATCCCAGTTAAGTCTACTCACAAGGCCAATGACATTGCAAATATATTCATGAGAGAGATATTCATGTTGAATGGATTGCCCAACGCAATAATTTTAAACCGGGACACAAAATTCACTTCCAATTTTTGGAAAGGGTTATTTGAAGAGTTGGGGACTAAGTTGAATTTCAGTACAACCTATCATCCTCAAACAGATGGTCAGACTGAGAGAGTAAACTAGATTCTTGAAGACATGTTAAGGATGTATGTGATGGATAAGCCATCCAAGCGGGAGGACTACCTACACTTGGTAGAATTTTCCTACAACAATGGGTACCAGGCATCGTCGAAGATGAGCCCTTTCGAAGTCTTGTATGGCATAGGATGCAGAAATCCAGTGAATTGGGACAACCCAGTGAATAGGGTAGTGCTAGGACCAAAAATGATTGAAGAGATGGAACAAGAAGTTAAGATCGAGCAGAATTTGAAGGCAGCTCAGGACAGTCATAAGAGTTATGCAGATTTGAAGAGAGTACACAAATAATTCCATATTGGGGATCATGTATACTTGAGAGTGAGACCAAGGAAGAGCTCCATGAATTTGGGAAGTTATGCCAAGTTGGCACCCAAATATTGTGGACCATTTGAAGTCCTTGATAAAATAGGATCGGTTGCATATAGGATTGCATTACCTGCTAACATGAAAGCTCATAATGTTTTCCATGTCTCTTTGATTAAGAAATATGTACATGATCCTAATCACATTGTTATCGGACAATCTACTCGAGCGGACGCGAGCATGATCTCCCTAGTTCAAGTGGATCTAGAACAAATGGGAACAGAAAATAACACTACTTTCTTAGACCAATTAGAGATCAAGTCAAATAGATGTCTTACCTTCATATCTGTAGATCTATCTCCTCTTTGTTGCTCCA
Organism: Larix kaempferi; assembly: GCA_027924585.1. Taxonomy (NCBI): domain Eukaryota; kingdom Viridiplantae; phylum Streptophyta; class Pinopsida; order Pinales; family Pinaceae; genus Larix; species Larix kaempferi. Next base: position 23,752,015 of record BSBM01000299.1, read on the forward strand.
GGATTTGTGGTCGTCAGATCCGTAGCTATAAGACCTGTCAAACACATAGAGACAAAACAAGCAATAACAATAAATCTAAACACTAACTGATCCAAGTAAACAATTAAGGAATTAACTATAAACATCATCAATACAAGGACATCTATGGAAATATATTATATTACTGTAAAAATAGAAATACATAGTAGAGTGATGAGTACAACCCAAGCCTTAACGCTGCAATCTTCCTTCAACAAGCCAAGCCAATGCCTCCCAAGAGATGGGTAGGGATCACCTAGGTTAATTCCACCAGCATGTAAGTGATATGGACTTCCTCCCTTTAAAATGGAGAGGAGCTTTGTATTTATAAGACCAAGTGGATAGAGTAGGTTGAGGATCATGGGGAGAGGACTAAGGGATCCTTCCTTGAGGTTAGGGAACCGTAGGACAACTCACCTAGGAGTTATGGATAGGGATCCACCTCATCCATCTTCTAGAATTCGCTCGAAGGATACCTTTATCCAATTTAACAAACTCCAGTGCAAGCTGCATGAGGAAAACATACACATGGGAGGGGAAGCGCAGGATGCACAAAGGCAACCTGAGCCACCGACGCAGTGTGTTAGAATACATCCTGTTAATGACCTAGTTGGGCGCTTCTTGCTAGAATACAACTTGCGCCGGCCCAACTAAAAATTGTGGAAAAAGGTCAACAACTTGCTCTAAATGATTACTTGATCAAGGATACTTCAGGGATCAAGGTATTGAGTTGACATGGGTCTCATGATGACGAGATTTAGGTGTAACAAAATTCCCCCCAAAGCATGAAACTGGAAAAACAAGACAGGTGAAATGATTTGAAATATGGATAGCAAGGACTTGTTGGCTGGAAGATGTTGCTGCAATACAACTGACTCTGGGATACAAGTCTCATATGACACACAACATGGCTTCCGACCAATACATTGCAGATCTATGGTAGTAAAGACCGACTGAACACAATCATGGATACTAGACACAATAGTAGATCCGTGATGAGATGATAACACAGCCAGGACCAATACAAGAGTGGATCCATGTAATATGACTCAAACAATCTCCATCGAAACCTGGGTAAGATATTGTTTTCCCCAGGGTCTTCAAGCCGAACCCTCAAATGATACGATTCTATCCATGTGATTACAATGTTTTGGAGTCGAACATGGTAGAAACCACTTGATTATCGGTCATTGATGTATACGGTTAACAAATGCGAGGGAAATCACCATTGATGTCAATGATCCCCAAGGTATCATAGTACATATCACCAAGCATGAATAAATGAGTTGAGTTCGAACGCTCGACAAAATATTTCAATCAAGATTCAATGATGTAAACTCATGTTGAAAGCGAGGTAACCTTCCATTAAGGCACGCAAGACCAAGGTACTTGATTGGTTTTTAGATTCAATCCCTGGTTGATTTGTTGAAGTCGATAAGGATGAATCCGTCGAAGGAGGGCCATGATGAATCCCCCATCAATGACACAAAACTCGATAACAAATGTTTGGAGTGAATCAGACGGTAGAGTAACATCCAAGACTAACTCAGGGTAGACCAACATGATGGAAGGTGTACTGACTGCAGTTGATGAGTAATGAACATCTCTTGAACATGGGCATGGCATGACTTGGCAGTATTGACATGATGAGAATGAAACCAACCCCCATTGTGAATAATAATAGAAGCATTCTTTAGATGACCCAAAGGAGTGACAAGACTCATGAAATCAGTATGACTCGAAGGCAAATGGATTACCCAAGTATGGAATGCAAATGAAAATGAGTGCCATGTTCAAGAGCGACTATGTACTTCCATTAATTATAGTGTAACAAAAAATATTTCCTTCTCCCCATCATGACTAATGAGTGCCTCATTTGATTTTTAATGAGATTGAGGAGGGTAAACACATGCTTGGTATAGCTCATCCCATGGATGAGTCCAATCCCAAATGTTTTAAGAATCTAGGATAGGAGGGGTTCGTCCCATGACGGGCCCTTCAATGTTGAATTTTAACGAGTCCATATAAGGTAAACTCGGCGTCATTTCATGTTTAGAGAGTCTGAAAAGAACTAAAGAAGACTCCAAAGGTCCTTTTTCGTAAAGTTAGCCTCTTCACCCGAAAAAGGGTAAAACAACGCAAGAGAGGACTCTTCTAGTCATGATTGGCTGGAGTATTCCTTTTTCGTAAATAGTACCTCCTGGTTCGAAAAAGGGGTAAACTATCACAAGAAAGACGATCATTCAAATACTTTTACAAGCGTGAACACACCAAGTTCGCTTGGCGATCTTTTCATATTTCGAGATCCTGAAAAGATCTTAAAGAAAGACTCTTAGGGGTTCCTTTTTCGTGGGAGTTTAACGAGCCCAAAAAAGTGATAAACTATAACTCGATGACTTATTCTCATCGTTTTACGAGCATGAGAAAGAACAAGAGTTAGCTCGGTGTCATTAATAATTGAATTTAACGAGTGAAATAATGACATAAAGACGCTCAACGAGTTGTTTTTCATTTTATGCATTTATGATTTTTTTTTTGGAGTAGTGTTGATAGTTTTGACATGTTTCATGCAGATGTGGGTCTGGTACGACCGGTTGGAGTTTATCCTCTTGCGTGGAGAGGGGCAGTACCAGAGTTGGGCCCCGCAACCCGAGATGCCATTGAGGAGATGGAGGAGGTCGAGGACAACCTCCATAGGCTAACTCTGGATATCCCGGAGCCAGGTGTCCATGATCTACCCCGATGCTACCAGCGAATGACAGTCGGGGCATCTTTACGTTTTGGCACATTGCACTAGAAAGTGGCGAGGGTTATGGTCTGCTATCATGAGCATCCTAGGGATTAGGCTCATGTTTTATATGTGTATACTTAAAGCTTACGAGCTTCAGATTTTGTAGAGAGGATTCTTACTGAAAGCTGCTTGCTTCATATTTTGTATCAGCACTACCATTTTTGTACTTTGTACCGATTTATATATACAGACATTACTAGTGGCTTTTATACATATTGTGTTCTATTGGTGATTGATGGGATATTGTTTACATGTTTTTGCTTATACAATGGATAATCTACATGTCATGTTTGTTTTTCGTATCTTGTGGATATCTTATGTGTGTGCAATGTACCAATCTAGAATGAAATTGTCCATAGCATCAAAAATAGTGTTCACGTTTCGTGGAATGTGCAGGTATTGAACAGATTCAAAGGATCTTTCCAGGAGACGAACTCGTAGAAAAAGAAAGAGCAGAGTGGGGTCGCGGATAGTGTAGATCCGGTTAAGATAAGAAACCACTAGTTTTGAATCTAGATGGACAACAATGTGGTTCATACCCAAGGAAAGAGCGTCGGTTAGGGTTCCAATCACTGCATGATAATCCACGGCATTGTTGGTTGCGTATCCTAGAAAATTTCCTTCTGAGATGACAAGATCGACTGTAGGGGAATAGAGTACCCAGGCTGCCGAAGCAATTTTACGGGTATGTCGGTTGGCGCCGTCTGCGAATCCATAGTAGGTTGCAATATTCACATGCAGACAGAACAGGGTATAAGTAGAAAGACAAAATATTGGCACACTAAAACAAAGCGTCACACCACACAAAACACACGCCATGTATAGTATATACAATATACTTATGCGTGAAATACTCAGGCATAGTACCTCTTCAGGTAGATCCCATTGTGAGGCTCTCCCTGAGATATTCCATCGTAATCCTCTAGCTCGTATGCTCCCTTCTCCAGAAAATGTTTTACGATGTATGGTCCATGCCACATGGACTCAAACTTACCTGCCCCCAGCTTATCATGCTTTTGGTCATACGTGAGTACCAAATCACCCTTGTTGAAGACACGAGGTTTAAATGACCTATCATACTGAGCTTTGATGCGTTTCTTATGTGCCTCGTTGGCAAGAGCAGCATCGCAGTGGGTCTCGTCGAGTTTTTCTAGGTAAAAGAAGCGTTCTTCCTCGGTAGTGGTGTTCGGGAGAAGCTCAACTATGAGTTGGAGAGATGGAATCTCACACTCTATTGGTAGGACTACCTCCAACCCATATACTAATTGGAATGGTGTGAATCCGGTGTCATTCTTAACGGAGGTCCGGTATGCCCATAGTGCGGAAAAGAGCATGTTATGCCAGTTTGATTTATGTGTACCCACCATGCGTTGAATCATGGTTTTCAAGACCTTATTAATGGAATGTACTTTTCCGTTGGACTCTGGGTAATAAGGGGTTGAGTTTTCATGGATAAAACCTAGTCTGGTGCTCAATTCATCTACCATGTGGTTTTGAAAATGAGATCCATGATCAGTGACTATGGCTTGTGGGACTTCGAACCGTGCAATGACATGGTTGAACATGAAGAGTGTAGTGGTTTTTCTGTCTTCGTTGTATGTACGCATAGCCTCGGCCCATTTAGTAAAATAATCCACGGCTATTATGACGTAACCATGCCCTCGACCGAGGTAGGCTTACAGTGCATGAAATCTATGCCCCATTTTGCAAAGGGTCCCATGGCAATAACCGGGTGTAAAGGGGCTGGGTGGGAGCGTTTTTTCAATTGAAAGTGATGGCATGGAGGACACTTCGTAGCGGCCTCAATACAGTCCTTGAAGATCGAAGGCTAGTAGTATCCTGCGTGGAGTATCTTCTAGGCACTAGCCATCCCAGAGAGATGACCGCCACAAGACCCAGTGTGACAGTCATTCAATACGTGTTTAGCCTCCTCGTGTGTCAGACAACGTCGAACAATGGAATCAACACCACGACGATACAGGGTATCGCCGATGATCAAGTAATACTTGGCATGGTGGCGTATACGACGACGATCATCATGAGACAGTTGAGGGTTGAACCGTTGGGTTTGAATATATAAGGTGATATCTCCATACCATGGGTCATATGTGCTGATGAGAAACAACGACTCATTTGGGAGAGAATCGGTGGGATCAGATCCTGATTAAACACGGGGAAGATCACAAATGAGCTCCGCAAACACCAAAGTTTTCTTGGACTTGGATTTCTCGAAGAGGAGATCAAATTCCTGAAGTATCACAATCCAGCGTGAATACTTGCCCCCAAGCACCTGACGTGTAAGGACGTGGTACATGGGATTCGAGTTGGCGATTATGGTAGTGGTTCGGATCAGTATATAATGACGGAGCTTTTGGATGGAAATTACTGTCGCGAAAGCGAGTTTCTCGACATGTGAGTAACGAGTTTCAGATTCAATAAGACCCTTACTGAGGTAATAGATCACATGTTCTTGGGCGTTGTTGTCCTCCTGAACCAAGACCATGGCGATCATGGTGTTAGAAGCAACAAGATAAAGGATGTAATCCTTGTAGTAATTGGGCGGTTGGAGCACAGGGGCATGGGTAATGACATGTTTCAAACTGTCGAAGGATTGTTGTGCTTGTTCATCCCATTTGAAAGGGACGTCCTTCTTGAGTAATCGCATATAGCCCTGTGTCTTTTGAGCGAAATTACATACAAAATGTCATAGGTAAGTTTCCTTGCCTTGCAAACTATGTAGTTCTGTAATGTTGGTATGAGGTGGGAGAGTGACAATGGCTTCCACCTTCAAGGGATCAATACAGATCCCATCTTTTGAAACGATAAAACCGAGGAGGCGTCCAGACTTGACGCAGAAAATGCACTTGTGAGGATTTAGACAGATGTTATACTGCCTGCATCTAAGGAATACTGCCGTCAAATGATTGATGTGGAACTCATGACGCTGTGAATGAGCAGGGAGATCGTCAAGATAGGGCTCCACAAAGTCCTTCACATTGTGAAAAGCATACGACATGGCCCGCTTGAATGTAGCACCATCATTTTTAATAGCAAAAAGGAGTTTACGATATGAAAACGTACCCCAAGGGTAGATGAAAGCGGTCTTATGTTGGTCGTTCGGGTGGATCTCGATCTGGTTGTAATCGAAAAATCCATCCATAAAGGAAAAGATGACACTTCCAGCACAATTGTCAATGATTTGATCGATGAAGGGAGTAGGGTAGTTTTCCTTAGGACAAGCCTTGTTTAGATCCCTATAGTCAACACAAACTTGGATGGTGCCCTGCTTCTTAGCCATAGGTACGACATTGGAGACCCATTCTGTTAAAGGAACAGGGTAGATAAAGCCAGCCTTCAAGAGCTTTTCAATCTCAGCTTTAATTGTCGTAGTTTTTCAAGGGTGCACTGGTAGTAACTTTTGACGGACTGGTTTAGTGTTGGGATAGGTTTTAATCTCATGCGAAACGATGGAAGGATCTATCACGGGCATCTCCTCGTAGGTCCAAGAAAATATGTCTCAAAATTGCTTGAATAAGGCAGTATACGTGGCGATCTCTTCGGGAGAACAGTTATGGCCTAAACGAATATGTTCCACGACGCCAGGGGTAACCGAGATGTCAACCAGAATGGTGGGTTCGATGTTTTCCAGGTTTCCCTCAATGACCGCATGGCAAGTGAGGATCGGTGACTAGGGGAAAGGATAGACATCCGGTGTGAAAATGGCGGTGATGTTGTTCTCCACAGAATTCAGTGGGGGTAGGAAAGACAATCGATGGTGGAGGTCTTCCCACGGGGGGTCGTCCACACTCATAATCTTCATAATGGACTCGTTAGAATGAAAAGTCCGGAGCAGAGGATCTAGTAAGGAGGACGTCCACTGTAAAGAACAAGATGTAGAGGCCATGGCCAAGTGGTCCTCGGGTGCTGACTAGATAGCCTTGTAAGTAGATTCAGCGGGTGAAAGAGGCATTATGTCTCCAATCAAATGCATGGTGGCTTCATCGGGTATGAGCCATTGATCGGTAGAGTTGGGAAAAGATGGAATCACGGAGGAGATCATGTTCACCATGGCAACATGGTTAGGGGGATTCAGGGTTGGAAAGACACCCATAAGAGATGAATATTTTATGAGGCTGACCCCCACGCTCTCATATAGCTGCAAATATTGTCTTAGCAAGGGGACATTATCATCAGGATGAGTAGCAGTGTCCGGTGTACAGAATTCCAATTGGTCGACAGTGACAATTCGACTTTGGTGGGGGAATTGCATAATGAGGAAGACAGATGACACGACCGCAGTCATGGCGCAAAACCAATTACAACCAAGTAAGAGATTATAATCCAAGGGGCTATGACTACTTCCACGTTAATGGTTTCATTCTTACCCCCCAATTCTACTGCTAAGTCTTGTAATAGCCCATGCGGTTGAAAGCCACGATCGTCGAATGCTTTCAGGGTAGCGAGAGAATGGTTTAACTCAGGAGAACCAATGGCTCTCCAACAAGATAGTGACATGACCAAGGTAGAAGTGACTTCGTCTAGTACAGTACGATGGATTGTCTTCCCGGAAACGTTCATAGCAACTTGGAATGCTAGCTGATGGGAAAGCCTCGGTTTAAAGTACTCGAGCCGAAACATGATTGTATTCGAGGAATTCAGATCTACCGTGCCAATGGCAGCGAGAAGAGTCTTGCGCTGATTGGGACAATTATCCAAGACCTATAGCGTCGACAATGCGCAAGGGGGTTCTTCCAAGTCCTCTACGATGTTATGGTTTTGAGTTGCCCGATAATTAGGATTGAAAATGAATTTTCGAATCGTGCTCTTAGGCAGACGCAACACTGACTCTAAAGAAGGATTCTCAATGGCGAGAGGAGCCTGTGGTACGGTAACATCGCGAATAGAGGTGGAAGATTTTTCAGTATTACTTCCAACGGGTTCCTTCGGAGGGACTGAGTCGTATGAACGCGATCGTGTGTTCAGGTTAACCGTCTCACTACGCATCATGAGAACATTTGGTGTGGAAGATGTGTCTCCTTGAGAAGGAGAGGGTTGAGCAATCATTTATTGATTTGAGTGGGTAAGGGATCATTGAGAACTGCGGGTATGGAGTTTCCCTTAAGAAACTTCTGCACTTCGTCTCGATGGGGACATTCTTTGGAGAAATGGTCACCACCACACAGTAAACAAGGATACTTTAGCTTTCGTTTATGTTTCGTGTCTTCAGGGGGGTGCTTGTGCTCCTGCTAGTTGGAAGATTTCTTGGGTTTACCTTTGTTTTTCTTCTTGCCACCGAACTTCTGAGGTGAAGTCGATTGAAAAGAATTCACCTCCTCGGTGGGAGCAGGAGTGGGTGACTTGGTGGTGTTGTTTCCAGCCTATGGTGAGGGTGGGGAAGAACCATGGTGGTTCGATGATCCATCGGTTTGAGTAGAAGGCTGGGAGTTAAGGGAACCAATAATGTCGTTGGCCTGAGGTCCCTTGGGTGGTTTTCCAGGATCGTATGTAGGGCAAGGTGTGTCAGGAACAATGTCATATAACGTGCCAGATTGAGCATAGAAAAGGTCTAAGTAGTGGGCACGAGCGATAGCATGTTCCTCGGTGACGGCCCCTCCCATTGCCATGTCTCGAGCTACAGTGGGTAAAAGAGACTTCGTGAACCAATCAGCTAAGAGTTGATATGGAATGGGAGCCTTAATGATACTTTGTCTCCTCTACCACTCACGTATATGGTCAGATATATGAGTTGAGGTGGTTTGGCGAAGCGAATTTAGTACATCCATGCCAGTTTCGTAGCATATGGGTAACTGAAAATGAGTCAGGAAGGACATAGCAAGAGAGCGGAAATCGGGAAATGAATGCGGTGGTAATTCAATATACCACTTGGGAGCTGGGCCGGTGAGGGTCCTTTGAAACAACCTTAGATGGATCGAGTCGTCCATCAAGGAGTTGGATGAGAACCATAGATGGTATGCCATCACATGTTTTTTCAGGTCTTCACCGAGTTTTCCATCAAATTTGGGAATATCAGAGCGTAGCTTGACCGGAATGGGTGGCCAATTATAACCATGTAGGATGGGATCATTGGTCAGATGAGACAGGTTGGGTAGGTCCAGAGTAGCCAAGAATGGAATCTATTGGTTCGACTGCGGATACTGATAGTATTGATATGGCATATATGGACCAGTAGGACCTTGAATCGACAAATTGTAAGGTGTTCATGTCGGGAATTGGCCATAAGGGGGTGGGCCGCTTGGGTTGGGTGGTGGACCATATGTAGGTCCGTCGCCATAATAGGGTGGTCCACCACTGGAAGTTGGGGGTCCTCCACCGCCGGAATAAGGTGGACCTCCACTAGAAGGTGGGGGTCCTCCATTGCCGCCGGAATAAGGGTGTCCTCCACCAGAATAGGGTCGACCACCGCCTCCACCGTAGGAATAGGGTGGGCCACCACCTCCACTGCTGGAATAGGGTGGACCACTGCCTCCAGAATGAGGTGGGCCTCCTCCATAAGGTGGGGGTCCACCACTACCAGAGGGTGGTGGTCCTCCTCCATAAGGTGGGGGTCCTCCACTACCAGAAGGTGGTGGTCCTCCGCCTCCGCCGACAGAGTAAGGTGGGACTCCACTTCCGGAATGGGGTGGCCCTCCACCGCCGGAATGGGGCGGGCCTCCACCTCCGCTCGAAGGTGGAGGTCTGCCCCCTCTAGAAGGAGGTAGACCAAACGGTGGTGGGGGTGGTAGGACATGAGGAAAATTTGGTGGGGGTCCAATTGGTGCAATGTTAAAATGTCCCCATAGAGTGTATGGGTTTCCGAGATAAGGTATCCCATGGAGTACGTTTATGGGATTGACTTGTCCCGACACAAGGTTAAAATGGCATGGATACACTTGAATCGATGGTGGTTGAGTTGAGTTGGATGGACCTCCACCATGGTGTAATCCCAATGGTGTAATCCCATGGTGGATCCCACAACGGGTAAGGAACTTCCAGCGGAATGATCGATTGGGAGTCCTCCACTCATATTATAGCTAGAGAACAGGGGTTCCCCCCCAGTAACAATGTTTTGAGCACTTATGGATGATTGAATCATAATGGTTTGTTGACTACTTACTATTGGAGGAATACTACTCGTGATAAAATTAGGAGTTAAAGAGTATCCTCCCCGCGAGTTTTGGGTGGGGGAGGGGTGGGTACTGTTCCAGTAGTAGTAGGAGGGGTGTTGTACTATTGTCCTTAAACATGTTGAGTCATTTGGGGTATGGAACTGGTCTCTTTATTAAGAGGTGTACTCGTAGGAAATGAGGGTTGACCAAGTTCGTAAGTGGTCATGTTATGTGTGGGTGTTTCCGGTGAAATAAGAGATAATGAACGAATTGGGGTATATTAAAACATGGGTGTTTCCAAGGTGTCTCATCTCCGTAAGAGACTCTGGCGCTGAAGGTATTCACCATGTTGGCATAATTGGTCCATGAGCTGATAGACCGGAGCCAAGCGCTAAGCATGGGGAGCCCAACGAAAAGGGGTGGTTTTTGCCTATGGATGTAATGCCAGGTGGGCCCATTATTTCCCAAGAGAGGTGTCCCAAAAGGATGCAGATGGACCAAATGCTACAGATACAGGGTCATCCTGGGATGGATTTAGCCAATCTGTAGCCCCAGGTTCTCCTTCCAACGAACGGTGGAAGGATGTGTCTTGTGAAGTAGATGGTTCCACATCCTCATCCCTTGGGGGGTTAGAGTTTGGTGAACTAGGAGGGAATAAATTCGCTCCGGACTCCATGATGGAGTTTCTCTGCTTCAGGTGACATGACCTTAACTTGTGGATCCATAGTTTCCCTCGAAATTATCTCATTATTAAGGGAATATTCGGGTGGCAAATTTAAAATTCTATAGGACCTTCTCAAAGGTTGTTCAGCTAGAATAACCGAACCAGAAATTTTCCTAAGTGTATTCTACACAAAAGAAAAGCAATTCGAAAAAATATACACAAACTAAGGCCACAAGCAAACTTATGTGATAGGTGTGGATTCAAAAGTCTGGAACCTCACATGATTTCCAGGGCTTCACAACTCGCGATATACTCCAGGGTCCAACAGTTATACTCGGCCCAATTTTTTAGAGCACTAACCAGGGAGGATTAGGACCGTACCCCTAACCATATAACCTGACTACCTGATAGTACGTGCGTAGTAGCTCCCTGAGTGTTGTTCTCGATGTATTGCTCTGCCAAGAAGGCCGAATGGTTAGCTCGGTTGGTTTCAGGAATCCTACGAGTGTCTCCCAATATACTCAAGGTACGTGGGAGCTCAAATCCGTAGTGGTGTTGTCTAATGCACAATCGTACAACAAGAGCCTTTTGATATACTACCGAGTATGTGAAGTGCCTTTCGATATACCCTGAGGTACATGAAAGAGCCTTCGATATATTGGTTGGTACATGGAAGAGATATAGTGCCCCCGGGATGTAGTGCAGGAAAATAACGACAGATGCCACGTTTTACAATGCCAGAACACGTCACTAACTTAGCACACAAGTTACTAGTAAATTTTAACCTAGTTCTACCGGTAAATTTTATCTGGATGGTTAAGTGAATGCATGAGGGGAGGACAGAAATGTAAACATAATGCACCCTAACTACATGAAAAATGCACTTTTTCTTTTGATGAAATCTATATAAAGGATGGAGAAATATTTTTCCAATGGTCTCATGAAACAGTAAATTTCAACAAATCCCAAATCTACCAAAAATAATGAAATCACTATTTTCCATTTTTCGAACAAAACATAAAAATCAACAACACATCAAATCCAAATCGAAGTATTTTCTTTTTGTCTTTTTCAATTAGAATAAAACTAAGTAATGAAAAAGGAGAATCTCTATTTAGAGCACGCTAACTCTTCAATTTTCACTATGGTGGCCCAAAAGCACGTGAAAACCAAAAATGCATATGAGCTTCAAGCTTGGAATTACTTTGCAAAAAAATGATTTCACTTGGATTTTTCAAGAAGATGAGTGATTCATAATTCAAGAAAAATACAAACAACTAATTTCTTTTTCAAAATTTCCAAACATCGATGGATGATGAATTCCAATGCACGAAACAATTTCTACAACAATTCTCAAATGGACTTGAAAATGGTAAAAACGAAGCACTTTTAATTTTTTCAATGTATGTATCAAGAAAAAATATGATAATAATGATGTTTTTCAAATGTAAATGGCAGAAAAGAAGAGACTACTTGCAACACTCTAATCACTCAGAAATTCTCAAAGAAAGATGACATGCACTCCAATGACCTAAAGACACAAAGATCACTAAAAAACAATCACATGCAAGCAAACATTTAATGACTAAGCTTAAAAATGGTTTGGAAGCGGATCTGGTATGCTGAACAGATCCGGTGAGGTGGTCAGGGAATACAAGATGGAGTGGATGACCTAGGGGGGTTGAAATTTCCCGCCACTTCTATCAAACTCTTACTTGACCAAAAGGACCCAAAAACCAACACAAACAATGTTGAAAAAGAAGTATCTGACTGGAAAGTACAGAATAGAGAAGTCTGTGAATCAGGCCAAAATCAAAGTTTGGAGAATGGATAGGCCAAGCACCAAGGTTGAAAGATTGGTGTAGTCTATGGTTAGGTGTAGAGCGCCCAATGCAGATTGTATACAGATGTAAAGCGTCGGCGGCGCAAACTGTCAAATCGAAAAAAGTGTCGATGGCGCAGGATTCTCAAAGGCAGCTTGTGCTCAGGATAGACAGGCGCACTGGAGGATAGACAAGCGCACTGGATTCACTACCCAGGTGCGTTAGGCGAATAACGTAATGCAAAAATGAAACAACTACAAGTAATGAATAAGTAAATGGATTGATAATGATTCAAATAGACTCTGAGAAGGTTAGCAAACTCTTCCAGAAGAAAATCTGATGGTGAAAATAGGCTCAGGAGGAAAAGCAATGGCTCATTAAGAAATCAAAGAATAACACATTCAAATTGAAATCAAAACAAAGTATTCCCTGGTATGGTCGCCAGATTTGTTATCGGACAATCTACTCGAGCGGACGCGAGCATGATATCCCTAGTCCAAGTGGATCTAGAACAAATGGGAACATAACATAACACTACTTTCCTAGACCAATTAGAGATCGAGTCAAATAGATGTCTTACCTTCAGATATGTAGATCTATCTCCTCTTTGTTGCTCCAGGCTTTGTGGTCGTCAGATCCGTAGCTATAAGACCTGTCAAAACACATAGAGACAAAACAAGCAGTAAAAATACATCTAAACACTAATTGATCCAAGTAAACAGTTAAGGAAGTAAACTATAAACATCATCAATACAAGGACATTTATGTAAAGATATTATATTACTGTAAAAAGAGTGATAAATACATAGTAGAGTGATGATTACAAGTACAACCCAAGCCTTAATGCTGCAATATTCCTCCAAAAATCCAAGCCAATTCCTCTAAAGGAAATGTATGCCTCCCAAGAGATGGGTAGGGATTACCTAGGTTAATTCCACCAGCATGTAAGTGCTATAGACTTCCTCCCTTTGGAATGGAGAGGATATTTGCATTTATAAGACCAAGTGGATAGAGTAGGTTGAGGACCATGGGGATAGGACTAAGGGATCCTTCCTTGAGGTTAGGGAACCATAAGACAACTCACCTAGGAGTTAGGGATAGGGATCCACCTCATCCATATTCTAGAATTCGCTCGAAGGCTACCTTTATCCAATTTAACTAACTCTGACGCAAGCTACATGAGGACAACCTGCACCTGGAAGGGGAAGTGCAGGCTACACAAAGGAAACCTGAGCCACCGACGCAGTCTATCAGAATACATCTTGCGCCTGACCAAGTTGGGCGCTTCTTGCTAGAAGACAACTTGTGCCCACCCAACTAGAAATTGTGGACAAAGGTCAACAACTTGTTCTAAATTATTACTTGATCAGGGAGACTTCAGGGATCAAGGCATTGAGTTGACATGGGTTTCATGATGATGAGATTTAGGTGTAACACACATCATTGATTGGCATGTGATATAGGTTGAACCAGAGGGATAATTCCAAATGGAGCCTATATGCATCCTTGACAGGAAGGTTACTTTACTCTGGAGGCGAACCATCGGACATGTAAAGGTGCAATGGAAGCACCTTAGTTTAGAGGAGGCAAACTCAGAGCTGGAGGATGCCATGAAGGAGGCATTCCTATTTTTTTTTAGTTTTAACAACACCAAGGACGGTGTTGTTCTAAGGGGGAGGGAGTTGTAATACCCCTACCCTGCCTTAGTATTTGTTGGCCTCAACGTAAATATTGTGTTTGTGCAATGTGTGTTGACTAGGGTGTGGAGCTCAAGGCCAAGGCCCAACTAGTGGATGCTTAAGGTTTGCTTTCATAGTCAATTTTTTGACAGTGGAGCTATGCATGTGATATTAAGCCATGAAATTTTGTAATTGATGTAAATGTTTAATATTGCAATGAAATACCCAAAACTGGCTAAGTGAGGAAGCTAACGAGAAGGCTGTGAAGGTATCCACTAGGGAGGGGTGAGGGGCTTGTGGGATGGTGACCCATGTTTCTACTTGGGTAGGGGTAAACTGATTTGAATTCTTGTATGAGTATGGATTTGGTTATAGAATGTGGAGAAGGAAGGTCGACAGAGGATATTCACAGGAGATAAAAACAACGCTAAAATCAGAAGGAGGTTGTTCATTTTTGGTTGCAGGGTGGTTCCATTCTATCAGGATGAAGTGTTGTTGTGTGCAGAGGATTGGTGCAAGTAGTAGAGATTTGCCGAGGAAGCCAGAGCAACCCTATTCTTTCTATGTGCTAGTGATCCAGACTTCTTCGGATCCTGAAACACAGAGCCAACTGTGAGATAGAGGAAGAAGACGAGATTTCCTATGTGAGCCGTAGTAGTAGAGCTGAATTCCATAGAAATACCGCGCATATGCATTATATGTGGGTAGAACCCTGAAGACGAGCCCGGACGTGGATTATAGGGCTTGAATAGCTTGAGGAAGTTGTGTGAATCCTGGACTCCGCGAGTAGAGATTCAAGTTGCGGGACGGAGCTTAGTCCACAACCCTGTGATGAACCAGCTTGTTTAGCAGATGCAAAAGGTAGGGTTTAGGGTTGGAATGGTTGATAAAACTAGTGAAGACTGTGATCTTATAGAACTAGCAATTGGACCTTCTTATGCCCACCCTAAATAGCACTGGAAGCGAAGGGGCCTTGAGGAACTGTGTAGTAGAGAAGAGGACCTTCCTTGTGTTGGGTGAGGTAGATAATGTGGGTGCCATATCTGCTAAGTGATTGAGATGTCTATAACTCTGTGGTTGAGCTCATTGACTTAGCAATATCCTGCATGTTTCCTTGTATGCTTGATAAACCCAACTATAGGTTGGCTTAGCATTGGAGTAGACATTGATCGTTGGAAAGCATACCTAGTGCTCCTAAGTGGATACACATCCCATCTCGGGGGTGGTCTCTCAGTTGAAAGAGTATAGGATGAACAAAGACCTAAGGTTGGGTGGAACGTTGCTCTCACTTAGCCAGTTGACTTAGCCAGTTGCTGGGGAAACTTCAAGATACAAAGATAAGTATTATGTAGAGTGAATGATGTTAGTTCACGTGTTATTATTATTATGTTATTTTGCTTAAGCTATTGAATGAATGTCATATGAATGTGAGCAATAGGTAAACCATGTGTAATCCTAAGTGGAAGGCTGAGTGCAGGTTGAATGCTTCATTATGTTGTATGAGATTAATGCATTGTTAATTTTACATGTGTTAGATGTATGGTTTGCCTTAGCTTCATTTTGTATATGTATTTTGTTATGAGATTTTCATCCTTGTAAATGGACTGCTTAACCTCACATAATCATGGGGGATGGTTACATGGCATGTGGTATTCTTAACCCTCTCTGTGAATCAGAGGAAAGATGGGGTTATGGCAGGAGGCAGGTAGAGACCTGTTGAAGGATGGAAGGGACCTTAGAGGTTTTATATAAAAACTTTAGAGGAGAATATGAGAAGGGTAGATACCTCATTTGGGAATGGGATTGTACCATTGTTATAGGTCAAACCTGCACCTCTCCGGCCGTGATCACCTTGAGCTGTTGATCACACAAAAGGACAACTTGGATGGAGGAGCATGTTGACCCTAGATGATACTTTGACTTACTCCACCTCCTAACAAGACTGGAAAAACCCTAAAAATGTCATTTTGAGACATGAGCGCTACTCTACTTCAATGGACTAGCGCATGTACCCTACTCCAGTGTATAATAGTAGCGCTCAAGCCTCATGAGCGCTACTCCTCTCCAGCAGAGTAGCGCTCAACATTCAAAAAGTGATGAGCGCTAGTTTACAAGCACTATAGTAGCGCCCTGAACGCTACTTCATTGATCAATAGTAGCGTACATCTCAAAAGATGATTAAAAAATAATTAATTTCACGAAGAGGATTAGTTGCAGTTGGTTTCCCAACTTCCCCAACTTATTCCATAACCATCTCTCGACCTGAACTGCTTGCCCTTGTCCTATAAATACAAGGAAGAATAAAGAGAGGGGTTAGAGACATGAATGTTATTAAGAGACTTCTAAAGAGAAGCTTGCATTGGAGGAATTTATGCTGGAAGATATCCAAGCCAGAGAAGAGCAGGACCCCAGGATCAAGTTGTAGGAGCATGTCACAAAGTTAGGTATATTTTGTAACATCAATTTGCATTTGACAATAAAAGGTTGAAGCGTCTTTCTTGTCCCAAATTAAGTGTTCATTGAAGTGATATACATGTTTGGATCTGTTTTGGTTAATATTGGATGTTTAAATTGCTTTGTCTTTTTCCATCATTATATACTATCCAAGATACGCTGAGAAAGGTACTTGTATTGCAGGTTTAGTGAACGGGAGGTGGACTTGAGGATCGAGTGCAAGATCGAATAAGAGCTAGGATCGAACGTCATTCGAAAGGTATGTTCTCAAGGCCTATAACCTATTTCCTTTCATAAACATCTCTGTAACGTAGTTAATACGCTTACCTGTCATCCCCTTTCAGTTGATAGTATCTGTTTCCTTACTATAGGGTAGTTTTTCCCGCCAACAGACTGGCGACTCCGCTGGGGATAATTGTATTTTTGCTCTAGGAAACCTTTTCTTGTTTGTCTTCCCAGAACCATTTCAACTCCTTTTATGTGCTGAGAGACCCTATAGGTACCCCCCTGCTTGTTTTTCTCTGCTTCCATCAGTCTTTTTACATCTTTTCAAAGTCATTTTTTAACTTTTTAAGACCTTAGCGCTACTTTGTTATACATACAGTAGCGCCCATACGCTACTTTGCTATACATACAGTAGCGCCCATCTCTTCAGGAGCGCTAGTTTCCCTACTGCACAGTAGGGTATATTTCCTGTAGCCTTTTGTTAGTGGTCTGTTTGAGTTTTTCTGCCCTTTTGGTGGTCTTCTGAATTTGTTTTTAGATCTCC
Organism: Larix kaempferi; assembly: GCA_027924585.1. Lineage (NCBI taxonomy): Eukaryota > Viridiplantae > Streptophyta > Pinopsida > Pinales > Pinaceae > Larix > Larix kaempferi. Next base: position 23,769,319 of record BSBM01000299.1, read on the forward strand.
TTGACTGGTATTTGAGGTTTATAACTTTTCTTGAAGTCTTAGAACCTTTCTTTGAGTCTTTTTACCATCTTTAGCTCGCTTGCTTACTTGTGGAATGTTTGGACTGTTTATAACTCTTTTGGAAGACTAGGCTTTGTTCTTTGGTGAACACTTCCGTTTATTCTTGCCCTGACTTTATGTTGCTGATTGACAAACCTGTATGCTTTTGCATTCGCTTTTTGTAGCAACATTTGTTTTCTCTTTACCTATCTTATCCTTTGTTTTAGGGTTTGGTCTGTTTTGGAGCCTTTAGGGTGTCTTCCGAACTTGTTGATTTCCAACCTTCTTTGACTTTTGTCTTTTCTGGTTTCAAGTGTGTTTAAAGTGTTTTAGGCTAATTCATCTCTCAGTCCTTGTATTAGGGTGGTTGGTAGCTTGCTTTCCTACTTTTTGCTTGGCATAGTGGTCTTGTTAGGGTTTGACGCTTTGGGTCAGTCCTCTTATGTTGGATTTCCAATTTTAAGTATCGTTTTCCTTTGTTTTCTCCCCACTTTATTTCCGAGTATAGAGGCTTTTTCTTTTGCAAAAAACCTGTAGGACAAGTCTTTGTTGAGCTAGTGCCTTGACAGCTGTAAGCTTAAGAACCATTTTTTATCCATACTTACACATTGCACACAAGTCTTATTTGCTTTCCATGTTTATAGTTGTTTTTCGTTTATAATAACAGAAAAAGCAAAAAATTTGGTAGCTTAAGATTAATAAGGCTTATATTTGTTACAAGATAGCATAGATTATTTTGTGTACAATTTCAAAAGAAAACAAAAAAGAAATTTAAGTAGATTTGCTCAGTTTTTTTCAGTTTGGAAAGAATTTTAAATGAAAAAATAAAAATAAAAAAGGTTTTCTTGTCGAAAGTTAGAATTTATGCACTTTTGCTTTTCTGTTGCAACCATGCTACACAAACGCACTACCTTTTGAGTAATAACAACCCTAAAAATCTTTAATAAAATTGAATAGAAACAATTTTTCTTTTTTAGGGATACACTACACCAACTAGTCTTGGTTAGGATCTTGAGTTTAAATCACCTTAAACCACTCAAGATCACACATTACGCAAAAATCATAGTTCGACTATCACAGGTAAATCCATTTCACTCAAAGCTTGCCTGGGATCTATGCAGTAGGTCTTGTGAGATCAGATTGTTGGGAATACTCCTCCTACTTTCTGTTTCGAGCATATACCAGGATTGGATCGCGTTTGGGGACTCTTTTGAGTTTCGGGCTCAGTTACCCTGCCCACGCCTTCTGATTCGACTAGAGACTATTCCCCCAGGAGTTTTCGGTGTTGTGGTATCCTTAGTATCTGACCATAGGTTCATACACAGGTAACAGCGGAGGGTATATCTGCTGTACCTAGGACAAACGTGGGAGGAAATCCCTTGCAGGTCTTTGGGAGGGAAATTGGGTGATTCCAGCTTTCACCCTTAGTCATTGTATTGTGGACCTCGAGTAACTGTTCTTCATCCTTCGTTGATCTGTTTTGGGCCCTCATCATCCCACACTCTTCTCCGGAAGACATCTCGTTTGCTTGGTTTGCATACTTAGGACTTTTTAGTTGGCGTGATGTTTTCCCCCTAGTCTTAGTGGCCACTAGGTTTTCTAGTTTTTATTTATATATATAATCACGGAGAACCAAGAACTTCGTAGATCGAGAAGGCTTCAAAACCTTCCGCCACTTAGAACAGAACCGTTACCGCCAGCTAGACGACAGCGGGTAAACCCTTGTGTTTCTTCGGAAACCATTCCTGAAATAGAACTTCCTGAGGAAATTTTTACAATAGAAAATCCTAAAATAGGAATTCCTGAGGAACTACCACTTGAAATTGAGTTTCCTGAAGAACAACAAACTACAATAGAAAACCCTGACATAGAGGTTCCCGAGGAACCACAACCGGGTACTCCAAATCAACGACATTTTAGTTCAGTTGAGATTGAAGATCTTACTTCTGCTGAGTATAGCACTCCCTTTAATCCTCCTCTGACCAATCCTAGAAATCCGCTTCTGTTACCCGTTGGTTTCTAGCAGCCCGATTACAGTGCATATAATTTCTTGCCTGGACATTTGATGTCTACTCTAGGAGGTGAACAGGGAGTTCCACAAACTCCCACCATAGGTATGAACACTAACACTGTAAATCCTCCTTTTACTACTACACCGAGTTCGGCACAGACAACCTCTGTGTCCACTCCGTCTTTCAGTTTTAATACTGGTACGTTAGGTATGTCGAGTTCAAAAACTATGGCATCTACCTCTACACCTACTGTTGGACCTAGCAGTACAGCCAATTTAGTGCCACCTCCTGCGTTTCAACCGTTATATCATATACCCAATACTTGGATTTCCACACCCGCTGTAGGGCCAAGTGCTTCTGCAACTGTGCCTGTCATGGGTACCATGACCGCACCGTCTACGTCAGCTACCACTGGTTTCAATACCATTGCAGATCCCAACATGAATCAATGTAATATGCCTGCAGGTAACGTCCCTTTTTCCTTATTTTCAGAAGGAGGGGGTAATATTTTTAACCAACAATATGGCGGGGCTAACACCCAGCCACAGTGGACGAACCCACAGAGCACTAACCCACTTTCATATGGGTGGGGAAATTTCAATAATACTTTCGCGCAACAAAAGATGGTAGGGGGAAACCCCTACCAACAAGTAGCTGGGGGCAACCCCTATCAAGAGATGGTAGGTGGAAACCCCTATCAACAGATGGTCGGGGGAAACCCTTACCAACAGATGGTTGGGGGTTACCCCTACCAGCAGACGGCTGGGGGCAACCCCTACCAGCAGTTCACGGGTCAAACTATGGGCGGTTCCCCTTTTTCGACCCCAGCTTATCAAGTACCATCTTACCAGCCTCGTTTACCATTTCTGACAACTTTAAATTTGCCAGATTTTTCCAAACTGACCAACGATCCAATGTATCATAACGCTACATGGCCACCAGTTCCTACCAAGTTACCTTCGGACATTCCAAAGTTCGAAGGAAAAACAAGTGAAGACCCTGGTGACCATGTCACTACTTTCCATTTATGGTGCTCCTCGAACTCATTAAACGAAGATTTCATTAGATTGAGACTGTTCCAAAGGACTTTAACCGGTGCTGCAGCCAAATGGTACATTGAGTTACCTGCAGCTACATTCTTTAATTTTGGGGATCTCGCGACTGTCTTTTTGAATCACTTCCAGCTTCCTGTTCGGTATGATGCTGGAACAGACCTTTTGTATACATTTAGGCAAAATAAATCCACTCATTTATCTGATCATATTCAGGAGTGGCGAAGATGGAAGAGACTCATTAAAGCCAACATACCTCCAGAATTCCTTCTTGAGTGGTACTTGAAATTACTCCTTCCTTACATTTCTAAGGAAGTAGTTACGTCTGGAGTGTCTAACGAGGAAGAGGCCATCCTATGGACCCAACTGTTAGATCTCGTTTACGCATAATCCAGGTTACTGTATGAGATCATACCTAATGCACCCCGATCGAATACCAATCTGAGTAGACCTAAACCTAGACCACATGCTGACGGCATAGTAGGTTCAGTTGACTCTACAGCTTTCGAAGCATTGACCAAACAGGTTCATGCCTTATCTGTCAAACAATCGACTGCAGAAGTTTCCTCCGTCACAACCTCTCCTTCTACTTCTGAACCTGTCAACCAGGTTTAGAACAATCAAAAGGGCCCTCAGCAGCCCAATAACAAAAAGAAGGGCAAGAAAGGAGAGGGGAACCATCAGAAGCCCAAAAAAGAGAATGACGAGGAGGGTAACAAAGAGAAAAAGAAGGTTAAGTTCCCTTGTAAACTTTGCAAGTAGGACCACCTTACTCACCAATGCCCTCTTCTTGAAGAAGCCCAGAAGCTATTACGAGAAAAGAAGCCTGCCATACTGAAAGATCCATTCCCTAAGGGGCAGAGCTCAGCTTGTGGCACCTCCAACACTAGGGGCACTACACATGCTACGGTTGATCAAACTTTTATTAACATGGTTAATTCGGATGCACTCTTACAAATGAGAGCCAAGAATTATACCCCGGACGCACAGAAAAAAGGATAAAGAGATTCCAGAATCCTCCACTCCACTCCACATACCTGTGGACCCAATGCCTAAGATCCTGAAAGGTGTCTTGAAATGGGCATCGCACAATCCCAACACTCGGGCTGCCTCCAACTACAATGTGGTTGAAGATTTAGCCTAGACCCCTTGTGCCATGTCTACCTTAGAAGTCTTGCAAAGTTGTCCTTTACAACGGAATGCACTTCTGGTAGCTATTGGAAGTATGGAATCCTCTAACATGTCTGCGCGATTTGATATGGCTGATATCAAATACCGGTTGCCCTACCACGTTGCTCTTCAGATTGAAGTCGTCCATGGCCCAATGACCATCAGACGAGCTATCGTATATGAGGGCGCTTCGACCTGCGTAATGTCAATTTCCTGTTGGAAAGCTTTGGGTTCCCCCGAGTTAGCCCCTTCTAACACACTACTTGCTGCATTTGATGGCAGGACTTTCCGTCCACATGGGGTTTTGCCATCATTTGATGTCACATTGGCCGGTAAGACAGTTGCTGTAGAAGTAGAAGTTCTGGATGCTCCACTTGATTACAATATGTTATTAGGCAGGAGCTGTACATATGCCATGCGAGCTATTGCATCGGCATTTTTTCAAGTTGTTATGTTCCCATTTGAAGGTAAGGTCGTTACAGTCGATCAGCTTTCTTTCACTCAGAGAAACAACCAGACTTCTTCAGAGACCACAATTCCCTTAGTTGATCAAACCGCCCCGGTTAATGAGAGTTTAGGAGCAAGGCTGTACGAGTCATTAATAGGCACTTTCGACCTTCCCTCCCCTGTTCTTTTTATGCGTTCTAATGTGGGTACTTCTACCGAAACATTCATGGTTGGTTTAAGAACTGATCCTTGGATCCTTCCCACTACGTCAGAACCTTTTGTGCCTCCATCCATTACAGAAGTGGCCTATATGGAAACACAACATGTTGTAATGGAACATATTGTGACTCCGCCAGTCTCTGCTGAGTCAGATATGGACTATGCTCCAGCATGGTCACTGAATTCCACTCACTCGTTCGATTGTTTAGACACGGTTTTGCCGTCTGATGAAGCCATATTAGAAGTCATGATGGGCCTGGACCAACCATGGGAACATATGCATCACAGGTCCTACATGCTTCCAGATCTAGACAGGATTGAGAGAGGGGAATTCCCTATGAGACCCGGTGGATTGGTTGATTTGTCATCTTTTCCTTCTACTTCGAGAGCTGTTTATGCTGAGGGAAATATGGCTAACATATCGAGAACAATTTCGATCAACATTTCCACCAAACCTGGGGTCGTGGAAAACATTTTTATTGGTGCAAACTGTTCTCCAGAAGAGATCACTCTGTATACAAAACTTTTTAAAGAATTTCGCAACGTTTTTGCCTGGTCATATGAGGAGATGCCAGGTATAGACCTAGCCATCGTGGAGCACGTCATCAGGACATACCCTAACGCAAAACCTGTGAGACAAAAGCTCCGTCCTGTCAACCCTAGAAAAGCGGCCGCCATCAAGGCGGAGGTTGAAAAGTTGCTTAAAGCCGGTTTCATCTATCCGATTGAAATGATGGAATGGGTTTCAAACCTCGTTTCGGTTGATAAGAAGCAAGGTACCATTAGATTCTGTACTAACTTCTGGGACTTGAACAAAGCTTGTCCGAAAGATAACTATCCTACACCGTTTATAGATCAAATGATAGATGCTTATGTGGGACATGAGATGTTCTCTTTCATGGACGGATTTTCGGGATACAATCAAATACAAATCAAACCCGAGGATCAGCATAAAACAACTTTCATTTTCCCGTGGGGGACCTTCGCTTACCGAAAGATGCCATTTGGCTTGAAGAATGCTGGAGCTACCTTCCAACGTGCGATGAATTTCGCTTTTCATGATATCAAACACATAGTAGAACCTTACTTGGATGATCTCCCGGCATGATCTCGAAAGAGACGGGATCATCCAGCTCATCTTAGACAGGTGTTTGAAAGATGCAGACAATATAAGATTCATTTGAATCCTAATAAGTGTGTGTTCTGTGTCGAATCGGGACGTCTACTGGGCTTCATTGTCTCCATTCGTGGCATAATGGTCGACCCACTGAAAGTAGAGGCAATTGTAAATCTGCCTCCTCCTCGCACCATGCGACAACTCCAAAGTCTGCAAGGCATGTCTAATTTCTTACGGCGATTCATCATAAACTATGCTAAAATTACTAAAGGTTTTATGAGGCTACTCAAACAAGACTCCTACTTTGTGTGGGACGAGGCTGCTCAAGCATCCTTTGAAGCCTTAAAAAAGGCACTTCTTTCAGCACCCTTGTTGAGCTCGCCAGACTACGCAAAAGATTTTCTTTTATATCTGGCAGCGTCTCTTAATACAATTGGTATAGTTTTAGTTCAGGAAGACGATACGCTCCAAGAGCATGTTATCTACTATCTTTCTCGCGCATTGATAGCCCCTGAGATTAAATATTCGCACGTTGAGAAGTTAGCACTTGCCGCAATCTATGTAGTACAGAGCCTTTGTCACTATATACTTTTACGAACTACTACTGTGATAGCAAAACTACTACTTTTACGAACTACGGGGATATCTTAGTATATCTCCAGACTTTGAGGTGTCCTACTACTTTTTCTCGAGAAGAGCGACGCAAGCTCAAAAGGCATGCGAAGAACTACCTCATCATCTCAAATACTTTGTATCGATGTGGGGTAGATTCCATTTTACGACGTTGCTTAACTCGAGAAGAAGCCGAAGCAGTATTAAATGATGCCCATAGTGGAGCTTGTGGGGGACATCTTTCCGGGTTGGAAATAGATCAGAAGATACTGCGTGCCGGATATTTTTGGCCCACGATCTTTAAAGATTGTGTGGAAGCGGTGAAACGCTGTCGTCCGTGTCAGTTTTTCACTAAGAAAATGAGGGCACACCCAACTCCTCTTCATCCTGTGATTACAGCAGGTCCCTTCACAAAATGGGGGGTTGATTACATGACTTGCAATCCAGTTTCAGCTGGAGGACATCATTACATCATCGTTGTCATTGACTACTTTACTAAGTGGGCGGAGGCAATGCCTACTGTCCAGACAGATGGAGAAACTGCCGCTTATTTCGTGTTTAATCAGATTATTGCACTGTTCGGCATACCTAAAGAGATAGTGACTGATCATGGAAATCATTTCCAAAATAGCATGATGACTGAGATGTATACAATTCTTGGTTTTCGACAAGAACATTCGTCTTCATACTATCCACAGGCGAATAGACAAGTCAAAGCAGTGAACAAAACTTTAAAGGTTATACTGCAAAGAACTGTTAATGCCAGTCGAAATAACTGGCACATCATGTTGTACCTGGCTCTTTGGGCTTACCGAGCCAACGTTAAGACTGCTACCAGATTCTCTCCCTTCCAACTTGTGCATGGGATAGAAGCAGTCGTACCGATTGAATGCAAGATTCCTTCGCTAAAACTAGCAGTTCAGTTACTACCAGATACTTCAATACTAAAAGAACGTTTGTTACACTTAGAACATCTAGATGAACAGCGCCGCGACACGCTCACAACAAATGAGGTCCACAAAAAATGAGTCAAAGGACAGTATGACAAGTCCGTCAGACCTAGGTTTTTCCTTGAAGGAGACTTGGTCCTACTTTGGGATCAAGACAAAGAACCCCTAGGACCTAGCAAATTCAAGTCCAGGTGGCTCGGACCTTATATAATTTCCAAAGTACTGAAACAAGGTGCCTATGAACTGATAGATTATGAAGGTAATAAGTTGGCCGAGCCTAGAAATGGGCTCTACCTGAAGAAGTACTACGCTTAGGCTGACGTACTTTTTCTTGCAACATAGTTGTATATTTTTGTAAAGCTAGTTTTCGTTATGCTTGTTAGTTAATCTTATGTGTGTTTTTTCGTTTCGTGTACCAGATGTCAACTGAACATTTCTTAGGATTTGTTGATGGCACCAGTCGCCACACCTGTCAGTTAGCCGCAGCAGCTTGGGTCATTTACTCACCCGCTGGCCAACTTATCTCTTCGGGGGGGGTTTGTTTGGGTCCTACCACGAATAATGTGGTTGAATACAGTGCAGTTATAGAACTTCTCCGAGATGCTCTCAGTCATGGCATTTCACATTTAGAGATAAGACTTGACTCACAACTAATTGTATTTCAGTTAACAGGTGTCTACCATATTAGAGATCCTGGATTGCTACGTCAGTTTCTACAAGTTAGACTATTGGAAAGACAGTTTAATTCTATTATATATGAACACATTCCAAGAAATTTAAACGCATTAGCTGATTCTTTAGCAAACTATGTGTTAGACTGGCATTTGTATCATACACTTTCATAAACAACATTGCACACATAAAATTCAAACACATACATATGTAAATAACCGATACTGTATCAAAAAATATATGAGTTTTGGATCACAAGTCTATCAAGTCATGTCATAAAAGTACAAAACTGGGCATAGTAGCCTCAAAAATATATACATAGAATGTATCCCTCTCTTATGGAGAAGGAGGGGCCTCATCATCATCTACTGCATTGCGATAGCATATGACTAGCCTAGTTATCTTCCGCAGCACCCTAAGCCATGCTGGGGGCACCCCAACTACATCTTCCTGCATATCAATAGGTATCTGATCCATACGGCATGCAGGAACTTCATGAGTCAACCGACTCACTTTTCTCTCTATGGTCCCCAACATAGCATCTGCTGCAGTAATATCAGCTGGCCTCACAAAGATGGTAGGATGTCCCTCGGGACGAACAGGCCCAAGATCTGCATATGACACTTGTTTAGCACTTCAAAATTCATTTATAAAAATCAAATACTTGAAAATTTTGAAAAAATTAAATAAATTCTCAAAATTAAACATACCAATATCTCCCCAGGTTCCACCTGGAGGAAGCACCAATTCTGGATCATGACGGAAATCCAATCCAGCATATGGAAACTGCTCGAAAGCGGGCACTTGCCTCTCCCACCACCCCCAGAAATCATCAGTATGATAATAGTAGTGACTTTCCCCACCACCCTGGCGGAGGAATATGTCACCCCAATGGCCTAGTCTGGGCTCACGGGGGTTAACCTGAGGTAAAGGCATCCCCAAACTAATAGCAGGCATCCTCTCAAAGAAGAAAGTACACAAAATGCTACCGTATCCAAAATTCTTCATTGTGCCGGATTTACAACCTGTCAATTGAGCTTTCATGCTCGCCAGTAAACTAGTACACCAATCATATACATGACCGTGTAAGCATTGTACACCAACATGCATAGAGTGCCTGGAAGCTAGGTGTAGTGAGGCACTACCTACCACTCGGTTAATCATACTCACTATCACCTTCAAGGGGAGGCCTTCAATGGTAGAAATCAAGATTTGGCTTCCTGATTTCTCAACTCCAGCCACACAATATGTGTTCAAGTACTCTTGCACAGACCTTATGCCCACACGAGAAGACCCTTTCAGATTTATTACATCTCCCCTCCGTGAGAGACCAGTAATGAAATAAATGTCATCAACTGTAAGCTCCAAAGTTTTCCCACGGATGACAAAAGTATTGGTATCCACATCCCAGTACTGAATAAGTCTTCGAAATAATTTGTTTAGGGCCCTTATGTTTACGATTCGATAAAACTTCAATAAACCGCATCTTCAGAGAGCGTGGAGAGTGGCTGGGTCTTGCATAGCCAGCCTATCCATGTCCTCATGTTCTCTCTCCCTCCATTGAAGAACCATCATGCACAAAAAGTGACATTTTTTCAGTCTCGGCGCTTGCTTTTAAGTTTTCAGGCTTGAGCGCTATTGCGTATACTACACAGTAACGTATGGGCGCTACTCTGTGTGAGCATAGTAGCGCTCATCTCCTTTACACGCTACTGCTCTTGTTACACAGTAGTGCCCGCGCAGTAAAAGTTGTGAGCATTGCGTGGCAAGCAATTTTTGGCTCAAAAAATAAAAACCAAACCATAAAAATGCAAGTAGGGAAGATTCTAACTCACTTGGTGGAAGAAGAGCGGTGTTTGGATGCTTGATTTGATTGCCACGGAGATTTGAAAATGCCAAGTTTGCCCCAAATCTTTTCCCTACAAAAACAAATTGGAAATTGAATTTTAAAATGAAATTATATATATGAATTGGATTTTAATTTTTACCCACCATTGTTTAGTTCTCTATAGTTTCAAAAATTTTATCAAAATCACCTAATTAATCAATTGAAACATACATATGGTGTAATACTAATCCAGCTCGCATTTTTCCTTAAATTTTTGTAGGTTCGATCTCCTAAGTTCAAAAATTCTCGATGTTAGACCTTGTCAACTAGTTAATAGTTCAAATTCATATATCATTCAAGATTTTTTGCCGCATTAACTAATATTTTGTTGAAGACCTAGTTTTGGCAGATTATGAAGCTATGATCCCAGAAGCTAACCTTTAAGTCATTTTAAGCTCTTGTTTGGACTATTTAAACCTAAACAAGATTGCCAAGCAAGCTTGTCCTCTTCGAGCTTGTTAAAGTAATCGAAGGCTCATCCACTCAGGTATAGAATTATCCCTTTTCCGGGCCTAGGTGGATTAATTACGGAAAATGTATACTCTAGGTATACTTCTGTATGCGCTAGAAGAGTTCTTTTCCCTTTGTTTTATACTTTTTGGGGGGAGGAGACTAACTGCACGAAAAATGACCTTTTGGAGCCTTTCTTTAGGGTTTTCAGGCTCTCTAAACATGAAAATACCAAGCGATCATTCACCTACTCGGGCTCGATGTGAAATCCACGAGAGGGTAAGTAGAGGACTGTTTAAATTTTTCAACTCTATAAACAAGAAAACACCGCCAAGCACAGACCAATCCGGGCTCGATATAAAATCCACGGATAGGTGAAAAGAGGATTGTTTAAGTTTTTCAGACTCTATAAACAGGAAAACACTGGCGAGCATTAATCTGCTTGGGCTCGATATTAAAATCCATGAGCAGCTATATGGAGTTATTGTTTAAGTTTTTCAGACTCCTTAAAATTGAAAACACCAGCGAGCAAGAACCGATCTCGGCTCGATATTAAAATCCAGAGATCAGTAATATAGAGTAATCTTCTATCTCTTCTTCGAACTCTATAAACAATGAAGAAGGTCCTGAGTCTTCCTCCCATGGGCTCGTTAAACTTTTTACATGGTTGGATCTATTGAGTTTTTCATTCTTTCTTGGACTCATTAAAACAACAAGAAAGGTATTCTTTTATCTAAAAATAATAAGGGGTGGGAAAGATGTCTCAGATCTTCAATGTCAAAGGCAGTTCAGTCAGTTCTATCCTTGAACACAACACCTACTTGAGTCTATCTTGTCGGTTGGGTTTAGTTTTTGACCTCAGGGTGAACCTGATCTCTGAGTTGTTTATTCCCCCGGTTGGTTATTCTTCCAACCATATGGAGGGTCTGATAATGTCTCTTACATTTCAGGCTTATCATTTACCCATTATGTCAGAAACTGCCTGAGTCACATTGTGTCGTGCTCACTATTCAAGGATATACCATGTGTCGGCCATTCTGCAGTTTACCTTGACCTCATGTGTCGGCCATCCTAGTGTCAATCTTGTTACATATTATTCCATATCAGCTCATACCAGTTGAGTGTTCCTCGAGTTGGATGATGGAGGATTCCTGAAGGCCTCCCTTCCAATGAACTTCTTCCCATTGACATCAACTCATTTTACTCTGGGAATGAAGTTTAGAGTTTCGGTTAGTACCTTGGAAATTGCAGTCACCAGTGGCAATTTTTCTCGCTATTGAATGTTGAGAATACATCAATGTCTCTTCTTCGACAGGATCCCCAAGTGTTCGACTCCAAGTCCATCTATTCACACTTGGTGGATCGTACTTGGTACCTTGGGCCCCATCATCCTTATCGGTGGAATTCCTCGCGATTGTTAATGGTATACATCAATGACCGGTAATCAAACGATACCCCCCATGTTCGACTGTCAGCTCATCTATTCACATGGTTAGGGTTTGTACCTAGAGTTGTTTTGGATGAAGACCTTGGGATTTTGGATGACATTACCTCATTCTGTTATCACCCAAGTTGCACAAGACTGAGCCTCACTTATATTCGGCTCTCCATGAGACATAGATCCAGTTTGTTGTTATGGCTATGATCTCTCAGTTTGACATGGATCCACGCTTGTATTCCAAGTGGCCATGCTATATATACATCTCCTTGTTATGTATCAGAGATCATGTTGTATCAGACTGCACATCTATATGATGTCAACGATGTAATTGATTGCTGACCTTGATCTTTGTTTCAGGTGTTGTTGTGACTTGTTTCTGCAGTTCTTTGCTCCTCCTCTGGCTTTGGATTATAATGTATTTCGGCCATCGTTTCCCTCTGACCTCACACATTAGGGGGCATCTGTTATAGTTCAAACCTGCACCTCTCCATCCGTGATCACCTTGAGCTGTTGATCACACAAAAAGACAACTTGGATGGAGGAGCATGTTGACCCTAGATGAGACTTTGACTTACTCCACCTCCTAACAAGACTGGAAAAACCCTAAAAATGTCATTTTGAGACATGAGCGCTACTCTACTTCAATGGACTAGCGCCTATACCCTACTCCAGTGTATAATAGTAGCGCTCAAGCCTCATGAGCGCTACTCCTCTTTAGCAGAGTAGCACTCAACATTCAAAAAGTGATGAGCGCTAGTTTACAAGCACTATAGTAGCGCCCTGAACGCTGCTTCACTGAGCAATAGTAGCGTACATCTCAAAAGATGATTAAAAAATAATTAATTTCACGAAGAGGATTAGTTGCAGTTGGTTTCCAAACTTCCTCAACTTCTTCCATAACCATCTCTCGACCTGAACTGCTTTCCCTTGTCCTATAAATACAAGGAAGAATAAAGAGAGGGGTTAGAAACATGAATGTTATTAAGAGACTTTTAAAGAGAAGCTTGCATTGGAGGAGTTTATGCTGGAAGATATCCAAGCCAGAGAAGAGCAGGACCCCAGGATCAAGTTGCAGGAGCATGTCACAAAGTCAGGTATATTTTGTAACATCAATTTGCATTTGACAATAAAAGGTTGAAGTGTCTTTCTTGTCCCAAATTAAGTGTTCATTGAAATGATATACTTGTTTGGATCTGTTTTGGTTAATATTGGATGTTTAAATTTCTTTGTATTTTTCCATCATTATATATTATCCAAGATACGCTGAGAAAGGTACTTGTATTGCAGGTTTAGTGAACGGGAGGTGGACTTGAGGATCGAGCGCAAGATCGAATAAGAGCTAGGATCGAACGTCATTCGAAAGGTATGTTCTCAAGGCCTATAACCTATTTCCTTTCATAAACATCTCTGTAACGAAGTTAATACGCTTACCTGTCATCCCCTTTCAGTTGATAGTATCTGTTTCCTTACTATAGGGTAGTTTTTCCCACCAACAACCATTGGATAGATCTCTACAAGAGCTTTTCAATGGTACCAACCTTACCTCATTTGGACCCAGGAGGAGGAAGTTATGACCCTTGGAAGTTACCTTGGAAACTTGCTGGAGTAAGGGTCTTCAGCATGACCCATTCGGCATCCGTAATGCGGATTGCAGGTTGCGAAAGGTCATTTGGGGGAGAATTTGGATTTCCACATTTCCGCATCTGCAATGCGGATTGCGGATTGCAGAAGGTCATTGGGCGGAGAAGTTGGATTTCCACATTTCCGCATCCGCATTGCAGATTGTGGATTGCGGAAGGTCGTTTGGAGGAGAAGTTGGATTTCCTCATTTCCGCATCCGCAATACGGATTGTGGATTGTGGAAGGCCGTTTGGAATGATAAATTGCAGTTTCTGTTAGGAACCCATGTCAACCCTTCTCTTTATTTTGTTAGTATATTGTTTTTGGACGCATATGCTTTGTAAGTCGTCCCATTATTATATGTTGATCCATAGTATTGGACGCATATGATTTGTAAGTCGTCACGTAGTATTATATGTTCCATGGTATTGATCCATAGTATTGGCACCTAGACTTAGTATATAAGTTTTTGTTGAGGCCAATGAAGGTACCATAAAGTTATTTGTATTGAGCTTACTCAAAGGAGGTTGCCCCCTCGAAGTGGCCCGTGATCAATAAATCTATTCCGAGTTCTGTTATTTCTTATATCTCATGCATTTTTATTAATTAATTGTTGCAGGTTCCTCACATATGGTATCAAAGCACTTTCTTGGGCTCGCCGAGTGGAATTTCTTCCAAAAACATTTTTTTGCATCTGTCGCAGGTTCGGATCTGGGAATAATCCCTATCCGCTTAACTTTGGGAAGTACTTAGGAATAAGCCCTAAAACTCATTGTGAGGAGTACCACATGAGCACCGAAGTAGCTATCCCATTGAGAGGAATGCTAGTGAAAATGGCAATGACCCCTACCTGATTGACTAGTTCCCACTCGTTAGGTAAACCAAGAGCTTTCGTTTGTGGCAAAGCGGTTATCAGTTTTCCCTGAGCCGTGGAGTGACGGGTACTACCCCAATGTGCAAGCCATCAGACACAATTGGTGGCAAAGTGAATCTCCTGAACCGTTAGGAAGCCGAGCATACCTGGGGTCCATTTCTATTTTTAGATGATAAATCACAAATTACATCTGTCCAGAACTGTTTCCGATCACTTTCGCGTCGTTGCAGATAAAATTCTATTTTTCGCCATATCTCCTTTGTTTTAACTTTGTTTCCCTTGAAACTTCACTGACTCCCTTGCAATCACATTCTGCATATTTCATTCCTGAGTACCTATCCCAAATTCCACTTCCCAATGCTACAAATCCCACATTTTTCTATTTTTAGGGTTTACCATAAATTCTTCGATTTTCACCCAATCGGCTTCAAATTTTGCCATAGTGTTCATTTCCTATTTATGCTTCTTTGTCCCTCTCTGAAATTGTTTCTCATTCTTTCACCCTGCTTCTGAAATCCTCATTTTTTGATTCCCTGTCCATTCGAAAGTGTCCAAAACCTAGTCAAACCCAAATTACCCATCAGAGTTTTTCCCAAATCCAAATTTTCCTTTACTAAAACAGTTTTTGTTTTTGTTTTTCTACCCATTCAAAAAAAAAACTCCTAGTCACCTGCGCAGGAACAAAAACCTTAGAGGAAGAAGTTGCAGCCCTCAAAACCAAACTCCAGGATCTGGATGAAAAATTTCTCGGCCTCCATCTTGAGCATTCGGTCATGAATAATAAACGATGGTCAAATTCTTCTGCAAACACTAGGTTCTCTTGTTCCAGCAATTTTCGTGGTTCAAAGCTTGATTTTTATTGCTTCAATGATACTGATCTGACTGGATGGATCTATCGGGTAGAACAATATTTCAGTCTACATAATACTTTTGATGTCAACAAAGTTCCACTTACATCCTTTCATTTGGAACAAGAAGCTCTTCAATGGTACCGTTGGTACATCAAGGCTCATGAAGAGCCAAAATGGCCAGATTTTTGCCAGCTCCTTTTGCAATGATTTGGTCCTAATGCTTTTGATGACTTCACAGGAGCCCTCACTAAACTTTGCCAAATTAACACTATGAGAGAGTATGAGACGAAATTTAAGAAACTAGCCAATCACACAGAAGGATTGCCTGATGACTTCTACAGGAGTTGTTTTATCAATGGTTTAAAGGATGCAATCCGATATGAGGTCAAAATGTTTTGTCCCAACACAATGATGGAAACCCTGGGGTTTCCTAAGTTGGAATAGGACAAGATCACATCCCAACAGCACTCCAAACCCACCTTTGTTCCCTTCAGAAATATGGGTTCCCAATGACCTCCCATCCCGCCAGCTCCTCGACCAAATCCTATCAAGCATTTGTCTGAAACATAGATGCGAGCACGCAGAGAAAAAAGGCTTTGTTATAATTGTGATGAGAAATTCACTCGGGGACATAGATGTGTTGAGAAAAATCTCTATCTCTTGGATGAGGATTCTTCGCCTGCCTCTGAAATTGGTGAAGAAGCTCCAGATACAATAGATGATCAGGTCGACATTCAGGAGCCTCCTATTGACCCTCCGTCTTGGGACGACCACCCAAAGATATCTCTCCATTCTTTAGCCGGAGTCACCACCCCCTAAACAATGTGGGTCAGGGTTACTTCAAGAAGCTTCCTCTAACAATACTCATTGATTCTAGTAGCACCTCATAATTTCATTGACTCTCGGATCTCCAAACAGGCTGATTGTTTTTCCCATCCTTGCTCCAACATTGAAGTCATGGTTTCCAATGGGGGCACCTTACCTTGCAATGGGAAGTGTCACAATGTGAGTATCTCTATGGGAGATTATAACCTGCGCTCTGACATGTTTTCCTTAGCCTTAGAAGGATGTGATGTGGTTTTGGGTGTTCAATTTCTATGCACACTTGGCCCCATCTTATGGGATTTTTCTAAACTTTGGATGTAGTTTTCAACCAATGGAAAAAACACACATTGAAAGGCTTACAACCAGGGTCTCTTAGCATCATCAGTTCACATCACATGGAGAAGCTCCTTAAGAAGAATTCACATGGTGTCATCGCTCAGATCCATTCCATTCAGATGCAACCATCAGTGGTCTCCACTACTCCTTTGGATCTACAACAAATTATGGATAGATATACAGGTGTCTTTGCTGAACCAGTGGGATTGCCACCTTCAAGGCCAGAGGAACATCGTATTCAGCTCCTTCCTGGAAGCATTCCTCCCAACATCAGGCCCTATCACTACCCATTTCACCAAACAATAGACATTGAAATGCTTGTTCAGGACTTACTGAAGCAAGGTATTATTCACCCTATTACTAGTTCCTTTTCTTCACCATTTCTTCTTGTCCAAAACAAATATGGGTCATGGCACCTCTGCAATGATTTCCAAGCAATCAACACCTCACAATCAAGGATAAGTTTCCAATTCTTGTTTTTGATGAGCTTCTTGATGAGCTTCATGGTGCTCAATTTTTCTCCAAGTTGGATCTTCGTATGGGTGTCATCAAATTCGGGTTCATGAGGATGATATCCCTAAAAAAACTTTCCGCACACATGATGGCCACTATGAGTTTTTGGTCATGTCGTTTGACCTCACTAATTCTCCTTCCACATTCCAGGCATTGATGAATCAAATATTTGGATCTACTTGCGGAAATTCATTCTGGTCTTCTTTGATGATATCCTCATCTACAGTAAAACATGGGATGAACATCTCCAGCATCTGGATATTGTAATTCAACTTTTCTTTGACCATCATCTCCGCGCCAAACAGTTTAAATTTGTTTTTGGACAGAAGTAAGTAGAGTATCTCGGGCACATTATTTCAGCACAAGGGGTTCGTGTGGATCCTGCCAAAATAGCTGCCATGAACAATTGGCCACATTGTTAGACACTCAAGAGCCTTCGTGGTTTTTTGAGATTGACTGGCTACTACCATAAGTTTTTCAAGGATTATGGGAAGATTGCAGATCCATTAAATTCTCTATTGAAAAATGATTCTTTTACATGGACACATGCTACTAAGTATACATTTGACAAACTGAAGCAAGCTATGTGTACTACACCTGTTCTAGCTATGCCCAATTTTTCCAAGCCCTTCACTATTGATAATGATGCTTGCGAAAATGGACTTGGTGTTGTTCTCCTTCAAGATGAACATCCCATTGCGTTCACCAGCAAATCCCTTTCAGGTAATAATTTAGCTGCCTCTACATATGAGAAGGAAATGCTGGCTATTTTGCATGTAGTACAGAAGTGGCGACCATACTATTAGGGAATCGTTTCTGCATCAAGACTGATCACCAAAGTATGAAATATTTCCTGGAACAACGTGTATCCTCCCCAGCACAACAGAAATGGGTTAGAGAACTCATGGGTTATGAATATGAGATCACTTACAAGAAGGGTAAGGACAATATTGTGGCAGATGCTCTTTCTCGCACATTTGATGACCAAGTTTTTCTTTCAGCTATTTCTATGCTTGTTCCAAATTGGTTGCAATCTGTTCAACAGGGCTATGTCAACGACTCTTCATTATCTCAAATCATCCAAGGCTTGACGAACAACCCTTATGATGTACCACATTACTCTTGGGATGGTACTTCCCTGAGATACAAGGGTTGTCTGGTGCTTCCCTAGAGCACAGATCTTCAACAGGATGTCTTCTATGAACTCCATGCTTCCCAATCGGCAGGGCACTCTGGGTTCCTCAAAACATATGAGCGGTCACGACATAAATTCTTTTGGCAGGGAATGAAAAGGACAATTCAACAGATGGTGGCTGAATGTGATACCTTCCGGTGCAATAAGGCTGAAACGACACTCCTTCCGGGATTGCTCGAACCCTTTCCCATCCCTACACGGATTTGGCAGATATTTCTATGGATTTCATTGAAGGGCTCCCTAAATCTGGAGGGAAGACAGTGATTTTGGTTGTGGTTGATCACTTCTCCAAATATAGCCATTTTTTTTCCCTCAACCATCCCTCTACAACCTCCTCAGTCACACAAATTTTCCTGGACCAGATCTTTCGTCTTCATGGAATCCCTTCTTCCATTGTCTCGGATCATGATGCAACTTTCACCAATCATTTTTGGACAGAACTATTTCGCCACACTGGAACCAAACTGAAGATGAGTTCAAGGTATCACCCACAAATAGATGGCCAGACTGAAATTATCAATAAATGCTTGGAAACTTATCTTCGTTGCTTCACCTCCAAATAACAACATCAGTGGGAAAAGTGGCTCCCTCTCGCTGAATGGTGGTACAATACCTCTTACCACACTGCCTCTAAAATGACTCCATATGAAGCAGTCTATGGTTAGGCACCGCCATTTATTCTTCCATACACCTCCAGCAGTTCACCAATTCTGGTAGTTGACACGGTCCTTCGAAACCGCGATGAGATTCTTCGCATTTTGCGGGACAATATTCACATGGAAAGAAATCGAATGAAGCAACAAGCCAATCAACACCGTTCTGAGTGCACTTTTCAAGCAGGTGATATGTTTTTTCTTCGTCTACATCCTTACAAGCAATCCTCCCTAAAAATCAAAGGGCATCATAAGCTCGCTCCAAAGTTCTATGGGCCATATAGGATTCTTCATAAGATTGGGTCTGTTGCTTATAAATTGGAACTTCCTCCTTCTTCCCGCATTCATCCAGTATTTCATTTATCTTGTCTGAAGCAATTTCTTGGCACCAACATCAGAGGAAAAAATATTTTACCAGAACTGGATAATGAAGGATCCATCCTTTTGGAGTTGCATGCCATCCTCAATAGGCACACTCATCAGCTTCGCTCTCTCTCTATCACAAAGGTCTTAATTCAGTGGCACAAAATGCAACCAAAGGATGCTACATGGGAACCACTCCTTTAGATTCAACAACAATTTCCACATCTAAAGATTTGAGGACAAAAGTTTTTCTAAGGGGGAGGGGATGTTAGGAACCCATGTCAACCCTTCTCTTTACTTTGTTAGTATATTGTTGTTGGACGCATATGCTTTGTAATTCGTCCTGTAGTATTATATGTTAATCCATAGTTTGTATTAACCCATAGTATTGGACGCATATGTTGTGTAAGTCGTCCTATAGTATTATATGTTCCGTGGTATTGATCCATAGTATTGGCGCCTAGAATTAGTATATAAGTTTGTGTTGATGCCAATGAAGGTACCGTAAAGTTATTTGTATTGATCTTGCTCAAAGGAGGTTGACCCCTCGAAGTGGCCCACGATCAATAAATCTTTTTTGAGTTCTGTTATTTCTACTATCTCGTGCATTTTCATTAATTAATTGTTGCAAGTTCCTCAAAGTATTGCATTTCTGAATCCCACAATGCGGATTGTGGATTTCAGAATGTGGTATGTAGATCGACGGCCATTGCGGCTGTGTGTAGTTTTGAAAGTAAAAAAAAAAAGTCACGAAGGATCTTCGGTGGCCTATGAAGGCCAAAAGGGAGGTCAGGGGACGTTACAAATAGACGGTGATGATGGATGAATTGTAGTCTTTTTTATGACACTTCTCACATCGTAAGAGGTCAAAAGTACTGGATGACTATGTACTCTATGATTCATATGAATAATAATAGTCATGTTTTTTTTTTCTACTTGAGAAAAGGTGGGCTATGGTAGGACTCTAACATGCCCTCAACTTTAAAAAAAAGTTGTTTTCAATGTTGAAGGTGAGAAATTGATGTAAAATTTGTGTTGGTTTCCAAGCGACATCTTCTGGCATTGTATCTTTCCATTGGATCAAAGCTTCATGGATTGTGAGCCAACTCAATTGTCCTTTCATGAAAGACAAGATTATTTCTAGTTGGATCCAAATGAATCCTTCCTCATCTAGTTCAAGTAAGCTCATATATGCTTTACAATTATACCCCACAACTTTTTTGAGCCAAGAGTAGTGAAACCCTCCATGAATCTTGGAGTGATATAGAAGAACAAGCTTGTAGGTCACTTGTATAATGCATTGGAGGATTGTGTAACATCCATAGAACTTTGTAGCTAGATTCTCATGAAGATAAAACTTGAGGGATATTTGTTTATAAGGTTGGAGTCTATGAAACACTTGATACCTTACTTAAAAAGAATTATCAGGGACATGTTGATCTACCTATTGTTTCATTTTATTTTAAGCCAGAATGAGATTGTCTTTAAGGATGTTGAGAATAAATTATTTGGTGCAAAGTGTGTTTTCCACAACCTAAACTTTGGAGGTACCTGGCATGTAGGAAATCACTCACAAGATATTTTATCCATACATTGCTTCATATGATGTCATTTTTGTTCAGTGGTATTATACCACCAATCTTCCATAGGATACCACTGGACCCAGTGGTGTGGTTTGTTTGAACCAAAGAATTTCATGAAGGTTTCCAAGAATTTATTGACCTATTCTATTTTACCATCTATTTGGGGATGATAGGTTATGTTGAGAGTCAACTAAGCACCCTGAATTTTAAACAATTCTTGCCAAAAATGCTAATGAAGGTAGGTTCATGATCAGATAAAAAATAAGTTGGCATGCCATAGAGCTTAAAAATAGTATCCATAAAGACTTGTGCAACTAGGGAGGGTGTAAAAAATTGTATTAAGGCACAAAAGTGAGCATATTTTTTCAAATGATCCATTACCACAATAATGACTAGTTTCTTGTCTATGTTAGGAAGCTCCACTATGAAATCCATAGAGATGTATGTGGATATATTTTTTAAGTGGATGTAAAGCACTAAGTGACTTCAATGTTTCATTTCTTAATTGTTGGCAAGTGTCGTAGGATTCAAGAAAGTTGTGGATATATTTTTCATGCCTTCCCAAAAGAATGAATGCTTAATTCTCACATAGGTTTTATGAAAATCGAGTGACTTGTAGATGATGAATGTAGCTCCTCCAATTTTAGTGGTTTTAAGGTTGAATCTGAGGTGACAAAAATGTGCTTCTTTTACCTCAATATATTTTGGAGACATGTATACCTGGGTAGAGGTTTCAAGTCTTCTTGTATCCATTTGTTGAGATTATAACTTGAGTCATAGGCTATCAATTCTTGATTTTCTTCATCAAACCATCCTAGAACTACAAAGGACAAGGTGAAGAGGGAACCCTCCTCTTAAAATTGCTTAGACAAAGAACTATCTACCACTAAATTACCACGATCCTTCTTGTATATGATCTCATAATCATAACCCCCAACATATTAGTGACCCATTTATGTTGGTCGAGTGAGGAAAAAATTTGTTCCAAGAAATCCATTAGACTATGATGGTCTATCTTAATCTGGAAACATCATTTGATTAAATAAGTTCACAATGTGTCAACTACGTGAACTATAACCATAATTTCTTTTTCATTGGTTGACTTGCCCAAGTTCTTCTCATAGAGTTTCTTACTGGCCAAGGCTAATGAACGTTTGCCTTGTAGAAATACCACTCCCAAGCTATTGCTAGAGGGATAACATTTTAAAACAAAACTCTTAGTGAAATCCAATATGGATAACATAGGAATAGTCCACATAAAATCCTTTAAGGCAAAGAATACCTACTCCACTGCCTCATTCCAGGAGAAAGCATTCCTTTTTAGTAATGATTTAAGAGGAGTTGTAATATTGTCATAGTTTTTCACAAACTTATGGTACTATCTCGTAAACCTAAGGACACCCCTCAATCTCTTGAGAGTTTTGGAGTGTGGCCAATTTTGCATAGCTTCCACTTTCTTGGAGTCCACACATACACCATCCTGACTCGAAATATGGCCTAAATATTGAACCTTTGTCACCCAAAAGGAATATTTCAAGTGTTACACAAATAACCAGTGATATTCTAATAATTTCAAACTATGAGCAACATGAAATGGGTGGCTTTTCAAGGTGGAGTTGTAGACTAGGATATCATCGAAGAATACCAAGACAAAATGGAAAAGGAGAGGATATAAGTTCTTATACATGAGTTGTGTTTATTGAATAATTTATCCACATAGTGTGAGGAGATAATTTTAGGAGAACCCGAGGTAATTCCACTGAGCTGATGTGTATAAATAGACTATGTAAACTTGAGACAGAGTGCTAGTAAGATCTATGGATCTATGGTAATAGGATCTAAATTCCTAATCCATTTGATCCCTAGAATATTTCACAACCACCCACGTCAATAAAAAATATATTTGTTTTTAGATGGTAGTCACCCATTTGGAGTTTCACATTTTCACAATGACCCCTACATTTCATTATACCCCCATCGGTGATCATAACTTGGAAATTGGGCATACGGTGAATATACAAATGGGTTTCTCCATCCACATGCCGATGAATAAAATTATGGGTTCTTGTTGACACAAATATGTCGTCAGGGGTTCACTTCGCGCAGTGTCAACAAAGCTCAACACAAACTCCCATAGATATCAGCCCGGAAAGGGTTTAGCCTTTCCAGCAACACTCGCAAAGTGAGTAAGGTCTCACCCGAGGAACCTAAGGGGGATGCAGGAACCAAGCTTTCGCAAGTATAAGAGGACATGCATTATCGACAGTTAATCATAGCATAACTTGGGATCGACATAGTTAGCAATTGCATCATAACACCATCATTGCATAGAGAGACATATTAATCATATCTACACAACAACACATCATAGAAACACATTTAAGAGATCTCATAACAACAATATAACATATTTAATCATAAATGCGACATAACACAAGTAATCAAACTATGACATAAGACAAAAGAGACAAAGTCATGGTCGAAACATTCTTTCTCACTAAAAGTAGGCTTCATACATCAAATCCATCTTATAAATCACAGAAAACACACATATCCATAGAACCAATCCTTAATAACTGCGATCAAATTCAATACAAAGATGGATCAAACCCAGATATATCATAATGCGAAGATAAGATACAAGATCAAAGATGAGATACGAGATCCCCCAAGGCTTACAATGTGACCTCTATTTATAGGCTCAATGGCCATTACAAAATTGGTCCAGTTCGTGAAGTGGCCACATCCTAACCACTAAGTCTAACTAACTCTAAATCCTCTTTCTCCACTTTGTCCACTTTGATCCGCTTTATTCGCTTTGTTGCACTCCGTGATTGGTCCTTTACCCTTGTCGATGTCGTTGTTTGTAATAAAAATTCTATGAACTAGCCCCGTGACAACAGGTCCCCAACACAAACTTGTGGATCACCCTCAAGTCACTTCATCTAGACGTTGTTGGTGTGTTCACATGTGTCTTGACATCTTCGTATGCTTCTTTAATTTTGTCGACAACTTCTCTCACTGCTGTTTTGACAACTGTGCAGTCCTCAACCTCCTCCTCCGTCAGATATTTCTGTCTGCTACACTTTCTCTAAATTTTTCTTGATTGCGTCAATACTGGCATAGCTTCGATTTCTAGTTGCTCCGCTTTAGACTGCAACTCGTCCAACTGCACTGTCCTCCTCTGCTGTCTCTTCTGCGCCTTGTTGACATGTTGTTGCAAGTCCTTCAGTTATGTCGCTTTAGTCATTTGCAAAAGTAGGGGCATGGCTTTTATAGATCCCCTCAATGCCTCTAACTATGCCTCTGCTTCCCCAAGTTGCACATTCAACTGCTGCAACTTCTCGTCTTGGACGAGACTTCCCCAAAATTTTGATACTTCTTCCACAATATGTTGGGCTGCCTTCTCCAATTCTGCGATCTCCGTCGCAACATACTCAATAGTGTTCTTCCGCGCTTCCACTTTTAATGGTGGTGTGCTCGGTGCCACCCTTGTTTGCGAATCCTCATTAAATTTTCTAAGATCCATGATGACTGCGCCCAGCTTCAATGCCTTGGCCTCTGCGACCATATCCTTAGATATTTCTGGCACATCTTCGCATGCCATAGAGATGGAATGCTTTAGCCGCTTCCTTTCGTCCATTGCTCTCTCCGTTTCCTTCATTTCTATCTATTTTTATTCGCGGAGTCGTTCAATCTCCGCCTCGACACTTCTTGCCTACCTCTTGTAGTTTATCATCTGGTTGTGTGTTGATTCTTCGTGCTCGTTAATTTCTTCACCAACTCCAATGTGGGTGTGATGCAGCATGAACATAGGTAGTATATTGAGGTCGATACTTGCAGTGTCTAGTCCATGCAGAGCAGATTCTAAATATTCATTCCTAGTCATGATTTCCCCAGGTAGCACCTATACGATTCACTACTGAGTTTCGATATCCACATCTCCATGTCGTACTGTTGAATGACTTACCTATGCAAGCCCTGGCTTTACCTTAGTCTCCATAACCACAGTACTCAGTGTTTGTAGCAACTGCGACACTTGGTGGAAATATTATGTCGAATGTTGCTTCAGTTTTGCTCAATTTTCATCTTCCACTGTTGTCATTGTGTCGAGAAACATGTTCATCTGCTCATCGGAGAGACCACCAGTGGTACTCCCTTGTCCTTTATCCCTATTCCTCTTCGTTCTCCCTTCTTGTCGATGTGCTTCTAACTCCGAATCTCTCGGGGTGTCGCTCAACACGTCATGACTGGAACTATGTGATTGATCATCTGTACCTTCATCCTCGTCTTCTGAGTCCTTTGTTTCTATCTACGTCTTTGGTACATCTTTCAACTTTCCATCCTCCAGATCTGACAATTGGTCGTCGCCGACCGGGGTCTTCCATTCATTTAGCCATTCCTCTACGATTGCATCCAACTCCTGTTCAGTCAGTTTATACTATGTTGTCAACCATTGCTTCGTCGGGTATGCACGTGCTTGGATAAATATTGCTTGAGGCCCCACAATGAGCCTCACTATCCGTCGGTATTTTGTTTCCACGACCTCTGTCAATATAGAGACCTTCACTGCTTGTGTGCGCAACTCTTCCAGGTAGATGTAAAATTGAATATTGTTGTCATGTTGTCTATCCTTGTCATTCAATGCCCACATATTTTGATACCGTGCCCCTCAACACACTCTAGCATACTCCATTTCCATTCCTTGGTACTGTGGTGGCTCCATCCACTGGACCAAAGAAATTAACAATAGGAGCCATGAATAGGTAAAGTATTACCCTTTTCCTGTGCTGCAAATGCGTCCACCATTAATTCATTCAAGAGGAACAACGAGCAGTTCATCTGAACTCCGACCGTGCATTGCTCCGCTGATGCAATTACCCCTAATGTTCACTAGTTGGGGCAGTTTTTCTGCACTATCTTGATAGCCAATAATTTTGCTGCAAGCCTGACAACTTGGCTATTGATTGTTTTGACCAGTTAACCCCGTGTATTTTTATCCACCCCATATTTATCTTTCATCTTTGCTGCCAACTTCTTATCATTGTCTTTACCTTGGAAATACTGCGACGAATCGACCCCCATCTTGGGTAATCAGGTAATCCTAGCAATAAGATCCACGCCAATGGGGATATTTCTATCAAGCCACAAGTAACCACCATGGAGACAGACAATCAATTGCTTTATGCATGAGTTGACGTCTGTGGAATGCCCAAAATGTGGCATGTGAATAATCGACAGCAATCCTGATCGTTGTAGTCCCAACTCCCATGGCATTGTTTCCCTTACAATTGGACCTCCTTACTCCTAAAATCTCTCCATGAACGTTTGTTGGGTGCACTCAGGATATGCTAAGACATCATGGTCGATGTATTGCACATTATGCAGCTGCTGCAACACTCCACCAGTAATGTGGACACCTTCCGGTGTCACTGGTTCTACTATCGTGTACTTGGAATTCTTCCCAAGTCTTATCGACAGAGCCCCTTCTCTCCTTGATGGCACATAGCTTGGAATGTCCATTGCAGTTGGACCTTGCTGCTACTTGGCCCTTCCTCTCGCTATTTTCGCCTCTTATCTTACGGTTCCTGAAGTACCCGCTTCTCCTCTTGTTGTTGCATCCCATGTCGTGCTGCATGTGGATTTTTCTCTTCTCTCTGTATCCACCGGTCGGTTAGCACTTCTCTTCTTTCGAAATATCCAGGCCGGTGCAAATGCAATATTTGGTTTCTCCTCGAAAATGGGTTCCCTTGCAGAGGGTGGCTTCTACGTACTGGTGTCGGATATCACATGAGCGATCGCAACTCTCCAACTTCAATTCACTTATATTTTCTCTCTGGTTTCTTCAATACACTCACCTTCAACACTCTCACAATGCACAATGGTTCGGAATGTTTCCCTGCACATCCTTTTATAAATTTGGTTTCACCCATCGAATTGTTTTGGACAATGATTACCCAAATCCACCGTCGATTTTCCCAATCTGGCGCAATGATGCGACATTAAATGCATCTCCATCCACTTGCAACGTCGTCCGCCGCGTCTTAACTGCCTCATTTATTGCTTGATATGACTAGCTCGCACTTCATCGATGTTGACAGGGCCCAATACTTGTCGTCATTCCATCGCCAGGTATATGAACTCAAGACTTGTCGTGGTTCCATCAACATATGTATGAACTCAAACTTCATCGACATTTCATCATTAGACACTTGAATTGTGCGGTGTACCTGTTTCATTTCCCTTTTTATTTTCGTTTTTTCTTTCTTTCATCATTTTTTTTCAACTTCCTATCTTCCTAAGTGGAGGTGCGCCAGGATATCCCGATAAGTATTTATCCGGATCCCATTCACTAAGCTCGTCAAAAGTGTTCCATCCAACTTTTGCAATTGGACTGCGCCCCCATCAGTAATAAAATTTATGACATATGGACCAAGCCAATGCATTTGGAGCTTACCTAGGTGTTTTGAGAACTTACGGTCGTGTAGGAGTACAATGTCTCCGTGCTAAAAGTGCTTCTGCTTTACATGGCGATCATGCCATGCCTTTTGTCTATATTTTTTCACTTGCTGTTGAAACCCCAAAGTGAAGTGATCTTCATATAGTCACAGTAACTGCGCCAATATTTCTTCAATCGCCCCGTCGTCACTCATGCATGTCGCTGCTGCTATGCACAGACTGGGGACAATGTACTCCATAGGAATTACTGCTTCTTGTCCATATACCAGTTTCAAGGGGGTATGTCCTGTCAATGTTTTGCACATTGTTCTATAAGCCCATAATACCGCAGGAATCTTCAAGTCCTAGTCATCGCGGTTTGTATTTCACACCTTAGTGAGCGTGTTCTCTAGAATTTTGTCCAGCGCTTTTGTAACATCCCAATAATTTCATAAAATTTTAAAAAAAATTAAATCGCCATAAAAGGCTAATATTGTAAAATGCGGAAATAATAATAATCTATATTCAGCAATTAATAAAAGTGTCGCTTGGTAGGAACAATTTAATGGTTGTGTCTTTTGTCTTTTAATGACGTCATGAAAATCAATTAATGAATTTGTACTTTATTCGTATGCTGGAATGATTGAAAATTATGATGCATTGGAAAACAGAATTCTTTTGACAAGTGCTGACCATTTAACTTTTCTGGATGATGATGAAAGGGGTCCCACGAGGTGCCCCGAGGCTTACTTAGCTACTCCGCTAAAGCATTGCACTCGTCCTTCATGCGCAGATTCGCAGGTAAGAGATAGCGATAAAATTCAAAGTGTTTAATAACCGTGATATAAATCGAAACTGCTTGTGAATTTTGATGCTACAGGTATGGTCTCCTTCCAATTCTGTAAGATGAACCTGTCTATCTCAAGACCGCAGATAACGTCTATTTCAGGTTGTGTTTGTTATGAATGTTTCCATTAAGTGTTGATGAAATTATGTATGGTCATTCCATAAATGACTTGCGGCTATTAAAGTAATCCTTCTATAAAATTGACGGTGACAGGTTGATGGCAAGGGCGCATGGTCTTAAGTCATACTATGGAGAGTTTGATAAGTTGGTTTAAATCTCTATTGCGAGGGTAGTTAAAATGGTGGTTCATTAAACATTGATACCCTACCATGTAATGTATGCGATGGGTCCTAGGGTGGCACCATACCCTAAGGGTTTGTTTCAATAACTTGTAATGTGAACAAAGCTTTAGGAGCTTTATGATGATCCAAAGATGAACTTTATAGTTGACATAAAGTGATGGGTGGAGTCAAACCATGCCCTATGATTTCTCGCGACCTTAGTGGATATTCATATGCTATGAATGTGTTTCGCAATTGATTAAATGGATCCTATGAGACCTTTTTCATATGCTATCGGAGGTTGTTATACCTTGATAATATTTACATGTTAATGCTTTTAATGTTGATTCGTATGGATTGTCAGGTGGAATGATGGCCTTGCCAAAGCCTGCGTACGAATCAAGGGTGTATTAAATGATTAGGTTTGTAATTATTGTGCCTGGCCACTGTGTTAGGGATAGTGTTACGTGCACGTCTATGTGGATGTTTCGACGTGTGATAAGGTTTGGCAATTGCTGAGTTGTGACGTCCTCCTGCCCTGGTGTCAACAGAAATGGCAACTCCGTGGCTTGGGTGGTAGATGAGCAATTTAATGCTACTCCTACCACCTTCAAGCGTGGCTTGATGAGGATGGATCTCCTCCATTGATCGTTGTGTATTGGGATGAGTTGAACCCTAGTGTAACTTATGGGTTTTGTAACGTTTCTTGGTCATTGTTCGGTGGTAGGGTTTGGGAGGTGAGGCCAATCGACCAAGAGGCACTTAGGGTTTGCTGGTTTTTCTAGCCTCCCTCGGGATCAATCCTGAGACAGGTAGCAACCTTGGTCTGTGAGTAAATGTTATCCGTGGAAGCCAAGTCTGGAACGATGGTGTGGTAATCTATAGGTGGGATTAGTGCAGCTGTGCCGGCGTAGCCGTACCTTGCATCTCTGGGTTTTTCAATTGAGTTGGAATTTTTCGGGAGGTATCCCTCATCGTGGTCTTCAAGCTGGGTGCACCTCCTTCGCAGTGGATGGATATTGGCTACGTCGAAAACCCTGTCACAACTCAGGTAATGTAACGTTGCAAAGGTTTTCATACTATTCTTTATTGCATGCGTTTCTACCTCATGATCCGATGCTCAATTTAATGTATGGTTGTTGGCAGGTAATCCTCGGCGAATGACAGGGTGCCGAAATAGTTGAAGGGGAAAAGAACTTGAGAGAACCCACCGGTAAGCTTCGGTGGTATCCCTCCTTTGTGGTTCTCCTAGAATCGGACTTGATGAGCAAGTGCTGGTAGCATGCCTTGGCAACAGTGGCTTTTGTCTCGCCTGCAGCATTTGGGCAACCTTTGGTTTTTGAGTTTTGTTAATGGAGTAGGTGATGTAAATGTTTAAAATATACGGCCAGCCATTCCTGGCATCGGTGAGTTTAGCAGGGTTGAACCCTTGTGTTTGCAAATAGTCTTGCATCTTTACGTTTTATGTCTTATCGTTTTGAGTACTTATGGGTTCATGCATGAGGAGATACGTTGACTGTAACTTTGTTTCAGTATTTGTTGTGTGTATAAATCGCATGGGGTTTCAAATGGAACCTCCGACAACAGAAAGTGGCAACCGTAGGGTGTAACCATTGTTAATTTAAATGGAAACAATTACCGTTTAGGGTCTAATGTTTCGTTTGGTGAATTGAACTTCTCGTTTTTGTATCTAAATCTAAGAAGCCTGTTTAAGATATTTTAGGTTTCATGTCTACATATGGTGTTTTCGATCTACTCATTCTTGAACTCTGATTCAAGGAATGAAAGGCATGTTTATTTAATTAAAAAGTGGCTATAAGCCGAGAATAGAAAGGAAATGGTTTTGTTTGGAAAGCATAAGTGATAATGTTAAACCCTAGCTGTCGATGTGAATGAAATCTACATGTCTATATTGATGTTTTAAAAGAATAAGAATAACAACTCTTGATTCTGCAGTTAAATTGTCTATGGTAATGAAACCTTCGATTGGCAACTGTTTAAATGTTTATAAATAATAAAGTGATGAGACGGGTCGACCCTAGCTGGGTGTAGATATAATGTAACTCAATCTGTCAATTTAATAAAGCTATGTTTGTCCTAGCTGTTAATAACTTGGTATTATGCGATGTAAGTTCTATCACATGCAATTGATAATTCAGGGAAAAAAGAACAAAGAAAGTAACAGTGCAATCGTCAGATAATTTGATTGCTTATGAATATATAGTTTTTCTATTCTAACTATATATTCCTGTATTCGTCCATTTTGGACCTCTGATGAAAAAAAAAGAACACAGTAGCTTTCTTTCTTTCTGTACAATATAATACAGTGAAGACAATATTTATATAAGATCAATCAGATTCTAAAAACATTAAGAAGATAGAAGAAAAAAGGAATATGGTTAACATAATGCATGGTATTGTTTTTCTTTGAAGTAATTAGTAAGGATCAGTGCCCTAGTTGTTAACATAATGTTCACCTCTCAAAAGTCAGAAAAGAACTTATTGCTATAATTGGTTTTTGTTAAGTTGTTTCAGCATACAAAATTGAACAGTAAAACAATACATGCATAGATCTAATCTACAGCTGCTAAAATATAAGATGCATGATAACATAGTCTGTGCATGGGTGGTCTTTTGGTTTAGATATTTAGATGCATGCTAGGTTTCATTTTTAGCTGGGAAGATTTAATGCTACCTCTCTATACTGGAGTACGATGCATTTCCAGGCATGGGGAAAAATGCAGAGGAGTCATTTTATCAGTTTAGCAAATCTAAATTAATTAGGATCTGACATTTTCTACTATTGATTATTAAATAACAATACTAAGCCATTTTCTGAGAGCATTCATATGATTTGAAAGAGAAAACACAGCATAATAGAACCTGAGTGTAATGGGAGGAACAAAGCACTCAAGAAACCTGTTCCACCCAACCTGCTCCCAAATAGCCAAGATGTCTGCCTTAGGACCCCCGAGCCTATCCACTGATCCACCAGGAGGAAGAAGGTTCTGCAACTTAGGACTTCAACTTGCAGTAGCAAGAAAATTTATATATACAGCCTTACAGGCTTAGTAATCAATGGGATCAGCATCAGCACCTCTGGTCTATCCTTCTCATAACATTTGCAGACTTATACTTGCACTCTCCACAGCCTCCCCTATTCTAATCTCTTAGCCATCACCTGATGAGCATGAGGAATGTTTTTGCAGAAAACATTGTAAGAGCTGCCTGCTCAATTCAAATTTCCCTTTATAGGCTGCTTAGGTCTTTTGTAATTAACTGGTCATTCGTGAGCTGCTTGCTCACCTCTCTCCACCTGGAGAGGGAAATGCCACAAAATTAGGGGGAGTTGTCCCATACCAACAGCTAATGTTAGAGTGCAAATGCTGCCATCTATCCCAATCCTTCCAGCAGCTTCCATTCCTCCTAGTGGGCCAGTGGATACTCTTGTAACAGCTTTCTTGAGTGTTTGTCTCCCATTTGCATTTATTAAATAATAATAATGAGTCATTACATTCATTTTTGACCTACTTGGTCATAATTACAAACTTGAAATTATAATTTAATACAAAGTATTTTTTTGAAAAAGGATAATAGTAGAAAATAATTATTCTCAAAAATTGGGTAGGTGACACACACCCCCCCCTTAAGCCTCAACATCGTCCTCGATGTTTCTTTATTCACTCATTGAGTGTTCCTGGAACAGAGGTTGGTATGCAGCCCGCATACTACTCTCCAACTCCCAGGTAGCCTCTGCTGGGCTATAGTGCTTCCATTGCACTTTTACTTGGCCAACCGTGCGGTTCCGGAGTAGAGTTTATTTCCTTGCGAGAATACAGTCCGGTTCCACCAGAAAATCGCCGCCTTGTTCCACCTGAACATTATTCCAATTTACAACATGTGTAGGATCATGCACATATTTATTTAAAAATGAAATGTGAAAAACATTATGGACTTTGAGGTTTGAAGGTAGGGCTAATTGATATGCCACAGGTCCAACCCTGGACAAGATTTCGAAAGGACCACAATACCTAGGTGCCAGTTTGGCACAGCTTCCCAATTTTAAGGAACTCTTTTTCGGCCTTACCTTAAGAAAAACATGTTCACCAACCTGGAACTCTTTATGAGTTCTTTTAAGGTCTGCTTGACTTTTCTGTCTATCCTGGGCAGCTTTAAGATTCCCTTGTACTTGCTTCACGATTAATTCTAATTCCTACAACAATTCGGGCCCTAAGTTGACCCTGCTAACCGGATCACTCCATGACACTGGTGTGTTACACTTTCTTCCGTAAAGGATCTCAAATGGGCTAAGTTTGGCTGAAGTATGGTACTGATTATTGTACCCAAACTCTGTTAAATGCAAGTAGTCTTCCTACTTGCCAGGCTGATCCTTAACATACATTCTGAGCATGTCTTCCAATACCTGGTTCACTCTTTCGGTCTATCGGTCTGTTTGCGGATGGAACGCAGTGCTGAAATTTAAGGTGGTGTTTAACCCCTTGAACAAAGACCTCCAAAAATTACCTGTGAACTTCGAATCTCGGTCTGAAACTATTACCTTGGGTATGCCATGTAGTCGGAAAACCTGCTTCATAAAAATTTCTGCAATATCAGGCGCTTTATGGGTAGTTTTGACATGGATAAAATGGGCTGCCATGCTAAGTTTGTCTACTACCACCATGATGGAGTCGTGCTGTTTTTTATTCTTTGGTAACCCAGTGATGAAATCTATACTTATGACTTCCCATTTCCAGCTGGGTATAGGCAAGGGCTGCAACAATCCAGCAGGATGCTGATGTTCCACCTTCACTTTTTGACAGTCAAAACACTTAGCTATATACTCCGCTACTTCATCCTTCATCCTGGGCCAGTAGTACTCCTTCCTAAGCATTGTGATGGTTTTTTGGTAACCTGGGTGGCAAGAATAGTGGCTTTTGTGCATCTCATTCAAAATCAGAATTTTTACTGCTGGTACGTTTGGTATCTACAATCTATTTTTGTACAGCAGTAAGCCATTTTCCTTCAAACTGAAATCTGTTACAGAATTTTTAGAGTTGTTTTATGTTGTCCTTTCCTGTAGTTTTCTATATTTCTCATCCTCCTTGATTCCTTCGAAAATTTGTTCCTCCAAATTTGTTGCGTATGTGCTGATGGCTGAAACAAAGTGTATTCTTGCATTACAACTTAATGCGTCGGCCACTTTATTCTCCTTCCCTTTAATGTGTTGAATTTCAAAATCATACTCACTCAAAAAAGTTAGCCATCTGGATTTCTTGGCATTCAAATTCGTTTGATCTAACAAATATTTCAGCCCCATATTATCTGTCATTAAGGTAAATTTTCTACCAATAAGGTGGTGACGCCACATTTTTCAGGCATGAATCACTACTAGCAATTCTAGGTCGTAGGTGGAATAGTTCTTCTCATGAATTTTCATTTTTCTTGATTCATATGCTACAGCATGTCCCTCCTGCGTTAGGACTCCTCCCAGTCCATCATTGCATGCGTCTGTGCATACTACAAAATCTTTATTAGGATCTGCAATCCTTAAAATAAGCGTTGAAGTCGGTAATTCTTTTAACTTTGCAAAACTATCCGCACACTTTTGGTCCCAGACAAACTTCTTTCCCTTTTTCTGCAGCGACGTTATGGGGTTTGCGATCCTAGAAAACCCTTCAATGAATTTTCTATAATAACTAGTGATTCCCATAAATGATCGCACATCTTTCATATCTTTGGGAACCGGCCATTCATTAATGGCCTTTATCTTGGCGGGGTCAACCGCAATCCCTTCCTTAGAGATTATGTGTCCCAAGTACTGAATCTTGTCTTTGTAAAAATCACATTTGTTGAATTTTGCATACAACTGATGCTCCCTCGGAACTTGCAAAATGATACGTAGATGTTCATCATGCTCTTCCTTGTTCTTAGAATATACCAAAATGTCATCGATAAACACCACTGCAAACTTATCTAAGTACTTGTGCATAATTTTTTTCATTAAGCACATAAATACAGCAGGTGCATTAGTTAGTCCAAACGGCATGACAACGAATTCATAGTGTCCATAACGAGTTCTAAAGGCTGTGTTGAAAATGTCTTCATCCTTCACACGGACCTGATGATATCCTGATCGTAAATCGATCTTCAAGAACACTGTTGCTCCGTGTAGTTGTTCAAAGAGATCGTCAATGCGGGGCAGCGGGTACCTATTCTTGATCGTCATTTTATTCAGTTGACGATAATCTATGCAAAGTCTTAGGGTACCATCCTTCTTCTTGACAAAAATGACCGGTGCTCCCCAAGGGGACACGCTGGGCCTTATATATTTTTTATCGATCAACTCCTTCAGTTGAGATTTTCACTCATTCAACTCTAGTATGTTCATCTAGTATGGAGCTTTAGAACTTGGTACAGCGCCAGGTATTAATTCAATAGTAAAATCCAGGTCCCTTTTGGGAGGTAAATCTGGGATCTCTTTAGGAAAAATGTCTTGGAAATCTTGCAAGACAGGTATGTCTTCTATTTTCAATTTTTCCTCCTCAGTACTTATCTCATCATGCACCACATTCACAACAAACATCTGACACCCTTTTCTAATTGCCCTTTTTACTTGCATGGCTGAAATCTGTCGAACGGATTTTTTCTGGGGATGCCTTTTACCTCTGCTATTTTTCCTTCATCATCCAGGCAATTGAAGCTTTTTTCATAACAATTCAGAATGACCCGATGGGTTTCTAACCAATCCATACAAATTAGGATGTCATATGACCCTAATGGTAGAATATTTAGTTTAACCTGCGTTGTTAGTTGATTCATAGATAAAGCACAATTTTCCACAAAATCAGAAACCTTCCTTTTTGTTCTTGTCGCTAATCTAACTAACCAGAATTTATCAAATTTCTTGGTTTTCAAATCAAGTATTTCTACCACAACTGGTGATATATAACTTAGACTAGCACCGGGGTCAATTAAAATAGAAACTGGGTGGTTTTTCAACATACCTTCGACCTCCACCATTGAGACTTGGTGTTCTGCTTGCCAGTTGTCTAATGCTGCACTAATTCTGGGTACTTCTCTTGCCACATCTCCTACATTAGCTTCAGACTGTATGGAGTGTATATGGTTGGCCGCCCGTTTCCTGAGGGGACAGTCTGAGTCATAATGGGGCCCTTGGCACTCAAATAATTTTATAGGTGGCTTCTGTTCATTGGTCCTGGCAACATTGGGGACATTTCTGGGTGCTGTAAATTTCTACTGCTGATTATTTCTGTTCTGCTGAAATTTTTTATTCTGAAAATTTTTCTTCTGAAAACTGGAATTGCCGCCATATCTAAAATTCTTCTTCTTCTGTTCAAAGTTACTGGGTTTTGGTTTTTTCCAGCTAGGTACCCCTTCTCTTCTCTTATTCTGGTCAAAGCAAAAAGTGGCTTTCCTCATGGCTTCCTCTAGGGTCTTAGGGTTATTGTACTCTATCCTGTCCTTGATGTGGAAAGGTAGAAAACTTAGGTACCTTTGGACCTTCGGTTTTTCTTCCACCATATACGGCACATATCTTAGCAGACTTAAAAACTTGTTGTTCAGTTCTTTCATATTCATCATTCCCAGTTTCATATCATAAAATTCGTTGGATTTTTCTTCATAATACTGCTTAGATAAGAATTTCTTCTTGAAGTGTCTTTTAAAAGTACTCCAACTCACATCTTGGTCTTTTACACCTTTTACCCTTTTAAGGTCATGCCACCAAATATCTGCCTTCCTAGTCAGATTATAAATTGACATCTTCGCCTTCAAGGACTCCGAGTAGTCGTAGATCTGAAAATACTTTTTCATGCCGAACAGCCATGCTTCTATTGTTCTCCTTTTTATGTCTCGCCATTGAAAATTGGTGGTTTGATTTTCTTGAATTCTCCAGATATCTGTTCGTACTGTCTATTCCTTTTTCTTTTTGGCTTACAGTCTCCTTCACTGCTGTCACTAGAGTAGTTATGCTTCTTTTTACGTGGTTGTTTGGCAGCTCTTGATGATGTTGAGTTGTTGTTTCCTCCAGCTATTTTTGTTTGCTCGTTCTTTCCTTGCTGGGATAGCTCTTTAGTTTCAGAAGTATGTTCCAAGTTCTGTTCATATTTTGGATATTGGTCAAACAGTGCTTGCTTCAATTCTTCCTGTGTCTGCAGGATTCTTTCATTGTCCTGTTTTACTGACTGGATCTCTGGTTTTAATTCATGAAAAGCACGCAATAATTCTGACGAATCATTACCCCGATTGCCCTAGAATTGTTGTTCCATACTTGGGCTGTTTGGCGGAAATCTGCCCCTTATGTGTTCAGTCTTCCATATCTGTAAATCAAAGAAATTTTTTATGTATAGGACGAAATAATTTAAACTTGAGTTATTGAAAATTTTCACTGTCATAAATTTTTTGTTTGCGTGTTTCTTGGACCGTTTTTAGGCCTAGAGTTCGAACATGAGCTCTGATACCACATGTAACATCCCAATAATTTTATAAAATTTAAAATAAAAAAAAATCACCATAAAAGGCTAATATTGTAAAATGCGGAAATAATAATAATCTATATTCAACAATTAATAAAAGTGTCTCTTGGTAGGAACAATTTAATGGTTGTGTCTTTTGTCTTTAATGATGTCATGAAAATCAATTAATGAATTTGTACTTTATTCGTATGCTGGAATGATTGAAAATTATGATGCATTGGAAAACAGAATTCTTTTGACAAGTGCTGACCATTTAACTTTTCTGGATGATGATGAAAGGGGTTCCACGAGGTGCCCCGAGGCTTACTTAGCTACTCCGCTAAAGCATTGCACTCATCCTTCATGCGCAGATTCGCAGGTAAGAGATAGCGATAAAATTCAGAGTGTTTAATAGCCGTGATATAAATCGAAACTGCTTGTGAATTTCGATGCTACAAGTATGGTCTCCTTCCAATTCTGTAAGATGAACCTGTCTATCTCAAGACCGCAGATAACGTCTATTTCAGGTTGTGTTTGTTATGAATGTTTCCATTAAGTGTTGATGAAATTACGTATGGTCATTCCATAAATGCCTTGCGGCTGTTAAAGTAATCCTTTTATAAAATTGACAATGACAGGTTGATGGCAAGGGCGCATGGTCTTAAGTCATACTATGGAGAGTTTGATAAGTTGGTTTAAATCTCTATTGCCAGGGTAGTTAAAATGGTGGTGCATTAAACATTGATACCCTACCATGCAATGTATGCGATGGGTCCTAGGGTGGCACCATACCCTAAGGGTGTGTTTCAATAACTTGTAATGTGAACAAAGCTTTAGGAGCTTTATGATCCAAAGATGAACTTTATAGTTGACTTAAAGTGATGGGCGGAGTCAAACCATTCCCTATGATTGCTCGCGACCTTAGTGGATATTCATATGCTATGAATGTGTTTCGCAATTGATTAAATGGATCATATGAGACCTTTGTCATATGCTATCGGACGTCGTTATACCTTGATAATATTTACATGTTAATGCTTTTAACGTTGATTCGTATGGATTGGAAAGTGGAATGATGGCCCTGCCAAAGCCTGCGTACGAATCGAGGGTGTATTAAATGATTAGGTTTGTAATTATTGTTCCTGGCCAC
Organism: Larix kaempferi; assembly: GCA_027924585.1. NCBI lineage: Eukaryota > Viridiplantae > Streptophyta > Pinopsida > Pinales > Pinaceae > Larix > Larix kaempferi. Next base: position 23,807,391 of record BSBM01000299.1, read on the forward strand.
CATGTTAGGGATAGTGTTACGTGCACATCTATGTGGATGTTTCGGCGTGTGATAAGGTTTAGAAATTGTTGAGTTGTGATGGCCTCCTGCTTTGGTGTCAATAGAAATGGCAACTCCGTGGCTTGGGTGGTAGATGAGCAATTTAATGCTACTCCTGCCACCTTCCAGCGTGGCTTGATGAGGATGGATCTCCGTCGTTGATCATTGTGTATTGGGATGAGCTGAACCCTAGCGTAACTTATGGGTTTTGTAACGTTTCTTGGTCATTGTTCGGTGGTAGGGTTTGGGAGGTGAGGCCAACCGGCCAAGAGGCACTTAGGGTTTGCTGGTTTTTCTAGCCTCCCTCGGGCTCGATCCTGAGACCGGTAGTAACCTTGGTCTGTGAGTAAATGTTATCCGTGGAAGCCAAGTCTGGAATGATGGTGTGGTAATCTACAGGTGGGATGAGTGCAGCTGTGCCGGCGTTGCCGTAGCTTCCAAGTTTGGGTTTTTCAATTGAGTTGGAAGTTTTCGGGAGGTATCCCTCATCGTGGTCTTCGATCTGGGTGCACCTCCTTTGCAGTGGATGGATGCTGGCTACGTCAAAAAATCTGTCACAACTTAGGTAATGTAACGTTGCAAAGGTTTTCATACTATTCTTTGTTGCATGTGTTTCTACCTCATGATCTGATGCTCAATTTAATGTATGGTTGTTGGAAGGTAACCCTCGGCGAATGACAGGGTGCCGAAATAGTTGAAGGGGAAAAGGACTTGAGCAAACCCATCGGTAAGCTTCGGTGGTATCCCTCCTTTGTGGTTCTCCTGGAATCAGACTCGATGAGCAAGTGCTGGTAGCATGCCTTGGCAGCAGTGGCTTTTGTCGCGCCTGCAGCATTTGGGAAACCTTCAGTTTTTGAGTTTTGTTGATGGAGTAGGTGATGTAAATGTTTAAAATATATGGCCGGCCATTCCTGGCATCGGCGAGTTTAGCAGGGTTGAACCCTTGTGTTTGCAAATAGTCTTGCATCTTTACGTTTTATGTCTTATCATTTTGAGTACTTCTGGGTTGATGCATGAGGAGATATGTTGACTGTAACTTTGTTTCAGTATTTGTTGTGTGTATAAATCGCATGGGGTTTCGAATGGAACCTCCAGCAATAGAAGTGGCAATCGTAGGGTGTAACCACTGTTAATTTAAATGGAAACGATGACTGTTTAGGGTCTAATGTTTCGTTTGGTGAATTGAAATTCTTGTTTTTGTATCTAAATCTAAGAAGCCTGTTTAAGATATTTTAGGTTTCATGTCTGCGTATGGTGTTTTCAATCTACTCATTCTTGAACTCTAATTCAAGGAACGAAAGGCATGTTTATTTAATTAAAAAGTGGCTATAAGCTGAGAATAGAAAGGAAATGGTTTTGTTTGGAAAGCATAAGTGATAATGTTAAACCCTAGCTGTCGATGTGAATGAAATCTACATGTCTATATTGATGTTTTAAAAGAATAAGAATAACAACTCTTGATTCTGCAGTTCAATTGTCTATGGTAATGAAACATTCGATTGGCAACTGTTTAAATGTTTATAAATAATAAAGTGATGAGACAGGTCGACCCTAGCTGGGTGTAGAGATACTGTAACTCAATCTGTCAATTTAATAAAGCTATGTTTGTCCTAGCTGTTAATAACTTGGTATTCTGCGATGTAAGTTCTATCACATGCAATTGATAATTCATGGAAAAAAGAACAAAGAAAATAACAGTGCAATCGTCAGATAATTTGATTGCTTATGAATATACAGTTTTTCTAATCTAACTATATATTCCTGTATTCGTCCATTTTGGACCTCTGATGAAAAAAATAACCCAGTAGCTTTCTTTCTTTCTGTACAATATAATACAGTGATGACAATATTTATATAAGATCAATCAGATTCTAAAAACAGTAAGAAGATAGAAGAAAAAAGGAATATGGTTAACATAATGCATGGTATTGTTTTTCTTTGAAGTAATTAGTAAGGATCAATGCCCTAGTTGTTAACATAATGTTCACCTCTCAGAAGTCAGAAAAGAACTTACTACTATAATTGGTTTCTGTTAAGTTGTTTTAGCATACAGAATTGAACAGTAAAACAATACATGCATAGATCTAATCTACAGCTGCTAAAATATAAGATGCATGATAACATAGCCTGTGCATGGGTGGTCTTTTGGTTTAGATATTTAGATGCATGCTAGGTTTCATTTTTAGCTGGGAAGATTTAATGCTACCTCTCTATACTGGAGTACAATGCAGCTCCACGCATGGGGAAAAATGCAGAGGAGTCAATTTATCAGTTCAGCAAATATAAATTAATTAGGATCTGACATTTTCTACTATTGAATATTAAATAACAATACTAAGCCATTTTCTGAGAGCATTCATGTGATTTGAAATAGAAAATGCAGCAGAATAGAACCTGAGTGTAATGGGAGGAACAAAGCACTCAAGAAACATGTTCCACCCAACCTTCTCCCAAACAGCCAAGATGTCTGCCTTAGGACCCCCGAGCCTTTCCACTGATCCACCAGGAGGAAGAAGGTTCTGCAGCTTAGGACTTCAACTTGCAGCAGCAAGAAAATTTATATATATAGCCTTACAGGCTTAGTAATCAATGGGATCAGCACGAGCACCTCTGGTCTGTCCTTCTCATAACATTTGCAGACTTATACTTGCACTCTCCACAGCCTCCCCTATTCAAATCTCTTAGCCATCACCTGATGAGCATGAGGAATGTTTTTGCAGAAAACATTGTAAGAGCTGCCTGCTCAATTCGAATTGCCCTTTATAGGTTGCCTAGGTCTTTTGTAATTAACTGGTCATTAGTGAGTTGCCTGATCACCTCTCTCCACCTGGAGAGGGAAATGCCACAAAATTAGGGGGAGTTGTCCCATACCAACAACTAATGGTAGAGTGCAAATGCTGCCATCTGTCCCAATCCTTCAAGCAGCTTCCATTCCTCCTAGTGGGCCAATGGATACTCTTGTAACAACTTTCTTGAGTGTTTGTCTCCCATTTGCATTTATTAAATAATAATAATGAGTCATTACATTCATTTTTGACCTACTTGGTCATAATTACAAACTTGAAATTATAATTTAACACAAAGTATTTTTTTGAGAAAGGATAATAGTAGAAAATAATTATTCTCAAAACTTGGGTAGGTGACAGCTTCAACTGCTTCGTTCACTTGTGGGTGGTATGGAGTAATTCTTCTATGCTAAATCTAAAACTCCTCATTCATTGCTTTGATGGTATGATTTACAAAATGCGTAACTTGGTCGCTCATCAATATTTTTGGGCACCCAAACCTGGCCACCACATTGTCGAAAAGAATTCTTGTTGTTGTCGCAGCTATGCAATCTTTCACTGGTGCTGCTTTGGCCCATATTGTTAGGTAGTTTGTCGCAGTAATGATGTACCATGCACCTGTCCTCTTTCCTGGTGGGTTAATGGGTCCCACAAAGTCTACTTCCTATTTTTCAAAAGGTTGTAATGTCAACTGGGGCATCAATGGCATCTCATCCCGTCGTGATGGTTTCCCCGCCCTTTGACATACGTTGCAACTCTTAGATTAATCTGTTGCATCGCCATGCAAATTTAGCCACCATAATCCAGCTCTAAGTATCTTTCTGGCAGTTGCACGTCCTCCATAATGTCTTCCTGTGATCCCATTGTGAGCCTCATCCCACGCTCTTTCTTGCTCATGTGGAAGAGCACATAGACGAAGAATTTTATCTGGAACCATCTTGTATAATTGTCCTTTAATCAATTGGAAATCGGCAGTTCTGACGACTAATTGCTTCTTATGATTAGTGGTGAAATCTTCAGGTGCTCTTCCTGTGGAAAAAAAATGAACAATTTGTTCATAATGGTCATCGAACATTCCAATGAGAAATAAGTGTGCATCGAGAAGGCCTTCGTCGATGCTACTTGGTTCCTCTTTTGATTCGATCCTCGACATATGGTTAAGTCCTATGTTCAATCGTTCAAGATTCACGATTATTTCAAAGTCAAACTCCCGAAACAACAACAACCACCGACAGATATTCCCCCCCAACACAAGCTTGTTGAATAGGTACTTCAGTGATGAGTGGTTAGTAAACATCTTGAAGTGTCCTCCTAGCAGATAGTGTCGAAACTTTGTAATGCATATACCATCACCAAGCCTTCTCTTTCTGTCATTGTGTAATTTTTTTATTTTTTTTCTGCAGTTGACAAATTCTGGCTAGAAAACACGATAGGATGGTCGATCGAACCTTCTCCAGGCTGGGCTAATATCACCCCCAGTGTGAATGATGAAGCATATATGTGGACATGGAATTCTTTCTTATAGCCAGGGAAGGCTAATATTGGTGTTGCAACCATATTTTCCTTCAATATGTTGAGGCTCTTTTGACACTCACTGTTCCATTCAAACTCAACATCTTTCTTCAACAACCTCTCCATGGGTGCAATGGTCGTTGCATACCCCTTTATGAACTTTCTATAATGTCCTGTATGACCCAACGTGGCCCTTAGTTGCTTTACTGTCGTAGGTGCTGGTAAGTCGACAATGATCACAATATTTGTTGGGTCAACCAACATATCTTCCTTGCAGATAATATGTCCCAGCAAGATACCAAATGGTGCACAAAATATACACTTCTTTAAATTCAAAGAGATATGATGTTGTCGACATCTTTCAAGCATCATCCTGAGGCTCTTGACATGGTCTTTAGCCAATCCATACCCAGTCTGGTCATCCATATACACCGCTAAGAACTTGTGAATAAAATATTTTAAAGCAGCGACAACTAATCTTGAGAAAATTGCAGGGGCATTCTTGAGACCGAATGGCCTTACTGTGTACTGATAGAAGCCCCACTCTGTTACAAAGGTGTTTTTGTGTCAATCTTCTTTTGTAATCTTGATTTGGTGATATCTTGAGAACCCATCTGTGAATGAATATACTTTTTGTCCTCCGACACCTTCAAGTACTTCGTCGGTAAAGGGCGTGGGGAATGGATCATGAAGGCATGCATTATTCAACTTCGTTAAGTCGACGCAGATCCATCTTACCTTGGTGGTGAGGGAGGGACTTTTGTCAACTCTCCTCAACCATCTACAAGTGGAGTAAGTGCTCTGTCTACCTCACCCAGTGCATCTATATTTTCCATTTCGGGAACACCTTCCATAAATATGGTTACACCCACAAGCTTGGATAGTGTTCCACAACCTAGTGCATCTTTCCAACAACCCACCCCTCCCTTTTTTTGGGTGGGGGGGGGATCCTACTGTTAACAATGGTGGTAGTTTTTAATCCACCACTGGTATTTCTTCTAGTAGCTCGGTTATCCTCAATGTTGGATTTCCTTTTGGGTGGAATACATCTATAAGGGAAAGCTCCACACCTCCTTCACAAGGGGTTCAAGTCTTCGGAATTCAACAACCTATTGGAGGGTCTAACACCCATAGTATTGTTTCTTTTATTGGAAGTTGACCCGTTTCTACTAGTTTACCTTTCCACGACAGTGGAAATGACTCTGGTGGTTTCCCATTCACTCAGGTAAGTAATGTACTTGGAAGAATCCCCTTCGCAGGGGGAAACACATTTGTTAAAGGAGTTCCTTATCCTAGTAGCAATCAAATTCCCTAGGGAAGTTCCATGTATGGGAACACTCCTTTCATCGAGGGGAACCAATCTTATGGAGGGAGCCAATTTATTGGAGGTCATCCTTCCTATGGTGGGAATCAGTTTCCTATGGGAAGTCATGCCTTCCCAAGCTCTTATAATTTTGTAGGTCAATATATGGGAGGATCTCAGGGTCCAAAAGGCCTTAACGCCCAATTACCTTTGATATAAAATCCGTTTTCTAACATACATTTTCCTTTCTTAGCTACTCTTTATTCAGTGGAATTATCAAGGTTAACCAATTATCCCATCCTGCATAACCCATTATGGCCAAAGATCCCACATAAGATCCCATCTGACATCCCAAATTATGATGGTAAAATGGGGGAGGACCCATCCACACACATAACGACTTACCATCTATGGTGTGTCTCTAACTCTATGTTGGATGACAGTTGGAAGTTACTTCTTTTCCATCGTATTCTAATGGGGAGTGCTTCCAAATGGTATATTGAATTGCCTAACACCTCCTATGCTAGCTTAAATGCTCTAGCAATGAAATTCTTAACACATTTCCAATTGCCTATCCATTACGAGACATGAACCAATCTTCTAACATCATTACCTCAAAATACCTCCACGCATATCTCTGATCACATTCATGAATGGAGGCGAAGGTGGAGGCTTGTAAAAGCTACCATTCCTGACCAATTGTTCTAAGTGGATTGGTTTATGAAATCAATTCTACCTCCCATTACTTGTGATGTTTCTATGGATGGGGATATAATTGAGGAACAAGCAATACATTGGACCCAACATGTGGATTTGATATATTCACAATCGAGCACCTTAGATGACCTTATTTCGCATGTTTATCAACCATCAACTGATCCATCAAGACCTACACCTGGACCACATGGCGATGGAGTTGTTGGTTCTCTCTCTGCTGCTACAGTAAGCTAGTTGAGTGAGAAAATTAATCAAGTTTCTATTTCTAATATACCCACTTATACTATGCCTACTACCAAACTATCTATTGTTCATGTTCAAACCTTTGAGGTTAATATAGTCCAATATCCACAACCAAAAAAATATCAACAACCTAGAGGTAAAAAGAAGAAAAATAAAGAAAATAACACCTCTAATGAGCCAGGAACATAACAAAACCCACCACCTAATGCCGAGGACAATAAGAAATAAAGGAAACCCAAGTTCCCTTGCAATATTTGTGGCGGTGACTATATGACACATTTTTGTCCACGTCTAAAAGAAGTCAATGAGTTTATTACTCACAAAGACTCTGTCCACGGGGGGTTCACTTAGTGAACTTGTTACATAGCACGATCGTTCACATGATATTAAATAATACCCCTAATTTCACTAAATATTGGAAAATGCATCCTAAAATTGTATTGTTGAACCCCCCTCCCAATATTCCTTTCGAATTAAGAAAACCCCTAGTTTCACTAGATATTGTAGGTATCCATTTTTATCAACCCATTTTTAACACCCCCTTTATATCATATTATCAAGTTGCAACAAAAAGGAGCCCTAACACATCTTAGTATAAGCAAACAATATGTTAAATACAATAATAGTATAATGCTAATAATGATCCCACTAGGATTGTGGGGTTGATTGATCAATTTGTAGTATTGGATAGTGGAACACCCGAAGAAATAGTACTAGGGAAGCCAAAATGCGTAAAACACAACCTAGTCAAGAGATCAACATAACAAAGAATGTAAAATATTTATAGTCCAATTGTTAGTGCAATGCTTAGAAAATATGAGAATTGCAGATGTTTCACACCACAACCTACAAATATACCAATTTTATATCATGTAAATATGAATATAGCCATAGAGAACTCACGTTTTCTATAAGCTTAATAAATTAAACTCCATAAAAATTCAAAATTGAAACCCTTTTGTGATGGACGCCTCTACCTTCCTATAAAAAAAAACATCATTGATGTTTGAACCCAAATGAACATAGAAAAATTCCTTTTACTTTTCAATAACACCATATGATCATGTGCAAAGCTTGGATTTGGGTCATTCACAAGATCTGATGAATTGCCTCCACTTACTCTACATTTATTCTTGCAATCAAGCGAATTAACAAAATTAGTTACCTTTTCTTGGGTTGTACCTAGTTTTTTTAATCTTTAAAGGATAAGGAAATATCTTCATTGTTAGGTTTCAACCATGCAATAGTTATAAAGATATATAGATGGTGAAACTTATGATAACATTTCATGGTAATGATAACACATAGGGTATGTAAATAAGGATTTAGATTTTCACCTATGTGAATCATGTTAATTCCAATACAATATTAAGATAGATGCCTTGCATATAAGAATTGAAATTACAATTATGACTATGCCAAATATAACTCAATCTAACAAGTATTCCTAACTAGCAATGTGAAAATATTAAAGAAGAATACAAAAAGTTGAAAGAAATAATTAGTCAAGAAACATTGATCTAACTTTTCTTGGTTCCAGTGAGCTAAGAATGATTGATCTCACTTTTCTTGGTTGTCGTGGAGCAAGGTTTAATTGAATATCACTGCCCACCTAAACCCTACCCTAAAAAATGAAGAGTTAAATATTTTACTTGAATGCCTACAAAAATACAATACAATTGTTCAAGTTTGGAACTCTCGATTAACTACATCTCTTAACTTAAAGATGAAAAACGATATAACATCAATTCAAACCAATCCTAAATAATCTATTAAATGGGGATTGCTCAAGGCCAATAATCCAAAGAGACTTCTATCGATATTATCATTGGTACACTATTACCATATTTATGCAAAACTTAGGATCATAAGCAATATCAAATAAAAATGGAAGGTACTTAAGGTTTAGGTGGGTATGAATTGAGCATGTGATTTGGAGGTATGAATTCATCCCACAATTTGGAGGTTATTCCTTAGCACACCCAAATAAAATAACCCCCAATTTTTATATTACTATGTGAAATTAAAAACCCCCCTTGACCCCTTAATACAGGGCAATATATTTTCTAGGTTTTTAAGAGTATTCAACTCCCCAATATGAATGGACGTGATATGATATTGCATCACTAGTGAACCCCCCGTGACTCTGTCCCACAACCTGTTGTTTTGACAAATCCTTTCCCTCCCCAACAACAACATCAAAAAATGATTGTTGCAAATCCTCCACCTCCACAAGGGGGAAATGGGGGTCATCCTTGTCAAGGGGATGGGATTCCAATTTCCGATGTCTTTTTATGTGATGAAATTATAGCCTTGACCACTTGCAATCATACCTATGAGAAGCTTGAGACAGGATCTCCTGAAAAGGACTTAGCCTCATCATCCCAATATAATGTCCCTATTCAAATAGAGGATCCAATTCTTAACATAGTCATTCACCCTCCTAAGGGGGTACTTCAATGAGCAACACATAATCCCAATACACACACTACACACAGGTACAATATTGTTGAAGATTTAGCTCTGGCCCCTTATGCCATGTCTGCTCTTGAAATGTTGCAAAGTTGTCCTGTGCAACGTAAATCACTATTGTCGGCTATTGGAAGGATTAATCCCACTGAGTTGATTTTGGTCATCTTTGACATGGAACGTAGCCAACCGAGGCTCTCCCACTATATTACTTTTTAAATCCAAGTACTCTTTCTTGGGAAGAATATATTCTGCACTATTATTGATGAAGGAGCCTTGACTTGTGGTATGTTTATATCGTGTTGGTGTGCGATAGGCTCCTTTGAGCTTGTCTAGTCTTCCATGACGTTAAAAGAAATTGACAGTCAAAATTTTACACCTTGTGTAATCCTAGCTACCTTATCGATCGAACTAGGGGGGGGAATTATTAATGTCAACATTAAAGTGATTGATGCTCCCTTAGACTATAATCTATTTCTTGGGCATAATTGGTTTTATGCCATGAAGGCAGTAGTATCGTCAATATTTTGACTACTTTGATTTCCCCACCAAGGGAATATAGCCACTATATACCAACTTGCTTATTGCCCACCATATATGCACCTCAATCCCAGCAGTAACGTTCCATTTGTTGGCGATTCCATGAAAGCTTATGATAGTGTGGGTGTTGGTTTTTTTAAGGATTCATCATTGATGGGTTCCTTCCCATTTCGAGTGCCTAATAAATCCAAAATGGAAGCTCCTATTTCTATGATCACTTCCATGATTAAAAATTCCCTTGGTTCGTTTGATCCTTGGGTTGTACTTGAACCTATGGAAGTTAATTACTTTTGATATTATATGCCCTTAGTAGTGGTAGAGGATTCTTACCAAGCGATCCAATTGGATCTTATCGACCTTGATCCTGATCTTCACCCATTTTTTGATCTCGATATTGATTCAGATCCTCACCCAGCTGTTGATCTTGACCCTGATCTTGATCCTCACCTAGTTATCGATCCCAATCCTGATTTAGATCCTCGCCTAGTTGTAGATACTAATCCCTTTCCCTTTTGGGACGATTCTTCACCTATTTCACATGACTTTTTCATCAACGATTTCTTACCTTTGGATGAGGCCCTTATGGAATTCATGGCTACTCATGAACATCCTTGGGAAGAGAAGTACCACAGTGCATCTCTTCTTCCCAATGAGTAAAAGGTGGGGAATGTTATTCACGCCCTCATTTCAACTACATAACCTTTATGGCACCATCCCTACAAAGTTAAATGTGTGCTACATCAAGGGGCATATGAGTTAGCCGATTACGATGGTGAACCTGTGGCGGGGCTCCATAATAGGCCTTACTTGTGTAAGTACTTTGCATAAGCCAAAGTGCCTTTAAGTACTTTGTATTTTCTGTAACATAGTGTGGTGTGGTGTGCATTTTCCTATTTTTTGTGTATGCTATGTCTCAGTCCATTACAAAACATTAAAAACCCAAAAATATTTAAAAACTTTAAAATCCAAAAACATTTCATAGGTGCATTTTTTCCTATTTTTATCTTTTTGGGATATTGACATGTGTTTTGGAGATAGATTTGTCTATTTATTCAGAATTTCATGAATTATACATATATAGGAGTTTTTGGTGACATCCACTTATGGTACGTAATTTATATCCATGGCATATATGAATATGATTTTTACCCTTGCACATTGCATTTTATATATCCATCATTATTCCCATCATTTTGACATAGGGTCTGTCCCAACAAGCTGCGCCATTAGCCACTCCATTTGTAAATTTGTCGTAACCCATGTGGTAGTGCCTTCCCCTCATGGGTTCCCTAGAGTAGCACCTATATTATTATTTGGTTCCCATGTTGCTTTTATGGTAAGATAGAGAGCGCCTTTAGTCCATGAATCCAAGATGATTGAGCCTCATTTCCCTCTCTCATCATTATTATTCTGTCCCTCCCATGGGGTTCCCACTTTTTTATTGCTCATATAATCAAGTCTGCTTGGTCACTTATGTCTTGTTTCCCTCTTCTTTCTTCGCCCATTATGCTTATTCTATTGCAGTTGCACTCGCTAGCCCAATGCCTCACTTTGCTTCCTATTGCACACTCCTACCTAAGGAGAGAACTATTGCTATGATTGCTCCCCTTTTTCTCATGATTCCATGTTTGTGCTATGTATCACCTAGTTGGTTCTGCGTGAAAAGGAACCTCTTGACACCCACTAGTACCACTCGTTATTTCTCGTTGAGTATCCTTTTATACTTTTTTAGGCTTGTTAAAATTATATGAAAAATGATCTCCATGGAGCACTTTTCTATATCTTATTTCCGCTCTCTAAACCAAAGAAGAATTTGAGTTTACATTTTAGAGATCGTTAAACTTCCATAGAAAAGGTATATATGAAGTTTTCTTTAATTTTTTCGTACTCCTTAAAATTGAAAACACCATGTGAAGATAACATATTGAGCACTCTTCTATCCTTTCTTAGAGCTCGTTAAAAAATGAAGAAGACTTCAAGTTTACTTTTTTGGGCTCGTTAAACTTTTACAAAAAAGAACTTATTGAGCATACTTCTATCTCTTTTTTGAGCTCATTAAAAATGAAGAAGGTACTTAAAAAGAGAAAAAAGGGGGGAAATTATATTTTCTATCTTAAGAAGTGGAAATAGTCCAGTACATCATCCTTGAACATGGCACCTATTTGTGTCTTTGTATTATAGTTGGTTTATTTGCATACCTCATATCATTACCATTTTCCCAAGTCATTGTACTTCTCTAATTGATTACTCTTCCAATCACTATGGAGGGTGATTTAATGCTTTATGCGTCGTTGTACTATGGTCTATATGGTGTTCTTGAGTCTATGCTTCCTAGTCACTAGTTTTCATGCTATATGTTCAAGGGAATACCAACTTGAGTTAGCCATTCTGGAGTCCCATTGACTTTGTGTGTCATCCATCCCTATGTCAGTTTGTTGTACCTTGTGATATTTTATATCTTTATCACATTTATCAATGTTTGTTTCACGTCGATTAATGGGGGATACATTAAGGACCTCCTTCGATGGATTCCTTACTATCAACGGAAACTCTTTATCTAGGAAATGAATCTAGAAACCATAGTAACCTAGAGATTGCAGACATCAGTGGCAATTGTTCCTTGCATTCGAAAAGGGGTAAACATAATTAAATCCTACTAGAGAAATCGATCTATGAATGTTTGTCCTCAGCTCATCTATTCACACTCGTTGGAATGTACTAGGTGCCTTGGGATCCATTATCATTATCGGTGGAATCCCTCATGTATGTTAACGATAAACATCATTGACTAGTAATTAGACGGATTCTCACATGTTCGACGCCATTACATCTATTCGCATGTTGTAGAATCACACCATCAGGGTTTGAGATGAAGACCTTGGGTTTAGGGGTCGAATCACTCAACCTTGTTTCCCCTCCCAAGCTAGGTTAGAGTTCATATCACCAGTTATGACTATGTATGAGGACCATCAGAGCACTATCATTATTGTTATTTGTCCTCTTGATTGTATATTACGACATAGATACACATTATATTTTCTCATAGCTATGATCCTTTTTTTGACATGGATCCACTATGTATTTTTTGTGGCCATGATCTTGCACATTATTCATGGGTCTACAATGTACTTTCTTGGCATCGATACCTTATACTTCTGTTACCGAGCATGAGTATGCCTTCCTCATGGATGATATATTCATACTTGGTTGATTATTGATGACAGGTCCTCTCCAGTTCCTTGCTTCCATTTCCTTACCTTAACATATTGCCATTATAAAGTGTTTCAAACATCAGTTTCTCTTATGACCTCACACTTTAGGGGGGATATGTTATAGCCTTATTTTCCACCCTATGAGCTCCTTAGAGACATTACCTATCTACTAAGCTAAAAGCACTTCATTATACCTTTCTCTGGCCTATTTTTGGCCACCATCACCCCTTGCATGCCTATAGGGGGGCAATGGCCACATTGCCATCACTCCTTGGATGCATATTAGGGGGTGACACCATCACTCCTTACACCTCTATAGGTGTCAATGGTATTCCCTTGCATAGTTTTTGAATGAGTTTCAAAAGGATCATGACTATGATTAGATTCCACCTCACTTTGGCATAGGAACTCACAGACCAACTTGATTCCATGTGTACTTTGGAGTCTACATTCATCCTCCATTCATTCACCATCCACCTATATATTGAGGCCATTCCATGAGAAAAGGGAAACTATTTGCTTAATATTGTTATGATGTTGGAATCCCTAGTATATCCTACATCCATTGTGATCAAGTCCCCAGTCTTGGACTTTCGAGTCATAAGAAATCAAGTCTTTTCAAGGTCATTCAATGAATCATTGTCCCACAAATCTACTAATCATTTATAAAGGTATCATGTTGACATCTTCAAAGCCTCACAATTGTCCTTAATAAGATGCCCTTAATTATAACTCGAAAACGATTGCTTACATTGAATGGGGTTGAACTCCTACAATATTATTGTCTAAGCATAATCCTTGGCATATTACAAATAAATAGATATTCCACAGAAAAATGGTAGAAAAGTGAAATCTAAAAGATCACAGAGCACTTCAATGGTGAGGTATATATCTATATAAAGGAAGTACACATTGGATTTCCATAAAATCTGTTATTTCCATTTCAATCAAACATCCATATTTTTCAACACCAACAAGAGAAGGTTATATGTTATAGTAAATAATGACCGGTGTGAAATTAACTCCTAGTAATAATCTCCAAGCATAAATGACTTCAAATTTATATCATTCCCAACACCTAAGAAGAAACAAAAGAAGCATCACAAACCCTATTCGAAATGCAAGAATGTTTATAATTGAATCATACATGTAGGATCTTTTGTGCATGAATAGTAAGAGTCTAATATTGATGCAATGTGATTGAAAAACCCAACGATGGAAAATCCCTATGACTTGAAGAAACCAATGACATGAAATTTCCAAGATGGAAGTCATCCGTTGATCCTCTAGGTCTCTCAAAATCAATACAACACCTAACTTGATTAATTTCAACCTCTGTGAAATTGAATTTGTACACCAAACATTTTAATTTGCTCGAAAACTTAAAGAAAGCACTAGCTTTGTTCATTAAATTTTGACAGAGTTGCCAAAGTTTAAATTGAAAGGGAGTTGCATTAAAATCCATAACCACTAGTTTGAAAACCATGTCAGAAGAGGGCCTTAACGAAATAACTTATGGTCGAAGAAATATTACAAAAACTTATTCTATCATATGAACACTTTAAATAAATACATTATCATAGAGATCTAAACTATCATACCGAATTTATTGTTCTTGTTACAATTAATTGCATTGGAGCTGGTCTTAATGATACAGATTAAGTAACAATAATATTACAAATATTCAAATTAAACATTTTATATTAGACAAGTCCTCAACATTTACAGTATAGTCCTCATTACCAAAGAATGAAACTATCCATGCAAGTAGAATTTTAGATTGTCTTCAAGGGAGTATGCGCAAAAGCTTTTAAACTAGCCAAAAACCACAATACAAGAAGAAATTTGTGATCATAAAACCAACTTACTACCACAAGCAACATAACACTACATAGATATTACTCTAAAATATTTCATCAATTTAATGAATTTCTTATCCAATGAAAAATAGAGAAATCAAAGGAATTGACCAATTGAAATGAGGAATTTTTAGAGAAATTAAAAATATACTTATCTCCTTCGAAATATAGATACCAACAATCAACTAAGACAAAGAGATTTCCACCCAACCATAGGCATTCTGCTTTAGATTCCACCTCTAGCAAGGCCATGGTACCAATATGATGAAGAGCATGATACATAATTCCTAGGACAATATCTCCATCTCAAAGAAAAACTAGGAAAATAATTTACCAAGTATACTATTGCTGAAATTTTAAGTTGGACCAATTGTTTATTTCCCACAATACCTACCTATACAACACAAGGACAAGTTCTCCCTTCTCTACTCAACAATTCCTCAACCTCTAGTGCTCTTTAGTATGACATATAAAGGATTTATATAATTGTCCAATCACTACCAACATAGCTTTTTTCTTAGTTCTTGTCTCCTTCCAAGGTTCCGATGGATTTCTTTCATGGTTGTTATGTTCCTTAGTATCACAACCTCTTCTTTCAAGGTTAAACTCTCATTTTCTCTTATCTACACCTATAAAAAAACTCACTCTCTCCTCCAATTAGAATTCCCCCTTATTTGTACGAATGAAAGATGGAAGGAGAGTCTTAATCCAACTTTTTTTTTTTAATAATAATGCAGAGGAGATAAATTTCTTAGCCCATAGGAAGTGGCTGCCTAGATTTAGGATATGATTGAGTGACCCACTGTTTTTTATTTCAATTTAAACTATAGGTTAGGCTCAACATCAAAAAAGAGTGAAGGGTTCGATAATGGCAAGGTGGATAAGGAATATTAACATTCTGTTAGACCCCCTTACCTTTCCCCTCTTGTGGTATCATAGCCCTTTTAGGCGCTCATGCTTAGTTAGTCTTGGTTCTTTTATTAATAACAAAATATACACGTTTTTAATTATTTACAATTACCATACTAACTCTACTTCATGGCATAATAAAACATAAAAAAAGAGAATGTCTATGCTAAACATCTAAAACATATATAATACCAAATGTGTATCATTACAAGGATTGAGATTGGGACATTACAAATATATGTACATTTTTGTCAAAAATATTTTGTATCTTGGATTTTAGAGAAGCGAGCATAGAGTATCCAATTGATAAATTCAACATCAATGTCCTCTAAAGAGGTGCTACCTCTTTTCTCTTGTATCATTTTCTCTAGTCGTTCTATCTTAGCTTTGATGTGTTGTGGAAACCTCCTATGGTATCTCAGGGTTTCTTTCCTTATCTCCAATTCGACCTCGGTAGGCTTGTTGGATGAGTTGCCCTTGTTGGAGTTCCTATAATTTATGGTCCTTCCTCTTTTGATAGGTCTGAATTCCTTTCCATCTCCCATTTTTATTTTCCTTTGTCCTATATGTCCCCCCTTTCCTAGAAATTGAGTTAGAGGATGATCGTTTTCACTTGTGTCCAAGACCCCTACTTCCCTCTTCTCATCATAACCTGAATAATTTATGATTGTTATACTTCCTAGACCATAAAGCACAAAATATGTCCACAACCCTACAATTGTAACTGACAAAGCCTCGATTTGACAACAAATGGGTGAGATAATAAGGAGAACTATCATAAAAACCAGAAAAACAACTAACCTCGTTCATAGGATTGGTTGAAGTATCCAGAAGCATAAGCATACTAACCAAATCATGGAAACAAAAAACAATCTTGTCCCGCTTCCATGTTTCATGATATCCCTATGAAATCGTGTGAAAATGGACTGCTAAATGTAATCTAACCCTTACCCAAATATAGCCATCATTCGTTGAGGAAGTGGAATTAATGGAAGGTTCCTTGAAGGACTAAGGGGGTAGGTTGATGTAATCATCATCGTCCTCCCCCCTTCCTCAATGTGCCATCATGAGTCATCATGAGTGCCAAAAAGTGTAATTTACCAACTAAAACGACATGTATCAAGCTTACCTCTCCTCTCTTCCCTTACACTCAATTCAAGATTCCCTATATTAATGTATCACTTGCTTCACTCTTTTACAATTTAATAATTCAAATAACTTAAAAATATATATTCTATAATATACACACTATTTAGATGGTCACTTACTCTATACTTTTCCAATCTATTACATTCAACATGTTATATTAATTTTTCTATGCATCACTTATTCTACTATTTCCCAATTATTAAATTCAGTTAGTTTAAATGCATAAATTCTATAATATGTTCACCTTTTGATTGCTATCATCTTTAAAATAAAATTTTAAAACAGGATGTACCAACTTTCAAAAAGCTATTTCAATACATATATTCAATGTATTAAAATATGGGTTACAAATCCCATCTTAAAAAAAAACTTTTTTTTAAAATAAGATGTACCAACTTTCTAAAAGCTATTTCAATATACTCATGTGGGTTACAACTTCTATCCTTAAAAAGTGAAGATTGTAATAACTTTTAAAAAAACTAATACATTCAATGTATTAAAATGTGAGTTGCAACTTCCATCCTGAAAAGAACTTTTTAAAACACGATGTACCAATTTTGCTAAACACTACTTCAATACATTCAATGTATTAAAATATAGGTTGCAACTTGGAAATTTGTGCTGACCTTCTGATCTCCTCTTGTAAGAAAAACAAATTGAACGGTTTACTCATTAAGTTTATGCTGAGGAGTTAGACGATAACATCTAGTTTAGAAATTTAGTCAGCAATTTAAACCTTCCACATTGACACGAATGGAAACAATTATACAGCACAATAACGATCTTTTAACATAGATAAAAAGCAGGACTCTAACGGGAACCAATTTCAAGAAACTACTAGAACTTCCAAATCTCTTCATAACTCGCGGCGAAGAAAATTCATTCATTTAGCCATTAAATCTATCTGCGGCGAGTAGAGCTTCATTCAACTTTCCAAAGGTATTGTCTATTTTTATTTGTAACGTCCAACAAAAAATTTCAGCAGATTACAAGCCTTCTGTTTTTACGGTTTCCGTGCTCTCTTTCTCTTTTTGCATCTAAAGAGAACCAATTTCAAGAAACTGCTATAACTTCCAAATCTCTTCATAACTCCAGGCGAAGAAAATTCATTCATCTTGTCATTAATTCTGCGGCGAGTAGAAACTTAATTTAACTTTTCAAAGGGATTGCCTGTTTCATTTGTAATGTTCAACAAACTTTTCAGCAGATTACAAGCGTTCTGTTATTACAGTTTCTGTCTCTTTCTCTCTTTGCATGGTCCTTCAACAATGGTGCAGTTGTCTGAGTTCTTTTTTTTTTTTCAAATTAAGGGCTAAGGATTTCAGTTATGTTATGAGGCAGGGAGGGAAAGAAAATGGGAGAAGAGCACCTATCAGTACCTGCAACATATAAGTACAAGAAGGGAGAGGCATACATTCCGGGTGTCATAACTATGGTATTTTACATTTCTTTTTCCTCCAAATCGCCGTTCTTTCTGCCAAAAATGTATAAGGTATTCAGCCAGTAAATTTTTAGGATCAGTGGTATTCCATATATTCTGGGGTTTTTAAATTATTTTTCTGTCCATGTTTTGGTGTCGGATTCTGTTTGCTAGTGCAGTTATTTATATCTCCTGGGAATGGAAACGTTGTTAATTTTTGTATGGGTATCATAACTCCATACGGGCAGCATGTAAACATGCAACTCGGTTTTGCGTTTGTATACCAATGGCTTGAATGATTTGATACCTCTAAAAACAACCCTTTGCTAAGCACGAACAAAATTTTCTCAATTGCAGATGCCTTTCAAAGTACATTTTAATGCACACCAATTTCATAACACTGAAAATTCACATATGAATGTTTTGTCTCTTACATGTTACTTAATGCTTTTAGAGTATTTTTTGGGCACTCTATTTCAGGGAGGGTTGTTTTATAATATTTATGTTTTTGCCCTTGAAGGGGGGATTTTTAAGACCAACATATGAAGGACAATTGACTGACTTTAACGAAAACAATGTAGCTCATGCGTTTGATTAGTTTACCTTCTTATAATTCATCCATTTTAGAGAGGAATATATTGCACCAGCTCATGAACATTGTTTAATTATAAATTCATTTCACACATCTATACCATTACTCTAGTAATATAGTGTAGTAGAGAGAAAAGAAGTTTAATTATAAATTCATTTCACACATCTATACCATTACTCTAGTAATATAGTGTAGTAGAGAGAAAAGAGACTATGGGTTAAATTTAGAAATGATACTGATTCTTATTGCAACCGCAACTGCCCAAGACTTTATGATTTAATCATTTGTTGAGATACATACACGCACAATGTTGGTATCCTTCTTATGGTATCTTCCAAAAGTGAACAATTTTTAGTTGAACTAGGGTATTGAAAATATTATCAAGTTTTACGCAATGTTGCTATAAGAATTGCTATCCTTCTTATGGTATCTTCGAAAAGTGAACAATTTTTAGGTAAACCAGTGTCATGAAAGTTTCCCCAAGGAGTCGTGAAAGTTGTCTTAATCCGATCTTCCTTCTTAACCAACAGTTGATTATATCTCAAGAACTTGTCTAACGTGGACAACATACTAGCTCTTGTAATGCTTTGCACTAGGTTTTCCATATAAGGGAGAGGATAATTATCTTTCAATGAATCTTGATTTAAATTCTTGAAATCAACACAAATCCTTATCTCTTCGTTTTTTTTTCGAACTATAATCGGATTTGAAATACAAGTGGTATGTCTTGCAGGGTTGATGATCCCAGCAACTAGCATTTTAGCTAACTCCTTTTTAAATAAAGGGGCAAGCTTAGGGTTAATGTTGTGCAACTTCTACTTGTAAGGCTTGGTTCCTTCCTTAAGGGGAATCATGTGTTGAATGACATATTCTCTCTAAATTTTGAGATCATCATATGTCCAAGCAAAGACGTCCTTATATTCTTGGATCAGACTTTCAATAGCTCTCTTTTCATCCTTAGACGAATTCTGCCCAATCTTGATTATATCGAGCTAGAAGTTGAGCCAATATTTATTTCCAAAACTTCATCTACAACATCAATGTGCTTACCCTTGTATTCATCATGCCTATTAAGTTTCTTTTCTAAAGGGGCAAAAACCTGTAAATTTTTGGCATAAGGAATGTCTTGGTTTTACATGTCATCTTGCCAATTGACAATATTTCCTTCATACTCTCCCATATCTTTTAGGAAATGAATAATTTAAGCATCAAAACTTGCCAATTCTTCAAGTTATCTGGTTGTAAATTTCTTCCATTTTACTATTCTAGAGGGAAAGGTTCTCAAGAACTTCAAAAGTACTAGCAACAACAGCCAGGGCATTGACAAGAACGTTATTATTCCTATGGATTGCTTTTATAGGAAATGCATCAAACATTTCAATTGCATCCCAAACAACATTTTTGTACACTCGTAGTCTATCATTCTTTGTCAAAAATTCCTTCTTAATCAGATCTGAATCCCCTATAACACTTAACATTTGATTTTCATATCACGAGCGATTAGAAATGCTTCATATTCGACAATATTATTAATGCATTCAAACTCCAATCGAAAAGAGAGTTTTTATGTCACCTAATGGTGAAGTCAGCTATTCTAGCTCTAAAACCATGCCTAGACCTAGCCCCATCAAAATGCATTTTCCAGATTGGGTTGTCTACATGCTCATTTTGGCCTTCTTTTGCCCAGTCATTTGGAAACACCATGAAGTTGCCTACTTCATCATTCATGCATATGACCTCATTAAATGAATCTTTAGGATCTTCCACCTGATATTTCATTGTGGGCTCATTGTATAAATTAATATAGGATACATTTGGATACTTCTTACAAGGTTTGCTTCCCATTCTCTTAATAACAACATGCCCCATGCATCAGGTACATCAATTATGAACACATCCATAGTCATATACCAATGTCAGGATAGGCTGCCAAATCTACTTGCAGATTTTCAATAAGCCCACAGACTTTGATAGTTTTAGAATCCAAACCACACACATTCCTATAAGGATGAGAGGAACTTAACTCTAGCTAGTTCATGACTGTCAAGGGCATGGCATTGGTAGAGGCACCCGAGTCAAGCATACAATTGTATAAGCTCAACCCATTTATTTGTAGTGGTATAAAGAAAGGTGGGAAACCATCTCGTTCTCTTTCCTCCATACTTTGAAGCATAATCGGGGGGTCCTTTTCAAGCTCTTTTTTTGGGGGCTTTGGGACAGGAAGGATCTATCCCAAAGAATTTGGTATCCCTCTTGTGCATTTAAGGGACTCGCATCAGTTTCTTGAGAGGAACAGTGACAATGATTTTTACAAGGAAACCTGCGATATCAATGTTCATGTGATTGGTGTTCTCAGATGGAATTACCATATCATCATTTCCAAAATATTCGATGATTGCCTTGTTTATTGAAGGTATCTTCTTTAATTCACCAAGAGGAATGGGTATGTTGTTTTGGATAATTTTTCCAAGATGTCAATGTCAAACTCACAATTTGTCATGTATTTAGAATGATTAGTAGGTTGACTTTTAGTAATGGGTTTTGCTTTAATCATTCTTATATTTACTACTTTAGAGGATTCAATTTTTTGGAACTTCCTAGGCCCACTTTTGGTATTAGTGTAAATAGGCTCATTATCATAGCTAGGAATAATCCTAGGTTGTGGAGAATCTTCATCATACCTTTGAAGAATGCAAACTAAATCCTTTAGCACTTGAGAATAAAGTTTCCAAAATTCTTCCATTGTGTTTCAGAACAAGAAATTCAATTTTCTAAATAAACTCCTCAAGGTGTAGTTATGTTGGGATCATTCACCAATGGAGTTGTACTGTGGAGTCGCCCAGGTGAAGGAATGAAAAACTTCACAAAAATGGTTGTCAAAAATACTTGGGAACTCATTGCTCCTTGACAACGGTGCCAAAAATGTTGTCACACAATTTAGCATCCTTGGGATTGCAAGGATAAATTGATTGCTAACTTGGTGGAACCTAGGACAATGCCCCTAAGTGTCACACAGGTAAGGTCCTCTGTCTTTAGGTTTCCTAGATCCACCAAAGTAGACTTGGACTAACCACGGGAGGTGGCCCTAGTGAATCTTTTTTGGGTACTTGCCAGTGAAGACCAACTTTCTCACAGTACTTACTAGATCAATTTCTATGAATAAGGTTCCATAGAGAATTAGCAAAAGGTGTAAAATGTGGCACCCTGTGGGGAAATGTGGAGGATTTTGAACTTAATGATTGAGATGGCCCCTAAGCAAGGAGAAATGAATAAGTAGGAGATGTGGAAACAGGGTACAAGCTACTCACAAATTCACAATGATAGTAACACAATAAATGACCAGGCTTCAACAAAGGAATGGTTGTCTCAAGAGTTTATTTAGTGTAGATTTGAGTTTTGTGTACAACTGAGTTAAGAGTGCCTAGGAAATTAAGTATATGTGTCACTATTGGTTTTAAGTGCTAAGTATTAAAGGTTTCCAGTGCCTATTTAAGTTCAATTTTTTATTATAAATGAGTTTAAGGCCTAAATATGAAATTTGTGAGTGAAAATTGAGTGTTGGAATGAGTTAAGAAAAGTCTCAACACAAATATAGCTTGTTGGTTTTAATAGATCAG
This sequence comes from Larix kaempferi, assembly GCA_027924585.1. Lineage (NCBI taxonomy): Eukaryota > Viridiplantae > Streptophyta > Pinopsida > Pinales > Pinaceae > Larix > Larix kaempferi. The sequence goes on from BSBM01000299.1 coordinate 23,829,758, forward strand.
ATTCAGAAATTAAATTAGAGTAAATAAATGAAGTGCACTAAACTCAAATAAACACTTACTAAGTTAAATTATTATGCAAGAGAGATTTTCCAATTCCTTTGTCCTAGGGTTTTCAATGGATTTATTTTAAATTTGCATGTATTCCCTAGGATGCATATTACATTCAACCAGTAAATGCAAATTTGTTTCTAGTGCCCAAAAACTATGAAGAGAAATGTGTTTTTCAGAATGGAGATAGAGAACATGGTACAAGAGAAATATGATCGATGCCTTGTAGTTGGGTAGGGGAGTCGATTCACACTTCCTAGCGATTGAAATGTAAATGGCGGTTGAGCTTGGTGAGGGAGTTGAGCAATCTATCAAGTTAATCCAAGTGAGGCGCTCCTTTAGATCCGAACTTTCTTTGAACTCGCAAGCCAAGAAAGAGTATTAGTGGAAGGAAGTTAAAAAATGAAATTATAAACCCTGCAAAAAAAGCCAACAAACAAATTAGATCTAGATGCATGAATAGTAAGAGAAAACACCAACAATCAAGAAGCAAAACATGCAGTAAATTTTCCAAGTGAAATTTCTCACCAAACCCTCAAGGTGACTTAGGTAATTGAAGAGAATTGATTCATACAGTAATAAATTTAAGCTATTTTACCTTATATTAGATCCATTACCATTTGCCAATCAAAAGAGGAAAACAAGAGCCAAAATCCATCTTCTCACAACATAAGGATCACTATAAACAATTTTCAGAAATAAGTAATCAAATGTATTAATGTAGCACATTGTCTCCTTTACAAAATGAGGCTCAATATCTTTTTAAAGATGAAGAGAGACAAAAATCCCTAATGCTAAATAGATGGAGGGATGAGATTCATTTGAGTCTCACCCTGTACATCAATGGTTGAGATTAAAACGTTACATTTGCTAGATTTTTAATGATGTAGCAGTATAATTTTCATCTCTTTCAATTATATCATAAGAATACACAAAAACACAAGAGACATAATAGTTTACCCTGGGAAAACCCAAACTCGAGAAAAACCCAACAATCCTTTCTTATTCAGAGATTCAATACAAAATACAAGTACATCCAAATATAAAAGTGATCTTGAACAAGATAGATCACAAACAAAGAAGATACAAAAGAGCCCTAGAAATTAGTCTTCTACAACCTAGAGCGAACTTCTTCTTGCTTCTTGTCTTCTTCATTTGTCCTCCTAGAGAAGTGCACACCACTTGAGAGAGAGAGATGAATTTTTTTTGTTGCATTAATGAAGTGCGAAAGCACTTTATTTATATTCCTTTTTTCACTAGAAGTTTCCTCAATTAGGTCGACTTTTATTTATTTACTTTTTATTTCAAGCCAACTTGTCTTTTTATCTTCTAAGGTTATTTTACCCATTTTATTGGGTTGATTGTGCTCTTCATTTCTTCCACTTTATTTAGGATTTCTTAAGAATATATTTTGATGCTACATAAACATCAACAACATTAACGTTTACATGCTGGAAAATTGTTCCTCTTGGAGAGGGGTGCATTTGTCCATTTGGACACATGTGAAATAAAAAAATGCTGAAATAATACATGAAAGTCTTAGATGGATGTTTCTAGGCCTCCATACTGATTTATTGGTTGATTTTGATGACCTGAATCCAAAAGAATGAGCTGGAATTAAACAAATGCACCCATTAGGAGAGAAGTGTGCCCCTTTGAAGATGACTTGTTAGATGGGCCCAAAGACATGTGATTTTTTCCAAGTGAATGATGATTTATCATTGTAATCACTTTTGAAGAAGGCCCACTTAATTATTTGTTCAAGAACATTCCTTGACTCCACTTAAATTTGACTTAACATTCCTTGATTCCACTTAAATTTGACTTAGGAATTTTTTGAATCAGACTTTAGGAATTCTATTTAATAATCACTTATTAGTTGGATCTTGATCAATACATGAGCAAAACACTTGCAAGTTGCCTTCGATGAAGTCCATGATGTTTCAATAACCAATATCAATCCATACCATGCCAAAAACTGATTTGAATTGTTCATTTTTCTTATTGTTTCAAATTATTAAATTAGGAGTTAGGCTTTTTTAATTGAAAACTTCGGCAAATCCATCAATTAAAGTCTATTAGTCCATCAGTTGAAAAACACATTTGGAAGGATTAAATTAGCTACCAAAGGATGAAATATGATGAGATATGACCACACATTGTTGATTGGTCTTGTTGATCAAGTCAAAATCTCTTTTGATCAAGTCAAAATGGGGAAAAAGTCAACTTTGGTCAAAGTTGGAGAAACTTGTCCAATGAATGAATGCACCTTTCCAATGACTTTGGGAGGATAAAATAACATGTCAAATGGTTTATATTTATGATATGCTAGCGCTATAATACTTATAAACTTTAGTGATTCATTTGAAACATTGCATAGCTTCAAGCATAAAAAATATCACATAAGTTTGTACACAAAGCACGAGATTAATGTTTTATAAACATGTCACCATTTCAACAACATCAAGAGCATTACAAAAACCATTTCTCCTTTGGGTGAATTGGGTGGAAAAATCAACAAGGTTGGTCAAGTGGAAGATTGGTCAAAGGTGATTAATTGACCCAAGATAATGGGACAAGGGAAACTTTGTCACATGCACCAATTAAGCAAACACTAGGGAGTGTGTCTCACAAATGGTTGATGTGTAAGGAGGTACTACTCCTTTGTAACTTAGCAAGCCCCCCTTGCTTATTTTCTTTGCTTTTTGTTACTTTATTTCTCTTTCATTTTGGATTTTTTTCTCTTTTTGCACTTTCTTTACTCTTTTCTTTCTTTTGCTCTTTTCTTTTCTTTTCTCATTTTGGAGTTTTTCTCTTTTTGCACTTTCCTTTTTCTTTTCTTTCTTTTGCTCTTTTCTTTTCTTTTCTCATTTATTGTGGCAACTCCATCGGGCTTGTGATCATCTGTAGGCCCGATGGAGTTGCCACAGTAATACTTGTTTAGAGGAAATAGACTGTACCTCTTAATTCAAGGAGTACCTACCCTCCCAACCACTAACCAATTTCAAAGATATAGGGAGACATGTTTCAGGTCTAGGGAGAGTATTGCTCCATGGCAATTTTCTTTGCTTGATAGGTAGTTAACCCCAAGGATTTACAAGGAACCCTCTTGAATCGTCACAAGATCATTGTAACACAAACAAAATCAAAACATCAGGGAAAATAGGAAGACCTTCATGGTGAAGTGGTAACAGAGTGGAGGTCAAGAGTCAATCTGTCAAGTCTTTGATCAATGGGATTTAGTCACTAGGGTGGAGTGATATGGATATAGATAAGTCATAGGTGGAGCCAAACGAGATTTATGGTCCTTGTAAGGATCAAGAGATGTTAGTCAATGACATGTGCATAAAACAGAAACCAATTCTAAGTACTAGCCTATATAACATTTCTACTAACCATGCTTATTAGAATCAACTATTGTAATAAGGTGAGCAACATCTAATAAATCATAAATAAAAACCATAAATCCATAACAACATATCTTCAAGGCATAAAATTGACAATATAATATAATGACATGGCATCATCCAGGGAAAAATATGGAAACCATTGATATAGCATCTCAACGTAACGTGACATCTCTTCTTTGACAACTGAATCTCAACCATGAACTGAGAAGCAAAAAATGGGAGTAAAATTCCCCATATACAATCTCGTATAACAGTTACAAGTGCCATGATTATTGTGCTTATATGATACATTGGTTTGATACTGTTAAGTAACTTTATTCTTTCTTATGTGCCATATCTTACCTTTTTTTAGTCATTTGAATCTCATCCTTGAATCATTAGTTGGAGTGTCTTGAAAACTTTGATCCTACGCCTTTAGCTAGGCACCTCTTCCTCAGAAAAAAGCTAGATAAGTATCCTAGGTTGCTAAATCCTTTATAGATAGCCTTAGAAAAAGTTTAACTAGGGTCTCTCCCTTGGTTGGTCTAGGCTTGTTCACTATTAAGTGTAAGATAACTAAAAGGGAGCTTCCTCCTTTAGTGACATGTTGGGGGAAGTTCCATAGTTGTGTCAGGTTAGTGACTGATTCCTTTCCAATCAATTGGACTCTAGGTTGTGCATAAAGAAACCTCACACATGTATTTAATGATTGAATTTGACAAGTCAAAGAAAGTAAATGGCTCATTCCAGTGACATGGAAGAAAATGAATGAGTCCTAAGGTTGACACTTGGAAAAATATGATTTACTCTCCCATAGGCCCTCTTTCCTCTTCCCCTCTAGTGCTCTTTACACAACTATCTTGGACCATTTTGTTGTTTTTGAACATAGATATTTACATAGTTGTACATCACTGTGCTAACCCAACCACATGGCCCATATAGAAATATTTGCATCATACATGTCTATCCATTCACTAGTGAAGCCTTGGCCTTGAGCTCCGCATTAGGAATTTATCCTAGCATATTTACATCATATTACGTAATCTGATTTAATACATTTCAAGAGTCAAAATTGGTGTATTACATATCAACCAAGTCTAGGCTTGGTGAGAGTAGATTCACCAAGAAATGCTTTGTGTGATAAAGTGAAGACACTCAATCACATCTTTTGGACTGCCAGTTGCTTGCCTATGTTGGAGGTTTGTTCAGTAGAGATTTTTATATTTGTTTCAAGGAACCTTCAATTGGAGGGAAGCATTGATTGGAGACTCCAACTTATATGGCTTTTAGCTTTGTATATGGATTGCAACTTTGTACTCTCTTTGGAAATTGCAGTGCAAGTGTATTTATGAAGGAACTGTAAGTGTTGCCTTCGCTTTTCAAAAGTTGTGGTTGGACGATTTATGTATGTGTTACCCCTCACATTGTATGAGGGTAATCTAGTAGATGACTATGATGACTTCATTCAATTTTTGGATCCTAACACAACATAATTAGTTACACATGGCCTAGGGTCCCTTGGGGTGATTTTCATGTTATATTATTGTAAAGTATTGTTTAATGGGATATATATACTATATGGAATGGCCCCGTCCTTAAAAATGGTTGTTGCACTCCATTGAAACCAATGTTGTCAGACTCGGACTTGGCAAAGACTCTGCTGGCTTGGGACTCAGCCGACTTGGTGACTCGGATAAGACTCGATAAATAGAAAAAAACTCAAAACATAGTAAATTTTGTGTACAAAATAATATACTAATGACATTTCTAATCCATATAAGTTATAAAACCACATTCTATGTAGAAATTCATTGTATCATCTCATAAAATATGATAATACAACATTTGACACTCCATATTTATATGCACAATAGTGAATCGAAAGATGATTCCTTTAACAAATTAACATATAGTACCAAGTTCAACTACATAACTCAAAACATAAGTAAAAAATCAAAAACATAAGTAAAAAATCAAAATCAACAATGTCTTCAAGATCAATCTCAAGTCTCATACATGACTACGAGAAGTAGAATGCCTAGAATAGGGCCTAGAGGAGCTAGTGCCAACATCGCTAGACCAAAGACACAATTGTGATGTAGGTGTATTGGGTGTTTCCATTTCAAAATGGAAACACTAGAGGGATCCTTAGTCTCCTCATCAATCCAACTCAAATCATCCCCTGGAGATTTATACAGAAAGTACGGGTGCATGTAACTAAAATTGCATAGAGTGCAATCCATATCTATCCCAAAATACATGAACAAAGAGGCTCTAAATCGCCTCTAGAGTCCAAAAAACCTCAAAACTTCATGCTACAACAAATAACTACATATCATCAAAACCATTGCCTATATTAGGATCTTATTCATCAATAGCACCATGTTCCCCCAACTTCTAGGCTCTATCCCTTGCCTCTATCTCGAGTCTCAAAGTTGATTGTCCAAGGACATTAGTTGACACCCTACAATTTTGATGAAACCTCCTAATCCAAGCATTAAAAAAGGTAGAAAAAGCTTTGAGTGCCTAATAAGTAATTTTGCTTGAGTGAAGGGTACAGGTCATGACAAATGAGTTAAACAATCAACACCGAGGTACATAGAGGGGTTGATGTGCTTGATTAAATGCCAATCCCGTACCGTCATACATTATAGAATCCAGTGGAAATGTTGCAATCCTTAAAATCCTTAATATTGTTAAGTCTGTTGAATTTTGAATGGGATCTAAAATTCTACTTTTTGCATATGAAGTTTGATGAGGTTGGAACAACTCTCAAACATCCTGAAACAATTAATTGTTATGTTAAAAATTTAAGTAGAAGGATAGAAAATGAAAGATAAGGATATTGCCACTTTTACTTTAAGAATTTAACATTACCATCTCTGGCGAGTTTGGCGAGTCTCTGGCGAGTTTAGTGAGTCTCTGGTGAGTTTGGCCGAGTCTGGCCAGTGGCAAGTTTGCTAGCCAAGTCTCTGCCAAGTACTCGTTTCGCAACAGACTCGTGTAGACTTGCCAGACTCGACGAGTCTTTGGCGAGTCTGATAAAACTGATTGAAACCATTAACCCCTCAAACTAAGCTAGGAGCATCCCTTGGAGACATAGTCCCCTATTTGTTGGTTGTTAAAGACAAGATTCCTTGATTTATGGGATTTATGTTTGGAAATCCTTGATTTTTGGATCTTGGGGACATAATCAATTGATTTTGGGCCCTAAAATCCCTTTTTTTAGATTTTGGTTGGGGGTTTCCTCATTCTATGGGGGTGCACCTCTTGGAGACATAATCCCTTGATTCAAGGGGATTCACCCCCCAATGTGGTTTGTCTCCTCTTAGAGGTGGCACACTCTTCTATGCATAAGCTCGACACTTAGCTAAGCTTTCTTAGAGGTGGGACACTCTCTCCATGCGTGTGCTTGACACTTGGATAGGCACCCATCTTGCTTCATGAGGCTATATAAGGAAAAGGTCTCTTCATTGTGAAACATGGTTGGAATTTTGGAGTTCCCTCTCTCTTGAACTTAACCCATAGATCCTATCTTGCAGCAGATTTTGTTTTAAGGATTCCCTTCTTCCTCATGTGTGGTGCACTTATCTTGCTTGGAGATTCATGGTTGTAATTTTATTGGTGCTTTTACATTATCATTTCTATGCTTCTACTTTGGGCCATTGGGAGAGATGTCAGCACCTAGAAAGATGTCTTAGGTTAATCTCTATTTCATTATTTTAGGCATATTTATTTATACAAGATTTATGTGTTGCATCTTTAACTTCATTTGGACTATGCAGCCATAACTTCATGCTTCTAAGTGATTAGCCCCCAAGGGTAGCAACCCCTATAGGGTGAGCACCTTCCGAATGTGGAAATCAAGTGGACCAGCCATGACATAATTAGGGGTATATAGCCCCAAATCAACACTCTATGCTTCAAATTGGCCTTTACATTAAAAATTTTAACCCCTCGCTTTGGTAGACTTGACTAGGAATGTTGCAGATACTCTGTGGCGTAACATGTTGGATGAAAAAGAGAGACTTTTATTGAGTTAACAACAAATACAAGGATAGATATAACCTGTGACTGCTGTGGCATTGTTCTGAAATCAACATTCGAATTCCTCCCCATGGGCCACAAAGGAGCAACTCGATCTCTTGATGCTTTGGTCAAAGCATAGGTCCAAGAGAAATATTTTTGGTTCTTTTTGATAAGATATAAAAAACAAAGACTACAAGAAACAAAGGGTTTCCGGATATGAGGGAACAACTTGCAGACTCGAAAAATAGGGCCTTGTGGTTTTTAGTAGAAGAAGAGCAGCATAATGATGCTATTAATGATTTCTTCTCCCCCTTTCTTCTTCCCCTTGGGCACTTTTATACTCTAAGCAAACAGTTGTAGTAGTTAGGGTAGTTATTTATTGGCAGCAGGAGGTTGGGAACTAGAAGAATCCATACAACTCATGCAACTTTTACCAACTTTTATATTTTTATGACCAAATAAATGACGACATGGGCTAGACACTGTTAGGGTGCATAGACACGGTATAGACATGGTTGAGGCGCGTCTTTGATGTAAAAATATTTTATTTACAAAATTTTAGGAGGAAATCAGTAAATCTAGTTCACAAAGGTAGTCTGCAAGTGGGGAAAGGACATGACCCAGGTCTATTAACTTTTAGCTTACCAGATCTTGGTTGCAGTTTTGATCTTTTATTTTATGCCTAGTAATTAATTCTACCCATGAATTCAAATTATTGGAAAGATAAATGCAAACACATTGATAAACAATAATGCACAGAGAAAACCGAACACGAGATGTACCCTGGAAAATTCAATCCATGGGGAAAATCAACAAACAGTTTGTCTTTATTGCAGATTTATTAAACAACACGTACAATACCAGGCTTCTAGATATGACACATCAGATCTTGGACTCTTGACTCTCCCTTGCTGCAATTGAGCCCAAATCCTCAACAATATGAACAAACTCTGTCTTGAATGAATCCCTCACTCCCAAGCCTTTGAGAGACTCCCTCTCTCGGATTTGATCACTCATTGATTCTTGACCAACACAATAGATATGGCTCACTCCTGCAACTATGGTATTATACAACTCTTCATAGAGTCTTTTATAACATTCACTTTATGTAAATACCATAGGACCTCCAATACCATGGGATAATAAATACCACCCAATACAATTGACCTTTTACATAAAGTATTACAAAATACACTTTTACAAAGATTGTCTAGAGAATTCCTTCTCAGACCACTTCTATGTGCTAGACACCCCCATGTAGAAGTACCTGTTCAAGCAACAAAATCTAACATTCCCTCTTAGCGAGGAAGGAACTTTTGGAGAAGCATCCACCTGGATCCATCAAATCCCTTGTTGTTGTAGTTGCTCCCTCTAAATTGGAAGCCTTCCTTGCTACATTTGCTACACCTTGATTTGACAATCTGTGGTCCTCATCCATTAGTGTCATCTCATACCAAGTAGGCTTGTTGAGAAGAGCCTCACGCTCTCTATATGACATTGATCTGGGCTCCAAATTCCCTCTGGAACCAACTACAAGCTGTCCCAAAAACCTATACAATGCACCCTCCTTGATACTAAGCCTCATCGCTGCATCCTAGGTTCTTGCTCTCCCATAGGAGCTGTTATCACACAACTTGTAGTTGTCTCTAAAGGTATCCTATCCAGGACGGTAGAGGTATAGACAACTAAAGAGGTGACCCAAGAGATGCCACGGTTCCCAATGCAAGATGGGTGTCATGTTAACCGAGGCGCTCTTCATTTTAGATCAAGCCTAAGCAAGACCAAGGGGGAGACCCTAGCTTAGCCAATGAAGGCTAGCGAACTCAATCTAGACCTCCTAGGGAAATGTGGTGATGAAAAGGTAGAAGATCAAGATGAGGTTAGATCTAGATCTAGAGTAGATAAGTGGGCCCAATGAGTTAGGTCTTGGTTGAAGAGGCTTAAGGAAAGATAAATATTCAACCAAGGAGAAATGAAGGCCACTTATGGGGTTAAAGTGATAGATCTAGATAGATTTAGTGCCCAAATAATAGATCCAAGTGGGGTCCTGTTATCACACCATAGTAGTAGGGCTACTATTCTTGTTGAGCAGATATCTGCACATTTCAGAGCTTTGCTTTTCCAGAGTTTGGCTATGATGAGCTTATATTTGAGATCACTCATGATCAGAGAAGTGTATTTTATTAGGCTTATGTTAGACCTTGTGCCAAGGTTGAGCCTTGAGAGTTCAGATTTGATGACCTATGTGACCCTTTATTTCATATAGTTTTAGTTCAGTGCCAAGTGATGTTATTGCAGCAGTGTTTCAAATGATTTTTGATGATTATTATTATGATGTGATATAACCTATGGACTCCTGATTATTGACTATGGATTATTATCTTGTTTCTTTAGTCATCTTCACAACATTAGCTTGTTATATGATTCATGATGTGGCAAACTTTGTAAAATGAAAATGAAATATCTTGATGATGTTATAATTTATAAAATGGACATATTACTTGCACACTTAGGTTTCTTGACAAAACCCACCGGTTTATTACCCTCCTATGAGCATAGATATGGTCTTCCTTGACATTCTTGTCTGCTAGCTTAGGCACCACATTCATTTGACTCCGTCCATCCATGACCTTCCCTATTTGGCTTTCACCTTTGACATACCTTTCTTGACCTTTTGATACTAAGGACTTCCCTATTACTACCTCTGTGTTGGATCGCATCCATGTTTGTTAGTGTCTTGGCTCTGAGTTGGTGACAGAACTTGCCTTTGGTGAGTTGGATTGTAGGCTTAAATCATTCTGGTTGGTTGTCCCAATGTTTGGCACTGGCAGAAGTCCCCCTAGTCACTTGAGATGTTGTTGGCTAAAACTGAAAGCTCATGCACTACTTGGAAATCTTTATAAATTCGCCCATGGAAACTGTAAACTCTAGAATTTGTTTCTAAACACACGTGCGTAAAGGGCAAGAGTATATAAAAGGTCCAAAAAGAAAATGTTACTTAAAAGTTATATATATTATTTTGACCTTGTATATGTATAAACATGCCCTGGATGCAAGCTGCAATTAGTTGTGCTTCTTAGCACATCTGAAATCTGAAGGGTTATGTAGGCTGAAAAGGCCCTGAAATGAAATGAATGATCTTAATGAACCTGGATCAACTTTATCTAGACATGATGCCGAAGTTGAATAAACACTATCTAAACAACTTATCCATTTGTGAGGCACAACCATTCCCCTTGTTATTTGCCCGACACAGAGTGTAGCTCCCCCTCTCCCCTTCCAAAGTATCTTCTGGTTGAGTTTAGTCAAGTCACCCCCTTTGCCCAGCCTTGCTCTTAGCCTTCATCCTTAGCTAGTAGTTAGGCCATGTCCAATGGGTGAGTCTGTCATTTAAGCTATTGTGCAAGTAAATATAAATAACAATGGATTATGCAAACATGATAAATGCCACTGAATGATGTTTATAATTTAAGTTATGCTGTGAGTATGATTGCAGGAACATGTCTTAGTCTATTGATATGATTTGTCCTTGGTTGTATCTTGACCTAGTCAAACTTCATTTGACTATGGTCATTCTTGAGATTCGTGATGATGTGGGCCATATATGATTATGGATGATGATTGATGGTCCCACATACTCTTATTGATGATACCATATGGTGGACATATGATTCAGATGGTGATTGATGCAGTTCCGCAGGTTTTATTATTATTCCAGATCATCAGATTATGCACTGTCCGGATATGGTGGACCTTGTTGTTGACCCCTCAGGTCAACCCATGGTGTATGAGTACACATTCTTAGTAGATTTGGGTATTCTGGATCCAATGAGACACTTATCATTCAGTTCCAGGCACTTCTGATAGTGATAGATATAGTTATCCACTTATGACCAATTTTGGGGCTGTTTTCCCAGCCTGTCCAGCAGGAACCATGAGAGGCCAAATCACCTAGGGCGCTGTACGCAAAGTTTTAAAAACCGGTCCGGTCCGAACCGGAACCGGTCGGTTTGACCGGTTAGCATAACATGAGCACCAAACCGGGGTTTAAACTGGACCGGGGGCCCGGTTTGGTATTGAACCGGCCCTAACCGGACCTAACCGGACCGGTTCAATACCAAACCGGCCTAGCCGGAACTAACCGGTCCGGTCCCGTAATAAACTGGCCGGCCAGCAGACAGTCACATCCGTAGGCCCAGAATCACGTTTTTTTGATTTAAAAAAAAAAAAACATAAAACCTAACCCTAATTCGCCCTCCAAAAGTCAATAAATAAGTGCCCAACCCCCACCTTCTCATTCACTCACGATTCAAGAGCTCATTGTCTCATTGCTGCAGTCAAGTAACAAGTTTGAGTGTGTTGAGAACTTGAGTGTTCAAGTTTTGGCAAGGAGTGAACTGTGAACTGTGAAGCCAGCTGACTGTGGACTGTGGAGGAGGCCGCTCAGCATCAAACTTCAATCATCTTCTTTCCTTCAATCCAGCTGCAGATTTCAACTTCAAAGTTCAAGGTATGCTTGTTGTTTTTTTGAATTTTGAGTATGTTTGCAATTTGTTGTTGGCAGTCACTGTTTTTTTTAATTTTGAGTATGCTGATTGTTGAAACTTGAGTGTGTTGTCCAAAATCCAAAGTCCAAACTCCAAGTTTCTATTTGAGACTTTGAGTATGCTTGCTGTTGCCTGTTAGCCTGTTTATGGCACTGTTTTTTTAAATTTGTATGCAAATGCACATTGCAAAGTGCAAACTCATAATTGTTTTTTTTTTAAATTTAAAATTTAAATCTGTTTTGCACATTTTCATTTTTTTTCCATTATTTTGCATTTGCAGAATCTATTTTCAAATTTCCCAATGGCTCTTAGAGTGAAAGATGCTGCATGGGTCCATGTTGAGTGTGTTGAGGGGGAAATTTTTTGCAAATATTGCCACAAACACATGGGTGGGGGGGGCATTCATAGGGTGAAGCAACACTTGGCTGGGATAAGAGGCCAAGTTCTCCCATGTGATGCACTGGATGATGTGATTGGGGAGATTAGAGTTGAGATATTAAATCAACTTAAAAAATATCAAGAAGAGAAGGCTAGGCATAAAGAAATAGAAGCTGAAATTGGGAGGAAGAGGGAACTTGCAAATGCTTCCAGGAGGGCATCTGGTTTACATGATTTTGAAGGCTCTTCCTCTGCCCCTTCTACCATTGCTAGGGACCCCTTCCAGTATGTTCCTCCCTCTCGTCAAAAGACCCAAAACATTGGAGAAAATTAGCCTAAAAAGAAGAAGACCCTTCAGCACTATTATTCTTCACATTCCCCCTCCTTTCCAAGTGGCAATTCTTCTCAATCTCAACCAACCCACATTCAGCGCACCTTAGATGAGCATTGGAAGAAGCAATGCTAGATGGTGGTATGATTCAGATATTCCCTTCAATGCTTCTCGCTCAGCTTATTATCAACCCATGTGGGATTCTTTTCTTGCAGCTGGTAAGGGATTCAAAGGCCCTAGTATGCATGAGTTGAGGGGATCACTTTTGCATAAGGAAGTTATGTCCATACATGAATACTTGGAGGGTTTTAAAGAGTCATGGGCCACTACGGGATGTACCATCATGTCAGATGGATGGACTGATATAAGGAACCGTACTATCATCAATTTCCTTGTCTCTTGCCCACAAGGAACCATGTTTTTGAAATCAGTTGATGCATCTGATAGGGTGAAAGATGCAACCCTATTATTTCAACTCTTGGATGAAGTTGTTATGGAGGTGGGGGTGGAAAATGTTGTTTAAATCATCACAGATAATGCATCTAATTATGTTCTTGCTGGTAAGATGTTAGAGAATAAACACAAAACCATATTTTGGACCCCATGTGCTGCACACTGCATAGACCTCATGCTTGAGGATATAGGCAAACTCGATTGGGTCAAGAATGTTGTAGAGCATGGAAAGAGCATTACAAAATACATCTACAACCATGCATGGGTCTTGAACCTAATGAGGAAAAGCACTGGGAACAAGGAACTTGTTAGGCCTGCCATCACGAGATTTGCAACACACTTCCTCACATTGCAATCTCTCATTTCCCAAGAACAAAACTTGCAGAAGATGTTTTCATGTCATGAATGGAATTCATCTAAGTGGGCCCGTAAGCAAGATGCAAAAGACACCAAAAAAAGAGTTAATGATAGTGCATTTTGGAAAAAAGCAGCAGAGGTTGTGAAAATTGCTGAGCCCCTTGTTAAGGTGTTGCGGTTGGTGGATGGGGAAAAATTGGCAATGGGTTACATTTATGAGGCTATGGATCAGGCAAAGGAGCAGATAAGGGCAGCATACAAAGATAGAGTAGCCAAGTATGGGCCTATTTGGGAGATCATTGATAATAGATGGAACAATCAACTCCATTGCCCTATACATGCAGTTGGGTTTTTCTTGAACCCAAAGTATCATTATAGAACTTGGATAGGAGATGATCTAACAAGGGAGGTGAAAGATGGTTTGTATGATTGCATAGAGTGCATGATCCCTGATGAGAATGACCAGATGGAAGTACATCGACAGCTTACCTCTTTCAAAAGAGCCACGGGCACTTTTGGAAAAAACGTAGCAATAAAGATGAGAGATTGTGACCAACCAGGTAAACAATTTCAAGTTTTATTGCTTAAGACTTTAAGTTCAATTGTTTAAGCTTTAACTTTTAACTTTAAGTTGTTTATGTTCAATTCACAATCTAATTTGTTAAATTTAATTTGTCCATGCAGCAAATTGGTGGGATTCATTTGGCAGCCATTGTGGTCTATTGCAAAAGTTTGCAATTCGTATCCTTAGTCAGACTTGCAGCGCTTCCGGGTGTGAGCGCAATTGGTCTGTCTTTGAGAGGATTCACACGAAGAAAAGAAACCGTTTGGAACAAAAACGGTTGAATGATCTTGTCTTCGTGCAGTACAACCTCCGACTAAGGCGCAACCAATTGCTAAACAAAAGACCTGATATAGATCCCATTGTGTTGGATGATATTGATCCAACCTCAGAATGGGTAGAGGAGACCCAACAGCCAGAGTTTGGTCCCGATTTTGATATTGATGCAGTCACAGATGACTTGGCTTTGGATGTTGATCCATTGGGAGTAGGAGATGCAAGTGCAGAGCAGGATCCAGGCATGGCGGACAATGATGATGGCATTGGCATTGGCAGTAGTTGACCTAGCCATACAGCCCATGCTTCTACTAGTGTTACTGCTAGGGTCATAGATGTCCGTGAGGAGTCCGACTCCGAGGAGTCTGAGCCATATGTTGATGTTGAGCATTCCATTTCTAGCAGTGGTGCTGAGTTTGATGATTGATTAGTTATGAGTCATGACTCATCATTGATCATGTTTTTTCATTTTGGACTGTAGACTCTAGAGGATATAGAGCCTCATTTCTATTGTGTTTTGTTTCAGAATTTGAGATATATGCTATGAGACTTTACTATGAGTATGTAGTGCACTTGGTGCCATTTTGTTACCCATACATGGTTTATGGATTTCCGATTTATATATATGAGTAGACTTCACATATTATGTCAATGTGTCTACTAGTCTAATCATAATGTTTTCACTTTCAAATATGCATATTATGTGTCTAATGCTTCGAAATATAGCTTGGAATGTTAAATATAATTTTTATGATTAAAATTGTAATTTTTTTTGTATTTTTTAATAGTCCGGTTCATTGAAATCAAACCACTCCGGTTCATTACCGGTTCCGGTCCGAGTTGACCCCAGACTGGTTTGATTTCCGGTTCCGGTTATTAAAACATTGGTTGTACGAGGAGGGGGTGGTCCAACCACTTGTTTTACCATTCTACCCCCCTCCTAGAGAGCCTGGTGGGATCCGTTTGACAGCACAGGCACCCTGGGTGTCAGTTTTGGCAGCTTCACAGTTATCGAGGCGGATAAAAAATGGAATAAAAGGGTCACTGAGGAATTAGATTTAGAAAATTGAGGCAAGGTTTTGGCACTTGGTCTTCACAGAGGTCTTCTAGGGTGAACCCCCCATCTTCCATCCAGAGATCATCAGTCAGCGGGGTCCACAGAGGCCATAGGAGGCCGAGGCCTTTTATTGCATGTCTCTCACAGATTTTGAGGACAAGATTTGATCATTTGTATTATTTGGACATATTATTTTATATTATTGTGCCATGGGGATGAGCTAGTAAGGATTGATGCCTCCTAGCCCCACCATGATCTTCTTTAGTCATGTATTAGTCATGTGAGGTGGGCCCATGTGTCTTAGCGCCCTCCTAGTGATGATGTCACCCTCCATTATTCACTTTAGGCTATGACGTCATCCCTCTTTTGAGCGATCCATGTGATATATTGTAGGTTCATCTTAGCCATTGATTTGATTATGAGATCTTTTAATCTCAACCTCTCATCTTGTTGTATTGTAAAGTGGTTTTGAGATCTAGGGTTTTGGTCTTTATTATCCTATATAAGGAGACTCCTTCATTGTAAAACACCTTTGGGCTCTGGAAAACTTGGAATGAAAATAATATTTTGGAGATCTACTTCTTGGCTTTGATTGGGTTACTCTTGTATATGTTATTGCATCTTGTTTCTAGACATTCTTTTCTCTACAGGTGAAATCGACATCAATTGAAGGGAGTTCGAATTGCTTGAAGCTAGCTCAACGATTTTCTTTGTGGGAAGATTGTAGGGGTTGCTCACATCCCCCATGGGCAAAATGTCTTCATCTTGAGGGAGTTTTTCAGTTGTGCTTTGTCCATTGATTGCTTTCTTGATATGACATGCTTAGATCTTGTGGATTTGTGGATCAAATCTAACTTGATGTAGTTTGATTTACAGGTTTTATGGGACATCCCTCCTCCTAGGGCTTGGACGATTTTGGTTGAAGACACTTGGATCAAGCTTGGAATTGTAATTAGGGAAATATTTCTCCATATGGTAAGAGGCCGCAAGCTTTGAGGTAAGATCTACAAGGTATGTATTGATTTTGCTTGCTCTCCATCCTATTGGTCAAAAACTCCATTAAAATCAAAACCCTCTTTCTATTTTCCTAGATCTACTTGTATCTAGCTTGGCTTTGGGTAAGATCTTGAAAACCCACATCTATAGCATCCACGACAATTCGGATCTATAGTTTGGTGTAGATTGGGCTTCATTTGACACACTTTCCAAGGCACTTATCCTTCCTTGGGTGAGGTCGCACTCCTTGGGAGGGTGAGTTTTGCTACTTCCAAGACATGCGTAGGTGAGATCCCACTTGATTTGCACTCCTCTCACTTGATAACCTACCCCTAGTGCTTCACCTCTTTGATTTTTGCCTTGTCGGCCCTGTTATCACATTTATAGTAGCCGGGCTACCATACATTATTTTTCTGATGCCAGTACACTATTCAGCCAATTCCCCTACATTTGAGATGCTGAGATGAGCATCTATATTGGATCACTATCAGATTGTGGACAGCAGTGTGTGTTCCCCATGCCATGACTGAGTCTCAGGACACTCAGAGAGATGACCGATGTAGCCATTATACCATGGGTACAGAGCAGTCAGTAGTGCCCAGAGTTACAGCAGCAGTTTCAGAGGACAGATGATGGTACAGGTTGATGAGCAATCAGGTATATGACTCAGCAGGTATATCATTGTGTCATGGTTATATTGCTTTTATATTTATTCTTATAGCATGTCTTAACAATGAGTATCATGATCTGGCGATCATATAGATATGTGGACCTGGTTGATCTTATTATATATATATATTATTGTCCCTACTCAGACTTAGAAGTTCATTATTCATACTCATTGGTTTTACCCTCCTTAGGGAGAATAGAGGTGATCATTCAACCATATCCTTGGCTTGCTAGTGTCGGCTCCATTATTCATTGTCTTCATCCATCCATGGCCTACCTTTTAGTTTATCACCCTGACTTACTACTTGACTAGTGACATGGAGGATCTTTTCCCCACTGTAGCCTCTGTATTGGATGAGCTTCCCTGTTTATTGTGTCTCGGCTCTGAGTTGGTGACAAAACTTACCTATGGTGAGTTGGAGTTCCTTGTGAATTCCCCCTAGTCACTAAAGTTGTGTTGGCTAAACCTGAAACTTTTAGTGCTACCATGAATACAAAATCTGGAAAAATGAAATGCTATATCTTGTATGAAAAGCCCATTCATGCAATGTGTTTTTAGACACACATGAATGAAAGGCATGCCAAATGAAAATGGCTATGAAAATAAAATGTTATATCTTTTGGAAAATAAATACCTAGGTAAACACGCTGTCCATGACACACCTAGAAGTGCTCAGGTAAACAAGTGCCTTAAAAACACACCTGCAGCAAAAAGCCTAAAATAAATGTAAATCTATGCAATGTGTTTATAAACACACATAGATCAAGGCTATGGAAACTTCAGGCCCAAAAAGCAATGGAACTTAAATGCTATATCTAAACAATTGCTGGCCTTATTTGTATTATGGATTGTGTGCATCTGTGAAGGTGAATAAACCCTCTTTGAACAACTCATCCATTTGTGAGACACCGCCATTCCCTGTGTTATTGCTCATTCAGTATATACTATGGTGTGTATTCCCTTTCCCTTGCCAAAGTGTCACAAAGTTAAGTCAATCAAGTCATCCCTTAGCCTAGCCAGTTATTTTATCCTTCACCCTTCACTAGCAAATTGATCACAGCTATGAAGTGAGTATGATCTTGAAAGTCTAATCTGAGTAATAATAATAATTAATGACATTATATATTTGGATTTAGATCGCCAGTAATGATTACTTTGTGCTATAATTGTTATTTGAATAAGTTGTAGAGCATGCATTAACCTTGGACACTTTGCAGCAGCTTATGATGATGGTCTGAGTTATATTGGGTCATGTTGACTTGGTTAGGCCTAGTCTAACCATGGTCAACCAGAGGACATGAGATGGTTGGACCTTATGATTACATGGATAGATGATATATGGTCTATGTATACATACATGATGATTCTATGCAGCAGCTACAGGGTTATGATGATGATTCTTGGTTTATAGCAGTATTTGATCATTTACAGATTATTATTATTGGCCCTGTTCCGGTATATTGGATATATATTTTGATCATGCAAAGACTCATATGGTGTATGAGTACACATCTTGGATGGATTTGGACCTTCTGAGTCCAATGAGACAGTTTGTTTTCAGTTCCGGGTACTTACAGTGATGATTGAGCCTCAGTAAGCTATCCCAGTGCAGTTTTGGTCTGTCGGAAGCCCTGTTGGAGCAGATGTGATTTGTATCCGGTTGACCTAGGGCGCTGATGATGGAGGGGGTGGTCCAGCCACTTGTTTTTACCATATTACCCCCCTCCCGGACACACTGGTGCCCTCACCTTGACAGCGCAGGCACTCCAGGAGGCAGTTTGGGGTAGTTTCATGCTTCCCGAGGCATTTCAGGATTGGTAGAAATGGCTATTGAGGAAATCGATTTGGGCTACTGAGGCAATGTTATGGCATGGGATGATCAGTGATGATAGATCGGGGTCCTCCACACCTTCTCCAGCAGTTTCAGCTTCATCGGGGCCCACATCCATCACTTATGGCACTTTTTGAGGATTTCTGAGGTCTTTTTGAGGCCTACGATTTGACTATGGAGGCACGATTTGGTACATGGGTGATTATTTTATGATTATTGTGCTATGGGAATTGACCAAGGAGGGATAAAATTATCCCTTGGACCCACCATAAGCATCTTATTATATTTTGTCATCATGATTTGGTGGGATTCCCCTCTTCTAGGGCGATTTTGTCCACTCACATAATATTTTATTAGTGATCCATGTATTTTATTGTTGAGATCATCTCAACCATTGATTAGACATTTGTATCTTTTAATCCTAGCCACTCATTCAAAAAGTGGTTAGGGTTTTGGTGCCTCTCCTTCCTATTTAAAGGAGAGAGCCTCTCATTGTAAGGGGTCTTTGGCTCTTGGATTATTGGTATAGAAAAATATTCTTGTGGAAATTCTTGTGGTCTCCTTTGCATCTGGTGTTCTTAGATGGTGATTGGAAAGTCTATTGCAACCTAGCATTTGGAAATTGTGGTAAGATCTATCCTTTTGGAAATCATTGTTTGTCTACAGGAGGGCGACTTCAACAAGGGCGATTTTGCAAGGCTTCTTCAAATCGACTTTCTTGGCATTCGCTTGTATCAGGGGGTTATCATTAGCATCATTGTGATCTATGCTATCTTTCTGTTACTTCTCTTGTGGCACTAGTCTTATCTCTTGATGCATCAAATCTGATATTGTTGACGTTTGTTGTGCAGGAGAGAGGGCGCATTGGCTTCTTGGATCAAATCGACTTGCATAGAAAACTACCTCAAAGCTTCTCAAATTGATCGGGTTTGCATAGATCATCATCATCAAGGCATCTACAAGGTTACCCAGGTAAGATCCACAGGTTTGTTTCTCTTACCTTGATCCAATCCATTGACATAGCTCATAAATTGTTAAAACCCTAAATATTTCAAACCCCCCATTTTTACATTTTCTCAGATCTACTTAGATCTAGTGGGTTGTTGGGCATAATATTGAAAACCCACCTCTATAGCATCCACGGCATCCCGGATCTATAGTTTGGTGAGGATTGGCTTCCATTTGACCCCTTCCCAAGCCAACTTAGCTTCTCCCAAGCAAGGCGCACTTCCTGGTGGTTGTGAGTTGACCTAGATCTAGGTGGTGGGTAGTTGAGATCCCGCTTGATCCATAATCTACACATCAAATAACCTACCCCCAGATTGTTACTTTTCTGATTTTCACCTTGTGGGCCCCATTCCACATTTCAAGGGATTTAATCCCCATTTTGGACCACTTGGTGCATTCAAACTCAGATCTAGTAAGATCTAGCCATCGGATTGCCACGAAATTATAGATCCACACTCCTACTTGACCAACCTACCCGGATATAAAGTTTGGATGCCATCGGACTTGTCTTGACCCACCTAACCCACCTTTTAGGCCTCCTTGGGTAAAGTCGCACCACCTTGGAGAAGTGAGTTAACTCACTTCTAGGACGTGGGTACTTGAGATTCTTGCGGATTTGGAACGGGAATAATTCAAAACCTAGGTCTAGTGTGTCACTTTGTCAGATCTTGCCTTGGGGATAGCATTCCTTGTTTTAAGGGATTGTGGTCCACTTGGGTTAAACCTAGATCTAGACCTACTTATCCATCAAGACCTTTATTGCCCACTTGTCTCATGCTATAGGAGTCCTCAACCACAAGTCAACCCTACTTTGACTTCATTATCCCAATTCCCAAGGCACTGGTTACTCTCCAAGTCAATTCGACTTTCCTAGATTGTTGGATTAACTTGTGGTTTGACCTTAGTGTGGTGAACCAAACCCTTGATGCCATCATGTATCATGGTCAAACTTATCATGTGTACTAGTTAGCCCCAATTCAACCCCTAAACTACCCTGCATTGGACACGGTTCCCAAGGCAGTGGATCTTCCAACATTGAACTAGTACTCTCATCCTGGACCTTATCTTTAATTATTGTAAGTCACTCTCACATCAACTATGAACCAAAGCTATACCTATTGAACCCCTCACTTGGCTTGTGACTTCATCCTAAGGTCTAGGATAAACCATACACCTAACTTCACTTAGAAATACCTTGATTTGGTGTCTTGGTTTTGATCTCTCCTGTCGGGAGTAGATCGGGTCTCCCCCTTTGTTATCTGGGCTAGATAACATAAAGTGAAGGTTGCCTCGACTGGCGTGACAACCATATACTGGAGGTCGAGGTGATCGTGGTTGCACCTTTTTAGTTGCCCTTCCTTATTGCCATCCATGACTGGATACATCCATAGGGGTAACTACAGTTTAGGTGATAACAAGCCCCATTCCTCATTTTGAGGGTTGTGCCCCACTTGGGTCATTGGGTGATGTACTTTCAACCTTAGATCTATGGAGATCTAGCTTCTCTTTGGGCATGCCATCCTAAACCCACTTTGATAATTGTCTTAACTACCTTGATCTACATTTTGGCATAATTTGGACTCCATTTGCCCCTCGATCTAAAGGCACTAGTTTCCTTGGGTCAATTCGCACTCCTTGGGGATTGTGTCATATGCTAGATCCCATATGTGGGTGTGTCTAATCTACCTTGAATCCATAGATCCACATCATCAAACACCCCTTAGTGCCATATCATCTCTAATTTGACCTTGTGGGTCCCATTTGAACCATTTCCCTATTTTATGGAAGTGGGTCCCACTTGTGTATTTCATGGTACTAGATCTATCTCTTTGATCTCCCTAGGTGTCCTAACTCATTCATTGGTTGAAACACTTATCATATCTTAAGCCTCTTCAACCGCACTTAAACTCTTGGGCTCACCTAAGCTTGCATTGGTTTCCGTAACTCAACTTTCGCATCTCCCTAGGAACCATTGCTTTGGCTAATCTTCTTTGATTGGCTATAGGGTCTCCCCCTTGGTCTTGACTTGTCTAGATCTAAAGTGAAGAGTGCCTCGGTTGTCGTGACTCCCAATTTTCATTGGGAACCGTGGCATCTCTTGGATCACCTCTTTAGTTGTCTGTTTCCTCTACCATCCCGGATGGGATACTATTGGGGACAACTACAAGTTGTGTGATAACATCTTTGGCACCGTTGCCGGGGAGCTAGAGGCTTACCTTAGGTGTCTACGAGTATCCATATGTAATTCATATCTTATCGCTTCTAGTCTTGTAATCTAGATGGTTATAATTTTCATCCTTAATTTAAGGATAGCCATCTCTTTGTCGCTCATCTCTCCCTGCTATTTTAACGACATATCTTTTGGTAGAAGAGATTTAAAATCTACCCGACGACTCCACATAAGCGACTCCACTGGTGATCGATCCTATCATTTATCTAGAACCCATGGGGTGCATCATTTTGTATTTAGGTTCTTGATTTGAAAATTTAGAAAACAAATTAAAAAATTAAATTTTTTTATCATCCATGGCTGCTTCTGAGCGGCCTAGAACTTTTGGTCGATTAAAAGTCTTTGACTTCTCAAAAATTGTTGGGTATCCCCATCATATTCCTCATCAAGCCCGTGAAAGGTTGCCTAAATTTGATGAAAGTTATGATAAATCTGCTAAAAGGCACCTTCTCACCTGTAAGGAAATTTTTAATGAATTGTCTATAACCCATGAGGATGTATGTATGTATGAAACTATTGGCCTCATCTTTCCAAGGAAGAGCTGAGCTCTGGTTCCTAAATTTAAAGACCAATAGCATTTCTGGATATGACATGTTTGAAAGTAAATTCTTAGAAAAACGGGGAAGTGAATTCGGTGATATTTATTTTTCAAATCAAATCCAAGATCAAAACCTTCCCCTTTCCGATCCCATCATCGAATCAATCAATAATCAAATATTAAGTGACTTGTCAACATCCAGAGATGACCCCTACTTCCCAATTTATTTTGAGGATAAGTCTTCCACTTTTGAGTCAATCGAAAGTCAAATCCCCAATCATTGTATAAATCATAATTTTTCAAATTTCTTTTTAGGTAGCCCTAGTCTTTCTCTTGAGGAAATTTCCGAAGTTGAGCTTTTAATCAGTAAGTCTACTGAAGTTCCTGCCTCAAAGAAACTCATTAGTCATTCTAGCTTTATTGATCATTCAATTCTTTATCACCTTATTGAAGAAGAAGAAAGTGGAGACATTGACCAAGATCCTTTAGTGGTGATTTCACATGATCATTGTGCAAATAATCAGGATTTTTTAAATGAACTTGTTAATTTTCTCCATGACAATTTAAATAAAAATGATCATTTATCCTCATATGAATTTAATGATGAATCAATAGAAGGTCAATTTCAAGGTGAGGATGAATTAGTGAATCACATTAGATGCTCTAATCTTTGTTCCACTTCTTACAATGAATCTTTAAGTTTTCCTCTTTTCATCTTTAATCAAGATAGCTTAGAGTTAGATAGTTATGGTCAATCTTGTCCTCAGATTGTAAATGTTAAACTTGATTAAAGACTTGAAATCATTCCTAGAGTAAAGAGTGTTTCATTTTGTCAAATTCCAAGGTCAAACTCATTTTTCCATTTGGGAGAATTTTCATATTTGCAATCCACCCTCCCCTCCCAACTTTTTCAATCATCTTTGGGTTGGTGCTCTAGTCAATCTTTTGCCTTGGAAATTCTCAATAGGGAATATGAGCATTTTCTTGTAGTCAGAGAAGTAGTTCATTTCCCTTTTCAGTCACTTTGGAATGATAATGCTTGTTGTCAATTCATCAATCATTCTTGGTGGCTAGAAAAGGTGTTTAAAGATCAGTTTCACCTCTTCTCTATTTTTGAACTGCAAGTGGGTCTGATTTTGATTTTTCATTTGTCTCCACTTCGTTTCTGTTTCATCATCAATCCCAGGGAGAAGCTAATTGAATGTGCAAGAGAAGTGAGTGAGGAAATTAGTTTGTGTAAAAAGTTTGAATCACGTGCCATGTGTTTTCCCTCCATTAACTTTAAATAATAAATTGCACAAATTTTATGATCCTATCAACTCTTTAATGGAGGACATTTGCATCAATTATTCCTCTCCTTGGCATGATCTCATTTTGCACCATTCAAATTTTTCTTCAATTTATGAACAATTCAGGAAGATTGTGCTCTCAATTTCATTAATCTTTAATCCAATCTTGACTTATTTTATCAACAAAAATCAAAGAAAAATCATGGATCTGTTTGATGAATGGTTACATTGGATTTATGATTTTACCTAGCATTTGTGTCAACTGGTTAGGGTAGAGTAGGTAGGTATTCGAATAAGCTCACTTGAGCAGTAGGATTTGTGTGCTTTTCTTTTTCTGTGTTGAGTATTGCCTTTTTTTCTTTTTTCGCTGAGTTGTCTGCTTGAGTTGAGTCATGCTCCTTCCTAAGTTTGTCTCACCTCCTGCATGCATTGAAGAGTGGTTAGATTTTTTTTTGAGTGCTATTTGGCTTTCTGTGCAAGTTGAGTTGAGTATGCCTGCCTGAAAAGGTCTTCTTTTCCTCCTGCACAGTAAAATAAATAAAATTTATATGCCATGTTAAATTAGAATTTTTTTTACGCATTTTAATTTGTCTTAGAGTAGATTTCATTTTTAGTTTTATTTTATATATCTACCATACATGCTTTATGTAGTATTCTAGTGTCTGTGAGCATAGATACCGGTGCAAAAATAAAAGCTGAAAGCAAGGATGATGAGTTGTTGGATTGAAGCTTGATGCAGAGCAGTTCGAGACCAGAGATTCTGAGGTTCTCAAGCGCTCTCTCCCTTAGAGCACTTGTCCCAGCTGGAGCCAGATGTTATCACACCATAGTAGCAGGGCTACTATTCTTGTTGAGCAGATATCTACACATTTCAGAGCTTTGATTTTCCAGAGTTTGGCTATGATGAGCCTATATTTGAGATCACTCATGATCAGAGCAATGTATTTTATTAGACTTATGTTAGACCTTGTGCTAAGGCTGAGCCTTGAGAGTTCAGATTCGATGACCGATGTGACCCTTTATTTCATACAGTTTCAGTTCAGTGCCCAGTGATGTTATTGCAGTAGTGTTTCAGATGATTTTTGATGATTATTATTATGATGTGATATAACCTATGGACTCTTGATTATTGACTATGGATTATTCTCTTGTTGCTTTAGTCATCTTCACAACATTAGCTTGGTATATGATTCATGATGTGACAAACTTTGTAAAATGAAAATGAACTATCTTGATGATGTTATAATTTATTAAATGGACATATTACTTGCACACTTAGGTTTCTTGACAAAACCCACCGGTTTATTACCCTCCTATGAGCATAGATATGGTCTTCCTTTACATTATTGTCTGCTAGCTTAGGCACCACATTCATTTGAATCCGTCCATCCATGACCTTCCCTATTTGGATTTCACCTTTGACTTACCTTTCTCGACATTTTGATATTGAGGACTTCCTTATTACTACCTTTGTGTTGGATCGCATCTATGTTTGTTAGTGTCTTGGCTCTGAGTTGGTGACAGAACTTGCCTTTGGTGAGTTGGATTGTGGGCCTAAATCATTCTGGTTGGTTGTCCCAATGTTTGGCACTTGCAGAAGTCCCCCTAGTCATTTGAGATATTGTTGGCTAAAACTGAAAGCTCATGTACTACTTGGAAATCTTTATAAATTCGCCCATGGAAACTGTAAACTGTAGAATGTGTTTCTTAACACACGTGGGTAAAGGGCAAGAGCAATGAAATGCTAAAAATACTCCTCGAAGAGTATAGAAAAGGTCCAAAAAGCAAATGTTACTTAAAAGTTATATCTATTATTGCTGACCTTGTATATGTATAAACATGCCCTGGATGCAAGCTGCAACTAGTTGTGCTTCTTAGCACATCTGAAATCCGAAGGGTTATGTAGGCTAAAAAGGCCGTAAAATGAAATGAATGATGCTAATGAACCTGGATCAGCTTTATCTAGACATGATGCCTAAGTTGAATAAACACTCTCTACACAAATTATCCATTTGTGAGGCACAACCATTCCCCTTGTTATTTGTTTGGCACAGAGTGTAGCTCCCCCTCTCCCTGTCCAAAGTATCTTTTGGTTGAGTTTGGTCAAGTCACCCCCTTTGCCCAGCCTTGTTCTTAGCCTTCATCCTTAGCTAGCAGTTAGGCCATGTCCAATGGGTGAGTCTGTCATTTAAGCTATCGTGCAAGTAAATATAAATAACAATGGAATATGCAAACATGATAAATGCCATTGAATGGTGTTTATACTTAAGTTAAACTGTGAGTATGATTAGAGGAACATGTCTTAGTCTATTGATATGATTTGTCCTTGGTTGTATCTTGACTTAGTCAAACTTGGTTTGACTATGGTCATTCTTGGGATCCATGATGATGTGGGCCATATATGCTTATGGATGATGATTGATGGTCCCACACACTCTTATTGATGATACCATATGGTGGACATATGATTCAGATGGTGATTGATGCAGTTCAATAGGTTTTATTATTATTCCAGATCATCAGATTATGCACTGTCCGGATATGGTGGACCTTATTGTTGACCCCTCAGGTCAACCCATGGTGTATGAGTACACACTCTTAGTAGATTTGGGTCTTCTGGATCCAATGAGACACTTATCATTCAGTTTTGGGCACTTCTGACAGTGATAGATGTAGTTATCCACTTGATGACCAGTTTTGGGGCTGTTTTCCCAGCTTGTCCAATAGGGACCATGAGAGGCCAGTTCACCTAGGGTGTTGTATGAGGAGGGGGTGGTCCAGCCACTTGTTTTTACCATTTTACCCCCCTCCCAGATAGCCTAGTGGGATCATTTTGACAGCGCAGGCACCCTGGGTGTCAGTTTTGGCAGCTTCATAGTTATCGAGGCGGATACAAAATTGAATAAAAGGGTCACTGAGGAATTTGATTTGGGAAATTGAGGCAAGGTTTGGGCACTTGGTCTTCACAGAGGTCTTCCAGGGTGAACCCCCCATCTTCCATCTAGAGATCATCAATCAGTGGGGTCCATAGAGGCCAATAGTGGCTTTTTACTGCATGTTTCTCACAGATTTTGAGGACAAGATTTAATCATTTGTATTATTTGGACATATTATTTTATATTATTGTACCATGGGGATGAGCTAATAAGGATTGATGCCTCCTATCCCCACCATGAGCTTCTTTAGTCATGTCCTAGTCATGTGAGGTGGGCCCATGTGTCTTAGCCCCCTCCTAGTGATGATGTCACCCTCCATGATTCACTTTAGGCTATGACGTCATCCCTCTTTTGAGTGATCCATGTGATATATTGTAGGCTCATCTTATCCATTGATTTGATTATGAGATCTTTTAATCTCAACCACTCATCTTGTTGTATTGTAAAGTGGTTTTGAGATCTAGGGTTTTGGTCTTTATTATCCTATACAAGCAGGAGACCCCCTCATTGTAAAGCACCTTTGGGCTCCGGAAAACATGGAATGAAATTAATATTTTGGAGATCTACTTCTTGGCTTTGATTGGGTTACTCTTGTAAATGTTCTTGCATCTTGTTTATAGACATTCTTTGCTCTACAGGTAAAATCGACATCAATTGAAGGGAGGCCGAATTGCTTGAAGCTAACTCAACGATTTTCTTTGTGGGAAGATTGTAGGGGTTGCTGACATCCCCCATGGGAAAAACGTCTTCACCTTGAGGGAGTTTTTCAATTGTGCTTTGTCCATTGATTGCTTTCTTGATATGACATGCTTAGATCTAGTGGATTTGTGGATTAAATCTAACTTGATTTAGTTTGATTTACAGGTTTTTATGGGACATCTCTCCTCCTAGGGCTTGGACGATTTTGGTTGAAGACACTTGGATCAAGCTTGGAATTGTAACTAGGGCAAGATTTCTCCATATGCTAAGAGGCCGCAAGCTTTGAGGTAAGATCTACAAGGTACATATTGATTTCGCTTGCTCTCCATCCTATTGGTCAAAAACTCCATTAAAATCAAAACCCTCTTTTTCTATTTTCCTAGATCTACTTGGATCTAGCTTGGCTTTGTGTAAGATCTTGAAAACCCACCTTTATAGCATCCACGATAATTCAGATCTATAGTTTGGTGTGGATTGGGCTTCATTTGACACACTTTCCAAGGCACTTATCCTTCCTTGGGTGAGGTCGCACTCCTTGGGAGGGTGAGTTTTGCTACTTCCAAGACATGGGTAGGTGAGATCCCACTCGATTTGCACTCCTCTCACTTGATAACCTACCCCTAGTGCTTCACCTCTTTGATTTTTGCCTTGTGGGCCCTGTTATCACATATATAGTAGCCGAACTACAATACATTATTTTTCTGATTCCAGTACACTATTCAGCCAGTTCCCTTGCATTGAGATGCTGAGATGAGCATCTATATTGGATCACTATCAAATTTTGGACAGTATATATTCCCCATGCCATGACTGAGTCTCAGGACACTCAGAGAGATGATCGATGTAGCTATTATACCATTTGTATATGAGCAGTTAGTAGTGCCCAGAGTTACAGCAGCAATTTCAGAGGACAGATGATGGCTCAGAGGATGAGCATTCAGGTATATGACTCAGCAGGTATATTATGGTGTTGTGGTTATATTGCTTTTATCTTCATTCTTATGACATGTCTTGGCATTTAGTATCATGATCTGGCGATCATATAGATATGTGGACCTGGTTGATCTTATTATATATATTATATTGTCCCTACTTAGACTTAGAAGTTCACTATTCATACTCATTGGTTTTACCCTCCTTAGGGAGAATATAGGTGATCATTCCACTATACCTTGGCTTGCTAGTGTTGGATCCATTATTCATTATCTTCATCCATCCATTACCTACCTTTTAGTTTATCACCCTGACTTACTACTTGACTAGTGGCATGGAAGACTTTTCCCCACTGTAGCCTCTGTATTGGATGAGCTTCCCTGTTTATTGTGTCTCGGCTTTGAGTTGGTGACAAAACTGTTGATTAAGTTGTCATTGATGCCAACAGTGACAGTTGAGTCTTGGTGCCCCTTGTGGAGCCCCTGAGGGTTAGTGTTTAGTTTGTGGTTGTCTGTGTCAAGAGGAGACCTTTTGACTTTGTCCAAGCCCAAGCTTGAAGCCCTTGGAGGCCTTGGGAAAATGGCAAAAGCCATGAACACCCTTTAGAGTGTTTAAGTACCCCTAAGGTGTTTCTCTGGTTCCCTAGTTGTTTTCCAGTACCACAACCTATGCCCTAATATTCTAGAAAGTGTCCTTGGTGGATTGAAGAAGTTGCAAGAGTCCAAATGAACCTTTCAGTGGTCATTTGTGTTTATTGAGGTCATGGTACCCCAGGAGAAGGTCTAGCAACCCCACAGGTGATGTCATGATGGATCTTGACCCTTGTAGGTCTCCTGGTGTGGTTGAGGTGGCTGAAGAAGCCTATGAAGCCCCTTGCTTGATGAAGAAGCCCTGAAGAAGTCCTTGGACCCACATTTGATAGCTTAATGGTCCTTGTCCCCTTAAAGGTGATGATGTGGTCATTAATGACTTGATGAAGACTTGGAACCCTTGATGAAGATCTTGGTGCCCATGTATCCCTTGTTGGGGTCATGGAACCCTTGGAGATGGTCATTATGCATGAGAAGGTCTAGCACCCACATAAATGGCGGCATGATGACACTTGGACACTATATGATCATTGATGGTGCATTTGGAAATGATTTGGGTCTTGGAATCCATACATATGGTGGTTTGTAAGCCCATGATTGTTGGAGCCTTTGATATGATAGAATCCTTGGTCACGATTCCCTCATCACTTGGCGATGGAGTCGTATGTGATGAGCTTGAAGTCCATGGAAAGTATCTTGTTTAAATATTATATGATATCCTTGAAAGAGTCCTTGAAACCCTTGCATGCGGTGCCATGGGTCTTGAACCATGGTGATGTATGGTCCTATTTGTGGTTATATGGCTATTGGGATGTAGATGGAGGTAGATCCCACGGACGTGCCTTGATATGTTGAAGAAGACTTTGAAACTCTTGTAGTTAGTGGTATGGTCTTAGGCACCCTCATGTGTGGGGTCTTTGACGTCCTGGACACATTGAATAATTTAAGGGTATTGGACCAAGAATTTGCAAATAAACCCATCATAGGGAGATAGTCCTCGTCAAGCCATTTCCATTGATATGTGGAGCATCTTCTAACTCCTTATGGTTGAAGAGATATGAATTTTTGAAGTTGGTGTACCCCACCTTTTTGGGTGAGCCGACCTAACAAAAGAAAATTTAATTATTTGTAATTTTGAATTGCATGTTGGCCCTGTTTGAGGTAATAACTTTCCTCCACGACCTATATAAATAGAATATCAAACATTTCATTTGCTCATCAATTGGAATTTCGCAACTCTTGGAGAAAAGTGTGAAATTTTGTGGAGGAGAAATATTTGGGCATCTTTACTAAAATTGGCATAACTTTCTCATACGGAATCGGAATTACAAAATTCTTGGCTCGTTGGAAAGCTTGTTACGAGGGCTATGTGATGACATGATCTAGAGTTTATTTTGGTTTGTCTATTGTTTCTTGACCTTATGATCTTCAAAAAGGTATGGCTCATGCTTCTGGGTTTCTCTTGTAATGGCACATGTCTCTCATGGATAGAGTTCATCTTTGATATTAGTATGTGAGCCTATATATTGGTATATATATTTGAAGTCATTATGGAGGATATGATGATGATGTTGCATACCTTTATGCTATGATATTATACACTTTATGATGATAATGCATGTGATAATGATGTACACTCTATGAAGTTGATGCACTCCTATACAATATGATGTACATGCATACCATAGTGTGATGATGCTCTCCTATGCATTATGATGTATACTTGATGTTGATGTGCTAAAGAAGTTTACACAGTCATGTTCTAGATATGCTCAACTTATATATGATATGATCAGTGATGTTTACACAGTGACATGCTCAGTGTATGTTGATGTGCTAAAGAAGTTTACACAGTCATGTTCTAGATATGCTCAGCTTATATATGATATGATCAGTGATGTTTACACAGTGACATGCTCAGTGTATGTTGATGTGCTAAAGAAGTTTACACAGTCATGTTCTAGATATGCTCAACTTACATATGATATGATCAGTGATGTTTACACAGTGACATGCTCAGTGTATGTTGATGTGCTAGTGATGTTTACACTGCTGTATGCTCAGTAAAGTGCGATGGTACACAGGATTATGTATGCTCAGTGATGTATGTAGTGATATGTAGAAACAATGATACAATGATGACATTGATGAAATGATGAACGGTGGTATTGAGCAGTGAGTACATTGATTCAGGCTACATGAGCAGATTCCTTAACTCAGATTGGTTGAGTTGTATGAATAGTTGGTTTGACTCAGGTGGACTGAGTCTAGTATATCGTTGGTTAAACTGAGATTTACTAATTCGAATGATGTGAACAGCAGATTGATTGGTACAGACAAATTGATTACTCAGTTGATGAACAGTGTGGCACAGTTGTGATGAGCAGTGGTCAGTTGATGTGGTTGTGCAATATAGTACAGATTGAGCAGTGTGATACAATTGATGTGCAGTAGTCAGCAGTGGTCAGCAGTGACAGTGGTTGTGCAGTGTGATACAGATTGAGCAGTGTGATACAGTTGATGTGCAGTGGTCAGCAGTGACAGTGGTTGTGCAGTGTGATACAGATTGTGCAGTGTGGTACAGATTGTGCAGTGTGGTACAGGTGTTGGATAGCCGGTCCGCAGGATCAGTGCAGTAGTTAAGTATCTATCTTCATTTCAAGGTGGTAGGACAGGGCAAAGAAATATAGGGAGCTAAGGCTTCCTTCAGGTTGTAGCCTGTAAACCAGGGGGTTGTAGCCTCTTTCCAGTTGTAGCTGGAGAATTGAAGTCTTTGTAACAAAGGGGGTTGTTGCCTCCTTCCAGTTGTTGCTGGTAAATTATTATTATAAAGGCTTCCGTGGTTTTTCCCCCAGGACTTGGGTTTCCACGTAAAAATCTTGTGTACTGTGTTTTGCTATGCTTCCTATGTGATGATGATATGATGATATGTGATGATGAGCTGTAATTGTTAATAATTCTAATGATATAATGATATTGTGGTAATACATTAATGAATGATGTATTGAAGAAGCAGTTGACGATTGTTAAAGTTGAAAAAGTAATAAAAATCTATACACACTGTTCACCCCCCCCTCTCAGTGTGCTCGGTGTGTCCAACAAAAACTTACCTATGGTGAGTTGTATTTCTTTGAGAAATCCCCCTAGTCACTAAAGTTGTGTTGGCTAAACCTGAAACTTTTAGTGCTGCCATGAATACAAAGTATGGGAAATGAAATGTTATATCTTGTATGAAAAGCCCATTCATGCAATGTGTTTCTAAACACACATGAATGAAAGGCAAGCCAAATGAAAATGGCTATGAAATAAAATGTTATATCTTTTGTGAAATACCTAGGCAAACACGCTGTCTGTGACACACCTAGAAGTACTCAGGTAAACAAGAGCCTTAAAAACACACCTGCAGCAAAAAGCCTAAATAAATGTAAATCTATGCAATGTGTTTATAAACACACATAGATCAAAGGCTATGGAAACTTTAGGCCCAAAAAGCAATGAAACTCAAATGTTATATCAAAATGATTGCTGGCCTCATTTGTATTATGGATTGTGCGCATCTGTTAAAGGTGAATAAATACTCTTTGAACAACTTATCCATTTGTGAGACACCGCCATTCCCTGTGTTGTTGCTCATTCAGTATATACTATGGTGTGTATTCCCTTTCCCATGTCCAAAGTGTCACAATGTTGAGTTAGTAAGTCATCCTTGGCCTAGCCAGTTTATTTTGAGCCTTCACCCTTCACTAGCAAATTGATCACAACTATGAAGTGAGTATGGTTTTGAAAGTCTAGTCTAAGTCATAATAATAATTAATGACATTATGTATTTGTTGGTAGATCGCCAGTAATGATTACTTTTTGTTATAATTGCTATTTGAATGAATTGTAGAGCATGCATCAACCTTTGACATTTTGTAGCAGCTTCTGATGTTAGTCTGAGTTATATTTGGTCATGTTGACTTGGTCAAACCTAGTTTGACCAAGGTCAACCACAGGACATGAGATGATTAGACCTTTAGATGATATAGACAGATGATATATGGTCTATGTACATGTACATGATGGTTCTATGCATTAGATGCAGGTTTATGATGATGATTTATGGTTTTCAACATTATTTGATCATTTACAGATTATTATTATTTCACCTGTTCGGGCATATTGGATATATTATATGATCATGCAGAGATCCATATGGTGTACGAGTACACAGCTTGGATATATTTGGACCTTCTGAGTCCAATGAGACAATCTACTTTCAGTTCCAGGCAGTTACAGTGATGATTGAGCCTCAGTAGGCTATCCTAGTGCAGTTTTGCTCTGTCGGAGACCCTGTCAGAGCAGAGATGGATTTTATTTGGTTCACCTAGGGCGATGTGCATGGAGGGGGTGGTCCAGCCACTTGTTTTTACCATATTACTCTCTCCTAGACACATTGGTGCCCTCACCTTGACAGCGCAGGCATTCCAGGAAGCAATTTGGGCAGTTTCACGCTTCTCGAGGCAGTTAAGAATCGATAGAAATGGCTACAGAGAAATTCGATTCGGGCTACTGAGGCAAAGTTTTGGCATGGGTTGATCAGTGATGATGAGTGGGATGTCTTCCACACCTTCTCCAACAGTTTTAGCTTCATTGGGACTCACATCCATCACTTATGGCATTTTTTGATGATTTTTGGAGTCTCCTAAGGCTCACGATTTGTCCATAGAGGCACGATTTGGTAGTTTGATGACTATATTATTATTATTGTGCTATGGGGATTGACCAAGGGTGTCTAAAATTACCCCTTGGACCCACCATGAGCTAGTTGTTATATTTTGTCATTATGATTTGGTGGGATCCCCTCTCCTAGGGCGATTTTGTCCACTTATTGTTATATTTTATTAGTGATCCATGTATTTTATTGTTGAGTTCATCTCAACCATTGATTAGATCTTTTGATCTTTTAATATTAGCCACTCATTCAAAAAGTGGTTAGATTGTGGACTCTCTCCCTCCTATTTAAAGGAGAGAGCTTCTCATTGTAAAGGGGACTTGGGGCTCTGGATTATTGGAATAGAAAATTATTATTGCATCTATCTCCAGTGTTGTGGTGAATGCTTTTGGTGTTCGTTCGTTGATTCTTCCTTTGCACTGAGTTATTGGAGATATTGTCTTGCCATATTTTTGTACCATTTTTGCATCTACATGTGGAGGCCGAATTCATTCAAGGAGGACGTATTGGTAGGGGAGGACCCTTCCTACTTCTTCTTTGGGTTTCTTCGTTTGTAACAGGGAGTATTACTGTCTCAGGACCTTCTATTTCATGTTACATTTGCACTTCGCTTGTATTTCCTCCATACTTGACCTTTCCGATTGAAATCGCTTTCCTTGGATTGACAGGTAGAGGAGGTCGCACTTGTGGGCTAGGGCATCATTTCGACAAGCAAATTCAACAATCTCTCATTTGATCTCTGCAGGAGTCTTCCTCAACAACAAGGCATCTCTCTTCATCACTTAGGTATGATCTCAAGGTAGTTTCTCTTTCCATGATCCATCCATTTGTCTAAGTTACTTCAAACCCTAATTAATTAAAACCCCCATTTTTACATTTTCTCAGATCTACAAAGATCTAGTGGCTTCTTGGGTAAGACATTTAAAACCCACCTCTATAGTATCCATGGCATCCTGGATCTATAGTTTGGTGAGGATTGGCCTCCATTTGACCCTCTTCCCAAGGCAATTTAGCCTCTCCAAGTGAGGTCGCACTCCTTGGTTTGGGTGAGTTAACCTAGATCTAGTACATGGGTAGTTGAGATTTCACTTGATCTGCAATCTACACATCCAATAACCTACACCTAGACTGTCACTTTAGTGATTTCTACCTTGTGGACCCTATTCCTCATTTTAAGGGTTAAACCCCATTTGGACCACTTGGTGATATCTTCAATCTCAGATCTACTGAGATCTAGCCACTAGATTCCCTTGATTTCCTAGATCCACATTGATACTAGCATAAACTACTTGGATCTATATTTTTGTGGCCATTGGACTTGACTTGATCCCATTTATCATGCTTTTGGCCCTCCTTGGGCAAGGTCGCACTCCTTGAGGAATTTGAGTTTGTCCACTTGTAGGACGTGGGTAGTTGAGATTTTGGTGGATTTGGAATAAGCTTACCTTGAAACCTATGTCTAGTATGTCATTTTGTGAAATCTTGCCTTGGGGGTAGCATTCCTTGTTTTAAGGGATTTTGGTCCACTTGGGTCACATCATGAATTATTAGATCTACAAGTTAACCTCTTTTTGACTCCGTTTATCCCAATTCCCAAGTCACTTGTCTTTGTCCAAGCTCATTCAACTTTCTTAGATTGTTGGTTTAACTTGTGGTTAGATCCCTGTCTTGGTTGCTTGAACCCCTTGACATTGTCATATCTTGTAATCAAGCTTGTCTCTGGTAGTGGTTAGCTCCAATTCAACCCTTAACTACCCTGCATTGGACACGGTTCCCAAGGCAGTGGATTTTCTCACAATTGACTAGTACTTTAATCCTGGATCCCACTTCAAATACTATAAGTCACTCTCACATCCACAATGAACCAAAGCTTTACTCATTAAACCCCTTATTCATCTGGTGACTTTATCCTTAGATCTAGGGTTCACCATACACCTTACGTACTTCACTTATACTTGGCTTGATCTGGTGTTTTGGTTTGATCTCTCCTGTTGGGAGTAAATCTGGGTCTCCCCCTTTGTTGTCTTGGGCTAGATAACATAAAGTGAAGATTGCCTCGATTGGCATGACAACCATCCATTGGGAGTTGAGGCTATCTTGGTTGCACCTCTTTAGTTGCCCCTCCCTTTTTCCCTCTATCTTGGATCTATCTCTAGGGGCACCTACAAGTTTGGTGATAACAGGCCCCATTCCTCATTTTGATGGTTGTGCCCCACTTGGGTCATTGGGTGATGTACTTTCAACCTTTAGATATATGGAGATCTAGCTTCTCTTTGGGCATGCCATCCTAAACCCACTTTGATAATTGCCTTAACTACCCTGATCTACATTTTGGCATAATTTGGACTCCATTTGCCCCTCCATCTAAAGGCACTAGTCTCCTTGGGTCAATTCGCACTCCTTGGGGATTGTGTCATATGCTAGATCCCATATGTGGGTGTGTCTAATCTACCTTGAATCCATAGATCCACCTCATCAAACACCCCTTTGTGCCATATCATCTCTAATTTGACCTCGTGGGTCCCATTTGAACCATTTCCCTATTTTAAGGAAGTGGGTCCCACTTGTGTATTTCATGGTACTAGATCTATCTCTTTGATCTCCCTAGGTGGCCTAACTCATTCATTGGTTGAAACACTTCTCATATCTTAAGCCTCTTCAACCATACTTAAAATCTTATGCTCACCTAAGCTTGCATTGGTTTTCGTAACTCAACTTTCACATCTCCCTAGGAACCATTGCTTTGGCTAATCTTCTTTGATTGGCTATAGGGTCTCCCCCTTGGTCTTGACTTGTCTAGATCTAAAGTGAAGAGTGCCTCGGTTGTCGTGACTCCTAACTTGCATTGGGAACTATGGCATCTCTTGGATCACCTCTTTAGTTGTCCGTCTCCTCTACCATCCCGGATGGGATACCATTAGGGACAACTTCAAGTTGTGTGATAACAGGTCCATCCTTAAAATATGGAAATTGGTCCAAATGGGGCCCATATGGTGAAAATCAAAGAAGAAAGGCACTAGGGTGTTTGTAAATGAGTGGATGTAATGGATCAATGAAGAATTGGCAATACCCACGTGTGGGATCTAGCAAAAGACCACCTACCCAAGGAGTGCGACTTGCCTCAAGGAGGACTAGTGCTTTAGATCGAGGGGCAAATGGAGTCGGATGTCCACCAAGCTTTAGATTGGGATAGTTGTGTTAGTTTTTCAGAAATTTCAATTTGATCTAGGATCTTCATTGAGAGAATAACATGTACAGCATATCTACAACATATCGATCATGGACACAATAATGCAAGCACACAAGAGACACGGAGTTTCACCGGGGAAAACCAAGAGGTGAAAAACCCCGCAACTTCCTCAGAGATAGATAGAGCAATGATACAACCCAAGTACAAGAGATAGTCCTTCTAGAAGCAGCTTCTTCTCCTCCACTAGTGTGCCACTCTCCAATGAGTGTGTGTGAGAAGTGAATGATCAAATAGAGTGCCTCCCGCACTCTATTTATACTTGACTTGACTTGCCTAATAACCTTTACTAGGTTGGCCTTAACTTAACCACATAACATAATGCTGACAGGGCCGACCCCCAATAGGGTGGTCTAATAACCCTTTAACCCACATGACTTATACAGGGCCGACCCCAACAAGGTGGTCTAATAACCCATCAAGTATAAGTTACGACACTTACAATATAAATGATGACACTTCCATATAGAGGAATAATAACATCTCTATAGGAATACAAACACTTCCATATAGAGGAATAATAACATCTCTATAGGAATACAATATACATATATGAAATACATTTCGAAGTTACAAATACATCAACACTCCCTCTTAACGAGGAAGGTATTTCTCGACACAGGTCTTCTAGCACAAGTCTTCTTCTCTGGATCATCGTCACTGGATCATCGACATCGTCATTGATGCTGCTATATCAATCAATCTTTGAACTACTCATCATAGGAAGTTCTACAGAACCAGTTCTTTTTCATACTGGATGTAGGCCCACCACTTGTAGGTCTTCATCACTGGTCATATTGTGGAATCCTTAGGACTTATTGCGTGCGTCACAAAACCTCGCAAGAGCATCCCAAGTTGTTACGAGCACACAGCTCTACCTGTCGGATCTCCCAGGG
This sequence comes from Larix kaempferi, assembly GCA_027924585.1. Taxonomy (NCBI): domain Eukaryota; kingdom Viridiplantae; phylum Streptophyta; class Pinopsida; order Pinales; family Pinaceae; genus Larix; species Larix kaempferi. Next base: position 23,867,762 of record BSBM01000299.1, read on the forward strand.
ACATTATATTTGACCTCACCACAAAACCTCCCAAGAGCATCCCAAGCTGTTGCGAGCACACAGCTCTACCTATTGGATCTCCTAGGGACATATTACATGTGGTCACCACAAAACCTCGCAAGAGCATCCCAAGACTTATTACGGGTACACAACCCAACCTCTTGGATCTCCCAGGGCCATATTACATGTGGTCATGGCAAAACCTCGCAAGAGCATCCCAGAACTTATTACGGGCACATAGCCCAACCTATCAGATCTCCCAGGGAGATATTATATGCCATAGGACAAAACCTCGCAAGAGCATCCCAGGACATATTACGGGCACACAGCTTAACCTATCGGATCTCCCAAGGCCATATTATATGTCCTCCCAAGCAAAACCTCGAAAGAGCATTTTTTAGATATCCCAGGGCCATATTATATGCCATAGGTAAAACCTTGAAAGAGTATCTACAAACCTCCCAGGGCCATATTATATGCTTATCTGCACAACTTGTCCACGACCATAGAGTATCAACCTGATACTCACCATACATCATCCTGATGTACATCATCACATGATCATCCTGATCATCATCATAGCATCATCCTGATGCATATCATCTGGACCAAAATCTTGAAGCTCATCATCCATGATCATCCTGATCATCATCATAGCATCATCCTGATACATATCATCTGGAGCAACATCTTGAAGCTCATCATCCATCATCATCCCGATCATACAATGCATCCACCTGATGCATACACAGTATCTACTTGATACGTATCATCATACATGATCTACCTGATCATACAATGTATCCACCTGATACATATCATCATACATGATCTACCTGATCATAACAAGCATCCAACATGATGCATATACATATACATGATCCAACTGATCATAACAAGCATCCAACATGATGCATATACATATGCATGATCCAACTGATCATAACGAGCATCCAACATGATGCATATACAGAGCAGTAACTAGAGCATCGTCCTGATGCTCATCACACAACGCTTACATCCACAGCCATGGAAGGATCCTCCTCTCACCATGCTCGGAATGGCTCCTGCAAATGTGTCCATCACTTCTTCCTCGAAGTGTCATCAATCTGAAGAACACCAAGCCTCTCTCTGAAGTACTCGAACTTCACTCTGGCTAGTGGCTTCGTCAGCACATCTGCAACATGCTCATTCGTCGCAACATATAGGAGCTTCACTGCTCCTCTCTGCACCATATCCCTGATATAGTGAAATTTGACCTCAATATGTTTCGACCTATCGTGGAACATCGGGTTCTCAAACAACTTCACACAACTTTGGTTGTCACAAAAGATACCAGTAGCCTCCAATGGGAGATCAAATAACTTAGACAGTAGTTTCCAGAGCCATACTGCCTCACAACTGGCCGAACAAGCTGCAACATACTCTGCTTCGGCTGTACTCAGTGCTACGCAGGACTGCTTCCTACTAAACCAAGAGATCGCACCTGATCCCATACTGAAGCAGCACCTAGAAGTGCTCTTCCTATCTGCAGCACTGCTTGCCTAGTCTGAATCAACATAACCCTGCAGGTTAAACTTTTGATTCACATCATACTTGAGCCCATAATCAATTGTACCCTTTAGGTATCTCAGAATATGCTCTACAACAACCAGGTGAACAACTCTGGGATCTGGTAGGAACTGGCTCAATGTGTTCACCGCAAAGCAAATATCTGGTCTCATGTTCGTCAGGTACATCAAGGACCCAATCATCTGAAGATACATCGTGACATCAACCGTATCAGATGAAGCATCACACAAAAGCTTCAGGTTTGATGCCATAGGTGTGGCCATGGCCTTGTAGTCCATCATCCCGAACCTCTTCAGGATCACTACTGCATACTTCCCTTGTCCAAGGAAGATTCCATCTGCACTCTGCCACACCTCCATGCCTAGAAAATAGTGCATCATCCCCAAGTCCTTCATCTCGAACTCGGTAGCAAGCTTCCTCTTGGTATCGGCAATCAAACCATCCTCACCTGTTACAAATAGGTCATCCACATACAATAGTAGTATCACTGGATTTCCTTCCTCAACCTTGTAGTAAAGGTTGGAATCCGCTTTACTCTTGGTAAAGCCCAAACTAGATAGAAAGCTGTCTATCCTACCATACCAAGTCCTAGGAGCTTGCTTTAAGCCATACAAGGCATTCTTCAATCTACACACATATGACTCCCTGTCATGTGTCTCAAAACCAAGTGGCTGCTCCACATACACTTCCTCCTCGACTACACCATTCAAGAAAGTTGTCTTGACATCCATCTGGTGTATCTTCCATTTCATCACTACTGCCAGGGCAAGTACTGATCTGATGGAAGTGTACCTGGCTACAGGAGCAAAAGTTTCTTCATAGTCTATTCCCTCTTTTTTGGAGAAGTCACGAGCTACAAATCTTGCTTTGTATTTTTCTATGCTGCCATCTGCAGCATGCTTGATCTTGTAGATCCACTTGGAAGTCACAACAGACTTCCCTTCAGGTCTTGGGACCACATCCCAAACATCATTCTTCATGATCGATTAGTATTCCTCGATCATGGCATTCTTCTCGAATCCTGGGAACTTCAATATCTTCAATAGATAACTTTGTTGTTGAACAAATGTTGTAGTCCTTTTTTTGTAGGTGATGGTATACGATCTTTCCTACAAAACAAGTTAAATTGCATGACTAGAAACATCTCATAGTTTTGAGAACAAATTCTTACACATAAATAAATATGTCATACAGTCATGCAATTATCTTAGCCAATGCTTCAATACAACATTTATCCATATCTTGTAACTTTCTAGATGCCTTCCAATCTCTACCAGAACATTGTTAAGAGTTTGCACTACTCCCAACATGTCAGCAAAGAGGTTTCATTCTAGATAAGTAGCAATGGAATGTTGTACAGTGCCATAGGCCACTTACCCATCACATGCATATTAGTAGTATATTGTTCATTAATGCAATTATTCTAATATGCATAATACACACCCCGAGTCTAGGAACATAAGCATATACATCATTGAACAATATTATTTAAACAAACAAATATGCAAGAAATGACAATTCAAATACTTATCTTTATTTGGTTTGTAGGGTGGACTCCCTCTCAATATTTGCTCCCTTGCAGGAACTACTGGAGTGTGCTCCCTCTTGATCTTTGCTTCCTGGATTACCTGTCTTTGAACTTATATCCATCCTCGATCACTATGCATACTTACTAGTATCATCATTGTGTTATCCTCGAGGTCTCATATACAATCATACATTCATTAGTATAATCTCAATACTCTAAAACATTATGATTCTAAGTAATCTTAAACATGTATGGTCAAGATCATTTCATACACAGAGAATTTATCACAAGCATTAGTATTCAAGGTTTCAAGGAGTACTTCCTTTACTCATGCAAATTCTTATTTGACCATAGGACTCTTCTGGTTAGTCATATCATCGATTAAAGTAAGAAGCATAATATGCCTCAACCCATGATTACTCAAACCTATAACTTCATGAATAATCATTATCAATCATACCAAGTATACTTATATAAGAGATCCTATCACAAGGTAGGATTCTAACTTGATATAGGAAAAACATACCTGGATTAATATGTTAGTTGGTTATGTCTAACATACCCACATGATGTCTTTTTGTTCTCTTAAATGACTTGTGCTAGTGACATGCATATCTCATAAGTTAACCATTGTGGAACCAAATTATACATACATCGTAAGTAGAGCTTCTATGTGATCCATGACAATGGATGAATCTTTGTCTTCATGTCACCATGGTAATATGTTCTTGAGCTAGAACATGATTTGTCTTTCTTGAAGTGCCTTTCATGTTAGCGGACAACATCAACCTCATACAACACCACAATGCATTAGTACAATCATAAGTGTCAAAACCCTAATCAATGAATATCTGCATTCATAATTTTATTAAGGTGATATGACAAGTCTAAAGTTAATCAAGATTGTACTAACCTTAATGAAGACAAACATACCATAAACTTAATCATGAATAGATCTCGAAACATACCTGGATAAGTCATACCTGTCGAAATTGCTTGTAATCTTCTTATGTAAGGCCCTAGCCTCATCTTCCTCTGAAACAGGAACTTCTTCACTTATGCAAGTGACCAATCCATTCTGTTCTAGGATTAACCCAATACACTTGATTTGCAGAAACTGGATCTGGAGCTGGATTAGGGTTTGTTATGGAAACCCTAAAAATTTAAACTTTTGAAAGGATAGGAAGATGCGCCTTGATGAGTTGATCAACCTGGTATACTTAGAATTTGAAAACTGCAAAGTTTCACCCCTCAAATTTGCTTTTCAATCTTTCGAATTTACTAGGGAGGACCCTGGATTAGGGTTTGAGTTTCCCGGAGCTTCACCCAACCAAATGGTTTGATCCAAAGCTCTAAACTTCGATTTTTCTGAGGAGCTTCTAGTCGTGGTCCCATACTTAAAAAATTCCAACTTTTGCAGAAGCCCTAATTTCCACTTTTCCGATTAAAGTCCCAAACTAGGGTTTGATCAAGCTCGGTCTTTTGCCCAACCAAAAAATTCGATATTGGTCTCTAAATTTCGATTTTGATGAGGAGCATCCAGCCGTGGTCTTCGATACAAAAATTCCAACATTCTCCGAAACCCTAAATTCCTGGAGCCATGAATGAAGGTGCTCAAAATCTAATTCTGTTTTGACAGAAATATGCACTTGATTGTTTCTGGTGTAACTTCGAAATTTCAGATCTACGGGGTCTGAAAATTCTTCCTGTGGTATCCTGACCTGTTATCTTTCCAACCCCACACGTCTGACCTCAATTGGATTCTCTGAGAGAAAGTTATGCCAAGTGTCGCAACATGACCTGTTTATGGGATAAAACAGGAGAGCGAACTTGTACGGAGCGCCACGTGTCACTGGTTCAATTTTGGCCTCTGAAAATCATACCTGTGAAAGTACTGTCCATGCCCTACATGCCACATTTTACAAAATTTCATTTGGAGCTTCCTAGCCCAAGTTGTGACCTTTTTTCCTAGGTCACCTGTTTATGACTGAGATCTGGAAGAGGCGAAAACCCTATATTGTACAGATCATAAATCTGAATGTACAACGAATTAGAGGCTTTCCTTTGGACACAAGGTACACGGAGATCTTATCTTCGACCTATAAGATTTTTAGATCCTGAAACCTCGCCGAAATGAATTTATAGCGAAATTGCTACGATGACTGGTTTTTGCTATATCAAGCCCTAGCTTCGCAAGTGCAACAAGTGTCATAAATGCCATACCATGCCTTCTTTCAGGCTAGCTCTGATACCATGTTATTTTTTTAGAAATTTCAATTTGATCTAGGATATTCACTGAGAGAATAACATGTACAACATATCTACAGCATATCAATCATGGACACAATAATGCAAGCACACAAGAGACACAGAGTTTCACTGGGGAAAACCAAGAAGGTAAAAAACCCTGTGACTTCCTTAGAGATAGATAGAGCAATGATACAACCCAAGTACAAGAGATAGTCCTCCTAGAAGCAGCTTCTCCTCCTCCACCAGTGCGCCACTCTCCAATGAGTGTGTGTGTGAGAAGTGAATGATCAAATAGAGTGCCTCCCGCACTCTATTTATACTTGACTTGACTTGCCTAATAACCTTTACTAGGTCGGCCTTAACTTAACCACATAACATAATGCTGACAGGGCCGACCCCCAATAGGGTGGTCTAATAACCCTTTAACCCACATGACTTATACAGGGCTGACCCCAACAAGGTGGTCTAATAACCCATCAAGTATAAGTTACGACACTTACAATATAAATGACGACACTTCCGTATAGAGGAATAATAACATCTCTATAGGAATACAAACACTTTCGTATAGAGGAATAATAACATCTCTATAGGAATACAATATACATATATGAAATACATTCCGAAGTTACAAATACATCAACAAGTTGAGATGATTATTAAGGTGGGCTTTAATTATTAAGCCCAAGTGGTTGCTAGATCTCCATAGATATGAAAAATAAAAATGCAAGGGTTTTAATTTTAGGGTTTATATGACCAATGGAGAAAAGATGGATGGATCTAGATACATACCTTGTAGAACATACCTCAAAAGCTTGTGGCCACTTTTCAAATTGATAATTTCTCCCCTGTGTGTATATTCAAGAGTGAGATCCAAAGCTCCAAGTGAAATCGTCCTCCTTCCAAGTTGACCAATTTGCCTTCCTCCTGCAAGACAAGATCAAAATGAGAAACAAGCCTAGGAAAAGAATGACAATAATGATGAAAATATGAAAGAGAAAGCATCAACTATGTCACTAAGATACAATAATGATACTCCCCGAGACAAAAGGTCAATCCAAGGCAAGATATGGGGTTTCCCCACAATAGCCTTTCTCCAAATTGTCCTCCTCTTCACCAAATTGACCTCCCTGTAGAAAAATGTTTGAAGCCCCAAGATCCACAAATGATACACAGAGAAAAGATTGTATATTTAGCTTGCAAAAGAATCCATCAAAACAAGAGAAGTAGATCCACAAAATAGTATTTTTATTCTAAGTTTGAAGAGCTCCAAAGGTTCCTTTACAATATGGGGGTCTCTTCCTTAAAAAGGATGAGGGAGACCAAAACCCTAAACCACTTTTGAAATGAGTGGTTGAGATCAAAAGATACAACAATATAGATAATGGCTAAGATGAGCCTATACAACATATGACATGGATCACTCACTAAAAGGGATGACGTCATGCCTAAAAGGCCCTAGAGGGGGATGGTGCACAACATAAGAGTGGCTAAAAGTACAAGTGTGCCACACAAGATGACTAGGACAAGTGACTAGGAGAACATGGTGGGGCTAGGAGGTATTATTTCCCTTCACTAACATCACCCCATGGCATAATAATATAACATGAGACTCAATGACATGTCCAAGTACATAAATGATCAAATTTAGTCCCCCTCAACTAAGAGAATAATACATCAAATGACATCCTGATGATTGTGTGGACCCCACTGATTGCTGCAAACCAATCTGGAAGGAGTGGGATACACCATAGATGACCTCAAAGAAGACGCCATGCCAAAACCTTGCCTCAATTGCCCAAATCGAATTCCTTTATGACCTTTTTATTCCATTTTCTATCCTCCTTAAAAACCATGAAATTGCCCATAAGTGACTATCTGGTGCCTGCACTGTGAAACTGACTATGCCATCATGTCCGAAAGGGGGGAATATGGTAAAAACAAGTGGTTGTACCACGAACCACCCCCTTCCCCTGTAGTTCCCTAGGAAACGACTAGCCTCCAATGCTCTGGCTGGATAGGCCACATCAGCATGGCCAAACTGGTCAACAAGTGGAAACCTGCTCATATCCTGCTTGGGAGTGCTTGAAACTGAAATACAAGTGTCTCAATGGATCTAGAAGACTGAAATCTACTAGAGATGAGTACTCATACACCTCATGATAACCTGTAGGATCATAAGTAGGATCCACCATACTCGGACAAATAAAAATATGTTGATCTAGAAATAATAATAATCATGAAAAACTGCATCAATCATCATCTGAAGCCTGTTCCCATCATATGGAATCATCAAAAGGTATATAGAGGACCATAGATCAACATCATACAGAAAGTGGTCCATCTCATCACGGATCGCAAGGTTGACCTTGGTCAAACTATTATTGATCGGTCAAACTGATCAAAATATAACCCTGGCTAAGAAGCCATGCTATTGCAAGTGCAAATGGTTAAGACATGCTCTCTAAATCATTTTCATAGCAAGACTCTAGAGTATTAAGTATCATTTCACTGGCAGTTAATAAGTGATAGGTTAGTTAAATAATTTACTTTCAAGAAGAATCTCAAGAATATACTTGTTTGTAAACATGATCAAATTGCTAGCAAAGGGTGAAGGCTAAGTATGCAAGGCTAGGATGAATAGGATGACTTGACTGACTTGACACTGTGATACTTTGGATGAGGGACATGGTGTTACACACTTAAGCATGTATTGGACAAGGAGTACACAAGGAATGGCGGTGTCTCACAAATGGATGAGTTGTTCAGAGAAGTGCTTATTCAACCTTGGAAAAAATGTCTACTACTAGAACTGCCATGAACTACCTGTCAAGCTAATCGTAACTTAAGGTTCTAGGGGACACTTAGAATTAGTTGTCCCTTACTCCATTTCATATCTTAACCCGCAGGCTTAATGAGGAAAATTCCACATAAGGTCAGCAATCTTTAGATTTGGTATACATTTAACCACTGCTTTTTAGGACCTTTCATTTCATTGAATTTCAATGCCAACAATCATTAGATTTAGCATACATTTATCCATTTTCTTTTTAGGCCTAATATGACCCCTTTGGGATTTCACATGTGCTTATAAGCACAACTAACCGCATCTTTCATCTGGGGTGCATTTACATTACACAACATTGAATTTCATTTCAATTTCATAGCCCTTTTCATTGGGTTGTACAAGATATAACAATAATTTCCAGATGTAGTACAATTTTGCTTCAGGTTTTAGCCAATACAACTCAAGCAACTAGGGGGACTTTCACAAATCTAAACCACACATCGGTGCAACCGACTAGAGTGATAAAGGCATAAAATCCAACTCACCAAGGGCAAGTTTTGTTGCCAGCTCAGAGTTGAGACACAAAATAAACATGGAGGCAAGTCCAACATAGAGGCAGAAGTAGGGAGGTCCTCCATATCACAAGTCAAGGTGTAAGTCAGGGTGAAGATCAATAAATGGGGAAAGGACAAATGGATGGACGTGTTGCCAACTAAGTTGTACTTGGTTGGATTATCAAGCGAGCGGGCAGAGTGGAACATGATACATGTTCATTTTTGGTGATTTGATATCCAGCTGGCCTTTTAAAGGCCCCCGTTTTTAAATTTTTGCACATGTCCATGGCCCTGCGGGGTTTGTAATAAAAACGTACTAGCATGGGGTTTTGTAAAAGACTTGGTTCCCTAGGACTTTTTGGCTAAGTCAGGTATTCCAAGGAGTTTTTTCACCTATCTATTATGTCTTGCATTAGTGCATAACATAATTAATTGGTTTTTCTCCTGCTCCTCCAAAGCTGGAATGCCTGGGGAGGCTGACGGGCCCTTAGGGGATTATTAGAGTCTATGGGTCAATGTATATGAACATGCTAGGCGTTAATTTTGAGTCATATGGACATGTGCTAAGTCCCCCTAGGTTGTTTTTTAATTTTCGGCAAGTTTTAATTTTTCCGTAATTTGGGCCATTTTTTAATGGTTCAATTAAAAAAATTGTAATTGGCCTGTAAGGGGCGTCTGGAGGTATTTTTTGCCTTAGGGGTGCTCGTTTTCTAACTCAGAGCACCCCCTAAACCCCTAAACCCACTTTTCCTAATGTTTGGGTGCTTCTATTTTTGTCAAAATCCAAAAAAGACAAAAATCCCATAAAAGTCATAAAAAAATCAAAAAAGTGAAAAAGTGACTTAAAAAATATTAAATTTTTGGAGAGTTTTGAGGGACTGATTTGGATCAGCACATTTCTAGGAGTGATTTGGGCTATTTGTAAGGTGTTTGGGCAGCCCCAAATAAGGAGAAGATTATGCCCATGTGAGAGGGGCGCATTCACCATGAGAGAGGGGCGCACTTATTGTTTGGGCAGCCCACGAGTTATGGTTAGAGCAGCACATTGTATGCTGCCATGTTAGCACCATGCATGCTGGTTTATGGCAGCTTGTAAGGTGGGAGGGCAGCCCCTATCTCTCCATGTTTCGTGCCAACACTCCCCCAATTCCTCTCCTTGACATGGGCGCACTCCCCTTAGCCATTTTCTATATATTCAAGCACTCTCTCCATTGTTCACTAGTGAGAATTGGAGCAAGAGACTTATGACTGTAATATTTTTCTCATTTGAATAAACGAAGACTTTGGAGGTCAGCTTGTGGTGTTTTCTCACATGTGGATGTAATATCTTGATTCATTTCCCAAGATGACTTGTGTATAAGTTTCATTCTTCAAAGGTGTGGTGTGCTCATCGGAAAGATTGTTACCAATCTATGAGATAAGTTGTTTTCAATTTGTTTATTGTAGCAGCTTAGTAATGTGTGCTTGGTAAGAGATTATTTTTGTGTCTTTCATTTGTTTATGGATATGCAATCATAGTTTCTTGTGAGTATATATCTACACTTGATATTTTTTTTGGTGAGATCTGTGATGTGCAGGTGTTTCTTGAGTTGGCAAGAAGGAGGATTTTGTTTGTTTCCTCTTTTTACTAATCATTGTTTGCAGATATAGTCCCTTCAAACATCACTCAACCATCTTCAAAGCTTCGATTTTCAACAAGGATTTGTTCCATCTCTCTCTCTCTCTCATTCAAGAAAAAATCAAATTTTATGGTTATCTAGTACTTTCTTTTCAAAAAACTAGTTTAAGTTGTCAAAATCTTTCAAGTTTTTCTAAAGTAGTATTAGATCTGATTGCAAAGTATTATCTGGCTGCCCTAGAGCTTGAAATTTGCAGCCATTAAAGGCTAGCAGAGATCCCAGGTAGACAAGCCCCATAGCTTGTTTTACTTGGTTATTTTTAGTCATTTTTACTTAGTTTTTAACTTAGAATTTTTTGGGTTTTTTAGGAGGTGTTCCAAAGACACTCTTAAAGTGTTTTTGGGCATCTTATACTAATTATTGCTTGCTGGTTTGCAGCAAAAGACGAACAGGTAGGAGGAAGTGCTGCCGAAATTTCGAGCATCCAGGCGATCCGGAGGACAAATTTCCATATTTTTCAAAACCGGTCTTTTTTTTTTCTTCTATAATTTTGTAAGCCACCAAGTCACTTAAAGTAGACTGGGGCACTTCTCTAAATCATTGTAAACAATTTTAAACGAGAGCAAGTGGGCTAGCCAGCGCCCATACCCCATCCCCCCAGGGGTGGCCTGTGTCGTCTCATTTTCATGGCGTGATTTTTAGAGTAGTTTATTTCTTTGTTTTTCCGGCATTTAATAAAATCAATTAGGATTAAAATAAACCTTGTTGGTCCGTTCCACTGGCGGGCCACAAGTTCACTCATAACATAGTTTTTCACATTTTTTTTACAAACTCATAACGCCCCCCTTGCTTTTCCGAAGTAGGGTTTTTGTATGAGGGCTTGCCCGAAATACATGCCTGAAAAGAGACTCCTGGGGTTTTAAAAAAAAAAAAGATAAAATTTGGGTTCATAAATTTTTTTATAAAAATACCAAGGTCTTCTTCCGTATGCTCTGTGGCCAACTTGCAGCTCAGTCTGATCCAGTTGGTACACACCAGAAAGGAGTGGATGACTAGTAATAGGATCTAACACCGCCCCAATAAAAATCCTTTTTGTGAAAATCCGGCACAACACGCATTTTGTTGTCGTGGGCAAATTTCCCAGAAGGCTTGGGATAACACTGAATAGTGACCTCTTGGAAACCGTTAGGCTTGCCCTCGTTGGTATAGCATCTGAACACCTCCTCGAGACTCCGATTCAGCCCAAAGCTTGAGAGGGAAGCCACGCTTCAAAATTCCGGACATGTTCCCCCGTACCTTGCGTATATCGGGAACCCACCTGCCTTAATAAAAAGATCACCATCACATTAATTTTTAAAATAAACCAAGAACACTCGCACAACATTTACTTTTCCTGCTTATGCATTTGTTTAATGACTCCATTATAAGGCACTGGTCTTGTTTCAATTTTATTTTCATATTATTGACTAATGTGCTGTTAAATGATGATTATTCTAAATGGGAGTAAATGATAAATGAATTTTTTTATTTGACAAATGTATGTGTTGTTTATTCTTGGTTACCAAAAATATTTCCTAACTCCTAGATTAGACGCCTTAGTTTCTTTTTATCTTTAGGGTCCACCCCCCTTGGCTTCGCTAGGAAAGCCTAGACGGAGGAGTCGAGTCCCAAGTGACAGCACTTGACTTTGACTTGCCCCCAAGGCCACACCAGCAGCTTGAAGACTTCTGCTGCGTTTTCCCAGGTGTGGAACCAGGCGGCAACAGGACGGAGACAAGTGAAAATGGTGCCTAAGCTAGCAGGTCAGAAAGACACTAAATGATCATGTTCACATTCATATGAAGATAAAGACCAACAAGTATAAAACAAGAGTTTCCAAATGTCAATAATACAATCAATACATATAATCCATAACAACCAATTTCATTCCAATTTTAATACACTGCTAGATCATAATTACTTTATACCAAGTCAACGCTATCAAAATGACCTAAACAACAAGGTAATAACATCAATTCACATCATATATATATTGGGTCATCAATCAACATCTGTAATCTGAACCAACTATAACCACGGAGAACACTGTATCTGAAATACTGAAAACTGCACTGCAACTGTATGGAACAAAAGGTCATATCGGTCATCAAATTTGAGGTCTCAAGGCTCAGCGTTGGCATAAGGCCTACTAAATGTCTGATACAAAGATGCTTTGATGTGTGAGTGATCACAAATAATGCTGCTCATCATAGCTGATCTCACTGAATAAGTGTAAAGGAAAAACTCGAAAAGATGCAGATATCTGCTCTGCTGACATGGTAGCCCAACTACTATGTATGTGATAACAGGAACTTTCTAGGAATATTCTGATTCATTGTAATCTGAATATGCAAGTGCAAAGAAGTTTAGAGTTCATCCATACATGAAATTATCATAACCTCATTTCTTATATCTAGAGTTATGATTTAACCTAGATTGGGCTAATAAATGACAAGAATTGCATGAGGATGATATGATGATGATGACATTGCACACTATGATGACAAGATCAAGATGCACATTGTGACTTCTACATAAGGGCATAAATAAAGAGGGAAGATTTCTTATCCCAACTTGTTTTGATATTTTTTTTAAATGTTGAAACATAAGACATGTTGCATATATATGTGATTGATATGCTCTTGATGGCATTTAGATAACTATCCAATATGTGGATGGATGCTAATTTGATTATTGTTGACTATCAAATTGATGTGACTTGCTCTAATGACAAGTTTGAGAGATCTTGCTTATAGTTAAATGTACAGTTCAAGAGGGAGCCAACTGTGCGCTTCAATCCCCAGCAAAGTGGGATTGCAAGAAGCACCAGTCCATGAGTCATCTTTCTTAGATGAGCAAAGTGAGGAGACTAGGCAATCTTCCAGTTACTCAACTATGGAATACTTTGAGACATCTCATTTAGAGAAGCAGAGGGAGAAGGCCAAGAAGCCTTCAGTTGATCTCATTGAGAATCCTATTGAAAGGATTCAAGGATGCTCCAGTGAGAGCCATGTCACTGATACAAGATCATCCACTTATGTGGAGACAACCAAACATCAAGTTTGGAAAGATGACATCCAATTGAAAATGGATACTGACATGTGGAAAGTGATTCTCAAACAACAAGGGAAGTCTGTTTCAACTTCCAAGTGAATCAATAAGATCATGGTTCTTGCTGACATTCAGAGTTGTTTGAAGCTCTCAAAAAATCTTGTGCTCTATGAAAGGTTGAGACACATCAAGACAAAGTATCACCAGGTCAAGGACATGGTGCAATTGCCAGTTTACTGATGCACTGACTAAGCCTCTATCCTCAACAAGCTTAGTGTTGTTGAGAATGCGTCTCTTGCTTAGAGGGAGTGTTAAAGTTAGTGCAGTTTCGAGACCCATTCTTAGAGAGGATGGCACCCTAGTCAGTTAACTAGGGTTCTTGGTCAATTAACCAGGTAGAGTAAAGAGTAAGTCCCTAGAAGGTACCGTAGGGCCCTCAGCTGTCTCTTGGGGTTCTTGGTCAGGGACCAAGTAGGTTGATTCCATGGAAAAGTCCTTATCATGTTGCTAGGGACCTTATTTGTCTCTAGGTTATTCTGGTTTGGGACCAAACAGTTTCTTGGTCACAAGGACCAAGAATATCCTACAGGTTGAGACAGAGACATCCTTGTCTAGGACCAGGCAGATTCTTGGTCAAGGACCAAGTAGGTCCTGCACATGGTTGATCAACATTCAGTCTAGGACTGAAAACTCAGCCTGGGGCTGAGAGCCATTCTTTAAGAATGGAGGCACTTGGTCAGTTACCAAGATGTTGACTTCGGTCAACCTTTAGCTTGGGGTTGAAGAACCTAGTCAAGGACCAGGTGGTTGATTAATATGATTAAGTCTGGAACTGAAGCTCAGCCTTGGGCTGAGAGCCTTGTTATCACATATATAGTAGCCGGGCTACCATACATTATTTTTCTCATTCCAATACACTATTCAGCCAGTTCCCTTGCATTTGAGATGCTGAGATGAGCATCTATATTGGATCACTATCAGATTGTGGACAGCAGTTGTATTCCCCATGCCATGACTGAGTTTCAGGACACTCAGAGAGATGACCGATGTAGCCATTATATCATTGGTATAGAGCAGCCAGTAGTGCCCAGAGTTACAGCAGCAGTTCCAGAGGATAGATGATGGTACAGGTTGATGTGCATTCAGGTATATGACTCAGCAGGTATATTACGGTGTTATGGTTAGATTGCTTTTATACTTATTCTTATAGCATGTCATAGCACTTAGTGTCATGATCTGGCGATCATATAGATATATGGACCTGGTTGATCTATTATATATATTATATTGTCCCTACTCAGACTTAGAAGTTCACTATTCATACTCATTGGTACATACCCTCCTTAGGGAGAATAGAGGTGATCATTACACCATACTTTGGCTTGCTAGTGTTGGCTCCATCATTTCATTGTCTTCATCCATCCATGGCCTACCTTTTAGATTATCACCCTGACTTACTACTTGACTAGTGGCATGGAGGACTTTTCCCCACTGTAGCCTCTGTATTGGATGAGCTTCCCTGTTTATTGTGTCTCGGCTCTGAGTTGGTGACAAAACTTACCTATGGTGAGTTGGAGTTCCTTGTGAATTCCCCCTAGTCACTAAAGTTGTGTTGGCTAAACCTGAAACTTTTAGTGCTGCCATGAATACAAAATCTGGAAAAATGAAATGCTATATCTTGTATGAAAAGCCCATTCATGCAATGTGTTTCTAAACACACATGAATGAGAGGCATGCCAAATGAACATGGCAATGAAAATAAAATGTTATATCTTTTGGAAAATAAATACCTAGGTAAACAAGCTGTCCATGACACACCTAGAAGTGCTCAGGTAAACAAGTGCCTTAAAAACACACCTGCAGCAGAAAGCCTAAAGAAAAAATGTAAATCTATGCAATGTGTTTGTAAACACACATAGATCAAGGCTATGGAAGCTTCAGGCCTAAAAAGCAATGGAACTTAAATGCTATATCTAAACAATTGCTGGCCTTATTTGTATTATGGATTGTGCGCATCTGTGAAGGTGAATAAACCCTCTTTAAACAACTCATCCATTTGTGAGACACCGCCATTCCCTGTGTTATTGCTCATTCAGTATATACTATGGTGTATTCCCTTTCCCTTGCCAAAGTGTCACAAAGTCAAGACAGTTGAGTCATCCCTTAGCCTAGCCAGTTAATTTAGCCTTCACCCTTCACTAGCAAATTGATCACAACTATGAAGTGAGTATGATCCTGAAAGTCTAGTCTGAGTAATAATAATAATTAACGACACTATATATTTGGATGTAGATCGCCAGTTATGATCATTATGTGTTATAATTGCTATTTGAATAAGTTGTAGAGCATGTATTAACCTTGACACTTTGCAGCAGCCTTGGATGATGGTCTGAGTTATATTTGGTCTTGGTTAGACCTAGGTTGACCATGGAGGACCATGGGACATGAGATGTTAGACCTTATGATGATATGGATAGATGATATATGGTCTATGTACACATACATGATGATTCTATGCAGCAGCTACAGGGTTATGATGATGATTCTTGGGGTACAGCAGTGTTTGATCATTTACAGAGCATTATTATTGGCCTTGTTCCGGTATATTGGATATTTATTTTGATGATGCAGAGACTCATATGGTGTATGAGTACACATCTTGGATAGATTTGGACCTTCTGAGTCCAATGGGACAGTTTGTTTTCAGTTCCGGGCACTTACAGTGATGATTGAGCCTCAGTAGGCTGTCCTAGTGCAGTTTTGGTCTGTCGGAGGCCCTGTCGGAGCAGATGTGATTTTTCTCCGGATGACCTAGGGCGCTGATGATGGAGGGGGTGGTCCAGCCACTTGTTTTTACCATATTACCCCCCTCCCGGACACACTGGTGCCCTCACCTTGACAACGCAGGCACTCCAGGAGGTTGTTTGGGGTAGTTTCACGCTTCCCGAGCCATTTCAGGATTGGTAGAAATGGCTATTGAGGAAATCGATTTGGGCTACTGAGGCAAATTTATGGCATGGGATGATCAGCGATGATAGATCCGGGTCCTCCACACCTTCTCCATCAATTTCAGCTTCATCGGGGCCCGCATCCATCACTTATGGCATTTTCTGTGGATTTCTGAGGTCTTTTTGAGGCCTACGATTTGACTATGGTGGCACGATTTGGTACATTGATGATTATTTATTGATTATTGTGCTATGGGGATTGACCAAGGAGGGATAAAATTACCCCTTGGACCCACCATAAGCCTCTTATGATATTTTGTCATCATGATTTGGTGGGATTCCCCTCTTATAGGGCGATTTTGTCCACTTACATAATATTTTATTAGTGATCCATGTATTTTATTGTTGAGCTCATCTCAACCATTGATTAGACATTTGTATCTTCTAATCTTAGCCACTCATTCAAAAAGTGGTTAGGGTTTTGGTGCCTCTCCTTCCTATTTAAAGGAGAGAGCCTCTCATTGTAAAGGGATCTTTGGAGCTCTGGAATATTGGAATAGAAAAATTCTTTGTGGAGCACATCTCTCTTGTATTGTGGATTCTCTTGCATATTGAATATACAGTATCTCTTCTATGTATCATTGTGGATTTTGGTGCTTCTACTAATCTTTTTACAGGAAAGTCGAATTGGTGGAGAGGAGGGCGACTTCTTGAGGGTTATTGTTGGAGGGATCCACATAGTCTCTCTTGGGTTGATCTTGTGACAGGGAGTATCATTATTGTATCTTAGTGACATAGTTGATGCTTTCTATTACATCTTTCTACCATTTTCATAATCATCTTGCTTGACTTGTTTCTTTGATCTTGTCTTGTAGGAGGAGGACGATTTGGCTATCTTGGAGAAGGACGTTTTGGTTGGAGCTCTTGGATCTCACTCTTGAATATACACATAGGAGAATGCTATCAATTTGCAAGGTGGCCATAAGCAATTGAGGTAAGATCTACAAGGTATGTGCCTCTTTCATCCATTCTATCTTCATTGGTCATAAAACCCTAATTCATTAAAACCCCAATTTTGGTATTTCTTAGATCTACTTGGATCTAGCCTTGCTTTTGAGAAGATTTTGAAAACCCACCTCTATAGCATCCACCCCTAGTTGGATCTATAGTTTGGTGGTGATTGGCTTAAAATTAACACACTTTTCAAGGCAAAAAGCCCTCTTGAACCTAAATCGCATTTCCTAGTGAGAGGCTTGTTTGGTTAGATCTAGCACATGGGTAGGTGAGATCCCACTTGATTTGAAATCTAGACACTTGATAACCTACCCCCAGATCCTTACTTTGGTGAATTCTACCTTGTGGACATCATTCCATGTTTTAAGGGGTCAAAACCCCCTTTTGAGTTTCTTGGCACCTTAAAACTCAGATCTACTAAGATCTAACCCTTGGATTGACTTGATTTTTGGGATCTACATCGATCGGGGCACTAGCCACTTGGATCTATAGTTTGGTGGTCATTGGACTTGATTTGGTCCACTTAACACTTGTTTTAGCCCTCTTTGAGCAACTCGCACTCCCTTGGGAAGGTGAGTTTGTCCACTTTGAGGAAGTGGGTAGTTGAGATTCTTGTGGATTTGAAACGGCCATACCTTGAAACCTAGGTCTAGAGTATCTTTTTGTCACGATCCACCTTGGGGATAGCATTCCTTGTTTCAAGGGATTGTGGTCCACTTAAGGTCATTACTTAAAAAACCTAGATCTAGTAAGATCCAACCATTAGATCTCATTTAGCCCACTTGACTTGGCTTCTAGGTGTTCCGATCTACACTTTGACATACTTTTTGACCCCATTAGCCCACTTAACAAGGCACTAGTCCTCCTCAAAGCAAGTCGCACTCCTTGGGATTTGTGTCAAAACCTAGATCTAACACATGGGTACTTCTAGAATCAACTTAGATCTATAGATCTAATCATTACCTATCCTCTAGTACCAATTTCACACCTAAGCTTGACCTTGTGGGCCCACTTAAGGCCATTTCACACATTCCAAGACAATAAGACCCACTTGTGTAAATCATCGTACTAGATCTTGTCTTTCTAGCTCATCAAGTGGCCTAAGTCATACATTGGTTGAAACACTAACAATCTCTCACACCACCTTCAACCATACCTCAACTTCTAGGTCCACTTAGCCTTGCATTGGTTTCCGTAACTCTTCATTTACTTACCCTTAGAAACCTTTGTTTGGGTCCAATCAACTGTGATTGGTTATAGGGTCTCCCCCTAGGTCTTGTTACACCCTGACCTAAAGCGAAGAGTGCCTCGGTTGACGTGACTCCCACCTTGCATTGGGAATCGTGGCATCTCTTGGGTCACCTCTTTAGTTGCCTGCCTCCTCTACCGTCCCGGATGGGATTTGTTATCACGCAACTTGTAGTTTCCCCTAGAGGTATCCCATCCGGGACGGTAGAGGAGATAGGAAACTAAAGAGGTGACCCAAGAGATGCCACGATTCCCAATGCAATGTGGGAGTCACGTCAACCGAGGCACTCTTCGCTTTAGGTCAAGGTGTAACTAGACCAAGGGGGAGACCCTATACCCCAATCACAGTTGATTGGATCCAAGAAAAGGTTTCTAAGGGTAGGTAAATAATGAGTTACGGAAACCAATGCAAGGCTAAGTGAACCTAAGGGATAAGGTATGGTTGAGGGTGATGTAAGAGATTGTTCGTGTTTCAACCTATGTATGGTTTAGGCCATATGATGGGGTATGATAACTAGGTGTAGTACCATGTGTTTACACAAGTGGGTCCAATGTTCTTGAGAAGTGTGAAATGGTTATAGGTAGGCCCACAAGGTGAAGTTAGGTGTGAGGTTGGTACTATAGGTTAGATATAGGCTAGATCTATGAGTTTGAGTTGGTTCTAGGAGTACCCATGTACTAGATCTAGGGTTTGACACAAATCCCAAGGAGTGCGACTTGCTTGAATAGGACTAGTGCCTTTTTGGATGGGCTAATGGGGTCAAAAAGTATGTCAAAGTGTAGATCGGGACACCTAGAAGCCAAGTCAAGTGGGTTGAATGAGATCCAATGGTTGGATCTTACTAGATCTAGGTTTTTAAGTGATTACCCTAAGTGGACCACAATCCCTTGAAACATGGAATGCAATCCCCAAGGCGGATCTTGACAGAAGGACAGTATAGATCTAGGTTTCAAGGCATGGACATTCCAAATCCACGAAAATCTCAAACACCCACCTCCTAGAAGTGGACCAACTCAAAATTTCAAGGGGGTGCGATTTGCTCAAGGAAGGCCAAAAAGTGGGTTTGGTGGACCAAATCAAGTCCAATGGCCACCAAACTGTAGATCCAAGTAGCTAGTACCCCGATCTATGTATGTTCAAAATTTCAAGTGAACCCAATGGCTAGATCTTAGTAGATCTGAGTTTTAAGATGCCAAGAGAATCAAAAAGGGGGTTTTAACCCCTTAAAACATGGAGAGATGTCCACAAGGTAGTTTTCACCCAAGTAAAGATGTGGGTATAGGTTATCAAGTGTCTAGATTTCAAATCAAGTGAGATCTCACCTACCCATGTGCTAGATCTAACCCAACAAGCTTCTCTTAGGAAAATCGATTTAGGTTCAAGAGGGCTTTTTGCATTGAAAAGAGTGTCAATTTTTAGCCAATCACCACCAAACTATAGATCCAACTAGGGGTGGATCCTATAGAGGTGGGTTTTTAATATCTTTTCAATTGCAAGGCTAGATCTAAGTAGATCTAAAAAAATACCAAAAACAAGGGTTTTAATTTGATTAGGGTTTTTATGATCTAGAAATTATGGAAGATTCAAGGAAGAGAAGATCATACCTCTTGGAACATACCTGGATGAAGAGATGAATGCTAGTTGAGACGAGGATTACTTTGCCAAAGATCAAATGGAGAATTGTTGAAGCCCTCTTGCCAAATCGATTTTTCCAAACCACATGTGATTCCTTCTAACCTGTCAAGCCAAGGAGCAAAGCATCAATCAGTTTAACAAATTGAAGGTAGATACAAGCAAGAGAGAGAGAAACATAGAATAGTTGACACAAAGGCAAAACTACTCCCTGTCAAACCCAAAACGACTTCTTCCAAGCTTGAAGGGCAAGCCTCCCCACCAATTCGCACTTGTCAAAATCGCCCTCTTAACCTGCAAATAAAATATGGAAAATATGCAAGATAGCTACAATAGATCCTCCAGTGCAATGGACAATAGCATTTACAATCGAAACAACCAACATCCACTCCAATCCAAGCATGTACTCCAAAAGATAGAAATTTTATTCCAAGAGCCAAGAGCCAAAAATCTCTAGATGAATTTTACAATGAGAGGCTCCCTCCTTAAATAGGATGGGGAGAGAGGACAATCATAACCACTTTTTACATGAGTGGCTAAGATTAAAAGATCTCAAGATCTAATCAATGGCTAACAATAAATCATAACAATATATCACATGGATCACCCATATAATGATAGCGCCCCCACTAAAAGGTACAATAAGAGGGTGACGTCATCCACTAGAGAAACATAAGCACCAGAATCCACCTCATGGTGACTAGGACATGACCATATAAGCTCATGGTGGGGCTATGAGGTATTAATCCTTACTAGCTCATCCCCAAGGCACAATAAAATAATAAAATATGTCCAATATAATATAAATGATCAAAACTGTCCTCAGAATCCATGACAGTCAAGCAGTAAATGTCCTCCTGTGATCAATCTGGGCATACCCACATGGTGAAAACTGGCTGGAAGGTAGTGATGCCACCCTGGAAGACCTCTGTGAAGACCAAATGCCAAAACCTTGCCTCAATTGCCCAAATCGATTTCCTCAGTGACCACTTTATCCCATTTTTTAACTGCCTCGGGAACTGTGAAAGTGCCAAAACTGCCTCCTAGGGTGCTAGCGCTGTCCATCTGAGCCCACCAGGCTCTCCGGAAGGGGGGGTAAATGGTAATAACAAGTGGCTGGACCACCCCCTCCATCATCAGCGCCCTAGGTGAACTGGCCTCTCGGGGCCCCTGCTGCTCAGGCTGGGAAATCAGCCCCCAATCTGGTCAACAAGTATAAAACTACATCAATCACTGTCAGAAGTGCTCGGAACTGAAAGATAAGTGTCTCAATGGATCCAGAAGACCCAAATCCACTAGGAATGAGTACTCATACACCCTGGGTTGCCCTAGTGGGCCTGCTGTAGGGTCCACCATATATGGACAATGTATAATTTGCTGATCTGAAGTAATAATAAACCTGCTGAACTGGATCAAACATCATCTGCATCATATGTCCATCATATGATATCATCATCAAACATGTGGGCCCATAAATCATCATCAATAATCATCCATACATGGTCCACATCATCGCGGATCCCAAGAATATATAATCAAGGATAAATCACATCAGTAGACTAAGACAATGCTTCTCTAATCATTCTCACAGCTAAGCTCAAAGTATAACATCCCTTCAGTGGCATTAATTAAGTTAGCATATTCCGTTATTATATAAAATTACTTTCACAATAGTTCAAATGACAAACTCACCCATTGGACATGGTCAAACTGCTAGTGAAGGATGAAGGCTAGGAGCAAGGTTGGGCCAAGGGTTTGACTTGTCTAACTTAACTCAAAAATACTTTGAACTGGGAGAAGGGGGAAGCTACAAACTCTGTGCTGGACAAAAGAACACGGGGGATGGCTGTGCCTCACAAATGGATAAGTTGTTTAGAGAGTGCTTATTCAACTTAGGCATCATGTCTACATCAAGTTGATCCAGGTTCATTAGGATCATTCAATTTTATTCCATGGCCTTTTTGGCCTACATAACCCTTCGGATTTCAGATGTGCTGAGAAGCACAACTAGTTGCAGCTTGCATCCAGGGCATGTTTTTCATATATTTATACAAGGTCAGCAATTGTTTAGATATAGCTTTTAAGAACCATTGCTTTTTGGACCTTTCTTATACTCTTCGAGGAGTATTTTTAGCTTTTCATTGCTCTTGCCCCTTTTTTTTTTGTTTCCATGGGCGAATTTTTCAAGTTTCCATAGGTAGAACATGAGCTTTCAGTTTTAGCCAACAACATCTCAAGTGACTAGGGGGAGTTCGAGCCAATGCCAAACGTCGGGACAACCGACCAGAATGATTTAGGCCTACAATCCAACTCACCAAAGGCAAGTTCTGTCACCAACTCAGAGCCGAGACACTGAATAAACGGGGATGCGGTCCAAACACAGAGGTAGAAAAATGGGGAAGTTCTCAGTATCAGAAAGTCAAATGAGACAAGTCAGGGCTTAAAGTCAAACAGGAAGGTCATGTATGGATGGAGACAAGTGAATATGGAGCCTACACTAGCAGACAACTGGTGTCGGGGAAAGACCATGTCTATGTAAGGTGAATAACCAACAAGTTTTGTCAAATGACCTAAATGTGCAAGTAATTGTCCATTTTATGATTTACAGTTCATTTTAAATAATTTGCCACATCAGGAATAATATACCAAGCATGTGCTACGATCATGACTAAATCAACAAGCTAATAATCCACAGTCAGTGAGAAAATATCCATAGATCATACAACATCATCATAATAATAATCATCAAGTATCATCTGAAACACTGCTGTAATACATCTCTAGGCACTGAACTGAAACTGTAATGAGATAAGTGGTCACATCAGTCATCAAATCTGAACTATCAAGGCTCAGCCTTGACACAAGGTCATACATAAATCTGAATAATGTACTGCTCTGATCATGAGTGATCCAAAATATATAGCCATGCTCTGGAAAAATGTAGGCTCTGGAATGTGCAGATATCTGCTGTACAAGAATAGTAGCCCTGCTACTATGGTGTGATAACAGGATTCCTCCAGGGGCAACTACAAGTTGTGTGATAACAAGCCTGTTATCACACAACTTGTAGTTGTCCCTAAAGGTTGTTAGATTTTCATCATTTAATTCAATATGATCTAGGATCTTATCTGAGAGAATAACATGCACAACAAATCAAACACAAGAGACAAGAGACACAAAGAGTTTCATCGGGGAAACCATAAAGGAGAAAACCTCGCAACTTCCTCAGAGATAGAATGAGCAATAATACGAAACCCCAAAAGATAGAAATGATATCCAACAGCTTCTCTCTTCTTCACTTGTGCGAACTCCTCCTCTCTTACACTAATTCGCAATGAGTGAGTGAGTGAATGAATTCAAATGAGAGAGGCACCCTCTCTATTTATACTTTATCTTTCACTTGACTTTTACTCAACTAGGTCGGCCCTTAGTTGTACTTGATTGGGCCGACTTCTCTAGGAGAGTCTAATAACCCATAGACAACTTAACTCTGGGGTCTAGTGCCCCGACATACAAAGGAGGGTTAACCTCAATGACTTTACATGACTTAATTACAATAAAGACTCTCCTGATCAGAGGAATAAACATCTCTATCGGAGGTACAATAATATAATACAAATACAATATAAAATATACAAGTGAATATCTTTCGAAGTTACAATTACATTAACAAAGGTATCCCATCTGGGATGGTAGAGGTGTTGGACAACTAAAGAGGTGACCCAAGGCTTGCCACGGTTCCCAATGCAAGTGGATGTCACGATAAGTGAGGCATCCTTAACTTTAGATCAAGAAGAATCAAGATCAAGGGGGAGACCCTAGCCAATCTATGAAGACTAGCTAACCCAAAGATTCCTAGGGAAATGTGTGAAGTTATGCAAGGAGATTAATGGTGCATGATTTAGATCTAGAAAGATAAGTGGACCCAAGATGGATATGTCTTGGTTGAGAGGCTTAAGCAAGGGACACATGTTTCAACCAAGTGTTTGATTAAGGCAACTTATGAGGTTAAGTAAGTAGATCTAAAGAAGAGTTAATGCCATGGAAATTACCCAAGTGGGGCCCACCCCTTAAAAAGTGGAAAATGGTCCAAACAGGGCCCACAAGGTCAAATTTGAAATAGAAAGGCACTAGGGGGTATGCTATAACATGGAACTATGGATTTGACCAAGAATTAGCAACACCCAAGAATGGGATCTAGCAAATGGCCACCTACCCAAGGAGTGCACCTTGCCTCAAGGAGGACTAGTGCCTTACTTGGAAGGGAAAATGGAGTCGGATGTCCACCAAATTATAGATCGGGATAGTTAAGATGATTATCTAGGTGGGTTTTAAGTGTCAAGCGCAAGCCATAGCTAGATCTCCATAGATCTAATGCATCACCTAGTGACCCAAGTGGGGGGCTCAACCCTCAAAATGAGGAATGGGGCCCACTAGGTGAAAATCAACAAGGTGAAGCAATAGAGGTAGGTTTTAAGGGTTGATCTATTCAATGAAGCAAGAATCTCACCTACCCACATCTTGGAACTAGCAAACTAGCCTCCCTCAAGGAATGCGTTTTCACTCAAGGAGGACTAGGTGCCTTGGGAAATGGGCCAAATGGAGTCCAATCACCACCAAGCTATAGATCCGAATTGTCATGGATACTATGAAGGTGGGTTTTAAGTTTCATCCCCAAAAGCATGCTAGATCCAAGTAGATCTAAAAATAAATAAAAGAGGGTTTTGAATTTTAAGGGTTTATGTGACCAATAGGATGGAGAACAAGCGAAATGGATACATACCTTGTAGATCTTACCTCAAAATCTTGCGGCTACTTTTCACGTAGATGATTCTTGCCTTTAGTTACAATTCCAAGATAGATCCAAGTGATTCCAAGCATAATCGTCCAAGCCCTAGGAGGAGAAATGCCCCATTCAACCTGTAAATCAAACTACAAAAAGTTAGATTTGATCCACAAATCAATGAGATATAAGCATGTCATGTCAAAGAAGCAATCAATGGACAAAGCACAATTGAAAAACTGCCTCAAGATGAAGACGTCTTTCCCAAGGGGGATGTGAGCAACCCCTACAATCTTCCCTTCAAGCAAAACGCACTCCTAGCTTCAACCAATTCGGCCTCCTTCAGTAGATGTCGAAATCACCTGTAAAGCAAAGAATGTCTGAAAGCAAAATATGCACAACCATGCATAAGAGAAACCCAATCAAAGCCAAAAAGATCTCCAAAAATAGTATCTTATTCCAAGTTTTCCAGAACCTAAAGGTGCTTTTACAATAGGGGGTATCCTCCTTTTATAGGATGAGGAAGACCAAAACCCTAAACCACTTTTGAAAACTAGTGGTTGAGATCAAAAGATATAACAATCTAATCAACGGCTAAGATGAGCCAATATAATATAAGACATGGATCACTCAACTAAGTGATGACATCATAGCCTAAAAGACTCAATGAGGGTGACGTCATGCATGGGGGTGGCTAATAACACATGTGCCACAACAAATAGACCAAGACAAGTCACTAAGAGAACATGGTGGGGCTAGGACTTATTAATCCCCTTCACTAGCATGTCCCCATGGCACAATAATATAAAATATGAGTCTATGACATGTCCAAGTATACAAATGATCAAATCCTGTTCCCATCATCAGAGACAAAAGTACAATAAAAGAGCTACTGTAGCCCATGTGGACCCCAATGATTGGTGCAAACTGATCTGGAAGAAGGGGGGTACACCATGGATGACCTCTAAGTAGGCAAAGTGCCAAAACCTTGCCTCAATTGACCAAATCGAATTCCTCAATGACCTTTTTATTCCATTTTTTAATCCTCTTGAAAAACCTGAAAGTGCCCAAAACTGCCTCTAGGTTTCTTGCGTTGTCAAACTGAAGGTGCCATCATGATTGGAAGGGGGGTATAATGGTAAAAACAAGTGGCTGGACCACCCCCTTCCTTTGTAGCGCCCTAAGCAATGACTTGCCTCCAATGTTCCTGCTGGATAACTGTTAGAATTGTAAATATTTGATCTAGAGATCACTACTCCCTCTGGATCGCCCTGAGATCTCAAGCGGTATGAGTCTCGATATCGATACAACATTAATATGAACTCAAACAACTAGATCTGCATTTACCAACTGAACAATATAAATGCAATCATACATAAACAACAAATGTACCCTGGAACCCTTTCGGGAGAAACCAACAAACTATGGGGCTATCTTCTTTCTCAAGCCCAGAGCATATAGGAAAAGAGACAAGTACAATACAGGGTTACCTTAGTAATCTTTTCAGGCAAACTCAAGATTTGCATGCATCCAATTGATGCATGCACGGAAGAGATAAGCCCTAACTGGAAAACTGGATCTGAGTGTCCCTGTACTCGCCTCTGCCTGATCTATCTGTCTCTATCCTCAGCTCTGCTCTGCTTGCTCTGAAGACTGCCCTATGACTGTAAACGACCTCCTCTGCATGCACAAGTGTGCCCTCCCTCCAACAATGAAAGACTCGTACTGAATCGGATCTCAGCATATCTGAGCTCTGATCATCACTGATCTTCCTCAATCTCTGAGACGAAGATACTCTGCAAGTTACAGACACTCAAATGCTCTACCGGATGTGGTACGAGCTTCTCCCTCCTTGAAGAATGCACCCTCCTTCACATGTGAAGTTGTCCTCCTCTCTCTTGATCTATCTCAGATCAATGGTCTCACTCATGAAGACAGTCACCTCCTGACTTCCTTATAACATCTCACTGAGAAGTTAGGTTTACCAAAAACCTAAAAATAGTTGCATGCAAAACTCACTTTTGCATGCATGCATGCAAACCTTTGCATGCATTTCTCTCCAATCATTTTCCTGGTTAAGATTTTAACACTCCCTCTTAACCAGGAAAGGATTCTGTACCACTCCCATCTTCTCCCTGAAGTATTCAAACTTGGTCTTCATCAAAGACTTCGTCAGAATGTCTGCAACTTGCTCATCTGTAGAAATGTACTATAGCTCAACTGCTCCCTTCTGAACATGATCACGAATAAAGTGATATCTGATCTCAATGTGTTTGGATCGATCATGAAACACTGGTTTCTTAGAGAGCTTGATACAACTCTGATTGTCACAGTGAATCACCGTAGGCTCCAACTGCTGATCAAATAGACTCACCAACATCTTGCGCAGCCAGATGGCTTCACAACTGGCTAAGCTAGCCGCCATATATCGTGCCTTAGCAGAGCTCAATGCAACGGACTTCTGCTTCCTGCTAAACCATGACACAACTGCCGAACCTAAGCTGAAGCAACACTCGGAGGTGCTTTTACTGTCACCTGCATTCCCTGCCCAGTCTGAATCTATGAACCCCACTAGCTGGACTTCTCCCTGCCTCACATAATTCAGTCCGTACTCTGTTGTTCCACTGATGTATCTCAAAACATGCTTTGTTGCTACCCAGTGCACATCTCTGGGTTCTACCATGTACTGACTCAAGGTTTTGACAGCAAAGCTCAAATCTGGTTTGGTGTTGACCAAGTACATTAAGGAACCGATGAGCTGTCTATACTTAGTGGAATCGACCAACTTACTCTCAGAAGCCACTTGCTTCTTCCAATTGGTCGTCATAGGGGTAGTCATAGGCTCGCAATCCTGCATCTGAAATCTCTTTAGAATGTCCATCGCATACTTGCCCTGACTGAGAAAAATATGCCCATCCTCCTGCCAGACTTCCATCCCTAGGAAGTAATGCATCAGCCCTATATCCTTCATCTCAAACTCAGATGCAAGATCCTTCTTGCAATCACTGATGAGTTTCTCTGCTCCTGTAATAAACAGGTCATCTACATAAAGCACCAGAATAAGCGGATCCCCTCTCACCACAATGAAGTAGAGATTTGGATCTGCTTCACTCTTCTGAAATCCTAGCTGCTGCAAATAGGTATCTATCCTAGAATACCAAGCTCTGGGTGCCTACTTTAATCCATATAGAGCTTTTTTCAATCTGCACACATGAGACTCTCTCTTAAGTACCTCAAAGCCCTTAGGCTGCTCAATGTAAACCTCCTCCTCGATGAGTCCATTTAGGAAAGCTGTCTTGACATCCATCTGATGAATCTTCCATCCCATCTCTGCTGCAACTGAAATCACAGTCCTGATGGAAGAATACCTGGCCAAAGGAGCAAATGTCTCCTCATAGTCAACTCCCTCTACCTGTGAGAACCCTCTAGCCACAAACCTAGCTTTGTATTTCTCAATGCTGCCATCTGCAGCATACTTAATCTTATAGAGCCATCTGGAGGTGAGTACATATTTTCCTTTTGGTCTAGGCACCACTTCCTAGACATCATTCTTCATGATGGAAGCATACTCTTCCAACATGGCATCTCTCCAAGACTGCTTTCATGCTGCTTGTTCATATGAGGAAGGTTCTGACTCATTGATGCTGCTTACTAGAGTTAAGTAACTGCAGAATCTCTGTGGAGCCTTTCTTTCTCTCACATCTTTTTTGGGAGTACCTATTGCCTGAGCGTCCTTCAAGGTGTCCTGAAGCCTCTTGGGCTTTCTCTTCCCTGAAGTGACATCCTGAGATGAGAACTCCTCATCCTCATCCTAATATCCTGTATGTGAGTGAGTACCTCCAGTAGAGGTGCCAGTAGTTGTTGATCCTGTAGCTCGAGAACCTGTAATTTGGGATCCTGATCTCAGTTGATCACCAACCTGAGATCCTATGCCAGTCCCTGCTCTTGTGCTTGTGGAAACCGTATCTAGTGCATCTGTCACTCCAGATACTTGGGACCCTGTTGATTGCTGAGCAACACCCTGTACTGTGTCAAGTGGGGATGTAGCAACTTGTTGTTTTCCCTTCTTTGACTCACATGACTTCCGAAAGGCCTGATCCTCCTTGAACTTCACATCCCTCCTCACAACAGTCTTTTTGAGAGCAGGGATGTAAATGCGATAGGCCTTTGAAGTCTCATCATACTCAACCAGAATTCTTCTTTCTGCAGTGGGTTCCAGCTTTGTCCTTTTCTCCAAAGGAACATGAGAGTAGGTGAGGCATCCAAAAATTCCGAAGTGCCCAACTTCAGGTTTCTTCCCCAAAAAAAGCCTCCTCGGGAGTCCTGTCCCCCAAAGCCTTATGGGGGCTCTTGTTCTGAATGTAGGCTGTAGTGTTGCATGCTTCAGCCCAAAGGAAAAATGGAAATCCCTAATCATGCAACATGGATATCGCAGCTCCAATGATGGCCTTGTTCTTCCTCTCAGCCACCCCATTCTATTGAGGTGTATAAGGAACAGTGAACTACCTCTTGATGCCTTCTTGAGTTCAGAACTTATTGAACTCAGTAGAGGTGTACTCTCCCCATTATCTGATCTGAAGATCTTAATCTTCCTCTCTGTTTCTTTTTCCACAAGGGCCTTGAATTCCTGAAACTTCTGCAAAACTTCCTTGGACTCTTTGCTCATCAAGAAGTAGATCCAGGTCTTCTTGGAATAGTCATCAATGAAAGACACATAGTACCTGTATCCTTTCAATGATGTGGTGGACATCAGGCCACAGAGGTCAGAATGAATCCAATCAAGAGCTCCTGTAGCTCTAGTGTCGCTCTTAGGAAATGTAGTTTTGACATACTTTTCGAGAGCACACCCCTTACACACATCAATGTGTTCAGTGCTAAAATCAAGTACTCCTGTCACAATCTCCCTCAGAATCTTTAGAGCCGGATGGTGCAGATGAGCCATCCTTCTGTGCCAAAGCTCACAGGGATCACATTCCTCATCCCGACTGCTATGACTTAGGGCATGATGAAGTTGGAAGCTTAGTTTATATAGCTTCCCACATCGGACTCCAATCCTCTCAGTTGAGGCAACCTTGGATCCCTTTGGATGAACTAGCACGTTTCCATCTCTGAACATCACCCATAGTCCTCGATCTTCAATAGTAGAAACGGAGATCAAATTTTTCTTAAGACCTGGAACATATAGGACATCACGAACTCTCATCTGTTCTCCAGAGTCTTTCTGGAAGGACACAGTTCCTCGTCGTATAGCATTGACTGTAGAGTTGTCTCCTAGGACAATCTCAAGATCTATCCCATCCTCTGCTAGGTCAGAAAAATATCCGCGAACACCTGTCATATGACTCGAAGCTTCATTGTCTATGTACCATACACTAGAAGTGGAGGCCATCAACTATTGACAAGAGTTAAGAGCCATCTCCCTGTCAATCCCATCTGTAGTACACTCATCAATATTCGTAGCGGAGCAAGAGGTGCAAACAATTTGCTCTTCCCCCATGATGTAGATCTGATGCTGCAGCTGTAGATCTGTGTATGAGAGCACTCCCTGACCCTTACCAAGGCTCTAATACCATGTAAATATTTGATCCAGAGATCACTACTCCCTCTGGATCGCCCTGAGATCTCAAGCGGTATGAGTCTCGATATCGATACAACATTAATATGAACTCAAACAACTAGATCTGCATTTACCAACTGAACAATATAAATGCAATCATACGTAAACAACAAATGTACCCTGGAACCTGTTATCACCTAAGATGTAGTTACCCCTATGGATAGATCCAGTCATGGATGGCAATAGGGAAGGGCAACTCAAAAGGTGCAACCACGATCACCTCGACCTCCAATATATGGTTGTCACGCCAGTCGAGGCAACCTTCACTTTATGTTATCTAGCCCAGACAACAAAGGGGGAGACCCGATCTACTCCCGACAGGAGAGATCAAAACCAAGACACCAAATCAGGGTATTTCTAAGTGAAGTTAGGTGTATGGTTTATCCTAGACCTTATAGGTTGAAGTCACAAGCCAAGTGAGGGGTTCAATAGGTATAGCTTTGGTTCATAGTTGAAGTGAAAGTGACTTGTAATGTTTAAAGTGAGATCTAGGGCTAGTGTACTAGGTCAATGTCAAAAGATTCACTGCCTTGGGTACCGTGTCCAATGCAGGATAGTTAAAGGTTGTATTGGGGCTAACTAGTACATGAGACAAGATTGACCATAATTCATGATGTCCTTAAAGGTATAGTTTACCATGCAAAAGTCAAACCACAAGTCAATCCAACATTCTAGGAAAGTTGAGTTAACTTAGAGAGAGGCCAGTGCCTTGGGAATTGGGAAGTGGAGTCAAAGTAAGGTTGACTTGAGGTTTAGGACTCCTAGAACATGAGCTAAGTGGACAGTACAGTTCTTGATGGATAAATGTGTCTAGATCTAGGTTTGACCCAAGTGGACCACAATCCCTAAAAACAAGGAATGCAGTCCCCAAGGCAAGATTTGACAAAGTGACAGTCTAGACCTAGGTTTTGAATTATTCCGGTTCCGGATCCGCAAGAATCTCAAGTACCCAGTTCCTCGAAGTGAGTGAACTCACTTCTCCAAGGTGGTGCGACTTTCCCTAAGGAGGCTTCAATTTGGGTTTAGGTGGGTCAAATCATGTCGGATGGCATCCAAACTTTAGATCCGGGTAGATCAGTCAAGTAGGGGTATGGATCTATAATTTCGTGGCAATCCACCGGTTAGATCTTTGTAGATCTGAGTTTAAGTGTTCCAAGTGGTCCAAAATGGGGATTAAATCCCTTAAAATGTGGAATGGGGCCCACAAGGTAAATTTCAAGAAAGGGACAACCTGGGTGTATGTTATTTGATGTGTAGATGTCAAATCAAGTGGAATCTCAAACACCCATCGCTTAGATCTAGGTCAACCTGCTCAAATGATGAAGTGCGCCTTCCTTGGGAGAAGCTAGGTTGGCTTGGGAGAGGGGTCAAATGGAAGCCAATCCTCACCAAACTATAGATCCGGGATGCCGTGGATGCTATAGAGGTGGGTTTTCAATATCATGCCCAACAACCCACTAGATCTCAGTAGATCTAAAAAAAATGCAAAATTGGGGTTTTAATTAATTAGGGTTTTAAGAGTTTTTGACAATTGGATAGACTATGGAGATAGAACTTACCTTGAGATCATACCTGAATGATGTGGTTGAGATGCCTTGATGTTGAGGAAGATTCCCGCAGAGATCAAATGAGAGATTGTTGATTTGCTTGCCAAGTTGATGCCCTAGTCCACAAGTGCGCCTTCCTCTACCTGTCAAACCAAGGAATGAAATTCAATCAGTAAGATCAAGTATGGAAGAAATACAAGCGAAATGCAAATAGTAACATGAAATAGAAGGTCCTGGGACAGTAATACTCCCTGTTACCAACGAAGAGCTCCAAAGAAGAAGTAGGGAGAGTCTTCCCCTGCCAATACCTCCTCCTCCAAGCAAATCGGCCTCCACCTGTAGATGCAAAATCGTGGTACAAAAGATATGGCAAACAAGATCTCCAATAACTCAGTGCAAAGGAAGAACCAACGAACGAACACCAAAAACATTCACCACAACATTGGAGATAGATGCAATAATAATTTTCTATTCCAATAATCCAGAGCCAAAAGTCCCTTTACAATGAGAGGCTCTCTCCTTTAAATAGGAAGGAGAGGCACCAAAACCCTAACCACTTTTTGAATGAGTGGCTAAGATTAAAAGATACAAATGTCTAATCAATGGTTGAGATGAGCTCAACAACATAATACATGGATCACACATAAAATATAACATAAGTGGACAAAGTCGCCCTAGGAGAGGGGAATCCCACCAAATCATGATGACAAAATATCATAAGAGGCTCATGGTGGGTCCAAGGGGTAATTTTATCCCTCCTTGGTCAATCCCCATGGCACAATAACCAATACATAATCATGAAAGTACCAAATCGTGCCTCCCAGGTGAAGTCGTGGTCCTCCAAGGTGAAGTCGTGGTCCTCAAAAGACCTCAAAAAATCCACAGAAAGTGCCATAAGTGATGGATGCGGGCCCCGATGAAGCTGAAACTGCAGGAGGAGGTGTGGAAGGTCCCGATCTATCATCACTGATCATCCCATGCCATAACTTTGCCTCAGTAGCCCAAATCGATTTCCTCAATAGCCATTTCTACCAATCCTGAAATGCCTCGGGAAACGTGAAACTGCCCAAACTGCCTCCTGGAGTGATGGCGCTGTCAAGGTGAGGGTGCCAATGTGTCCGGGAGGGGGGGTAATATGGTAAAAACAAGTGGCTGGACCACCCCCTCCATCATCAGCGCCCTAGGTCATCCGGATAAAAGCAATCTCTGCTCCGACAGGGCCTCCAATAGACCAAAACTGCACTAGGACAGCCTATTGAGGCTAAATCATCACTGTAAGTGCCCGGAACTGAAAAAAAACTGTCCCATTGGACTCAGAAGGTCCAAATCCATCCAAGATGTGTACTCATACACCATATGAATCTCTGCATGATCAAAATAAATATCCAATGTACCGGAACAAGGCCAATAATAATGATCTGTAAATGACCAAACACTGCTGTATCCCAAGAATCATCATCATAACCCTGTAGCTGCTGCATAGAATCATCCTGTATGTGTACATGGACCATATATCATCTATCCATACCATCATAAGGTCCAACATCTCATGTCCCATGGTCCTCCATGGTCAAACTAGGTCTAACCAAGACCAAATACAACTCAGACTATCATCCATAGCTGCTGCAAGGTGTCAAGGTTAATACATGCTTTACAATTTATTCAAATAGCTTCTATAACACAGAGTAATCATGACTGGCGATCTAAATCCAAATATATAGTGTCGTTAGTTATTATTATTACTCAGATTAGACTTTCAGGGCCATACTCACTTCATAGTTGTGATCAATTTGCTAGTGAAGGGTGAAGGCTGAAATAAATGGCTAGGCTAAGGGATGACTTGACTAACTTGACTTTGTGACACTTTGGCAAGGGAAAGGGAATACACACTATAGTATATACTGAATGAGCAATAACACAGGGAATGGCGGTGTCTCACAAATGGATGAGTTGTTTAAAGAGGGTTTATTCACCTTCACAGATGCGCACAATCCATAATACAAGCAAGGCCAGCAATTGTTTAGATATAACATTTAAGTTCCATTCCATTGCTTTTTGGGCCTGAGGTTTCCATAGCCTTGATCTATGTGTGTTTACAAACACATTGCATAGATTTACATTTATTTTTAGGCTTTCTGCTGCAGGTGTGTTTTTAAGGCACTTGTTTACCTGAGCACTTCTAGGTGTGTCATGGACAGCTTGTTTACCTAGGTATTTATTTTTCCAAAAGATATAACATTTTATTTTTCATGGCCATTTTCATTTGGCATTTCTTTCATATACAAGATATAGCATTTGATTTTTTCCAGATTTTGTATTGATGGCAGCACTAAAAGTTTCAGGTTTAGCCAACACAACTTTAGTGACTAGGGGGAATTCTCAAGGAACTCCAACTCACCATAGGTAAGTTTTGTCACCAACTCAGAGCCGAGACACAATAAACAGGGAAGCTCATCCAATACAGAGGCTACAGTGGGGAAAGGTCCTCCATGTCACTAGTCAAGTAGCAAATCAAGGTAATAATCTAAAAGGTAGGCCACGGATGGATGAAGACAATGAAATGATGGAGCCAACACTAGCAAGCCAAAGTATGGTGTAATGATCACCTCTATTCTCTCTAAGGAGGGTATGTACCAATGAGTATGAATAGTGAACTTCTAAGTCTGAGTAGGGACAATATAATATAAATAATAGGTCAACCAGGTCCATGTATCTATATGATCGCCAGATCATGACACTAAGTGCTAAGACATGCTATAAGAATAAGTATAAAAGCAATCTAACCATAACACAATAATATACCTGCTGAGTCATATACCTGAATGCACATCAACCTGTACCATCATCTGTCCTCTGGAACTGCTGCTGTAACTCTGGGCACTACTGACTGCTCTGTACCAGTGGTATAATGGCTATATCGGGCATCTCTCTGAGTGTCCTGAAACTCAGTCATGGCATGGGGAATATAGCTGCTGTCCACAATCTGATAGTGATCCAATATAGATGCTCATCTCAGCATCTCAAATGCAAGGGAACTGGCTAAATAGTGTACTGGAATGAGAAAAATAATGTATGGTAGCCCGGCTACTATATATGTGATAACAGAACCCTTTCGGGAGAAACCAAAAAACTATGGGGCTGTCTTCTTTCTCGAGCCCAGAGCATATAGGAAAAGAGACAAGTACAATACAGGGTTACCTCAGTAATCTTTTCAGGCAAACTCAAGATTTGCATGCATCCAGCTGATGCATGCACGGAAGAGATAAGCCCTAACTGGAAAACTGGATCTGAGTGTCCCTGTACTCGCCTCTGCCTAATCTATCTATCTCTATCCTCATCTTTGCTCTGCTTGCTCTGAAGACTGCCCTGTGACTGAAAACGACCTCCTCTGCATGCACAAGTATGCCCTCCCTCCAACAATGAAAGACTCGTACTGAATCATATCTCAACAGATCTGAGCTCTGATCGTCGCTAATCTTACTCAATCTTTGAGACGAAGATACTCTGCAAGTTACAGACACTCAAATGCTCTACCAGATGCGGTACAGGCTTCTCCCTCCTTGAAGAATGCGCCCTCCTTCACATGTGAAGTTGTCCTCCTCTCTCTTTATCTATCTCATATCAATGGTCTCACTCATGAAGATAGTCACCTCCTGTCTTCCTTATAACATCTCACTGAGAAGTTAGTTTTACCAAAAACCTAAAAATAGTTGCATGCGAAACTCACTTTTGCATGCATGCATGCGAAACTCACTTTTGCATGCTGCATGCAAACCTTTGCATGCATTTCTCTCCAATCATTTTCTTGGTTAATATTTTAACAAGAATCATGCCCAAGAGTGCTCGGAATTGAAAGATAAGTGCCTCAATGGATCCAGAAGACCCAAATCCACTAGAGATGAGTACTCATACACCTCATGATAACCTGTGGGGTCATTTGTAAGGTCCACCATACACAGACATTGTAAAATATGATGATCTGGAAATAATAATAAAACAGACCAACTGCATCAATCATCATCTAGAGCATATGTCCAACATATGGAATCATCAAATAGGTGTATGTGGGACCATATATTAACATCATAAAGCATAAGTGGTCCATCTCAACACAAATCCCAAGAATGACCATGGTCAAACTATGTCTAACTAGGTCAAAATACAACCAAAGACTAGATTATAACAAATGACTAAGACATGTTCCTCTAACCATATTCACAACTTAACTTAAATTATAAACATCAATCAAGTGGCAGTTAATACATAAGTATTTAATGTTATTTATAACTTACTTGCACCAAAGCTTTAAAGACATACTTCATCCAATGGACATGGCCTAATTGCTAGCAAAGGGTGAAGGCTAAGGACAAGGCTAGGTAGAAAGGGTGACTTGACCAACTCAATGACGTGATACTTTGGACGGGGAGAGGGGGAGCTACACACTGTGCTGGACAAGATAAACAAAGGGAATGGCAGTGCCTCACAAATGGATAAGTTGTTTAGAGAGTGTTTATTCAACCTTGGCATCATGTCTACATCAAGTTGATCCAATTTCATTAGGATCATTCATTTAATTTCCATGGCCTTTTTGGCCTATATGACCCCTCTGGGATTTTGCATGCACTTAAAAGCACAACTAATCACAGCTTGCATCCGAGGTATATTTACATTTATGAGGTCAACAAATCTTTAGATTTTGCATACATTTAGCCATTTCTTTTTAGACCTTTTTATTTGGACCCTTTGAGGGGTACTTTAGCATTTCATTGCTTTAGCCTTTAGTTCATCGTTTGTTTAGAGACACATTCTAGAATTTAATTTCAATAGGATTTCATAAGAGATTTCCAATAATTTCCATAAGTTGTACATGTGCCTCCAGTTTTAGCCAACAACAACTCATGTGACTAGAGGGAATTCCGCACTAAGCAACACATCGGGGAAACCGACTAGAATGATCTAGGCATAAAATCCAACTCACCAAAGGCAAGTTCTGCCACCAACCCAGAGTCAAGACACAAAACTAATATGGATGCTATCCAACACAGAGGTAGGAAGGTCAAGAAGGCAAGTCAAGGTGAAAGCGAAAACAAAGAAGGTCATGGATGGATGGAGTCAAGTGAATATGGTGCCTAAGCTAGCAAACATAAATGTCAGGAAAGACCATGTCCATGGTCATATGAGGGTAGTGAAACCAATGAGTATAGTCAATAAACCTTTATGTGCAAGTATTACATCCAATTCATTATTTAAATCCAACCAAGATAGGTCATTTCATTTATTTAAATAATACTGCCACATCATGAGTTATATACCAAGTTAATGCTATGAAGGTGACTAAAACAAGATAATAATCAATGTTAACAATCACAAGTCTACTGGTCATATCATTGCATATCAATAATCATCATCTAGAACCAATGAAACACAGCTGCAACAATAACATATGTAACTCTGGGCATTGAACTGAATCTGTGTGGAACAAAAGGTCTTATCGGTCATCAAATCTAAGCTCTCAAGGCTCAGCCTTGGCACAAGGTTTACACAATGTTTGATATAAGTTGCTTTGATGTGTAAGTGATCATAAATGATGTTGCTCATCATAACTGATCTCTGTAAAGGAAAAGCTCTGAAAAGTGCAGATATCTGCTCAGCAAATATAGTATCCCAGCTACTATGGTGTGATAACATTTGGCTCCAGCTAGGACGAGTGCTCTAAGTGAGAGAGTGCTTGAGAACCTCAGAATATCTGGTCTCGAACTGCTCCGCATCAATCATCAATCCAACACTCACCATCTTTGCTTTTATCTTTTATTTTGCACCTGTATCTACACTCATGGCCACTAAAATACCGTGTGATGCATGTATGGGATAAAATATAAAATAAATGCTGAAAATGAAATCTACTCTATGGCAGGAACTGAAATGCATAAAGGAAATACTAATCTAACATAATATGCAAATTTTATTAATTTTGTTGTGCAGGAGGAAGGAAGGCTTTTCAAAGAAGGCATACTCAACTCACTTGACACAAAAGAACTATAAGCACTCAAAACTCAAGGAGAATTTAATTACTTTCAAGTTTTATTGATGTGCATGCAGGAGATGAGAAAATCTTAGGAAGGAGCAAGACTCAACTCAATCAAAACAACTCAACAAAAAGGAAAAACGCTCAGAAGAAAACTCAAAGGACATCAAAAATGAAAAACAAAAAGACTCACAATATTCAACACTCAGAAAATGAAAGAGAACACAGATCCTACTGCTCAAGGGAGCTTATTCGAAAGCCTACCTACCCTACTCTAACCAGTTAGACAAATGCTAGGTGAAATCATAAATCCAGTGCAACCATTCATCAAATAGATTAATGATTCTTCTTTGATTTTCGTAAATAGAACAAGTCAGGATTGGGTTAAAGGTTAAGGAATTTGATAGCACAATCTTCTTGCTTTGTTCAAAAATTGCAAAAAGGCTTGAATGGTGCAACAAGAAATCATGCCAAGGAGAAGAATGATTGATGCAAACATCCTCCATCAAAGAATTGATAGGATCATAAAACTTATGCAAATGATTGCTTCAAATTGATGGAGGGAAAACACATGGCTTTTGATTCAAATTCTTTTTATACAAACTACTTTCCTCACTCAATTCTCTCACATACTCAATTTGGTTCTCCTTGGGATTGATGATCAAATAAAAACCAAGTGGGGATAAATTAAGGCTTAGAAGACGAAAAATCAAAACCAAGTCCACTTGATGCTCAAAATTAGAGAAAAGATAAAATTGATCTTTAAACACCTTTTCTAGCCACCAAGAATGATTGATAAATTGACAACAAGCATTATTGTTCCAAAGTGACTGAAAAGGGAAATGAAGTACTTTTTCTCTCATTACAGGATAATGCTTATACTTCCTATTGAAAATTTCAAAATAAAAAAAAACTGACTAGACCACAAACCCAAAGAAGATTGAAAAAGCTGGGATGGGAGGGAGGATTGAAAATATGTACACTCTCCCAGATGGATAGAAAAATTTGACCTTGGAATGTGACAAAAGGAAAGGCCTTTTAAAGTAACACTCTTTGTTCTAGGAATGATTTCAAAATTTTAATCAAGTCTAATACTTACAATCTGAGGACAAGATTGACCATAACTATCTAACTCTAAGGATTTAATAAAGTTATCTTGATTCTTGATTAAGGATGAAAAAGGAAAAACTTAAAGACTCACTATAAGAAGTAGAACAAAGATTAGAGCATCTAGTGTGATTTACTGACTCATCCTCATCTTGAGATTGATCTTCTATTGATTCATCATTAGGCTCAAATGACGATAATTGATCACTTTCATTTAATTGGCCACGGAGAAATTTAACAAGTTTATTTATAATATCCTAATTATTCGCACAATGATCATGTGAAATCACTACTAAAGGATCTTGGTCGATGTTCCCACTTTCTTCTTCTTCAATAAGGTGATAAGGAATTGAATGATCATTAAGGATATAATGATTAGTGAGTTTCTTTGAGGGAGGAACTTCAATAGATTTACTGATTAAAAGCTCAACTTCGGAAATTTCCTCAGGAGCAAGACTAATGCTACCTAAAAAATGATTTGAAATTTCGCCATTCATGAAATGATTAGGAATTTGACTTTCGATTGACTCAAAAATGGAAGATTTATCCTCAAAAGAAATTGGGCAGGAGGGGTCATCATCGGATGTTGACAATTC
Organism: Larix kaempferi; assembly: GCA_027924585.1. Lineage (NCBI taxonomy): Eukaryota > Viridiplantae > Streptophyta > Pinopsida > Pinales > Pinaceae > Larix > Larix kaempferi. The sequence continues at coordinate 23,907,681 of BSBM01000299.1, forward strand.
ACTTGATATTTGATTATTAATTGTAAATATTTGAACCAGAGATCACTACTCCCTCTTGAGCGATCTGAGATCTCAAGCGGTATGAGTCTCAATGTAAGTAAATACTCATACAAACATAAACTCAAACAACTAGATCTGCATTTACCAACTGAAATATAAATGCAATCTACCACATAAACAACAGATGTACCCTGGAACCCTTTTGGGGAAAACCAGCTAACTAGGGGGCTATCTTCTCTCTCGAGCCCAGAGCATATAGAAGTATAAATAACAGTACAATACAAGATTACCTCAGCCGGTAACTCAATCCCTTTGAAACAGGATAGACCTCAAATTTGTATGCATCCAGCTGATGCATGCACTGAAGAAGTAAGCCTTAACTGCCAGAGTGCTCTAATGGTGCCTCTGACTGATCTGCCCTCTCTAGATCTCTCTGCTTTGGTCTGCTCGCTCTGAAGACTGCCCACTGATGAAATCGACCCTCTTTGCATGCACAAGTGCGCCTTCCCCTCTGGATGTCAAATGCTCGTACTGGTCCAAATCTCGATAGATTTGAGCTCCGATCGTCCCTAACCTTCCTCAAATCTTGAGGCAAGGCTATCCTGGAAGTCACAGACTTCGAATCGGTCAATCTAGCTCACAACGAGCTTCTCCTCCCTCAGGAAAAACGTCCTCCTCTAAGAGAACTCGGCCTTCTCCAATATCCACAGTAATCTCACTGTTGAACTCTATCAGCTCACAGCAATGGGTATCTAGCCTCTCTGGAATTGAAGGTCACTGATCTAGTTCAGATCCGACCTTCCTAGCTCCTGCAGCAACTCCTCTCTATCTCAGAAAGTTGCCCACATGTGCAGATTCTCCCTCCTCACTCTGGCATTATATCTCTCCGATAATGCAACTGAGTAACTTCATTTGGGGACCCCTTGCCTCTATAAATAATCTCACCGAAGAATTAGGTTTGCCAAAACCTTAATTCTCGGTGTATGCAAAAAGTCATCATTCAATGCATGCATGCAAAAGGTCACTTTTGCATGCAGTCATTGAATGATGATAGGCCATGCAAAACTCATGCATGCAAAGGTCAATCTCCCCTGAAGCTCCGCATGCAGCTCCCATTGAACTCATGCCATTGAGTAGAGTGCCTCTACTCCATCTTGATTCCTATGCAGCTAATGTACCTCAGGTATCTGAATCATGGAGGACATGCCGAAGTTACCATAATCTAACACTCCCTCTTAACGAGGGAAGTCCTGACACTGATGCCTAGATCCATCAAGTCTGCTGCTGCTGACACTGATCTAACTGATTTTCCTATCACTTCTCTCTGACCTGAAGAACTCTGATCAATCTCCATATGTGTGGCTTCAGAAGAATCCCCCCTGTCAACCACTGTTGACTCTGCCACTGCACTTTGACTCAGACTCCCTCTGAGTCTCTGCTGCTGTAGCCAACCCTGAAGACCTTTGTCAAGTGGATCTACTGCTCTGTAGATCATCTGCCTATGACCCTGAGTTGACTCAGCTTTGTAAGTCAACTCCCTCTGTCTCTGAACTAGCTGAGCGCTCTCCTGAGCCAAGTCCATCTCAACCACGGCATACCAGTTCACTCTTTGACTGGTGCCTGCATGAGCAGCATGATCATCCACCTGATATGAGCCCAAGGGCTCAATCTCCTGAGACTCATCACTGTCAAGAGCATCTTGCTCATCCATTGGAACTCCAGAATCACTTCCCTGATCCTCATCATGGTGAGCATCTCGCCCACCCATCTGTTGAACAGGCTCACTCCTCCTGGCCTCATCTCTGCTATGAGCATCTCACTCATCATCCCCCTCTGCATCCAAAGAGGATGCACTCAGCCATCCTGATGTCCCTGAGGTAGGTTGTCCATGAACCAAGTAATCACCATCGATCCTGTGACCAAATAATATTGGGTCTACTCCTCTAGGATAGGTGAAGAACTGATCCCTGTGAAACACTATAGGGTATCCTGTAGCTGCCAAAGCTGCCATTGAGAGAACACTCCCTCCTAGTCCTGGAACAAAGAGCACTCCTGAAACCTCCAGGAGCTCCCCACGGTCAAGCAGAAATCTCACTTTGCCCATACCAGTAACCAAATGGTCAACCCCCTGACCATCTCGAGTCCACTGAATTGAAGTATGCTCTAGGATCAGGAATGCATCTCGCACTCCTGTCATATGACTGCTGAGAGTGTTACACCCAAAATCTACTCATCATCAGATTCAGTGTATACACCCCTGAAGATACCTGGACTAAGTAATCATCCTGGGGGAATTTGCACTCAATTTTGTAATCTTTTGAGAGGTTGTCACAGGTTGCACGCTAGCAACATGCGACGTCGCAGCTTGCTCCACTGCAGGGTGCGATGAGGTCAGTTAATAGGCAAAAATAACTTATTCGATATCCTTCTCGAAACTTGCTCATTTAGGGGCTTATCCCTGACCTCTAGGGGAGCTAGTACTCGACCCCCAACTCTTTGGGAGGATCCCCTATCTCTCTCCTACCATCTCTCAACCTGTTCCATCCATACCCTATCCACTTAGTCCTATATAAGTGAAGCTCACTCCCATCCCAAAGGGAGGAAGACTATGGTATCTACATGCTGGTGAAATCTCTCTTAAGACACCTCCATTCACCTATTGGAGAGCTCATACTTCCTTGGAAGGACATGGCAATTGGCTTTGTCCGAGAAGGGCTACTGCGTTAAGTCTTTGGTTGTAGTTCTATATCTTTATCATGTACTCCTCTATTTACAGTAATGCAAATGCTTTCCACCAATATTGTTCTCATGAATAATGATATTGTGTAGTTTACCTGCTTAACTGTTTACTTAGATCGCTTATTATATAGATGCTCTTTACTTGTTTCTCTTATTTCTGTGTCTTGACAGGTCTTGCAGCTTGGATCGTGGGACGTGGAGCAACATTTAGGAGAAAGGATTGTGTAGTAAAATGTAAGACATCTAGTACTTGGCCCTTAAGTAGATCTAGGAAATGCACTTGTAGTCTATTTTATTTGTTCTAGACTCACATTGAGCTAGGGAGATCCTGCTCGCGTCCGCTCGAGTGGATTGTCCGATAACAAATTTGGCGACCATACTGGCGACCATAGATCACCTCATAGATGATTCCAATCCCAAATGTTTTCCGAACCTGGGATAGGAGGGGTTCGTCCCATGACGGGCTCTTCAATGTGAAAATTTAAGGAGTCCATAGAAGGTAAACTCAGTTGTCATTTCATGTTTAGAGAGTCTGAAAAGAACTAAAGAAGACTCCAACGGTCCTTGTTCATAAAGATAGCCTCATCGCCCGAAAAAAGGGTAAAACAATGCGGGAGAGGACTCTTCATTCATGATGGGGAAAAATGAAAGTGTTTGTGTTACATACCTTAGTGGCAGTATATAGTTGTTCTTGAACATGGCACTCATTTGTATTTGCATACAATACTTGGGTCATCTGTTTGTCTATGAGTCCCCGCTTACTTTCTGAGTCCTGTTACTCCTCTGAGTCATTCGGAGAAAGCTTCCATCATCAGTTGCATTTGAAGTTTGCGTCATTCTCATTATGTCAATACTGCAAAGTCATGCCATGCCCATGTTCAAGAACACGTCCACTATCTATCATCTACAGTCAGTACACACGTCGCCGTTGTTACTTTGAGTCAATCTTACATGTTACTGTACCATCCGATCCACTCTACACATCTTTTTTCGTGTTTCGTGTCGATTGATGGGGGATTCATCATGGCCCTCCTTCAACGGATTCATCCTTGTCGACTTCAACCCGTCATGCAAGGATTGAATCTGGAAACCAACCAAGTACCTTGGTCCTGCATGCCTCAATGGCAGGTTACCTTGCTTTTGTCATGAGTTTACATCATTGACTCTTGATTGAAAGATTTTATCTTGCATTCGACTTCAAATCATTTATTCACGCTTGATGATATGTACTGTGATACCTTGGGAATCATTGACATTAATGGTGATCTCCATCGCACTTGTTAACGGTTTACATCAATGACCGGCAATCAAGTGGTTTCTACCATGTTCGACGTCAAGACATTTGTAATCACATGGATAGATTCGTATCATTGCGAGTTTAGCTTGAAGACCCTAGGGAGTCATGTTTTACCCAGGTTGCGATGGAGTTTGTATTGAGTCATATTACACGGATCCAGTTTTGTATTGGTCGTGGCTGTGTTACCATTTCATCATGGATCTATGCTTGTGTCTAGTAGCCATGATTGTGTTCAGTCAGTCATTACTACCATGGATCTGCAATGTATTGGTCGGCAACCATGTTGTACTTCATGTGAGATTGTCCATTCAGAGTCAGTTGTACTACATCAGCGTCCTTCGTCCGTCAAGCCTATTGCCATTATTTATTTCAAAGCACTTCACCTGTACATCCTTAACAGCTTCATGCTTTGGGGGGCATTTTGTTACACCCAAAATCTACTTATCATTAGATTTAGTGTATACATCCCTGAAGTCACCTGGACTAAGTACTTTCATTTAAGAGGATTTGCACTCAATCCTGCGAAATTTTGAGAGGTCGTCCCAGGTTGCACATTAGCAACATGCGACGTCGTAGCTTGCTCCACTGCAGGGTGCTGCGAGGTCTGTTGATGGGAAAAAATAGCCTATTCGAGATCCTTCTTGAAACTTACCCATTTAGGGGCTTATCCCTGACCTCTAGGAGAGCTGGTACTCGACCCCTAACTCTTTGGGAGGATACCTTATCTCTCTCCTACCATCTCTCAACCTATCCTATCCATATCCTATCCACTTAGTCCTATATAAGTGAGGCTCACTCCCATCCCAAAGGGAGGAAGACTATGGTATCTACATGCTGGTGAAATCTCTCTTAAGACACCTCCATTCACCTATTGGAGAGCTCATACTTCCTTGAAAGGACATGGCAATTGGCTTGGTTGGAGAAGGGCTACTGCGTTAAGTCTTTGGTTGTAGTTCTATATCTCTATCATGTACTCCTCTATTTACAGTAATGCAAATGCTTTCCACCAATATTGTTCTCATGTGGAATGATATTGTGTAGTTTACCTGCTTAATTGTTTACTTAGATCGCTTATTGTATAGATGCTCTTTACTCATTTCTCTTGTTTCTGTGTCTTGATAGGTCTTGCAGCTTGGATCTCGATCGTGGGACGTGGAGCAACATTTAGGAGAAAGGATTGCGTAGTAAAAGGTAATACATATAGTACTTGGTCCTTAAGTAGATCTAGGAAATGCACTTGTAGTTTGTTTTATTTGTTCTAGACTCACATTGAGCTAGGGAGATCCTGCTCGCGTCCGCTTGAGTGGATTGTCCGGTAACAAATCTACGAGCACAATTTATGTTATGTTTCAAGCTCGTTAAAAAATGAATCCGAAAACTCTAGCATAGTTTCCTTTTGGTTTCAAGCTTGCATAAAAATGAAACCAATCCACTCAAGCATAGTTTTATTCCATTTCAAGCTCGTTAAAAAATAAGATGGGCCCCCTGAAGCATAGTTATTGTCTATTTCAAGCTTGTGTAAAAATGAAATAGATCTCCCTCCCTTCAGTTTGAGTCTCTCGCTAGAGTTAGAACTTGAACCTTCATTTCCTCTGATTCTCATTTTCCCCCCCTTGGTGAACATTTTCATATTTAGTAGCTAGGTTGGTAGTTGGGTTAGCAAGTAGCATGTTTAGATGAAATAAGCTTGGGGGGCATGCCACATGTCGTACCATCAGCAATCATGTTGAGGGAACACTACCATGTTAAGTCGCTAGCAATCATGCTGGGGGAATTTACCAACCTCTGGGCATCATGTTGGGAAGGAACCCGTCAATGGGCCTTAACCTATGAGCATAGTTCCCTTTCTATGTCAAGCTCGTTAAAAAATGAAATAGGTTCCCATGAGTAGAGTTCTAATCTTGTGTCAAGTTCGTTAAAAAATGAAACATATCCTTTCCCTTTGAGTTGAGTCTCCTCGTATATTTAGTACTTGAACCTTCTTTTCACCTGCCTATGCCTTAGGCAGATGAAATGAAGCTTGGGGGCATGTCTTCAACCTCTGGAGGTTACGTTGAATTCAACTCGATCGCCTCTCCACACCACGTTGGAGCTAAGTCACTTACTTCTAGCAATCATGCTGGGGCCATGTGCCAACCTTTGGATTTCTTGACAAGAAGAAATCCACCTTTGGAAACATTTTCGAGCATACTTTCATTTTTTTAGGTTTCGAGCTCGTTCAACCACGAAAATTATCCCGAGCATAGTTCATTTTCTGTTACAAGCTCGTTAAAAAGTGAAGCAGACATCATGAGCATTCTTCCAACCTATCTTCGAGCTCGTTAAAAACAGTAAGATGGCATTTGAGCTTAGTTTTAACTTTTTCGTGCTCTAGTTGAAACATGAAAAGTGGTTTGAGCTTACTTTTTACTTTTTCGTGCTTTGGTTCAAATATGAAAAAGATTCCGAGTGCTTTTGATACCATTGTCGTGCTCGTTAAAAATTTGAGTAAAAAGGTGTGTCTAACGAGTATAGGTTTATCACTTTATCTGGCCTCGCTAGACTATTTACGGAAAAGGAACTGTGCCGAGTTTACTTTTTTCTTTGTCGTACTCAGTCATCAACCATGACAAAGTTGTTCATGGAGTCCTTTTTAAGCTCTTTTTAGACTCCCTAAATAGGAAAAGATTGCAAAGCGAACTCGATGCTTTCACGCTTGTAAAAGCATTTGAATGATCGTCTTTCTGGTGATAGTTTACCCCTTTTTCGGATCAAGAAGCACTATTTACGAAGAAGGAATACTCCAACCAACCATGGCTGGAAGAGTCCTCTCCCGCGTTATTTTACCCTTTTTCGGGTGTTGAGGCTAACTTTACGAAAAAGGACCGTTGGAGTCTCCTTTAGTTCTTTTCAGACTCTCTAAACATGAGACGCCGAGTTTTCCTTCTTTGGACTCGTTAAAATTCAAACATCGAAGGGCCCATTTTGGGACGAATCCCTCATTTCCTAGGTTCGGAAAACATTTGGGATTGGACTCATCTATGAGATGAACTATACCGAGTATCTGGTTACCCTCATCAAGCTCGTAAAAAACACATGAGGCACTCACCATTCATGATGGGGAAAAAGGAAAGTGTTTGTGTTACATACCTTATTAGTGGTAGTATGTAGTCATTCTTGAACATGGCACTTGTCTGCATTTGCATACAGCACTTGGATCATCCGTTTGTCCTCGAGTTCCACTTATTTCCTGAGTATTATTACTCCTTTGAGTCATTCAAAGAAAAGCTTCCATCATCAGTCGCTTTGAGAATTGTGTTGTACTCATCGTGTCAATACTGCCAAGTCATGCCATGCCCATGTTCAAGAATATGTTTACACTCGCCATTACGTCGGTCTACTCTAAGTCAGTCTTGCATGTTATTGTACCATCCAATCTACCCTACACATCTTTGTCGTGTTTTGTGTCGATTGATGGGGGAATTCATCATGGCCCTCCTTCAACGGGTTCATCCTTGTCGACTTCAACACATCATCTGAGGATTGAATCTAGAAACCAGTCAAGTACCTTGGCCCTGCATGCCTCAATGGCAGGTTACCTCGCTTTCATCATGAGTTTACATCATTGACTCTTGATTGAAAGATTTCATCTTGCGTTTGACTTCAACTCATTTATTCACGCTTGATGATATGTACTGTGATACCTTGGGAATCATTGACATCAATGGTGATCTCGGTCGCACTTGTTAATGGTTTACATCAATGGTCGGTAATCAAGTGGTTTCTACCATGTTCGACGTCAAGAAATTTGTAATCACATGGATAGATTCGTATCATTGCGGGTTCATCTTGAAGACCCTGGGGAGTCATGTTTTACCCAGGTTGCGATGGAGTTTGTATTGAGTTATATTACACAGATCCACTTTTGTATTGGTCGTGGCTGTGTTATCATCTCATCATGGATCTACAATTGTGTCTAGTAGCCATGATTGTGTTTAGTCGGTCATTACTACCATGGATCTGCAATGTATTGGTCGGCAGCCATGTTGTACTTCATATGAGATTGTCAGTTCAGAGTCAGTTGTACTGCAGCAGTGTCCTTCGTCCGACGAGTCTATTGCCTGTACTTCTATGAAAGCACTTCACCTGTCTATCTTCAACAACTTCATGCTTTGGGGGGCATTCTGTTACACCCAAAATCTACTCATCATCAGATTCATTGTATACACCCCTGAAGATACCTGGACTAAGTAATCATCCTGGGAGGATTTGCACTTAGTTCTGCAATCTTTTGAGAGGTCGTCGCAGGTTGCACACTAGCAACATGCGACGTTGCAACTTGCTCCATTGCAAGGTGCGACGAGGTCAGTTAATGGGCAAAAATAGCTTATTCGATATCCTTCTTGAAACTTGCTCATTTAGGGGCTTATCCCTGACCTCTAGGGGAGCTGGTACTCGGCCCCCAACTCTTTGGGAGGATCCCCTATCTCTCTCCTACCATATCTCAACCTATCCCATCCATACCCTATCCACTTAGTCCTATATAAGTGAAGCTCACTCCCATCCCAAAGGGAGGAAGACTATGGTATCTACATGCTAGTGAAATCTCTCTTAAGACACCTCCATTCACCTATTGGAGAGCTCATACTTCCTTGGAAGGACATGGCAATTGGCTTGGTCGGAGAAGGGCTACTGTGTTAAGTCTTTGGTTGTAGTTCTATATCTTTATCATGTACTCCTCTATTTACAGTAATGCAAATGCTTTCCACCAATATTGTTCTCATGAGTAATGATATTGTGTAGTTTACCTGCTTAACTGTTTACTTAGATCGCTTATTGTATAGATGCTCTTTACTCGTTTCTCTTGTTTCTGTGTCTTGACAGGTCTTGTAGCTTGGATCTGACGATCGTGGGACGTGGAGCAACATTTAGGAGAAAGGATTGCGTAGTAAAAGGTAAGACATCTAGTACTTGGTCCTTAAGTAGATCTAGGAAATGCACTTGTAGTTTGTTTTATTTGTTCTAGACTCACATTGAGCTAGGGAGATCCTGCTCGCGTCTGCTCGAGTGGATTTTCCGGTAACAGAGAGTGCTATCCACTCTCCACCTCTGATCAACCTGAGCCTCTGGTAGGCTACTATCATGTCCTAACTGAACTGTGGCCAGTGAGAACTCCTTCTCAAACCGAGAAGAGAACTGATCAACCTCCTTCGTTGCTGCCACCTACTCGTCCTTTGCCTACTTACCCCTCTTCTTATGCGGACATTGTCCCGCATAATGTCCATACTCGTTACAAGCGAAGCATTTGATCTTGCTCAGATCCTTCTTCTGTTTGCCTCTTTGTTTCCTACCTGCTGCGAGAGCCACATCCTCCTCCTCTTGAGTATTATAAGCTGAACCCTGAATGTACCCTCTCCGGGTATCCTCCTGTGTGAAATCATCCCATGGCCGATCCCACTTGGGAAGGTTTTCACGACCTATGATAGACTGAACGAGCACTGCCCATGACACAGTCACCGCATTCAAGGCCTGTCGAACCAGCTCACTATCCTCTACCTTCTCACCGATTGCTCCCAACTCATCTCTCACTTGAGTTATCTTGGTGAGATAGGCGACATGCTCTCCTCCTTCCCCATTTTGATGCTTCTCAGTTTCTCCCTGAGAACCATCTTCCTATTCTCATTGGAGTTTTGGTACAGACTAGTCAGTGCATCCCACATCTCAAACACATTGTCTTTGGTAGAGACATGTGGGATGAGGTGATCCTTGATCGCATCAAGAAGGATCCTCTGGGCCTTCACATTCTTCTTGTCATACACTGCTTTGGCAGTGGCATCAGACGAAACTGTAACGGGATTTGCCATTGTGTTGTTCACAACATCCCATAGCTCACTCTCTTTCAGCAAAAGAGTAATACGTGCCCTCCATGCACTATAGTTGGAGGCACCATCCAACCGGTCCTCCACTCTCAAACTGGAAACCATACTCACCCAACTAAAGAAACTGTAACCCACAGTGAACAAGAGTCTCTCCTGATCACAGATCTTGTAGATATGTCTCAGATCTGACCACAACCCAACTGAACTGGTAGATCTGACCTCTACAACCTTAGATCTGAATGGGAATGTTCAGATCTGGTAGATCTGGTCTCTATCTCCACATATCTACTAGATCTATCTTAGATCTAGTCACCAACACTGTTGATCTATGTGTGGTTGCTCACCCTAACCCTCAACAGAGCTCTGATACCATGTAAATATTTGAACTAGAGATCACTACTCCCTCTGGATCGATTTGAGATCTCAAGCGGTACGAGTCTCAATGTAAGTAAGTACTCATACAAACATAAACTCAAACAACTAGATCTGCATTTACCAACTGAAATATAAATGCAATCAACCACATAAACAACAGATGTACCCTGGAACCCTTTTGGGGAAAACCAGCTAACTAGGGGGCTATCTTCGCTCTCGAACCAAGAGCATATAGAAGTATAAATGACAGTACAATACAGGATTACCTGAGTCAGTAACTCAATCCCTCTGAAACAGGACAAACCTCAAAGTTGCATGCATCTAGCTGATGTATGCACTGAAGAAGTAAGCCCTAATTGCTAAACTGGATCTGAGTGCTCTGACGATGCCTCTGACTGATCTGCGCTCTCTAGATCTCTCTGCTCTGATCTGCTCGCTCTGAAGACTACCCACTGATGAAATCGGCCCTCTCTGCATGCATAAGTGCGCCCTCCCCTCTGGATGTCAAATGCTCGTATTGGTCCAGATCTCAACAGATCTGAGCTCCGATCGTCCCTAACCTTCCTCAAATCTCGAGGCAAGGCTATCCCGGAAGTCACAGGCTCCGAATTGGTCAATCTAGCTCACAACGAGCTTCTCCTCCCTCAGGGAAAAAGTCCTCCAATCTCCACAGTAATTTCACTGTTGAGCTCTCTCAGCTCACAACAATGGGTATCTAGCCTCTCTGGAACTGAAGGTCACTGATCTAGCTCAGATCTGACCTTCTTAGCTCCTGCAGCAACTCCTCTCTATCTCAGAAAGTCGCCCCACATGTGCAGATTCACCCTCCTCACTCTGGCAGTATCTCTCTCCGATAATGCAACTGAGTAACCTCATCTGGGGACCCCCTGCCTCTATAAATAATCTCATTGAAGAATTAGGTTTGCCAAAACCCTAATTCCCAGTGCATGCAAAAGATCACTTTTGCATGTAATCATTCAATGCTGACAAGTCATGCAAAACTCATGCATGTAAAGGTCAATCTCCCCTGAAGCTCCGCATGCAGTTCCCACTGGACTCATGCCACTGAGTAGAGTGCCTCTACTCCATCCTGATGCCTATGTAGCTTTTGTACCTCCATGTAAGGCATCTGAACCATGGAGGACATCCCGAAGTTACCATAATCTAACATTAATTGATTCAACAATAGGATCGGAAAGGGGAAGCTTTTGGTCTTGGATCAGATTTGAAGAATATATATCATCGAATTCATTTCCCCATTCTTCTAAGAATTCATGTTCAAACATGTCATATCCATAAATGCTATTGGGTTTCAAATTCAGGAACCAGAGCTCAACTCTTCCTTGGAAAGATGAGGCCAATAGTTTCATACATACATCCTCATGGGTTATAGATAATTTGTTAAAAACTTCCCTAAAGATGAAAAGGTGCGTTTTGATAGAGATCTCATAACTTCCATCGAATTTAGGCAACCTTTCACGGGCTTGATGAGGAATATGATGAGGGTACCCAACAATTTTTTAGAAGTCAAAAACTTTCAATCGACCAAAAGTCCTAGGTCGCTCAGAAGCATCCATGGATGGCAATTATTATTAAAAAAAAATCAAGAACCTAAATCCAAAATGATGCACCCCATGGGTTCTAGATAATGATAGGATTGATCACCAGTGGAGTCGCCAGGCAAATTTTAATTCTTTTCTAGCAAAATATATGTCGTTAGTATAGCGGGGAGAAATGAGTGACAAATAGATGGCTATGTTTAGATTAAGGATTGAAATGATAACCATCTAAATTATAAGACCGGATGCGATAAGATATGAATTACGCATGGACACTCACAGACACCTAAGGTAAACCTCTACCTCCCTGGTAGATGCCATTTTGTTCTTGGTCTTGTGGTACCTGTTATCACACAACTTGTAGTTGTCCCTAATGGTATCCCATCCGGGATGGTAGAGGAGATGGACAACTAAAGAGGTGACCCAAGAGATGCCACGGTTCCCAATGCAAGCTGGGAGTCATGACAACCGAGGCACTCTTCACTTTAGATCAAGATGAATCAAGACCTAGGGGGAGATCCTATAACCAATCAAAGATGATTGGACCCAAACAAAGGTTCCTAGGGATATGTAAAAGACAAGTTACAGAAACCAATGCAAGGTTAGGTGGACCTAGAAGTTTAAGTGTGGTTGAAATGGGCTTAGGGAAGGACTTATGTTTCAACCCATGAATGATTTAGGCCACATGAGGAGATAAGGTGACAAGATCTAGTACCATTAAATACACAAGTGGGACCCACTTCCTTGGGATATGGAAATAGCTCAAATGGGACCCACAAGGTGGAGTTAGGGGTGCAAATGGTACCAAGGGGTATGCAAGGGATAGATCTAAGGATCTAAGATAAAATTAGAGATACCCACATGTGGGATCTAGGACTTGACACAACTCCCAAGGAGTGCGAATTACCCTAGGTGGACTAGTGCCTTGACAGATGGGTTAATGGAGTCAAAAGATATGTCAAATTGTAGATCGGGACACCTAGGTTGCAAATCAAGTGGGCTATTCAAGATGTGATGATTGGATCTTACTAGATCTAATGTTTCATGATGTGACCCAAGTGGACAACAATCCCCAAAACAAGGAATGCTACCCCCAAGGTAGAACTTCACAAAATGAGACACTAGATGTAGATTTCAAGGTGTGCTTGTTCCAAATCCAATGGGATCTCAACCACCCATGTCCTACAAGTGGGCAAACTCAAACACCCAAGGAGTGCGACTTTGCCCAAGGAGGGTTAAAAGCATGGAAAGGTGTGTCAAATCGAGTCCAATGGCCACCAAATTGTAGATCCAAATAGTTTAGGCAAGTATCATTGTGGATCTTGAAAATCAAGGGCATCCAATGGCTAGATCTCCATAGATCTGAGATTGAAATGCATCACCAAATTGACCCAAGTGGGGCACAACCCTTAAAATGAGGAATGGGGCCCACAAGGCAAAAATCAGCAAGGTGAATCACTAGGGGTAGGTTATCAAGTGTGAGGATCATGAATCAAGTGGGATCTCACCTACCCATGTCTTGGAACGAACCAAACTAGCTTCTCCCAAGTGGTGCAATTTTGTTCAAGGAGGGCTAAGTGCCTTGGAAAGTGTGTCAAATGGAACCCAATCACCACCAAACTATAGATCCGAATTGCCATGGATACTATAGAGGTGGGTTTTCAATATCTTTCCAAAAGCTAGGCTAGATCCAAGTAGATCTGAGAAAAACAAAATGAGGGTTTTAACTTTTAAGGGTTTGTGACCAATGAAGAAGAATGGATGGATATAGACACATACCTTGTAGATCTTACCTCAATTGCTTATGGCCACCTTGCAAATTGATAGCATTCTCCTATGTGTATATTCAAGAGTGAGATCCAAGAGGTCCAAGCCAAAACGTCCTCCTCCAAGATTGTCAAATCGTCCTCCTCCTACAAGACAAGATCAAGTGAAACAAGCCAAGTAAGATGATTATAAAAATGATGGAAAGATGTAATAGACAGCATCAACTATGTCACAAAGATAAAATAATGATACTCCCTTTCACCAAGATCAACCCAAGAGAGAATATGTGGATCCCTCCAACAATAACCCTCAAGAAATCGCCCTCCTCTCCACCAATTTGACTTTCCTGCAAGAAAACAAGATGTAGCTGTAAGATCCACAATGATACATAGAAGTGATACTGTATACTCAAGATGCAAGAGAATCCATAAGACAAGAGAAATTAACTCTACAAAGAAGTATTCTATTCCAATATTCCAAAGCTCCAAAGGTGAGCTATACAATAGGGGGTCTCCTCCTTATATAGGATAATAAAGACCAAAACCCTATACCACTTTACAATACAATATGAAAATGAGTGGTTGAGATTAAAAGATCTCAATACATAATCAATGGCTAAGATGAAAACATAACAATACAACACATGGATCACTCAAGTAATGATGATGTCATAGCTAAAAGGTACTTGTGGAGGGTGACATCATCCATTAGAGGGGGTAAAAGTACAAAAGCCCACCTCATATGATTGGGACATGACACATGGAGCTTATGGTGGGGCTAGGAGGGATCAATCCTTACTAGCTCATCCCCATGGCACAATAAATTAATATAATATGTCCAAGATAGATATAAATGATCAAATCTGTCCTCAAAATTTGTGACAGACAAGCAGTAAAAGGCCTCCTGTGGCCTCTGTGGACCCACCCAAATGATGAAAACTGGTTGGAAGATAGGGGGTTCACCCTGGAAGACCTCTGTGAAAACCAAGTGCCAAAAACTTGCCTCAATTGCCCAAATCGAATTCCTCAGTGACCCTTTTATCCCATTTCTGGATTGCCTCGGTAACTGTGAAAGTGCTAAAACTGCCTCCTATGGCACCTGCGCTGTCAAACTGAGCCTATCAGGCTCTCCAGAAGGGGGGATAAATGGTAATATAAAGTGGTTGGACCACCCCCTCCTCATACAACGGCCTAAGTGAACTGGCCTCTCATGTTCCTTGCTGCTCAGGCTGGGAAATCAGCCTCGAATCTGGTCAACAAGTGGAAAACTGCATCTATCATTGTCAGAAGTGCCCGAAACTAAAAGATAAGTGTCTCATTGGATCCAGAAGACCCAAATCTACTAAGAATGTGTACTCATACACCATGGGTTGCCCTGATGGGCTAACTGTAGGGTCCACCATACATGGACAGTGTATAATCTGATGATCTGAAGTAATAATAAAACCTGTTGAACTGCATCAATCATCATCTGAATCATATGTCCATCATATAGCATCATCAATAGGAGTATGTGGGCTCATACATCATCATCAATAAGCCTTCATGGCCCACATCATCTCGGATCCCAAGAAATGACCCAAGTCAAACTAGGTTTGAATAGGTCCATATACAACCAAGGATAAATCATATCAGTAGACTAAGACATGTTCCTCTAATCATACTCACAGCTTAACTTAAAGTATAACATCCATTCAGTGGCATTAATCATGTTAGCATATTCCTTTGTTATTTGTAATTACTTGCACAATAGTTTAATTGACAAACTCACCCATTGGACATGGTCAAACTACTAGCGAAGGATGAAGGCTAGGAACAAGGTTGGGCAAAGGGGTGACTTGTCTAAACTGCAGTGAAAGATACTTTGGACTGGGAGAAAAGGGAAACTACAAACTCTGTGCTGGGAAAAATAACATGGGGAATGGTTGTGCCTCACAAATGGGTGAGTTGTTTAGAGAGTGCTTATTCAACTTAGGCATCATGTCTACAACAAGTTGATCTAAGTTCATTAGGGTCATTCAATTTCATTTCATGGCCTTTTTGGCCTACATAACCCTTCGGATCTCAGGTGTGCTGATAAGCACAACTAATTGCAGCTTGCATCCAGGGCATGTTTACATATCAACATAAGGTCAGCAATTGTTTAGATATAGCATTTAAGAACCATTGTTTTTTGGACCTTTCTTATACTCTTAGAGGAGTATTTTTAGCAGTTCATCGCTCTTGCCCTTTTTAGTTTCCATGGGCGAATTTATATAAGTTTCCATAAGTAGTACATGAGCTTTCAGTTTTAGCCAACAACATCTCAAGTGACTAGGGGGAGTTCGAGCCAGTGCCAAACATTGGGACAATCGATCAGAATGATTTAGGCCTACAATCCAACTCACCAAAGGCAAGTTTTGTCACCAACTCAGAGCGAAGACACTAAACATACAGGGATGCGGTCCAAACACAGAGGTAGAAAAAGGGGAAGTCCTCAGTACCAGAAAGTTAAGTAAGACATGTCAAGGTTTAAAGTCAAATAAGGAAAGTCATGTATGGATGGAGTCAAGTGAATGTGGAACCTAAGCTAGCAGACAACTGGTGTCAAGAAATATCATATCTATGTAAGCTGGTAAACCAGTGAGCTTTGTCAAACAACCTAAATGTGCAAGTAAATGTCCATTTTATAATTCATTTTAAGTTTTACACATTTTGCCACATCATGAATTATATACCAAGCCAAAGCTATGAATAAGACTAAAGCAACAAGATAATAATTAACAGTCAATGATAAAACATCCATAGGTCATACAACGTCATCACAAGAATAATCATCATATATCATCTGAAACACTGCTGCAATACATCTCTAGGCACTGAACTGAAACTGTATGGGATAAAGGGTCACATCGGTCATCAAATCTGAACTCTCAAGGCTCAGCCTTGACACAAGGTCTAACATAAGTCTAAATAATACACTCCTCTGATCATGAGTGATCTCAAAATATACAATCATCATAGC
Organism: Larix kaempferi; assembly: GCA_027924585.1. Taxonomy (NCBI): domain Eukaryota; kingdom Viridiplantae; phylum Streptophyta; class Pinopsida; order Pinales; family Pinaceae; genus Larix; species Larix kaempferi. Next base: position 23,924,279 of record BSBM01000299.1, read on the forward strand.
CAAGCTCTGAACAATGGAAGCTCTGGAACTAGCAGATATATGCTAAGCAAGAATAGTAGCCTTGCTACTATGGTGTGATAACAGTACCTTGTCTTGTTCACTAATTTGACTTGTAGTTAGTAGGGTCTTGTTGTCACACAACTTGTACTTGTCCCAAAAGGTGATCCTATCCAGGATGGTAGATGTTAGTTTTTCACAATTTAATCAATACTTATCTAGGATCTTATTGAGAGAATAACAAGCACAGCATAAACACAAGAGACACAAAGATTTTCCTCGGGGAAATCATAAAGGAGAAAACCCCGCAACTTCCTTAGAGATAGAATGATCAACAATACAATGTCACAAAAGTAAAACCCAAAAATAGGGATTGTCTTCAGCAGCTTCTCTCTTTTCCACTTGTGCGAACTGATCCTCTCTCTCACTAATGCGAAGTGAGTGAGTGAATGAATGATTCAAATGAGAGGCACCCTCTCTATTTATAATTTATCTTTGACTTGACCTTTACCCAACTAGGTCAACCCCTAGTTGTACTTGACTGGGCCAACTTCTCTAGGAGAGTCTTATAGCCCATTAGCAACTTAACTCTGGGGTCTAATGCCTCGACATACAATCGAGGGTTAACCTCAATGACTTTACATGACTCAAATACAATAATGACTTCTCTGATTGGAGGAATAAACATCTCCATCGGAGGTACAATAATAAAATAGAAATACATCATAAAATATACAAGTGAATATCTTCCGAAGTTACAATTACATTAACACTCCCTCTTAACTAGGAAGGTATTCTCTTGACACAGTCATCAGCACAATAGTGATGGAACATCATCATCAACATTGGATCGTCGTCGTCATTGTTGTTGCAATCCTCGTCATCTCGACCATCGATTGGTGCTCTCTCTCAGTTCTTCTCGTCATAGGAAGTTCTACAGAGCCAACCCTTTTTCATGCTGGATGTAGCCCTCGCCTCCATGTAGGTCTTCATCATCTCTGCGAGCAAGCCATCAAGTAGGTATAGCCCAGGACTTATTATATTGCCTCTGCAAAAACCTGTGTACATCTCAGGACTGATTATATTGCCTCTGCAAAATCCTGTGTACCCTATTGTCACCTCATCACGTCCAGATCATCTCAATGTCAATTGAGCACAGCCCAAATGCACATCACACAACACTTGCATCAACCGACATGGGAGGACAAACCTACCACCATTTGGGAAAAGCTCAGCACTTACATCAACATACATGGGAGGACTGACCTACCACCATGTCAGAAAGGCACTGCACTTACATCAACGCACATGGGAGGACCAGCCTGCCACCATGTCGGAAAGGCACAACACTTACATCAACGCACATGGGAGGACCAGCCTGCCACCATGTCGGAAAGGCTCAGTACTTACATCAACGCACATGGGAGGACCAACCTCCCACCATGTCGGAAAGGCATGTGCATCTGCGTCTTCCAGACTCATCACTTCCCCTTGGAAGGAACATCGATCTGGAGTACACCAAGCTTCTCTCTGAAGTACTCGAACTTCACTCTGGCTAGTGGCTTGGTAAACACATCAGCTATCTGCTCGTCCGTCGCAACATACTGGAGCTTCACTGCTCCTCTCTGCACCATATCCTTGATATATTGGTACTTGATCTCAATGTGCTTCGACTTGTCATGGAACACCGGGTTCTCAGACAACTTCACACAACTTTGGTTGTCACAAAATATACAAGTCACATCCAACTGGAGATCAAACAAGTCAGATAGTAGCTTTCTAAGCCATACTGCCTCACAACTAGCCGAACAAGCTGTGACATACTTTTCTTCGGCTATACTCGGTGCCATGCAGGATTGCTTCCTGCTAAAGCAAGAGATCACACCTGATCCCATACTGAAGCAGCACCGTGCTCTTCCTATCAGTGGCACTGCCTTCCCAATCCGAATCAACATAACCCTCCAGGTTAATCCTCTGATTCACATCATACTTGAGCCCATAATCAATTGTACACTTCAGGTACCTCAGAATATGCTTTGCAGCAATCAAGTGAACATGTCTTGCATCTGTCTGGAACTGGCTCAATGTGTTCACAGCAACGCAAATATATGGTTTCGTATTCGTCAGGTACATCAAAGATCCAATCATCTGACGATACATCGTGGCATCAATTGACTCTGATGAAGCATCACTCAATAGCTTCAGGTTCGATGCCATAGCTGTGGCCATGGCCTTACAGTCCATCATCCCGAAACTCTTCAGGATCTCTACGGCATACTTCCCTTGTCCAAAGAAGATTCCATCCGCACTTTACCACACCTCCATACCTAGAAAATAATGCATGATACCCAAGTCCTTCATCTCGAACTCGGCAGCAAGCTTCCTCTTCGTATATGCAATATGCCCATCCTCACCTGTCACAAATAGGTCATCTACATAAAGTAGAAGTATCACTGGATTCCCTTCCTCAACCTTGTAGTAAAGGTTGGAATCCGCTTTACTCTTGGTAAAACCCAAACTAGTCAGGAAGCTGTATATCATGTCGTACCATGTCCTGGGTGCATGTTTCAATCCATATAAGGCCTTCTTCAATTTGCACACATGAGTCTCCCTGTCATGTGTCTCAAATCCGAGTGGTTGCTCCACATACACTTCGTCTTCCACTACACCATTCAAGAAAGATGTCTTGACATCCATTTGGTGTACCTTCCATTTCATCACTGCAGCCAGAGCAAGTATTGATTTGATGGAAGTGTATCTGGCTACATGTGCAAATGTCTCCTCATAATCTATCCCTTCCTTTTGGGAGAAGCCACATGCCACCAATCTTGCCTTGCATTTCTCTATGCTGCCATCTACAGCATGCTTGATCTTGTAGACCCACTTGGAAGTCACAACAAACTTCCCTACTGGTCTCGGGAGCACATCCCAGACATCATTCTTCATGATTGACTGGTACTCCTTGAACATGGCATCCTTCCATTCCTTCCTTTCTGCCGCTTCTTCATAGTTGGCAGGTTCTTTGTCAATGATGTCGCACAGCAGGGCTACATAGCTGCAGTATGGCCTAGATCTCTTGCTTTCTCTGTGCATTCCCTCTGGAGCGCCATACCTCTCTGCATATTGTTTTGCCTCCCGTACCCATGTTGGCTTCCTCTTGTGGGAGTTCTTCTCACGAGGTGGATCTATAGGTTCTTGTGGTTCTTCTATTTCACGATCTTCATGGTCTTCAGGAATTACTCCTTCCATGTTGTATCTCTGATCCTGGGAACTTCAGGTTCTTCAGTGTCTTCATCTTGACTTCATAAATCTTTTTGAATGTTATAGCCGAATCATCGTCACTTGTTCTTCGAAACAAGTCTCTCTTGTAGTACATGATATTTCCTACAAGTCAAGTTCAATTGCATGATTAGAAACATCTCATAATTTTCAGAACAAAATCTTATGCATAAAGATATAGGTCATACAGTCATGCAATTATTTTAGCCAATGCTTCAATACAACATTCATCCATATCTGTAACTTTCTAGATGACTTCCATCTCTACCAGAACATTGTTAGTGTGCACTACTCCCAACATGTCAGCAAAAAGGTTTCATTCTAGATAAGTAGCAATGGAATGTTGTACAGTACCATAGGCCACTTACCCATCACATGCATATTAGTAGTATATTGTTCATTAATGCAAATATGCTAATATGCATAATACACAACCTAAATCTAGGAACATAAGTATGTATACAATTGAATGATATTTAACTATACAAGAAATGACAATTCAAATACTTATCTTTGTTTGTTTGTTGGGTGGACTCCCTCTTGATCTTTGTTTCCTTGCTACTGGAGTCTTCGACAGAGTGTTCGTCTTTCTTCTGCATCTTAACCAATGCTGAAAATGGATGAGAGATTATTCCATAGATTATTGATCTTTATTTGTTTTCTGGAGTCCAACTTTGCAGTAGCTTCTTCAACTCCTTTCATGTAATACTGAAAGTCATCTCTAGTTTCACCTTATGAGATGGAACCTTCTGAATGAACCCATGTAACTGGTTACGTTCATTACAATACATATTCTTCATCACTTGAATATTCTTCACTTTCTTCTTTGGTTCTCTTTCTTGCAGGTTCATCATCTTTCGCGGTGTGAGTATGGTGTCTTTTCTTGTTGGTCTTCTTCTTGTTGGAGCCACTTCTATTTTTGGGACAATCTCTGGAGTAGTGTCCCTTCTCATCACATGTATAGCATTTAATGTTAGATAGATCTTTTTCTGGATCTTCTAAAGTTTGCCCTCTGAGTTTGGTGGTGGTTTTTCTCTTTCTTATTGTGTTGATGGTTCTCCCTCTTGTTGTTATTCCTCCTGGAGTGTGCTGTGAGAGTTTGATCGTCGTTTGCTCCCATCTTCTCTTCTCGAGCTACAAGTCGATCTTCTTGTGAGCATTCCTCCCACAGCTTATTGAATGTGATTAACTTTGTTCTAGCACAAATCCCTTGAATGAAAGAGTCATGTTATCACATATATAGTAGCCGGGCTACCATACATTTTTTTTCAGATTCCAGTACACTATTCAGCCAGGTCCCTTACATTGAGATGTTGAGATGAGCATCTACTATAGATCACTATCAGATTTTGGACAGCATACATACTCCCCATGCCATGACTGAGTCTTAGGACACTCAGAGAGATGATCGATGCAGCTATTATGCCATTTGTACAGAGCAGTCAGTAGTGCCCAGAGTTACAGCAGTAGTTTCAGAGGACAGATGATGGTTCAGATTGATGAGCATTCAGGTATATGACTCAGCAGGTATATTATGGTGTTGTGGTTATATAGCTTTAATTTCCATTTTCTTAGCATGTCTTAGCACTTAGTATCATGATCTAGCGATCATATAGATATGTGGACCTGGTTATACTATATATATATATATCATACTTGTCCCTACTCAGACTTAGAAGTTCTTGGCCTATACTCATTGGTTTTACCCTCCCTAGGGAGAATAGAGGTGATCATTCCCGCCATACTTTGGCTTGCTAGTGTTTGTTTCATTACTCATTGTCTTCATCCATCCATGACTCACCCTGTTTGTTTATTACCTTGATTTACTACTTGACTAGTGGCATGGAGGACCTTTCCCCGCTATAGCCTCTATATTGAATAAGCTTCCTTGTTTATTGTGTCTCGGCTTTGAGTTGGTGACAAAACTTACCTATGGTGAGTTGGCTTAGTCCCCCTAGTCACTAAAGATGTTGTTGGCTAAACCTGAAACTTTTAGTGCTGCCATTAATTCAAAGTATGGAAATGAAATGTTATATCTTGTATGAAAAGCCCATTCATGCAATGTGTTTCTAAACACACATGAATGAAAGGCAAGCCAAATGAAAATGGCTATGAAATATCAAATGTATATCTTTTGTGAAATGTAAAATACCTAGGTAAACAAGCTGCCTGTGACACACCTAGAAGTGCTCAGGTAAACAAGTGCCTTAAAAACACACCTGCAACAAAAAGCCTAAATAAATGTAAATCTATGCAATGTGTTTGTAAATACACATAGATCAAAGGCTATGGAAACTCTAGGCCCAAAAATCAATGGAACTTAAATGCTATATCAAAAATATTGTTGGCCTCTTTTGTATTATGGATTGTGCACATCTATGTAAGGTGAATAAACACTCTTTGAACAACTTATCCATTTGTGAGACACCGCCATTCCCTATGTTGTTGCTTATCCACTATATGCTATGGTGTGTATTCCCTTTTCCACTTCCAAAGTGTCACAGTGTTAAGTTAGTAAGTCATTCCCTCTAGCCTAGCCATGCTTTTCTTAGCCTTCACCCTTCATTAGCAAATTGATCACAGCTATGAAGTGAGTATGACCTTGAAAGTCTTGTTTGAGTAATAAATAATAATTATGACTTATTATATTTGGATTTAGATTGCCAGTAATGATTACTTCTTGTTATAATTGCTAATTAAATGGATTGTAAAGCATGTTTTAACCTTGGACACCTTGCAGCAGCTTGATGACAATTTGAGTTATATTTTGGTCATGTTAACTTGGTCAAACCTCAGTTTGATCAAAAGTCAACCATAGGACATGAGGTGGCAGACCTCAGATGTTACGGATAGATGATATATGGTCTGGTACAGGTCACCATGGTGGGCTTATGTAGCGGTTTCAGGCCTATGATGATTATTTGTACTTTTCAGCACTTGTTCAGATTATTATTATTTGGTTTGTCGGATATGATGAGTATTTATTTTGGACCATGCAGAGGTTTATATGGTGTATGAGTACACATCTTAGATGGATTTGGACCTTTTGAGTCCAATGAGATAGTCTGTTTTAAGTTCCGGGCAGTTACAGTGATGATTGAGCCTCAGTAGGCTATCCTAGTGCAGTTTTGGTCTATCAGAGACCTTGTCAGTGCAGTGATGGGATTCACTTGGTTTACCTAGGGCGCTGTGCATGGAGGGGCCCGGGGGTGGTCCAACCACTTGTTATTACCATATTACCCCCCTCCCAGACTCATTGGTGAGCTCACCTTGACAGCGCAGGCACTCTAGGAGGCACTTTGGGCAGTTTCATGCTTCCCGAGGTAGTCCAGAAATGGTAGAAATGGCTACAAAGGAATTCGATTTGGGCTACAAAGGCAAAGTTTTGGCATGGGATGATCAGTGATGATGAGTGGGATGTCTTCCACACCTTCTCCAACAGTTTCAGCTTCATCGGGACCCAAATCCATCACTTATGGCATTTTTTGATGATTTTTGGAGCCCCCTAAGACTCACGATTTGTCCATAGAGGCACGATTTGGTACTTTGATGATTATTTTATTGATATTGTGCTATGGGGATTGACCAAGGGTGTCTAAAATTACCCCTTGGACCCACCATAAGCTAGATCTATTATTTTATCATCATGATTTGGTGGGATCCCCTCTTCTAGGGTGAGTTTGTCCACTTATTGTATTATTTTATTAGTGATCCATGTATTGTATTGTTGATCTCATCTCAACCATTGATTAGATCTTTTGATCTTTTAATCTTAGCCAGTCATTCAAAAAGTAGTTAGATTGTGGACTCTCTCCCTCTTATTTAAAGGAGAGAGCTTCTCATTGTAAAGGGGTTTTTGGCTCTTGGAATCTTGATATAGAAAACTTTCTTGTGGAAATTCTTGTGGTCTCCTTTGCATCTGGTGTTCTTAGATGGTGATTGGAAAGTCTATTGCATCCTAGCATTTGGGTATTTGTGGTAAGATCTATATTTTTCGAAACTTTTGTCTTGTCTACAGGAGGGCAACTTCACTTGGGTGTTTTTGCAAGGCTTTTTAACATCGCTCCACTTGGCATTCGCTTATATCAGGGGGTTATCATTAGTATCATTGTGATCTATGCTATCTTTTTGTTATTTCTCTTGTGGCATTAGTCTTATTTCTTGTTCGCAGTAAATATGATATTGTTGACGTTTATTGTGCAGGAGAGAAGGCGCATTGGTTTTCTTGGGCAAATCGATTTCATAGAAAACTACCTCAAATTGCTCCAAATTGATCGAGTTTGCATAGATCATCATCATCAAGGCATCTACAAGGTTATCCAGGTACGATCCATAGGTTTGTTCTTCTTGTCTTGGCTCCAATCCATTGACATAGCTACTTCATTGATAAAACCCTTAATTTACAAATCGTCATTTTACAATTTTTCAGATCTAGCTTGATCCACTTGGCTTTTGGGTATAATATTTAAAACCCACCTCTACACTATCCACGGCAATTTGGATCTGTAGTTTGGTGAGGATTGGCCATCATTTGACCTGCTTTTCAAAGCAAAGAAGCCTCTCCAAGGGAGGTTGCACTCCTTAGGAGAGGTGAGTTTGCAGGGATCTAGCACCTGGGTAGGTGAGATTCCACTTGATCTGTAATCTACACATTCAATAACCTACCCCCAAGTGTCACTTCAGTGATTTCTGCCTTGTGGGCCCCATTCCTCATTTTGAGGGTTGTGCCCCACTTGGGTCACTTTGTGGCATACTTAAATCTCAGATCTACAGAGATCCAGCCATTGGATTGTCCTAATCTTTTAGATCCGCCAACCTATATACCTCAACATTCCATATCTGTAATTTGGTGGACATTTGACTGGCCCATTTCCCAAGGCACTGATCTTTCTCCAAGCCCATTCGGCTTTCCTGGATTGTTGAGTTAGTTTGTCGTTTGACCCTTGTTTTGGTTTCTTAAACCCCTTGAGATTGTCATATCACTTCATCAAGCTCACTTTTGGTACTGGTTATCCCCAATTTGGACCTTAACTACCCTGCATTGGACACAGTTCCCAAGGTAGTGTATTTTCTCACAATTGACTGGTACCCTAATCCTTGATCTCATTATAAACTTCATAATTCGCTCACATAAACATGTTGGATGAAATCTACACTTTTTAAACCCCTTGATCCAACTTATCATTTATCTTGTGACTTTATCCATAGATCTAGGGTTTACCATACACCTTACGTACTTCATCATCATTTGATTTGATCTGGTGTTTTGGTTGATCTCTCCTGTCGGGAGTAGATTTGGGTCTCCCCCTTTGTTGTCTTGGGCTAGATAACATAAAGTGAAGATTGCCTTGATTGGCGTGACAACCATCCATTGGGAGTCGAGCCTATCTTGGTTGCACCTCTTTGGTTATCCCTTCCTTCTGCCATCCATCTTGGATCTATTTCTAGGGGCACATACAAGTTTGGTGATAACAAGTCCCGTGATCTAGGGAGAGCATTCAAGGCGGTCATCACAATTTCTCCATTTTCTACATCTTCTCCCACGGCTTCAAGTTGTTCCTTGATTTGAGAGACCCTTGTAAAATAGGATTGCATGGTATCTACATTTTGTATCTTCACATTCTTCAACTGGTTTCGCAAGGTCATCTTCCGATTTATATTCTTTCCTTTAAAATAGCTTGGTCAAGGAGTCAAACATCTCTTTAGGTGTCTTTAAGGATGACACATGTGGGATGAGATGATCCTTAATAGAATCAACAATGATCCTCTTGGCCTTAACCAAGTTCTTTTTGTGTAAGGCTTTAGCCTCATCTCCCTCTGGAATTGGAACCTCTTCATTCACATAGGTGTCCAATTCATTCTCTTCTAGGACAAGCCCAATCCTATACTTCCATGCTCGGAAGTTATCAACCCCTTCAAGCTTATCCTCAAGCTTGGTGTGGTGAGACATCTTTAATGAGAACTTCAAATGGAAATAGAAAATCTTTTACGTCTTACCACTTTGATTTGCTGAAACTGGTTCTGGAGCTGGCTAGGGTTTGCCAAAGAAACCCTAATTTTTCAAAGTTGGAATTTGGAACTTCTGAATGGACAGATAGATGCACCTCCTCAAGGTGTATTTCCAATGTACTCACTTTCCTAAATCAGTGAACAAAAACCCAAAATATCGAATGCCCTAGTTTTCCTCTAGCAGTAGTGACAGGCTGAAAAATGAAAATTCTCGGAATTGAATTCTGTTTTCATAGGAAGACGCACCTGGATGAGGCGAGTATGTTGGTACACTTGGTTTCTGAAGATTCCAAAAATTCACCCTTGAAAATTGACTTGCGAATTTTGGATTTGCAGTTTCTAGCTTTTTTTTGGTTTTTCTGGTCCAGAGTCAAATTAGGGTTTGACTTTCCGGGAGTTTCACCCAACCAAAAACTTTGATCTTGGTCTCTAAATTTCAATTTTGAGGAGGATTAGTTCCCTATGCTGATTGGATTCCAAAATTCCACTTCTGTGAAAAGCCCTAATTTCTTGCAGTAGTGACAGCCCAAAAAATGAAAATGCTTAGAATCACTTTTTGTTTTGACAGAAAGATGCTCCTTCCTAAGGAGAGTTATCCTAGACTCCTTTTGTTGATGATCTATGGAGAGAAACCCAAAAATTAAGAAGCCCTAGCTTTCGCAGCTGCATAGTGTCTTCTTCTCAGGTTAGCTTTGAACCCATGTTATTTTATCACAATTTAATCAATACTTATCTAGGATCCTACTGAGATAATAAGAAGCACAACATAAACACAAGAGACACAAAGATTTTCCTCGTGGAAACCATAAAGGGGAAAACCCCGCAACTTCCTCAGAGATAGAATGATCACCAATACAATGTCACAAAAGTAAAACCCAAAAATAGAGATGGTCTTCAGCAGCTTCTCTCTTCTCCACTTGCGTGAAATTCTCTTCTCTCTCACCTGTTGTGGTTTGCTTGGGGTCTAATTTGCTTGTTGTGGAGATCGAGTTGTCTGCTGAGGGTTGACTTGTGGAGGCCGTGGGCCCTGTACTTCTAATCTAGTGTGCTGAGAAGAATATCTATGTGGTCTTGATCCTGTTGAGTTGTTTTTAGCATGTTGAGGGTCTATTTGTGAAGGTCGTCTCACCTCCTAATCTGATCTTAGTATGTTGTCTTGTTTTGATAAGGCCTCACCCTCTTGTTGACTCTTTAGATCAGATCTATGAGTTAAATGTTTCCCTGGGACAAATCTCTACTGCTGAGACTTATTTGAGGGTCAAATTCTTGTACTGAGATTTATGTGTCTAAACTCTGTGTTGAGATCATGTTTGGAGTCAAACCCCTTTGCTGAGACTTAATTGAAATTTAGATCTATGGTGTATTGAGACCTGATCGATATTGTTGAGTCTTGGTTGAGATTGTCACTATGTTTCTGACTGTCATTGACTTTCACTATTATTGTCTACATCCTATCATCTCTCTCTCTTAGGTTTGTACTTACCCTATTAGTAAGGGTCAGATTGTTCCTAGTGATTGACTGGCCTCTGAGAGGCACAGTTTGTTATGAAAGTAAATTCTTTTGAGTATAAGATAGGAAGGGTCCCACACCCCAGGTAAGTATCCTAACTTGTTTACTTCATTGTTGTTGTTAGTATCCTAACTTGTTTACTTCATTGTTGTTGTTAGTACTTTGTTAGTTATTACACTATTGCTGATTACATGCTACTGAAGATTACTTTAACACAGGTACCTATTTGGTAGTGTTAAAGATGAAAGAGATGAAAATTATGTTCCAAATTATACTATTGGATTACTGTTGTATTATTCTGCTTTAGTACAAGTCTATTGCATTTAATTTTTGCATTAAAGTACATGAAAGTTTGATTTCTTTGCATCAAACCCTAACCCTAACCAAAATTCAACAGTTTTTCCCCAACATTACTTGCATCGGCCGATTGCTTGCCACCAACATGACTTGCAGCGGTTGGTTGGTTGTCTCCAGTCTGACTTGCAGTGATTGGTGACTTTTCTCTAGTATGACTTACACTGACTTGTGACCTGTCATTGATGTGAATTGTAGTGATCAATGATATGTCCTCAACATGACTTGTAGTGGTCGATGATGTACTTTAAATATGACTTGCAGTGATTGAATGTTTGCCCCTAGCATGACATGCAATAATTGGTGACCTTCCCTTAGCATGACTTGTAGTGGTAGGGAAATTCCCCCCAACATGACATGTAGTGGCTAGCGGCATGCCCCCTCGTCTTTGCATCTTCTTCCTATTCTTCCTCATTCTATACCTTTTAGATTGTTGGTTACTAGTATCAAGACTTTTACCACGAGGTAGAAGGAGGAGGACAAGATGTTATTGGAAAATAAGGCAAAGGGTTTTGATGCTCTTGACATACGTTGCTTGCTTGAGAAGCATCAGGAGCATTCAGGACATTTGAAGTGGAAAACAACCAAATTGTTATCCCTAGGGTGAATCCAGGAAGATTCAAAGTGGCTATCAAGGGAACATCAATCTTTCCACAAATGGAAATGCACAAGAATCTCCTGACACTAGGGCCCCTTGGTTAGTGTCCACAAGAACTCTAGTTATAAATAAGAAATCTCTAAGATATTCTAACAACAAAGAGCACACCACCAAAAGTCCTAAATGAAACAACACAACAAACCAAAGAGAAAGGACCTTTCGAAAATCAACACGGGTTGATTATGTCTAGAGATCAATGAACGAAGAAGTGAGATGCAACTACCTTGATCTCCATGTAACAACCCTTCTTGGTGCAAGTATCCTAGATAGGTATGGGTCACCCTCTAGGGGTACTAAAAGTGTGATACAATGTCTGCCTCATGTACCATAGGAAGCTCTTTGCAGTCACCTTTGTGATTCCTAGGAATGGAAACTAGAGATACCAACTCGCAGTCAAAGTCCAGGGGAATAGTTGACGGTCAGAATTGTATGTACGGGAAGGGTAGCTAAGCCCGAAGCTCCAAAAGCACTGGCACCACAGAGGGCCAAAGGTGATACTTAAGGATTATCCATATATGCAATAATCCACCAACGCTTTGACAAGTATTGCAGGGGTAATCTCTACAACTCAACCTCATGCAACCTCGTATTTAGCTCTTGTTTGAGAGGAGTTTCCCGACCACACTTATACAAAAATTGGATTTTAACACTCCATGGATAGACTCCTATGTTCAATTTAAATGGCCTCATAGAGTCTACTCTCAAACCTAATTTAAGGCCCTAGCCTATACTAGTTGGTGAACCCTAGAAATCAAAGTAATAGATTTTTAAATTAATCATTTGTTTTAAGGGCTATTGTTACTTAATAAGAATGGAAGTGAGACTTAGTGATGTTATATGACTCTTGTAGAAAATAAAAAACACTAAGAAAACTATTGCTTATAGAAATAATGATGATTCTATAAATTGCTTAAAAAATGCAAGAGAAAAGGCATGTGTATAAACAAGAAATCTTGTTTTTCTGATTCACTTGAATGTAAAAAATACAAACTGACAGCAAAAACAATTTCCAAACAGCAAGTTCCTATTTACTTCTAGCACACATAGGAAATCAATGAAAAACTCTAAAGAAAAACAGAATGTTGTTTTCTTTTCGTTTTATTTTTACAAATAAAAATGGAGATAGGGGAGAAAGTTTAGTTCTTAATTAAAAAATTCAGACTGTGTGGCAAATCATCAAGACAATCCAAACAAGCATAACAGGCTTTAAAAAAGAAATTTGTTTGAACTTCCTACATATCCTAATAAAAATTGAAATCAAGCATTAATCTAAGGATCTCTTTCTTTTTTGCTTTACAAATTTTACTTCTTGAGACTAATGAAAGCTTAACAAAGACTACAAGATGCAAAATGGCACTCAAAACCCAATTGGTAACAACAAAAACTGTCCAAAATGCAAAGAAAAGCATCTACGGGGGAATATGCAACTATATACACTATAAGGTGTGTCTAGACACTGTAGCCCACGTCTCTGTGTTGAAAAGACAAGGAAAATGAAATTTCCAAGTTTCAAAAAGGCTACTCAAACTTGCATTTTAGGGGGTTTTAAGATAAAGTTTAGGTCTTTGAAAGCAAGTTACACCAGTCTACAGGGAAAATCAATCAAAACGAGAAAGAAAAGCAACAAAGAAAGCACCCTAAACTAACCCAAAAGGAGACATCCCCAGTGGAATTGCCAATTCTGTTGCGGGGAAAAATCCCTTATGGTTTTGGGTGAGAACCATAATAGAGTGATGACCTTGAAGGCAATCTCAAATCCTACAACAGAGAATTTAACATTCAAAACTAACTAATGCAAGTAGGATAAAGAATACCAGCCTAGCGTTTGTTGAAGATCCTTTTCATGAATCTTTTTCTCCAAGAGTTTCTCCAATTACCTGTATCCAAATAAGATACAAACTACAAGATAGATAGCTATAAATGTATAAAGTAATTGACTGAAAGTAAATCAACTAATGCATTAAACAGTTTAAGTTTTCATATATCAAGAATATGAAATTAACACATTAAGTTGGACGGAAAAGAGATCTTTTTTGAGTTAACAACAAATACAAGGATAGATATAACTTGACTGCTGTGGCACAGTTATGAAACCGGCATTTGCATTCCTCCCCCCGGGCCGCAAAAGAGCAACTTGATCTCCTAATGCTTTGCTCAAAGGACAGGTCCAAGAAAGAGATTTTGGCTCTTTTTGACAAGATATAAATCAAAGGGTTTCCAGATATGAGGGAACAACTTGCAGACTTGAGAAATGGGGGTTTTTGGTTTTCAACAAAAAAAGAGTAGCATAATGATGCTATTAATGATATTTTCTTCCCCTTGGGCACTTTTTCTAAGCAAACAGTTAGAGTAGTTAGGGTAGTTATTTATTGGCAGTAGGAGGTCGGGAACTGGAAGAACCTGTACAACTCATGCAACTTTTACCAAACTTTATGTTTTTATGGACAAATAAATGAAGACATGGGCTAGACACTGTTAGGGCACTTAGATGCAGTTTAGACACGGTTAGGGTGTGTCTTTGACGTAAAAAGAGTTTCTAAAGAAATTTCAGGAGGAAATCAGTGAATCTAGTTCACAAAGGTAGTTTGCAAGTGGGGAAGGACACAACTCACGTCGGAATGTGCATCTATGCAAAAGGTGGCAAAAGATGCTATAACAACAGTGCCCATATTGAACTTCAAAGGCAAAGGCTTTTTGCTTGTTCAGGTGCTAAAAATGTATCTATGTCTACCACTCAGACCATTATAGCATTTGCTGCAATAAGGTAACTGTCCCAACATTTTTTGTTGTACATGTTTATTTTCTGTATAATATTATTTAGTACTTGCTCAACAAAAAAGAACTATTAATGGAAATAAACTGCTACTACAACCAACTCTATATCTATTAATTTATAGACAGACAAAATTACAGAGTTAAGCACAAGGTGTCCTCTTTGAGGGCACCTCTAACTCAGGACAACACAATAATCTACTACTTAAAAAAAAAGCTCTTTTATCAGTCTCCAATGGTATAGTAAATCTAATGACTTCTTAGCCCAACAATAAAGACTGTAGAACTGTAATTGCTCCATTCTAAGTGTTAAAAGAGTGCCATCTTCATGGACTTATATCATATCATGAGTCTCATTCATGTGCTATTTTAAAAGAATCCTTACAAGGAGATGGATAAAGATTTGAACTTAGTGAGATTGTAGGCACGTCATAGGGAGTTTTCATTGAGTACAATAAAGGAATTTTGAGAACAAAATTTATGTTGAATGTAATGTCTTACATGAGGTCAAAATTTGAGATAAACCTACAGAAATTTGGGAAGTAGTAGAAATAACCTTGGTCTTGGTTCCTTCACCATAATTTTGAGTGTTTCCTTATAGGATTCCCTGGCCAGAATCACTTGGTTCATTAATACTACAAAAGAAAGAAGATATTTTGATGATTGCATTTATATCATATAGAATTTATACAATCGATGAATAGTTTTTTTTGTACAATCGTAGGTTCCTGTGTATTGTTGAATCTAGACGGCATTCTAATTTTTAAAGTAAATGATGGAAAATAGGAAGAACATCTCTATCATGTTTGCCAGGTTCTATTGAATTTTATGAGGAAAATATTACCAACATGGGTAAATGCTTTTTTGTTGACTCCATGTTGATCAAAGAAACTTAGAGAGACGCATTTTGACCATCAATATACATGAGATACATTATTTGTTGGGATTATCATAAGCTATTATGAGCTAAGAGAGTGTCCCAACTCCCAATACATTGAAAAATTAATCAGTTTTGACAAAATGAGATATTTACTATGCCATTCCCTTGTTTTAAAATTAGCGATAGTAAGAATATTTTATAGAAAAAGTTCAAACCTTAGCCAGGTTCTATTTAGGACATGGTTTTTTTCATTGGAAGATCTATAAAATAGTGCATGACCTTTTCTAAGAAGCAGTTATAAAGTCCATGATTTAATACTGAAGAATATTGACGATAAGGATAAAATTGGGTTATAGGTTTTTGAAGGAAAGATTGAAGGGAAAGGAGTGACTTGCGAGTGACTTGCTTGAGACAATTGAATATACGAAACAATATTGATGATAAGGATAAAATTGGGTTATAGGTTTTTGAAGGAAAGATTCAAGGAGTGACTTGCCCGCCCGAGACAATTGAATATGGTCCCTGTAATTGATTAAACTTGCACTTAAAACTAAGAAGTCCCAAGATTTGGTGCAAACCTAAAGGTAACTCATTGAATATACAAAAAAATATTGATGATAAGGATAAAATTGGGTTATAGGTTTTTGAAGGAAAGATTCAAGGGCAGGGAGTGACATTTCCGAGACGATTGAATATGGCTCTTGTAACTGATTAAACTTGCATTTAAAACTAAAAAGTCCCAAAAGCAGGTGCAAGCCTAAAGGTAACTCAAGAGCACTATCACTGTCCCCTCAATTGGTCCACTTATCACTTAGATTGGCTCTCCTCTAGCACGAGGGGGGTGTCCCTAGGGTTATGATTGCTAATGCTAGTAAGGCTCAAAACTGATGTGAAGAGTTAATTTAGCAAAACAGAAATTTATATTATTGGCTAAGTACAAAAAAGAGCAGAGCTTTGCCTGTCAACACCAACTAGTGAAACAAGAGATCAAGCACTTGCTTCTATAACAAATTACATGCATGAGAGGGTGCTTCCATCAAGGGAGGGCACATCATAGAAGAGGGAGTTAACCATGATTTTACATGCTTAATGGATGGATTGATTGGGAGCCATATGAATGGGGTTGCGCCACCTCAAGAGAGGTAGGCGCACCCCTACCTTGTTTTCATCACTACCAATTACAAAACGTCATGTGGAGAAGTCGCTTATCTTGAGAGATGGGCTCATCTCTAATTTGATACTCACACGTTGACTTTCCAATCAAACTCAAATGTGGCGCTTTAACTTTAGGAAATGTATTCACCCACCATAAGAGACATAATGCCAACTCATTTGGCACATGCTAATTGCTTTTTTAATTATCTTTTTTTTAATTATTTGGGTCATTTTGTCAAATCGTTAGCATTTCTCTGCCATTTTGTCGCCCCAATAAGAAAAAATGCTCTAAGTGATGATTTAATCATTCTGAATATAGGAAAATTTGGCTTCGGGGTAAAGAGGATGCTTTAAGCATGAAAACGAGCATCCCTGGGCCAAATTCCGCCTTCGGATCACACTTATATCACAATTTGAAATTTTCCAATTAAACCATTAAAAATGGCCTAGGTTTGCGAAAAAAATTATTTTTCTCGGAATTGACCCAAACTTCTATGGGACCTAGCACGTGTCTATACGGCTCATTATTGATGGCTAGCATGTAAAAATACATAGACACATGAACTTTAATAACCTCCCAAGGCTTAACCACCAACTTGAGCATTCCAGCTTTGGAGGTGTAGGAGTGAAACTTGAAAATTATACTCGGTTAATACGCAAAGCATAATAAACAAGGGAAAAAACTCCTTGGAATACCCAGATTGGTTTCCAAGTCTTAGGAAGCCAAGTTCTTTACAATACTACCATGCTAGCACACCTTATTACAAACCCCATGGGGCATGAACATGCGATAAAAAAATAAAACATGGGCTCCGAAAAGCCCTGATCTGAACTTCTGAACCCTGACATGCACAAATACTTGTGCAAACATTGGTGGCTCTCTGGAAGTCCAACTGTGTGCAACTCAGTTGGTAACATCATCCATTTAACAACCTCTAATAGAAGTCAACCATCCTAGATCAATAAAACAATAAATTACCATGAATTAGGGATGCCACTTGTCAAAACTACGTGCAAGATGCCTCCAAGATCCAAGATGATTTGACCAAGTAAAAGCCCTCAAAGGTGGCACATGTGGAACCATGTAGGGGGATGACCCTCCTGTTATCACACAAGTTGAAGTTGTCTCTAAAGGTATCCCATCCAGGACGGTAGAGGTGTAGACAACTAAAGAGGTGACCCAAGAGAAGCCACGGTTCCCAATGCAAGATGGGTGTCATGTTAACCGAGGCACTCTTCACTTTAGATCAAGCCTAAGCAAGACCAAGGGGGAGACCCTAGCTTAGCCAATGAAGGCTAGCGAATGCAATCAAAGCCTCCTAGGGAAATGTGATGATGAAAGATAAGGAGACCAAGATGAAACAAGATCTAGATCTAAGATGATAAGTGGACCCAAGGTGGTTAGGGCTTGGTTGAAGAGGCTTAAGGAGATGACAAAAGTTCAACCAAGTGTAGGATAGGGTCACTTATGGGTTAAGAATAGTAGATCTAGATAGGTCTAGTGCCCAAATAATAGATCCAAGTGGGGCCCACCCTTAAAATAAGGAAATTGGTCCAAATGGGGCCCACAAGGTGAAAATCAAAGAAGAAAGGCACTAGGGGGTTTGAAAATGAGTGGATCTAATGGATCAATGAAGAATTGGCAATACCCACATGTGGGATCTAGCAAAAGACCATCTACTTAAGGAGTGTGACTTGCCTCAAGGAGGACTAGTGCCTTAGATAAAGGGGCAAATGGAGTCATATGTCCACCAAATTATAGATCGGGAATGTTGTGACTAATGTAGAGGTGGGTTTTAATTATTAATCCCAAAAACTTGCTAGATCTCCATAGATCTAAAAAAAAAAAAAATACAAGGGTTTTGAAGTTTAGGGTTTTGAGATCTAGAAATAATGGATAATAAATACTAACCTTTCAAGCGTACCTGAATAATGAGATGAATGCCGATTGTGATGAGGATTACTTTCCCAAAGATCAAATGGAAGATTTTGAAGCCCTCTTGCCAAAACGATTTGTCTAAGCCCACACGTGTGTCCCTCATACCTTTCAAAGCCAAGGAGATAAAGCTCAATCAGTCAAACAAGACAAGGGTAGATACAATATAGAAATAGATGACAAAGAATGATTTGTACAAAGACAAAACTACTCCCTGTTTGATCCACGATTTGAAAGAAAGTTGTAGGGCAAGCCTCCCCACCAATGCGCATTCCTCCCAAGACGTCTTCTTCACCTGTAAATCAAAAAATGGCAAAAGATGCAAGATAGCTACAAGATATCCTCTAGTGCAATGGAAAAAGCATTTACAATCATAACAACCAAAACATCCCACTTCAAGATCCAAGCATTGCTCCAAAAGATAGAACTTTATTCCAATAGCCAAGAGCCAAAAATCTCTAGAAAGCTTTTACAATGGGGGGTCTCTTCCTTAAATAGGAGAGAGACCAAAACCCTAACCAATTTTGAAATGAGTGGTTGAGATCAAAAGATACAACAATATCATCAATGGCTAAGATGAGCCAATACAACATATGACATGGATCACTCACTAAAGGGATGATGTCATGCCTAAAAACACCCTAGGGGGATGACGTCATGGCTAGGGGAGACTAATACAAGTGTGTCTCACATAAGATGACTTGGAAAAGTGACTAGGAGCACATTGTGGGGCTAGGAGGTGTTATTTCCCTTCACTAGCATCACCCCATGGCACAATAATATAACGTGAGACACAATGACATGTCCCAGTACAAAAATGATCAAATCTTGTCCCCCTCAACTTGAGAGAAAAATACATCAAAAGACATCTCGCTGATTGTGTGGACCCCATTGACTGGTGCAAACTGACTTGGAAGGAGTGGGATTCACCATAGATGACCTCAAAGTAGACCTCATGCCAAAACCTTGCCTCAATTTCCCAAATCAAATTCCTTTATGGCCTTTTTATTCCATTTTTTAATCCTCCTGTAAACCCTGAAACTGCCCTGTTATCACCAAACTTGTAGGTGCCCCTAGAGATAGATCCAAGATGGATGGCAGAAGGGAGGGGCAACTAAAGAGGTGCAACAAAGATAGCCTTGACTCCCAATGGATGGTTGTCACGCCAATCGAGGCAATCTTCACTTTATGTTATCTAGTCCAAGACAACAAAGGGGGAGACCCAGATCTACTCCCGACAGGAGAGATCAAACCAAAACACCAGATCAAGTCAAGTATAAGTGAAGTACGTAAGGTGTATGGTGAACCCTAGATCTAAGGATAAAGTCACCAGATGAATAACGGGTTTAATGAGTAAAGCTTTGGTTCATTGTGGATTTCTGAGTGACTTATAGTATTTGAAGTGGGATCCAGGATTAAAGTACTAGTCAATTGTGAGAAAATCCACTGACTTGGGAACCGTGTCCAATGCAAGGTAGTTAAGGGTTGAATTGGGGCTAACCAGTACTAGAGACAAGCTTGATTACAAGATATGACAATGTCAAGGGGTTCAAGCAACCAAGACAGGGATCTAACCACAAGTTAAACCAACAATCGAAGAAAGTTGAATGAGCTTGGAGAAAGACAAGTGCCTTGGGAATTGGGATAAATGGAGTCAAAAAGAGGTTAACTTGTAGATCATGACCCCTATGATAGAAGACAAGTGGGCTACGAAAGGTATGATGGTTGGATCTTGCTAGATCTAATAATTCATGATGTGACCCAAGTGGACCACAATCCCTTAAAACAAGGAATGCTACCCCCAAGGCAAGATTTCACAAAATGACATACAAGACATAGGTTTCAAGGTATGCTTATTCCAAATCCACCAAAATCTCAACTACCCACGTCCTACAAGTGGACAAACTCAAATTCCCCAAGGAGTGCGACCTTGCCCAAGGAGGGCCAAAAGCATGATAAATGGGATCAAGTCAAGTCCAATGGCCACAAAAATATAGATCCAAGTAGTTTATGCTAGCATCAATGTGGTTCTAGGAAATCAAGGCAATCCAGTGGCTAGATCTCAATAGATCTGAGATTGAAGATATCACCAAGTGGTCCAAAATTCAAATGGGGTTTAACCCTTAAAATGAGGAATAGGGTCCACAAGGTAGAAATCACTAAAGTGACAGTCTAGGGGTAGGTTATTGGATGTGTAGATTGCAGATCAATTGAAATCTCAATTACCCATGTACTAGATCTAGGTTAACTCACCCAAACCAAGGAGTGCGACCTCACTTGGAGAGGCTAAGTTGCCTTGGGAAGAGGGTCAAATGGAGGCCAATCCTCACCAAACTATAGATCCGGGATGCCGTGGATACTATAGAGGTGGGTTTTAAATGTCTTACCCAAGAAGTCACTAGATCTTTGTAGATTTGAGAAAATGTAAAAATGAGGGTTTTAATTAATTAGGGTTTGAAGAAACTTAGACAAATGGATGGATCATGGAAAGAGAAATTACGTTGAGATCATACCTGAGTGATGAAGAGAGATGCCTTGTTGTTGAGGAAGACTCCCGTAGAGATCAAATGAGATATTATTGAATTTGCTTGCCGAAATGATGCCCTAGCCCACAAGTGCGACCTTCTCTACCTGTCAATCCAAGGAAAGCGATTTCAATCAGAAAGGTCAAGTATAGAGGAAATACAAGCGAAGTGCAAATGTAACATGAAATAGAAGGTCCTGGGACAGTAATACTCCTTGTTACCAACGAAGAAACCCAAAGAAGAAGTAGGGAGGGTCCTCCCCTACCAATACGTCCTCCTTGAATGAATTTGGCCTCCACCTGTAGATGCAAAAATGGTACAAAAATATGGCAAGACAATATCTCCAATAACTCAGTGCAAAGGAAGAATCAACGAACGAACACCAAAAGCATTCACCACAACACTGGAGATAGATGCAATAATAATTTTCTATTCCAATAATCCAAAGCCCCAAGTCCACTTTACAATGAGAAGCTCTCTCCTTTAAATAGGAGGGAGAGAGTCCACAATCTAACCACTTTTTGAATGAGTGGCTAAGATTAAAAGATCAAAATATCTAATAAATGGTTGAGATGAGCTCAACAATAAAATACATGGATCACTAATAAAATATAACAATAAGTGGACAAAATCGCCCTGGGAGAGGGGATCCCACCAAATCATAATGACAAAATATAACAACTAGCTCATGGTGGGTCCAAGGGATAATTTTAGTCACCCTTGGTCCCCATAGCACAATAATGATAAAATAGTCATCAAAGTACCAAATCGTGCCTCTATGGACAAATCGTGAGCCTTAGGAGGCTCCAGAAATCATCAGAAAATGCCATAAGTGATGGATGTGGGTCCCGATGAAGCTGAAACTGTTGGAGAAGCTGTGGAAGACATCCCACTCATCATCACTGATCAACCCATGCCAAAACTTTGCCTCAGTAGCCCAAATCGAATTCCTCTACAGCCATTTCTACCAATTCTGAACTGCCTCGAGAAGCGTGAAACTGCCCAAACTGCCTCCTGGAGTGTCTGTGCTGTTAAGGTGAGGGCACCAGTGTGTCTTGGAGGGGGGTAATATGGTAAAATCAAGTGGCTAGACCACCCCCTCCATGCGCAACTCCCTAGGTGAACCAAATAAAATCCATCTCTGCTCTGACAGGGTCTCCGAAAGACCAAAACTGCACTAGGATAGCCTACTGAGGCTCAATCATCATTGTAACTGCCCGGAACTGAAACTAGACTGTCTCATTGGACTCAAAAGGTCCAAATATATCCAAGATGTGTACTCATACACCATATGGATCTCTGCATGATCATATAATATATCCAGTATGCTCGAACAGGTGAAATAATAATAATCTGTAAATGATCAAATAATGCTGAAAACCATAAATCATAACCATAACCTGCATCTAATGCATAGAACGATCATGCACATGTACATAGACCATATATCATCTATCTGTATCATCATAAGGTCTAATCATCTCATGTCCTGTGGTTGACCTTGGTCAAACTAGATTTGACCAAGTCAACATGACCACATATAACTCAGGTTATCATCAGAAGCTGTTGCAAAGTGTCAAAAGTTAATGCATGCTCTACAATTCATTCAAATAGCAATTATAACAAAAAGTAATCATTATTGGCAATCTACCAACAAATATATAATGTGATTAATTATTATTATGACTCAGACTAGACTTTCAAGACCATACTCACTTCATAGTTGTGATCAATTTGCTAGTGAAGGGTGAAGGCTTAAAATAAACTGGCTAGGCCAAAGGATGACTTACTGACTCAACATTGTGACACTTTGGATATGGGAAAGGGAATACACACCATAGCATATACTGAATGAGCAACAACACAGGGAATGGCAGTGTCTCACAAATGGATAAGTTGTTCAAAGAGTATTTATTCACCTTTAACAGATGCGCGCAATCCATAATACAAATGAGGCCAGCAATCATTTTGATATAGCATTTGAGTTTTATTGTTTTTTGGGCCTAAAGTTTCCATAGCCTTTGATTTATGTGTGTTTATGAACACATTGCATAGATTTACATTTATTTAGGCTTTTTTGCTGCATGTGTGTTTTTAAGGCACTTGTTTACCTGAGCACTTCTAGGTGTGTCACAGACAACTTGTTTACCTAGGTATTTACATTTCACAAAAGATATAACATTTTATTTCATAGCCATCTTCATTTGGATTGCCTTTCATTCATGTGTGTTTAGAAACACATTGCATGAATGGGCTTTTCATACGAGATATAACATTTCATTTCCCATACTTTGTATTCATGGCAGCACTAAAAGTTTTAGGTTTATCCAACACAACTTTAGTGACTAGGGGGATTTCTCAAGGAAATCCAACTCGCCATAGGTAAGTTTTGTCAGCAACTCAGAGTCGAGACACAATAAACAGGGAAGCTCATCCAATACAGAGGCTATAGTGGGGAAAATTCCTCGATGCCACTAGTCAAGTAGTAAGTCATGGTGATAAACTAAAAGGTAGGTAATGGATGGATGAAGACAGTGAATAATGGATCCAACACTAGCAAGCCAAGGTATGGTGGAATGATCACCTCTATTCTCCCTAAGGAGGGTAAAACCAATGAGTATGAATAGTGAATTTCTAAGTCTGAGTAAGGACAATATAATATATATAACAAGATCAACCAGGTCCACATATCTATATGATCGCCAGATCATGATACTAAATGCTAAGACATGCCATAAGAATGAAGATGAAAGCAATATAACCACAACACCATGATATACCTGCTGAGTCATATACCTGAATGCTCATCCTCTGAGCCATCATCTGTCCTTTGAAACTGCTGCTGTAACTCTGGGCACTACTGACTGCTCATATACAAATAGTATAATGGCTACATCGGTCATCTCTCTGAGTGTCCCGAGACTCATTCATGGCATGGGGAATACATATACTGTCCAAAATCTGATAGTGATCCAATATAGATGCTCATCTCAGCATCTCAATGCAAGGGAATTGGCTGAATAGTGTACTGGAATCAGAAAAATAATGTATGGTCGCCTGGCTACAAAATATGTGATAACATCTGGCTTCGGCTGGGACAAGTGCTCTGCTGAAATGAGCGCTTGAGAACCTCAAAATCTCTGGTCCTTGAACTCTGCTACTCGAATCCTCGATCCAACACTCTACCATTTTGCTTTCAGCTTTTATTTTATTTTATTTTATTTTGCACCTATTTCTGCATTCACAAACATCAAAATACCTCATGCAGCATCTATGGGAAAAATATAAATCCAACTGAAATAAAAGCTATTCTATGACAGAAATATAAATGTAGTAGGTAAATTTAAACTACTAACATAACTTGCAAAGTTTGAAATTTATTATGCAGGAAAAGAAAAAATGACAGGTACTCAGTTAAACTATGAGCTTCAAAAGAGCTTAGAAAAAGACAAACAGATTGTGCTAGACTCGATGGTTGAAAAACTAACTACTGCCAAAGCAGGCTTATTCAGTTCCTACCTACCCTAAACTAACCAGTTAGCACAAATGTTAGGTAAAATTATAGATCCAGTGCAACCATTCACCAATTTGACGAATGATTCTTCCTTTATGTTTTTTAACATAATAGATCAAGATTAGATTAAAGCTTAGTGAAATAAAAATCAATACATTGTTGACTTGTTCGAAATTTGAGAAAGCTTTGGAATGGTGCACGATGAAATCATGCCAAGGGAAAGACTGATTACGGCAAACATCCTCCATCCAAGAATTGATAGGATCATAAAATTCATGAAGATGATTGTTTAAAATTGATGGAGGGCAAATACATGGCATTTGATTTAATAAACTACTTTCCTTACTCGCTTCTCTTGCGTATTCAATTTGGTTCTCCCTGGGATTAATGATCAAATAGAGACCAAGTGGGGATAAATTAATGTTTAAAAGATGAAAAATCAAAGTCAGACCCACTTGATGCTCAAAAATGGAGAAAAAATGGAAATGATCTTTAAACACCTTTCCTAGCCACCAAGAGTGATTGATAACTTGACAACAAGCATTATGGTTCCAAAGTGACTAAAAATGGAAATGAAGTACTTTTTCTCCAAACATGCAATCACGCTTAAACTTCTTATTGAAAATTTCAAAAGCAAAAGATTGACTAGACCACCAACCCCAAAAAGATTGAAAAGGATGGGTAGAGAGAGTGGATGCATTTTCTTCTAGATGGATAGAAATAATTGGCCTTGGATTTTGACAAAAGGAAAGGCCTTTTAAAGCAATGCTATTTATTTTAGGAATGATAAACTTTTGACTAAGTCTAATATTTACAAACCGAGGACAAGATTCAAATTTTAAGAAATGGATGAAGCTATCTTGACTAAGGATGGAAAAATTTGAAGACTCATTATAAGAAGTGGAACAAAGATTAGAGCATCTAGTGTGATTCACTAATTCATCCTCATCTTGAGATTGACCTTTTATTGACTCATCATTAAATTCACATGAGGATAAATGATCATTTTTATTTAATTTATCAGGGAGAAAATTAACAAGTTCATTTAAGACATCCTGATTATTTGCACAGTGATCATGTGAAATTACCACTAAAGGGTCTTGGTCAATGTCCCCCCTTTCTTCTCCTTCAATAAGAAGATAAGGAGTTGAATGATCATTAAAGCTAGAATGACTAGTGAGTTCCTTTAAATGAAGAACTTCAGTAGACCTGTTGACTAAAGGCTCATCCTCAGAAATTTCCTCAGGATTAGGACTAGGGCTATTTGAAAACTTATGGTTTGTACAATGATTAAATATTTGACTTTCGATTGACTCAAAAGTAAAAGACTTATCCTCAAAAGAAATTGGGCAGGATGGGTTATCTCCGGATGTTGACAAATCACTTGATATTTGATTGTTAAATGATTCAACAATAGGATCGGAAAGGGGAAAGTTTTGATCTTGGATTGGATTTGAAAGATACATATCATCGAATTCACTTCTCCATTCTTCTAAGAATTTATTTTCAAACATGTCATATTCGGAAATGCTATTGGGTTTCAAATTCGAAATCCAGAGCCCAGCTCTTTCTTTGAAAGACGAAGCCAATAGTTTCATACACACATCCTCATGGGTTATGGATAACTCGTTAAGAACTTCCCTAAAGCTTTCAAGGTGCCCTTTCGCAGAGATTTCATAACTTCCATTGAGAATAGGCAACCTTTCACAGGCTTGATGAGGAATATGATGAGGATACCCAACAATTTTTGAGAAATCAAAACTTTTAAACGATCGAAAGTTCTAGGCTGCTCAGAAGCAGCCATGGATAATTTTTTATTTTTATTTTTATATATATTTTTTTTAAAATCAAGAACATGAAAACAAAATGATGCACCCCATGGGTTCTAGATAATGATAGGATCGATCACCAGTGGAGTTGCTTATGTAGAGTCGCCAGGTGAACCACAGGTAATTCACTGAAATAAAATGTATTGTAAGGATGCAAATGAGCTTGCTCCTCAGGGGAGTCACGATTCAGAGTCGCCAGGTAGACTTTAAACTCTTCCACCAAGATATATGTCGTTTAAAATGTAGGAGAGAGTAAGTGACAAATAATATGTCAAACCTAGGTAAGCTTCTGCCATCCCCGGCAACGGCACCAAAATGTTATCACCAAACTTCTAGGTGCCCCTAGAGATAGATCCAAGATGGATGGAAGAAGGGAGGGGAAACCAAAGAGGTGCAACCAAGATAGCCTCGACTCCCAATGGATGGTTGTCACGCCAATCGTGACAATCTTCACTTTATGTTATCTAGCCCAAGACAACAAAGGGGGAGACCCAGATCTACTCCCGACAGGAGAGATCAAACCAAAACACCAGATCAAGTCAAGTATAAGTGAAGTATGTAAGGTGTATGGTGAACCCTAGATCTAAGGATAAAGTCACCAGATGAATAAGGGGTTTAATGAGTAAAGCTTTGGTTCATTGTGGATGTGAGAGTGACGTGTAGTATTTGAAGTGGGATCCAATATTAAAGTACTAGTCAATTGTGAGAAAATCCACTGTCTTGGGAATCGTGTCCAATGCAGGGTAGTTAATGGTTGAATTAGGGCTAACCAGTACCAGAGACAAGCTTGATTACAAGATATGACAATGTCAAGGGGTTCAAGCAACCAAGACAGGGATCTAACCACAAGTTAAACCAACAATCTACGAAAGTTGAATGAGCTTGGAGAAAGACAAGTGCCTCGGGAATTGGGATAAATGGAGTCAAAAAGAGGTTAAATTGTAGATCATGACCCCTGTGATATAAGACAAGTGGGCTACTAAAGGTATGATGGTTGGATCTTGCTAGATCTAATAATTCATGATGTGACCCAAGTGGACCACAATCCCTTAAAACAAGGAATGCTACCCCCAAGGCAAGATTTCACAAAATGACATACTAGACATAGGTTTCAAGGTATGCTTATTCCAAATCCACCAAAATCTCAACTACCCACGTCCTACAAGTGGACAAACTCAAATTCCCCAAGGAGTGCGACCTTGCCCAAGGAGGGCCAAAAGCATGATAAATGGGATCAAGTCAAGTCCAGTGGCCACAAAAATATAGATCCAAGTAGTTTATGCTAGTATCAATGTGGATCTAGTAAATCAAGGCAATCCAGTGGCTAGATCTCAGTAGATCTGAGATTGAAGATATCACCAAGTGGTCCAAATGGGGTTTAACCCTTAAAATATGGAATAGGTTCCACAAGGTAGAAATCACTAAAGTGACAGTCTAGGGTAGGTTATTGGATGTGTAGATTGCAGATCAAGTGAAATCTCAACTACCCACGTACTAGATCTAGGTTAACTCACCTAAACCAAGGAGTGCGACCTCACTTGGAGAGGCTAAGTTGCCTTGGGAAGAGGGTCAAATGGAGTCCAACCCTCACCAAACTATAGATCTGGGATGCCGTGGATACTATAGAGGTGGGTTTTAAATGTCTTACCCAAGAATCCACTAGATCTTTGTAGATCTGAGAAAATGTAAAAATGGGGGTTTTAATTAATTAGGGTTTGAAGTAACTTAGACAAATGGATGGATCATGGAAAGAGAAATTACATTGAGATCATACCTGAGTGATGAAGAGAGATGCCTTGTTGTTGAGGAAGACTCCCACTGAGATCAAATGAGAGATTGTTGAATTTGCTTGTCGAAATGATGCCCTAGCCCACAAGTGTGACCTCCTCTACCTGTCAATCCAAGGAAAGCGATTTCAATCAGAAAAGTCAAATATGGAGGAAATACAAGCGAAGTGCAAATGTAACATGAAATAGAAGGTCCTGGGACATTAATACTCCCTGTTACCAATGAAGAAAACCAAAGAAGATGTAGGGAGGGTCCTCCCCTACCAATATGTCCTCCTTGAATGAATTTGGCCTACACCTGTAGATGCAAAAATGGTACAAAATATGGCAAGACAATATCTCCAATACCTTAGTGCAAAGGAAGAATCAAGGAACGAACACGAAAAACATTCACCACAACAATGGAGATAGATGCAATAATAATTTTCTATTCCAATAAGCCAGAGCCCCAAGTCCACTTTACAATGAGAAGCTCTCTCCTTTAAATAGGAGGGAGAGAGTCCACAATCTAACCACTTTTTGAATGAGTGGCTAAGATTAAAAGATCAAAATATCTAATCAATGGTTGAGATGAGCTCAACAATAAAATACATGGATCACTAATAAAATATAACAATAAGTGGACAAAATCGCCCTAGGAGAGGGGATCCCACCAAATCATGATGACAAAATATAACAACTAGCTCATGGTGGGTCTAAGGGATAATTTTAGACACCCTTGGTCAATCCCCATAGCACAATAATAATAAAATAGTCATCAAAGTACCAAATTGTGCCTCTATGGACAAATCGTGAGCCTTAGGAGGCTCCAGAAATAATCAGAAAATGCCATAAGTAATGGATGTGGGTCCTGATGAAGCTGAAACTGCTGGAGAAGGTGTGGAAGACATCCCTCTCATCATCACTGATCAACCCATGCCAAAACTTTGCCTCAGTAGCCCAAATCGAATTTCTCTGTAGCCATTTCTACTAATTTTGAACTGCCTCGGGAAGCGTGAAACTGCCCAAACTGCCTCCTGGAGTGCCTGCGCTGTCAAGGTGAGGGCACCAGTGTGTTTGGGAGGGGGGTAATATGGTAAAATCAAGTGGCTGGACCACCCCCTCCATGCACAACGCCCTAGGTGAACCAAATAAAATCCATCTCTGCTTTGACAGGGTCTCTGAAAGACCAAAATTGCACCTGGAACTGAAAGTAGACTGTCTCATTGGACTCAGAAGGTCCAAATCTATCCAAGATGTGTACTCATACACCATATGGATCTCTGCATGATCATATAATATATCCAATATGCCCAAACAGGTGAAATAATAATAATCTGTAAATGATCAAATAATGCTGAAAACCATAAATCATCATCATAACCTACATCTGATGCATACAACGATCATGTACATGTACATAGACCATATATCATCTATCTATATCATCATAAGGTCTAATCATCCCATATCCTGTGGTTGACCTTGGTCAAACTAGGTTTGACCACGTCAACATGACCAAATATAACTCAGACTATCATCAGAAGCTGCTGCAAAGTGTCAAAGGTTAATGCATGCTCTACAATTCATTCAAATAGAAATTATAACAAAAAGTAATCATTATTGGCGTTCTACCAACAAATATATAATGTGATTAATTATTATTATGACTCAGACTAGACTTTCAAGACCATACTCACTTCATAGTTGTGATCAATTTGCTAGTGAAGGGTGAAGGCTTAAAAATAAACTGGCTAGGCCAAAGGATGACTTACTGACTCATCATTGTGACACTTTGGATATGGGAAAGGGAATAGACACCATAGCATATACTGAATGAGCAACAACACAGGGAATGGCAGTGTCTCACAAATGGATAAGTTGTTCAAAGAGTATTTATTTACCTTCAACAGATGCGCACAATCCATAATACAAATGAGGTCAGCAATCACTTTGATATAGCATTTGAGTTTCATTGCTTTTTGGGCCTAAAGTTTCCATAGCCTTTGATCTATGTGTGTTTATAAACACATTGCATAGATTTACATTTATTTAGGATTTTTTGCTGCAGGTGTGTTTTTAAGGCACTTGTTTACCTGAGCACTTCTAGGTGTGTCACAGACAACTTGTTTACCTAGGTATTTACATTTCACAAAAGATATAACATTTTATTTCATAGCCATTTTCATTTGGCTTGCCTTTCATTCATGTGTGTTTAGAAACACATTGCATAAATGGGCTTTTCATACAGGATATAACATTTCATTTCCCATACTTTGTATTCATGGCAGCACTAAAAGTTTTAGGTTTAGCCATCACAACTTTAGTGACTAGGGGGATTTCTCAAGGAAATCCAACTAGCCATAGGTAAGTTTTGTCACCAACTCAGAACCGGGACACAATAAACAGGGAAGCTCATGCAATACAGAGGCTATACTGGGGAAAATTCCTCGATGCCACTAGTCAAGTAGTAAGTCAGGGTGATAAACTAAAAGGTAGGTAATGGATGGATGAAGACAGTGAATAATGGAGCCAACACTAGCAAGCCAAGGTATGGTGGAATGATCACCTCTATTCTCCCTAAGGAGGGTAAAACCAATGAGTATGAAGAGTGAATTTCTAAGTCTGAGTAGGGACAATATAATATATATAACAAGATCAACTAGGTCCACACATCTATATGATCGCCAGATCATGATACTAAATGCTAAGACATGCCATAAGAATGAAGATAAAAGCAATATAACCACAACACCATGAAATACCTGTTGAGTCATATACCTGAATGCTCATCCTCTGAGCCATCATCTGTCCTCTGAAACTGTTGCTGTAACTCTGGGCACTACCAACTGCTCATATACAAATAGTATAATGGCTACATCGGTCATCTCTCTGAGTGTCCTGAGACTCAGTCATGGCATGGGGAATATATATACTGTCCAAAATCTGATAGTGATCCAATATAGATGCTCATCTCAGCATCTCAATGCAAGGGAACTGGTTGAATAGTGTACTGGAATCAGAAAAATAATGTATGGTAGCTCGGCTACTATATATGTGATAACATGCCCATAAATGACTATCAGGTGCCTACGTTGTCAAACTGAGTGTGCCAAAATGTCCGAAAGGGGGGTAATATGGTAATAAAAAGTTGCTGGACCACCCCCTTCCCCTATAGCTTCTTAGGAAACGACTGGCCTCCAATGATCTGACTGGACAAGCCACACCAGCATGGCCAAATTGGTCAACAGGTGGAAAAATGCTCACAACATGCCTGGGAGTGCCTGAAACTGATAGATAAGTGTCTCAATGGATCCAGAAGTCTCAAATCCACTAGAGATGAGTAATCATACACCTCTTGATAACCTGTAAGATCATCTGTAGGGTCCACCATACCCAGACAATGTAAAAATATGATGATCTGGAAATAATAAAAAAAATCATGAAACTGCATCAATCATCATCTGAAACCTGTTCCCATCATATGGAATCATCATAAGGTATATAAAGGACCATAGATCATCATCATGCAATATAAATGGTCCATCTCATCACGGATCCCAAGTTTGACCTTGGTCAAACTGATAAAAATTGACCCTGGCTAAAGAAGCCAAGCTACTGCAAGTGCAAATAGTTAAGACATTCTCTCTAAATCATTTTCATAGTGAGACTCTGATGTATTAAGCACCATTTCACGGGTAGTTAATACCCATCCTCCTAGGAAAATGTGTACTAGAGGGAGTGCTCCATCATATCATGAAATACCATGAATAATCCATCAATGAAGGGGAAGCATATCAACAAAGCAAAATGCGCATCCAATAAGTAAATAAGGGCACCCATTTCCATGGGAAGGTGCTCTAGGAGCACAAACATAGGTGCAGAGATTAACAACCCTCCTCAAGACACCTTAGCACCCATCGAATTGGTCAACAGATAAACTGTCACAAGGGAAATATTGAAGGGAGTATGTGCACATGTAAATGCCCCTTAATAAACCATAATGATCTATGATTATGTCCACAACATTGCTACATTTGTCTGCCTTGTATGAAGATAACATCAATGCCATCTGAATAATAATCATAGTCAAAAATCAAGAGATGACTCAAAATCCATCATATCCCAACGCAATCTGCTTGGGAAGTGCCTTTATTTGGATCAAAATCCTCATGCTATATGAGGGGTGTCGGTCCCTAAACTATTGTAAAGAAATATAGAACTACTACTTAAATGATTGACTTAGTTCTAGATGATGTTAGTGGTGAAGTTCTCTTTTTGGATCTAATAGGATTAAAACATTATTTTGTTGTCCTTTAAATGTTGGTGGAACATATATCTTTTTGGAAGAAGGGATAATATCCATCCCATGCCTTGTTGACTAAAAAGTAAAAACACTGTTTTTGTTGTTTTTTCCACAATTGGTAGAGGTTTTAGTGCATGCTGCCATTTAATCTTAATGGGAGTAACTCGAAATTCCAAAACATGTATCTTATTGGAAGAAGGGATAATATCCATCCCATACCTTGTTGACTAAGAACAACATTTTTGTTGTTTTTTCCACAATTGGCTTGAGGTTTCAGTGGATGTTGCCATTTAATCTTAAAGGAAATGAATCCAAATTCCAAAAGGGAGTGTTGTCTCATCTCATTTTCTTTTGTGACATTCATTCACAATAATTTTGATTTCATATCTACTCATCCTCTTATTAATTTTAGACTCTTTATCTACTTATGTTAAAGAATCTTGTTCCTTTCCCTCTAATCTATTTGAAGAAAATTGACTTAAACATGAAATTTGCTCATTCACACATTTTGTCAAATTCGTGCCAGAAACTCTGCTGTATGGACCAGACTGACAACAATTAATTCTGTACCTTCTGCATCGATTTCAATGCCCACACATGCTGTGCGGACTGCCTGAAAACATGTTGTACGAACTGCTGAAAACTGCCTTGGGAACCGTGCCTTCTTGCTCGTTGTCTTGGGAAATGTGCCAAGTTCTTCTTGGAAGCTCTCCTTTTCTTCTTCTTCTTCTTCTCTTATTCCTTTCTGATGGTGAGTGTTCTTCATTTGTCCCTTTCTCTTCGTTTATACTTTATTTTTCACTAACTAACCTTAACTACCAAAGAAACTACCTAATCAATGGCTAGGATTAGATTAGATCTATGGTTCACAATAGATGCACTTTACTCAATTTAATAAAATAATTAATTAAAAAAATACATCACTTAAATGCCCCACTTTTATAAAGTACAAAACATCACTTTATTTACATAAATGCCACTTTATTACATAAATACACAAGGACAAAACTTTATGGTCCTCCTCATCACACCCACACCAAAAATATGGGAGGACCTCCAGAGTTATCTTTTTCAACACTCCCTCATAACGAGGGAGGTCCTTTCGGCACCATCCAAATCTCTACCACTAAATCTTGATGCAGCTCCCTCCTGCCTTGGAATGTCTCTCAGAGACAAGTGCCCACCTCTGTAATAAAACTTTGACTCTTGAGATTCTTCCTGAACCTCATCAACCTGCTCATCGCCATCACCTCTCTGGCTGGGTCTTCTGCCAGTGCTTTGGAGAGATTCACTCTCCTCATCAGAAGAAATGTAACTAACATGTCGATCAAATGCATCTCCTGCCTTGTCCTCTGACTCTGACAACCATCCACCTATCCATGGACGTACAACATGTCCTCTCAATATGTATAATGTGTCCCTGCGATCACTAAGCAAGATTGTGGTCTTGATAGGATCATTTCTCCGATAGATGAAGATATGACCGTCCCTGACCAACATCCTATAACTATCATCCTCAAAAGATGACACTGAGATTTTACTAACTCTCATCCAGGTACAAAGAGAACTCCATGTATCTACTGGACCTCTCCAAGGTCTAGTCGAAACTTGACTGTTCCAACCCCTTGAATAGCTATCTGTGGACTGTCAATATTTGTTTGAATGTAGTGTCCTGGTTCCAACTTGTGATAATATGGAATGCATTATACACTCCAGTCAAATGCCTGGTTGACCCACTGTCAACAATCCAGACATGCTAAAAAACTGAGCTTCCTACACTAGAGTCAATAGAGGCTAGAGAAAATTCACACTTGAACTCACCTGCAAACTCATCTATCGCAATTGCTGTTGAATCTTTCTCTGTCTTCCCTTTCTTCTTCTCAGGACATTTTGTGGCATAGTGTCCTAATTGACCGCACTCATAACATCTGATCTGACTCAAATATTTCTTCTTCTTCTTCTTCAATTGGCTGCAAGTGCCACATCCTGCTCAGCATCTTCACTAGTCTGACCAACCAGAGACTCTTCCCGGATTTCCTCCTGGGTAAATTCATCCCATAATCTGTACCAACTGGGAAGCTTTTCTCTGCTCACAATACATTTCACAAAGACTTCCCACTTCTTGGTGAAGCCCTTTAGGGCTATCCTTACCAACTCAGAATCAGGGATAGTCTCTCCTACTATTTCCAACTCGTCCTTGACTTGTGTAACACGAGTCCAGTAGGAGGATACACCCTCATCTTTGTTCATTTTGATACAGTATAGCTTGTCTTTTAGGGCCATCTTACGATTCTCGTTCTTTGCTTCGAACAACTGGTTCAATGTGTCCCACATCTCTTTAGCCATTTTATTTTTTGCTAAAATGTGGAATGAGATGTTCTTTAACCCCATCCAGTATGACTCTCTGGGCTCTGGCTTCAAGAGATTCATGCTCCTCAAGCTCATCTTTATCTGTTGGCTTAGTCATGACACTGTTAGTAAATAATTGGATATTCCATCCAACCCAGGGTAATTTTTAAGGGCGAAATTTCGCCAATTGGCTATTTTTCAGGCTTTTTTTCAAAAAATAAATTCGCTATTTAGTCATTTTTAGTCTCTAATATCGCCTATATTTACATAAAATATGTTTTTTTATCATAATATTCGCCAAAATTTACACAATTCAGTAGTAAATTGTATGTTTCATATTTAATATTCGCCTACCTATCTATATACATGTTTTTTCCAATCCAAAATAATCGCCTAGGATACTATACTTCAGTCTAATATTAGAATTGTTAAAAAATACCCTGATCCAACCTATCCTCAAACCTGATACTCATCATGGAAAATAATTGAAACCAAAAATAACTTGAAAGATAAACTTAACACTCTTCTGCACTTCAAAGAACATTTGCTTACTTTCTTCTTCAGTATGGCTCTTATACGATGAAGAAAATTGACTTAGACATGAAATTTGCTCATTCACACATTTTGTCAAACACTTTGAAAAACTAGGGTTTTAACTTGAAATTCTGAAAGTAAAACCACAACTTCAAAATGTACTCCAAATACTGAAAAGAACTTCAAGCAAGATGAACACAAGTAATTTTGTTTCAAGACCAGGGAAAACCCCATCAACTTGGGGAAAACCCTAAGAGAACAATTAAAAAATTATGAAACTTCTTCACACAAAAATTTCCTTCACTCATAAATTGACAAATTAACCCTACTTATCTTTTTCAGACTGCTGCCTTGAAATTTGTGCCCACAGAACAGTGTACGGCCTTTCTCACACATGCTAGATTCTGCTATACGGACTGTTCTTTTTCTACATTAAATGTTGCCTCGAAATTCGTGCCCAACTTGTGCCAGAAACTCTGCTGTATGGACCAGACTGAGCAATTAATTCTGTACCTTCTGCATCGATTTCAGTGCCCAAATGTGCTGTAAGGACTGCTGGAAAACTTGTTGTACAGACTGCTGAAAACTGCGCTGGGAACTGTGCCTTCTTGCTGGCTGTCTTGGGAAGTGTGCCAAGTTCTTCTTGGAAGTTTTCCTTTTCTTCTTCTTCTCTTATTCCTCTATGATGGTGAGTGTTCTTCATTTGTCCCTTTCTCTTCTTTTATACTTTACTTTTCACTAACTAACCCTAACTACCAAAGAAGCTACCTAATCAATGGCTAGGATTAGATTAGGAGATCTATGGTTCACAATAGATGCACTTTTCTCAATTTAATAAAATAATTAATTAAAAAAATACATCACTTGAGTGACCCACTTTTATAAAGTATAAAACATCACTTTATTTACATAAACGTCACTTTATTACGTAAATACACAAGGACAAAACTTTATGGTCCTCCTCATCACACCCACACCAAAAATATGGGAGGACCTCCAGAGTTATATTTTTCAACACTATTTAGGGGTTAGCTCCTTTTGCCCTGTTCCAACTTATGTTTGTGATATAGTTCAGGTAAATGTTTTTTTGATATATATAACTCTTTTGGGTGAACATACAATAATAATATCAATGTTCAAAATGAAATACATACAAGTGATCTAAAGTCACAAAATAGTGGGATTTTAATTTAGTTCTCATATCCCTCTTTTATTGATCATAAGTATTGTGGAAGCTTCCCCCCATCTCACACTCCCACTCTCAAAGCTCTCTTTGGAGGGGTTCTCACTCCTGGAACAATTCTCCATGCTCTTGAAACTATTCATATTGCTACTAAACTATGAGAGAAGAAATTAGAAATTGCTCATGGCAAGATCCTTAAGAAAGCTTAGTAGATAGTAGACTTATTTGTCTTTTTCAGTTTAGAATCTAGCTTCAAGAAATTAGAATTATTTGTCTTTTGTAAACATTATATGATGATTAAAGTTTGAACTGTTGATTGCATATTGCAACCCTTTGGTCATGATGCTCTATTTCATTTAATGGTTGATGTTATCTCCTACAGTTGGAAATCAATGCTTTGCACTACTGCTTCCCACATTGTGCTCCTGCTTCCCTCTCCCAACAGCTATCGTTCTGAGTGTTTCAAAAATAGAGAAGGAACAACAACATAAAACTAGTCGTGACTGTAATGTCAGCAGTTCCCATGGGATTTTTCCCTTTAGCTTCTCTACTATCATGTAAATCAGTTAGATATCTCCTCAAAACAGTAAAATTAGGCAAACAAAAAAATCTCTTGATTTCATTAAGGAGAGCTAGACTACTTACCCATACATTCCTTTTCATATCCCTAGCTAAAATATCAACATCTGAAAATAAAACTCCCAAAATATATATCATTGTCACAGAGAAGAGTTGCTTAGTGCTGCTGTAGCTCCTAGGTTCCAGCCTACATCTCCATTGGATCCACAACTTGGCAACCCATTCAAGCGAATCCTTGACCCCAACATTGGCCAGGATGTGTTGGGTCATAATCCTGGTGTTGTCTGCAATTATTTCAGTAGATCAAAGAATGGCCTTGATTGACATATTTATTTGGAGTTTTGAAAATATTTTGATGTTTGGATCCATTAATGTATGAAATTTTCTCCAATCATACTTTTTGCAAAAGAACATAACTTTTGTTGAAAATAATTAATATTGTTTTTCTTGGTAATGTTTGTAGGAGTTGTTGATCATATATTTTTTCACTTTTGATTCTTGTAATACACACACACATCATTGAATTCATGTAGCTATCAGAACTCCTATACTCAATATTGTAGTCACATATTTGACTTGAAAAACATGTGAGGTGCAATACACGTGACTTCCATATGAATGATATAATGATATGGTTGATATATCTCTCCAACAATTTAAAGTTTATGATGTCACAAGTGACAGAAACTATGGTGAATCGATTAAAATATATTTTTTTGCCAAAGAAAAGGAACCAGATGAAGTTATTAGTAATTTCAAAATAGTAGATATAAATTGGAAAATGTAGATAGTCTTTTATTTAATAAACAATACAAAATAATATTATCTTTTGTTGGAGAGCTTCTATAGGTATATATTAGCCAGACATTATGTTTATTTTCTATTTGCAAGTTTTCTCCTCCTGTCTCCTCCAAGTTAATAAATTACATTTTTCTATTTGTCTCTAGACAGAAAGAAACTTCACCTTTACTCCAAATAATTCAAGGTTTCTCTCTATACACAAGATCCATGTGGATGTTGGAAAAATAACAGGTATTTTAGTTCTCTTTCTACTGTATTTGTTTTATGAATCCAGAAACACTTGAAATATTTGTACAAACAAGGGTATGGAGTATTTAATGTTAAAAAGGCCATTTTGCATTATGGTTCCATTGACAAATCAAACGACATTGACATTACAAGTTTAGGAGCTCCCTTTTAACATCGATTTTACTACAAAAGCATCCCAGTTCATTGAAATTTTATTTTATATATAATTTAATATTTTTTTATTACAAGTATCCAAATATAGCTATATTTTGTTAATGTAATTGTAAAGATATTCACTTGTATTTTATATTGTTATTATTATTGTATTTTATCTGTACCTTCGACAGAGATGTTTATTCCTCCGGTCGGGGATGTCATTATTACATTTGGTCATGTAAAGTCATTGAGGTAAATCCTCCATTGTAAGTCGGGGCAATAGATCTCCCAAGAGTTAGTTAGATTAGGGTTATTGAGTCCCCTAGAGAAGTCAGCCCAGTCAGGTACAATTGGGGCCGACCTAGTAAGTGAAAAGGAAGTGAAAGATAAAATATAAATAGAGTGTGGAGCTCTCTCATTTGGACATCACACTCACTCACAAGTTCGCATTAGTGAGAGAGACGACAAGTTCGCATAGGAGGAAAAGAAGAGGAGATGCAAAAGACCATCTTTGTTTTGGGGTTTTACTTTTGTGATATTGTATTGGTGACGATTCTATCTCTAAAGAAGTTGTGGGGCTTTCTCCTTTATTGTTTCTCCGAGGAAAATATTTGTGTCTATTGTGTTATGTTGTGCATGTTATTCTTTCAATTAAGATCCTAGATAATTATTGATTAAAAGTAGAAAATCTAACATGGTATCAGAGCTAACTTGAAAAGAAGACACTGTGCAGTTGCGGAAGCTAGGGGTTCTTAATTTTTGGACTTCTCTCCACAGATCATCAACAAAACGATGCTAGGCTAACTCGCCTAAGGAGGGCGCATCTTTCTGTCGAAGTAGAAGTTGATTTTGAAAATTTTCATTTTTTGGCCTATCACTGTCGTCGGAGGAAAATTAGGACTTCTCACAAAATTGGAATTTCGGAGTGCAATTGGCATAGGGAGGTGCGCCTCTCCAAGATTGAAATTTTGATACCAAGATCGAAATTTTTGAGTGGGTAAAACTCTGGGAAATTCAAACCCTAATTTGGCTTTGGACCAGAAACTACAGAAAACCAGAAAAAGCCAGAAACTATAGATCAGAATTTCGCAAGTCAATTTTCAAGGGTGTAATTTTGGAATGTTCAGAAACCAAGTATACCAGCATACTCGCCTCAGTTAAGCGCATCTACCTGTCCAATCAGAAGTTCCAAATTCCAAGTTTGAAAAATTAGGAATTCTCTGACAAACCCTAGGCCAGCTCTAGAACCAGTTTTGACTACTTAAAGTCGTAAGACCTAAAAGCTTTTCTATTTCCATTTGAATTTCTCATTAAAGATGTCTCACCACACCAAGCTTGAGGATAAGCTTGAAGGGGCTGATAACTTTCAAGCATGGAAGTATAGGATTACACTTGTCCCTAAAGAGAATGAATTGGACACATATGTGAATGAAGAGGTTCTAGCACCAGAGGGAGCTGAGGCTATAAAGCCTTACACAAGAAAGAACTTGGTTAAGGCCAAGAGGATCATTGCAGATTCTATATTAAGGATCATCTCATCCCACATGTGTCATCTTTGAAGACACCTACAGAGATGTTTGATGCTTTGACCAAGCTATTTGGAGGGAAGAATATAAATCGGAAGATGACCTTGAGAAACCAGTTGAAGAATGTGAAGATACAAAATGCAGAGACCATGCAGTCTTACTTTACAAGGGTCTCTCAGATCAAGGAGCAACTTGAAGCTGTGGGAGAAAATGTAGAAGATGGAGAAATTGTGATGACCACCTTGAATGGTCTCCCAAGATCATGGGACTCATTCATTCAAGGGATTTGTGCTAGAATTTTTTTTTATCACATTCAGTAGGCTGTGGGAAGAACGCTCACAAGAAGAAGCTCGACTAATGGCTCGAGAAGAAAAGATGGGAGCAAACGACTATCAAGCTCTCACAGCACAGTCCAGGAGGAATAATAACAAGAGGGAGCACCATCACAGTAAGAGGGAGAAACACCACCACCAAAGTTAGAGGAAGAACTTCAAAAGATCCAGAAAAGATCTATCCAACATTAGATGTTATACATGTGATGAGAAGGGACACTACTCCAGAGATTGTCCCAGAAATAGAAGTGTCTCCCACAATAAGAAGAGCAACAAGAAAAGACACCATGCTCACACTGCGGAAGATGATGAACCCACAAGGAAAAAAACCAGAGAAGAAGAAAGAGATGATTCTTTAAGTGATGAAGAATATGTATTGTAATGAAGGTAACTAGTTACAAGGGTTCATTCAGAAGGTTCCACCTCATAAGGTAAAAGCTAGAGATGACTTTCAGTATTACATGAAAGGAGTAGGAGAAGCTACTATAGAGTTGGACTCTGGAAAACAAATAAAGATCGATGCTCTATGGAAGCCTCTCATCCATTTCAGCATTGATTAGGGAACAGAAGAAAGAACACACAAAGTCTACTCCAGTAAGTGTAGAATAATTGATCAACATTTCCGATCATAAGCAAGGAAGAAACAGGACCTCAGAATCAGACGATGAAGAAGAACACTCTGTTAGAGACTCCAATAGTTCTTACAAGGAAGCAAAGATCAAGAGGGAGTCCACCCAGCAAACAAAGATAAGTATTTGAATTGTCATTTCTTATATATCTATTTATTTAAATAATATTGTTCAGTGGTGTACATACTTATGTTCCTATATATAGGTTGTGTATTATGCATATTAGGATATTTGCATTAATGAACAGTATACTACTAATATACATGTGATGGGTAAGAGGCTTATGGTACTGTACAACATTCCATTGCTACTTATCTAGAATGAAACCTTTTTGCTAACATGTTGGGAGTAGTGCACACTCTTAACACTGTTCTGGCACAGATGGAAGGCATCTAGAAAGTTACGGGAGATAGATGAATGTTGTATTAAAGCATTGGCTAAGATAATTACATGACTGTATGGCCTATTTCTTTATGTGTAAGAATTTGTTCTAAAAACTATGAGATGTTTCTAATCATGCAATTGAACTTGACTTGTAGGAAAGATTGTGTACCATCACCTACAAGAGAGATGAACAAGCGATGCAAATCCAGAAAGCTACCTGTTATCACCAATCTTGTAGTTGCCCCTAAAGATGGATCCAGAATGGATGGTAGAGGGGATAGGCAACTAAAGTGGTGAACCTCGAGAGCCTCGATCTCCAATGGATTGGTTGTCACGCCAATCGAGGCACCCTTCACTTAAGTTATCAAAGCCACGATAACAAGGGGGAGACCCAGATCTACTCTCGACAGGAGAGATCAAACCCAATCACCAGATCAAATTAGGTAAAATGAAATACGTAAGGTGACAGGTATGGAACCCTAGATTTAAGGAAATGAGATCATTGTGGAGGATTAGGGAAGATTTGACTTGATGAAGAATGATTACACACAGTGATTCAATGATTAAGTATGGTTCCAGTATTTAGGTGCTAGTTCAAAATGACAAATTCAGCTGCCTTGGGAAATGTGACCCTTAAAATAGGGAAAGTGACCCAAAAAGTGAATTTGTGGATTAGGGCTTTCTAGCACAACTTAACAAGTCGATATGACAGTGTTAAAGTAAACAAGCTAGAAGACAGAGATCAAACAACAGGTAAACATCCATTCTCAGGAAAGTCGTGAGGGTTCAAGGAGGCTAGTGCCTTGGGAAATGGGCCTATGGAGTCCTCCAAGTGTGACGTTTTTGAGAACCCACCTAGATAATTGCAAGAGCCTAAAAACCCAGAAATGGTTATGCTGTTAACCAAGTTGTTTGAGCTGTGGAATTTTTTGAAGGATTTAACTTAGGGTTTTAAATGAAAATGACAGATGGGTAGGTTAGAAGAATAAATAACTTACCTTACAAGCGTACCTGAGTCTTGGAAATGTTTGCTATGATGTCGAGGATTGTTCCCGCAGAGATCAAATGAGAGATTGAAGAGTTTCCTTGCTTGTGCGAATTGCCCAGCTCCACCAATGCGCCTTCCTCTTCTTGATAAACCAAGGATAGTACGATCAATCTGTTTAATGCAAGAATGGAAGAAATACAAGTAATGAACATGAAAACAAAGAGTAAGAGGTACTAAGACAATGATACTCCCTGTAACCGATGAATAGAAGAGAAAATAGCAGGGAGGGTCTCCCCAGCCAATGCGCCTTCCTCACCAAATCAACTTCTTCACCTGTAGATTAAAATGTGGAGAAAAATATGCAAAAGATCTTCTACAATGCTCTCAGTGCAAAGGAAGAACAATTTCAATCAACATCAATAGCATCCACAACCAAGAGACAAGAGTTTGCAAAGAAAATATTTTATTCCAGAAGCCCAGAGCCAAAAGTCCCTTTACAATGAGAAGCTCTCTCCTTTAAATAGGAAGAAGAGATACCAAAACCCTAACCAACTTTTGAATGGATGGCTAAGATTAAAAGATATAAAATTTCTAATCAACAGTTGAGATGAGCTCAACATAAAGTACATGGATCAACTCAAAAATATAACATAATACATGGACAAAGTCACTATAGGAGGACGTCCCACTCAATATGACTAGAAAAACATGATAACCCGCTCATGGTGGGTCTAGGGGGTGATATCCAACCTCCCTAGTGTGTCCCCATGGAACAATAACATCATATGACTAACACAAGCACCAAATCGTGCTCCTTTGGGAATGTCGTGAGCCTCCAAAGGCTCCAGAAAATCATAAAATGTGTCGGGGAGATGTGTGAGGGCCCCATTGAATGCTGAAATTGTTGTGGAAGGGGTGGAAGACATCACACTCGTCATCAAAACAATTCCCATGCCATTTCCTTGCCTCAATAGCTCAAATCGATTTCCTAAGTAGCCATTTTTACCATTTTGATGCCTCTAAAATCCTCTGTAAAGTATAAAAATGCCTGTAACTCTCTACTTGTTCATCCGGGGCCAAATCCAGCTGTAGCAACATGTCCGGGAACATAG
Source organism: Larix kaempferi (assembly GCA_027924585.1). Taxonomy (NCBI): domain Eukaryota; kingdom Viridiplantae; phylum Streptophyta; class Pinopsida; order Pinales; family Pinaceae; genus Larix; species Larix kaempferi. Next base: position 23,967,570 of record BSBM01000299.1, read on the forward strand.
CAATGTGTTAAAAACAAGTGGCTACACTCTATATCCCCTCTGAAGCGCCATAGGTGAACCAAACATATCATGGAACTGCTCTGACAGGCCATTTTTAATGGCAAATATACACCAGAATGATAAACTGAGAAAAATAATCACTGTAATTGCTCGGAACTGAAAACTAACTGTCTCAATGGAATCAGAGAGCCCAAATCTACTAGAGGTGTGTACTCATACACCCTATGGATCTTTGCATGATCATATAATATCTCAAATATGCCCGAACATATAAAAATAATAATAATCTGTAAATGATCAAATATAATAAAATGCCAGATCATCATCATAAACCTTTAACCAATGCATGAAACCACCTGGTGACCTGTAATAGACCATATATCATCCGTCTGCTTCATCCAAGGTCTATCCACCTCATGTCCTGTAGTGGACTTTGGTCAAACTAGGTTTGACTAAGTCAACATGACCCATAAAATGACCTAGGCTAACATCAAACTGCTGTAAGTGTTATAAGGATAAGACATGCTCTACAAATCATTCAAGTAACAATATAACATATAGTATTAATTTCTTTGGCGATCTAAAACCAAATATTCAATGTTTTATTATTATTATTATGACTCAGACTAGAACCTCAAGACTTACACCCACTTTATAGCTGTGATCAATTTGCTAGTGATGGGTGAAGGCTAAAAACTATAAGGCTAGGCTAAAGGAGACCACTGAATTGACACTGTGACACTTTGGAAATGGAAAGGGGATACAAACTAAAGCATATGCTGGACAAGCAGTAACACAGGGGAGGGCAGTGTCTCAGAAATGGGTAAGTTGTTTCATAAGTACTTATTCAACCTTGACAGATACCTACAACTCACATCCAAGCAGATACATCTCCGTGAGGATCTTTTCTAGAGCCGCCTGTTATCACACCATAGTAGCAGGGCTACTATTCTTGCTTAGCAGATATCTGCACATTTTAGAGCCTAGATTCTACAGAGTTTGGCTATGATGAGCTTGTATTTTTGAGATCACTCATAATCAGAGCAGTATTGTATATCATATTTTTGTTAGATCATATGCCAAGGTTGAGCCTTGAGAGTTCAAACTTGATGACCGATGTGACCCTTTATTCCATACAGTTTCAGTTCAGTGCCCAGTGATGTTATTGCAACAGTGTTTTAGATCGTTTATGTTGATTATTATTATGATGTGATATAGCCTATGGACTTCTGATTATTGAATATGGATTATCATCTTGTTGCTTTAGTCATCTTCACAGCATTAGCTTGGTATATGATTCATGATGTGGCAAAACTATTTGAAATGAAATGAACTATCTTAATGATGTTCTAAATTGTAAAATGGACATACTACTTGCACATTTAGGTTTTATGACAAAATTCACTCGTTGTACTACCCTCCTATGAGCATAGATATGGTCTTCCTTGACATTCTTGTCTGCTAGCTGAGGCACCACATTCATTTGACTCCATCCATCCATGAGCTTCCCAATTTGGCTTTCACCTTTGACTTGTCTTTCTTGACTCTTTGACACTGAGGACTTCCCTATTACTACCTCTGTGTTGGATCGCATCGATGTTTGTTTAGTGTTTCGGCTCTGAGTTGGTGACATAACTTGCCTTTGGTGAGTTGGATTGTAGGCCTAAATCATTCTACTTGGTTGTTCGGATGTTTTGCACTGGCAAAAGTCCCCCTAGTCACTTGAAATGTTGTTGGCTAAAACTAAAAGCTCGTGTACTACCTATTGGAAATATTTATAAATTCGCCCATGGAAATTGTAAACTCTAGAATGTGTTTCTTAACAGACGTGAGTAAAGGGCAAGAGCAATGAAATGCTAAAAATACTCCTCGAAGAGTACAAGAAAGGTCCAAAAAGAAAACGTTACTCAAAAGTTATATCTATTATTGCTGACCTTGTATAAATATAAACATGCCCTAGATGCAAGCTGCAACTAGTTGTGCTTCTTAGCACATCTGAAATCCGAAGGGTTATGTAGGCCAAAAAGGCCATGAAATGAAATTGAATGATCCTAATGAACTTGGATCAACTTGATGTAGACATGATGCCTAAGTTGAATAAGCACTCTCTAAACAACTTATCCATTTGTGAGGCACAGCCCTTCCCCGTGTTGTTTGTCCAGCACAGAGTGAAGCTCCCCCTCTCCCCGTCCAAAGTGTCATCTAGTTGAGTTTGGTCAAGTCACCCCCTTTTCCTAGCCTTGATTCTTAGCCTTCATCCTAAGCTAGCAGTTAGACCATGTCCAATTGGTGAGTCTGTCATTTAAGCTATTGTGCATGTAAATATAAATAACAATGGAATATGTAAACATGATAAATGACACTGAATGATGTCTATACTTTAAGAAGCTGTGAGTATGATTAGAGGAACATGTCTTAGTCTATTGATATAATTTGTCCTTGGTTGTATCTTGACCTAGTCAAACTTAGTTTGACTATGGTCATTCTTGGGATTCGTGATGATATGGGCCATGGATGATGATTGATGGTCCCACATACTCTTGTTATTGATACCTTATGGTGGACATATGATTTAGATGGTGATTGATGCAGTTCAGCAGGCTTTATTATTATTTCAGATCATCAGATTATGCACTGCCCATATATGGTGGACCCTATAGTTGGCCCCTCAGGGAAACCCATGGTGTATGAGTACACATTCTTGTTAGTTTCGGGTCTTCTGGATCCAATGAGACAGTTATCATTAAGTTTCGGGAACTTCTGACAGTGATAGATGCAATTATCCACTTGTTGACCAGATTTGGGGCTGTTTTCCCAACCTGTCTAGCAGGGGCCATGGGAGGCCAGTTCACCTAGGGCGTTGTATGAGGAGGGGGTGGTCTAGCCACTTGATTTTACCATTCTACCCCACTTTCAGAGAGCCTGGAGGGATCAGTTTGACCTAATCAATGCCTCTTCTTCTAGATCTGAACCTAGGCCTAGGAAGGGGAAAGATCCTAGTAAAGATCCCAATGAGATGATGGAGAGCATGCATGAAATGATGCAGAATCTAACTCTCTTGACTAGGGATCTACCTAAGAGCAAAGAGATGGAAAGGTATAGGCAACCTTATGGACCTAAGCCTTATTGGAATCAACAAAAGAAACCTAATGAAGGTGGTAGAAGAAACCCTGTGAGCCAAACTTCGCTCGAACCTCCTATTATAAACTGGTCTGAAGAGAAAAGGTTGGAAGGTCCTGAGTAGCCCACCCACGGTGATGATACTCCTGATTCCCCAAAGAACATTAACTGGGTTGACAACCTATCTTTTGACAAGGACTTTGGAAGAATTCTATTTGATCATGAGGAAGAGTCCATAGAAGAACCCAGTCCTAGCCTTCCCGTATATGCCACTGAACAAGCCAGCAGTAGTGGCCAAGCTCCTCTTAGAACTTATCAACAAAGAAGGGATGGCCAAAAGCGTACACCTTTCAATGAGAAGAAAGGTAGTGAGTTTCCTAGTCCAGTGAGTGAGCTAGTTCCTCTTCTTGAGTATGACTTGGATATCAACATTGAAAGAGAATTGGACAAAGTTATGCATAACATCCCAGTCACTGAGTTAATGAAAATCCCATCAATAAAAGAGTGAGTGGTAGAGTTTTTTTTAGAGTATTCCTGAGACTGCCAAAAGTAATGCTGAAGATCCATCTCTTCCATACTCAGCACCTAGTGCTATGGTCGAAGAAGAGGAGGATCCTCCCATTAACATCCAAACTGCCTTATATGAAAGGAAGAATGGTGGTCACCAACCCTTTTATCTTACGCTTCGTATTGGTGATACTCTTCTTCACAATTGGATGTTGGATTTTGGTGCCTCTATGAATGTGATGCCTTTGCAAGTCATGGAAGCCATGGGATTAAAAATAAATAGGCCCTATGGGAACGTATGTGGAATTGATTCTAGACCAGTTCAAGTCTTTGGCTTGATAAAGAACCTAAGAGCTGACTTGTTTTCATGCCCCGACATATCCATGCTAATGGACATAGTAGTCATAGATCTCCCTCTAGCTTATGGAATGCTCCTTTGTAGGAAGTGGTCTGCTGGGCTAGGGGGACATCTTCAGATGGATTTATCATATGCTATTTGGATCTACAATTTGGTGGCCATTGGACTCGATTTGACACACCTTTCCATGCTTTTAACCCTCCTTGGGCAAAGTTGCACTCCTTGGGTGTTTGAGTTTTCCCACTTGTAGGACATGGGTGGTTGAGATCCCATTGGATTTGGAACAAGCACACCTTGAAATCTACATCTAGTGTCTCATTTTGTGAAGTTCTGCCTTGGGGGTAGCATTCCTTGTTTTGGGGATTGTTGTCCACTTGGGACACATCATGAAACATTAGATCTAGTAAGATCCAACCCTCACATCTTGAATAGCCCACTTGATTTGCAACCTAGGTGTGCCGATCTACAATTTGACATCTCTTTTGACTCCATTAACCCATCAGCAAGGCACTAGTCCACCTAGGGTAATTCGCACTCCTTGGGAGTTGTGTCAAGTCCTAGATCCCACATGTGGGTATCTCTAATTTCATCTTAAATCCTTAGATCTATCCCTTGCATACCCCTTGGCACCATTTGCACCCCTAACTCCAACTTGTGGGTCCCATTTGAGCTATTTCCATATCCCAAGGAAGTGGGTCCCACTTGTGTATTTAATGGTACTAGATCTTGTCACCGTATCTCCTCATGTGGCCTAAATCATTCATGGGTTGAAACATAAGTCCTTCCCTAAGCCCCTTTCAACCACACTTAAACTTCTACATCTGCCTAACCTTGCATTGGTTTCCGTAACTTGTCTTTTACATATCCCTAGGAACCTTTGTTTGGGTCCAATCATCTTTGATTGGTTATAGGGTCTCCCCCTAGGTCTTGATTCATCTTGATCTAAAGTGAAGAGTGCCTCGATTGTCGTGACTCCTAGCTTGCATTGGGAATCGTGGCATCTCTTGGGTCACCTCTTTAGTTGTCCATCTCCTCTACCATCCCGGATGGGATATCACACAACTTGTAGTTTCCCCTAGTGGTATCCCATCTGGGATAGTAGAGGAGGTGGACAATTAAAGAGGTGACCCAAGAGATGCCACGGTTCCCAATGCAAGGTGGGAGTCACGTCAATCGAGGCACTCTTCACTTTAGGTCAAGGTGAATCAAGACCAAGGGGGAGACCCTATAACCAATCAAAGATGATTGGACCCAAACAAAGGTTCCTAGGGATGAGTAAATGGTAAATTACGGAAACCAATGCAAGGTAAAGTGGACCTAGAGATTAAAGTATGGTTGAAGGTGGTTTGAGAAATGATTAGTGTTTCAACCAATGTATGATTTAGGCCACATGATTAGTTATAATGATAAGATATGGTACCATGTGTTACACAAGTGTGTCCTGCTTTCTTGGGATATGTGAAATGGCTTAATATGGACCCACAAGGTGAAATTAAGGGATGCAATTGGCACTAGAGGATATGTAATGAGTAAGTTGAAACTAGGAATATCCATGTACCGGATCTAAGGTTTGACACAATTCCCAAGGAGTGCGACTTGCTTAAGGAGGACTAGTGCCTTGTTGGATGGGTTAATGGAGTCAAAAGATATGTCAAAGTGTAGATCGGGACACCTAGAGGTCAAGACAAGTGGGCTAATTGAGGTAAAGTGGTTGGATCTTGCTAGATCTAGGGTTTCATGAAATGACCCAAGTGGACCACAATCCCTTAAAACAAGGAATGCTACCCTCAAGGCAGATCGTCACAAAATGATACTCTAGATATAGGTTTCAAGGTATGCCCGTTCCAAATCCACTGAAATCTCAACTACCCACGTCCTTAAAGTGGGCAAACTCAATCACCCAAGGAAGTGCGACCTTGCTCAAGGGGGGCTAAAAGGTGGGAATGGTGTGTCAAAACAAGTCCAATGGCCACCAAATTGTAGATCCAAGTAGTTTAGGCAATGATCTATGTGGATCTTGAAAATCAAGGGGATCCAATGGCTAGATCTCCATAGATCTGAGATTGAAGTGGGTCACCAAATTGATCCAAGTGGGCATAACCCCCAAAATGAGGAATGCTACCCCCAAGGCAGAATCAAAGAAGTGACACACTAGGGGTAGGTTATCAAGTGTGTAGATTGCAAATCAAGTGGGATCTCACCTACCCATATGCTAGATCTAACCAAACAAGCCTCTCCAAGGAAGTGCGATTTGCTTCAAGAGGGCTATATTGCCTTGAAAAGTGTGTAAATTTTAACCCAATCACCACCAAACTATAGATCCGAATAGGCGTGGATACTATAGAGGTGGGTTTTTAATATCTTTTCAAAAACAAGGCTAGATCTAAGTAGATCTAAGAAAAACCAAAATGAGGGTCTCAATGAATTAGGGTTTGTGACCAATGAAGAAGAATGGATGGAAATAGGCACATACCTTGTAGATCTTACCTCAATTGCTTATGGCCACCTTGCAAATTGATAGCATTCTCCTATGTGTATATTCAAGAGTGAGATCCAAGAGCTCCAACCAAAACGTGCTCCTCCGAAATAGCCAAATCGTCCTCCTCCTACAAGACAAGATCAAGTGAAACACACTAGCCCACACACTAGCCTCAATGTATCCATGATATTGAGAAACCAGCTCTCAAATATGAAGATATCCAAATCATAATCCATTGCCTCATATTTCATGAGGATCACAGAACTAAGGGACAAGCTTAGTACTAGTGGAGATCCCATTGATGAAAAGGAGCTTGTGATCACCACTCTGAATGGTCTTCCACCATCTTGGGAGTCCTTTATCCAAAGCATAAGTGGTAGATCCAAACTACCAAAGTTTGATAAGCTTTGGGCAGATTGCACTCAGGAGGAGACAAGGACTGCAGCACTTCAAAGACTCCATGGCACTCAACCTAAGGAGAACGAAGCTTTTGTCTCCCATGCCAAGAAGGGTAAGGGAAAAGGTAGGAAATTCCATAAACCCAAGCATGAAGATAGGAGATCAACTCCTCGCCCAGATCAAAAGGAGAAGAAGGACATATTTCAAGTTCAATGCTATAGGTGTAGAAAATATGGAAACTACGCAAATAGCTATCGAAGTTCAAGTAAAAGGAAGCATGAAGCATCCATTGCTGATGACGAAGAAGATACTCCTCTCAAGAAGTCAAGGAATGATGATCGCTCGGAGTTCCTCTTCTAGAAGATATGAAGATCCAAGTTGCAAGAACAAAGATCTCTCTTGGTTCCCACAAGAAAAGGCAGTAGGAGCCCACATACAAAACAATAAGAGATAAGTATTTATCTTTCTTGCTTACATAGATATGTTTTTGGCTTACTTATCTTCATTATATGCAGCTCTATCTGGAAGTGCATTGAGTAGTTTATATAGTTACATTGTTATATTTATTATGCATATGAGCTACACAACATTTCACGAAGCTAGTCTAGATGATATCTCCTTCCTGCATGCTTAGGGTGTTAATTTTTCAGAATTTACTTCAATCTGATCTAGGATCTTAACTGAGAGAACATGTACATCATATCTACAACATATCAATCATGGAAACAATAATGCAAGCACACAAGAGACACAGAGTTTACTTGGGGAAAACCATAAAGGTGAAAAACCCCAATAACTTCCTCAGAGATAGATAGAGCAATAATACAACCCAAGCATAAGAGATAGACATCTCCTAGCAGCAGCTTCTCCTCCTCCACAACTGCGCCACTCTCCCGAGAGTGAGAGAGAATAGAATGATGAAATAGAGATCTCCCGATCTCTATTTATACTAGACTTGACTTGCCTAATAACCTTTACTAGGTCGGCCTTAACTTAACCACATAACATAATGCTGACTGGGCTGACCCCCACTAGGGTGGTCTAATAACCCTTTGACCCACATGGCCGACCCCCAATAGGGTGGTCTAATAACCCTTTGACCCACATGACTTATACAGGGCCGACCCCAACAAGGTGGTCTAATAACCCATCAAGTATAAGTTACGACACTTCCGTATAGAGGAATAATAACATCTCTATAGGAATACAACCACTTCCGTATAGAGGAATAATACCATCTCTATAGGAGTACAATATACATATATGAAATACATTCCGAAGTTACATATACATCAACACTCCCTCTTAACTAGGAAGGTATTTCTCGACACAGGTCTTCTAGCACAAGTCTTCTTCTCTAGATCATCATCATCGATGTATTGTCATCGAATCATCATTGTCATTGTTGTTGCTATCTCAATCAATCTCTGAATCTACGCGTCATAAGAAGTTCTACAGAGCCAGTCCTTTTTCATACTGGATGTAGGCCCACCACCTGCAGGTCTTCATCATCACTGGCCATACTGTGCAATTCTCAGGACTCATCACGTGCATCTGCAAAACCTGGTAAGAGCATCCCAGGCCTTTTACGAGCACACAACTCAACCTATCGAATCTCCCAAGATCTTTTACATGCCATTGCACAACCTGTCCACGACCATAGAGTATCAACCTGATACTCACCATACATCTACCTGATGTATATCATCACATGATCATCCTGATCATCATCATCTCTGCGAGCAAGCCAACAAGTAGGTACACCTCAGGACTGATTACACTGCCTCTGCAGACCTTGCAAGATCTCTCAGGACTGATTACACTGCCACTGCAAAACCTGCAAGATCATCTCAGGACTGATCATATGCCTCTACAAAACCTGTGTACCAAACTATCACATCAATGTCTTCATATCACCACATAGTCCACGGAGCACAACCCAGATGCACACACACAACACTTACACTCACCATGGGAGGACTAACCTACCACCATGTGAAAAGGCTCACAGCACTTACATCAATGACCATCGGAGGACCAACCTACCACCATGTCGGAACGGCCCCAACACTTACATCAACGACCATGGGAGGACTAACTTGCCACCATGTCGGAACGACCCTAGCACTTACATCAACGACCATGGGAGGACTAACCTGCCACCATGTCAGAACGGTCCCAGCACTTACATCAACGACCATGGGAGGACTAACCTGCCACCATGTTGGAACGACCCCAGCACTTACATCAACGACCATGGGAGGACTAACCTGCCACCATGTCGGAACAGCTCGTGTGCATCTGTCTCCGGACTCTTCACTTCCCCTTGGAAGGCATCTCGATTTGAAGTACACCAAGTCTCCCTCTGAAGTATTCAAACTTCACTCTAGCAAGCAGCTTGGTCAACACATCGGCTATCTGCTCGTCTATCGCAACATACAGGAGCTTCACTGCTCCTCTCTGCACCATATCCTTGATATAGTGGAACTTGATCTCAATGTGCTTCGACTTGTCATGGAACACTGGGTTCTCTGACAACTTCACACAACTCTGGTTGTCGCAATATATACAAGTAGCACTCAACTGGAGATCAAGCAAGTCAGACAGTAGCTTCCTAAGCCATACTGCCTCACAACTGGTTGAACAAGCTACGACATACTCTGCTTCCGCTGTACTCAGTGCCACACAGGACTGCTTCCTGCTAAACCAAGATATCACACCTAATCCCATACTGAAGCAGCACCCCGAAGTGCTCTTCCGATCAATGGCACTGCCTGCCCAATCTGAATCAACATAACCCTCCAGGTTAAACTTTTGATTCGCCTCATACTTGAGCCCATAATCCACTGTGCTCTTCAGGTACCTCAGAACATGCTTTGCAGCTATTAGGTGAACATGTCTTGGATATGTTAGATACTGGCTCAAGGTGTTCACTACAAAGCAAATGTCTGGCCTCGTATTCGTCAGGTACATCAAGGACCCAATCATCTGACAATACATCGTAGCATCAACCAGCTCAGATGAAGCATCACACAGAAGCTTCAGGTTCGATGCCATAGGTGTGGCCATGACTAAGTCTCAGGACACTCAGAGAGATGATCGATGTAGCCACTATACCATTGGTAGAGAGCAGTCAGTAGTGCCCAGAGTTACAATAGCAGCTTCAGAGGACAGATGATAGTTCAGATGATGAGCATTCAAGTATATGACTCAGCAGGTATATCATGGTGTTATGGTTATATTGCTTTTATATTCATTCTTATGGCATGTCTTAGCATTTAGTGTCATGATCTGGCGATCATATAGATATATGGACCTGGTTGATCTTATTATATATATTCTATTGTCCCTACTCAAACTTAGAAGTTCATTATTCATACTCATTGGTCCTTAGGGAGAATAGAGGTGATCATTCCACCATACCTTGGCTTGCTAGTGTTGGCTCCATTATTCATTGTCTTCATCCATCCATTACCTACCTTTTAGTCTATCACCCTGACTTACTACTTGACTAGTGGCATGGAGGACTTTTCCCCATTGTAGCCTCTGTATTGAATGAGCTTCCCTGTTTATTGTCTCGGCTCTGAGTTGGTGACAAAAATTACCTATGGTGAGTTGGATTTCCTTGTGAATTTCCCCTAGTCACTAAAGTTGTGTTGGCTAAACCTGAAACTTTTAGTGCTGCCATGAATACAAAATCTGGAAAATGAAATGCTATATCTTGTATGAAAAGCCTATTCATGCAATGTGTTTTTAAACACACATAAATGAAAGGAAAGCCAAATGAAAATGGCTATGAAATAAAATGTTATATCTTTTGTGAAATGTAAAATACCTAGGTAAACAAGCTGTCTGTGACACACCTAGAAGTGCTCAAGTAAACAAGTGCCTTAAAAACACACCTGCAGCAAAAAGCCTAAATAAATGTAAATCTATGCAATGTGTTTATAAACACACATAGATCAAAGGCTATGGAAACTTCAGGCCCAAAAAAACAATGGAACTTAAATGCTATATCAGAACAATTGCTGACCTCATTTGTATTATGGATTGTGCGCATCTGTTAAAGGTGAATAAACCCTCCTTGAACAACTCATCCATTTGTGAGACATTGCCATTCCCTGTGTTGTTGCTCGTTCAATATATACTACGGTGTGTGTCCCCTTTCCCATATCCAAAATGTCACAATGTTAAGTCAGTTAAGTCATCCTTCAACCTAGCCAGTTTATTTTAGCCTTCACCCTTCACTAGCAAATTGATCACAACTATGAAGTGAGTATGGTTTTGAAAGTCTAATCTGAGTCATAATAATAATTAATGACACTATATATTTGGATTAAGATCTCCAGTAATGATAACTTTTTGTTATAATTTCTATTTGAATGAGTTGTAAAGCATTCATTAACCTTTGACACTTTGCAGCAGCTTTTGATGATAGTCTGAGTTATATTTGATCATGTTGACTTGGTCAAACCTAGTTTGACTAAGGTCAACCATAGGACATGAGATGGTTGGACCTTGTGATGATACTGATAGTTGATATATGGTCCACGTATATGTACATGATGGTTCTATGCATCATATACAGGTTTATGATGATGATTCATTGTTTTCAACATTATTTGATCATTTATAGATTATTATTATTTCACCTGTTCCGGTATATTGGATGTATTATATGGTCATGCAGAGATCCATATGGCACATGAGTACACATCTTGGATAGATTTGGACCTTCTGAGTCCAATGAGACAGTTTGTTTTTAGTTCCGGGCACTTACAGTGACGATTGAGCCTCAGTAGGCTATCCTAGTGCACTTTTGGTTTATCGGAGACCCTGTCAGAGCAGAGATGGATTTTATCTGGTTCACCTAGGGCACTGTGCATGGAGGGGGTGGTCTAGCCACTTGATTTTACCATATTACCCCCCCTCCTGGACACATTGGTGACCTCACCTTGACAGCGTAGGCACTCCAGGTGGCAGTTTGGGGTAGTGTCACACTTCCCGAGGCAGTTTAGGATTGGTAGAAATGGCTACAGAGGAATTCGATTTGGGCTACTGAGGCAAAGTTTTGGCACGGGATGATCAGTGATGATGAGTGGGATGTCTCCCACACCTTCTCCAGCAGTTTCAGCTTTATCGGACCGACATCCATCACTTATGGCATTTTCTGATGATTTCTGAGGCCTCTTAACGCCCACGATTTGTCCATAGAGGCATGATTTGGTACTTTAATGACTTTTATTATTATTGTGCTAGGGGGATTGACCAAGGGTGTCTAAAATTACCCCTTGGACCCACCATGAGCTAGTTGTTATATTTTGTCATCATGATTTGGTGGGATCCCCTCTCCTAGGGTGATTTTGTCCACTTATTATTATGTTTTATTAGTGATCCATGTATTTTATTGTTGAGCTCATCTCAACCATTAATTAGATCTTTTGATCTTTTAATCTTAGCCACTCATTCAAAAAGTGGTTAGATTATGGACTCTCTCCCTCCTATTTAAAGGAGAGAGCCTCTCATTGTAAAGGGGACTTGTGGCTCTGAATTATTGGAATAGAAAATTATTATTGCATCTATCTCTAGTGTTGTGGTGAATGTTTTTGGTGTTCATTCGTTGATTCTTCCTTTGCACTGCGTTATTGGAGATCTTGTCTTGCCATATTTTTGTACCATTTGTGCATCTACAGGTGGAGGCCGAATTCATTCAAGGAGGATGTATTGGTAGGGGAGGACCCTCCCTACTTCTTCTTTGGGTTTCTTCGTCGGTAACAGGGAGTATTACTATCCCAGGACCTTCTATTTCATGTTACTTTTGCACTTCGCTTGTATTTCCTCCATACTTGACCTTTCTGATTGAAATCGCTTTCCTTGGATTGACAGGTAGAGGAGGTCGCACTTGTGGGCTAGGGCATCATTTCGGCAAGCAAAATCAACAATCTCTCATTTGATCTCTGTGGGAGTCTTCCTCAACAACAAGGCATCTCATTCACATCACTCAGGTATGATCTCAAGGTAATTTCTTTCCATGATCTATCCATTTGTCTAAGTTACTTCAAACCCTAATTAATCAAAACCCTCATTTTACATTTTCTCAGATCTACTAAGATCTAGTGGCTTCTTGGGTAAGATATTTGAAACCCACCTCTATAATATCCACGACATCCCGGATCTATAGTTTTGTGAGGATTGGCCTCCACTTGACCCCCTTCCCAAGGCAACTTAGCCTCTCCAAGTGAGGTCGCACTCCTTGGTTTGGGTGAGTTAACCTAGATCTAGTACGTGGGTAGTTGAGATTCCTCTTGATCTACAATCTACATATCAAATAACCTACCCCTAGACTGTCACCTTAGTGATTTCTACCTTGTGGTCCCCATTCCACATTTTAAGGGTTGAAACCCCATTTTTGGACCACTTGGTATCTTAAATCTCAGATCTAGTAATATCTAACCCTTGGATTGCCTTGATTTTCTAGATCCACATTGTCACTTGCTTTAACTACTTGGATCTAAATTTTGGATGCCATTGGACTTGTCTTGATCCCATTTATCACACTTTTAGCCCTCCTTGGGCAAGGTCGCACTGCTTGGGGAGATTGAGTTTGTCCACTTGTAGGACGTAGGTAGTTGAGATTTTGGTGGGTTTGGAACACACATACCTTGAAACCTATGTCTAGTAGGTCATTTTGTGAAATTTTGCCTTGGGGATAGCATTCCTTGTTTTAAGGTATTGTGGTCCACTTAGGTCACATCATGAATTATTAGATCTAAATAGATCCATCCTTCAAACCTTTATTAGTCCACTTGTCTTATGTTATAGGGGTCATGATCTACTAGTTAACTTCACTTTGACTCCATTTATCCCAATTCCCAAGGCACTGATCTTTCTCCAAGCTCATTCGACTTTCCTAGATTGTTGAGTTAACTTGTGGTTTGATCCTTGTTTGGGTTGCTTGAATCCCTTGATGCTATCCTATCTTGAGATCAAGTTTATCTCATGTATTGGTTAGCCCCAATTCAATCCCTAAACTACCCTGCATTGGACACGGTTCCCAAGGCAGTGGATTTTCTCATAATTGACTAGTACTTTAATCCTGGATCTCATTTTCAAATACTATAAGTCACTCTCATATCGACAATGAACCAAAGCTATACTCATTGAACCCCTAACTTATCTTGTGACTTCATCCTAAGGTCTAGGATACACCATACACCTTACAATACTTCACTCATACTTAACTTTGATTTGGTGTTTTGGTTTGATCTCTCCTGTCGGGAGTAGATTTGGGTCTCCCCCTTTGTTGTCTGGGCTAGATAACATAAAGTGAAGGTTGCCTCGATTGGTGTGACAACCATCTATTGGAAGTTGAGGTGATCGTGGTTGCACCTTTTGAGTTGCCCTTTCCTACTGCCATCCATTAATGGATACATCCATAGGGGTAACTACAGTTTAGGTGATAATAGTACTCCTCGGAAACGCGTTTCCGACCGTGCCACCACGTTTCACGTGGACGAAACATAGGTGGTAGGGCTGGAAACGCGTTTCCGTGCCGTATCCGCGTCCATATGGAGCGTTTCCTCCTCGAATTCTTGCTTTTCCATCCAAAAAAAGAACCCGTTAGCTTAATCAATGGGTTAAGTTGTTTCTTAATGGGTTAATGATGGTTTGGAAAACCTCTAGAAGCCTCTAAAAGTCATTTTTTTAATAAAAGGAGGATTTTACTTCCCTCATCTCACATGGTGATTTGAGCAAGCGAGGGTTACTTAAAAAAGGCGATTTGAAGACAATAAGCTACAACACTATGCAAATTGACTTATCTTATGTTTTAGTTCTATGTTGACTATTTACATTTTGATATATGTAACATTGTAGCCTTAGACATAAAGGCTGATTTTGAAATTTTGAATATATTGTATTGCCAAGGTTGTTTTTGGATATTAGTACTTGGCAACTTGCATCATGTAATCATCTATGACAATTATTAATGATGTAGAGATGGACTTATGAGCAAAATGTGATGTTAGATGTTTGAAATCATGATTTATCACTTGTCATTTATGTTTCACATTTAATTTTTAATGTCCTCGCTAATTTGCATATATATATATATATATATATATATCGCATTTCCATGTTTCCTAAATTTTGGGGGGTCGCGTTTCCAATGCGTTTCTGTATCGGATACACGTTTCCGTTTCCCCGTATCATGCAACTTAGCTGAAAACATGTCTAACGTGTTATAATCATCACATGTGTGCAATCAGTGTTCATTGAGGTAATCCAATGTCTTGTCCTTTTACTTGATTCATTGTCTAGGTCCATGATCCATCGATTGATTGTACATGCATTTTTTTCTTCATGTACTTCGTTTTGGCTTGGATTCTGTCACTTATTATTAGATTGGAATATTCCTTTCTTAATATGTTAACCTAATAATGACACCATATTGTTTAAATGGATTTCTTCCAAAGTTTTGTGTTAAAGTAATGTCTTCACCTGACTTAAATAGATAAGAAGAAGAAAAACCAACCACGAAAAAATTCTTGAGAATGTAGAGAATATCTTGAAGCTCTATAATTTTTTTATATCATACATATGATCAACAAAGATGGAGGCATGATACAATAATATTTCCTCTACTTATGATGATACCAAAAGTCATAAATAAGGAAGGGGGGCAAGGCTCTTTATACATTGAGGTACACATGCTGGGTGGGGACATAAACCATTGATTGAATCGATTAGGATTTCTTCATAAGGACTTCTTAAAGTCATCTTTGAATAATGATTAACTTGTGATTTGAATCATGACCTACTCATAAAGTAATAAATTAATCACATCATCAACACATAATAGCTCTTCATTTGATTTTACATAAGCTATCAAATAATGAAATATACTTTGAAGAAATACATCATAGTGACTAAATAGGGATAAAATTAAGTTGGACAACAATAGAAAATTACCTAGATGAATGTTACTAACTTTTATCCTGTGTTAGCTAATTAGTTCCAAGATGAATTCTAAAATATTTCAAATGTTCAATATCTTTAATATATGTTAGTAAATACATTTTATTTCAATCATAATTGATATGTGAAAGTGTTTCAATGCTGGATTTCATTTTAAAAACAAACATTTCTCAGGCATGATCATTGCTATCTTTTGTGTTTGTGAAATTACATATGAAATTTTGATTTGGATTCTGAAGTTATATCCTTATCTTATTTAGTGTAAAATTTCAAAAAAAGTTACTTTCATTTTCTTCTCATTTAATATTGTGGAAATATTATTTTGTAACTTATCGTTATGCGACAATTTCAGTTCAATATGGCACTATCAAAGCTAAAGAATACAAGGTCGGCAAAACAATGATGCGCATAACAGTAAATGATTCAACGAATAAGGTTGTATCTTATTTAAGTGACCTTATTATGTCCTTTAAGATTAAGTGTGAAAGGACTTAGTAAGTGTTCTTACCACAAAGATGGAGTTATTCAATAAGAAAAAAACGTAAAATTCTATACTTGGTCTAATATCGATTTCTCGTCTTAATTTATGTAGGTAACCTACTTCTTCGAATTGGAGAATTCCGATGGTGATAGTTGCCGAGCTCACACAAGTATTTATTTTCACTTGAACTTTCTATTATTTTTCAGCTGTGAACATTTCTGATATATTGTTTAGGATAGTTTCGTTTTCTCATGATATTTTTAAATAAATGATTGTATAGGATAGGTTTTTTTTATCATTATATTTTCAAATAGATTAATTAAAGTTAAGGTATTATTACATTAACCTTGTCTAGACGTTTTGGCAGTATTTTCCATTGTTTTCTTCATTTGTGCTATACCATGTTGTTTACTCATTTATTTTACTATTTTTGTAAAAGTTATTAGTAGGGAAGTCAAATATGTTATGTCCATACTATCTATTTTTCTTGAAATTTGGTTTAAAATATGTCTTAAATCTTAATAAGCACTAATTTGGGGTCAGAGATGGGGGAATTCTTTTGATATTGTTTAAGAGGAAGGGATCATGAACACAACTTTTAATAGTTGAGTATTAACCTTTATTGTTTTACATGTTAGTTTTCGGGCATATGATATGATACTATAAATTCATTGTAAGATGACACAAGTTGTATTTGAGTATGTGTATTATTACAACTTTATCTCACACCCTCAGTGACAAAGTCTTAAATCACTAGGTGAAATACAAATTGAACTAAGAGGGGGGCACTTGTCACCTCACCAACCCCTTCTTCTATTTTAATGCTAGTTCTCCTCTAGCACAAGGGAGGTTTCCCTGCTACTAAGATTGCTAAGGGCTAAGAGTGATAGCTCAAGGAGAAGGGTACTTTAGCAAAATTAATTACAAAATGATATGGAATTAAATACGAGTGATGGTTGATAAAAGAACTAGTGCCTAGAAGCCATTGGGCACATGGGGTAATAAATGAAAGATTTTTAGAAGTGTTCTTGCAATGAAAGAAGGAATATGCATAACATAATCCAATCTTTCACTGAAGACTCTAAATGGATAGATTAAGTGGTTGCAAATGGACCTTTTACAACAGAGATTACATTGCAATTGGAAATGACTTCTTTACATAGTCCTAACGTTTCAAGATAACATCAAGGAAATATGACAATTGAAGTGTAAGAAGAAAAAGATTCCCTACTTAACAAACTCAATGAGGTAAAAAATAATTCACCACACAAAGTCACTCCATGGCATGTATCCATCACAATGATCGCCATCAAGAATTACTCCAGCATCAAGGCACCAAGAAAGATCGTTATTCTCCACAGGCACCAGAATATTTACAAGGCAACAAAAGTCTCTCCAACCCCCCCCCCCCCCTCTCCCCTCAAGTGAAGTGAACAAACCCTTATATAGGTTTTATCTCATCTTCCTTGTACAATAGAATAATAATTTCCTTTCTATATCTACTATTTACATTTTTTTCTAAGAATAGGAAACTAGTGGTTAGATCCACTTCTATATCCAAGGGAAATAATACAATAATAGACCTCATGTAACCAATTCTTTGAGAAGAGTTCAAGAATAATAATAAAAATTGAGCTGGTTAGAACCACCAAGGCCAAGAAGGTGCAGCGCTTGCCTAGGTGGATGAACCAAGTTTTGACACTTTCTCCAATAATTTGCCCTGTATAAAGCTTCAACATGTGAATAAATCCCTTCTTCAAGTGATGCACCCTCCAAGAGTGTAACAAAATTTCCCTGTGAGTGGAATCAAGGGGTCTAACAAACTGATATATATGTAATGAGTGACAAGTTGGATCAAGGAATAAAATAATCCTTCTAGAAGATGAGGTTACTTGAAACAAGTGCCTTCTTTAACAAATAGAAGTGCACCCTTGAGAGGGAGGCTTCCATATGTGTGCATCCAACTAATTCCTTGGGGAATGTGCAATATCCATCATATGTGTGCATCCAACTAATTCCTTGGGGAATGTGCAATATCCATCATAGATCATCAAACTCCACATGTGTGGCATGAAGTAGGGAGTTTAAGCAACCTCTCAACACCTTTTGACCCAATTTTGACTAATTCCATGCTTGAAGAAGGAATACACCGATATAAAAAATGATTTTTAAATAAATTTTTCTTCAGTGATTATGAGGGCATTCCATGGCATATAAGAGCTTGGCATTTATTGGTAATTCTCAAGTGTCCTCCTAAAAAGTGATTTTTAAATAATTTTTCTTCAATGATTGGGAGGGATTTCCAAGTCATCTAGTAGCTTGGCATTTATTGGTAATTGTACAAATTCAAAAGAGCTATGGCATTTGAGTAATAGGCCTCCTTGTGTAATGACCCTAGTCAAATCATCCATTTAATCATCTCCATTAAAGTCTTCCTTAGGAAAGCACTCCACAAGTTTTTTTTTTTAAATTTAATCATGACAAAGTGTCCCGTGGGCGAGAAATCTTCATATCTCCTAGAGCACTCCAAAAATAATCAACAACTTAGTGTTAATAAGGGACCATTGTGCCTAGCGCCTTCTTCTTTAGTGATAATTTCATTAATATAAAGTTCAAAGCATATGTATTTTGGTTAATTAGTGTGATAAAGTTCTTTTCTTTGGTTGACTTTAATTAATCACACTAGAAACTTAAAAAACCTGTTGTCACGAAGTCTAGTGGTCTTCCTGTAATGGCAGAGAACTTGACCGCTACACCAACAACAGATCATGACCTTGCCCCAAAATGTGTCATGCCAGGCAGGATCATCTCTCTTTAGGCTTCTCGGTTTTGCTTGAGGCAAACCCAGACTAGCCATGGAGGTGTCCCTAGTTCTGCTTCCCCAAGTACTAACTGAAATAGAGTCTCATCTTTCCAAATGTAGTCACAGAATTGCTTTTAGGATGGCACACCCAAGGTACTTAGAGGATTTAGGAAAAATGGTCAAGAAGGTAACCTGGGGGATTTTCTATAAGATATAAACACACAATAATCAAAACCATTCCTATAATAGACAAAACAAGCAGTATACAAGCTAAATATGAGATACACACTGCTTGGGTGGAATATGGTCTCTAAGTATACAAACAATGGTTGAGATATGAAAAAGAGGAGGCTGGTCTGTTGCATGTAATTATGTGGATTATAAACCAGCCAACAAAAAATCAGAGTATTAAAATCAGGCTTAGAGACAAAATATACTAAGTGTTAATTTCCAGCTCTATTTTCAAGTGATTTTAAGTGGATTGGTGCATGAAAACACTAATAAAAGTTGAATATGGAATTAAATAAGAGAGCTGGGTTGATTTTAGGCTTGTCTCAACCTGAACTTGACCTCACTATGCATAAAAATCAGATCTGGTAACCCAGACCAGCGAGTTAAAGTGGCATGTTGGTGGTCCAAAACAAGGTTCTAATGGCTGAAAATTAAAATATTTATCAGTGCCTATCTTAGGGGGTACAGGGAGTAAAAAAATAAGTTATTTGAACATGGAAAAGACACCCCCAATAATGTCTGAAATTTACAGCCACTTTGTTCTAAACCCCCCCACATGCCCAACAAAAACAAGTGAAAGAGTATAATGATAGTGACAAATGGATTTTTCAGAATTTTAACTTTGAAGTCTAGTTTACTCACGTTGTTCTAGACAGTTGGTGAAATATTCTCCGCTTCCTAACAACTTGTGAATAGATTCCAACTTGTGGAGAAAAACCCCTTTTGCTTGCTAGGGCGCACTTGGTAACTTGGTAACTTCAAATCCTGTAATACAAAGATGAAATTAATGAAGGGAAACTCAAGCTAATACAACTCAACATAACAAAGATCTAAAGGCATGCAAAATGATAAGAGGTGGCAAAAAAATATGTGAAAATGAAAATCGATCTTTGTAAGAGAAACCCCCTTCACAGTGAAGCCAAGGCACTTTGGGGCGAACTTAGCTACTCAATCCTGCATGAAAACCACTCTAAAATTCACGTAGGACAAGTGAGAGCTGAAATGTAGCATATAGTAGGGGTCACAAGAGAGAAATTCATTCAAGCACTTTCGGTAACAATGGAATTTTGCACTAGAGAAATCTGGTTTGTATTTCAAAAAAATGACCAAGAGTGTCTAGCAATGTTGAAAAAGTTGGCATCGGAAAAAAGTCGGAAAGGGTCCCAAATACAACTTTTCGGCAACATTGGCGAAAAAATGGGGAAAAATCGGCAAACCTCGACAAACATTAAAAAATACAAAATACATTCATCTTTTTTCAGAATTTTAAACATATAAAGCAACAATAACATCAAATAAACACATAGGAGCATAAATATGGAGAAATCAATGATATCTATCATCATCATGTAGTCATGCCAAATATAAAATGATACATCAAAGTCGATACTGCATCGTGAAACATCATAGTTGTCCAATTGAGGACTCAAAAGTGGATAACCAATACAAAATGAGATCACATATATAAATGTATCTGAGGAAAACTAGCAGCTAGCTATTTAATATCAATGCTCTCTTCCCCTTTAACTCGAAAAGGTCATGGGCCGTTTGTCAGGCCTTCCCCTAGCACTAGTAGTAGCAACAAAAGGTCTTGGCCCTGCATCTAATATCGTATGATGAGTGTGTTATCACATATATAGTAGCCGGGCTACCATATTCTATTTTTCAGATTCCAGTACATTTTTCAGCCAGTTCCCTTACATTTGAGATGCCGAGATGAGCATCTACATTGGATCACTATTCTATTATGGACAACAGTTTATCCCCATGCCATGACAGAGTCTCAGGACACTCAGATTTGAGGACTGAGGTATCCATTTAGCCATTTACAGAGCAGTCAGTATTGCCCAGATTTGTAGCAGCAGGTTCTCAGTGGATAGATGATAGTTTGGATTGTGTACATTCAGGTATATGGCTCAGCAGGTATATTCTTGTGTTATGGTTATATTGCTTTTATAATCATTCTTGTGACATGTCTTTAGCATTTAGTATGATGATCTGGCAATCATATAGATATGTGGACCTGGTTGTATCTGTATATATATGTACTGTCCCCACTCAGACTCAGAAGTTTTTTATCCATGCTCATTGGTTTTACCCTCCTTAGGGAGAATAGACGTGATCATTCCCACCATCCTTGGCTTGCTATTGTTGTCTCATTATTCATTGTCTCCACCCATCCATTACCTTCCAGTTTGTTTTGTTGGATGAGCTTCCCTGTTTATTGTGTCTCGGATCTGAGTTGGTGACAAAACTTACCTTTGGTGAGTTGGATTGTAGGCCTAAATCATTCTGGTCGGTTGTCCTAATGTTTGGCACTGGCACGAAGTCCCCTTAGTCACTGAAAATGTTGTTGGCTAAAACTGAAAGCTCATGTACTACCTATTGGAAATCTATGTAAATTCGCCAAGGAAATTGTAAACTCTAGAATGTGTTTCTTAACACATGTGAGTAAAGGGCAAGAGCAATGAAACGCTTAAAATACTCCTTGAAGAGTATAAGAAAGGTCCAAAAAGCAAAGTTACTCAAAAGTCATATCTATTATTGCTAACCTTGTATATGTACAAACATGCCCTGGATGCAAGTTGCAACTAGTTGTGCTTCTTAGCACATCTGAAATTCGAAGGGTTATGTAGGCCAAAAAGGCCATAAAGTGAAATTGAATGATCATAATGAACTTGGATCAGCTTAAATGAAGACATGATGGCTAAGTTGAATAAGCACTCTCTAAACAACTTACCCATTTGTGAGACATGGCCATTCCCTGTGTTATTGCTTGTCCAGCATATGCTAGAGTGTGTATTCCCTTCCATATCCAAAGTGTCACAGTGTCAAGTTAGTAGTCATCCTTTAGCCTAGCCCTTTGATTTTTAACCTTCACCCTTCACTAGCAAATTGGTCACAACTATGAAGTGAGTATGGTCTTGAAAGTCTGATCTGAGTCATAATAATAATTTAAAACTCTATATATTTGGTTGGTAGATTGCCAGTGAAATGATTACTACTTGCTATTATTGATATTTGAATGAGTTGTAGAGCATGTCTTAACCTTTAACGCTTGCAGCAGTTTGATGTTAGTCTGGGTCATATTATTGGTCATGTTGACTTGGTCAAACCTAGTTTGACCAAAGTCGACTACAGGGCATGAGGTGGATAGACCTCGGATGATGCAGATACATGATATGTGGTCTATTACAGGTCACCAAATGGTTCTATGCAGTGGTTACAGGTTTATGATGATGATTTGTGGTTTTCAGCATTATTTGATCATTTGTAGATTATTATTATTTATTTGTCTGGGCATATTGGATATTTTATATGATCATGCAGAGATCCATAGGGTGTATGAGTACACACCTTAGATAGTTTTGGGCTCTTTGAGTCCAATGAGACAGTCTATTTTCAGTTCCGGGCAGTTATAGTGATCACTGGACTCAGTTTGCCATCCTAGTGTAGTTTTGCCATGTCAGATGGCCTGTCAGAGCAGAGAGGTGATTTGATTGATTCACCTAGGGGGATGTATGAGAAGGGGGTGGTCCAACCACTTGTTTTTACCATTATACCCCCCTCCCAGAGAGCTTGGTGGGATCAGTTGGACAGCGTAGGCACTCCAGGTGTCAGTTTGGGCAGGTTCACATTTCCCGAGGCAGATTATAAATGGTTAAAATGGCTACTGAGGAATTCGATTTGGGTTACTGAGGCAAGGAAATGGCATGGGATGAGTTTTGATGATGAGTGTGATGTCTTCCACCCCTCCAGCAGTTTCAGCATTCAGTGGGGCCCACACCCATCTCTCTGGCACATTTGATGATTTTTTGGATCCTTTGGAGGCTCACTACTTTCCCAGAGAGGCATGATTTGGTGTCTAGCTTGGTCATATGATGTCATTGTGCCATGGGGACACACTAGGGGTGTTAGACATTACCCCCTAGACCCACCATGATCTTTATTCATGTTTATTTTATCATGTTGAGTGGGACCCCCTCTCCTAGGGCAATTTGGTCTAGTTATATTTTTGAGTCGATCCATGTACTTTATTGTTGAGCTCATTTCAACCATTGATTAGATATTTTGATCTTTTAATCTTAGCCATCCATTCAAAAGGTGGTTAGGGTTTTGGTATCTTTCCATCCTATTTAGAGGAGAGAGCTTCTCATTGTAAAGGGTCTTTGGCTCTTGGAATCTTGATAATATAAAAACTTCTTGTGGAAATTCTTGGGTCTCCTTTGCATCTGGTGTTATTCGATGGTGATTGGAGAGTCTATTGCATCCTAGCATTTGAGTATTTGTGGTGAGATCTATATTTTTGTGGAACTTTTGTCTTGTCTATAGGAGGGCGACTTCACTTGGGCGTTTTTGTAGGGTTTCCTCAACTCGCTTGTTTGGCATCGCTTGTATCAGGGGGTTATCATTAGTATCATTGTGATCTATGCTATCTTCTTGTTATTTGTTTTGTAGAATTTGCCCATTTCTCTTGATGCATCAAATCTGATATTGTTGACGTTTGTTGTGTAGGAGGGAGGGCGCATTGGCTCCTTGGGAAAAATCGATTTGCATAGAGTGCTCATCCAAATCTTCTCAAATTGATTGGGAAGGCATAGATCATCATCATCAAGGCATATACAAGGTTATCCAGGTAAGATCCACAGGTTTGTTCTTCTCTTCTTGATTCCAATCCATTGGCATCATTATTTTACTGTTAAAACCCTCACTCAAAATAATCGGAAAATTCCACGGATCAAATCCCTTGATCAATTGGCAAATTTTTTCTGGGTATTGTAGATTAGGTCAAACCCAAAGTGGGTTCTCCTAGGCGTCATGCTTGGGTGACTCCACATGGCCCAAATCCCAAGGCACTAATCCCTCAATCCATGCACATTCCTCAATTGGCCAATTTTTCCCATGCTTTGATCCTGTCTCTGAGGCTTGCGTACTTTGATGTTGTCATACCTGTCAAATAAGTCTACCCATTGGTACTAGTTAGCCCCAATCCTGTCCTTAACCTCCCTGCATTGGACACGGTTCCCAAGGCAGTGGATATTTTCATCATTTGCTAGTACCTTGATTCTGGATCTAGTAATTAAATTGATAAGTCACTTGTATTTCCATATTGGATCAATTTCATATCTTCATAAGCCTCTTGATCCAACCCATAACTCACCTTGTGACTTCATCTATAGATCTAGGGTTTGCTTTACCTTACACCTTACGTACTTCATCCTCCATTGATTTGATCTGGTGTGTTGGTTTGATCTCTCCTGTCGGGAGTAGATCTGGGTCTCCCCCATTGTTGTCTTGGGATGAGACAACATCAAGTGAAGATTGCCTCGATTGGCGTGACAACCATCCATTTGGGAGTTGAGGCTATCTTGGTTTCACCTCTATGGTTTCCCATCCCCTCTACCATCCATACGGATCCATCTCATAGGGTCAACTACAAGTTTGGTGATAACATTTTGGTGCCGTTGTCGGGGAGGTAGAGGCTTACCTTCGGTGTCTGTGAATGTCCATGCATTAATCCATATCTTATCGCATCTGGTATTTTTCCTTGGTGATTGCATTTCCAATATTATAATTATTTCAATCACCATCCTAATTCACTCATCTCACCTCTCCTACGACATTCATTTCATTTCGGTAAATTACTTGTGTGGTTCACCTGGTGACTCCACCCCGCGACTCTACTGAGGACCGAACCCAACATATTAATCTTAAGTTCTAGAGTCATGCCTTGCATTAGAGAGAACGGTTCAGAAAATGATATGATCATGAAAATGATGATTGAAATGGGCAAGCTGATACAAAATTTGTATTGCTTGGTTCTAAATCAGCAAAAAGAAAATACGAGACATGATGAACATCTTCATAAATTATCTGAGAATGTATATGCCAATGATTACCCTCAAACTAGATCTGTAAGGAAGCCTTCAGATAATCAAGTAGTGACAAGGTCCCAGGCAAAGAATAATTTGAAGAATCAAGATAATAACAAACCTATTACAAAGGAAAATTTTCCTGACCAAAAGAATACAGGAATACCATTCGTAAGACTCTTGTGCAGTCATCAAATTCTCCTTCTAATGGTATCTTAAAGAATAATGATCAACCTCAAAGGATAACACCTCAAAAGACTAGGAAGATAATGAGTCCATGCCCTGCTAGGTCTCAGAATAAAGAACCAGTACGGAGAAAGCAAGTAGGTTTCCCTAGCAAAGAAGTTTCCCCTGTAATACAAGAAAGTCTAAATACGAATAAACTAGGAAAACTCTCTGGATCTTCAATCATGGTGTCTTTGAAGGAACTAATAGTCATCCCTTCTGTTAGAGCACATATAATGCATTTATTAGGATTAAAAACAAATGCCAAAGACCAAGGAAAGTCTTGCAATCTAAAGGTCGATCTAAGCAATTTATTTTCCAAGCCAAATGTTCCTGTGCCTCTTGATGAACTATTAAACATCCCTTCTTTGTTTAACCAAGCTACTCAGTTTCTAGGAATCAAGCCTAAAGCTAAAGCCTTTAAGAAATTACAAATAGAGGAAGACCCTCCTGTCATGATTCAAAGTGTGACTGATAGTGGCAGGGGTCATCCACCTTTCTATATAGCTTTGGAGATTAACCAATTGATTCTGTATAACTGCATGTTAGATTCAGGAGCAAAATTTAATATTACGCCACTTAAAGTAATGGAACAGTTAGAGCTAAAGCTATCCCGACAGTTTAAGAACGTGTGTGGGATGGACTCTAGACCAGTTCAGTCAAAAGGGTTAATTGAGAATTTAAAGATGAAACTAGTAGCATATCTAGAAATTGAAATAAACATGAATGTTTTGGTTCTGGACATACCTGATGCATGGGGAATGCTTCTATCAATAGAATGGGATGCTAAATTAGGAGGACGCATCCAAATGGACCTATCATATGCAACCATCCCTATCGGAGGAAATGCCTTTTATAAATTAATGAATGAGAAACCTATAACAGAGCATGTAGAAAATCCTGAACATCTTTTCGAAGAAGCCATGCGCCCTACGGAGGAAGTTGGAAACTATATGGTGTTGGCAAACTATTGGGAAGAACCTAGACAACATCCTTTCCCTCCTAGCCAAGTGTGGAAAATGCATTTTGATGGAGCTAAATCTAGACATGGTGCAGGAGCTGGGGTTGTCCTCACATCCCCCTCTGGAGAAGAAAAGTATTTCTCTTTCCATCTTGAGTTTGAAGCCACTAATAACGTAGCTAAGTATGAGGCCTTGCTTTTGGGATTAGAGGTTTCCCGAGATCAGAAGATTAAATGCTTGAGTGTTGTAGGTGATTCGGATTTAATCGTATCCCATGTCAAAAATCAATTTGCAGCCAAGAACAATAGACTTACGGATTATAGAAATGTTGTTTGGGATACTATTGAAATGTTTGATGCCTTTGCAATTAGAGCGGCTCCAAGAGAGGAAAACACATTGGCTGATGCATTATCAATAATAGCATGCACTTTTGAAATCCCAGATCACCTTATAAAGAAGGATTGTAAAGTTGAAGTATTGTTTAGGTCGTCGGTTCCTGATAATCAAGATCATTGGCAAATTTTCGATGATGATGCTCAAATCATTGCATTTTTACAATGCACGGATGATTTTCAAAATTGCAATGTTGATTTGGAAGATAAAGTAAATAACCTATCGTTACAAGATGTTGATGTCATGAAGCTAGCAATCCCTTTAGAGAAGAACTTCAATAGGCATGATGAATATAAAGGTAAAAGAGATGAACCAACCCGCCCCCCCTCCTCCTCCTGCTCTTCCTCCTCCTTTGGCTCTAGCCATGTAGGTGACTCCTCCATGATAGGAGTCTCAATATCCACCCTCCACTTAGACAATATATCAATATTGTCTAAGGAGATGGAATCCGCATCTGGTTCTTTCTGTATTTGTATCATCCATAAGAGAAGATTGTAATGGATGTAGACCAAGTCATTGAGATGTGTGAACTCCAACCTGTAAGAGGGTAATAATTTTTTTTTGAGTCTGGAGGTTCAAAATTAATAAATTTTAATATGTTAGAGCCTAGAGGATCATAGATTCATAAATTACATTAAATGCAATTGATTTGTTGAAATTCTAGAATCTAACTTTTTGCGTCTCTTTGCGTGCATTTTTTCAAGCACACTCCAATTCCGCTCACATCTGGAATCAATACATGTTTGGCTAAGAATCTTGATGGAAAATTTTCGTAAATTTGGTGTCCTTACACCATAGGTTCACCACCAAATAGATACAACAAATAAAAAAGAAAGAGAACTAAATTACATTTCATTGCATTGGAAAACTGAAATAGAAAATAAATAAATCATAATTCAACTTTCAAATAAAAGTTAAACACTTTAATAACTTACCTGGCATAAAATTGGTCCTATCACGAATAACATCACCAAAGCTAAATACTCCAGTACCATCCCGATACACCTCTATCTCGCGATTGATTGCATTGTGAGTCTCATAATCTAGTACCATCCTCTAAATACAAGTGAGGAGCCCCTCCAACACCTCGCCTTCAAAATCAAAATTGCATTTGTAGGAAAATGCGGGGTTGAGGAAGAGTGTTGCTGCATGAATGGGTCGATGAAGCATCTCAGTCCATTGACTATTGTTACCAACTTATTTGTACCATAGTTGGATTATCTGAAGAGCCGCCATTTGACAAACATGATAAGTGTTTGTGTTCCAGTGTATCAGATGATCCATTTTTTATGCCTAGCCAGTTTTGGCTAGTCAGTTTGTTGTCTATCTTGAAATGACCATACCCCATGGGGTTTTGTAATAAAAGTGTGCTAGTAGGGTTTGAGTGACTCGGTCACCCATGACTGGTTTATCAACTAAGGTATTCCAGGGAGTTTTTTACCCTGACCAATTATACTTTGCCTTCAACCAAGATATAATTGACAAGGTTTTCTCCTGCTTCCTCCAAAGCTGGAATGCCCGATTTTGAAATTCTGGCCATGTGGGTTTATTAGAGTCCAACTGATGTATATGAACCTACTAGACACTATGAGTCGAGTCAGTGGTCATTTCCTAGGTCTGTAGTGGTTTTTAAACGTTGTCCGAAAAATTTTTACCAGACGCATTGGATAGTTAATTATTTTATTATTTAATAATTAAATTTTCCATAGTTTAAATGGAAAAATTCAATTTGTAATATGTGAGTCACCCATGGTCCGTTTTCAGAGATTGAAGGCTCAAATCATAAGCCAAAAATCATACATGACCCTTGGACCAGCTTATCCTAAGTTTCGGATCTCAATTCAGCCTCATAATTAATAATTTCTCAAAAAACCATTTACAGAGAAATTATTAATTAAAATATTAAAAAATGAATATTTTGGAGATAATCCAAATCTCTCCAAAATAATCCAAAAAGAATGAAATAAAAGGCTAAATGACATGGAACAGGGCATTGAAGATGATTCCAATCAAATCCAGTTACATTCAATCAACTATACAGTCACCACAAGAGATATCCCTCAAAAGAATTCGCCCTCCTCATGGATATTCACGAATTGGCATGTGACAATCATTAGATGGATGGTTGAGTTGTATTAATGCCTATGGTAGGCGCCCTCCTTAATTTGTGCAATCACAAAGCTTGGCTTTCAATGTAACTCAAACCACATCCCCTACATTATCTCACGTGGATCTCCCATGAAGGCTCACGTATATCCTTGAGGGTTCACGTGTTTCACACTTGGCAACGATTTACTTGAGTGGTGATACTTCCAAGAAAGGGATGGGGGGCGCCTTCCCTAGGTGGAGGCCACCTCCCCACCCTAATTCAATGCTACTCGAGTTATGTGATGGATTTGAACTCCAAGTTTGTTATGGCTTGGATGTGATTGGATGGAGATTGGAATTCTATTTGATGACTCATGCTATTGGCTCCTCTCATAGCCAATTTGAATTAGGGTAGCTTGTAGCTTGTATTTTTTATAAGTAGAGTTGCAAGGCAATCTATTCTTCATGGAACTTTTGATGTAAACTTACTCTGCTAATTTTGTAAGAGCTTGTAGCTATTGCTACCTTTGGAAATAAAGAGTGACTTTGGAGGTCTATGATGTGCTTTGCTTGTCAATGAGAAATGTTCTTCAACTTATGAGGTGATATTTTATTTGTGTATTTGCTTATAATCTTATATGCTTTGATCTTGCTTTGCTTAGAACTCTTTATCAAGAGCATAGGATGAATATTTGATGGTCCAAGTTATTCATTTATGTTAGGCTAAATGTGATTTAAGAGCACAGACTGTAGTCGTATATACTTATGTGTCTTTTTCCTTCCATTTTTGTTTAACATATTAAGCATGATCTAGTGTGTGTTGTAAGTTGTGCATGTGTGCAGATCTTCAAAGGTATAGTGGAGGTTGAACTCGGGTGTCTCTCCCTCCTCTCCATCAACAATTTTTTTCTAACTTTTGTGCATTTTAGGAAAGCCTCCAAAGATCCAATCGAAGTTACATGCAAAGCTTGAAGAGTTTGCATCTTTTCCATCCATAAAAGACATAACTGGATCTAAGAGCTTCTCTCTTCTAGCTCTCTTTTTTCTCCTTGAATCCCCTTTGCTTGATTTACTAGCCTTTTTCTTCCCTAGATTTTCCTCCTCTCATCCATCCAAAAGGTTCCTTTCGTTTTGCATCTCCTTTCCTCCGTCTGGTTTCGTTTTTTGAGCCTCCTACTCTCGTCCCTCTGCTCTCATCCCCCTCTCGTTTTCCCCTTCAAATCCCATCCCTCCTTTCGTCCTACCTTGCTTCTTCTCTTTTCTTCCTCCTTAGCTTTCCTTTTGTTTTCTCCGACCTTTTCGCTTTTGTTTTTTCCTTAAGAGCCTCCTTTCTTCCTTCTTAGCTTTCCTTTTGTTTTCTCCAACCTTTTCCCTTTCGTTTTTGCCTTAACAGCCTCCTTTCTTCCTTCTCCTTTGCTTCATCCTCTCAACCCTTCTTTCTTCTCTTTCTAGCTTTCATCCACCTATCCTTATCCACCTTTTGCTCCTTTCGTCCCACTCCCTTGCTAGCTTCCCTTCTCCTTGAACACTCTAAAAGCTTCACAAAACCAACAACAAAAGTTTGGTTTTTAAGTTAGTTGTTTTTCCATTTTTTAAATTTAAATAGTTAGATCTCATCTCATCCTAGGCTTTTGGATCTAGTTTGTTGTTAGTTTTGCACTAGATTTCATATTTAGATCTCATCCCAAAGTTTAAAAGCTTGGCATTTTGAAAGTGTGGCATATAGATTATCTAGGATTGCATCTAGCACTATTTGCATCTTTGCTTAGTTTCCATTTGTTGTTAGTTTCTAGATCTAAATAGTTTCACTGTTGTTTGATATTTTTGGACTAATGCTAAAGGGTGCATGAGTGGTTGGTGATTTTTGTTGTAGGGATTGGATAAAGCCAAGCTCAAGAGAAGAAGAAGATCCAAAACAAGAGAAAAGTTTGAAACCAAGATCCAAAACGAAAAACCATAACAAGAAGAAGACTAGTTCAAACACTCTCCTTTTGTAAAAGCCATTAAGGCTTCTTCCATTTCATTTTCTAAGTTTCTCTCAAAGTGGTTGAAAATTCAAAATATTGTACTTGTTAAATAAAGTTTGATAAGTGGGGTTTTTAATCCCCCGTACATTACTTCCCCTATTTGGGCAAGTGTGAAGTGTTCCTTGAGTGGTTTGTTCCTTAGCTTAGATTTGCTTTAAAATACTTAGAATAATTTCATTTTGTGCTTAGAACTTTAATTGTTAGTTTAGTTTTGACTTGAGAAGTGTCTTAGGATTCGATTCCAAGTGCCACATTGACCTTGCATGCTACTTCTCTTTCCCCACTGTGTACTGCGTATTTCCAGCTAGCTGAAAATTTCATAAACAGTGTGAAAAAGTCATTTTTTACTCCTTTTTGCAAGTAGCTTAGTTTCATTTTTGTTGTAGAACACTAATTGCTAGATTAGTTCATTTTTGCAAAGTAGTATATTAGTTGCTAAAGCATTGTTTTATTTTTATTTGTTGAGCTATCATTTGTGTTCTTTGTTTACAAACTGCTTATCTTTTAAAAAGAACCAAAGACTCTTGAACTTGCCATAACACAAGTCAAGAGCACTCTTTGTCGGAGAGCATAAGCACTGCATTTTCCTTGCATTCATCATATAGATTAGTTAAAGTCTCTTGAAGTTCTGTCATAAGACGAAGTCAAGAGCACTCTCTGTCGGAGAGTTTTACTATGTGCTCTAAGTTAAAACACTTCAAACTCACATCCCTTACTAAAAATTTATCTCGTTGCTTTCCATCACCAAGTATGCTCTGTCGACCCTAAAAAGTTGGATTCGTACTCAGAACGGTGATTGGATTTGTTAATCTTACAAGTGATAACCATAATAAAATCTTCACCCCCATAAACCAACGAACTGGCGTTGTTTCGAGAAATACTCATGTAGTGGGGAAATTCCTACTGGTGGTGCCGGAAATCACCGTTGTCATAGAGTTCTAGCTTGTTGGTTAAATCCACTAGACACCTAGCCTAAAATACTGGACGGTCCGTCAGGTCACCAAGGGGAGCCACTGAAGGTATACTTTTCTGGTTGGATGCATATCTTGCTTTTTCTATCCTTAATAATCAAGAACACCTAAAATACTTCAAAATTTACCAAGAACAATTTCAAAACGATCTCACAAACATTACATTTTGGCTTACACTTTTCAGCATCCAAACACTTTTATTTTGACTCCATAAGGCACTGGTCTTTGAAACTCACTTGTATCACCTAAATCTGGACCATATGTCCTTCTCATTTGTTTAAATTTATCTTGTAGATTCCTTTTTAAATTTCAATTCATTGTATTGTTCATCTTGTAATCGTATTTTGTAATTGCAACGTGGATTGTGTATTTTACAGTGTTCTCACTTTCAAAAAACTCCTAAAAAACACCCATCCGCATCATTTCATCACTTAAAACATTTAAAACAACAAGAGCCATAGAAAACTCTTTGTTAGGGGCAACCCCCCTTGGCTTTGTTAGGAGTTAGCCTAAACGGAGGAGCTGGGATTCAGTTGACAGTAGCTGGCCCATTGCTTGCCCCCAAGGCCACACTTCTCCCACTTGTAGTGAGGAGACAACTTTCGAAAGATTTATGCTGCTGGTGTGCATCTCGGCGGACAACAACTATCAATCAACTCCCATAACAACATGTGCCTGTTGTGACTCAGGGTACCCTTTCCCACATAATAATTATGATGGCCTCTTTGGCCCTATCCATGGCCTTGTTATCACACAATCTCTAGCTGCTTGTAATAGATATCCCAATAGGGATGGTAGAGGATGCAACTAGGAAGGTGTAACCTGCAATAGCCAGGTCCTCCGCTCGAATGAACGGAAGTCACACCAGACAAGGCTATTGTCACTTTAGACGAGGCACTTGGCCAAGACAAGGGGAGACCCTGCTCAACCAGTGACGGTTGAGACTCAACAATCAGACACCCTAAGCCCAAAAGACAATCAACACACTAAACAAGAGGGATGACTGAAGGTGAGATTTCTTCCAGCCTAGTAGTATCTTGAAATTAGAAGATAGTCTACGAGAGGTGAGATTAGATCCGATACAAGAGTATTATGATGAATAAATGAAATATCTAAAGGCTGGAAACTAAATTAGAAAATGAAAGGTGACTAGAAGAGTGGCTGAAAATTCTGCCTATGGGGGAATGAAGCATATAATGACTACTCAAGCATGGCAGAATTGAATCAAGTAATTTAAACACTTCTTCTAGTGATTATAGGATAGATTAAGTGACTGATTTAGTGCAGAAAAATTGGACCAACAAGAAGTGAAATGAACAGCCCTAGGGGAATGGGTTAAACAGTGGAAAAATGGACCTAGGGAAGTCAAAAAAGGACATTTAAACTCATTTCCAGCTATTGATACTTGCTATTCGAAGGTAAAAAGACGTTTTAGGCACAAATAGCAAATACCCAGAACCCCAAAATACACCCAATAGGCTGTAAGAGAAAAACACCCCAGAGGGGCGTTTTTGGCAAAGTGACCAGTGCCTAAAATATGGGTAAATGGAGTCGGAAACTAACCAAACTTGAGATATAAGCTTTTAAGGGGAAATAATAAGCGGGTTTGGAGAGAAAACTAAGTTCCTACGGTTGGAAATTAAGTTATTGATTTTTTTGGGGTTTTATTTATGATTGCAGCAAAGCATTTGCAAATGAAACTTAAATGGGAGAGACAAGCAAATATTTTACCCGAATAATGAAGATGAAGGCGTTCATGAACTGAAGACAAACCCCGGATTCCAAGTGCCAAGCAATTGTGCGTTTTCCCCTGTGCATTTTGATGCTGCCAGTTGACCAATGCGCCCTTGTACCTGCCAAAGAGAGGAGTAAGTCAGAAACTATGGCAAATAATCAAGGAAATCAACAAATGAAAGAAAGCAAGATACAATAGTAAATTTCACTTCCCTTGTTGAAATCCTGAAGAGAGAAGCAACTAGAAGCTGTGAACTCAAGAGCTGCGCCCTCCCCAAATAGTCACCTACAATTCATTTTTGGCCAAAGAGTGATGGAGAAAACACAAAATAACTTAGCAATGCACCAGCAATATGTTAACAATCAGCACCATGAGCATTCACCACCATATCACAAGCAAATCTGGAAGAATTGTCTCTCTATTGCTCAATCTCAAGTCTGAAAAATGCCAAGAAGTACAAATGGGGTGAGTCCATTCTCTTATAGAGATGGATCACTATCAAAATAGGTTTCCCCCCAAAATGGAGGGTGGAGATCAATCCCCAACCATCTAAATCGAATGGTGGAGATGGCTCCCTAGAGGGGGGTGCAAATTGCCCCAAGAAAAGCACACTAGAGAAGGAGAGGGGCCCATTGTGGGAGCCACCACATGATACAAGTTGTTGGGGGGTGTCTATATGGGGTTTTATCCCCCCAACCATATACAACAAGGGCCTACATGCCCACATAAGCCAAATCGAATTCCCCATGGGAGAAGAAAAACGCCCCTCTTGGCCAGCTCCTTTTCAAGCTCTATGCTCTGCCCGAAAGGCTCGTGAGAGGGATGAGGGCTGGTACCGAGGTCCAGGTGAGGGATCTCGTGCCTCTCTGTGAAGGGCGCGGGCCTAGGTTTGTCCCTATGTCTCTTGTAGATCTTAATCTGATGAGAATCATTGACAGAAGGGTGAACGGGTAGACAAGAGGGGCCTACTGTTTGAACGTATTCTTCTTCTACGTCCTCCTCAGTGAGGATCCGGCCAAAATCTAAGTCGAAAGCTATGTCATCAACGAAGTTGATGTTTTCTATTAGTTCCTCAGGATCGACATAGGTACACTTGGCCTCTGGGTGCTCATCTTGGAATTTCTCACACCAGTGAATGGCCGTAGTGTCAGGGATCTCAGGAGGCACAGGAGGTCTCTTGTCTTCAGCGATGGGTCTCTTGTTTTGGTTCCAATATGGCTTGGGGCCATATGGAGCTTTATACCTATCTGAGTCCCTACTTTTGGCTAGGTCCCTTGTTAAAAGAGTGAGGGTTTTAATCATCTCTTTCATGTCATCAGTGTTTGTTGATTCTATGTTTTCTTTTAGGGGCTCTTTGCCCTTGCGAGCCCGGGAATCAGTCCGAGATGATGAAGGAGCGTGAGCGTCGAAGAAGTTTTGCTTCCCCATAGATGTCGCATTGGCTTCAGCGTTGCGAGCATTGTCCTGGGCAATCTTGAGGGTAGTAGGCTCTTTGTCTTTGAGGTGGTACCCTAGACATCCTTCGAATGAATCCAGGTAATGTATTAGGATGGCGGGGTCCGTCGGGCGGATAGTTTCAGGTATTTGGGCTACCACTTTATCGAATCTGATATTGAATTCATGGGTGGTTTTGTTTTCTTTCTTCTTTATTTCTGCTAGTTGGCTAAGTAAATACTTGCCATCTAGTTTGACTGACCACTGATCGTTGAGTTTAGTTACGAAATCATCGTAACCAGTGATTGATCCGACGGCTAGTCGGTCAAACCACCTACGGGCATTGCCCTCAAGTGACATGAAGAGACCCCTCATGAACACATCTTCATCAGTGGCCCCGTAGGCCTCCATGTGTTGCCACACAAACTCTATGTGATCCCAATTGTGATAGCCGTGCTCCCACTAAATTTTGGAATCTTTTCAAAGTATTTATCGGACATATTGTGGGGAGCACCCTGAATCTGAGCAAAGTCAAAAGGTGAGGGTCTAGCCATACGGCCAAAAGCACGTGGACCAAGGTTTAGGTTGGCCATTTGGTTGTGGTTTTGCGGAGGGTTGGAAGGTATGGAAGGGGGTGGCACTACCGCAGAGGGTGAGGCTGTAGAACTGACTGCCTGCCAAAACGAGTTGGGTGAGTGCTCACCAAGGTTTTGTTTTACGTATGTGATAGGTGTGCTATGTAATGCGTCAGAACGCTCAAGGCTACGAAGGTTATATGGATGGGTTCGGCCTCCAGTGGAGTCGCGGGGTGGAGTCGCCAGGTGAACTGAATACCTTGTTCACCGGAGGTGAGATGTCGTGGAGGGGAAGTGGTGAGTGAATAAAATGTGTTGACTGTAAAATTAAGCGAAAATAAATCAGCCAACTGAGTTTTAAGTTTTGATGCGATGATAGAGGCAAAAAGCAAGCAAAGACTCAAACTCAAGCAAAAACATGGGTAGGCCTCTACCTCCCCGGCAACGGCACCAGATATGTTATCACACAATCTCTAGCTGCTTGTAATAGATATCCCAATAGGGATGGTAGAGGATGCAACTAGGAAGGTGTAACCTGCAATAGCTAGGTCCTCCCCTCGAATGAACGGAAGTCACACCAGACAAGGCTATTGTCACTTTAGACGAGGCACTTGGCCAAGTCAAGGGGGAGACCCTGCTCAACCAGTGAAGGTTGAGACTCAACAATCAAAAACACTAAACCCAAAAGATAATCAACACACTGGACAAGAGGGATGATTGAAGGTGAGATTTCTTCCAGCCTAGTAGTATCGGGATCTTGAAATTAGAAGATAGTCTACGAGAGGTGAGATCAGATCCGATACAAGAGTATTATAATGAATAAACGAAAGATCTAAAGGCTGGAAACTAAATCAGAAAATGAAATGTGACTAGAAGAGTGGCTGAAAATTCTGCCTATGGGGGAATGAAGCATATAATTACTACTCAAGCATGGCATAATTGAATCAAGTAATTTAAACACTTCTTCTAGTTATTATAGGATAGATTAAGTGATTGATTTAGTGCAGAAAAATTGGACCAGCAAGAAGTGAAATGAACAGCCCTAGGGGAATGGGTTAAATAGTGGAAAAATGGACCTAGGGCAGTCAAAAAAGGACGTTTAAACTCACTTCCAGCTATTGATACTTGCTATACTAAGGTAAAAAGACGTTTTAGGCACAAATAGCAAGTACCTAGAACCCCAAAATACACCCAACAGGCTGTAAGAGAAAAACGCTATAGAGGGGCGTTTTTGGCAAAGTGACCAGTGCCTAAAATATGGGTAAATGGAGTCGGAAACTAACCAAACCTGAGATATAAGCTTTTAAGGGGAAATAATAAGCGGGTTTGGAGAGAAAACTAAGTTCCTACGGTTGGAAATTAAGTTATTGATTTTTTTGGGCTTTTATTTATGATTGCAGCCAAGCATTTGCAAATGAAACTGAAATGGGAGAGACAAGCAAAGATTTTACCCAGATAATGAAGATGAAGGCGTTCATGAGTTGAAGACAAACCTTGGATTCCAAGTGCCAAGCAATTGTGCGTTTTCCCCTGTGCGTTTTGATGCTGCCAGTTGACCAATGCACCCTTGTACCTGCCA
This sequence comes from Larix kaempferi, assembly GCA_027924585.1. NCBI lineage: Eukaryota > Viridiplantae > Streptophyta > Pinopsida > Pinales > Pinaceae > Larix > Larix kaempferi. The sequence continues at coordinate 24,004,786 of BSBM01000299.1, forward strand.
AAGAGAGGAGTAAGTCAGAAACTATGGCAAGTAATCAAGGAAATCAGCAAATGGAAGACTAATAATGAAAGAAAGCAAAATACAATAGTAAATTTCACTTCCCTTGTTGAAATCCTGAAGAGAGAAGCAACTAGAAGCTGCTAATTCAAGAGTTGTGCCCTACCCAAGTGGTCAAGTCACCTACAATTCGTTTTTGGCCATAGAGTGATGGAGAAAACACAAAATAACTTAGCAATGCACCAGCAATATGTTAACAATCAGCACCATGAGCATTCACCACCATATCACAAGCAAATCTGGAAGAATTGTCTCTCTATTGCTCAATCTCAAGTCTGAAAAATGCCAAGAAGTACAAATGGGGTGAGTCCATTCTCTTATAGAGATGGCTCACTATTAAAATAAGTTTCCCCCCAAAATGGAGGGTGGAGATCAATCCCCAACCATCTAAATCGAATGGTAGAGATGGCTTCCTGGAGGGGGGTGCGAATTGCCCCAAGAGAAGCCCACTAGAGGAGGAGAGGGGCCCATTGTGGGGGCCACCACATGATACAAGGTGTTGGGGGGTGTCTATATGGGGTTTTATCCCCCCAACCATATACAACAAGGGCCCACATGCCCACATAAGCCAAATCGAATTCCCCATGGGAGAAGAAAAATGCCCCTCTTGGGCCAAATCGACCTCTAGCATGAGCTGTCACATGGAGGGCCCCACAACATGCCAATATCACATAAAACATTACCAAAAATACCTTAGAGATTACCTTTACCATTGCCATCCATTGATTTTGCCATTTGTCTATAGTTGCCTTAGTCAAATTCTTATTTTCCATGTATTTTCTGCTGGTTTATATGGCTAAAGCTGAAAATTGGGCTTTTGACCCACTTGTATTGCCCGGATTGCCGAACCGTCTACTGCAATGCGATCGTGGACCCCAAAAGTAGTAGGGATGACCACTTGAACGACCCCGATCCATCACTTTGGCATTATTTGCCCCAAATCCATAATTTTTAATTAAAACAGGTCAAAGTTGACCAATAATAATTAAAAATTTCTCAAACGGTTCAATATTTTGCAATTCCGTCAATTGCATGCTCATATGGGACCCCTATAGATAATAATTGATCGAAATTGAAATTCCGATCGCAACATTTTTTCGGGCCCATTTTGGCCTAGTCAACCCAGTTTGACGAAGTCAAATCTGGTCAACCATAGTGCTAGCTGAATACCTGTATGCGAGCATGAAGTGACAAGGCTTAATTATACAAGTTAGTACATTACTAAGCAATAAATGATAACATGGTGATCAAATTTTCATTAAATCCCAAAATAATACAAGGCCCTGGTGAAGTGGGCCCACCACCTCCAAAAGACTAAGATGCTATGCACATCTATAGAATTGACCACCTTGCTGACTCTAGGTGATGTGGACAACAAGGAAAAGGATATGGAATACCAGGATGAAGATCATGTGACCCTTTGGACAACTTGGGAAAGTGGGGTCGACTAAGGTAAGTGTGCCATGATAGGACACGGGGAAGGGCAGTGGCTCACAAATGGGTATAGTGCAAGGAAACCACCACTAGTCATCTAACAAGTATCCCACAACTCACATCCATATCCGAAGACTCCATGAGGTTCTTTTTTAGAGCCGCCAAACTGGGTGTCCGACAAACCGTAACTTGAGACTCTAGGGGGCAATCTTGAGCTTGTCCCTTGCTCCTTTCTAGATCTTTCCAGGCTGACCTAATCAGTTAGGGTTTACATTGACTCTTTCAATGACTTACATTATCAATTACATCAATGACATCTCCCGAAGGAGGAATACAATAATACAATAAACAAATACATTTAAAATATCTTTAGTAGTTACATTTCTTTAACACTAGCTCTTAACTAGGAAGGTATTCTGTGGGCAACATCAACAGCATCAACAGTTGTCCAACTAACTTGTGAATCTCTATATGTCGTAGGAATTTTTTGAATCATCATATGTCTAGGGTATCACATCATATCCTGGAACATCGTCATTGTCTACTGGAACATCATCATCAACATCATCATCGTCTTCTGCTGGAATATCACCATCAACATCATCATTGTCTACTGAAACATCATCATCAGCATCATCATCGTCTGCTGGAATTTCATCATCATCTTCTGCTGGAATATCACCATCAACATCATCATCAGTGTTTGAACACTGGAGCAACATCAATCATCAGTCGACAAGTACTGGAATAACAATCATCAGTAAGTAAATACTGGAACAACAACAACAATCATCAGTAAACAAATACTAGAACAACGACATCAATAAGTAAGTACTGGAACAACAACATCAATCATCAATAAACAAATACTGGAACAACACTATCAGTCGACAAGGACTGGAATCTCTATCAGTCGGAAAGTACTGATCTTCAGTCGTCAAGGACTGGCAACTCTATCAGTCAGCAAGTACTGATCTTCAGTCACCAAGGACTGGCATCTCTATGAGTCATCAAGTACTGATCTTCAATTACCAAGGAATGGCATCTCTATCAATCAAAAAGTACTGATCTTCAGTCACCAAGGAATGGCATCTCTATTAGTCAGCAAGTACTGATCTTCAGTCACCAAGGATTGGCATCTCTATCAGTCAGCAAGTACTGATCTTCAGTCACCAAGGAATGGCATATATATCAGTCAGCAAGTATTGATCTTCATTCACCAAGGACTGGCATCTCCATCAGTTAGCAAGTACTGATCTTCAATCACCAAGGACTGGCATCTCTATCAGTCAGCAAGCACTGATCTTCAATCACCTTAGGATTGGCTGGCATCAATCACCTAAGGAATGGAACTCTATCAGTCAACAAGTACTAATATTCATTCACTTTAGGACTGGCATCAGTCACCTAAGGACTGTAACTCTATCAGTCAGCAAGTACTGATCTTCAGTCACCTAAGGACTGGCATTAGTCACCTAAGTACTGGAACTCTATCAGTCAACACGTACTGATCTTCAGTCACCTCAGGACTGGCATCGGTCACCTAAGGACTGGAACTCTATCAGTCAGCAAGTACTGATCTCCAGTTAGTAAGGACTGGAATCACTATCACTCCCTCTTTCGAGAGAGGTCCTTTCGGACCACACCAAGCTTGTCTCGAAAGTATTCAAACTTTATGCGAGACAGAGGCTTAGTCAACACATCAACAACTTGTTCCTCTGTAGGAACATACTTGAGCTTTACAACTCCCTTCTGCACCATATCCTGGATATAGTGAAACTTGATCTCGATGTGCTTCGATCTATCGTGGAACACTGGATTCTCTGTCATCTTGATACAACTCTGATTTTCACATCAAACAATCCTGCCAACATCTTGTGAAGCCAAAATTCTTTGCTACAAGTTGAACATGTTGTAGTCTCTCCCTCTGAAGAGGAGCTTTCCTGAGCACTATCCTCTCTCTGCATCTTGTACTCCCTACATTGGGACATTCTTCACTGGAGTGACTGGTAGCCTTCTCTTCTGATGATCTTGTGTGTATCCATCTATGTCATCTTTATAGGTCATTAGATACCGAGATCTTGAACTCTCTTGCACCCATCAATGAGCTCCTTATCTTCAACCTTGTAGCAAAGGTTGATATCTCATCACTCTAGGTGATGATCCTATCCCATGGGTGCCTTCTGATCCTGTACAAAGTCTTCTTCAATATGCAGACATGTGGTTCTCTGTAGAGAGTCCTGAGTCCTGGAGGTTGCTCGATATCTTCTTCTACTTTGATTACACCATCTATCTACTGTAATATACACCACTTGAGGAAGTGTGTCTGGCCACTAGAGCAACATCTCGTCATAGTCGACTCCCTCTTTCTGAGAGAACATTTGCTTTGTGCTTTTGTAGTATGCTTGATTTCATAAATCGAAACAAGTCTCATCATTCTTCGTTTGTAGGTGATCGTACACGATATTTCCTACAAGTCAAATTCAGTTGCATGGTTAGAAACATTTCATAGTTTCCAAAACATATTAATAATGACAAATTCTTATGCATAGTTTACACAGTCATGCAACTATCTTAGCCAATGCTTCAACACAACATTAATCCATATCCTGCATTCATACTGTAACTTTCTAGATGTCTTCCATCTCTACTAGAACATTATTAAGAGCGTGCACTACTCCCAATATGTCAGCAAAGAGGTTTCATTCTAGATAAGTAGCAATGGAATGTTGTACAACACCATAGGGAACTTACCCATCACATTCATATTATTAGTATTTTGTTCATCAATGCAAACTCTCTAACATGCATAATACACATCCTAAATCTAGGAACATAAATAAGTACACAACTGGAAAATACAGAAAATGACAATTCAAATACTTATCTTTGTTTGTTTGGTAGGATCTCTCTTGATCCTAGTCTCCTTGCAAGAATATCTAACAGTGTGCTCCACTCCATCATCTGATTCTGAGGACCTGTTCCTTTTTTTCTTATGATTGGCAATGTTGCACAAGTCTTCTATGCTACTAATCATAAGGACTCATGGTCCTCTTATCACACAACTTGTAGTTGTCTCAAAAGGTTATCCTATCCAAGATGGTAGAGGTGTTGGACAACTAAAGAGGTGACCCAAGAGATGCCACGGTTCCCAATGCAATTGGGTGTCACGCTAACCGAGGCACTCTTCACTTTAGATCAAGCCTAAGCAAGACCAAGGGAGAGACTCTAGCTAGCCAATGAGGGCTAGCGAACCTACTCAAGACCTCCTAGGGAAATGTGATGATGAAAAAGGAGAAGATCAAGAGAGGATTAGATCTAGATCTAGGATAGATAAGTGGACCCAAAGAGTTAGGGCTTGGTTTAAGAGGCTTATGAATTGACAAATATTCAACCAATGAATGGACAAATATGCAAAGGTAAAACAGTGCTTGAACAACTGATTCATAGGATGGTTCCGGGAGCTTCCAAATGTCTTTCTTGTGAATTTTTTAGCTCCAACCTGCTAAGAACATAAAGAAGACCAACAAGCTAATGTTGATTAGAAATGACAATCAAAACACTCTTATAATCAAAACACTTTAAGAGTGTTTTGACAATGCTACAAATTGCAAAAAAAAACGAAATCTAGCTAAACTAGTAATGAAAAGCGAGTAAAAATGAACCAAGAACACGAACTAGAAAGTTCGTTTCTTGGGATCTTGGCTTGCTCTTTTGGGGTAGCCAATAGCAAGCTCTTAGAATAGCCAAATATACAAGACTTGTGTAATTAGATCAAGATTTAATTATTTATGCTTTGAAAGAACTATGATCTAACATAATAACTTAGATTTACTTTCAGATTTGCTTGATAAAATGTAAATCTTAAGACAAGTAACTAGTAACCAAAGATATTAGAAGAAAATTGGATCAAATGAATCAAACCCTTGGGAGTTGAGCGTTTTGAAGAAAGGGAAATGGAGTCACGCTCCCTGATGCACCGGTAGGACCAAGACTTTGTTCGAATTTACTGAATGAAGATATGATCTAACATGTTCGTAGACTTCTTCAGCTTAGGCTACCTGTAAACAACTGCAAACAACTAGCAAGGGGATAAGACTATTATGACACAACTTGTAGTTGTCCCTAAAGGTATCTCATCCGAGATGGTAGAGGAGATGGACAACTAAAGAGGTGACCCAAGAGATGCCACGGTTCCCAATGCAAGCTGGGTGTCACGATAACCGAGGCACTCTTCGCTTTAGATCAAGACAAATCAAGATCAAGGGGGAGACCCTAGTCAATCAATGAAGACTAGCTAACCCAAAGGTTCCTAGGGAAATGTGATAGTTGATTCAAGGAAACCAATGGTGAGTTAGATCTATGAAAGTTAAGTGGATCCAAGGGTTGAAGTGTGGTTGAAGAGGCTTAAGGGGTGAAAAGTGTTTCAACCAATGAATGACTAGGCCCACTTATGAAGTTTGGATAGATCTAAAGAGATCTAGTACCATGAAAATTACACAAGTGGGGCCCACTCCTTAAAATGTGGAAAATGGTTCAAGTGGGGCCCACATGATCAAGTTAAAGGTGAAAATGGTACTAAGGGGTATGCAAAGGATGGATCTATGATTTCAATATGAAAGAGGCATTACCCACATATGGGATCTAGCAAAAGACTACTAACCCAAGGAGTGTGATTTACCCAAGGGAAACTATTGCCTTAAATTGAGGGGGCAAATGGAGTCCAAATTCCACCAAATTATAGATCGGGGTAGTTAAAGCAATTAAAAAGGTGGGTTTAAGTTATCAAATCCAAATGCTTGCTAGATCTCCATAGATCTGAGATTGAAAATGCATCACCAAGTGACCCAAGTGGGGCTCAACCCTCAAAATGAGGAATGGATCCACAAGGTGAAGCACTAAGGGTAGGTTATCAAGGTTGATCTATCCAAATCAAGTGGGATCTCACCTACCCATGTCAAGGAACTAGCCAAACTAGTCTTCTTCAAGGAGTGCAAATTGCCTCAAGGAGGGCTAGGTGCCTTGGGAAGAGGGTCAAATGGAGGCCAATCACCACCAAACTATAGATCCGAATTGTTGTGGATGCTATAGAGGTGGGTCTTAAACATTATCCCCAAAAGCTTGCTAGATCCAAGTAGATCTAAGGAAAAGTGAAAAAGAGGGTTTTAATCAAATGAGGGTTTTGTGATCTAAGCGGATAGATGGTTAAGATAGAAGAATATCGTACCTCCTTGAACCTACCTGGAAAATGAAGATGGAGGTTGCTTGTGACGACGATTACTTCCCACAAAGATCAAATGCCAAACTTGATGAAACCCTTCTTGACAACGTTTTGCCTCCTTCACCAAATCGGCCTCCCTATTCTTGTCAATCAAGGACACAAAGATCAATCAATTGACAATAATGGGAGTAGATGCAAACAAAAGAGATGAATAACATGAAATTGTTGGTACAAAGACAAAACAACTCCCTGAAATCCAAGATGGTCACCAATATCTATCAGTACAGAGGAAGAAGCATTTACAATCACCACAAGTAGTCCAACTCCAAGATCCAAGATGCCCAAGAAAGTATTTTTATTCCAATAGCTAAGAGCCAAAAATATCTAGATAGTTTTTACAATGAGGGGGTCTCTTCCTAGGAGAGGAAAGACCAAAACCCTAACCACTTTTGAAATGAGTGGTTGAGATCAAAAGATAAAACATAATAATCAATGGCCAAGATGAGCCAATACAATATATCACATGGATCACTCAAAAGGAGGGTGACGTCATGCCTAAAATGTCTCTAAGGAGGGTGACGTCACACCTAAACGGTGGCTAGATAGCATGGAGCTACAACATATGACATGGACAAGTCACCTAAAGCACGTGGTGGGGCTAGGAGGCATTGATCTCCTTCACTAGCATGTCCCCATGGCACAATAATATAAAATATAAGTCTATGACATGTCCAAGTAATACAAATGATCAAATCATGTCCCCATAATTTGAGAGAGACATGCAGTAAAAGACCTCTTGTAGCCACTGTGGATGCCATGGACTGGTGCCAACTGATCTGGAAGAAGGGGGGTTCACCGTGGATGACCTCAGAGCAGACCAAGTGCCAAAACCTGCCTCAATTGCCCAAATCGAATTCCTCAGTGACCTTTTTATTCCATTTTTTAATCCTCCTGAAAACCCTAAAAGTGCCCAAAACTGCCTCTAGGGTTCCTGCGCTGTCAAATTGAAGGTGCCATCATGTCCGGAAGGGGGGTATAATGGTGAAAAAAATTGTTTGGACCAACCCCCTCCTCTATAGCGCCCTAGGAAATGACTTGCCTCCAATGCTCCTGCTGGACAGGCTGAATCAGCATGCCCAAACTGGTCAACAGGTGGATAACTGCAACTATCATGCCCATAAGTGCACGGAACTGAAAGATAAGTGTCTCAATGGATCCAGAAGACCGAAATCCAGTAGATATGACTACTCATACACCTCATGATAACCTATGGGGCCATCAGTAGGGTCCACCATACTTGGATAGTGTAAAATATGATGATCTTGAAATGATAATAAAATTGACCAACTGTATCAATCATCATCTGAAGCATATGTCCAACATATGGAATCATCAATAGGTGTATGTGGGACCATAGATCAACATCCATAAGCACAAGTGGTCCATCTCATCACGGATCCCAAGAATGACCATGGTTAAACTATGTTTGACTAGGTCAAAATACAACCAACAACTAGATTATAACAAAAGACTAAGACATGTTCCTTTAATCATATTCACAGCTTAACTTAAAGTATAAACATCATTTAGTGGCAGTTAATACATATATATTTCAATATTGTTTATAGTTTACTTGCACAAAAGCTTTAAAGACATACTCATCCAATGGAAATGGCCTAACTGCTAGCAAAGGGTGAAGGCTAAGGAAAAGGCTAAGTAAAGGGGATGACTTGACCAACTCAACTAAGTGACACTTTGGACGGGGAAAGGGGGAGCTACACTATGTGCTAGACAAAATAAACAAAGGGAATGGGAGTGCCTCCAAATGGATAAGTTGTTTAGCGAGTGCTTATTCAAATTAGGCATCATGTCTACATCAAGTTGATCTAAGTTCATTAGGATCATTCATTTAATTTCCATGGCCTTTTTTGCCTATATGACCCCTCTGGGATTTTGCATGTGCTAAAAAGCACAACAAATCGCAGCTTGCATCCGGGGCATATTTACATTTATAAGTTCAACAATATTTAGATATGGCATTTGTTTAACCATTGCTTTTAAACCTTTTTATAACCTTCATGGGGTATTTGAGCATTTCATTGCTTTAGCCTTTATTCATCGTGTGTTGAGAAACACATTCTAGAATTTTAAGTTCACAGGCTTTTATAAGAGATTTCCAATATAAGTAGTACATGTGCTTTCATTTTTAGCCAACAACAACTCATGTGACTGGAGGGAATTCCGCACTAAGCCAAACATCGGGGCAACTGACTAGAATGATCTAGACATAAAATCCAACTTATCAAAGGCAAGTTTTGTCACCAACTTAGAGCCGAGACACAAAACAAACATGGATGCAATCCAACACAGAGGTAGAAATGGGGAAGTCCTCCATATCAAAAAGTCAAGAATGTAAGTCAAGGTGAAATCCAAAATAAGGAAGGTCATGGATGGATGGCGTCAGGTGAATGTGGTGCCAAGATATTTCATTTCATTTATTAAGTAATACTGCCACATCATGAGTTATATACCAAGTCAATGCTATGAAGATGACTAAAACAACAAGATAATAATCCATGCTAACAATCATAAGTCTATAGGTCATTTGAATTTCAGCATTCAGCGAGCAGTGTATTTTCAAGTTTTTGAATAAATTGCAGAGTTTGGGATGAAAGACTCTGGCCCAATGGAAACAGAGCACGGATGCTTCTTATTTTTCAGTTGCAGGACCATTTCAGAGTTGGATGAGCAGTAAAGATTGCATATATCAGAGACAGTTTAGTAGAAGGAACAGGGTCTGCTTGTTCTTGGCAACTCGCTGGGAGCATGCCATCCCCAGACGGAGCCAGATGTTGTCACCAGAATTTACCCCATGAAAATTTTAGACTCCGACAGCGTGCAGGTAAAGAAGGATCCAGATTTTCGTTGCCAAAAAAAATCCACTAGCCTCCAAGTTCTTGCCTCCATTCATCATCAAGCTTTGTTACATTCTTCATTCACCTCCTATATGATAAGTCTTGTTTCATAAATATTGGGTCATGTATTTCATTCTAAGTTGGTTTCCAACTACCACTCACCATGACATAAATTTTCAATCTCAATTTCGTGTTGTAGTCCCATTTTGTCGTTTTGGGTAAAAGTTAAATTGGACATTGATTTCAAAGTATAGATTTCCACAAACCATATCCAAAGTTGTCACATGTGTTAAGTTCATGCATGAAAGTGCTCACGCCCAGCACCGAGGAGAGCACATGGGTCACTAACTGTAGATAACATGTCAGAATTACTTGAAGACAAGTGTGAATATAATGCTCTGTAGATAATGCTCTGTTATCTTTTCCATATGGGATATGTCCCAGGCTTGTTGGCCATTCAATATCAAGCACCAAAAGCAGAATGTTGAGAACCAACCAAATGTTTTGCGTTGAGGAGAGAATATCTATGGGTTTTCAAGTGCCAACAGCCTGAACTATAGTTCATACGCCATAGTCATCACCAAGTCATCTACATTGTGCTAATTGCCGTAGATGTTTAAAAGAAAACATCCAATTGCTGAAGACCCAATTAGTATGTAATCACAGTGAAGAGTATTGGGATTCAAGAACAAAGCATGATCATATTGTCCAAGATATTGCACTCATACCAAATACTTGGGTACCACGAGTTTACCTACAGGTTAACATAACAATGTCATCAAATATCAGATGCCTAATTCAAGCATTCATAAGAGTTGAGGAACAGGCTTGAGTTACTATTAAATGTTTGAAAAATGTCATTTTGCAGCCAACTATTGCACTTAATTAAGAGATGGAGCATTCCAGTAAGGTGGTTTTGGTCGGGTTTGGAGAAGAAGTTTAAGGAAAAGATAGAACATCAAATTTGCTTAAACATATTTATCTCCCTATATTGTTTTTGATGTTGGAGTTATAAATTCACAGAGTATCATCATTTATTTAAAATGCTGTCAAGATTTCCAAGCACAAGATCAACAGCTAAAAGGTTGTTCCAAATTTGAAGGACCGATCCAGTATTTTCAGGTAACTCATTGGCATTTAAAACATACAGATGGCAAATCTCGGTGAACTACTTCCATGTTTAAAGGTATGAAGGCAACCGATCGACAGTTGGAAGATCATATGACTTTTTTCATTCTAGATTCTAGATCTAAAGGTGGCAAAGCACCCTGTTATTTTCAAAATCGCATTTATATTCAAAGAGATCAAAGAGCATCTTTGAGGGCCTTGGAACTTTCAAAATGCAAGATTAGTTATGGAATAGAACATCTGGTAGTCAAAGACCAGCTGGCCCAGATTTGTTGCAAATGATTCCACACTTTGTTTATTATTAGATGTTCCTTCCACAAAATTTGCAAGGGTTAGTTAAGGGGATTTGCTATTTATTTAGATCATTTTTCAAATGTAGGGGGGAGGAAGTTCCAGCCGAGAGGGCTATGAGAAGATTGTAAAGGGTCGAGACTCAGTAGTCTGAAGATTTCTTTTGAAACCTATAAGTCTATTTTGAAGCTTGTATGGAGGATGCAATATCTATTATGAACCACTTTGATTATGATTAAATACAAGTACAGATCAATGTTTTTGATATAGTTTTGTTGTGATTATTACAAATGAAGGTGTTTCCATCCTTTGTTTCTCATTAGTAGCCTATTGTATTTGTATACCTTTTATCCAGAATGTTTTTCTGCCTAAGAGCATTTACATTATGTATGCCTCAACTGTTTGTTGTCATACATATAACCTTCGAAGCTGGCTCATGTATGTCTACTGTTTGTAGATTCTATACTTTTACATCATCCTTGTTTACTATCTCTTGCATGTACTTTTTGGTAGATGTTCTAGCCTGATTGCTGGTCATTTATCCACCCCTTCAATTCCCCTTCTGTCATCACACAACCATATACCCTATCATATCAATCAACATGTGCCTTTGAGCATTAAGATGTGCTAGCTATGCTCTCTCTGCAGTCGGAGTGCATCTTTTAGCATTAACATCTTTTGGCGTCGTTGCCGAGGACGGAAGTGAATATTATCTTCCCCGGGAAGAACCATAACGATCAGATCCAGCTCTTGATGGTAGACAGGGTAGGACATCAATTTGGCTGCAATTTTCTACCTGGCGACTCCACTGTTTGACGATCCAGAATGGCATCAAATGATCGAATGGCTTCCATTGTGGCTGCAAGATTTGCTCCACTCAATTTTTCAGCTATTCCAGGCTTTCCAAATGCAGTACCTATCATGGACGAGTGGGGAGATTTCCTTCCGCGATTCAGAGAAAAAAAAGATGACAATCCAGCAACGCATTTGTTGAAATTCCACGAAGTTATGTACCAGCTGGGAATTCATCATGAAGATGTTTATGTATTCCTTGGATGGAGATGCTCGAGAGTGGTACCGGTCTCTGCCAGCTGCTAGCATTTTCTCACTGAAATAATTCCACGCATGTTTCCGGAAACATTGTAAGTATATGTTCTCAGGTGAACTCCTTTTGAAAGATTGCTGTGAGCAGGAATATTTCCATAATACAATTTGTGATTCAAAAAGTCATGATGATGAATATGATCAAGGATCCCAAATGTATCATGAGGAAGTTGTGGTTTCAGAATTTGTTGAAGATAAAGAGGAAACATTTTTAATTTCTGTTGTCAAGGAAGAATCTCATGATCAGTTTGATAACAAAGGTAGTGATGAGATCAACGAAGGTAGTTTGGGATGTTCTCATAATGCTTTAAATGATTTTGATGATCATCTGAATGCTCATCCTGCTGATGATCCTTATGAAAATCATTCTTTTGTTGAACAAATTGTTGTTTCAAATCATGTTAGACATCATTTTTGCGATGGAGATCAGCCTTGTAATGAACATATCGCTATAGAAACAATCAATCCCCATATCTTTCAAGAAGTTTCTAATTGTCCAGATGATCAAATTACTCTTTCCAGTTATGTAGGCCAGCCTATTTATGATGAATATTCAAGTGACAGAAAAAAATTATGAATCTATACATATTGAATCTTTCAACAATCAACCTATGTATGCCAATTTTGAATATGATGATGAGAAGTTACTAGATCAATCCGCTATATTTTCTTCTCCATCGAAGGTCAACAAGCAGAAGAGCATCATGAAGTAGAGGTGTCTGATTTTCAAGACTTAGGAATTGATAAAGATCAGTCAGTATACGAAAAAGAGCAGACTTTCACATCATTCTCTGTTGGCTTGAATAACAACGATCCAGTTTATGACAGTTATGAATCCGAAGCCAACGAAGGAGAAAATGATAAGTTAATTTCAGTTATATCAGTCAAGAAAGAGGGAGCAGAGATTCCACAGAGACATATTATTCCTAAAAAAGAATGTGGTAATTACCTTTTGTCGATTTGCTTCTTCTTGCGATTTTTATAGACCCTGTGGCAAGTTTCATGGAATCAAAACAGAGTGATAAGTCTTGCATCCTTCACCTCTTAAATGCGGAATTTCAAATCTGTGAGTATGGTTTCTTGGATCATTTTCTTTTATGTTGTCCAGTTTTCTCAGTCATATACATCTGCAAAGGTGAAAGGCAGTTTCAGTTAGTTGATGAAATATTTAAATGGTTGTGTTGGAAATTTGGTTATACTTGAAACAAGGAATTGATCTGCTTAGTGTAGATAGTGCACATAAATAAGCCCGTCTTCGATCATTTGCTTTATTTTGCACAGTGTGATCAGATTGTTGTGTGAGTATTGTTTTCAGTTTGCAAGAGTCATTTGAATTTCAGCATTCAGCGAGCAGTGTATTTTCAAGTTTTTGAATAAATTGCAGAGTTTGGGATGAAAGACTCCGGCCCAATGGAAACAGAGCACGGATGCTTCTTATTTTTCAGTTGCAGGACCATTTCAGACTTCAGAGTTGGATGAGCAGTAAAGAGTGCATATATCAGAGACAGTTTAGTAGAAGGAACAGGGTCTGCTTGTTCTTGGCAACTCGCTGGGAGCATGCCATCCCCAGACGGAGCCAGATGTTGTCACCAGAATTTACCCCATGAAAATTTTAGACTCCGACAGCGTGCAGGTAAAGAAGGATCCAGATTTTCGTTGCCAAAAAAAATCCACTAGCCTCCAAGTTCTTGCCTCCATTCATCATCAAGCTTTATTACATTCTTCATTCACCTCCTATATGATAAGTCTTGTTTCATAAAGATCGGGTCATGTATTTCATTCTAAGTTGGTTTCCAACTACCACTCACCATGACATAAATTTTCAATATCAATTTCGTGTTGTAGTCCCATTTTGTTGTTTTGGGTAAAAGTTAAATTGGACATTGATTTCAAACTATAGATTTCCACAAACCATATCCAAAGCTCTTGCATGTGTTAAGTTCATGCATGGAAGTGCTCATGCGCTGCACCGAGGAGAGCCCATGGGTCACTCACTGTAGATAACACATCAGAATTACTTGAAGACAGGTGTGAATATAATGCTCTATAGATAATGCTTTGTTATCTTTTCCATATGGGATATGTCCCAGGCTTGTTGGCCATTCAATATCAAGCACCGAAAGCAGAATGTTGAGAACCAACCAAATGTTTTGCGTTGAGGAGAGAATATCTATGCGTTTTCAAGCGCCAACAGTCCGAACTATATTTCATACGCCACAGTCATCACCACGTCATCTACAGCGTGCTAATTGCTAGAGATGTTTAAAAGAAAACATCCAATTACTGAAGACCCAATTAGTATGTAATCACAGTGAAGGGTATTGGGATTCAAGAACAGAGCATGATCATATTGTCCAAGATATTGCACTCATACCAAATACTTGGGTACCACAAGTTTACCTACAGGTTAACATAACAATGTCATCAAATATCAGATGCCTAATTCAAGCATTCATAAGAGTTGAGGAAGAGGCTTGAGTTACTATTAAATGTTTGAAAAATGTCATTTTGCAGCCAGCTATGACACTTAATTAAGAGATGGAGCATTCCAGTAAGGTGATTTTGGTCGGGTTTGGAGAAGAAGTTTAAGGAAAAGATAGAACATCAAATCTGCTTAAACATATTTATCTCCCTATATTGTTTTTGATGCTGGAGTTATAAATTTGCAGAGTATCATCATTTAATTAAAATGCTGTCAGGATTTTTAAGCACAAGCTCAACAGATAAAAGGTTGTTCCAGATCTGAAGGATCGATCTAGTATTTTCAGGTAACTCATTGGCATTTAAAACATACAGATGGAAAATCTCGTTGAACTACTTCCATGTTTAAAGGCATGAAGGCAACCGATCGACAATTGGAAGATCATATGACCTTTTTCATTCTAGATTCCAGATCTAAAGGTGCCAGAGCACCTTGTTATTTTCAAAATCGCATTCATATTCAAAGAGATCAAAGAGCATCTTCGAAGGCCTTGGAACTTTCGAAACGCAAGATTAGTTATGGAACAGAACATCTGGCAGTCAAAGATCAGCTGGCCTAGATTTGTTGCAAATGATTCCACACTTTGTTTATTATTAGATGTTCCTTCCACAAAATTTGTAAGGGTTGGTTTAGGGGATTTGCTATTTATTTAGATCATTTTTCAAATGTAGCGGGGAGGAAGTTCCAGCCAAGAGGGCTGTGAGAAGATTGTAAAGGGTCAAGACTCAGTAGTCTGAAGATTTCTTTTGAAACCTATAAGTGCATTTTGAAGCTTGTATGGAGGATGCAATATCTATTATGAACCACTTTGATTATGATTAAATACAAGTACAGATCAATGTTTTTGATATAGTTCTGTTGTGGTTATTACAAATGATGGTGTTTCCATCCTTTGTTCCTCATTAGCAGCCTATTGTATTTGTATACCTTTTATCCAGAATGTTTTTCTACCTAAGAGCATTTACATTATGTATGTCTCAGCTGTTTGTTGTCATACATATAACCTTCGAAACTAGCTCATGTATGTCTACTGTTTGTAGATTCTATACTTTTACATCATCCTTGTTTACTATCTCTTGCATGTACTTATTCGTAGATGTTCTATCCTGATTACTGGACATTTATCCACCCTTTCAATTCCCCTTCTATCATCGCACAACCATATACCCTATCATATCAATCAACATTTTCCTTTGAGCATTAAGATGTGTTATCCATGCTCTCTCCACAGTCGGAGTGCATCTTTTAGCACTAACACTTATCATAACTGATCTCTGTAAAAATGAAGCTTTGGAAAGTGCATATATCTGCTTAGCAAGAATAGTAGCCCAGCTACTATGGTGTGATAACAAAGACCATATGTGTACATGATTGAAAGAAAGCAGTAAAGCAATGGATTTGAACAGGAACTCACACTACTATTAGCACCCTAACATCATTTACAAGAGTAAGAAAACTATAGAGTATTACTTACAGTTCTTTAAGAAGATAACTTCCCTTTAAAAGACATACAATCCCGACAATACTAACTATGAAACATAATATAGTTTACCTCAAGTATACAAGCATGAATATCCTTCACCAAAGATAATCACCAGACTAGCCTCCAAAGCCTTCTTTATTAAACTCAAAAAAATATTACAATACACAAGCAGAGGTTCCACCTTCAGATGGTAACAATGGTCCTCAGCTCCTCAATTTATAGCATGAGGCAAGCCAACTAGGGCGTAAAACCCTAAGGTCCTTGATTGTAGAGCAAGGAAAGCCCATAGCCAATGGAGAAGCACCAATTCACTTAGAAAAAATCACTTCCAAAAGGAAGATGCCGAATTGTGGAGAAAGCAGCTCACACGTGGAGAGGAAGGCGAATGGTAGATGTTTCCATGCTACGTAGGATCTTTTGGATGAAGCGTTTTGATTGGAGATATAATTGGAAGCCTATCCAAAAGATTTGTGCCACCTCATGATGCAGCCGCCCCCACTTAGATTTATCATCTATCAAATCTGTACGGTTGGCCCATGGAGAAATCGACCCACGTGAAGGAGAGCTAACAATGTGATGTTTCCTTTCCTTAGAAACTTTTCGTTGGATGGTTGGATGCTTTAGATAGGAAGTATGCCACATCGGTTATGCCACCTCATAAAAAGGTAGGTGGCCACACAAAAAATAACTCAGCCTCAATCCAACCCGTACGGCCGTGTGGAAGTTAGACCACATGAAGGTTGAGCGCATCACTTCTTTGGCATATTCACATTTTGACTTTTAATTCAACTTTAAACATATGCTTTGTTCTTTTACTATAGTCACCCATCATAAGTGATGTCATGCCATGTCAATTTGGCATGTGACATATTCATTTTTTACATATTTTAATTTTTTGCCATGGTGCAATTTGATGCATTTTTAGCATTAAAATGCTAATATGTAGCTCTTATAGGAAAAACTACTCCACGGGGCATTTTGGTTGCCCGAAACATAGGAAAACCAAGAGCCGCAGTAAAGAGGATGCTCTGAGCTTGAAAACGAGCATCCCTGTGCCAAATTCCGACTCCGACACCTCATGATAACCTGTAAGATCATCTGTATCATCCATCATACCCAGACAGGTAAAAATATGATGATCTGGAAATAATAATAATCAATAAAAATTGCATCAATCATCATCTGAAATCTGTGCCCATCATATGGAATCATCAAAAGGTATATAAACGACCATAGATCAACATCATACAATATAAGTGGTCCATCCCATCACGGATCCCAAGGTTGACCTTGGTCAAACAGATTAAAATATGACCCTAGCCAAAGAAGCCATGCTGCTGCAAGTGCAAATGGTTAAGACATGCTCTTTAAATCATTTTCATAGAAAGACTTTAAAGCATTAAGCATTATTTCATTGGCAGTTAATAGATAATAATAGGTTAATTAATAATTTACTTTCAAGAAGAATCTCATTTCATATAATTTCATGGCCAACAATCTTTAGATTTAGCATACATTTATCCATTTCCTTTTAGGCCTTTAGGACCCCTCTGGGATTTTGCATGTGCTTAAAAGCACAACTAATCACAGCTTTCATCCGGGGAGGTTTTACATTTCATTGCATTACATTTTACAACCCTTTTCATTGGGCTTTACTAAAGATATATATCAATAACTTTCAAAGGTAGTACAATTTGCTTCAAGTTTTAGCCAACACAACTCAAGCAACTATGGGGACTTCCACAATCAAGATCAAACATCGGGGCAACCTACTAGAGAGATCAAGGTATAAAATCCAGCTCACCAAAGGTAAGTTTTTTCGCCAACTCAAAGCCGAGACACAAAATAAACATGGATGCATGTCCAACATAGAGGAAAAAGAAGGGAGGTCCTCCATATCACAAGTCAAGGTGTAAGTCAGGGTAAAGGTCAAATAATGACGAAGGATAAATGGATGGACGGAGACAAATGAAAATGGTGCCTAAGCTAGCAAGTAAAAAGACAAAGATGATCATGTCCACATTCCTAGGAAGGTAAAGACCAACGAGTATAAAACAAGAGTTTCCAAATGTTAGTAATACAATCATGCATATAATCCATAACAACCAATTTCATTTTAACATATATATACTGCCAGATCATGATTACTATATGCCAAGTCAATTCTGCAAAATGACCTAAACAACAAGATAATAATACCAATGCACATCATATATATACTGAGTCATATATCCATATCTGTAATCTGGACCAACTATCCCCACTAAGAACATTGCATCTGAAACTCTGAACACTGGCCTGTATCTGTATGGAATAAAAGGTCATATCGGTCAACAAATCTGAGGTCTTAAGGCTTATCCTTGGCATAAGGTCTACTGTATGTCTGATATAAGGATGCTATGATGTGTGAGTGATCATAAATAATGCTGCTCATCATAGATGATCTCATTGAATATGTGCAAAGGAAAAGCTCAGAAAAGTGCAGATATCTGCTCTGTAACCATGGTAGCTCAGCTACTATGGATGTGATAACAATTACCTTGGTCCCAAGGAGGACATCTTCCTTCATGGGGCGCACTTGTAGTTGATCATTTGTTGTAAATCATGATTTTATGTTATATCTTTGTAAAACGTGGGCAACTAGGGAGAATTGAGCCCCTAGTGACCCCCTTATGATGTTTCCCCATGTAATACCATGTTGTTATGTTATGTTGCCTTTTCCTAAGGCATTATTGGGAAAAAAGTGCACCCCCCTCTATGACTTGGTCATTGATCCATGTAATGTAAAAATTAAAAGATCTCCACTGTTGATGATCTCCATTGTATCTTTTAATTTCAACCACTCATTTAAAAGGTGGTTAGGGTTTTGGTCTCTCTCAGATCTATTTAAGAGAGAGGACTCCCTCATTGTAAGGGGAGTTTTGGCTCTAGATTTTTGGAATAAAGAGGGGGTCCTCTTTCTTAAATAGTTCCGAGAAAAAGAAAATATTTTTTGATCAATTACTTGTGTTCTTGTGGATGAATGTGAGTTGTGGTAATTGAATACTAGCTTTCTCTTGCATTGAAAGATCTTTGTAGTATCTCTCATATATTTTGGATCCACATTTTTTATTGCAACAGGGAGGCTGATTTGAAGAGGGGTGCACTTGTAGAGGGGACTCACCTTGCTCTTCTCTCTCGGATCTTGGTTCAAACAGGGAGTATCTTTGTCTTATGACAATTTATTATCTCATTATTTGTCTCTCGTTGTTTATCATCCATCTTTTCTTGCATTACTGATTGAATCTTCCTTTTGTTGTATAGGAAAGGAGGGACGCACTTGGCTCCTCGGGCGTTTTACTTAGACGTGGGCACACCAAATCTTCACTTGATCTTGTTGGGGTTAGTCTTCACCATGTGACAAGCATCTACAAACACCAAGTAAGTGATTGCAAGTTTTTATCTTTCATTTTATTTATCTATCCATTAGTCTTAGCTTAGATCTACTTCAAAACCCTAGCTCATAAACTTATAAAAATTCTCTTGGTCACACAACTTAATTTCTTGGCAAATCCTTTCTGGGTATTTACTTTTAGCCTTAGCCCGAAGAGGGTTCTCAAGGGAGTCACCCTTGGAGGACTCCATCTTCCCAATCTGGAAGGCACTGATCTCTAACCCATTTGCCCTCCTTGGTTTTGCTCATTTTCCGGTTGATCTGTGATCTAGGTACTACTTGTGTGCATTGATATTGTTAGATCTATCCTCAAGCCATCTTATCAAGGTGTTAGAAAGCCCTAATTCATCTCCAATCCACTACCTTGTATCCTTCATTAAGTTTTACCTTCAATCCCTCCGGTAGTAGAATTGATCATTTAGTCTAACACCTAGATCCTAGATGGCTAGATCTTTCATTAAACCCCTAAGTCACTAAATTTAACACATTGGGTTGATAATTAACTCATCTTAAGCCGCTCAACTCGAATATAACCTCTATATTGGCTTTATCCCTTAGATCTAGGGTTTCATTCGCTAATCACCTTACGTACTCTATCCACATAGTTTGATCTGGTGGTTTAGCTTAGATCTTCCCTTTTAGGTTAGATCAGGGTCTCCCCCTTTGCTACCTTGGGATTTGGTGGCATAAAGCGAAGAGTGTCTCGATTAGCATGACAATCGATCCATCCGGGGATCAAGATCCTCTTAGGTCACCTCTTTGGTTGCCTGGCTCCTCTACCATCTTGAATAGGATCATCCGATAGGGGCAACTACAAGTTGTGTAATAACAGGTACTTCTTGCACTATCTTAGTGTTGAATGTGCATTTTGTATAAGGGCCCTCATGTACACTCATATAACCTTAGGAATCTACTTAGCTTAGCCACGGAACATTAGGTGATGGCTTCCGCTTGACTACATCTTCTTCACATAAATTCAGGCCTCTTTGTTTGCATTACCTAACTCCATTACCCTTGGATTGACACTAGTCTTAGCAATCCATCTGTAACATAAATCTAAAAGTATATTATAGATTTACTTAGGGAAATGCCCCCTTGTGTCAAAAGAAAGCCGACCTAATGTAGAGGAAGGGCTGTTGTGGTGACAATGGACAACCTTCCTGAATTCCTCCAAGGTTGCACTTGTGTTTTGGGGTGTTACTGCTTGAAGTGCAGGTTTGGGAGGTAACAATCTCAAACTAGCTTTGATGTATTATATTGTGTATTTGTTTTCATGATGGTGGAATTATATGTGCTATCTAAGCTAAATACCATATCCCACTTAGGATACATATTTATAACCCATTCTTTATCATTGCAACTTCAAAGAATGCCTTAAATGAAGCCATATAATTCTTCTGATCTCTAGAATGTTAGATAATCAAGTAATACTGTAATTCACAAAACGTTATTGTGAAAGTTGCAGGACTCTGATAGATAATATTAAGAGTGGTGGGTCCAGGAGGCTGTCTCGTTACCTTATTTTTGATAAATCCAAATTCCCTTCTTTGGATGCTTTTATATTGAATGCCTGCTTGGTCCCTACTTCAGCAGGAATCATAGCTTCTGTTGGAGGTGATTAACTTGACTAAACCACACTTGATTTCATCAAATTTTATTTTTCCCCGAGTTCGATACAAGTGTTGTGGTTATTATTATTTTAGGCCTTTTTTATAATTTTATTGTTAAGTGCATGATTGCAAATTTGGTTGGTACTCCAAAAATGAATATTCTAGTTAAATGCAGAGGGTTTGATCTAGTGTTTCTTTTTTAAATTAGGGATGCCAAGTTAAATATTTCATCGTATCAACATTGGCGTTTCGGTTATAAGTAGTCTAGGGCCTTTTTAAAATTTATTGTTGAATGCATGATTGCAAATTTGGTTGGTGCTCCAAAAATTATTGTTTTTGTTAAATTAGGAGAGTTTTTTGGTCAAATGTTTCATTTAAATGCGGGATTCCAAGTTGAAAATTTCATATTATCAAGGCAATCCATCTTGAAAAGAAACGCAAATCTTATTTTCTCAAAATAATTTATAGAAGAAGTTTAATTCTTTCAGTTCCCCTACCATATTTTAAAAAGCTTATGTTTTTTGATAAATACAAGTACTTTTTGGTGTTGTTGATTCCAAATATTATAGTGAGGTAGATAGAAATTGGATACCTTGTTCATTTAATAAAGCTTTTTATATTCTACAATGCAGAGAAGTATGTAGGGAAAGAGCCTGAAGGTACAGTTGTCTATTTGGCAGAAATTCAGCAAAAGATACAGGTGTTACAGAAGAATCTGTAAGTTCTCATATCTTTAGCAAAAGGTCCAGTTGTTACAGAAGAATCAGTGAGTTCTCTTTAATGTCTTAAGGATATGAATCACATTGAATTTATGTCAATTAGGGTGTGTATAAAGATGAATGGATGCTTGTTTTATCCAAATAAAAAATGTTCTACATCACCCACATCATGTATTTTATTTTTTTCAACAACATATATTACTCTAACTATTTTTTTGTTTTATTTTTAAATTTCTATTGTCATTTGACAATTTCTTGGAAAGGCTCGTCCTTTAATTTGGTTCTATCAATAATGACTGTGGATTCATTATGGTCCCCAACCATTAGGGGACACAAAGCAATGCTGGAAGCATCAAAATAGTTGCAAAAACATCTTAAATTTTGTTGCCTTGAATATACCATGTGATTAACAGTCACTTACATTAATAGATAAAAATATGTAAATATATTCAAAAGCACTAAAGCTGAACATGAAAGTTTAAAAAATCCCGATAAACCTGTAATTTACATATTTTCCTTTTTTTTGTGCATCTAAGCATTTAAAAATTTAAATATACAACTTACATAAACTATATTTGTTCAATACAAGAGAACCAAAATTAAAGTTAATTCCTATATAGAAACTAGTGACAATTTGGGAATTCTTAGGAGTTTTGATGGCAAATAGACATATATGGTGTCTTTAATGACGTTGACTATGAATGTCACATCAGCGTTGTTGACAATGGATTGTATATACACATTCAATAGAGTTGTTGACAATGGATTGTATATATACATCCATATGCACACACACAATAAAATAGAGATACATAAAATATATGTATATTTATTTTTTTATGACATGGACATCAAATGATTATCCCTTTTGCATTAATCTTTAGTGTTTTGTTTGTAAATTGAAAAATTATTTTTTTACCCCACATTTGTCATTTAGTAGCCTTGGGATTGCAAGGATTAATTGGTTGCTAAACAGGCAAAACCTCAGGACAATACCGCTAAGTGTCACATGGGTAAGGTGCTCCCTCTTTATGTTTCCCAAGTCCACCCAAGCAGACTTGGATTAACCATGAGAGGTGTCCCTAGCCAAACTTTTTCGGGTACTTGCCGGAAGATACCAGCTTTCCCACCGTACTCGCTAGCCGATTTCTAAGGAAATAGTGTGCCTAAGAGGAATAACAAAGGTCTGAAATGTGACACACTATGGGTGAGCTAAGGGATTTGAAGTTTGAGAAATAAAAATACCCCCCTAAGCGAAATGTTTGACAAGGTAACTTTATAGATAAAGAATAAAATGGTGCAAGCTACCCTTAAATAAGAACACTTTGACAATGGATTGATGTCTTGGCTAAGTAATTAGATTTGAGGATTTGTCTCAAAGAACCAAATGGGCCTAGTTTATGTAAAATTGTGTCACAATTAGGTTTAGGTGTTGCGTCTTGAAAATTACCAACATTAAATTTAGGTCTTATCTTGGTGAATATTCGGATTTCAAAGTATTTGTGGTAATAATGGTGTTGGTTAGGGGTTTTAAATGTCTCAACCCTAAGGTACAACTTCTTGGTTTTTTAAGATACATGATTGTAAATGCATGAACAAATAAGGAATGCACACTAAAGAAAACAAACACCACTAGATTACATGATACGCATAAATTTAATTTCCAGTGTCATTCCTAGGGTCGCTGGTAGATCGATTGATTCATATTTTAATGTTATTACTTGCAATGATTTTTAGATCTTATGCCTAGGATGCAAAGTATTCTATCCTAGTAAATGTAGATTTATTCTAGTGGAAAACAAGTTTAAAAAACAAATTTTAAAGGTAGTGGAGTAAAATAGTTTAAAGATAACTCTGACCCAGTGCTTTGGTGTCGGGCTATGGAGTCGATTCACCCTTCCGAGAACCTTGACACGAAGATGAGATTTACAAACTATAGAAGCCTGATAGCAATCTACAGTTGTGACTCGACTAAGGTACCCCTTTGAGACTAGCGCTCCTCCAACTTGCAACACTAATTAAACCCTGGTAATGAAAGTTGATTAAAAGTCCCAATACCTTAGTAAAACCAACAAATAGGTTAGAAAATGAATGTATAAGTGGTGAGGAACAAAACCTAGAAATGAAAGCACATGCAATGGAATCAAAAGTCAAGTTTCTTACCAAAAAATCCCAAAACCTTACACCATTTGCAATTTCCAGACTTATACATGAACAAACATGAAAAATATTACCTCAAATTGGATCAGATCTCATAAACATGACAATAGAGGAAAGTATGAGCCAAAATCCAACCACACATCACCATGAAAAAAAGAGAGAAATTCCAAAATCATAACTGTTTTATTATTCTAAAATCTGCCTCTCCACTACAAATGTGCTTCTCTCTCTCTTTTATAGACCAAGAGGAAAGAAAAATCCTTAATGACAGAGTGATGAAGGGCTAAGATCTTCATTTGAGTCTCACTTTACAATTAATGGCTTAGATTACATCAAAAATACTGGGTATTACATGTGGCCAAGTCGGCCTCCTTGTGGCGGGGTGCACTTCACTGAGATGGAAGAAGTGGGGACCAAAAATGTTGAGTTAAATCACTGTTATCACATTTATAGTAGCTAGGGCTACCATATCTTCAGATCAGATTCCAGTCCTTTTTTTACCCAGTCCTGTCATCACCTAACTTGTAGCTGCCCCTAAAGATAGATCCAAGATGGATGGCATAGGGGATGGGCAACCAAAGAGGTGCAACCAAAATAGCCTTGACTCCCAATGGATGGTTGTCATGCCAATCGAAGCAATCTTCACTTTATGTTATCTAGCCCAAGACAACAAAGGGGGAGACCCGGATCCACTCCCGATAGGAGAGATCATACCAAAACACCAGATCAAATCAAATATAGATGAAGTACGTAAGGTGTATGGTGAACCCTAGATCTATGGATGAAGTCACAAGATGAGTAATAGGTTGGATCAAGGGGTTTAAGCAGTGTAGCTTTGGTCCATTATGTATATGTGAGTGACTTATGATGTTTGAAATAAGATCCAGGATCAGGGTACTAGTCAATTTTGAGAAAATCCACTGCCTTGGGAACAGTGTCCAATGCAGGGTAGTTAAGGACCAAATTGGGGCTAACCAGTACCAAAGATGATCTTGATGGAAGGATATGACAATGTCAAGATACTCAAGCAAACAAGACAAAGATCAAACCACAAGCTAACCCAACAATCCAGGAAAGTCGAATTGGCTTGGAGAAGATCAGTGCCTTGGGAAATGGGCCATATGGAGTCGGATGTCCACCAAATTATAGATCAATGATGTTGAGGTGTCAAGATTGGTGGATCTTGAAAGTTAAGGTCATCCAATGGCTAGATCTCAGTAGATCTGAGATTGAAATGTATCACAAAGTGACCCAGGTGGGGCTCAACCCTCAAAATGAGGAATGGGGCCCACAAGGTGAAAATCACTGAAGTGACAAACTAGGGGTAGGTTATCAAATATGGAGATGAAGGATCAAGTGAGATCTCACATACCCAGGTGCTAGATCTTAGCAAACTCACCCCTCCTAGGAAGTGCGACCTCCCTTGGAGAGACTATTTTGCCTTGGGAAATGGGTCAAATGAAGGCCAATCCACACCAAACTATAGATCCGAATTGGCCTGGATGCTATAAAGGTGGGTTTTAAATTTTATACCCAAAAGCCAAGTAGATCTTGCTAGATCTGAAAAATTGTAAAACGAGGGTTTGAAATATGAGGGTTTGAAGTAACTTAGACAAATGGATAGATCATGAAATGAAAAATTACCTTGAGATCATACTTGAGTGATGGATGAATATGCCTTGTTGTTGAGGAAGACTCCCGCAGAGATCAAATGAGAAATTGTTGATTTTGCTTGCCAAAATGATGCCCTAGCCCACAAGTGTGACCTCCTCTACCTGTCAAACCAAGGAAATCGATTCAATCAGAAAGATCAAGTATGGAGGAAATACAAGCGAAATGCAAAAGTAACATGAAATAGAAGGTCAAAGACAGTAATACTCTCTGTTACCCACGAAGAAACCCAAGAAAGAAGTAGGGAGGGTCCTCCCCTACCAATACGTCCTCCTCAAATCAATTCGGCCTCCACCAGTAGATGACAAAATCGTGGTACAAAAGATAGCAAGACAAGATCTCCAAAAACCCAGTGCAAAGAAAGAATCAACAAACGAACTCCAAAAGCATTTCACCACAACACAACAGATAGATGCAATAATATTTTCTATTCCAATAGTCCAAAGCCAAAAGTCCCCTTTACAATGAGAAGCTCTCTCCTTTAAATAGGATGGAGAGAGGCCACAACCACTTTTTGAATGAGTGGCTAAGATTAAAAGATCAAAAGATCTAATCAATGGTTGAGATGAGCTCAACAATACAATACATGGATCAATAATAAAATATAACAATATGTGGACAAACTCGCCCTAGGAGAGGGGATCCCACCAAATCATAATGATAAAATATAAGATCTAGCTCATGGTGGGTCCAAGGGTAATTTTTAACACCCTTGGTCAATCCCCATGGCACAATATCCAAGAATAAATGATCTAGACACCAAATCATGCCTCTCTGGGAAAGTCGTGAGCCTTAGGAGGCTCCAGAAAATCATATAAAATGCCATAAGTGATGGATGTGGGTCCCGATGAAGCTGAAACTGCTAGAGAATGTGTGGAAGGCATCCCACTCATCATCACTAATCATCCCATGCCATAACCTTGCCTCAGTATCCCAAATCGAATTCCTCTGTAGCCATTTTTACCATTTCTGGACTGCCTCGATAAGTGTGAAATTGCCCAAACTGCCTCTTGGAGTGCCTGTGCTATCAAGGTGAGCTCACCAATGTATCTGGGAGGGGGGTAATATGGTAATAACAAGTGGTTGGGCCACCCACTCCATGCACAGCGCCCTAGGTGAACCAAATAAATCTCATCACTGCTCTGACAGGGCCTTTGACAGGCCAAAACTGCACTAGGATAGCCAACTGAGGCTAAAAATCACTGTAACTGCCCGGAACTGGAAACAGACTGTCTCATTGGACTCAGAAGGTCCAAATCCATCTAAGGTGTGTACTCATACACCATATAGTCATCTGCATGGTCCAAAATAAATGCTTATCATATCTGGCAGACCAAATAATAATAATCTGTAAAAGTGTTGAAAAGCACAAATCATCATCATAAGCCTGAAACCACTGCATAAGCCCACCATGGTGACCTGTATCAGACCATATATCATCTATTTGTAACATCTGAGGTCTGCCACCTCATGTCCTGTGGTTGACTTTTGGTCAAAACTGGGTTTGACCAAGTTAACATGACCAAAATATAACTCAAACTATCATTAAGCTGTTGCAAGGTGTCAAAGGTTAAAACATGCTTTACAATCCATTCAAATAGCAATTACAACAAGAAGTAATCATTATTGGCAATCTAAATCCAAATATAATAGGTCATTAATTATTATTATTACTCAGACTCAACTTTCAAGACCATACTCACTTCATAGTTGTGATCAATTTGCTAGTGAAGAGTGAAGGCTAAAAATAACATGGCTAGGTCAAAGGATGACTTACTGACTTAACGCTGTGACACTTTGGATATGGAAAAGGGAATACACACCATAGCATATAGTGGACAAGCAATAACACAGGGAATGGCGGTGTCTCACAGGGAATAGCATATAGTGTGACAAGCAATAACTCACCAGAATTTACCCCAAAAGTTGTTCAAAGAGTGTTTATTCACCTTGACTGATGCGCACAATCCATAATACAAATGAGGCCAACAATCTTTTTGATATAGAGTTTAAGTTCCATTGCTTTTTGGGCCTATAGTTTCCATAGCCTTTGATCTATGTGTGTTTACAAACACATTGCATAGATTTACATTTATTTAGGCTTCTTGCTACAGGTGTGTTTTTAAGGCACTTGTTTACCTGAGCACTTCTAGGTGTGTCACAGACAGCTTGTTTACCTAGGTATTTACATTTCACAATAGATATAACATTTGATATTTCATAGCCATTTTCATTTGGCTTTGCCTTTCATTCATGTGTGTTGAGAAACACATTGCATGAATGGGCTTCATACAAGATACAACATTTTATTTCCATACTTTGTATTCATGGCAGCACTAAAAGTTTCAGGTTTAGCCAACAACATCTTTAGTGACTAGGGGGACTTCACAAGGAAATCCAACTCACCATAGGTAAGTTTTTTCACCATCTCAGAGCCGAGACACAATAAACAAGGAAGCTCATCCAATACAGAGGCTACAGTGGGGAATGGTCCTCCATGCCACTAGTCAAGTAGTAAGTCAAGGTAATGAACAAACTGGGTAAGTCATGGATGGATGAAGATAGTGAATAATGAAACCGACACTAGCAAGCCAAAGTATGGCGGGAATGGTCACCTCTATTCTCCCTAGGGAGGATAAAACCAATGAGTATAGGCCAAGAACTTCTAAGTTTGAGTAGGGACAAATATGATATATATATACAATACAACTAGGTCCACATATCTATATGATCGCCAGATCATGATACTAAATGCTAAGATGTGCTAAGAAAATGGAAATAAAAGCAATATAACCACAACACCATAATATACCTGTTGAGTCATATACCTGAATGCTTATCATCAAAACCATCATTTGTCCTCTGAAACTGCTGCTGTAACTCTGGGCACTACTGACTGCTCTGTACAAATGGCTAAATAGCTACATCGGTCATCTCTTTGAGTGTCCTGAGACTCAGCCATGGCATAGGGAATAAAACTGTTGTCCATAATCTGATAGTGATCCATAATATATGCTCATCTCAGCATCTCAATGCAAGGGAATTGGCTGAATAGTGTACTGGATTTAGAAAAATAATGTATGGTATCCCGACTACTATAGATGTGATAAAAAGTCCTTTACATTGAGATGCTTGAGATCAACATCAGATGAGCATTCATTACAGGATCACTTATGATTTCAAAGCAGCCCATTAGCAGTTTGTTTAGCCTTGCGCCATGGCTGAGTCTCAGGAACTCAGATTTGATGATCGATGTAGCCATTGTTTTCCATACAGAGCAGTATGCAGTGCCCATATATGCAGCAGTAGGTTTCCAGTTGACAGAGGATGGTCCAGGCTAAGTCACATTAGAGGAAATTTCAATTTAAAATAGGCCTTCCAAAAATAATACAAATTCCATGTCATCATGTATTAGCCAATCAAAATGCTTCAAAATTCAAAAAGGGAGCACTTAAAAAAATTGGAGGGAAAAAACAAAAACTACTTTTTTGGATCGTATTTTCAACTTATCTCCTTGTAGGTTTACTCAAATTTCAAGCGGGAGGACTCGTTGGATGCATAATTAAATTATGCATCCAACGCGTACCCATGTTGCATACTTTTAACAACATCCACACCATGAAAAATCGAAAATACATTAAAAAACGTGTTTTCTCTCACTAGAAACACGTTTTTAAATGTATTTTCGATTTTTCATGGTGTGGATGTTGTTAAAAGTAAGCAACATGGGTACTCGTTGGATGAATAATTTAATTATGCATCCAACGAGTCCTCCCGCTTGAAATTTGAGTAAACCTACAAGGAGATAAGTTGAAAATACGATCAAAAAAAGTAGTTTTTTTACTCTCTCTCTACTATTATTTTATTATTTTGTATTATATTTTGAGTAAATTATTGAATTAAATTTGTATTATTTTGTACTATATATATATAATAATACAAATTTAATTCAACAATTTACTCAAAATATAATAAAAAATTAATTCAACAATTTACTTCAAATATAGTATAAAATAATAAAAATTTACTTCAACAATTTACTAGTGGAACTAGAAACGCATGACTAGGGGTTTGTTTCAATTTTCAATTCATCTGCTTAGGTAAATTTAATCTCGATAGCGATTAACTTTAGTCTTCAATGAAGGCACAACATAATCGCAGGTCTATTATTGTAGTCTATAACTCAAATGGTGCGTTGGTGATTGGGAGCAATAGCAGTGATTCATGAACACTGAGATCGAAACTCATGGAGTCATGAGCTCTAAGCACTAGCATGAGGGTTTCTTTGCTAAGCGGTGGCAGGGAGAGAGGAAAAACTTCACTAGCGGGTTGGGAGTCGAGACTAAGGTAGGTATACTGTGGCGTGTTAGGACTAAGGTTAAGGTTAAGAAACCAACTCAAATTTTTTCAATTTTTTTATTAAATTCGCCTTCAGATTCGAACCAGCTTGAGATTCGGCAAAATTCGAATCTCAAGGTTCAAATTCGTTGAATCTTGTGACTTAGGGTCCAGGTAGTTGGTATAGGTATATGACCCAGGAGGTATATGGATGTGTATTGGTTTGTATTTCTCTTTTGGTCATTTTGGTAGCTTGATTTAGCATTTAATGGTCATGATCTAGCAGTATATTTATATATTATGGACATGGTTGTTATGTATATCTATATGGTCTAGCTTGCTCAGAATTATGAAGCTCTTGGCTATGCTCATTGGTTTCAGCCTCCTTTGGAGAATGGAGGTGATCATTCACACCATTATATGGCTTGATAGTGTTGGCACCACTTCTCACTTTCCTCATCCATTCGTCACCATCCAGTTTCATTTTTACCTTCACTTATGTTATCCACTAAATTGCACTTAGTGGATTCTGAGTGAACCATCGAAGACTTGAACATGTCAAAGTGTTCATCATTAGTGTTCCGAGATCCATCAGGCCAAGTTTTGGCCCCTTAGTTTTGACATGTTAGTAGGTTAGGAAGGTCTGTATTGTAGCAAAGATTATGAAATTTTGATATAATGTGGGTGTACGCAGGGCAGTCTAAGAGAGGGTCACATTTTCATCTTCAACGTTCATAGCCTCACACAAATGGTAGAACCATAGGTCCTTTCCACCCACGATGTTTTAGGAACTATCCAACTCCTTGTCCAACGCTATGTTACCTCACAAATTAGCACCCTTCATATTATGCCACTAGGGATGGTGCTAAGATCAACAACTTTTCAGGAGATGCACCCATTGTCACTTGAGTGCACTCTTCTCTCTTTAGGCCTTCTCCTCAAGCCATGGGAGGCTTTCCAAACATGAGTAGAAATAAAGTTGTAAGATATGCAACGAGAACAAATCTATCTCTACAAGACCTTCCCACTAAGTTAGTAGATTAGTGCCTTAATGGAGTAAACAAGATATTCAATAAATAGTTAATGAATAGGAAGGTTTAGGAGCAAATTAACTTAATACTGGTTGGATAATAAGGTGAATTGATTTTCTGCAATAACAATCGGAAACATAAACTACAAGAATATTCAAAATTGGATAGACATTGAATCACTCAATTGGATAGACATTGATCTTGGTCCACCATCCTTTTCATTGTAAAGAACATCTTAAGTATCATTTTTTAGGGTTTCTCGTTATGTCAAAAAAGAAAACCAGCCCAAAGTGAAAGGAAGAGTTGTTGTGGTGACTATGGGCAATGTTCTAAATTACTTCTAGGTTATCACTTTGTCCAAGGACTTGAATATCTTAAAGCAAAGTTTGGGAGGTAATAAGCATCTCCATCCATGACATACTTTTTTTCTTTGAGTGGTTTCTATGTGATTTGGATATTATCTTAGATTGTCTTTAGTAATGAAAAATGCTACTAGTACATAGTTGAACATTTCCTTTTTTTTTTGTAATGATAAGTTTACTTAAATTTTAAGCACATGAAGTTTGATTACCTTTACAGCTTGTAACCCTAGAGTTGCAAGTTGGACTTTTAGGTATGCAACATCAAAGTTGTGAGACATTGAAATTTTTTTTTTTAGGAATAGTTGAGTACTCATAATCCCAAATCAAGAAAGCATGAAACCAATGTAGAGATTAATGTTGTCAGACTTGGACTCAACAAAGACTTGGATGGCTTGGGACTTGTTATCAGACCATAGTAGCAGGGCTACTATTCTTGCTTAACAGATATCTACACATTTCAGAGCTTGGTTATGATGAGTTTATATTTTGAGATCACTCATGATCAGAGCAGTGTATTTTATCATACTTATGTTAGACCTTGTGTCAAGGCGGAGCCTTGAGAGTTCAGATTTGATGACCGATGTGACCCTCTATTCCATACAGTTTCAGTCCAGTGCCTAGAGATGTTATTGCGACAGTGTTTTAGATGGTTTATGATGATTATTATGATGATATGATATGACCTATGGATTTCTGATCATTGATTATGGATTATTATCTTGTTGCTTTAGTCATGTTCACAGCATTAACTTGGTATATGATTCATGATGTGGCAAACTTTGTAAAATAAAAAATGAATTATCTTAATAATGTTATAAATTATAAAATGGACATATTACTTGCACATTTAGGTTTCTTGACAAGACTCACTGGTTCACTACCTTGCATAGATATGGTCTTTCTTGACATCATTTGTCTACTAGCTTAGGCACCACTTTCACTTGACTCCATCCATCCATGACCTTCCTTGTTTGGCTTTTATCCTTGACTTGTCTTGCTTGACTTTCTAATATTGAGGACTTCCCTTTTTACTACCTTTGTGTTGGATCGCATCCATGTTTGTTTAGTGTCTCAGCTCTGAGTTGGTGACAAAACTTGCCTTTGGCAAGTTGGATTGTAGTCCTAAATCATTTTGGTCAATTGTCCCAATGTTTGGAACTGGCACGAAGTCCCCCTAGTCACCTGAGATGTTGTTGGCTAAAACTGAAAGCTCATGTACTACTTATGGAAACTTGTGTAAATTCGCCCATGGAAATTGCAAACTCTAGAATGTGTTTCTTAACACACTTGAGTAAAGGGAAAGAGCGATGAATTGCTAAAAATACTCCTCGAAGAGTATAAGAAAGGTCCAAAAAGAAATGGTTCTTAAACTCTATATCTAAATGATTGTTGACTTTATATATATATAAACATGCCCTAGACGCAAGTTGCAATTAGTTGTGCTTCTTAGCACACCTGAGATTTGAAGGGTTATGTCGGCCAAAACGGCCAAGAAATGAAATTGAATGATCCTAATGAACTAGGATTAGCTTGATGTAGACATAATGCCTAAGTTGAATAAGCACTCTCTAAACAACTTATCCATTTGTGAGGCACAACCCTTCTCCGTGTTATTTGTCCAGCATAGAGTGTACCTTCCCCTTTCTACCAGTCCAAAGTGTCTTTTAGTTGAGTTTAGGCAAGTCATCCCTTTACCCAGCCTTGTTCCCAGCCTTCATCCTTAGCTAGCAGTTAGACCATGTCCAATGGGTGAGTTTGTCATTTAAGCTATTGTGCAAGTAAATATAAATAACAATGGAATGTACAAACATGATTAATGCCACTAATCGATGTCTATACTTTAAGTTAAGCTATGAGTATAATTAGAGGAACATGTCTTAGTCTATTGATATGATTTATCCTTGGTTGTATATTGACCTAGTCAAACCTAGTTTGACTATGGTCATTCTTGGGATCCATGATGATGTGGGCCATATATACTTATTAATGATGATTGATGGTCCCACATGCTCTTATTGATGATTCCATATGATGGACATATGATTCAGATGGTGATTGATGCAGTTCAGCAGGTTTTATTATTATTCCAGATCATCAGATTATGCACTATCCATATATGGTAGACCCTACAGTTAGCCCATCAGGGCAACCCATGGTGTATGAGTACACATTCTTAGTATATTTGGGTCTTCTAGATCCAATGAGACACTTATCATTCAGTTCCAGGCACTTATGATAGTAATAGATGCAGTTTTCCACTTGTTGACCAGATTTGGGGTTGATTTCCCAGCCTGACCAGTAGGGGCCATGAGAGGCCAGTTCACCTAGGGCGCTGTATGAGGAGGGGGTGGTCTAGCCACTGGATATTACCATTTTACCCCCCTTCTAGAGAGCCTGGTGGGCTCCGTTTGATAGCGCAGGTGCCCTAGGTGGTAGTTTCAGCAACTTCACATTTACCAAGGCAAGTTAAAAATGGAATAAAAGGGTCACTGAGGAATTCGATTTGGGCAATTGAGGCAAGGTTTTGGCACTTGGTATTCCAGGGTGAATCCCCCATCTTCCAGCCAGTTTTCATCAGTCAGTGGGGTCCACAGAAGCCAAAGGAGGCCTTTTACTGCATGTCTCTCACAGATTTTGACAGATTTTGATCATTTGTATTATTTGGACATATTATGTTATATTATTGTGCCATGGGGATGAGCTAGCAAGTATTGATGCCTCCTATCCCCACCATGAGCTTTATGTGTCATGTCCATGTCATATGAGGTGGGCCCATGTACTTTTGCCCCCTCTAGAGGATGACATCACCCTTATTTAGCCTCTCCTAGCTATGACGTCACCTCTATTTTGAGTGATTCATGTGATGTTATGTTATGGTTCATCTTAGCCATTGATTATGTATTGAGATCTTTTAGTCTCAACCACTCATTTCATAAACTGGTTTTGGGATCTAGGGTTTTGGTCTTTATTATCCTATATAAGGAGGAGACCCCCTATTGTATAGCTCACCTTTGGAGCTCTTGAATATTGGAATAGAATACTTCTTTGTGGAGCATATTTCTCTTGTCTTGGATTCTCTTGCACTTTGAATATACCGTATCTCTTCTATGTATCATTGTGGATCTTGGAGCTATGCGTTGTTTTCTTGCAGGGGAGGCCAAATTGGTGGAGAGGAGGACAATTTGAAGTTGGAGGGGTCCACATATTCTCTCTTGGGTTGATCTTGGTGACAAGGAGTATCATTATTGTATCTTTGTGACATAGTTGATGCTTTCTATTACATTTTTCCATCATTTTCATAATTTTCTTACTTGGCTTGTTTCACTTGATCTTGTCTTGTAGGAGGAGGACGATTTGGCATCTTTGGAGGAGGACGTTTTGGCTTGGAGCAACAAAATTTCACTCTTGAATATACACATAGGGGAATGCTATCAATTTGCAAGGTGGCCATAGGCAATTGAGGTAAGTTCTACAAGGTATGTACCTAGATCCATCCATTCTTCTTCATTGGTCATCAAACCCTTAAAATTCAAAACCCTCATTTTTTTTGTTTTTCTTAGATCTACTTGGATCTAGCTTGCCTTTGGGTATAATAAAAAGAACCCACCTCGATAGCATCCACGGCAATTCGGATCTATAGTTTGTGGAAATTGGGCTTCGTTTGACACATTTTTTAAGGCACTTAGCCTCCCTTGGGTGAAGTCGCCCTCCTTGGGTGGGTGAGTTAAGCTAGTTCCAACACATGGGTAGGTGAGATTCCACTTGATTCATACTCCTCTCACTTGATAACCTACATCTAGTGCTTCACTTCATTGATTTTCACCTTGTGGGCCTCATTCCTCATTTTGAGGGTTGAGCCCCATTTGGGTCAATTTTGTGATGCATTTTCAATCTTAGATCTATGGAGATCTAGCCATCATTGGGGCATGCCTTCCTAAACCCACTTTGATAATTGCCTAAACTACCCCGATCTATAATTTGGCATCATTTGGACTCCATTTACCCCTTCATCTAAAGGCACTAGTCTCCTTGGGTAAAATCGCACTCCTTGGGGATTGTGTCTTTTGCTAGATCCCATATGTGGGTGTGTCTAATCTACCTTGGATCCATAGATCCACATCACTCAACACCCCTTAGTGCCATCTCATCCTTAATTTGACCTTGTGGGACCCATTTGAACCATTTCCCTATTTTAAGGAAGTGGGTCCCACTTGTGTATTTCATGGTGTTAGATCTAATTCATTTGAGCTTCAATAAGTGGTCTTAGTCATTCATTGGTTGAAACATTTGTCACCCTATAAGCCTCTTCAACCACACTATCATTTTTGGGTCCACTTAATCCACCTAACTATGCATTGGTTTTCGTAACTCAACTATCACATCTCCCTAGGAACCTTTGCTTTGGTCAATCTCCCTTGATTGGCTATAGGGTCTCCCCCTTGGTTGTGATTCTTCATGATCTAAAGTGAAGAGTGCCTCGGTTGTCGTGACTCTCAGCTTGCATTGGGAACCGTGGCATCTCTTGGGTCACCTCTTTAGTTGTCTGTCTCCTCTACCATCCTGGATGGGATACCTTTAGGGACAACTATAAGTTGTGTGATAACAGGACTCAACAAGACTCGGTGACTTGGGAAAGACTTGGCAAAGACTCGACAAGTACAAAAAAACTCAAAATATAGTCTATGAAAGTACAAAAAAAACTCAAAATATAGTCTAGGAAAGTATGGACCAGTCTGGCAAGTTTGGCCGAGTCTTGGCTAAGTCTTGTTGAGTCTTGGCCAATTCTTGGAAAGTCTTAATGATTGGTGAGTTTCATGCGGAATATAAACTGAGTACTTGGCCCAGCTAAGACTTGAGAGTCTTGCGCAAGTCAAACCACATTGGTAGAGACAATGAACACATTCACCACAAATCAAGAGACCAACAATTCATCATTGCAATGGAAAAGAACACAAAATTCAAGGTTGTAAAAATAAGTGTTATGCATGGTTAATAAAGTCATGATACATTCTTACAAATTATCAATAAGTTGCCACATAATTATGACATAGGAAATAAAAAGATCAAGCAATTTCTATGCCTAACCAAGTTTAGTTATTGGACATTGGATATTATCTAGTCTGTTGTAATACAATATATTTATAATATTATGATTTATTCTTATAGAAGAAGAAGAAGAAAATATTTTAATGTCCGTGAGGCTAAAAATAGCCTATGGGACAGACCACTTCACATGTCGTTTTCTGCAACTCAATCCTTTGCCTATTCAACCTGATGATTAGCCCCCCCAATTTTTCTATGGTCCCCTTGTTGAATAAATTATCCCAAGATTTATCTGCCAAGGCACTTGCATACCTGTCCCTACTGTCCTTAAAGGCTTCACAATCTAAAATGAAATGTTTTCTATCTCCACTTTACCAGAGGTGCAGAAAATACACACTCTTTCTTCCCAAGCTTCTTTTGGCCTTTTCCAGCGCTCAGTCTCACAATGGAGTTGATGGGAATTAGCTCTGTTATCACATATATAGTAGTCGGGCTACCATACATTATTTTTCTGATTCCAGTACACTATTCAGCCAGTTCCCTTACATTGAGATGCTGAGATGAGCATCTATATTGGATCACTATCAGATTTTGGACAACAGTTGTATTCCCCCACTGCCATGACTGAGTCTCAGGACACTCAGAGAGATGACCGATGTAGCCATTATACCATTTGTACAGAGCAGTCAGTAGTGCCCAGAGTTACAGTAGCAGTTTCAGAGGACAGATGATGGTTCAGAGGATGAGCATTCAGGTATATGACTCAGCAGGTATATCATAGTGTTGTGGTTATATTGCTTTTATATTTATTCTTATAGCATGTCTTAGCACCTAGTGTCATGATCTGGCGATCATATAGATATGTGGACCTAGTTGATCTTATTATATATATTATATTGTCCCTACTCAGACTTAGAAGTTCACTATTCATACTCATTGGTTTTACCCTCCTTAGGGAGAATAGAGGTGATCATTCCACCATACCTTGGCTTGCTAGTGTTGGCTCCATTATTCATTGTCTTCATCCATCCATTGCCTACCTTTTAGTTTATCACCCTGACTTACTACTTGACTAGTGACATGGAGGACCTTTTCCCCACTATAGCCTCTGTATTGGATGAGCTTCCCTTTTTATTGTGTCTCGGCTCTGAGTTGGTGACAAAACTTACCTATGGTGAGTTGGAGTTCCTTGTGAATTCCCCCTAGTCACTAAAGTTGTGTTGGCTAAACCTGAAACTTTTAGTGCTACCATGAATACAAAATCTGGAAAAAATGAAATGCTATATCTTGTATGAAAAGTCCGTTCATGCAATGTGTTTCTAAACACGCATGAATGAAAGGCATGCCAAATGAAAATGGCCATGAAAATAAAATGTTATATCTTTTGGAAATGTAAATACCTAGGTAAACAAGTTGTCTGTGACACACCTAGAAGTGCTCAGGTAAACAAGTGCCTTAAAAACACACCTACAGTAGAAAGCCTCAAATAAATGTAAATCTATGCAATGTGTTTATAAACACACATAGATCAAGGCTATGGAAACTTCAGGCCCAAAAGCAATGGAATTGAAATGTTATATCTAAATTATTGCTGGCCTCATTTGTATTATGGATTGTGTGCATTTGTTAAAGGTGAATCAACCCTCTTTGAACAACTCATCCATTTGTGAGACACCGCCATTCCCTGTGTTGTTGCTCATTCAGTATATACTATGGTGTGTATTCCCTTTCCCTTTGCCAAAGTGTCACAAAGTTAAGTCAGTCAAGTCATCCCTTAGCCTAGCCTGTTATTTTAACCTTCACCCTTCACTAGCAAATTGATCACAGCTATGAAGTGAGTATGGTCTTGAAAGTCTAGTCTGAGTAATAATAATAATTAATGACATTATATATTTGGATTTAGATCACCAATAATGATTAATTTGTGTTATAATTGCTATTTGAATAAGTTGTAGAGCATGCATTAACCTTTGACACTTTGTAGCAGCTTCTGATGATAGTCTGCGTTATATTTGGTCATGTTGACTTGGTCAAACCTAGTTTGACCAAGGTCAACCACAGGACATGAGATGGTTGGACCTTGTGATGATATGGATAGATGATATATGGTCTATGTACATGTACATGATGATTATGTGCATCGGATACAGGTTTATGATGATGATTCATGGTTTACAGCATTATTTGATCATTTACAAATTATTATTATTTCACCTGTTCCGGTATATTGGATATATTATATGATCATGCAGAGACTCATATGGTGTATGAGTACTCATCTTGGATGGATTTGGACCTTTTGAGTCCAATGAGACAGTCTGTTTTCAGTTCTGGGCACTTACAGTGATGATTGAGCCT
The DNA here is from genome assembly GCA_027924585.1 of Larix kaempferi. Classification (NCBI taxonomy): domain Eukaryota; kingdom Viridiplantae; phylum Streptophyta; class Pinopsida; order Pinales; family Pinaceae; genus Larix; species Larix kaempferi. The sequence continues at coordinate 24,043,626 of BSBM01000299.1, forward strand.
CAGTAGGCTAACCCAGTGCAGTTTTGGTTTGTCAGAGACCCTGTCAGAGTAGAGAGGATTTTTATTTGGTTGACCTAGGGCACTGTGCTTAGAGGGGGTGGTCCAACCACTTGTTTTTACCATATTATCCCCCTCTCGGACACACTGGTTCCCTCACCTTGATAGCGCAGGCACTCCGGGAGGCAGTTTGGGGCAGTTTCACGCTTCCTGAGGCATTTCAGGATTGGTAGAAATGGCTATTGAGGAATTCGATTTGGGCTACTAAGGCAATGTTTTGGCATGGGATGATCAGTGATGATGGATTGATGTCTTCCACACCTCCAGCAGTTTCAGCTTCATCGAGACCCGCATCCATCACTTATGGCACTTTCTGATGATTTATGAGGCCTTTTGAGGCCAACGATTTGTCCATAGAGGCACGATTTGGTATATTGATGACTATTTTATTATTATTGTGCTATGGGGATTGACCAAGGGTGGCTAAAATTATCCCTTGGACCCACCATAAGCTTCTTATTATATTTTGTCATCATGATATGGTGGGATTCCCCTTTCCTAGGGCGATTTTGTCCACTTATGTTATATTTTATTAGTGATCCATGTATTTTATTGTTGAGCTCATCTCAACCATTGATTAGACATTTGAATCTTTTAATCTTAGCCACTCATTCAAAAAGTGGTTAGGATTTTGATGCCTCTCCTTCCTATTTAAAGGAGAGAGCTTCTCATTGTAAGGGGACTGGTGGCTCTGGATTATTGGAATAGAAAATTATTATTGCGTCTATCTCCAGTGTTGTGGTGAATGTTTTTGGTGTTCGTTCGTTGGTTCTTCCTTTGCACTGAGTTATTGGAGATCTTGTTTTGCCATATCTTTTGTACCACGTTTTTGCATATACAGGTGGAGGCCGATTTGCTTTGAGGAGGAAGTATTGGTAGGGGAAGACTCTCCCTACTTCTTCTTTGGATCTCTTCGTTGGTAACAGGGAGTATTACTGTTCCAAGACCTTCTATTTCATGTTATTATTGCATTTCGCTTGTATTTCCTCCATATTTGGTCTTACTGATTGAATTGCTATTCCTTGGTTTGACAGGTAGAAGAGGTCGCACTTGTGGGCTAGGGCATCAATTTGGCAAGCAAAATCAACCATGTCTCATTTGATCTCTACGGGAATCTTCCTCAACATCAAGGAATCTCTCTTCATCACTCAGGTATGATCTCAAGGTAATTTCTATCTCCATGATCTATCCACTTGTCTTAAATATTTCAAACTCTAATTAATCAAAAACCCCATTGTTACATTTTCTTAGATCTACTGAGATCTAGTGGGTTGTTGGGTATAATATTGAAAACCCACCTCTATAGTATCCACAGCATCCCGGATCTATAGTTTGGTGAGGATTGGCCTTCATTTGATCCCCTTCCCAAGCCAACTTGGCTTCCCCAAGTGAGGATGCACTTCTTGGAGAGTTGAGTTGACCTAGATCTAGTTGATGGGTAGTTGAGATTTTAATTGATTCATGATCTACACATCCTAAAACCTACCCCTAGATTCTTACTTTGGCAATTTCTACCTTGTGGGCCCTATTCCACATTTCAAGGGATTTAATCCCCATTTTGGACCACTTGGTATCTTTAAACTCAGATCTAGTAAGATCTAACCATTGGATTGCCTTAAAACTTTAGATCCACACTGTCACTTGATTAACCTACTTGGATCTAAAATTTGGATGTCATCGGACTTGTCTTGATCCATTTATCCCACATTTTACCCTCCTTGGGAAAAGTCACACTTCCTTGGGAGATTGAGTTGGTCCACTTCTAGGACATGGGTACATGAGATTTTGGTGGATTTGGAACGAGCATAATTTAAAACCTAGGCCTAGTGGGTCACTTTGTGAAATCTTACCTTGGGGATAACATTCCTTGTTTTAAGGGATTGTGGTCCACTTAGGTAAAACCATGAATTTCTAGATCTAGACTCATTCATCCATTAATAGCCCACTTGTCTTATGTCACAGGGGTCACAAACCATAAGTTAATCTTTTGACTCCATTAATCCCAATTCCCAAGGAACTGATCTCTCTCCAAGTCAATTCGACTTTCCTAGATCGTTGGATTAACTTGTGGTTTGATCCTTGTGTGGTGGACTAAACCCCTTGATGTCATCATGTCTCAAGATCAAGCTTGTCACTTGTACTAGTTAGCACCAATTCAACCCCTAAACTACCTTGCATGGGACACGGTTCCCAAGGCAATGGATTTTCTCACAATTGACTAGTACTTTAATCTTGGATCTCATTTCAAATATTATAAGTCACTCTCACATCAACAATGAACCAAAGCTATACTCATTGAACCTCTCACTTATCTTGTGACTTCATCCTTAGGTCTAGGATAAACCATACACCTTATTTCACTTAGTTTTAACTTGTTTTGGTGTCTTGGTTTGATCTCTCCTGTCGGGAGTTGATTGGGTCTCCCCCTTTGTTGTCTGGGCTAGATAACATAAAGTGAAGGTTGCCTCGACTGACGTGACAACCATCTATTGGAGGTCGAGGTGATCGTGGTTGCACCTTTTGAGTTTCCCTTCCCTATTGCCATCCATTAATGGATACATCCACAGGGATAACTACAGTTTAGGTGATAACAAGCTCTTAATTGAGCAATAAGTATTTTGGCTTTCCAAGGTATATTGGCCCCTATGTACACCTTTTGATGCTGACTGTAGGTAGGGTTAAACTCTTCAATATAGTAGTTTTTGTTTCTCCCTCACTCTTTATCCCAAGTTTGCTTGTGGAACTTATTGATAACAAAAGCCTTTATCTCTTTACTATTCGTGGGGCACATGTTTAAGCACATATCCCATTTACTAAGCCATTTAATATTTTGCCGCATCCAAGTCTTCTTTCTTTTGCACAATATGTCTTTGAAGACGACCTTGGGCCATCTACCTTCTTCCATTTGCTCAACTCTTTTTAGATATCTTCTAGCCGCACCATAGCAATTGCTTCAATAGAAGCAACCCCCATTTCACTCAACATGATCTCGTATGGCACTGAACTCTTAATTTTGAACTTGCTTGTGATCATGTTTTTTTTAATCTTCTCTATTTGCCTCCACTGTAAGTCAGAGGTACTGCTGGCCGACTTCACAACCATAGAGAACATTCGGGATCACTAAAAGCCCAAAAAGGGTTTGCATAGTTTTCCAATCCCATAGCTCTGCCTCTCTGCATTTATTTTGGAGAGCATAAAACGCTCTCCAACCTCCCATAGTTCTTTTTTTTTTCTGCAACTTTCCCAACTCAAATTTTTATTGAAGTCGATTCTGAGGTACTTGTAATCTGCCACTTCTTCAAGAGTGTTGTTTTCGAAATAGAACTTATGTTGTTTATGTTTTCTTTTGCTAGAGAAAACTACCACTTTTGTCTTGCTAGTATTTACTTGCATCCCCACTGTTCTACAAAAGTGCTCAAGGGAAACCAAGTGCTCTTGCAATCAGAATAAGGTCATCTGCATACAAAAGAAGCCTTATCACAAACTCATCCACGAGGGCGCCATCCCCATCCTCTAAGTTTAACCACTCTTCAAGTTTGTCAATATATAAGCCAAAAATGGTAGGAGATAATGGGCACCCTTGCTTGACCCCAATATCACTTTTGAAGCTTTCAGAAATACAATCTGATGTTTTGATTTTGACATTGACCTCCTCATATAGCCTATGGACAGCTGCTCTAAGATGTATAGGAACCCCAAGTTCCTCCATTCTGTGCCAAAGCTTATCTCTAGGAACTGTGTCAAAAGCTTTTTTGAAATCGACAAAGCAACAAAAGGCTTCCTCTTTATTCTCCCACACTTTTTCAATGATGTGCCTTAAAGTTATACCGTGATCCACCGTGGAATGTTTAGGTCTAAAACCTGCTTGCCCTCTAGCACGCTTGCCCCTTTCTTCCGCCCACTTGCTAATTCTATTTTCTAGCATACTTCCAAATAGCTTTGCAAACAAGGGGTTTATCATTATGGTCCTATAGTTGGAGGGATCGTTGACATCTCCGCTCTTGAAAAGAGGTATTGCGAGGCTAGTTGTCCAATTTGTAGGGAATCCTTGCTAAATGATGTTGTTGAAAATTCCTGTAATGTGAGGTGCAAGAGTTTTTGAACTTCACTTTAAATATTCTGCTTAAAGTTCTACTAAATCTTTGGCTTTTCCAGCACCCAACTTCTTAATTCCCACCTCAATCTCTTACACGGTGAAAAGCTTAATAATGGTGGTGGTGTTGACTAGGGGAGTCAACCTTATGACGTAAACAAATACACTTTTACAATAAGTGGCAAAACGTTCTTAAACTACAAAGCTTCTAATAAATAAGTTTTTTAGGCAAATTAATATCACATAATGAAAATGTATATCATGTATAAAGCTTCTAATAAATAAGCGTAATTTTTGGTGCAAATTAATATAACATAATGATAACATATATCATGTGTAAATTTATGAATAATAATATATGTTTGTTGACTATTTTATTTTAATTTGTTGATTAAGTGAGCTTGTTGAATGTCTATGTCACGTGGTTATTTTTAATTTTTAATTGGAGGAAGAGAAGCCAGGTAATTTTACAACTCAGAACGAAAGTTAATTTGTTATTAGTTGTCGTGATATTGATAAAAAAATATTCTCCTTAAAGGATAAAAAATTAATTAATTAATTAAAAATACTATAATGTGAAAAAATGAGTCACCTAAAATATAATATTAAATAGCATATATCCATGTTAACTATCTATATAAATTTTGGAATTATGATATATAAAGAGGTTTAATAAATCTGGAGTTAAGAGTTAAGATAGATCTAGATGTTAATAAAAATCTAGTCATTTAATATTAATGATATTTGTCAATCAAATATTTGCATAATATAAGATATTTCTATCGTAAGCTCATAGTATGGAATATGGAATATCTCCTATGTTGATGATGATGAAACATCAATATCTGCATAATATAAGATATTTCTATCGTAAGCTCATAGTATGGAATATGGAATATCTCCTATGTTGATGATGATGAAACATCAATATCTGATTACAGAGAGCAGCGCAGATTGCACGAACAGCTTGTCAGGGGTAATATACTCAAAGAAGATGAATTTTGGGCCAAAAGGAAGGTTTGTGACAAAATTAATGCGATTCTTATAAATTCTGCATGCCTAAGAGAACGTTCCATAAGCAATTACGGTGTACCTTTATTAATTTACATCTTTTATCTAAGCTAAGCTTAACAATCAATTCTCAAGATTTTATTTTTTAACAATTAAAAAACTATACTTTTTATTAACAAGTATATGTAGTACATCAATTCACAAGATTACTGCAACTTTGTTCCATTTAATTCTTGATGCTTTGGCCATTAATATTACTGTAATATTCCATGTAATGAAAACATTTGTATTAATGCAGAAATTGCTTCAGGCAGTTGCTTGCGAACCTACAAACCAACAGACTGGCTTAAAAAGTGCCATGACTTCGTATATCCAACTAATGTCTGGTGAACATGTACAATCTGCGCTTTTATATCTATCTATCTAATCTTTGTCTACAAAAACCTGTTATTGGGATGCAGGCTGACTTTTTAATGGCCTCAAATATTGCATTTATGTCTAGTATTTTGTATTAAAATCCCGTTGCAGCATATGAAACGGTATCGGGAAGAAAGCAAGCGAAAAATATAGTCTTAGAATAACTAGATTTTAATATATTCACTGCACCATATGAAAAGGTATTGGAAGAAAGCAAACGGGAAATATGATCTTAGAATAACTAGATTTTATTATATTCGCTGCCGTTGTTATTTTGTGGATATTATGTTTGTGTGTTGGCACATGACATGATATTCATGAAATATTCTTTACTGGGCATGTAGCTTATTTGTCAGCTTGTGTTTCTTTTTTCTCTGGTTATTGATAATGGGCAATCAGACAAAGACAGTACAGATGAATTCGGAGATCATTCAGCAGGTAATACATCGAACGCCGCTCTGTAAATCTTGCTATTAAATATCTCTGGCATAGAAGTTTATATTACGAGTAGCGCAAATGATCATTGCAGCGCACAGAAGTATCAAATATCACATGATCATTGTAGCGCACAGAAGTATTGAAATCCTTTCCATGGCACAATCCTGAATTGATTGGCTGGCCGTGGGGATTGTATGTCTTGAGGGTTTTATACCTTTCGTTGCTACGTTGATCAGGGATTTGATCACAACTAATAAGGCTTTCTTACTCCATTACCCATTAATACAGGTTTTCACAGAGAAACCAGTTGTGCTTCGGGAGTTTTTGAAGAAAGTACCTGATAAGGTGAGATACATTCACTGAGCACGAATGTTTTGGAGGTTTTACCGTTCCCCTACACCTTGAGGACTTAAAATCCACTGAAAGCTATCTAAAAAGTTGCAGGTTTAAATGATTTCAAAGTGGCTTGAGAATGAAAAGTTCATGAATGAATGGTGTGGCGTTGAGTAGCTCAATAAATAAACAGAAATAAAAGTATTACAGTTGATGAAATCTTAATGCTGTTGACAGATCAACGAAACTGATTTTTGGAGTAAATTCTTCACTGCGGAGGGCTATCGTCGGAAGGATAAGATAGCTCTCGGAAGGGCAGAGGCATCTGCAGACAGACAGCTTGCAATTTTCTTGGAAGATGATGATATTGTAGCAGATGAAGTTCAGCACAAGGTATGTGAAAATATAAGTTTATATTCAGGAAATGCAAATGGCCACTTAAGTGTAGTGGATGCAAGTCCCAAATGATGAATATGATGGATCATAGGTACTGTGAATTAAATGCTTGGGTTGTAATACGTTAAATACAAGCTAGTAAACTAATGACACCTTAATGCTTTATTATTAATTACATATGCAAAACCTAAGAAAAAGTAATTGTGATGATGAAAAATAATATATATATATATATATCAATTAACTTTCAAGGAATTCATACTATAATAGTTGCTTATATGCTAAGTTGCCAAAAAACTTGGATATGGGATGGGTGTGGGGATGGGGTACTATATTCATGTGTATTTGTATATTTATTGTGTATTGAAATTTAAATCATTTCATTGTATATATATTTATATGTATTCATATGAATCCAAATCATTATACATAAATATGCAAAGTTTCTCATGTATATAGCAAGGGTGCATACAACTAAAAAATCATCAAATGCAATCCAAATTTGACCCAAAATACATAACAAAGAGGCTAAATGGCCTATAGAGTCCAAAAACTTCATGCTACAACAAATAATTGTATATCAAAATCATTGCCTATCTTGGGATCCTATTCTCCAATACTGCTAATGCCAAAATGTACTAGTGTTTGATCCACTCTTTGTTGCGAATGCATGCTGCTTGACTTGTCCAGTGTTGACTTTGTTTGAATAGTCCATGATCCTTGACACCAAGAGAAAGAGTCTTCTTGGTCTCGGTTTATGCCCATCCTAACGGTTAACTGATTGGTAAGAAATCAACCACTAATCCGACACAACTATGAAATTCCCTCCTAACGTGTCACTACCAGAAGGAACTACTCTTTTAGGTTTCCTAAGCTTAAAGATGATCAAGCCTAGACTAACCAAGAGAGAAAAACCCTAGCCAAACTTTCTCTCAGGCCAACTATAAAGGTTTATTCAACCAAAAGTAATCGTATATCTATATTTTTATCAAGAGGTGCCTAGCTAAACGAAGTTGATTAGGTTCAAGACACTAGTTAATAATTCAAGGATGTGAATAAAACATATACCATGAAAAGAAAAAGTAAAACTCAAATAAAATAAGGTTTGAGCATTAGCGAGCTATGTATTGTCTTTAGGAATGTGTCATGTAATCATATAAATCATGGCATACATTTGACAAGATATGACAATAAACAAAGGAGTAAGCTCTCATCCATGAATCATTAAGAACCATCCACTTATGAAAATAGAATTTAGTAACAAGTCATAATCATTAGGAAGATAGAAGTGCGAATTGCTACCAAACCAATGTGTCACAATAAATTTGCATAAAACTTATTGCATGTTGATTAAGGAGGCATTCATATGTAACTTTGAAATTAATCATCCAAGTTCCCAAAATAACGAATTGTTATTAGGCCCCTAGATCATTGAAAGTTTAGCGCATGTGAACTAGGTAAGAGTCCAGACCTGGGCTACTTAGCATTATTAGATTTAAAGGGGAACGAAGGTGGCTATGCAAATTGGATGAAAATGACAAAGTGCTATGTCACTAATTAGTTCAACTTGTAAAATATGAATTGTAATCATAAACACTTATTCAATCTAATCATGAAATCAGAATGCTAATTAGCTTATGAGATTATTAACAATAGTAAGCATGTATCTAAGTATCAATCTACCCAAATACACAATGTTAGTATGTAAATCAAAAGTTGGTTGACCATCAAAGTTTTCGTAATTCGTATATTCAATTTATTTCTATGTGGATTTACTCAAATTTTGAATATATCTGAAATTCGATTCCACATCCAATGAGTACCCACAATGTATACTTTTGACGGACCCCACCCAATAAAAAATGAGAAATACATAAAAAAAACGTGTTGAACTTATCTCCCTATGGCTTTACTCAAATTTTGAGCGGGAGCACTCATTGGATGTGGAACTCAATTTTGCATCTACACTGCATACTTTTGATGGGCCCCACCCCACGAAAAACGAGAAATACATAAAAAAACGTGTGTTACCGTGTTACTTTAATGTATTTCTCGTGTTTTTTTAATGTATTTCTCTTCATGGGGTGGGGTCCATCAAAAGTTTGCAGTGTGGATACTCGTTGGATTTGGAATTGAATTCTGCATCCATCAAGTGCTCCCACTTGAAATTTGGGTAATGCCACTGTGTTGAAAATACAAAACAAAAGTTAATGTTTTTCTCTTTTATCCAAAATTCATAACTCTTATTTTATTATTTTAACTATTAGTTTTTTCTTTTCCTTATGTTATTATTTTAACTATTAGTTTAGTGGTTTCAAGAGACTAATCATTGCATTTGAAGAATTCTGAAAATTATTACAGTAATATCATAAATTTTGGAATTTTTTCTTAGCCTTTTCTAGCATTTAATTTTTAGATTGTCAACTTTAATTTTCTGTAATTGTTCTGAGTTAAAATTTGAATTTTGTCTAGTTTTCTTGGATGTTTATTGGCTAGAAAATCACTTTGACAAAAGAACTCTAATTTCTAGAAAAAAAATTGGTTAATGATCTATTTTAACTTACTAAAACATTTCTAATTGTTGACTAAAGTAATTCATTTAAATTCTATAAATTTTTGGGTTTTACTATTACATTTGTGCATCATACAATGACAAGATAACTTGGTGTTTTGTATAGTTAATGTTGGTTTAATATTGCATCTATCTTGGATATATTGACTAAACAATTACATTTGTCAAATTTGGAAATGTCTCTTGATTCATGGTTTGAATACAAGCATTATATCATATAATCATCACTAATCCTGTATTGTACTAGTCTATTTATAGATATGCTTTGGGCTCGAAAGAGAAGATATCCCCACAGTTTGTTGGTTTTCCCCGGTATATTTGGTGTTTATGTGTGATTGCCTATGTTTTAGTTTGGTAAAGAGATCTAGATGTTGAGTTTATATTTATGAGTATGTATTGATATCGAGACTCAAACTGCTTGAGATCTCAGGGTGATTCAGAGGGAGTAGTGATCTCTGAATCAAAGATTTACATGGTATCAGAGTCCTGGTAAGGGTCAGAGCTACCGGATCTGAAGAGCACAGCTCAGATCTGAGGTTGTAGAGGTCAGATCTATGAGTTTGGAGGTGAGATCTGAGATAGATCTTTAAGATCTGACATGAGTAGAGTCCAGATCTATGGCAATATATCAGATCTGAAGCATATGTTCAGATCTGTGAGAGCAGACTCCAGATCTGAAGAGTAGAGTTCAGATCTGTGAGTGTAGACTGCAGACATCAGATCTGTTAGGATAGATACTAGATCTATCATATCTGTGAGTTTGGAGGTTAGATCTGGGATAGATCTGCCAGATCTATTATCATGAGAGATTCTTGTTTCACTTTGGGTTACAGTATTTCAGTTTTGCAAAGTTATGGCCATTAGCTTGAGAGTAGAGTACAGGTTGTTGGGCAAGCCTATATGTGGGTCCAGGGAGACCTTGGATACGGTTTCATTATTAGTGACAGAGGGAAAGCATGATGCTTCTCTCAATATGACATTGATAGAGGAGGAGCACAGATCTGCATATCAGAGTGCATCAGATGCAGCTAGAAAGTCTTCTAGTCTAGAGGGAGTAGCTGCAGTAGCATATGATGTGTTTGATCCTGGTGGATGCTTCTCCAGCAGTACTTTCCTCGCTGAGAGGGAGTGTCAGTACAGATATGTGCATGAGATATGCATGTTGCATATGCATGATATATGCATGCACATGAAGACTGAGAGATGGTTGATTATGGACGACCAGGTGGCAGCAGCGGAGGAGGTTGATGAGTTTACTTCTCGGTTTGAGAAGGAGTTCTCATTAGCCTCAGTTCAGTCAGGGCATGAAAGTAACCTGCCAGAGGCTCAGGTTGATCAAAGTTGGAGAGTGGACTGCACTCTAAGCAGTCACATGACAGGAGTGCGATATGCATTCCTGATCTTAGAGCACACACCCTTGTAGTTGGCTCGGGATGTGCAGGGGGTTGATCACTTGGTTACTGGAGTGGGCGGAGTGATATTTCTGCTTGACCTTGGGGAGCTTCTGGAGGTTTCAGGAATCCTCTTTGTTTCAATATTAAGAGTGAGTATCCTCTTAGTGGCATCTTCAGTAGTGTTCCAACAGGATCAGATCTTCACCTATCCTAGAGGAGTAGACCTAGTCTTGTTGGGTCACAGGATCGACAGTGAATACTTGGTTCAGGGACAGCCTTCTACGGACACATCAGGATGGCTGAGTACATCCTCTTCATAGTTTGAGGGGGATGATGAGCGGGATGTTCATAGCAAAGATGAGACCAGGAGGAGTGAGTCTGGTCAGCAGATGGGTGGGCGAGATGCTCACCATGATGAGGAGGATCATGGGAGTGATTTTGGAGTTTAGATGGATGAGCAAGATGTTCTTGATAGTGATGAGTCTCAGGAGATTGAGCCATTGGGCTCATATCGGATGGATGAGCATGTTGCTCATGCAGGTACGAGTCAGAGATTGAGCTGGTATGAGATGGTTGAGATGGACTTAGCTCAGGAGAGAGCTGAGTCAGCTCAGAGACAGAGGGAGTTGACTTACATAGCTAAGTTAGCTCAGGCACATAGACAGATCACCTACATATCGGTGGATCCACTTGACAACAATCTTCAGGACTGGTTACAGCAGCAGAGATTCAGAGGGAGTCTGAATCAAAGTGCAATGACAAAGTCAGCAGTGGTTGATAAGGGGGCTTCTTTTGAAGCCACACTTATGAAGATTGATCAGGGTTGTTCAGGTCAGAGGGAAACAGTGAGAGGCAGGTCAGTTAGATCAGTGTCAATAGCAGGGGACTTGTTGGATCCAGGCATCAGTGGTAGGACTTCCCTCGTTAATAGGAAGTGTTAGATTATGGTAACATTGGGATGTCCTCCATGATTCAGATGCCTTGCATGGAGGTACATTAGTAGTATAGGCATCAATATGGAGTAGAGGGTGATATACACTCTACTCAGTGGCATGAGCCCAGTGGTGGCTGCATGTGGAACTTCCGGGGTGATTTGACCTTTGCATGCATGAGTTTTGCATGACCTGTTAGCGATCATTGGATGCATGCAAAAGTGACTTTTGCATGCACCAAGAATTAGGGTTTTGGTAAACCTAATTCATCGGTGAGATTATTTATAGAGGCAGGGGGTCCCCAGATGAGGTTGCTTAGTTGTATTATCAGAGAGTGATAGTGCTAGAGAGAGGATGGCGCAGTTGTGCGTGTAGGGCGACTTTCTAAGACAAAGAGGAGCTATTGCAAGATCTAGGGAGGTCAAATCTGAGATGGATCAGTGACCTTCAACTCCAGAGTCACTAGGCACTTAGGACCATGGATTGAGATAGTCCATCAGAGAGCATTCTGCTCAGTTTAGAGGAGGACGTGTTCCCTTGGAGGAGGGCACAATTCCCAAGGAGGGAGAAGCTCATTTGGATCCCAGTTGATCGGATTTGAGTCTGAGACGTTCAAGGCAGCCTTGCCTCAGCATTCGAGGAAGGTACGTGATATTCAGAGTTCAGATCTGATGAGATCCAGACCGGTACAAGCATCAGACATCTAGAGAGGAGGGCTCACTTTTGCATGCAGTGGAGGTCGCATTCTTCAGAGGTTGTCTTCAGAGAGAGAAGATCAAAGCAGTGAGATACAGAGAGGCAAATCAGTCAGAGGCACCTGCAGAGATACTCAGATCCAGTTTTCCAGTTAAGGCTTACTCTTCCAGTGCATGCATCGGCTAATGCATGCAGTCTAGAGTCCGTACGGTAATCCTGTATTGTACTTGTCTATTTATATATATCCTCTGGGCTTGAGAGAGAAGATAGCCCCACAGTTTGTTGGTTTCCCCCGGTTGGGGTTTCCAGGGTATATTTGGTGTTTATGTGTGATTGCATATGTTTTAGTTTGGTAAAGAGATCTAGTTGTTGAGTTTATATTTATATGAGTATGTACTGATATCGTGACTCAAACTGCTTGAGATCTCAGGGTGATTCAGAGGGAGTAGTGATCTTTGAATCAAATATTTACATTAATTGGCAAACTAATAAAGACAAAGACCACATTTCCAACACTTGGAGAAGTGATTCTAGTCACTTCATAAAGTTTGGTCTAATTAAATTTGGGTGACACCTTGTTTTAGAGATCTTCTCTCAAACGAGGCCTCATTCGAAGCCTAACTCAATATCTCTAATAATAACAAGTGCTCTATATCACAAGTCTCACTTGGTGAATGGTTTATTACATCTTATGGCATTGAAATTACTTGTTTAGTGTGTTCTACTTTCCAAGTCTTGTGATCCATTGCTATCTTTTTCACTAAGTATTTCAAATGTTCATGCTTTATTTATTGCACATCATTGAGCAAATCTTATAAGTGTTTAATATGTTAATCATTGTAAATATTAAGTGATCGAATGCTTACTTTGGGAAATTAATTTAATAATTCACACTTCACATCTAAATCAAGTTGATCTCCTTTCCCTTAGCTCTGCTCAAAACCTAGATCTAGTCAACCTATAGGGAAGCCTCTCTTGGCCTTTAGAGCTGGCCAAAAAAGAGGGAAGTTAAGCACTAAGGTGACAGTGGAGCTTTTCTTCTGAAGTTGCACTTGATAGCCTTGGTGGATCAAGAATTTTCCACTTAAATGCTAGATCGAGCCATAACACACCCCATTATGTACTCACAAATAGTTGATGCCAAATGGTGAACTCTAACGACAAGCTCACCACAAATGATATCCATTAATCATGAACTCTAGATTAAGGTTCAAGTTTATAAGTTCAGATCCGATGTTAACAAACAACCCCACTGGTCTCATAAATATTTAAAAAAAATAATGAAAGGTCAAATCAATTTATTAGAAGCATGTACATATCCCCTAGTATAGTTCATTATGATTAAACTATTCAATGGGATGCTAATCCAGGATTCATATTCATGTGATGGTGACTATTCTAATCAAATTAATTTGTGTGCTCAATAGAAATACAAAACCTAAATCCTAAGCCATAACTTATGTGCTCAATAGAAATACAAAACCTAAATCCTAAGCGATAACTTATGTGCTCAATATTTCAATCAAATTAATTTGTGTGCTCAATAGAAATACAAAACCTAAATCCTAAGCCATAACTTATGTGCTCAATAGAAATACAAAACCTAAATCCTAAGCGATAACTTATGTGCTCAATATTTCAATGTAGACAATCACTTGAAATTCTCCTCCCCCATATATATAGAAGGAAAAGATATATTTAAAAATCAAAATAATCTAACTTTTTGGTAATAGGGAAAGTCAATGATGATTTTATCTTCATGAGAATTTTCTTAATAGATAGATTAAATCTAAAAGTCTATTCAAATGCATGTTATAAAGGATATTTTTTCAAATCTAGAAACAAATTTGAATGTGATTAAAGACTCTATATTACAACTTGGTCTTTATTTCTTTGTGGTAAAAGATCAATTTTTCATTTAATTGCATATACATTTAATTATATATTACATGAAAGTATTGTTTTGATATTACAGATGTCACCATTTAATAGTTATAACATTCAATAAGAATTTTCATTTTGTAGATTGGCAATGTTGAATTTTCATTTTGTAGATTGGCAATGTTGAATTTTCATTTTGTAGATTGGCAATGTTGATCCTACTATAGACATGGTAGCAGACTATTCAGACGATCATACACACTTGCGGGTAATTGCCTACTTCTCTTTATTTGCAATCTATCTTTTAATAGAATTATCGAGTATAAGTTCATTTTTTTAATTTTTTTTGGTTTTGATAAAATTGGCTATAATGTTATATTCCATAGTAATTTAATAGTCATAATGGGAATTGAGTTCATCTATGGAAAGAAAAAAACTTTGACAAAGAGAATTAGGTATATTGCATGTCTTAATTATGGTAAATAAAAAGATAGAAAATTCTATCATGCACAAGAAAATTTCAACCATTAGTACTTTGTTTGATCGATATATAGCTATAGTTTACAAATGATATCAAACTATTTCCATGTAAATAATTAATTGTATTTATCCATTAAAATCACATCTCTGCTTTATTGACTTAAAAATGATGGTGCAAATGGATTTGAATACTGTTGTCCGCCAATATGCACACCAGCAGCGGAAATCTTTCGAAAGCTGTCTCTTCACTACAAGTGAGAGAGGTGTGGCCTTGGGGGCAAGCAATGAGCCAGGTACTGTCACCTGAATCCCAGCTCCTCCGTTTAGGCAAACTCCTAACGAAGCCAAGGGGGGTAGTCCCTAAAAGAGAGTTTCACTAAGGCTCTTTGTGTATTTAAGTGTTTTTGATGTAGTGATGCAGATGAGTGTTGTTTAGGAGTTTTTTGAGATGAGAGACAATATAAAATTAAAATAAAGAACAAGATAGCGCAATCCACGTTGCAAATACAAGATGAAAGATACACTTGGGCAATAAATAAATCACTCCACGTAAATATAAGCAAATACTCCAATGTTGATACTTAAGAAGGCAAAATATAAGATGAAGGACCACTGCCTTATGGAGTCAAAAATTTAATGTGAAAGTGAAAACTTGATACAAGTGCTTGAATTGGAAAGTTTGTGAGAACGTTGTGCAGCTTATTTTGGTAAATTTAAAATTTTAATTGTCTTGATTATTAGGGCTAAAACCAAGGATGTTTCAAGAGTATCTGGAAAGTAATTTTAAGCAGCTCCTTTAAGAGACATGTCGGGGCCTGTCTGGAATCACAGCGAGGCGCGCAATGCTAACCAGCCACCGTGTCGCAGATTGGGCGGTCCGGCTCCTCCCCTGAGAATTAATTAAAATACTTTATGACAACGCTGGTTTGTTGGTTATGGGGTGAAAGTTTTAATTAGATTTTCACTTGTAAATTAACAAGTCTTCCACCTTTCTGAGTACTAGCCCAACCATTTCCGGTTGGCAGAGCATACGGGTGTAGGACAGAAACCAAGATAAATTAATTAAGAGGTGTATGAGTGAAAATTTTTATTATTAGAGAACCTTGTTCAACTCTCCGACAGAGAGCGCTCTTGACTTGATCTTATGACCAAAGTTCAAGAGACTTGCTAAGCTTAAAATGCCTAATGCAGGGATAATGCAAAACTAAAATGCCCTCCAATAGAGGGTGCTCTTGACTTGGATTTGGCCAAGTTCAAGAGACTTTGGTTTATTTTAAGAAGCAGATAGTAGTTGGTTGTAAAAGCAATAAATCAATCTTTTAAATGTTTAAACAAATCGATAAGCTTGAAAGATATGAAGTAATGCTTAACAAGAAACTACTTTGCCAAATAAAATGAAACTAAACTCAAACTAGTATTCTACCACACAAGATTTAATCTACTAGGTGGGATTGATCTCCGAACAAGATCAACCACTAGAACCGCCTGCACTTGAGAACCTCCAGCTAGCTGAAAGCTCTGCCAAGGAAACCGACGGGGAAGGAAGAGTAACCACAAATTATGTGGTCCTGCCCTTGAGACAAAATCTCAAGGATACAACTTCCGGTCGAAAGCTTTGGAAGAGAGACAAGATAATAATAAATGCAAAAAATAAAGCTAAACTACCCAAGAGTCTCTTTCAGGTCAAAGACCCTACTCGGGAGAGCATGGGGGTAAGCAAGTATGGAAGATGACTTAAAGTAACTTATTGAAGTAAATAACTAATCTAAGAGCATGAAACCACAAATCTAAGTTAACCAAGTACGACACTCTTCCCCAAATGGGGAAGAAGACCCAAAAAAGTGGAGGCCTCCTCCATTTGAAACTTTTATTAAACGGTTACAAATGTCTTGGGTTTAAAACCTCACAAGGTCTTTCGAGAATGAAGTAAATGGAAATACAAGGCTAGCTCTTATAAGCTTATTACAAAGGATAACAAGATTTTGTAATTTTAATCACTCCTTATGGCGTTCTTGTGGTTTTGCTTAGATTTCCTTACTTCAAGATCTATCAAATATCTTTCTCTCAAATGACCTACATAAGATCAAAACATCTCAACAAGGCACCCATTAACCATTAGCAAAATAAAACCAATTGAAAACTAGTTAAGTCTAGATTCAAAATATTGACTCTAAAGTGGAAAATGCATGAGATTTTAACATGAAATCTTAACTATGGCGAAACGGACCAGCGAACAACAAACTCTTGAAATGTGCTAAAAAAGAGATCTAAAGTATAAAAAATTGAAATATTTTTTGTGCAAAATTTCTATCTTTTGAGAGATGTAAAAGCTTGTAAACAACTACAAGCTACATGCAACCTATCACTTCCCTATATGCTCAAATAAACTATTTAAAATGCAAGGGTTAGATTCCTAATATGAGATCCAAAAAAGAATTCCTAAGTGTTAATCTTTTCAAGTGTGTGAGACTATTAACAAGATGCAAAGATAGATATAGCTACTAACTAGCTCATAACCACTAACCAAACTAATGTTTTTTGTTTGTTTTGTTTATGTTTTAGGACTCACTTTGGAGGTGGACGAGAAGAGGGAGGAAGGGGAAACCTAAGGGTAAAAGGATGGAAAGGTGAAGGAAGAAACTAGGGTGAGACGAGAGGAGGAAGGTAAGGTAGGACGAAAGGAGCAATGGTTGAGAAATGCAAAAGTGAAGTGGGACGAATGCAAGGAGAGGATGAAGACAAACCAAGGAGAAATAGATCTAGGGCAAGGGCTTCAAGTGGAACACTTGGGATGGTAGAAACACCGCCTTGGAAATCCTCCGTTTAACCGGTGATACGCCGACAACGAGTGTTGAAGAGAGCACAAGGGAACAAATCCCAAGTTATTCCCCAAGGTTGAAGAAGCTTCAACCTTATGGCTTACTAATCTATGGCTTGAAGAGGATAAGTGACTAACTTGGATCACAACTAGAAAGGCTGGAACGGGTTTAGAATGCAAGTAAAAAGGTTTCAAAGAGCAAATGGGAAGGCTTGAAGAAGTGAAAGCCTATAGTGACAAGTAACCAATATTTTAAGAATATAAATGGATGGATCTTAGAGCAAAACCCTTTGTGCTTCTTCTCAAAACAAACTCAACCTTATATAGATCCTGGAAAGACAACAATATTAAGAATTACTTGTGATGGTGAAGATGGGCTAGATGCAACCAAGCTCACACCCCCCTACACCTGGAGAAACCTATCCAAAGACAAACAACTCAATGCCAAAGTGAGATCAAATATATGACTAGTATGCTACGAAAACCAAGGTTATATAAATGCTAGTACAACCGAATACATCCTATTCATATAACTCATTGATAAACATTGCATAATAAACCAAATTGCAAACCACAAATGGTAGATCTTATGTTCTAGAATATAGACTTCTAAAGCTAGTTATTTGATCAATCACATAAGCATTTAAATTGAAAGCATGGAAAGAGATCACCTCACAAGAGAAACATTTATCAATGTTGCACAAATCGCATGGACCTCCAAAGTCTAACTTTATTTCCTTAAGCCAATAGCTTGTAATCGCAAAATGGCAGAGTAACTTTACATCCAAAAATCCATGAGATAATAACCCCTAATGGGTCTCTCTTTATAGAAAAAACTACTAGCTAGCCCTAGTTCGAATTGGTGATGAGCATGTAGGTCGAATCTCAATCAATCAATGGCTTGGCACAAGTTAGAGTCGAGTTTGAGGTTGGTAGGAGTGAATAGGTGGCAAACTCGAGCTTAAGTAAGGTGTGAATGGTAATGCTACCCAATAACATCACTCCAACAAGGAATGGCGAGCTAAGGTAGAGGAGGCGTGATCTATGTGGAGATGTGCGAGTTGGATGTGATGGAGACATGTGGAGGGTAGTGGGTGCTAACTTGAATCTAATGGAAGCCAAGACCACTCGTGATTGCATGGGAAGTATCACTAACCAACCAACAAACTCCAACAAGGCTAGAACTCGACTTTGATGGAGATTGACATGAGGAAGGTAGGATATGCGAGTGGGTTGTGGTGGATACACGTGGTAACTAGTAGGTGTAGCCTCGAATCACAAAGGGAGCCAAGCTTTGGTGGGGGTGGTGAGTCATGAGGGCGCCTACCACAACATAAATGCATATCAACCAACCCAATAATCAAATGCCATGTCACTAAATCGAATTTTTGCATAAGGAGGGCGAATTGCTTTGAATGGATAATGATCTGGTGACTGGATGGATGACTGGGAAGGCTTGGAGTTGATTGGAATCTTCCTACATGCTCATTGCCATGTCATTTAGCCCTTTATTTTAATCAAATTGATTAATTTTGGAGAGATTTGGATTATCTCCAAAATATTCAATTTTATTATTTTAATTAATAATTTCTCTGTAAATGACTTTTCAAAGAAAATATTAATTATGAGGCCGAATTGACATCCGAAAGTTGGGTTTAGCTGCTCCATGGGTCATGTGTGATTTTTGGCTTATGAAACAAGCCATCAAACACTAAGTTCGGACCCTGGATGACTGACATAATTACAGACTCAAATTTCTCTATTTAAACTATAGAGAAATTTAATTAAAATTTAAAAAATAATTAAAAATTAAAAACCCCAATTTCGACGCGTCTGGTAAAATTTTTTTAGAAATTTTTTCTGGGGGTCCTAGAGACTTAGGACATGACCAAAATCTATTCTAATAGTGTCTAGTAGGTTTATACATTATAGTTGGACCCTAATAACCCCCCATGGCCAAATTTCCAAAATCGGGCATTCCAGCTTTGGAGGAAGCGGGAGAAAAACCAAGAGATTATATCTCGCTTGAAGCAAAGTATAATCTGACGGTTGAAAAACTCCCTGGAATACCTTAGTTGTTTAATCCAGTCATGGGGAACCGAGCCACTCAGACCCTACTAGCACACTTTGATACAAACCCCCATGGGGCCATGGTCATGTCGACTCAAAAACAAAACTGGCTAGCCAAAACTGGCTAGACCCAAATATAATGAAACCCAGACACTCTGGAAGTGAACACTGATGTGTTCCAACACTGGCGGCTCAATAAGGTTTCAACTATTGTACAAATCAGTTGATAACAAATACAAAGGGAAGTTCAAATTCCCTCATTTCTATCCTTTTTACCTTTATATTGCCTAATTTTAGCACAAACAGTGGCTTAATTCAACACTGCAGGAGATTCAATCATTCATACTTCCTTTTTCTGATATCTTGAATGTTAGAATATTTAATGTTGTCTAGTGGCTACACAAAGCATATGATGGCTACATTAGATTAACTACTTGGAGTATTATGTTTCATTTTAGTCTTAACACAAATACTTGACATTCTTTGGGTGGTTAGATACTCAACCTAGTTACCTCTTGAGTTTTACTCAGTTGGAATTTCAAGCAAGCGTGTCAAGGATGAACATGTTACATGTTCTTTTTTAGTGATACTGAAGTCCATCAGGCTGTAATTGGGCCCTTGTTTAAACTATTTGCGTGTCCATACCCCCATGGGGAATTGTACTAAGTTGGTCTAAGCATGGTATTTTTTGTAACAGGCTTGGCTTACCTTAGGTTTATCTCTCAAGGGGATACTCTAGAGTGTTTTTTCTTTAGGAATTAAGCGTTGCAAACACGTCTAAATAAAATAATATTGATTTCAGTTGCATGGTCACCCCCGAGCTTTCGGGTCGTAGAGCTCACACACACAAAAATATAGAGAATCAGAAATGGGTTTCCCCCCACCAGAATCCCTTGCCAAACTCCATTAGCAGCAAGTCACTCTCTCTACAAAAATTACGATAACCATCCAAACCATGGGTCCCTTACCCATTCCCAAAGCCTTTCTTAAATAGGAATAATCCATTGCGACACATGTCGCTTCATGCAAAAATATTTAATTACTTTTTGTATAATTCCTAAGTTTTTCACCCACACCTCCAAAGCTGGAGTATTCACCTTGGTGGTCAAACCTTGGGAGGTTATTAAAGCCTAAGTTTCTATGTATTTTTTCATGCTAGCCATTAATAATGAGTCGTATGGACACGTGATAGGTCCCCTAGGAGTTTGAGTCAATTCTGAGAAAAATAAAATTTTCCACAAAATTAGGCCATTTTTTAATGCTTTAATTGGAAAATTTCAAATTGTGATAAAAGTGTATTCACCTTGGTGGTCAAACCTTGGGAGGTTATTAAAGCCTAAGTTTCTATGTATTGTTTTCATGCTAGCCATTAATAATGAGTCATATGGACACGTACTAGGTCCCCTAGGAGTTTGAGTCAATTCCAAGAAAAATAAAATTTTCCACAAAATTAGGCCATTTTTTAATGCTTTAATTGGAAAATTTCAAATTGTGATAAAAGTGTGATCTGGAAGCGGAATTTGGCGCTTGGATGCTCGTTTTCATGCTCAGAGCATCCTCTTTACCTTGGGATCCAGTATTCCTATGTTTCAGGTGATTAAATTATCTTGTAGAGCATTTTTTCATATCGGGCCTACAAAATGGAAAATAAATGCTAATGGTGCGACAAAATGACACAAAAAATAATAAAAAAATATATAATTAAAAAACAATTTGACATATGCCAAATGAGTTGGCATTTTGTCTCTTTTGGTGGGCGAGTATATTCCTATGTCAAAGTGTCACATTCAAGTTGGTTTGGAATGTCAAAGCTTGATTTCAATTTAGAAGTGTGCCACTCTTGCGTGGAGTGCGACTTCTCCATGTGGTGTGAAGGCATTTGGGGTGATGGTTTCAAGGAAGAGGATGCACCTACCTCTTGAGAGGTGGCACATCCGTCATAGGTTTAACTTACCATCACTCAAAGTTCAAGTATCCAACCACTTCACGTGAACTCTCCCTTAGATGGTGCGCCGCTCTCTAATGCGGCAGGAAACCTTCAAGCCGCTCGATGTGTCATTGGGGGCAAGTGAGAGTCAAGTGCTGTCACTTGATTACTCGACTCCTCCATCTAGGGTTACTCCTAGCGAAGCCAAGGGGGGTGGTCTCTATGAAAATTAAACTAAAACTTTTAATCTACAACAAAAGTAAAAGTCTATTCTAGGAGTTAAAAGATAATGAGATGGAAAAATACAACTAAGCACTGCTTGCAAATTAAATCAATTAATTAACCCCACACAAGATAGATATGCATTCACGACATGTATGATTGAATCTTAAAACATGGAAAAATAATTACCAGTGCCGAGAATGTGAAATGCGTGCGATTGTTGTTGTGTAGGGTTGCTTCTTTGGTCTCAGTGAAAGTATTGCAGTGTCTCAGTTGGTAGATTTTAAGATTATTAAATGAGTGGATTAAGGAGTGGGTTAGTTCTTGGTTTGGCCCAAAAGAAACCTAACCTTTGAACTGAGTGCTCTAGCAGCTTTACGAAGTGTCCAATCAGGCGAGGATAGACCTGCTTAATAGTAGCCTGTTGACTCTGTAGTTTCCTCCCATGCAACCTCCAGAGTTATTAGGATTTGGTTCTAATGGATTTTTCTTTTAAAACTAAGTACCTTGCACCCGTTTCTGATTGGTCCAGCTGTTCCGACTAAGCTGCAGCGGCCAAGAGCATACTTTGGGCTTGGGGCGTGGTTCATTTTATTAGGATGTGTAAGTGGATGATTAACTAAGCTAGCACCCAAGAATATCTTTTCCTCGCACCACAAAGTGATGGAGTACTTCGGTAGGGAAAGGGGTTAATTTTAGAGTTAGATTTTAAGAACAATTGTATGATTGACTAAACCACATAAGCATATAACAAGATGATAAATGAGTCCTTGGAGGACGTTGTGTGCTTGAGTGAGTTGTTTAATTACTACTGCTCAAATGAAACTAATCTAAAACGAAAAAAGTTAGAAAAAGTTGCGAAAAAAGGTGCGAAATCCCCCCTGGGGGGATTGGGGTCAGGCGCTGGAATTTTTTGCTATGCTCTTTTTATTCTTACGTTTACAATAAAAAAAGGAGAACTACTGCTTTCCCTTTATCATCAGGGAACAGGACAGTTTACAATAATATATTGAAAGCGAATGTGCTTGAAGGGGGTTTCTCTGAATGGTTCTGGGAGCCTCCAAATGTCTTTCTTATGAGTTTTTTTGCTCCAAGTTGTTAAGAAAATGAAACAGACCAGCGAATGAATGTTGATTAGAAATAATAATCAAAACACTTTAAGAGTGTTCTAATAATGCTACAAACTGTCAAAATTAAAACTAACTAAACTAGTTTGTAAAACTTGTTTTTTGGGCAATTTTTTGAGTCTTTAACTAACTTTAAATTAATTTTCTGATGTGCAGAACCAAAAAACCGGCGAGCTCTTTTTGTCATGTATTGGCCAAAAACCCTCAGAAAGTGATTTGGCCACACTTGCAAAATATGTCCAAAACAAAACTATGAAAACTAAAAACGAAAAGCAAATAAAAATGAAACAAGAACACGAACTAGAAAATTCGTTTCTTGGGATCTTGGCTTGCTCTTTTGGGGCAGCCAATAGCAAGCTTTCAAAATAGCCAAATATACTATTCAACCAAAACAAATTTTTCCTATCAAGAACTCTAATTTTTATGATAAAACAAGCTTGAAAAAGGAAAACTTGTGTAATTAAATCTAGACTTAAAAATATTTATACTTTGAAAGAACTATGATCTAAATGAGTAACAGTAACTGAAGATAGTTGAAGAAATTTGGATCAGAGGAATGGAACCCTTGGGGGATGAGCGTTTAAATGGGCTATGGATTCTGCTTGCTGATGCACCGGTAGTATTGGCTTCCTTGTTGTGGATCTACTGAGTGTGAGGAAGAGCTAACATGCTCATCCGCTCCTACAGCTTGAGTTACCTGCAAAATGGAATCAACACTGGCAAAGGGGATTAAACATATTTGTGTAAACGATTGAGAGAAATGAAAGGAATAACATAATCAAGCAAGAAATATTATTTCATCTAGCATTCTAATATCATTTACAATAACAAGTATTCTATAAAGCAATGCTTACTATCCTTATGAAAAGTAATTTTCCTACAAAGACAAATACCCCGACATATACTAGTATGAACCAAGATACAAATTACCTCATTATTGATCAAAGAACATGACAATATACACCGCAGACAACACCAGGGTAGCCTCCAAAGCCTTTTATTACTTAATAATCAGAAGAATGTTACAATAAATGAGCAGATGTTCCACCTTCAGATGTTTTACAATGGACCAATGCTCTCAATTTATAGCATAAGGCAAGTAACCTGGAGTGCCAAAACTCTAAGGAGACAAAGCTCCTTGGTTGTAGAGCAAGTCACCCTGATTGTGGAGCAAGTTAACCAATATCCAATGGAGATGCACCACTTTACTTGGAAACAATCATTCACAAATGGAAGCAGTCGAGTTGTGGAAGGAAGCTCACGCGTGGATGAGGATGGCGAATGATGTTTCCATGCTTTTGAAAGTGCTTTGATGAGTTGGATTCTGATTGGTTGCAACATGAATAATCAAATCGTATTGGACTATGCCACCTCAAGAGGTAAGTGCCCCCACCACTTAGCTTATCAACAAACCCATCCGTAATGCCGTGAGGGATGGCCCACGTGAAGGTTTGCGTAGCATGGGAAAGCAACCCTCGTTCAACCTTTGAACATTGACTTTTAAATGCATGCTTCAACATCTTATCATAGAATATGCCACCTCATGACATAACATGCCATACCAATTGGCACCGGGTGGATGAAGGATGGCCCACGTGAATATGGTGGGCGCACTCCTCCTCTTATGAAACTCACTTATCTCTAAAAATCTTTCACCACTCGACCATTCAAATCATATGCTTTGTCCACATAATATAATCGCCCACCTTTTGAGATCGCATGCCAACTCAATAGCTGCTGCGAGGAGAAGATGGCCCACGTGAAGGTAAGGTAGCACTACTTTGAAATATTCACATTTTGACTTTTAATTCAACAATTTATCATATGCTTTGTTACCTTAGCATGATCGCCTACCTTATGTGACTTATTCCATGTTATTTGGCATTGCCAAATACCTCCTTTTTAATATTTTTAATTATTTGCCACAGTGCATTTTGTTGCACATTTAACATTAAAGTGCCAGTTTGTAGCTTTGACAGGCAAAACTACTCCACGGGGGTTCTCGGTCGCCCGAAACATAGGAAGACCAGGCACCAGGGTAAAGAGGATGCTCTGAGCTTATAAGCGAGCATCATTGTGCCAAATTTCGACTCCGGATCACACTTTTACCCCCCTTTGAATTTTTTCATTTAAACCATTAAAAAATGGCTTAAAAATGCGAAAAAATTATTTTTCTCGAAATTGATTGAAACTTCAGGGGAACCTAGTACATGACCAAACGATAAAATTCTAGCGTCTGGCATGTTTATAAACGTTACAAAATAGGCTCTAATAATCCCCTAAGGCCTAACCACCACTTTGGGCATTCCAGCTTTGGAGTTGCAAGAGAAAAACTCATCGATTATACTCGACTAAAGGCAAAGCATAATCGACAAAAGGAAAAAACTCCTTGGAATACTTTCTTTGGTTGTCAAGTCCTAGGGAACCGAGTCACTTAATGACCACCATGCTAGCACACTTATTACAAACCCCGTGGGGCACGGTCATGTACTACAAAACATTAAAAAAAAGGGGCCCTGAACAAGCCAAACTTGGAACTTATAAACTCTGAAAGAGCACAAGTAATTGTGCAATACTGGCGACTCACTGAAGTCCAACTAAAGTGCAACTTTAGGAGGGTAACAACTTCCCTTGCTCGAAATCATGAAATAACTGCACCATTGAGATTAGAGACCCCAAATCCACTAATATTGATCACTAGAATCACTGAAAGTATGCACTATTTGGCCTAATCCAAACTTTTCACATTAAAATAGGGTGGTTCGGCTAGCCATTAATAATTAAAAATCTCATGAATGAAGTCATATTTTGGTCGGCTGATGCTTGGAGTCTTGTATGGGACCCCAATGGATGCCAAAAAACCAAAATCGCAACTTTGAATCCAAAGTTGCCCGGGACCCTATATTTGGCTTGGTCAAATAGGGTTGACCAAGTCAAACTAGTCAAATGATGGCAAGAGCTAAACTATGTGATCCTGCAAGCCACATAGGATGCACAAAGGCTCCCTTATTTATGTTAGCACATCAACTACAACAAATAGTAACCAATCAAAGGTGATCATTATAAAACAATTTCATTAAAACGAGCCTAGGTCAAGGTGGGTCCACCACCTTTCATGAAGTCTCCACAGTTATGCACATTTATAGACTTGGTCAGTTTGTTAGCTATGGGTTAGGTAGACAAACAAGGCTTGAAAGGCACAAGGGAATTGTTATCACACACATGGTAGCTGGGCTACCATGCAAGCAGACCAGATATCTGCACTTATCAAAGCTTTGCCTTTACACTTATTCAGTGAGATCAGCTATGATGAGCAGCATTATTTATGATCACTCACACATCAGAGCATCTTTGTATCAGACATTTAGTAGACCTTATTCCAAGGCTGAGCCTTGAGACCTCAGATTTGATGATCGATATGGCCTTTTATTCCATACAGTTGCAGTGCAGTTTTCAGTGTTTCAGATACAGTGTTCTCAGTGGTTATAGTTGGTTCAGATTACAGATGTTGATTGATGACCCAATATATATATGATGTGCATTGATATTATTACCTTGTTGTTTAGGTCATTTTGATAGCATTGACTTGGTGTAAAGTAAATATGATCTGGCAGTGTATTAAAATTGAAATAAAATTGGTTATGAATTATATGTATTGGTTGTATTATTGACATTTGGAAACTCTTGTTGTATACTTGTTGGTCTTTACCTTCATATGAATGTGAACATGATCATTTAGTGCCTTCCTGACCTGCTAACTTAGGCACCATCTTCACTTGTTTCCATCCATCCATTTGTCATTTCCCCATACATTGATCTTCACCCTGACTTACACCTTGACTTGTGATATGGAGGATCTTTCCTGCTTCTGCCTCTGTGTTGGACTTGCATCCATGTTTATTTTGTGTTTCGGCTCTGAGTTGGCAAAAACACTTGTCTTTGGTGAGTTGGATTTTATGCCTTTATCATTCTAGTCGGTTGCCCCAATGTGTGGTTTAGATTTGTGGAAGTCCCCCTAGTTGCTTGAGTTGTGTTGGCTAAAACCTGAAGCAAAGTTGTACTACATATGGGAATTATTGTTATATCTTGTACAACCCAATGAAAAGGGCTATGAAATTGAAGTGAAATTCAAATGCTATGAAATGTAAATGCACCCCAGATGTAAGTTGGGATTAGTTGTGCTTATAAGCACATGTGAAATCCCAGAGGGGTCATATTAGGCCTAAAAAGCAATGGATAAATGTATGCTAAATCTAAAGATTGTTGACCATGAAATGTAATGAAATGAAAGGTCCTAAAAAGCAGTGGCTAAATGTATGCTAAATCTAAAGATTGCTGACTTTATGTGAAACTTTCCTCATTGAGCCTGCGGGTTATGACATGAGATGGAGCAAGGGACAGCTAATTCTAAGTGTCCCCTAGAACCTCAAGTTACGTTTAGCCGGGAACCTAGTTCACAACGGTTCTAGTAGTAGAAAACTTTTGCCAAGGTTGAATAAACACTTCTCTAAACAACTTATCCATTTGTGAGACACCGCCATTCCTTGTGTACTCCTTGTCCAACACATGCTTAAGTGTATAACACCATGTCCCTCATCCAAAGTATCACAGTGTCAAGTCAGTCAAGTCATCCTTCTCAACCTAGCCTTATGTCTTTAGCCTTCACCCTTGCTAGCAATTTGATCATGTTTACAAACAAGTATATTCTTGAGCTTCTTCTTAAAGGTAAATTATTTAACTAACCTACAATTACTTGTTAACTGCCAGTGAAATGATGCTTAATACTCTAGAGTCTTGCTATGAAAATGATTTAGAGAGCATGTCTTAACTATTTGCACTTGCAGCAGCATGGCTTCTATAGCCAGGGTCATATTTTGATCAGTTTGACCGGTCAAATCTAGTTTGACCAAGGTCAACCTTGGGATCCGTGATGAGATGGACCACTTTATGTATGATGTTGATCTATGGTATTCTATATACCTTTTTGATGATTACATATGATGGGCACAGGCTTCAAATGATGATTGATGCAGTTTTTCATAATTATTATTATTCCTAGATCATCACATTTTTATTTGTCCAGGTATGGTGGACCCTACAGATGATCCTACAGGTTATCAGGAGGTGTATGAGTACTCATCTCTACTGGATTTGAGTCTTATGGATCCATTGAGACACTTATCTATCAGTTTCAGGCACTCCTGGGCATGTTATGAGCAGTTTTCCACCTGTTGACCAATTTGGCCATGCTGGTGTGGCCTGTCCAGCCAGATCATTGAAGGCCAGTCGTTTACTAGGGAGCTACAGGGGAAGGGGGTGGTCTAGCCACTTGTTATTACCATATTACCCCCCTTCCGGACATGATAGCACAATCAGTTTGATAGTGCAGGCACCTGACAGTCAGTTATGGGTAGTTTCAGGGTTTTTCAGGAGGATAAAAAATGGAATAACAAAATCATCAGAGAATGGCAAGTTGATCCCACACCTCTTTCGGAGTTGTCAATCCACTAAGTTGGAAAAGAAGATCCTTAGAAATGTTGAGACAAAGGAAACCATAAGCTTCATCAAGCTTATTGAAGTATTTTGCCTTCTCTACTGCAGATGTAGCTTCGAAGTGAGCTTGGGAAAAGACAAAAGGTGCCAGACTCAATGGTTGAAAAACTAACTACTGCCCAAGCAGGCTTATTTGGTTCCTACCTACTGTAACCTACCAGGGAAGGCAAGCAAAAAAGTCCACACTAGGTGGGGTCAGGGATGTAATCCCTTAACTCCCTTTGATTGACAGGAAGTAATATACGTCGTCCACTACCAGTAGTTAAGAAGCACATGTCATCGAAACACTGCTCAACCGTGAAAGGTCCAACCCATAGGTCATCAGCCTGTCCTGATCTGATATGCTATAAGTCATTTCGAATAATGACTTGACTTCCCATAGGAAATCTATTCCTATTGACAGATTCAGGAACAACTCCAATGTTACATATAGGCATAGGATGGATTTCAGCAAGGTTTCGCGGTTGCGGTATGACAATCCTTGAGCTCCTCCTAGGAAGAACTGCATCAACTCTAGGTAGACCACCATCAATAGAAATGGCTATCCTACCAACAAGGATTTCCCTAATCTCTCTTCTCGTCTCTTGGACCCTTTTCATTTGGCTCATCCTCATGAGGAGACACTACATTTCTTACAACTTCACCGTCTGTCCAGAAATCTCTGTGTTCTTCCAAGGGATGTGGCGTATGGGATATGACAGTATTACCACTAAAACCTTCCCATGAAGGAACTGGAATTTGCATGTTTTCCAACCCGGTGGAAACTACTTCTGAATGAGATACTAAAGAACTAGGAATGTGAGAAGGATCATGACTATGATGACTAGATGACTCAGGTGGTAGAAGAAAATTAGGGACAAGAGGATATGCAGATAAAACATTGTCTTGAGAATCTGAGGGAGTTTGAAAAATAGAAAGATTGTTTAAATTAAATTCTCCTTCAGGTGCATCGTTAATTAAGGCATCCTCTTCCCAGCTTAGCGAATTATCATGAATTTGATTTAGGCTACCATCTTCTAAAGATATGTGAGACAAAGAATCTGCAACGTCAGAAACATCAGAATAGTGGGAAACATTGGATTCATCACTGGCTTCTACTATAGAAGCCATCTCAAGATGGTTTTCCCAGGGGTAAATGGGTTCAAGCCCTTGGCTTTCCCTTTCTCTATTATGGTCAATTAAGGCAAACCACTCACTCACAGTTCTAGGAATTCTCTCACGATGTCTAATGTCATCAAATTCATCAACTATATGCACAGGGTTCTCACTAACTTCATTATCATTTTCTTCAACATTTGTTTGCTCAGAATGATTTACCCATGGGATAATGGGTTCAAGCCCTTGACTCTCTCTTAATAATTTATTATCAATAAGTGCATTGAGTTCCCTAACTGGTCTGGGAAAACGTTCACTACTAATATCATCCAAATCATCAACCACTTCAGGTATTTGACTTTCAATAACTTGTTCTTGATTTATTACATTATTTTGTTCTTGAACCTGAGGTTGATTTTCATTTCTTCTCAATTCTTCTATTTCTTCAGCAAATTCATTCCTAAGTAACTCTAGATTTATTCTCCTAGCAATCTCAGCTATCTAATCTACTTCATCAGAGGAATCAGAATCTCCCATTACCATGAACATGTTTTCAATTGGATCAGTCTCCCAAAATTCATTTTCATCTTCAACAACATTAGTTTTGGCATTATTTAGCAATTCATCCCCATATGTATTTTTAATCCATTCCTTAAAAGTTTCTAAGTGCTTGTCATAGCAAGGTTCTCTGTTCACCCTAATTAAAGCACCATCAGAGTTTGGAACACAAATATATGAAAGATCCATCATGAGGTATCCATCTAGACCAGCTTTCCACTTCCTAGATAAAACCATTACATATGCTGGGGGCAAATCAATGACAACTACATCCATCATAGTGGAAATGTCTGAACATGCAAACAGATCATCCCTAAGGTTCTTGATCAAACCATAAGACTGTACACGTTGGGAATCTATACCACAGGCATTTCCATATTGTCTAGTCATTTATTAGAGGAAATTTGGGTAAAAAATGGGCCTCCTAAGGAAAATAATAAAATAATAGTAGAGAGAGAGTAAAAAAACTACTTTTTTGGATCGTATTTTCAATTTATCTCCTTGTAGGTTTGCTCAAATTTCAAGCAGGAGGACTCATTGGATGCATAATTAAATTATGATCCAATGAGTACCCATGTTCTTTTAACAACATCCACACCATGAAAAATTGAAAATACATTAAAAAACGTGTTTTCTCTCACTAGAAACACGTTTTTACTTTTTAATGTATTTTCGTTTTTTCATGGTGTGGATGTTGTTAAAAGAATGCAACATGGGTACTCGTTGGATGCATAATTTAATTATGTATCCAACGAGTCCTCCTGCTTGAAATTTGAGTAAACCTACAAGAAGATAAGTTGAAAATACGATCCAAAAAAGTAGTTTTTATTTTTTCCCTCCAATTTTTTACATGCACCTTGTTTGAATTTTAAAGCATTTTGATTGGTTAATATGTGATGACAAGAAATTGTACTTTAGGGTTAAGAGGCCTATTTTTCATCCGAATTTCCTCTAATGTCTAATCCCATTTCCTTCATAACATGTAAAGGCATAACATTCATAGCTGCTCTGGAATCCAACATGCAATTATGTAGGAGCATATTTTGAATGTGCAAGGCAAGGTAAAAGGGAGGGTGACCACCGTTCTTTCTTTTCATAAATGGCCGAATGGATGTTGATGGGTGGATCTTGTTCATCTTTTCTAGGTTGTGTTCTACTAAGACTTTGTGTACGGTAGGATTCCAAGGCAACCTCAAGAGTCTTTTCTTGGCTAATGCCATCAAAGAACTCCTCTACTTGGCTTCTTACTGAGGGCACTTTCATCAGCTCAGTGACAAGGATATTACACATTATTTTGCCTATCTCCTTCTTCATATCAATATTTAAATCATAATCATCAATGGAAAAATCCTCTTCTTCCTTTTTATCTTCATTAGTCTCTTTGCGTTTGTCAAGGAAAGAAGGTTGTTGGGAATCATTTCTTCGTTTATAGATTTGAATCTTTGGTTGTTCCTTTGTTTCAGGGAGATTTATGGCACAACATGAGGAGCTAGGTTCATCATTTACATCTTCTTTCTCCCATGGCTCTTCTTCTAGGAGAATTCTTCCAAAATCATCGTCATAAGATAAGTCATTTAGAAAATTGATGTTGTTAGGTTGATCATCAGGATAGTTGGTGTCAGAAGGCTCTTCTTATGCTTCATCACACCAATTCACATTCTTCTTCTCAGAATTTTCTGGATATTTAGGTCGTCATCTATTATTATCTCCCTCAGGCCTTCTATTGTTGTTCCAGTAGGGCTTAGGGCCATAAGGGTTTCTATGTCTCTTAGGATCATAAAAGTTAGTGACACTCTTCGTCGGGACAGTTAGTTGTCTCATCATCTCTTGCATAGTTTCTAACATGTCCTTTGATTCCTTTGGCTCACTCACAGTTTCCTTAGTCTTTCGAAGCTTAGGGTCAGATCTAGAAGTGGATGGGGCAAAGTGATCGAATTTTTTTTGCTTACCCATAGATGTTGCATTCTGCTCAGCCATCTTTGCATTGAATTGAGCGGTCTTTAAGTCATTTGGGTTTTTATCCTTTAAATGATAACCAAGCCATCCTTCAAAAGCATTCAAATAATGAATGACAATTGCTTGATCTTTTGGTTTTATTTCTTCAGGGATGTTGGCTACAGTCTTATCAAATCTTATGTTAAACTCATCGACTATTTCATTTTCTTTCTTCTTGATATCAAATAATTGATGCAAGAGGAATTTCCCATTTAACTTTCGGGACCACTCACTATTCAGTTTTGTGACAAAATTGTCATACCCATTGATGGATGAAGCAAGCAATCTATCAAACCACTTCCGGACATCTCTTTCCAAAGATGCCAGAAGGCCCTTCATGAAGACATCTTCATCAGATGCTCCATTTGGTTCCATATGTTCCCAGACTTTATCAATATGATCTTCAATGGAGATTGTAGGCACTCCATCAAACTTGGGAACTTTCTCAAAATATTTTTCAGGCATGTCATGGGGGTCTCCCTGGATCTAAGAAAAATCAAAAGGAGATGGCTTAGTCTTCCTTCCAAAAATCCTAGGGTTCTGTGGAGGAGGAACATTTTGGTTTCCATCAGTGTTTGCTCCGGCCATTGGATTAGATGAAGTTGAAGGAGATCCAAAAAGTTGACTCGGTGAAGAGGAAGGATTAGAAATCTGTTGAGATATCGTAACTTCTAAGAATATTATATTTGTACTTTATTATTCTGGAGATGTTCTATTCCTCCGTGGAGACCCTATTGTATATCCGGAGATGTTTATTCCTCCAAGAGAAGGTGGTAACGAGGGTTATTAGATCTCCCATGTGGGGTCGGCCCTGAGTTAGCTTATTAGGGGTTATTAGACTCTCTTAGGAGAGGTCGGCCCAGTTAGGGTGAAAAGTTAGTTAGAAGATGAGTATAAGTAACACGTAAGTAGAGGAGGTGTGTTCCTCACATATCACTCATTCACTCACTTGTGTATTGCACATAGGAGAGAGAGAGAGATCTGCATAGGAGGAGAAGGAGCTCTTGTTTGGAGACTACATATTTGTATTGGTTGATTATCTATATTGAGGAAAGCTTTGCTGGGTTTTCTACCCCATGAGGGTTTCCCAGGGTAAATCTTTGCCTATCATGTGATTGTGTTTCTTACAGTGATCTTGCTTGTGAAATTAGGCTAAACTTAACATGGTATCAGAGCTATCCTGAATAGGAAATCTTTCACAAAGTGAAAATACCTCTCTCCTCCTCCGGTGAAAATTATGGTTTCTGCAAAAGTTGGAATTTTTGGATTCTGAGAGCATGGTTGGATGCCTCTCCTAAAAATTGAAATTCTGAGCCCTAGATCGAACTTTTTGAGTGGGTAGAACCTCGGCCTTTGGCAAACCCTAGTTTGACTTCTGGACCAAAAACCAGTAAACCAGAAAAACTGCGCACTTGTGCACCAGTAAACTAGAAAAAGTGCGAACCAGAAAACCAAAAATTTTGTTACAGATCCGAAAGTTGTTGATCAGATTTGAAGGGTGAAAAGTTGAAGTTTCTAGAATCAGAGTTCATTAGTCATCTCAGTTCAATCAAGCACATCTCCTGGTAAGTGGTATTCTATCTTTTGAGAAACTTCAATTTCTGTGACTTCCTGGATAAGATGGCTCCAAGCACTAAGCTTGAAGACAAGCTAGAGGGTATAGAGAATTTCCGGGCATGGAAATATAGGATTGGTCTCATTCTTGAAGAGAATGATCTTGCCCAATATATCAAGGATGAGGTTGCAGAACCTGAGGAAGATGAAGCCAAAGAGAAGTATAAGAAGGACTTGATTAGGGCAAAGAGAATCATTGCTGATTCTATCAAAGACCACTTGATTCCCCAAGTGGCATCCAAGAAGACCCCAAAGGAAATGTATGATTCCCTAGGCAGAATGTATGAAGGAAGGAACATCAACAGGAAGATGAATTTGAGAACTCAATTGAAGAGTACCAAAATGAACAAAGGAGAATCTATTCAAGATTACTTCACAAGGGTCTCCCAGTTCAAGAAACAAGTAGAAGCCATTGGAGACACTCTTGTTGAAGATGAACTAGTCATGACTGCTCTCAATGGTCTCGCTAGACCTTGGGATTCATTCATCCAAACTATGTGTGCCAGAAAAGAAAGTATGAAGTTTGATGTGGTATGGGAGGATTACATTCAAGAAGAGGCTAGGGTTGCCCATAGAGAAGCCTTGCTCAAAGAAGATGACCAAGCTTTGGCCACACACACCAAAAGAAGGAGTCATTTCAACTCCAAGAAGAATATCCACAAGGAGTCTCAACCTCCTCATAGATTTAAAAGGAGAGGAGGAGGAAGTTCAGAAAGAGACCTCTCCTCAGTTAAATGTTACAGTTGTCACAAACTAGGACACATTGCTAGAAATTGTCCTTCAAAGAAGAAGAATCATCTTCACAAAAGACATCAAGCACATTTGGCAGAAAATGATAGTGAGGAAGAAGAAGAGGAAAGGCCTCAAAAGAAAAGGACTAAAATAGAAGAAGAAGATGCAAGAGAATATGTTCTATTCTCTGCACTCTCTGGGTCTGTAACACCCGAAGAAGATACATGGCTCATTGATAGTGGTGCTTCAAAGCACATGACAAGACAAAAGAAGACACTCTTAAGACTTGAAGAGAAGACCTCTCCACAAAAGGTATATTTAGGAGATGACTATCAATATCCCATCAAGGGAATTGGTGAAGCAAGCTACAAGCTTGATTCTGGAACTCCATTGAAGATGAAGGAAATGTTATATGTACCAGGTTTGAAGAAAAACCTTCTCTCTATCTCAGCTTTAGATAAGAGAGGTTATAAGGTTGCATTCATAGATGGACAAGTACTCATGTGGCCAAAAGGAAAATCAATTGAGAATGCAATTGTTATTGGTGAAGAGGAAGGAGGTCTATACAAACTCAGGGGTCATCCAGAAGCTGCCCTTGTTCATGAAGCCACTAGCCCAAATGAACTATGGCATAGGAGGCTTGCTCACATTAACTACAAAGCACTAACTCATGTGAGCAAGGTAGTTATAGGACTACCTGTTGCCAACTAAGTTGTACTTGGTTGGATTATCAAGCGAGCAGGCAAAGTTGAACATGTCAATGTTCAGTTTCGATGATTTGATGTCCAGCAGGCCTTTTAAAGGCCCCATTTTTTTTTTTTTTCCACATGTCCATGGCCCTGCGGGGTTTGTAATAAAATGTATTAGCATGGTGTTTTGTAAAGGATTGGTTCCTAGGACTTTTTGGCTAAGTCAGGTATTCCAAGGAGTTTTTTCACCTATTAATTATGTCTTGCATTAGTGCATAACATAATTTTGGGTTTTTCTCTTGCTCCAAAGTTGGAATGCCTGGGGAGGTTAACGGGCCTTAGGGGATTGTTAAAGTCCATGGGTCAATGTATATGAACATGCTAGACATTGTTTTTGAGTCATATGGACATGTGCTAAGTCCCCCTAGGTAGTTTTTTAATTTTTGGCGAAAAGTATTTTTTCCGTAAATGAGCCATTTTTTTTAATGGTTTCATTAAAAAATATTGTAAATGGCATAAAAATGTCATCTAGGGGTCTTTTTTGCCTTAGGGGTGCTGATCCGAAGAGTTGGTGGAGCTTGGTTGCATCCATTGGTCTTCAAAATTGATTCAAGGAGAACTAGTCCCATTGATCCCCATGGTGGAGGACTCCATAGCCCAAATTCAAGACATTTCTTCTTCTTCTCATCAACATAAAAAATCTTCAAATCTTTCATGGTTGCTTTGGTTTGCATATTCAGACCTTATTCTTGTTTAAAAAATCATAAGTAGGTCTGATTTTTGTTTTAGATCTTAAGCTCATCTTCAAGTAAAATCTTTATCTAGATCTAGTTGATGCATGCTTCTTGTTTAAGTGTACTTTTCCAAATATTTTAAGGGCTTAAGCAAGTAGTATATTAGGCTGAACTTCATGTGTATTTTGCTGATTTAAAGAGCTGATAATTTGCAGCCCTTAAAAGCTTGCAAAGATCCCAAGTAAAACAAGCCCATCGTTTGTTTTACTTGGTTAAATTTTGTCATTTTAACTAGTTTTAACACTTAGTTTTTTCTGGGTTTTTTAGGAGGTGTTCCAAAGACACTCTTAAAGTGTTTTTGGGCATCTTATACTGACATTTACTTGCTGGTTTGCAGCAAAAGACGAACAGGCAGGAGGAGGTGCTGCCAAAATTTCAAAGATCCAGGCAATCCGGAGCATCTAGTTCGAAAATTTCCTGAACCTGTCACTTTTTCTCTTCTATCTTGTAAGCCACTAAGTCGATTTAAGACTGGGGCATTTCTATCATATTGTAACTAAAGCATCAAACGAGAGCAAGTGGGCTAAACCAAGCGCCCACACCCCATCCCCCTAGGGGGGGAAACTGTGTCGACTCAAATTTCGTGGTTTGCATTTTTTTAGTTTAGGTTTCTTTTTCTGCAACAAATAAAATCAAACTAGGATTAAAATCAACCTTGTTGGTCCGTTCCACTGGCGGGCCACAAGTTCACTCAAAACGTAGTTTTATTATTTTTTTTACAAACTCAAAACGCCCCCTTTGCTTTCCCGAAGTAGGGTTTCTGTACAAGGGCTTGCCTGAGTACGTGCCTGAAAAGAGACTCCTGGGTTTAAAAAAGATAAAATTTTGGTTCATAAAATTTTTCTAAAAAATACCAAGGTCTTCTCCCGTATGCTCTGTGGCCGACTTGCAGCTCAGTCTAATCCAGTTGGTACACATCAGAAAGGGGGAGATGACTAGTAATAGGAGCTAACACCGCCCCAAATAAAAAACCCTTTATGTGAAAATCCGGCACATCACGAACATTTTGTTGTCGTGGGGAAATTTCCCAGAAGGCTTGGGGCAAAACTGAGTAGTGACCTCTTGGAAACCGTTAGGCTTGCCCTCTTTGGTACAGCATCTGAACACCTCCTTGAGACTCCGATTCAGCCCAAGCCAGAGAGGAAAGCCACACAGCAAAATTCCGGACATGTTCCCCCGTGCCTTCGCGTATATTGGGAACCAACCAACCATAATAAAAAGATCACCTTCACATTAATTTTAAAATAAACCAAGAACACTTGCACTACATTTACTTTTCTGCTCATGCATTTATTTGACTCCATTATAAGGCACTGGTCTATATTAATGTTATTTCATGTTATTGACAAATGATGCAAATGAATGATAATGATAATGAATGAGAGCAAATGATGTATTGATGAATGATTGTTTTGCTTTACAAAAGTATATGTTGCTTTGTCTTGGTTATCAAAAATATTTTTCTAACTCCTAGATTAGACGCCTTAGTTTTGTTTTCATTCATAGGGTCCACCCCCCTTGGCTTTGCTAGGAAAGCCTAGACGGAGGAGTCGAGTCCCAAGTGACAGCACTTGACTTTGACTTGCTCCCAAGGCCACACCAGCAGCTTGAAGACTTCTATTGCGTTTTCCCCAGGTGTGGAACCAGGCGGCAACACTACCAGATTTAAAGATTGATCATGATGGCACATGCAAAGGATGTGCAAAAGGGAAGAATATCAAGAACCCATTTCCAAAGAGTGAAACAAAGACTAAGAGTACTTTGGAATTGATTCATTCAGATGTATGTGGACCAATGCCATCCACATCCTTGAGTGGGTATGAATATTACTTTACATTTATTGATGACTATTCAAGGAAGACTTGGATATATTTCCTAAAGGGAAAAGATAAAGTCTTTGGAAAGTTCAAGGAATTCAAAGCCTTGATAGAAAATCATTCAGAAAAGAAGATCAAGATACTCAGGATAGATAATGGGGGAGAATATACTTCAAAGGATTTTGAAGTCTTTTGTAAAGAAGCTGGAATCAAGAGGGAGCCAACCACTCCCTACAATCCTCAACAAAATGGTGTTGCAGAAAGATAAAATAGAACCATTATGGAAGCAATAAAGACAATGATACATGATCAAGACCTACCTATGTATCTATGGGCTGAAGCAAGCAGGACAACAGTCTATGTGCAAAACAGACTATCTCATAATGCTCTTGACTTCAAGACCCCAGAAGAAGTGTTCACAGGGAAGAAGCCTGAGGTAAGTCACCTCAAGATATTTGGATGCCCAATATACATTCACATTCCAAAAGAAAAGAGAACTAAGCTGGATCCTTCTGGGAAGAAGGGAATATTTGTTGGGTATTGTGAAGCATCCAAAGCATTCAGAATTTACATCCCAGGATTCCATCATATGAAATAAGTAGGGATGTGACATTTGATGAAGAGGCATCTCTCAAGAGATCTAGGAAGTGCCAGTATGAAGAAGTATATGAGGAAAATGCACCTTCCAGAATTACAGAGGCTGCACCCACCCCTGAAGATATAACACCTGAAGATCATGACATGATAGAACCACAAGAACCCCCTGCGATAAACATATCGAGAAAGAGAAAGCCAGCATGGGCAAGAGACATTATACTAGGAGCAGAAAAGTATGGAGCTCCTAAAGGCTCCACTAGAGTGAGCAAGAAACCAAAGTCATTCTCCAGCTATATGGCTTTGATGTGCGATCTTGTAGATCAAGAACCCACTAGTTATAAAGAAGCATCTCATAAGAAAGAGTGGGTAGAGGCAATGACAGAGGAATACCAGTCAATAATGAAGAATGATGTTTGGGATATAGTTCCCAAACCAAAGGATAAGAGTGTGGTATCCTCCAAATGGATATACAAGATAAATCATGCTGCGGATGGTAGCATTGAAAAGTATAAGGCAAGGTTTGTGGCCAGAGGATTCTCTCAGAAAGAGGGAATTGACTATGAAGAGACATTTGCACCAATTGCAAGGTACACTTCCATTAGAACCATCATGGCACTTGCATCCATGATGAAGTGGGAATTACACAAGATGGATGTGAAGACAACCTTCCTGAATGGTGTGATTGAGG
The DNA here is from genome assembly GCA_027924585.1 of Larix kaempferi. Taxonomy (NCBI): domain Eukaryota; kingdom Viridiplantae; phylum Streptophyta; class Pinopsida; order Pinales; family Pinaceae; genus Larix; species Larix kaempferi. The sequence goes on from BSBM01000299.1 coordinate 24,082,622, forward strand.
AGGAAGTGTACATAGAACAACCATAAGGATTTGAGGTTGAATATAGAAGAACCCGCGTATGCAAACTGAAGAAGGCTTTGTATGGGTTGAACCAAGTTCCCAAAGCTTGGTATGGAAGAATTGTTAGTTTCTTGACAAGCTTGGGCTTTACCAAAAGTAAAGGTGGTCCTAATATTTATCTCAAAGTTATGGATTATGAACCTGTCATATTGTTGCTATATGTGGATGATCTATTTCTGACTGGAAATGAGAAATAGATTATCGAGTGTAAGAAGAAGCTCTCTACAGAGTTTGAGATGAAAGATCTCGGATTGATGCATTACTTACCAGGTCTGGAAGTATGGCAAGGCCCAAAAGGAATCTTTCTCAACCAGGGAAAGTATGTAGTGGAAATCTTGAAAAGATTTGATATGTTGGAATGCAAAGCCATGGCCACTCCCATGGATTACAACCTGAAGTTGTTAGCTGATGACTCATCAGAGTTAGTGGATGTGACTCTGTACAAACAAATTATTGGGTCACTGATGTATCTGACGAATACCAGGCCAGATATATGCTTTGCCATGAACACCTTGAGTCGGTATCTAGTGGAACCTAGACGAGTTCACCCGATAGCTGCAAAGCATGTGATGAGGTACCTAAAGGGTATGATAGAATTTGGTCTATGTTATCTTGGAGATCATGATCTCAGATTGTATGGCTACACAGATGTTGATTGGGCAGGAAGTGTATCAGATAGGAAAAGCACATCGGGAGGATGTTATTGTCTGGGATCTGCCATGATCTCATGTTTTAGCAGGAAGCAGTCTAGTGTGGCTCTCAGCACAACTGAAGCGGAATATATTGCTACTTGCACTGCTAGTTGTGAAGCGATATGGCTTCGGAAGTTGTTATCAGGATTATTTGACTTAGAGATGGATCCCACTGTGATCCTGTGTGACAACCAGAGTTGTATCAAGATGACAGAGAATCCAGTGTTCCATGATAAGTCAAAGCACATAGAGATCCGATATTTTTATATACGGGATATGGTGCAAAAAGGAGTTATCAAGCTCGAGTATGTGAGCACCGACAAACAAGTTGCTGATATATTTACCAAACCTCTGTCTCGAGTAAAGTTTGAATATTTTCGAGATAAGCTTGGTGTAGTTCAGAAGGACCCTCCTCGAAAGGGGGAGTGATATGGTCGATGATGATGAGATTGCTTGCATCGACGGTAAGGTTGATGATGTGGATACCTATATTGATGATATTTGACGGTGAGGTCAATGATATTGACGATGAAGTCAATGATATCGACGATGAGGTCGATGAGTGGTCCTTAGACTTGGTCTAAGTTGACAAGTGGATTGTGTCATCCCTGGACACATGTCTTAAAGAGATCCATAGACTTTGATCTCCAAGAAAGATGGTGATAAATCCTAGATTTGATTTAGGTCACATCCAGTATGAAAAAGGACTGGCTCTGTGGTGATAAATCCTAGATTTGATTTAGGTCACATTCAATATGAAAAAGGACTGGCTCTGTGGTGATAAATCCTAGATTTGATCTAGGTCACATCCAGTATGAAAAAGGACTGGCTCTGTGGTGATAAATCCTAGATTTGATCTAGGTCACATCCAGTATGAAAAAGGATTGGTACTGTGGTTGGGATTGCATCGTTTCTAGACATGAGAGATGTCTTAAAGTGAAAAGGATTGATCATCCTGTAAGCAGATTAGGACTGCATCATCACTAAACATTTGGTTCAAAATGCACGTGATAGGATTGCATCGTCCCTGAACATTTGGTTCAAAATGTACGTGATAGGACTACATCGTCCCTGAACGGTTGGTTCAAAATGCAAGTGACAGGATTGTATCATCCTTGGACTTATGTCCTAAAGTGAGCAGGATTGATCATCCTGTAATTGGATTGTGTGTGTTGCAGAGTATGCTGTTGCTGTTGATCGAGATGATCCAGATGATGATGTTGTTGATTGAGATGATTGAGATGTTGTTGATCGAGAGGATGCATATGTTGATACTGTTGATCGAGATGATCGAGATGATGATGTTGTCGATCTAGAGGATCCAGATGTTGATACTGTTGATCGAGATGATCCAGATGTCATTGATCGGGAGGATCCAGATGTTGATACTGTTGATCGAGATGATCCAGATGCTGTTGATCGGGAGGATCCATATGTTGATACTATTGATCGAGATGATCGAGATGATCTAGATGCTGTTGATCGGGAGGATCCATATGTTGATACTGTTGATCGAGATGATCGAGATGATGATGTTGTTGATTGAGAGATCCAGATGATGCTGTTGATCGAGAGATCTAGATGATGATGTTGATGTATCTATTTCGAGTGCTGCAGAAGGTGAAGATCCAGTATTGAAGATCTTGAAGATGTTCCAGTAACTGTTTGAGTTACTGATGATGTATGAAGAAAGATTCCAATGATTTATAGATGTATCATGTATCATGTAGTTGATGACTCCTTGCTCCTGCATATATTGTTATAATATCCTTCTCGTTAAGGGGGAGTGTTGAGATATTGTAACTTCTAAGAATATTATATTTGTACTTTATTATTCCGGAGATGTTCCATTCCTCCATGGAGACCTTATTGTATAGTCGGAGATGTTTATTCCTCCGAGAGAAGGTGGTAACTAGGGTTATTAGATCTCCCATATGGGGTCGGCCCTGAGTTAGCTGATTAGGGGTTATTAGACTCTCTTAGGAGAGGTCGGCCCAGTTAGGGTGAAAAGTCAGTTAGAAGATGAGTATAAGTAGAGGAGATGTGTTCCTCACTTATCACTCATTCACTCACTTGTGTATTGCGCATAGGAGAGAGAGAGATCTGCATAGGAGGAGAAGGAGCTCTTGTTTGGAGACTACATCTTTGTATTGGTTGATTATCTATATTGAGGAAAGCTTTGCTGGGTTTTCTACCCCATGAGGGTTTCCCAGGGTAAATCTTTGCCTATCTTGTGATTGTATTTCTTTCAGTGATCTTGCTTGTGAAATTAGGCTAAACTTAACAAAATCTTCCAAAGGAAATTAGAAGAGCTGTCTTGGATTTGTCTTCGATTCCGAGTGTAAGTTGTAGGGATTCCTTCAGGATTTACTGGACATTCTAAGAACTTAAGATTAATATGTTAGGTTCGGTCCTCAGTAGAGCCGCCGGGTGGAGTCGCCAGGTGAACCACACAATTACTTCACCGAAAATGAAATATGTCATAGGAGAGGTGAGATGAGTGAATTAGGATGGTGATTGAAATAATTATGGAATTGGAGATGCAATCACCAAGGCAAAAAAACGGATGCGATAAGATATAGATTAACGCATGGACACTCGAAGACACTGAAGGTGAGCCTCTACCTCCCTGGCAACAGTGCCAAAATGTGATCACCAAACTTGTAGTTGCCCCTAAAGATGGATCCAAGGTGGATGGTAGAGGGTACAGGAAACCAAAGTGGTGAACCAAGAGAGCCCTATTTCCCAAATGGATGGTTGTCACGCCAACCAAGGCACTCTTTGCTTCTGCTACCAAAGCCAAGGTAGCAAGGGGTAGACCTAGATCTACTCCCGACAGGAGAGATCAACCCAATCACCAGATCAAATTAATCAGATGAAGTATGTAGGGTGACAAGTATGGAACCCTAGAATTAAGGAATTTAAACCATTATGGAGGCTTAGGAAAGATGTGGACCAATAGAGATAGATAACACACAGTGACTTAACAATTAAGTATGATTCCAGGATTTAAGTGCTAGTGTAAAATGATCAAATTCAACTGCCTTAGGAAACATAACCCCTAAAACAGGGAAAGTGACCCAAAGAGAGAATTTGCGGTTAGGGCTTTCTAGCACGGCTTGTGAGATAGATATGACAGTGTTCAAACCCACAAGCTCAGCAAATAGGATCAAACCACAGGAAAAACAGGCAACCTAGGAAAGTCGTGAGGGTAGAGGAGAGGCTAGTGCCTTGGAAAATGGGCCAATGGAGTCCCCAAGGGTGACGCCCTTGAGAACCCACCTTGGGATTTACACTAAGCCAAAAACCCAGAAATGATTTGCCAATTGATCAAGGGGTTTGATCAGGATAATTTTCTGAAGGATTTTAACGAGGGTTTGAAGTAAAATTGACAGATGGGTAGTTTAGAGAAATAGAGATCTTACCTTGAGAGCGTACCTGAGTGATGGAAATGGTTGCTATGATGCTGAGGACAACCCCCGCAAAGATCAAATGGGAAGATGTGATGAAATCCAATGCCAAACTTGAATCCCTAGCCCACACGTGCGCCCTTCTCTCTCCTGCAAAACCAAGGAGCAAAGCATCAATCAGTTCTACAAAAGCAAAGGCAAATGCAAATGACGAAAAGATACAGAAAGTAGAAGCTCATAGACAATAATACTCCCTGAACCAAACCGATTTGACAAAGAAAGAGGCAGGGAGAGTCTTCCCCAACCAAGGCGTCCTTGAGCAATTCGGCCTCCTCACCTGCAGATGAAAATCATGTGGAAAAAATATAGCTTATGGCAATCACCAATAATCCCAGTGCAATGGAAAGATATTTTCAATCGAACATCAATAGCATTCACAACCACAACGCAAGTATCTCCAAGAATTTTTTTCTATTCCAAAAATCCAGCGCCAAAAGTCCCTTTACAATGAGAAGCTCTCTCCTTTAAATAGGATGGAGAGATACCAAAACCCTAACCACCTTTTGAATGGATGGCTAAGATTAAAAGATCAAAATGTCTAATCAATGGTTGAGATGAGTTCAACAATAAATTACATGGATCAACTAAAAAATATAACAATACATGGACAAAATCGCCCTAGGAGAGGGGTCCCACTCAAACATGATAAAATAAATATGAATAAATCTCATGGTGGGTCTAGGGGGTAATTTCTAACACCCCTAGTGTGTCCCCATGGCACAATTGTATCATATGACCAAGCTAGACACCAAATCGTGCCTCCCTGGGAAGGTCGTGAGCCTCCAAAGGCTCCGGAAAATCATAAAAAGTGCCGAAGAGTTGGGTGTGGGTCCCACTGAATGCTGCAATTGCCATGGAAGGTGTGGAAGACATCACACTCATCATCAAAACTCATCCCATGCCATTTCCTTGCCTCAGTATCCCAAATCGAATTCTTCAGTAGCCATTTTCACCATTTTTAATCTACCTCGGTAATTGTGAACCTGCCCAAAATAACACCTAGAGTGCCTGCGCTGTCCAACTGAGCCTACCAGGCTCTCTGGGAGGGGGGTATAATGGTAAAATCAAGTGGCTGGACCACCCCCTCCTCATACACCACCCTAGGAAAACCAGTCACATCCTCTCTCTGCTCTGACAGGCCATCTGACATGGCAAAACTGCACCAGAATGGTGAACTGAGGAAAACCATCACTGTAACTACCTTGAATTAAAAACAAACTGTCTCATTGGACTAAGAGAGCCCAAATCCGTCTAAGGTGTGTACTCATACACCCTATGGGTCTCTGCATGATCATATAAAATATCCAATATGTCCAGACAGATAAATAATAATAATCTGTAAATGATCAAATAATGCTGAAAACCACAAATCATCATCATAAACCTGTAACCACTGCATAAAACCATCTGGTGACCTGTAATAGACCACATATCATCTATCTGCATCATCGGAGGTCTATCCACCTCATGTCCTGTAGTTGACTTTGGTCAAACTAGGTTTGACCAAGTCAACATGACCAATAATATGACCCAGGCCAACATCAAACTGCTGCAAGTGCCAGAGGTTAAAACATGCTTTACAAGTCATTCATGTAACAATAATAACAAGAAGTAATCATTTCTCTGATGATCTAATAACCAATTATAAAGTGTTTTCAATATTTACTATGACTCAGACCAGACTTTCAAGACCATACTCACTTCATAGTTGTGACCATTTTTCTAGTGAAGGGTGAAGGTTGAAACTGAATGGGCTAGGCTAAGGGATGACTACTAACTTGACACTGTGACACTTTGGATATGGAAAGGGAATACACACTCTAGCGTATGCTGGACAAGCAATAACACAAGGGATCGCTGTGTCTCACAAATGGGTAAGTTACTTTCAGAGGTGCTTATTCACCTTGACAAATGCTCACAATCCATATCAAGTACAAGTGAGGCCAACAATCATTTAGATATAACTTTTAAGAACCATTGCTTTTTTGGGCCTTTGAGTTTCCATAGCCTTTGATCTATGTGTGTTTAAAAACACATTGCATAGATTTACATTTATATAAGGCTTTATGCTCCACGTGTGTTCAAAAATACTTGTTACATGGGATTTACATTTAACATTTTATTTCAAAGTCAATTTCATTAGGCTTGCCTTGCATTCACGTGTGTTCATAAACACTTGTTACATGAATGGGCTTTCATAAGATATACATTTCATTTCCATATACATTGTATTGATGGCAGCGCTATCTGTTTCAGGTTTAGCCAACACAACCTAGGCAATTCAAAGCCGAGACACAATAAACAAGGAAGCTCATCCAACAAAGAGGCTATAGCGGGGGAAGGTCCTCCATGCCACTAGTCAAGTAATAAGTCGGGATAATCAACAAACTGGAAGGTAATGGATGGGTGGAGACAATGAATAATGAGACCAACACTTGCAAGCCAAGGATGGTGGGAACGATCACCTCTATTCTCCCTAAGGAAGGTAAAACCAATGAGTATAGGTCAAGAACTTCTAAGTCTGAGTGAGGACAATATATATAATATAAAGATACAACCAGGTCCACATATCTATATGATCGCCATATCATGATACTAAACGATAAGACATGTCACAAGAATGAGTATAAAAGCAATATAACCAAAACACACAATAATACATGCTGAGTCATATACCTAAATGTACACAATCTGAACCATCATCTATCCACTGAGAACCTACTGCTGCAACTCTGGGCAACACTGACTGCTCTGTAAATGGCTAAATGGCTACATCAATCCTCAAATCTGAGTGTCTTGAGACTCAGTCATGGCATGGGAATATATTGTTGCCCATAATAGAATGGTGATCCAATGTAGATGCTCATCTCGGCATCTCAAATGTAAGGGAATTGGCTGAAAAAGTGTACTGGAATCTAAAAAATAGAATATGGTAGCCTAGCTACTATATATGTGATAACAGAGCTGTTTGGAGTCAGAATAGTCAAACTAGTCTCTCTAGATGTCCATCGGAGTGTTTCAGTTAGTTAACTAGTTAATTTGTCCTCAAATCAAGGAACAAATCCACAAATCAAGCAATTAATTGAGTGTGTCACTGGTGGTAGGTAAGAGAGGGTGCACTTGGTCATAGGAGATGAAAACAAGGCGCATGATGAACTAGGAGGGATGGAACTTAATAGAAATAAGCTCTTGGGGCTAGCAAACTAGGGACTAGGTGCTGGGAGACACCATATTGATGACTGGGATGCATACAAACATAAAAATGATGGTGAGATATCCTAACAGCGCACCTATTGTACTTTCGGCTATGGAATTTGCTTATATCCTTGCTTCAACCGCTGTACCTTTCTAGGAACTTGTGCGCGCTCCACTCACTGAAAGCATTTTCTCATTGGATGGGCTTGTGTGCTTTCAAGACTATCCAACCATTTGTTGGTTCTTACTGCATGCGCACTTCCGACCATCAACCAAGCAATGCTTAGACTTGCTTGCGCACTTGTACTATTTGTTCAACCAATACCTTGGATTCTTGTGCACATGTACCACTGTCCAACCAACACCTTGGCTGCTTGTGCACCTATACCACTGTCCAACCAACTCCTCTGATTGCTACAATGAGAGAGTATGACTTGGTGGACTTGATATCTACGCAAGGACCACATGTAGAAGGATACATTACTTGTGTTTTTCTTTGAACTAGATTTGCATGATGTATCTTCCTTATGTATTTCTTCAAACTCATCATGCATGATGTATACTTGGACACACTTCTTCAGACTGAATGCACTTCTATATATACTCCATTAAACTAGCATCCATGTCTGTCACCTTGACCATCTTGCACATATACTTCTGGTATTTATGTTCTTCTTTATCTTGCGCATATACTTCTTCACACTGCTATAGGAATGTTGTATCCTCTTTGACATCAGTTGATATCAATGACTCATACTGAATCAGTTGGCATCCTCAATGACAACCAAAGTTCAACATTGAGAAGGTTTTATTGTGTCTCCAAGTGAAATCGATTTGTCCAAGGAAGCTAGTGTGCCCCTTTCTCCTCCACTGACAAACTACCTAAGTAAGATTTGATGCTCAGAAGAAAATGACTGTAAAAACATGAGACATATCAAAGAGAAAATCAAAGATCAAAATATGCTATTGAAAACCCCTTGATATAAGCTAGCTTCAAGAGAACGAGTTGAGGAACCCCTGTAAAAACATCCATGTTGAAGTCACCCTCTTGCAGTTAAACACTATTTCTAAAATATATTTTGGATCCACAACAATATCTCAAATGCTAAGAGAAATAGACTTTCCAATCACAATCTAAGAACATCCCACAAAGAAAATCCAAGAGCCAAAGTCCCTTTACAATGAGCGGGTTCTCTCCTTTAAATAGAATCGGGAGAGACCAAATCCCTAACCACTTTTTAGATGTTCGGTTGAGGTCATAAGATGATACAATGATAATCAACGACTAAGATGAGTCGTACAATACAATACATGGATCACTCAAATGGGAGGGACGTGTTCCCTCAATGACGCCCTAGGGGGGACGTATGACATCAATGTGACTAGGAACACAACATAACATTATGTTGGGTTGTCTAGGAGGTAATAATATCTTCACTAGACCAAGCCCCAAGTACATTGAATATAAGATACATCAATAAGTGATTAAAATCACTAGGACGTGTGTCCCCAATACATAACAAAACGTCCTCATAATGTGACTAAGAGGACATGTGGACCCCACTGAAGCTGAAGACTGTGTCGAAAGGTGTGAAATGAATCACAATAAGTCTCCCATCAAACCTCATGCCATTTCCATGCCTCACTGAGCCAAATCAAATTCCTTGGTAGCCATTTCTTCATTTTTATCTGCCAGAATATCACCTGTAAAAGATAAAAATGCCTGTAACTCCCTGCCAAGTGCTCTAGGCACCAAACTGACTACACCAAAATGTCCGAGTATAGGGTAATACGGTAATAACAAGTGGTTGGACCCCATATCCCCTCTGTAGTGCCCTATGAGAACTCAAATGATCTATGAAAGTGTTGAACAAGCCATTTTCACATGACAATATGCTGTAAAGTGATAAATTGACCATATCATCATCTGTAAGTGCCTGAAATTGATAATAATAAAAATCCAACAAACCATCACATGAAACCTCTGTCTTATGCATGGAACTATCTAATGGGCACTATAGGACCATGAATAATCAATCTCGAATGGCCCTGTTGAAAATGTACTAAGGCAAGTGTTGTTCACTCATGTGATGCCTAGGGGTGGACAACTTAAAAATGTGATCCCTAGTCACTTTATTAAGTTTGATGTACTTTATTTTTATAAAGTCACTTTATAAAGGAGGTTTGAGGTTATAAAATTAAATTGACTTTATGAGATTATTAAAAGTGGGTGAAATATTTAATGTCTCATTAATTATTTAAATGAAGTGCATTAAATTTATTTAATGAGAAAAGGTGAGCAATTAATGAGCACCCTAGATCTCATCTAGTTAACTTTTGATCCTAGCCATTGGATTAAAATAGGTGGTTACCTCAAACAAAACTAGGGAAAAGGCATTGGAAACCTAATTCATTATGGTCTAAGTGATTTGGAGAGCAAGAGAAGAAAAGTGAGAAGAAAAGGCTTTGAAGTAAAATCGACTCTTTGAGAGAGAGGAAAACTGTCACAAATCCCAAGATTCTGAATGTAGCACGAATCCCAAGACAAGGACAGTGAAGTAAAGCACCAAAATCGAGAAGATTTGAAGGTACAGAAATTGATGAGAGGCACAGAAATCAAGATGAAGACAGGGCACACTAATTGAGATAGATTTCTGTATTTATTGCTGTAGATGCTGAAAAAAATCGAGGCACACGTGTGAAGTCATACAGCTCTGTGGGCACAGTTTCCGAGTCTATTTGGGTGAATTTCATGCTGCATCTTTGCACAGAATTTGAGGCAGAATTCAGAGACTGAATTAATTCTGACTTTCCTTGCAACGTGTCACTAACAGCGGAAACTCCTCTTTCAAGTATCCTAAACTTACACGTGAGCAAGCCTAGACTAACCAAGGGAGAGACCCTAGCCAAACTTTCTCTAAGTCAAACTACAAAGGGCTTCATTCACCAAAAATATTGATCTAGCTCTTATTTTTATTAGGAGGTGCCAAGCTAAAGGTATATGATTAGGTTCAAGACACACTCTATTAACAATTCAAGAATGAAATAATGACCATGAACAAAAGTAAAGCATGCTACATAAGCAAGATGGAAGTTGATTGTTAACAAGCTATGATCAATGTATCCTATGAGCATATAAATCATGGCATCCATAACTTAAACAAGATATGATAGTAAGCGGAGGAGTAAGTTCTCATCCATGAACCATTAATAACCATCCACATGTAAAAATAGATTCAATAACAAACATATCATTAGAAGAGTGAAAGTGTGAACTGCTACCAAGCCAAGATATCACAGTAAATTGCATGTATTCATGTGGATCAAATGAAGTGTTCACAAGTAAATTCAAGTTACCAAGGTAGCGAATTGTTATTAAGTCTTAGATCATTAGGAGTTGCAGCAATGAAATTAAGCGCATGTGAATTGATTTAGTTGTCTCAGCATTAAAACATTAACCGTCAAGATTTATCAATGGAGTGAATAGCCAATGTGAAAGTAAAAAGACTGAAACAAACCAAATGCTATGAATGAGACCAACCAAAAGATATCATATCTAGCTGATCTTGAAAAGCGAAAGGCAGATTCGAGTTGCTTTGTGTTGATTATTTAATTAAACTACTAATAAAAGTGACCATGTTAGTAGTTTATTCACAATGTTAGTATTGCCTTCAAAGGAACTATTCAACACTAGATTATTCCTCTGACTTTCAGATCTAAAATAATGCAATATAACAACAAAGAAAACTAATAGGAACTTAGAATTTAAAGATTTAGGCAGCCTATTAGTTAAGCACTTGAATTATTAAAATTAGAGACTTTAAACACCACAAGTGATTTATTAGATGTTATGGTGTGCTGAGCTTAACTCCTTACACTCCTTAATATTTAATGGTTATGAAATAATGAGCCAAGGAGGGGGAGCAAATAGCTCCCCTAGAAGTCTCTTTAAATGGGTAAATCCAAGTCACTGAAAAAGTTCAGAAAGTTGATTAGAAAATGGAAGGTGGAAGAAAACATGAAATAGAAAATAAATTTAATTGCTAAAATATTGGGAAACACTTGTTAGGCAATGGAGTCATTAGTAAGCTAAAATATTGGGAAACACTCGTTAGGCAATGGAGTCATTAGTAATCTGAAAGGATAGATGAGTAGTCTTGAATGGAGAATGGAGGACTAACATTCCTTCTCCTTTGATAATCAAAGATGACAATTGATTTCCTACTCCAATCTATGTTGGGTTCCTATAAAGATCAAGAGGAAAAGCAATCTATTCCTAAACAAAAACCATAATATATATATAGGAAATGCACTTAATGAATGAAATTATGATATAGAACTATTTTACAACCCAATATAGATTGGTGGATTTTTTTGGATGCCTTGAAAAGTTCAAATTTATTGATATTTGATTGTTAATTTCATATATCTTTTAACTCTCATTTTGATTATTCTTTTTCTCTTGTAGGGACATGTCGCTGTGGTCACTGACAAATTAGAAACCGCCTTGTTACATGATATCAACAGGCATGCAGTTATAGTTCTTGAAGGACGTGTTATAGGTATCAATTGACTATTTGTCTTGTATGTTACATATGATGATTCTAATTTCCTACTTATTTTTAAGTTTGGAACACAAAAATCATGTTTGCACTTTACTATCTTATCATGGGTATATGATTTACGCATTTTTATTGAGCACATCTCATCATTCATTAAAAGAAGATATTTACATCATATAGTGAATTTAATTTTTTTCATTTTCTTCTGATTTCCTCTCCTTGACCAAATTGTTTTCAACATTGTTGGGATGGATTGCACTGTCAGTTAGCACATTCTACGTGCTTTAGAGTAATAATTAAAACTTTATGATCCACGCCAGCTGACCTACCATCCCAAAATTTAAGTTTAAGTTTCGAATTGAATCAGTACACATAAATATAATCATTGGTGATGTTAACTACATGAAATTGAAGGAGCCTTTAGGTGGGTTGCCAATTCCAAAATATGAATGTTTTCCATGTGGGGAAACCAGCGAGGCATGTTGTCGCAAGGCTAGCCAACGCCCAGACTTTTCCACTGTCTTGACTACCCGTGCGGCACTGCCTAGCAACCAACCGAGGGTGAGACCAGATCGGTGGTCCACCAACAAACTACGCCTAAACACCTATGGAACTTACTTAACACTTATACTTGGTTTACACTTGTGTTTGTATATTACTTATCCAATTTCTTATGTATGCATCCAACAGCTTAACATCTCAACACTTAGCCAAATAAATAAAGCACCATGCCAAAGATACACAAGACACAAGTATTTAAGGTGGGCACCACAACCCCGGGCGCGGCCCGAGTTCTTTTATAATAGCAAGAGGTACAACAGATTACAAGATACAAAGATGAGGAGGGCGCCCGTAGGCCAACCCAACTGCAGGAGTGCCCTGCTCGGCAAGCTCCTAGGAAACCCAAAGATTTCTACTACTTTCGTCTTGTTCGTTTTTGATGTTTTCGCAAACCTACCTGCCATAGCCTCTGCCTCTTGCCAAAACATTGTGCCGCAGCCTTCTGCCTCTTGCACGAACTCTACCAATATTCTTCCCAAGAAAATCGAACGGTCTCCCAGCTTGGGCAAGGCGTGACCCTGCGGCCTGCCCTCTGCAGCTCTGTTTGGTCGCAGCCCCTGTCTTTCCTCGAACAAACTCACCTGGTATTCCATGGTTGTTTTTTCCTTTCCATCTCCCCGTACTTATATGTACCTTTGCATGAGGGTGCACCCAAGCTTCACCTTGAGGTGCCTGTTATCACCAAACTTGTAGTTGCCCCTAGAGATGGATCCAAGATGGATGGCAGAGGGGATAGGAAACCAAAGAGGTGCAACCAAGATAGCCTCAACTCCCAATGGATGGTTGTCACGCCAATCGAGGCAATCTTCACTTTATGTTATCTAGCCCAAGAAAACAAAGGGGGAGACCCAGATCCACTCCCGATAGGAGAGATCAGACCAAAACACCAGATCAAATCAAGTATGGGTGAAGTAAGCAAGGTGTATGGTAAACCCTAGATCTATGGATGAAGTCACAAGGTGAGTAATAGGTTGGATCAAGAGGTCTAAGCAATGTAGATTTGGTCCAACATGTTTATGTGAGTGACTTATGAGGTTTGAAACAAGATCCAAGATCAGGGTACTAGTCAAAGATGAGAAAATCCACTGCCTTGGGAATCGTGTCCAATGCAGGGTAATTAGGGACCAAATTGGGGCTAACCAGTACCAAAGATGAGCTTGATGAGTGGATATGAGAGTGTTTAAATGTTCAAGCATGCAAGACAAAGATCAAACCACAAGCTAACTCAACAACCCAAGAAAGTCGAATTGGCTTGGAGAAGATCAGTGCCTTGGGAAATGGGCCAAATGGAGTCGGATGTCCACCAAATTGTATATCAAGGATGTTGAGGTGTAAACCTAGGTGGGTCTTGAAGATCAAGATCATCCAATGGCTAGATCTTAATAGATCTGAGATCTAAGATGTATCACTAAGTGACCCAAGTGGAGCTTAACCCTCAAAACGAGGAATGGGGCCCACAAGGTGAAAATCACTAAAGTGACAAACTAGGGGTAGGTTATCGACTATGTATATTAAGGATCAAGTGGGATCTCACCTACCCAGGTGCTATATCTTGGCAAACTCACCCAACTAGGAAGTGCGGCCTCCCTTGAAGAGGCTAATTTGCCTTGGAAAATGTGTCGGATGAAGGCCAATCCACACCAAACTATAGATCTGAATCGTCGTGGATACTATAGAGGTGGGTTTTAAATATTATACCCAAAAGCCAAGTAGATCTTGCTAGATCTGAGAAATTGTAAAATGAGGGTTTTAACTTATGAGGGTTTTAATAGTTTAGACAAATGGATAGGTCATGGAATAAGAAATTACCCTTTAGGTCATACCTGTGTGATTGATGAGGTTGCCTTTGATGTTGAGGAGCATTCCCGCAGAGATCAAATGAGATATTGTTGATTTTGCTGCCAAAAGATGATGCCCTAGCCCACATGTCCGCCCTCCTGTACCTGTCAAACCAAGGAAATCGATTCAATCGGAAAGATCAAGCATGGAGGAAATACAAGCGAAATGCAATAGCAACATGAAGTAGAAAGTCAAAAACAGTAATACTCCCTGTTACCAACAAAGAAATCCAAGAAAGAAGTAGGGAGGGTCCTCCCATACCAATACGTCCTCCTCAAACCAATTCGGCCTCAACCTGTAGATGACAAAATCGTGGTACAAAAGATAGCAATACAATATCTCCAATAACCTAGTGCAAAGGAAGAATAAACGAATGAACTCCAAAAGCATTCACCACAACACAACAGATAGATGAAATAATATTTTTCTATTCCAATAATCCAGAGCCAAAAGTCCCATTTACAATGAGGAGCTCTCTCCTTTAAATAGGAAGGAGAGGCACCAAAACCCTAACCACTTTTTGAATGAGTGGCTAAGATTAAAAGATCAAAAGATCTAATCAATGGTTGAGATGAGCTCAATAATACAATACATGGATCAACCCAACAATACAATATAATAATGGACAAATCACCCATAATAGGGGGGTCCCACCAAATGTCAATGATAAAACATAAGAAATAGCTCATGGTGGGTCCAAGGGGTAATTTCTAAAACCCTTGGTCAATCCCCATAGCACAATAATATAAAATAATCACTCCAGACACCAAATCATGCCCCTCTGGGAAAGTCGTGAGCCTTGGAAGGCTCCAGAAATCATCATAAAATGCCAAAAGTGATGGGTGTGGGTCCCACTGGAAACTGAAATTGCTAAAGAAGGCGTGGAAGACATCCCACTCATCATCAATCATCATCCCATGCCATAACTTTTCCTCAGTATCCCAAATCGAATTCCTCTGTAGCCATTTTCACCATTTCTGGACTGCCTCGGGAAGTGTGAAACTACCCAAATTGCCTCCTGGAGTGCCTGTGCTGTCAAGGTAAGCTCACCAATGTGTCTAGGAGGTGGGTAATATGGTAATAACAAGTGGCTGGACCACCCCCTCCATGCACAGCGCCCTAGGTGAACCCATCAAATCTCATCACTGCTCTGACAGGGCCTCTGATAGGCCAAAACTACACTAGGATAGCCAATTGAGGTTAATAATCACTGTAATTGCCCGGAACTAAAAACAAATTGTCCCATTGGACTCAAAAGGTCCAAATCCATCTAAGATGTGTACTCATACACCATATAGACCTCTGCATGGTTAAAAATAAATACTCATCATATCTGGCAAACCAAATAATAATAATCTATAAAAGTGTTGAAAAGCACAAATTGTCATCATAAGCCTGAAACCACCACATAGAACCACCATGGTGACCTGTACCAGACCATATATCATATACCTATATCATCTGGGGTCTGCCACCTCATGTCTTGTAGTTGACTTTTTGTCAAACTGGGTTTGACCAAGTCAACATGACCAAAATATAACTCAAACTGCCATCAAACTGCTGCAAGGTGTCAAAGGTTAAAACATGCTTTACAATCCATTCAAATAGCAATTATAACAAAAAGTAATCATTACTGGCGATCTAAATCCAAATATATAAAGTCATTAATTATTATTTATAACTCAGACTAGATTTTCAAGACCATACTCACTTCATAGTTCTAACCAATTTGCTAGTGAAGGGTGAAAGCTAAAATAAAAATGGCTAGAGCAAGGGATGACCTACTGACTTAACACTGTGACACTTTGGATATGGAAAGGGAATACACGCCATAGCATATACTGGACAAGCAATAACACAGGGAATGGCGGTGTCTCACAAATGGGTAAGTTGTTCAAAGAGTGTTTATTCACCTTGGCAGATGCTCACAATCCATAATACAAATGAGGCCAACATTTTTGATATATAGTTTAAGTTCCATTGCTTTTTGGGCCTTTAGTTTCCATAGCCTTTGATCTATGTGTGTTTATAAACACATTGCATAGATTTACATTTCATTAGGCTTCTTGTTGCAGGTGCGTTTTTAAGGAACTTGTTTACTTGAGCACTTCTAGGTGTGTCTTTAGACAGCTTGTTTACCTAGGTATTACATTTCACATTTGATATTTCTTTGCCAGATTCATTTGGCTTTTTCACAATAGATATAACATTTACTTTTCACAATTTTACATTCATGGAAGTACTATCTGTTTCAGGTTTAGCCAACAACATCTTTAGTGACTAGGGGGACTTCATGAAGAAATCCAACTCACCAAAGGTAAGTTTTGTCACCAACTCAAAGCCGAGACACAATAAACATGAAAGCTTATCCAATACAGAGGCTACAGTGGGGAAAGGTCCTCCATGCCACTAGTCAAGTAGTAAGTCAAGGTAGATAACAAACATGGGTAGGTAATGGATGGATGAAGATAGTGAGTAATGAAACCAACAATAGCAAGCCAAAGCATGGTGGGAATGATCACCTCTAATCTCCCTAAAGAGGGTAAAATCGATGAGTATAGGTCAAGAACTTCTAATTCTGAGTAGGGACAATATGATATATATATATATATATATAAGTAAAACCAGGTCCACATATCTATATGATCGCCAGATCATGATACTAAATGCTAAGACATGCTACAAGAATGAATATAAAAGCAATATAACCATAACACCATCATATACCTACTGAGTCATATACCTAAATGCTCATCATGTGAACCAATGTCTGTCCTCTGAAACTACTGCTATAACTCTGGGGAATACTGACTGCTCTGAATAATTGGCTAGATAGCTGCATTGGTCATCTCTCTGAGTGTCCTGAGACTCAGTCATGGCATGGGGAACAAAAATGTTGTCCATAATCTGATAGTGATCCATAATAGATGCTCATCTCAGCATCTCAATGCAAGGAAACTGGCTGAATAGTGTACTGGAATCAGAAAAATAATGTATGGTAGCCCGGCTACTATAAATGTGATAACAGTGCCCCTCCCTTGCATGTTAAGTCAGCCGACATGCTTTGCTCGTCTTCTAAGGCTCCTCGTGGGCGTGCGCTCTCCTCGACACGCTCCAACCATCTTGCCAATGCACCATCCATCCACGCGTCGTTTGCACATCACCCATCCGCAAGTCCACACATTTGTCTGCACGTCTTCTGTCCGCAAGTCATGCATGCATGTCCAACCAACAAGCCCGCCCGTTTACCTTGCTTCCCACGCTAGTGCGTCTGTGCCTTGCATCTGCGGGCTTTCAACCCCTGCTACTAAGTCTTGGGCATTGCAGGTGTGGGGAGGTGCCCAGCGCATGCTAGCTGGTCCACACAACTCTACCAAGCCTACTCACTTGCCCACGTCTATGCCCATGTCTTGGTCGTTTCATTGATACTATGTCGTTGCATGCCAACACGTCCAACTCAACTGCACTTAGCTTTCCATGCCTTGGGTGAATTGGGCGAACCCCCAGCCAAAGCATGTTCACATGGGTGGGTAGGCCAAGGTGCCTCTACACCAAGGTCGTTACATCCTCCCCCACATCAAGTTTTTGTCGTCCCTGGCAATGTCTCCAAGACAGTCCATCATATCCCAAAAGCTCTATGACAGCTGCCTTTGCCATAGCTGAGGCTCCCAAAGGAGCTCCTCCAACACATGCTTCTGCCCCACCTACATTCGCACTTGGTACCCCGTAAGTCCTAACCGCTTCCATTCATTGTGCACCTCAAGGATGAATCGGAAGGGTTGCAACTCCCTGTCGTCATGCCCAGCACTCTGAGATGAAATTCACTAAGCCAAAACTGCCTTTCTCTCTTGTCGTTCGGTTTTCCCCAAACTATGCTGTCGAAATCAGGCAAAGTCCGCACCTTTGCAACTTTGTTGCTGAACTTTCTACCCGCACTTCAACACTTCTCATCATCCTCTGCTTGGTCCGTCTGTATGCTCCATGTACATCATTGGTTGAATTTTGTCTTAGGAAACCTTCCGCAAGGTGCCTATGGGTGCAGGTAGTGAGCCAACCTGCTCACATCTCATCCTGGATTGAATGGCAAGGGGTGTTGAAGGCCACCACCTCTTAAACTTCCAAAATTGTATGTTTCCCATCCACTTTTCTCATGCTGCCTACAAAAGTACTTCAAGGCCACCGTTGCCTCCGCAAAGCTGCAATCGAACTCCTCAAGTTTGGCTATCGTCAGTTTCGACTCTTGCACACCAAAAACCAACTCATACATGTATGTTTCCTCCGTGCAATAGTCATCCACAACTGCCAATGATGCCTCCTCCATCTTGGCACGCTATTGCCTTCTTTTAGCTCGCCTCTTCGCACCCTTGCTTGTCCCTTTGAAGGGTGAACATGTCTTACCCACATAGCCTCCGTGCCTTCCAGTCGTCATACTCCTGAAGGGTGCTCAGCATGGTTGCGACCTCCTTGGTCTACCCCTCTTCTGACTCTTCTAGAAAGTGACTTTTTTCTTCCAAGTAGGCCAACATTGCCTCAACCTCGCACAGCTGGAAACCTACCTCTTCCAACTTTTCCTGCATCAGTTGGGACTCTTGGATGCCAAAGGCATGGATGCAAAAGGCCACAATGTCTATTGTGTCGTGTGTCGGGAAGTATGCACCTTCGTCATCACCTTGGTCTGCACTTATTCTTGTTGGAGGCACCTGTTATCAACAAACTTGTAGATGCAAAAAATGATAGATCCAATACTGGATGGTAGAGAGAAAGGGAAACCAAAGAGGTGAACCACGAGAGCCTCAATTCCCAAGGGATTGGTTGTCACACCAATCGAGGCACCCTTCACTTTGTGTTTTCTAAGCCCAAGACAACAATGGGGGAGACCCAAATCAACTCCCGACAAGAGAGATCAAACCAAGACACCAGATCAAATCAAATAAAAATGAAATACATAAGGTGTTAGGTAAGGTAAACCCTAGATCTATGGATTAAGTCACTAGATTAGTTAGGGGTTGGATCAAGAGGCTTTAAATGATGTAAATTTGATCCAACATGAATTTACAAGTGACTTATGAGATTATGTAAAAGATCCAAGATCACAGTACTAGCAAATGATATAAAAATCTACTGCCTTAGGAACTGTGTCCAATGCAGAGAA
The DNA here is from genome assembly GCA_027924585.1 of Larix kaempferi. NCBI lineage: Eukaryota > Viridiplantae > Streptophyta > Pinopsida > Pinales > Pinaceae > Larix > Larix kaempferi. The sequence continues at coordinate 24,102,153 of BSBM01000299.1, forward strand.
GTTAAGAACAGTATTGGGGCTATCTAGTACCTTTAGATTAAACTTGATTAAAGATATGATAATGTTTATGCATCACAAGTCGGAAACCGGAGTCAAACGAACCAAAAGCTGGCCAAGTCTGGGCATGTGCATAGGTTAGGGATCAATGCCTAGGGAATTGGACCACGAGGAGTCCTCCAAGGATGATGCCTTGGAGAACCCACCTAGGGTTAGGCTTAAGATAGAAAACCCATAAATATTTCGCCAAGATTTCAACTTGCTTGAGCCAGGGAATTTTCAGAAGGAAAATGAGCTTAGGGTTTGTAAATGAAATAGCAGTAGACAATTGGGATAGAAGAATAACTCAAGAAAATTCAAAGTACTTATCTCCTATGACGTGCAAATGCCAAGTGCAATGATGTTCCAACTCCCTCAAAGCACCTTCAACTTAATTCAACAGCTCCCAAGATGAAATCGACCTCCTCAAAGCAAGTGCGCCCTCCCTCCTGCAAAACGACAATCTCTGTGAGAATTGGTTTACAGAAACGAAAGTAAATGATGCAAGAAGAATTAGAAAGCATAAATATTGATCAAAGATACAATAAAAATCACTCCCTGATTATTTTACTCCCTCAGTGAAACAATCCGGAGAGACCCCCACGAAATCCCCTCAATGAAGTCGCCCTCCTGCAAAGCACGCATCAAGCAAAATGCATAGCATGGAAACTTATTGAACAATGAATATGTGACAGACTATCAGAGCTACAATCAAGCACGAGAACAATCTATAACAAAGGCACAAGAGTTCTCCCAAAAATATTTCTTTTATTGCCAAAAGTCCAGAGCCAAAAGTCCCTTTACAATGAGAGGCTCTCTCGTATATATAGCTATGAGAGAGACCAAAACCCTAACCACCTTTTTAATGAGTGGCTAAGATTAAAAGATACAATAGTGAATCACCTGAAAAAGATAAAAATGCTTGTATCTCTCTGCCTAGTCACCCGGGGCCAAATATGACTGCACCATCATGTCTGGGAGTGTAGCAGTATAGTAAAAACATGTGGCTGGACCCTATATTCCCTTTGTAGCACCATAGGTAAACCAATCAAATCATGACACTGCTCTGACAGACCATTTTTAATGGAAAATCTACACTGAAGTGATAAACTCAATCAACTTGAGTTTTCATGCTCTAATAAAATATATCATACATTAATAAATATTTTAAATTAATTTTATTTATTTAAATAAAATAAAATTTCAAAGTTTTATAAAGAAAAAATAAAATATACATTTACAAATATTTTAAATTAATTTGTATTTATTTAGATAAAATAAAATTTCAAAAAATGTGTTTCATTATCATTTGATTAAATCTTGTTATTATATTATTAATTTTCTAATAATTATATTATTAATTTTCTTATAACATTTAATATTGTATTATTCACCCTCAATCAACTTGAGTTTCTGTGATATGTTCCATAAGTGTTATAGGATTAGGATTCATGTATATTGTAATATTATATATAATTACTTTATAAAATTATTTTATGTTATTAATTTTCTTATATATATTATATAATAAAAAGTAAATTTAAAGAGAATTATATTTAGAGGTAGTTTATGCCAATAAGTATGTAATTATAATGTTATTAGAAGAAATTATTTTATCAATTAATCTTTAAAATTAATAACAATATAATAAATTACATTTTTTTATTTTTTAAAACTAGTATTTGAAGTATAAAAATTATATTTAGATTCATTTATTATTATTTGTATTTAAAAATTATGAGTAGATTCATTTTGTTATATACAAAATAAATTAAGTAATTCACATGAGTATTGTTTTCATATTATTATTATTAGAAAATTAGATTTATCAAATTTTAAATTTTATTAAAAAAATTAAAATATATTTTAATAAAAATATAAGATACATACACACATATGGTGATTCACTCTTGTATTATCTTATACATGACAATTATATCATCTACAATGACTACACTAATCTCGACTTTTCATGAGCTTATTATTCTTGATCAAAAGCAAATTAATACCTTAATCAAATTTAAACATTTTCACATGCATAGTTCACAACTTTATTGTTTGTGATTTGTATGCATAGTTTTTTAATGAATGTGTGTTGATATAAATCATTATCCTTCGACTTTTGACATTCACCTTTCTAAATCACTAATAATGATAGATTAACAATGTTTCTTAGGAATTATAAAATCTGCAATGGTGCTAAAATTTTAAATGGATCCATATTACATGTTGTTTACTCCCTTGAAATGCAATTAGGCTATTCATGTTATATTGTGTTTACTCTTTAGATATGCAATTTAGCTATCTCCAAACTAAGCTCTAGGAACTAGGTTACCTAGATGTCATACCATCTTTACTCTTTTGAAATGCACATACAATTTGATTATTTCTAAATTAAATGCCACCCACTATGTAATTATGATATCCATATGATCATGTCTTCATTATCTTGAAATGTAATTTAGCTAACCCTAAATTAAGTGACAGGGACTACCTACTACCTAGCACTTGTTTGTTATATGGTGTCACCACAATATTATTTAATACAAATTCATTTAATTTAATTTTTTTATAAAACCGATACATTTTATTAATAAAAGATGGTTGCAATTCAGGTTAAAAACAACCATATAAAGAATTACAAAATCCAACATTCTAACTATATTTTGAACAAAAAGAAGGGAATTTTAGCAATAGAATTGAAGACCTAAAACCTAACATAGAAAAGGAGTCAAAAATCACAATACATAATTCTAAATAATTCTAAAAACTTGGGGAAATCCCTATTTCACAATGCTACTTCCCAATGTCCATTTTCTCGATCCTCCGTCACTTCTAGTCTATCTTACTTTCTTTATTAGTTTGTTTCTAGCCGGCCCAACTTCACCATCCTTTCTTCCAGGGCCACATTATATTATTAATTAACTTTTTTCAAGAGCTTAAAAATTACAATGTCAATATAAAAATAATCTTTTTAATAAAAATTAAAATGAATTTTATTAAAATGAATTATTATCTTAAGGTGCATTTGGACGTATCTTGACATTTATTGTAACAATAATTAATTGTTAACTCGAGGATAAATTGTCTATGAGGATGGCTTTGCATTCGATGTCATATCACATGCAAAATATCAATCTTCATAACATATAATTGCAATTAACTCGGGGATAAATTGTCTAATGCTTTGCATTCGATCACATATCACATGCAAAATATCAATCATTCTTCATAACATATAATTGGGATTGAAGGGGTGAATTGGAATTGAGTATAAATTAGGAAAAGCTTTTCAAGTTTATTTTAATTATATTTTATTATAATTTTTTAAATTTTTTTTAATTAACTAAAATTTATTAATTTATGAGGTATTTAATTTCAATAAATAGTGATAATAATATTATTTATTTTATTTTATTTTGTATTGATGAATGGTGTTAGTTTTATGAAAGTGTGTCAAAATTTATGATGACATTTTTTATGTTTGCTAGAATCTTTCTTACTTGTGGGTGTGGTCTTTGGTTTAAAAAATTATGATCTAAGGGCATCTAAATCGTCAAAATCACCCAAGGATTGCATCTGGCCTAGGCCACATCAACCCTCAACTGGTTGGATTTTGGGTGTCTCCTCCCAATTAGCTCACCCCTAAGGGAAATTGAACTCGGGTCGCCCTACTGACGAAACCCACACCTTAACCAAATGAACTAACCAAAAATTGACATAATATAACATATTATTATAACATTAGTATATCACAATATTTTATGAAGAATTCACAATACTTTTTTAAAGTTTAAATTTAAAAAATATAAATAAATTAGAAATTCATTAAATATAATTTATCTAAATCATCTCATATGTATATATTCTATTTATTTTTTATTCTTATGATATTAATAATTTATAACTTAAGTAATCATTGAGGTGATTAGAGTGATCAGGTTTGTATTAAGGTGAAGACTTGGGTTTAAATCTCTAAGGATGTGTTTATATATATATATATATATATATAGATATAATATTTCTCAATTAATAATGAAAAACATAAAATTCTAAAATTTGGCGTGATTGTTAAAGGCATATGATTTTTGAAAATGAAATCAGTTCGCCTCCCTTATAGAAAGGGAAAAACTAGGAGAATGTCAAGTCTTATGGGATATCTATATTAATGTGAAATTACTTTTTACTTTTCATTACTTTCAAAAAATTTAAATTATTAAAAAAATTATATAAATTATACGTACATTATTATTATTTTTTAACTATTGTATGAGTAATCCGATAATCTTTGCTTGCATGTTAATTTGAAATTATATTTTCTCTATAATTATATTTTCTTTAAATTATGATGATTTTTCAATATTCATGTATATGTATCTTATTTTTTTTTTCATTCCAAGTGTAGATTCTAAATTGCATGACGCAATGGACATTGCCAAAGCAGCCGATAAGATTAAAAAAGGTTGGAATTACACATCATATAATTTTACAATAAATTATTTACATTAAAATGAGTACATTTTATAATCCATTTATGGAATTCAATTTATTTTATATTAATAAACCTTTTTTTTAATGATGTAATGTTATTATTACAGCCAAAAAAAACACTAAAATAGTGGATGAACGAATCCGAATTCAAAAAGTGAATAAGATGGTTGAAATTGATGATTTGCGAGCCCCTCCTAACTTTCATATTCCTTTACATGTTAAGGTAAGATTGTGCATATTTTTGCTATGTTTCTCTTTCAAACTTGATATAAATGGAACCTTATAATGAAATTTGAAATATATGTGAAGATCGTTTTGAATATTCGGCTTTACAGGAAGATACAACAGTGGATGCTGATGTTGGAAATATGGATGTCGATATCGATAATGTTTATGCAGATTTAGAAGAAAGATCATTAAATATTACAAAGAAAGGATTAAATAATCCAGTGATTAAATCTGATCTCACACTTGCGGTAATTTTATCACTTCTTTGAAGATTCACACACTTTTTTATGGTCATCCTTATTTTAATTGCTGATTCTCTCTATCCAACGGGCATGGAGCAAAGTCAAAAGTTGATTTTGTAGAAATTCTGCCTTTAAACTGCCTGCTGGTTTATGTCAGTTTTAGGTGGTTTTCACCTACAGCCGGTTTTGCATTGGCTATAGGTTACTTATTGCAAAATGACTTGAACATTAAACACACAGATAAAAGCATTTAACAGGCTGCAAATTCATCTAACAACATTCACACATAAAATGACTCAGTGATTTTTGGCCAAATCGAGCCCTGGAAAAACCCCCACGGGGAAAACCAGTTGAGAGAGAGAGAGATTTATTATTCCTTCAGCAAAGCAATTTAACAGCAGTACAAAATCAAATACAACTTATCTCCACTTTAATTGCACTCCAGAATGCCTCGATTTCTGTGCATAACAGCTCCCTAGAAATGCATGCTGAGACCTCTCGAATTCTGTGCAGTTAATGGCTGGGTTTTGGTGCTGAATCCTCCTCGATTTTAGTGCTAAACACACTCAAAACCCTGCTGACTATTACTGGAATTTGTGCATGTAATAACCCCAGAACAGTGACTGTATTTGACTGCTGTACAAACCACTGTACCAGTCACTTCTCATAAAAAACGTGCAGACTGCAATCTCCTTACAGCGTGACAGTTGACCACGGGTTTTGTGTCAGGGATTGATATTACATTATCTAAGCCTCAACTAAATGAAGCTGCCACGAAATACAAGCCCAGACTCCACCACAAACTGCGTGCTAATGAATAGGCTGCTGTATGATACCTTCACGATTTTATTGCATGAGATGACAGCAGTTCTCACGGTTCACTTTGCTGATAATAAATGCCAGAAAGAATACCTTGTAATCTGAGCCAATACTGGAAAACCCATGCCTAGAAACTCGTGCCAGTGGGATCACGATTTCTGTACCTGCGCCCTAGCTCGACCTCCTTCAGACTCTCGTGCTCTCTCTTCTTCACTCATTCACCTCAATAATGATTTAGGTATTGAAGCCTCCCTCCTTTTTGTCCAATCCCTAAAAGGAATCTTAATCCAATGGTGGAGATGAAATCAAATCAATGACTAAGATTTGATGTGAGTAAAAGTCACATTAATTAAATCACTTAATTAATTATTACTCACCCACTTTTAACTTTAGACAAAAAGTGACTTTAAAACATAAAGTCTCATTAATGTTTAATTAATGTGAGGGTCCCATCACCCCCTTCTTAGTGACTTAGGCTAAAATCACTAGGGGGAACACATCCAAGGTACAAAAACTAACAGATTTTGCTCCATACCCGTTGGATAGAGGGAATCAGTAATCAAAATAAGCTCATGCCTTTTTATTTACTTTGATGTTTTTTTCATCATATTTAGAAATGACATAATGTCATTTTATAAAAAAAAACAATTTTCTCAATAATTATATGATAATGACTACTCATTCATGCAAACAACTACTTGATTAAATTGTGTGTTGTCTATCTTTCTTTATTTAGACTTGAATATCATAGTAATGTTTTCCCTTAAATCATTAGAAATGATTTTTTTGTAATAGTATTTCATAAAACATCATGGTGAAGGAGCAACATTAATGCAATTAGTATGTAATTGTGCCTATTCAATCAATTTAAGCTTATATGTGGTGGTTAGTAAGTTAATGATTGTCCTCATACTAAACCTACATATCTAACTTAAAAATCTCTGAGTAGACACACTATCCAAACATTGTTAATGTGTTGATTTACACCATAATACTAAAAGCATTAAATTTTCAGTAGTTCTACATCAAAAATAGTTCGACATCAAAAACATACAAATGTTTGATGAAGAGTCTATATAAGGAGATTTAGTGTAGTTTGATTCTTATGTCAACCATCCTATCTTGATTTTCTATTGGTTGAGGGAAATTTGTGTCTCGATATTTTAACAAAAATGTGATTGAAGAATAAGGAAAGAAGTAAGGCAGCTTAAGGATTTATTATTTTCCAAATTGCTATGGGATTTAAAATTAATATGGACCAAGATTTATGGTATCTATCATTAGGTACATGGGCTATTGCATAAAGAATTTGCTTAACCGTTATAATGAGACGAATAAAGCTTGCTCACACTTAAATTATGCAAAATCTCTGGAATATACAGAAAGTCATTTAAAAATAATAATATATTTACTAAAATGTATAAGAATGAATGAGATAATGTACAATAGAAGTTTGCCCACACTTGAATTATCCAAAATATCTGGAATATACATGCCATTTAAAAATAATAATATATTGACTAAAATGTATAAGAATGAATGAGATAATGTACAATAGAATAAGAGTATCAGATTTATGTAACTCCTAAAAGCACCTTTGGTAACTTTTCATGAAGGGTTGCATCTTTAATTACTAGTGTTTAATAATGAATTATTATTATTTATTAATCTTGAGTATTTATGATTTATTTAATATTATGTTTGTTACATTGCCTTCCCATAACAAATGTTTTGTCCTCAAAGCATAATTTGTTGGAAGACTTATCTTGTGTTCTTGCTCGTAACGTCTTCTCACGATCTTCTATGCTGGTTGTTGTGATACTTAAGGAAACGAGACGATATGTTCGTTTAAACATTGACTAAAGATGTTGCATCATTTGTGAAGTGTTTCATCCCAAGTTAACCTTCATTGGTACTTTTTGTTGAATGATTGTATGGATGGAACTTCTGGTTTTCGGCTCCCACATAAGTTGTTAATTTTGTCTTTTCTCTTTTTCACATTTCTATTTCATCTAGATTTGAAAGAAAAATATTGTTCATGTATCTTTTGATCTTGTTGTTGTCCACATCGATTCTTGTGATTTGGACGATGATAAGGCATCCTAATCTTTTGTGATTGTTATTCAGAACCATCTTCATTTGATGTTTGTAGTGATTTGTCAATACAAGCATTCTTTTGAATTTGAGCATTGATTGACTACGTATTGGGTTTTTTTTTGGTGTTTGAATTTGAGCGTCTGATGACTTCTCTATTGGGCCAATTATCGTTTCCTTGTTGAATAATGATTCTTTGCAATCTAACTCTTCTTGTGAAGATTGCTTATCATGCTTTAGCTTTCTAACTTGTATAAGTCTTGATTATGTCTCCTTAAGCATAAGAGTTCTCCCTTATAATCTGACTTGTCGACATCATTTTGAGTATCTTGATTCTCTTGCTCTCCTTCTCTTAACTTTTTTTATTTGTTTTAACAATTCTTGGTTAGCTTTCTTTAAGGAAGAATTTTCTTTGTATTTTCGTGATAATTTTTTCTGAAGGTCTTGATTCTCCACTTCCAACTTTTGATTGCACTATGTTTTATCCTTTGTCTTCTTGATTTAAATAAGTAGTTTTTGAGTATGATCTCTTAGACGAGAGATCTCTTCTTCATTATCCATGATAACTTTGTCGAATTATTTTTGCATTTTTTGTATTGATTTCTTATTTTTCAAACAAAATCACCTTTGAGATATCGTTGAAGTCTTTAGATGATGGAGCTTCTAACTCTAACTTCATTGTAATGTCATGCAATGTGATTTTCTTCTTCTTATAGGAAAATGTCAAAAACTTCTTTTCGGCGTTTAAGATTGAAGTCTCCAATGTTTCTATCCAAGGTAATCCAAAAATTATGTCACCGTCATTCCTCCACAACGATCTAACACTGAATTGTGATATGGTGGGATAATCTCCAAAATTCAATTGTAAATCACTTATTTCATAATGTTTCTTATCCCAAGAGTATCTTTTCACCTATATTCGACTCAGGAAGCAGTGACTCGTTAGCGAGTTCAACACTAATATAATTATTGCGTTAAGCGGGAACAATAGAAATAGTAATATCTTTCCCTCCAATTGTTCTTTCTATTATAAGTAACACTAAAGCATAAATTCTTAAAGTTTTAGGGAACTTTCTTTTCTCTTCATTATTGGACTCCATTTGATTTTTGTCAAATTTCCTTATAAAGATGCTCCGATTACATTTTATCTTATTTGGTTCTCAGACCTAAGGAGAGAAATTTTATTTTCTAATATTCTACTTTATTGAATACAAGATGCTTTGATTACACTTTATCTTATTTGGTTGTTAAACCTAAGGAGAGAAATTTATTTTCGAATACACTTAATTACCGTTCCACCAATTGATTATTCAGCCTATGGCTCACGGAATTGAGTCTCTCCCTCCAATATTTTAAATATACTTCTGTTTCGTTTCGATATGGTATAAAAGGCAGAAATTACTTGTGTTCACGATTGCAAAATTTAACCCACATGTCCACGATATGACGCCTGCATGTCGACTTTCACACAGTACTCTTTTTTTTTCTTGATTCTGGTTATTTCGTGTTGAAGCAGTGGACTGTTCCCTCGATGACTTTGACACGGTACTATTTTTTATTCTAGTTATTTCGTGATGTAGCAGCGGATTGTTCCTCTGCAGATTTGGAAGATCTGGCTACGTTTAATGCTCGGTTTCGATCCAAAATCTTATAGTGTTTCAAATGTGTTTTTTGGTGTTCTTCTGTATGGGAAATTCCAACAGAATTTCCTTGCATCGGAGTAATTTATTACTTCAACAGAATTCAAAATGAGATGGCCAAGGGTTGATTGGTGGTCAAAGACCTAGTGCAATGAGAGAATTTGGTGGTCAAAGACCTAGTGCAATGAGAGAACCTCTTAATAATTGAAGAGTGTGGCCAAGGACCAGGTCGGACAAGATCTGAGAGATAAGGCAAAGGCCAATCACAAATTGTTCTAATACCAAATGAGACTAACAAGTTCGCTCACACTTAAATTATCCAAAATATCTGGAATATGCAGTAAGTCATTTAAAAATAATAATATATTGAATAAAATGTATAAGAATGAATGAGATGTGCCATATTTATATAACTCCTAAAGGCACCTATGGTAATTTTTCATGAAAGGTTGCATCCCTTAATTACTAGTGTTTAATCATTAATTATTATTATTTATTAATGTTGAGTATTTATGATTTATTTCATATCATGTTTGGTACATATAATTATTGGTGGATCGATCCCCAAATGTAGTTGGAGGATTAAAAAATGATATGGCATGTTTTATGAAGTAGGGTACATGACTCCTAAATTTCAAATATATCAATTATACCTTAGATGCCAAGTCCTTGGATGGGGACTTTGTTAGTCTTTTAAACTCTGAAAGTCTTTACACCATGTTTGGGGGTGCTCCTTGAGATTTGGGGTACATGGTGTATAACTAGCCCCTAGATGGTTTGAGATGGATTGTAGCATGAGAGATGGTCCGTGATAAATATGCATAGTTGAGATAGCTTGCTCAGTGGGTGCTTGACCTTAAGATGGTTTTGGCTTCACTTTCTTCCCTTAGGTGTTGGAGATCTTTTGGTAGTTTGGTGGATGCCCCTCATTGAGACCTTATGGAGGAGCCACTTACTTGGAAACCACTCTTCAAGGGATGTGGAGCGTTTTGCATCATGGAGAGCTTCAAGCCCTAGTTGGCATGTGGTAATTTGGTTTCCTATTCGGAAGATTGGAGATGGCTCAAGGATACTTGGGGCTTTGATAGTGTACTTGTAAGAGGTAGCTGACCGAGTAGCGTACTTTTCTTTGTAGAATAAATAGATTCTGTGGAGGCTCGTGATGGAGTGGTGTGGACTTTCCTTGCATAGCTACATTACCTTGGAGTCATTATTGTGCACGACATCGCCATTGGAGCATGACACTTGTACTCTTGAGTGGACATCTCACTTGTGTGGGATACATAAGCTCATGTACATTTCTTGTAAGGGTTTAGGCCCACACAATATTGTTGGTGTCCCTCACCCTCATATAAATAGGAGACTCTTTTTATACACAATCATCAAGTCATCATTTGTACACTTCCCTTTGTACTTGTCTTCTAGGAGAGATCAGCTAGGGTTTCCCCATGAGCACTAAGAGAATCTAATGGAAGGGAAGGAGGATGTTTCGATTGGAATTTTCTCTTTTGATTAGGAATTGCTCTTGTGGAGATGTTGGTGATGATCTTAGCTTTCTCTCTCTCATGGATCTTCACTTGTAATTGTTTATCTCTTTCTCTCTTGAGGCACTAAGGTTTCTTTGTCTTGGAGATTCTTGGAGCATCTAGGAGTTCTAAGGTTAGGGTTGGGAGAGAACACCTTCGGGTGGATCTGTGGAAAAGAAGAGTAGGAGGGTGTCTTGCCTTGGAGATAGTGTTGGATAGATTTTTGCACTTGAATCTTCTTGGTTGAGCGATGCCTTGATGATTTACCCTAGTTAGGGCTTCTTGGATGGTTGGACTTTTGTATTAGCCTTGAGAAAAGGCTATGGCCCATGTACTTGTACTTCATCTCGAGCTTATATGTAAATCTTTTGATTATCCATATTTTGGAACATTTGCAAATTTGAATTTCTAGCTATATTTTCTTTATGCTTGGTTATTTACAATAATTAATGTCTTGTTGATTTGACATAAGTAAAAGAGAAAATTGTTCATCGATATGACATCTAAGGAAGAATATAACGGGCTACATTTACTATTATTATATTGATGTATTTACTATTGTTAAAGTACATTTTCAGGTCTAGTTGTTGGTTGATAAGTTGTCCTAGAAGGGATGAAAACTTATGTCTTGGTTTGGTATATTTTCTCCTTGAATTTCCATGAAGCTTGAGGCAGTTAAAGTGAATTATTGTGATATTCCCATTATTGTTTCACTTTAATTTACAACAATCTTGAAGGTTGAAAATTCTAGATCTAAGATCTAAGAAACCTTTTAGGAAGAAGATGAAATTTTAGTTTTGCATTAATTTCCCAACTGCATAAAATTTCAATATGGTATCAGAGCTTTTTTTTGTTGAGATCACTCTTGAGTAAGAGGAAGTTTGTATTTTAGTTGGAGTTTCTCTGGGAAAAGTACTTACCTAGTTAAGGTCATTGGGTAAACCCTAGATTACTTGGGAGAATCATTTGTACTATATAAAGGGTTTTGTCGAATTCATTTACTATTAATTTTGTGCACTTGAGATTTGTAGATGATGTGTATGGTGACTCTTGGATTTAGAGACTGTGACGGGTTGGAGGAAGCTTCTAACTTTGTTCCATGGAAGCTCAAACTTCTAATTTTGATGGAAGAGGATGATCTTTGGGATCATGTTGAAAAGGAGATTCCTAAACCTATCAATCTAGCACAATCGACCACTCATTGATATATTGAATCCAGAGTGAAGATAACTGTTCTTGATTCTATGATGGATCATTTCATTTCACACATTGTTGATAAGAAGACCGATAAGAAGATGTTTGTTGATTTGGGTACAAGCTATTACAAAACCAACACTCAGTGGTTCGTATGAGCAAGACAGTTACTATGGGGAGCCTATTTATTGGAATTAGTGAATTGAAGGATTAGTTGGTTTCCATTGGAACAAAGGTTGAGGATTAGGATCTAGTTATCCATATCCCTTAAGGGGGTTTCTCCTTCCTAGGCACCTTTTGTTTAGGGTATTTTTGCTATGGATACTAGATTTCCTAACTAAATTTCCAAAAACTTTGGGTTGATCTTGTGCATGAGGAAATCAGATTGTAAACTTATCTAGCACAACAAGTGGAAGTGGATGCTATTGGTCTTGTTGGGAAGACAAAGAAGGGTAGAAACAAATTATTCAAGAAGGACGGGACAAATGCAGGAAATGATTTGAGTAAAATCATGTGCTTTCGATGTCGTGATATGAGACATTATGCAGGATAATGTCCCTTGAAGAAGGAAAAATGCACATGAAACAGGTTGTAATTGGGACTATTGTAGGAGTATATGAGATGAGCTCTTAGTTTGAGACTACTTTTCCCATGGATTCTGGTTTATATTAACATTGTGTATAGTGTTTGTTTGAATGTACACAAGAGAGCTTCAAGACACATGACAAATGACAGGTCCTTATTCAGTAGGATTCATGAGCAAGAGTGTTGGGGGTTGGATATGACTCCATTTCCTTACATTTTCACACCATTTTTCCCATTTCATTTGCAGTCAAGCATTCCTTTGGAATCATTAGTACAGTTTGGACCCTAGGTATTTAATGGTTGTGTTTCATGTATTTTGGATCAATTATGGAAGGAATGTTTTCCTTGTGATTATCTTTATGACTTTTGATTGCAAGTTTTGGATAAGCATGAATTTTGACCAATTCGGTTGCAGATCCTCTTGATCGGGCTGCAAATCCTCCAAACTTAGAAGAGGTCGTCAATCCAATGAGTTGCACGAGTCAATAGTAGAAGAAGGAAGATGGGGTATCGATATTTTAGGGGATTCGTAGCAATCATATGCTATGTATCCACTTATTCAGGGAGAAGAAATCGCTCTTCCAGTCATAGATGGAAATCAGGACCAATGCTTTGTTTCTCAATTGAAGGATGCAATGCCAATTGTAGAATGTTGATTTTGCAAGAATACGGGTCAATTTGACCTTTGGAAGTTAAATCTTCCTATTTTCGTGATTCTATTGAGGGAGTTCAAGATTTGGTTGAGTCTCTGATTTGACCCAAAAACATTCCGGATATGTGTATGCACCACATTGCCTAAATCGCGAACTAACTCAGTCAAAGGAGGATCGAGATGCCCTATTATTGCTATGATTTTGTTGAGTCGTTATAGACAGGGCCGACTCCATGGATTCATCCAAACTACTTCCATTTTGTATAAATCTGCCTAGCTCATTGAATGTGGGGAAATCGAGTCTTTATATGTATTGAGAACAGAGATTTGTCTCAATAACTTTTGCTCCAGCATCAATAAAATTCCTCTTTCACTCCATGTTTGGCATGACATGTTGATCTAGCTTAGTGTAGCTATTTTAGTTTGGTTGTGCTTGATCGAGGAGAGGAAGGGCCCCCTTTACCGAGGTCAGTTACAACGTATTAACATAATTTCCTTTCTTTTCCAGTTGTATGTTATAGATTGAAGTTAAATTAGTTTTTGTGAATTGTTAGATGATAGTGCTCTTGTCCATCTCAGTGTGAATGTGATCACGAATTCCCCTTTTAAGTGTAGATTTCATTTCTGAAGCATGATATTTAATTTTTTTGTTGTGGATTGTTTTGATTTCTTGAAGTGTACAGAACATAAGCTTTCGCAGTGAGTGATGAGATAGGTTCTCTATTAAGCCTGTTTGAGAAAACTAAAATTTACTCCTTAACACATGATTAGTGGTCTATCTTTTGAATACTTAGATTGCAAAACCCTCATAATCAACTGAGAACAAAACTCTATGGTTGACCTTGCCTGGAAAAACTAGAGACTGAAATCAAATTGATGTGATTGAGTATATTCATTCTATCTTTAAATTTGATGGAGTGAGTTTCTTGTTAATTTGGTTAGTTCAGAAATCAATAGTAAATTGGCTTTGTTACTTGCATAGACTGTGCATGGCAACTTTTAAATGAAAAACTTACCTCAGGTTGACATATTGTGATTGATAAATTGAGTGCTCTGAAAAGGAACAATTAATTTCACAAAATTTTGGTGTCATTTCCAGGGAAGTTATCAAGGTGCAATAACATAATTTGGTGTTGATTTTTGTAGTGTTTTCCTTCTTGTTGCATTCATAATGTGACTTGAGTGTAAGGTAAAAGGGGACTGTAAGATGAGAGGTAAGAACCTTCACATTCACTCTTAAATATTAGTGGTGAGTCCTCACGCCACTGTATCTAAGGCATGTAGAATGTATGAATCTACGTGGTGCAAGAAGAGCCACCCCCACTACTAATAATTTTGCAGGTCGATGAGGAAGAGGCACCCCCCACTACTAACTATTATGCAAGTAGACGGCGACTCAGAAGTAGACAAGGGAGGGGAAGGTTAAATACTCTTGAATAGGAAACTCCTCCATTTGAGACATTGAGTGATTTTGCACCATCATCAGCATCTGCATCACCTATACTAGAGGTCCAGAGGATCCTCCTATTACAGAGATAATTATAGATGAGCTGATTATCAGATATCTTGAGCATGGTGATTTAGAATCTGAAGCTAGATACAATCCTATCCAAGAGCCAAAGGACTCTCCTCTTTCACAAGAATCGAGAACTAGTGGGGACCCTCACTTTTGGGAAATTTCAGGAAGTTTAGAAGAAACTAGTGCAAATAATGAGGAAGCTATTGGGTCCAATGTCACCTTTGAATTCCCTATCGAAAATATCCGAGGTGAAGCACCGATGAAGAATATCCATCTTTCAGCTCTTCCCACTTTCCATGGTGTGGCTTCTGAGGACCTGTTATCACACAACTTGTAGTTGCCCCGAAAGGTGATTCTATCCAAGATGGTAGAGGTGTTGGGAAACTAAAGAGGTGACCTAAGAGAGCTTCAATTCCCAAGGATAAATGGTTGTCACGTTAATTGAGGCACTCTTCACTTTAGATCAAGCTATTGAAAGACAAGGGGGAGACCCTAGCTAGCTAATGGAGGCTAGCGAACCTAGTCTAGACACTCTAGGAAGATGTGAGGTGGAAGAGAGAGAGAGAGATCAAGAGTAAGTAGATCTAGATCTAGGAAAAATGGGTGGAAAATAGAGTTAGGGCTTGATTGAGGAGGCTTATGAAAGAGGTAAATGCTCAACCAAGGAATGATTATGCTACTAAAGGAGTTAAATGGGTAGATTTGGATAGATCTAATGCCAATCTAGAAGACCCAAGTGGGGTCCACCTTTGATTTAGTCAAAATTGAGTGAAGTGGGGCCCAATTGGTGAAATTAGGATAGGAAAGGCACTAAAAAGGTGGCTAAATGATGGATCTAATGTTTTAAGGACAAATTAGCTACACCCAAATGACAGATATGTGAAAATGACTGAAAACCCACAAGTGCGTCCTCCCCTAGAGATGGCTAGTGCTTGGATCTGAGGGTAAATGGAGTCGTATTTCCACCAAACTTGGTCTCTAAGGTTTATTAATTATTTAAGAAGTGGGTTTCAGTTATTAAGCCCAACTTATCGCCAGATCTATCATATCTATAAAACAAGGGTTTCAACAATGAGGGTTTGGAGTGACCAATGGGTAAAATGCATGAAAACCAATACGTACCTTGTATATCTTACCTCAAATGCTTGCATCCGTCAAGTACATTGATGATCCCTTCGATCAGTTACAATTCCAAGCAATATCTAGTTGATTCCAAGCTAAAACGTCCTAGTCCAAGAAGGAAGTGTGTCTTCTTTTACCTGGAAATTCAAACAACCCAAGTTAGATTTGATCCACAAATAAAAGAGAAACTATGCATGACATATCACAGAGAATAAATCAATGGACAAAATCACAATTGAAAACTTCCTGGGAAATGAAAACCTCTTTCCCAAGAAGAGATGGGGACCCCCCACAATCGCCCCTTCAAGCAAGTCACACCCTGCAGAAGATGAATTCGGAATCCCCAAGAAGATGTTGAAATCACCTGTAAATCACTTAGATGTCTAAAAGAAAAGATTTCCAATCACGTACGAGAACATTCATCAAAGCATGAGAAGTAGATCTGCAAAATAATAATTTATTCCAAGGGTTCAAGAGCCCAAAGGTTCCTTTACAATGAGGGGGGTCTCTTCCTTAAATAGGAATGAGAGAGACCAAAACCCTAACCATTTTTTGAATGAGTGGCAGAGATCAAAAGATAAAACAATAATAATCAACGACTAATATGAGCCGAAAATACAATACATAGATCAACTCACTAAAAGAGGGGAGAGCACTCACTAAGACGCCCTAGGGGGGACGTACCACATAACAAGTGACTAGGACAAGTGAATAAAGCACATGGTGGGGCTAGGAGGTGTTTATATCATTCAATAGCATGACCCCATGGCACAATGATAAATAATATGACTCTATAACATCACAAAGTGACCAAGTGACCAAATTGTGGCTCCCTCAAAAGCATAATAAAACATCAAAATAATGGCCTGGAGTGTGTGTGGACCCCATTGAATGCTATAAGCTGTACCGGAAGATGTGGGATGCATCACAAATAAGCTTTGAAGAAACCTCATGCGAATTCCTTGCCTCAATTTCCCAAATCGATTTCCTTAGTTACTATTTTTTCCATTTTTAACCCTCAAAAAATCACTTGTAAAGTAATAAAATGCCTGTATGTATATGCCTAGTGCCCCGGGCTCAAATATGACTATACCAAAGTGTCTGAGAGGATGGTAATATGGTAATAACAAGTGGCTGGACCCCGTACTCCCTCTGTAGCACCCTAGGAGAACCAAATAAACATCCAATTGTGTTGTCAAGCCATTTTATAATGGAAAATCTGCAATAAAGTGACAATCTGAGTGAAATCTCACCCGGAAGTGCCTGTAACTAATACCTGAGTGTGTCAATGGACTCATAAAGTCTGAATTTACTATGGATGAGTCCTCATACACCCTGTGACCACCTGCATAATCATTTGTAGGCTCAACATGCCCGGACAAATAAAAATAATGGTTTGTAAATAATAATAACAGTAAAAATCCAATAAACCATCATATGAAACCTGTTTCTGTTGCATGGAACCATCAAGTGGGCATCATAGGACCATAAATGATCAATCTCAAACATCATCGGTCCAACTCATCTCAAATCCTACGGTTGACTTGGTCAAACTGGGTTGACCAGGTCAAGATTGACCAAAATAATGACCCAAGCTAAAATGTCTGATGCTACAGGTGCAAATGGATAATATATGCTCTTTTAATTATTCTAATAGCAAGACTAAAGTATAAAGTATCATTTCACTGGCGGTTAAGCAGTTAACACATCAAATATAAGTCCAAGACTAAAACAATCAATTACTCAAAACAGAACCTCAAGAATATACTCATTTCATGGATGTGACCATTCTTCTAGGAATGGTTGAAGGTGAAAAATGCAAGGCTAGGATAAGGGAATGATTTTACAAAATCAACACTGTGACACTTTGGATAAAGGGAAAAGGGATAGTCACTCAAGCATATGTTGGATAATATACACACAGGGAATGGCAGTGTCTCACAAATGGAATAAGTTGTTTTGAGAGGTGCTTATTCAACCTTTAGCAAATGTCTATAGCTCACATCCAAGATGGAACCAGCTCCGTGAGGATCTTTTCTAGAACCACCGTAATTAGGTGCACAGCTAACCGTAATTTGAGGTTCTAGGGGACACTTAGAATTAGTTGTGCCTTAATATCATGGCCAACAGTATTTAGATTTAGCATATATTTAACCACTGTTTTTTAGGCCTTATGACCCTTTGGATTTCTCGTGTGCTTACAAGCACAACTAATTGCAGCTTTTATCTAGGGTATTTTCCATTTCATTTCATAACCTTTTTTCATTGTGCTGAGAAGCACAGTTTTAATTTATTTCCATGGGCTTGCACAAAAGATATAATAATAGTTCACACATGCATGTAATGATGGTAGTACAATTTGCTTCAGGTCTAGCCAACACAACTCATGAAACTAGGGGGATAATCCACAATCAGGACCAAGAGAGGTCAAGGCATCAAATCCAACTCACTGACAAGAGAGATCAAGGCATCAAATCCAACTCACCTAAGCTCAGGAACCAACACCAATGGGTTCTCCTGGCCCAAAAGGATCAAGGCTTCGGTAAGTTTTGTTGCCAACTCAGAGCCGAGACACAAACAACAGGGAAACTATCCAACATAGAGGCAAAAGTGGGGAGGTCCTCCATATCACGAGCTGAGGTGTAAGTCAAGGTAAAACCAAATATGTAAGAGAACGGATGGATGGGGGAAATTGAAAGGTTATGCCATAACTAGCAAACCATAAATGGTGGGAATGACCACGTCCATACTACTAAAGAGGGTAAAACCAATGAGTATAAACAAGAACTTCTTATTCTGAGTAATTAGATCATTTTGGACTCTAGATAATCATCAAAACAAACATGTCCATATATATATCGCCAGATCATGGCCACTAAATACCTAGTCAAGCTACTAAGATAAGCAAAAGAGCAAGGCAAACATATCAAATGCACAACCATATACTTGTTGGGCCATATACCTGTATCTACCATCTGGATCATCAATAGTCACTAGAACACTGTTGCTATAAAACCTTGGGCACTATCACACTGCTCTGTATGGAACAAAAATGGTCATCTCAGTCATCAAATCTGAGGTCATGAGGCTCAGTCTTGGCAAAAAGTTCATCATATATGATCTAGGGTTTCTATGATACGTGAGTGATCACCAAAAGTATTGCTCATCATAGGTTGATCTCATCAAAAATCTGTAAAGGCCTGGCTCAAAAATATACAAGAAACTACTCTGCAATCACAGTAGCCCAGCTACTATGGATGTGATAACATCTAGCTCCAGCTAGGACAAGTGCTTTAAGGGAGAGAGTGCTTGAGAACCTCAGAAATATCTGGTCCCCAACACTCATTGCATCAATCATCAATCTAGCACCCGATTGATCTGCTTCATCTTCAAAATGTACCTATTCCTGTGCACATGAATAGGTATGGAATCTAGAACAAAAGATCATGTTACATTATTAAATGCATGAGAGTAAAAATGCTAATTTAACAACTAACAAGTTTTATTTTTGATGCAGGAAATAAAGAAAGCTTAGAAAGTAGCAAGATAACCAAACTCAAGCAAACAACTCAGAAGATACTAAGCACTCAGAAAAGGAAGACACTCAAATCCTAATGCTCAAGTGAGCTTATTCAAAGGCCTATCTACCCTAAACTAAACAGGCAAGAGAAGACTCTACCCCGAAGGGACAAGCGGGTAATAATGTTTCAATAACAACCTGTTTACTGGAAATTCCAATTCATCACCATCCAATGTTTCTAATCAAACTGAGCCTTTTCCTGCTATCCTGCTTACTCGATAAGGGCCCTGTTATCACCTAAGATGTAGTTACCCCTATGGATGGATCCAGTCATGGATGGCAATAGGGAAGGGCAACTCAAAAGTGCAACCACGATCACCTCGACCTCCAATATGTATGGTTGTCACGCCAGTCGAGGCAACCTTCGCTTTATGTTATCTAGCCCAGACAACAAAGGGGGAGACCCGATCTACTCCCGACAGGAGAGATCGAAACCAAGACACCAAATCAGGGTATTTCTAGTTGAAGTTAGGTGTATGGTTTATCCTAGACCCAAGAATGAAGTCACAAGCCAAGTGAGGGGTTTAATAGGTATAGCTTTGGTTCATAGTTGAAGTGAAAGTGACTTGCAATGTTTAAAGTGAGATCTAGGGCTAGTGTACTAGGTCAATGTCAAAAGATTCACTGCCTTGGGTACCGTGTCCAATGCAGGATAGTTAAAGGTTGTATTGGGGCTAACTAGTACATGAGACAAGATTGACCATAGTTCATGATGTCTTCAAAGGTATAGTTCACCATGCAAAAGTCAAACCACAAGTCAATCCAACAATCTAGGAAAGTTGAATTACCTTGTAGAAAAACCAGTGCCTTGGGAATTGGGAAGTGGAGTCAAAGTGGGGTCGATTTATGGTTAGGACTCCTACAACATGAGATAAGTGGACAGTATAGGTCTTGATGGTTAAATGTGTCTAGATCTAGGTTTGACCCAAGTGGACCACAATCCCTTAAAACAAGGAATGCAGTCCCCAAGGCAAGAATTGACAAAGTGACAGTCTAGATCTAGGTTTTGAATTATTCTGATTCCGGATCTGCAAAAATCTCAAGTACCCAGTTCCTCGAAGTGAGTGAACTCACTTCTCCAAGGTGGTGCGACTTTCCCTAAGGAGGCTGCAATTTGGGTTTAGGTAGGTCAAATCATGTCGGATGGCATCCAAACTTTAGATCTGGGTAGATCAGTCAAGTAGGGGTATGGATCTATAATTTCGTGGCAATCCACCGGTTAGATCTTTGTAGATCTGAGTTTAAGTGTTCCAAGTGGTCCAAAATGGGGATTAAATCCCTTAAAATGTGGAATGGGGCCCACAAGGTGAATTTCAAGAAAGGGACAACCTGGGTGTATGTTATTTGATGTGTAGATGTCAAATCAAGTGGAATCTCAAACACCCATCGCTTAGATCTAGGTCAACCTGCTCAAATGGTGAAGTGCGCCTTCCTTGGGAGAAGCTAGGTTGGCTTGGGAGAGGGGTCAAACGGAGGCCAATCCTCACCAAACTATAGATCCGGGATGCCGTGGATGCTATAGAGGTGGGTTTTCAATATCATGCCCAACAACCCACTAGATCTAAGTAGATCTGAGAAAATGTGAAATGTGGGTTTTGAAATATTTAGGGTTTTAACAATTTATGAGTTATGTCAATGGATTGGATAAAGGAAAGAGAAACAAACCTGTGGATCTTACCTGGATAACCTTGTAGATGCCTTGATGATGATGATCTATGCAATCCCGATCAATTTGGAAGCTTTGAGGTAGTTTCTATGCAAATCGATTTTGTCCAAGAAGCCAATGCGCCCTCTCTCCTGCACAACAAACGTCAACAATATCAGATTTGATGCATCAAGAGATAAGACTAATGCCACAAAAGAAGTAACAGAAAGATAGCATAGATCACAATGATACTAATGATAACCCCCTGATACAAGCGAATGCCAAGAAAGTCGATTTGAAGAAGCCTTGCAAAATCGCCCTTGTTGAAGTCGCCTTCCTGTAGACAAACAATGATTTCCAAAAGATAGATCTTACCACAATTTCCAAATGCTAGGTTGCAATAGACTTTCCAATCACCATCTAAGAACACCAGATGCAAAGGAGACCACAAGAATTTCCACAAGAATATTTTTCTATACCAATAATCCAAGAGCCAAAGACCCTTTACAATGAGAGGCTCTCTCCTTTAAATAGGAAGGAGAGGCACCAAAACCCTAACCACTTTTTGAATGAGTGGCTAAGATTAAAAGATACAAATGTCTAATCAATGGTTGAGATGAGCTCAACAATATAATACATGGATCACACATAAAATATAACATAAGTGGACAAAGTCGCCCTAGGAGAGGGGAATCCCACCAAATCATGATGACAAAATATCATAAGAGGCTCATGGTGGGTCCAAGGGGTAATTTTATCCCTCCTTGGTCAATCCCCATGGCACAATAACCAATAAATAATCATGAAAGTACCAAATCGTGCCTCCAAGGTGAAGTCGTGGTCCTCAAAAGACCCCAAAAATCCACAGAAAGTGTCATAAGTGATGGATGCGGGCCCCGATGAAGCTGAAACTGCAGGAGGAGGTGTGGAAGGTCCCGATCTATCATCACTGATCATCCCATGCCATAACTTTGCCTCAGTAGCCCAAATCGATTTCCTCAATAGCCATTTCTACCAATCCTGAACTGCCTCGGGAAGCGTGAAACTGCCCAAACTGCCTCCTGGAGTGATGGCGCTGTCAAGGTGAGGGCACCAATGTGTCCGGGAGGGGGGTAATATGGTAAAAACAAGTGGCTGGACCACCCCCTCCATCATCAGCGCCCTAGGTCAACCGGATAAAAGTCATCTCTGCTCCGACAGGGCCTCCAACAGACCAAAACTGCACTAGGACAGCCTACTGAGGCCAAATCATCACTGTAAGTGCCCGGAACTGAAAACAAACTGTCCCATTGGACTCAGAAGGTCCAAATCCATCCAAGATGTGTACTCATACACCATATGAATCTCTGCATGATCAAAATAAATATCCAATGTACCGGAACAAGGCCAATAATAATGATCTGTAAATGACCAAACACTGCTGTATCCCAAGAATCATCATCATAACCCTGTAGCTGCTGCATAGAATCATCCTGTATGTGTACATGGACCATATATCATCTATCCATATCATCATAAGGTCCAACATCTCATGTCCCATGGTCCTCCATGGTCAAACTAGGTCTAACCAAGACCAAATACAACTCAGACTATCATCCATAGCTGCTGCAAGGTGTCAAGGTTAATACATGCTTTACAATTTATTCAAATAGCTTCTATAACACAGAGTAATCATGACTGGCGATCTAAATCCAAATATATAGTGTCGTTAGTTATTATTATTACTCAGACTAGACTTTCAGGACCATACTCACTTCATAGTTGTGATCAATTTGCTAGTGAAGGGTGAAGGCTGAAATAAATGGCTAGGCTAAGGGATGACTTGACTAACTTGACTTTGTGACACTTTGGCAAGGGAAAGGGAATACACACCATAGTATATACTGAATGAGCAATAACACAGGGAATGGCGGTGTCTCACAAATGGATGAGTTGTTTAAAGAGGGTTTATTCACCTTCACAGATGCGCACAATCCATAATACAAACAAGGCCAGCAATTGTTTAGATATAACATTTAAGTTCCATTGCTTTTTGGGCCTGAGGTTTCCATAGCCTTGATCTATGTGTGTTTACAAACACATTGCATAGATTTACATTTATTTTTAGGCTTCCTGCTGCAGGTGTGTTTTTAAGGCACTTGTTTACCTGAGCACTTCTAGGTGTGTCATGGACAACTTGTTTACCTAGGTATTTATTTTTCCAAAAGATATAACATTTTATTTTTCATGGCCATTTTCATTTGGCATTTCTTTCATATACAAGATATAGCATTTGATTTTTCCAGATTTTGTATTGATGGCAGCACTAAAAGTTTCAGGTTTAGCCAACACAACTTTAGTGACTAGGGGGAATTCTCAAGGAACTCCAACTCACCATAGGTAAGTTTTGTCACCAACTCAGAGCCGAGACACAATAAACAGGGAAGCTCATCCAATACAGAGGCTACAGTGGGGAAAGGTCCTCCATGTCACTAGTCAAGTAGCAAATCAAGGTAATAATCTAAAAGGTAGGCCACGGATGGATGAAGACAATGAAATGATGGAGCCAACACTAGCAAGCCAAAGTATGGTGTAATGATCACCTCTATTCTCCCTAAGGAGGGTATGTACCAATGAGTATGAATAGTGAACTTCTAAGTCTGAGTAGGGACAATATAATATAAATAATAGGTCAACCAGGTCCATGTATCTATATGATCGCCAGATCATGACACTAAGTGCTAAGACATGCTATAAGAATAAGTATAAAAGCAATCTAACCATAACACAATAATATACCTGCTGAGTCATATACCTGAATGCACATCAACCTGTACCATCATCTGTCCTCTGGAACTGCTGCTGTAACTCTGGGCACTACTGACTGCTCTGTACCAATGGTATAATGGCTATATCGGGCATCTCTCTGAGTGTCCTGAAACTCAGTCATGGCATGGGGAATATAACTGCTGTCCACAATCTGATAGTGATCCAATATAGATGCTCATCTCAGCATCTCAAATGCAAGGGAACTGGCTGAATAGTGTACTGGAATGAGAAAAATAATGTATGGTAGCCCGGCTACTATATATGTGATAACATCTGGCTCCGGCTGGGACAAGTGCTCGGCTGAAGTGAGCGCTTGAGAACCTCAGAATCTCTGGTCCTCGAACTCTGCTACTCGAATCCACGATCCAGCACTCTACCATTTTATTTCCAGCTTTTATTCTTGCAACCTATTTTCTGCATTCACAAACATCTAAACAAAATACCTCATGCCGCATGTGTGGGAAAAATATAAAATCAACTGAAATAAAATCTACTCTATGTCAGAAATGTAAATGCATAAAGCATAAATGCAGAAAGTAAATTAAAGTACTAACATAATTTGCAAAATTTGAAATTTATTGTGCAGGAAAAGAAAAAGTGACAGGTACTCAGTTAAACTAGGAGCTTACAAAGGAGCTTAGAGACTAAAAAGGTGCCAGACTCAAAGGCTGAAAAGACTAACTACTGCCTAAGTAGGCTTATTTGGTTTCCTACCTACCCTACTCTACCAGGCAATGCAGTGCACAGTTTATTCAATGGGTGGGAAGTAATGCTTTAACAAAAGCCCGTTTACAGGGAGTTCCAGTTCATCCCCATCTAGAGTTTCTAGAAACACTGACCCCTTACCAGCTATCCTTGATACTCGATACGGACCCATCCAAATTTTTTCAAATTTTCCATGGTTCCCAGGTTTTGCCTTGTTTTTATCCCATAGCAAGACTATGTCTCCTACACTGAATTTCACATTCCTTGTTCTTTGGTCGAAAGTTCCTTTAACTCTTTCTTGTTCAATGACGGTTTTGTTGAATGCCATCCTTCTCATTTCATCAAGTTCTACTAGTTTATCAATTCTCGCTTGGAAAGCTTCTTCATCAGAAGTACATTGCTGTAACAGTTCATATACAGGAATTTGCAAATTTATTGGGAGTCTACAATCTTGCCCATATACCAACTCAAAAGGTGATTTTCCGGTAATCCTTTTAACCGTTGTCCTGTCAGCCCATAAGGCATATTTCAACTTTGTATCCCAACTTCTTTTATTAGTGCCAACCATTCTTTTTAGTAGCCTTATCAAATTCTTATTGCTAGACTCAGCGAGACCGTTTCCTTGAGGATAGTAGTTTGATGAATGCGAAAGAGTGATTCCATGATTCATGCAAAAGGTTGACATTTCTATTTTACTGAAAGCTGGAGCGTTATCCGTTGTTATTTTTAAAGGACAACCATATCTGGCTACGATGTTTTCTTCCAAAAATTTCACAACTACCTCGGCTGTAGCCTTTTTAGTTGGGATTGCCTCTACCCATCGAGTAAAATAATCAGTACAGGTCAGCATGTACTTATATCCATTGCTCGAGTTTTCACTGAAAGGTCCAACAAAATCCATACCCCATTGCTGAAAAGGAGCTTCTACTACTACAGGATTTAGAGGTAGTGCAGGCAATCTTGGTTTTCCTGAAAAAAGTTGGCACTCTTGACAAACTCTAACATAAGAATGCACATCCTTGAAAAGTGTTGGCCAATAATAACCTGCCCTCATGATTTTTGCAGCGGTTGTTCTCGGGGCATAATGCCCGCCACATAATCCAGAGTGCATTTCTTTCATAATGGTTTGTGATTCCTCTAGGTTGACACATTTCAAGATTATCTCATCAGGATTTCTCCATCCTAATCCATCCTGGGTTAACACATACTTTTCAGCTTTTAGCCTTAATGCCCTTCTTTGATGATCCACCAGGTGATCAGGGCATGACAGGTTCCTCAAGAAATATACGATATCTTTGTACCATTCATGTTCTTCGTCAATGTTTAAAATAAAGGGATCCCTTTCACTTACCATATTTACCACATTTCCTCCCTTTTCAGTTAAAAGTTGAGCTAGCCCTTGTCCTTTCACAATCTTGATTGGCTTAATCTCTAAATCATATTCTTGTATACGTGAAATCCAATTTCCTCTTACACCTATGCCATCTGCTTGTGATAGAACGTCCTTTACTGCTTGATAAGGCACATATGCTTTAATTTTGGAATACCCCACATAGGTTCTGAAATGTTTCAAGGCTTTAACTAAGGCATAAGCTTGCTTTTCAGTTGTGGTATATTTCAGCTCGGCATCTCTCAAGTTTTTACTCATAAATGCTATAGGTTGTTCATGGTTTTCGTTGTTCTTTTGTAATAACACACCAGCAATAGTATCTTCCGAAGCATATGAGTAAATCATGAACTCTTTATTGTAATCAGGACAGGCTAGTACCGGGGAGGTTGAAATGGCCTTCTTGAGTTTGGTGAAAGATGATTCACATTCTTTATCCCAAACAAACTTCACATCCTTTTTGAGAAGGGCATTCAATGGTTTGGCTAATTCTGCTAGGTTTGGAATGAATCTTCGAACGAAGTTTATTTTGCCAAAGAAAGATTGCAAGGTGGCCACATTATGAGGTGCTGCAATAGCATTGATAGCCTGGACACGTTCTGGGTCGATTTTGATACCTTCTTTTGACACAATGTGTCCTAAAAGCTTACCTTCATCTACTCCGAAAGTTGATTTTTTGGGATTTAATGATATACCAAATTTTCTGCAACGTTCAAAAACTCTTCTTAAATGTTCGATATGGTCTCCTCGTTCCTTTGAAAACACTGTTAGGTCATCCTGATAAATGGCAATGATTTTCCCAATCAAATCACTAAATGCTTGATCCATAGCTCTTTGAAAAGTGGAACCGGCGTTTAATAATCCGAATGGCATTCTTATATATTGGAAAGTTCCCCATGGAGTAGTAAAGGTTGTTTTATTTCTGTCTTCCTTTCTAATACGTACCTGATTATACCCCGAAAAACCATCCAACATTGACAACATACCTGCCCCAGTAACACTTTGTAACAGATTTTCCATATTTGGCAAAGGGTAATTGTCCTTGAGGGATGCTTGGTTTAGGTTTCTGAAATCAATGCATATCCTGATTTCACCACTTTTCTTTCTTACAATAACCGGGTTAGAAACCCAAGTAGTGTGTCGAACGGGTTGGATAATTCCGGCTGCTAGCATCTTCTCAAGCTCTTTCTTAATTAAGGGAGCCAGTTTTGGATTGACATTTCTTAACTTTTGCCTATAAGGTTTAGCGCCTTCATGCAATGGGATAGTATGCTCGATAATTTCAGGGTCATAAGTTCTGAGTTCGTCATAAGCCCAAGCGAAAATATCTCGATACTTCCTAATCAGATTTACAATCGCCCTTCTTTCTTCTGGGGAAGCATTCTTTCCTATCCTGATCATTCTGGGAGAAACTGAAGTTCCAATATTTATCTCTATAACCTCGTCTACCGGTTCAGCTCTCTTACCTTTGTATTCATCATGCCTGTTGAAATTTTTCTCCAGAGGTATTGCTAGTTTCCTAACATCAAGATCTTGAATGGAGGAACCGTTTGATTTGTCTTCTAAATTCACATTGCAATTTTGAAAACTTTCATGGTTTTGTAAGAATGCAATGATTTGTGCATCAGAATCAAAGACTTGCCAATGATCTTGATTATCAGGAACAGAGGGTCTAAATATTACTTCAACCTTACACTCTTTATTTTTAAGATGATCAGGAGTTTCAAAAGTGCAAGCTATTACTGATAATGCATCAGCCAGGGTGTTTTCTTCTCTTGGGACTGCTCGTATTGCAAAAGCATCAAACATTTCTATAGTGTCCCAAACAGCATTTCGATAATCCCTAAGCCTATTGTTTTTGGCTGCAAACTGGTTCTTCACTTGGGATACAATCAGATCAGAATCTCCAGTTA
Source organism: Larix kaempferi (assembly GCA_027924585.1). Classification (NCBI taxonomy): domain Eukaryota; kingdom Viridiplantae; phylum Streptophyta; class Pinopsida; order Pinales; family Pinaceae; genus Larix; species Larix kaempferi. Next base: position 24,130,339 of record BSBM01000299.1, read on the forward strand.
CATTTAGACATTTGATCTTTTGTTCACGACAAATTTCTAGACCTAAAAGCAATGCCTCATACTCAGCTACATTGTTTGTGCAATCGAATTCAAGACGGTATGCAAACAATTTTTCTTCACCAGAAGGAGATGTAAGGACAATCCCAGCTCCAGCACCATGCCTAGACTTTGCCCCATCAAAATGCATTTTCCAAACTTGACTAGGAGGGAAAGGGTGCTGTCGGGGTTCCTCCCAATAGTTGGCCATCACCATATAGTTTCCAACTTCCTCAGTGGGACGCATGGCGTCTTCAAACAAGTAGTCGGGTGTTTCTACGTGTTCTGTCATAGGTTTTTCATTCATCAATCTATAGGTAGCCTTTTCTCCTATAGGGATGGTCGCGTAAGATAAATCCATTTGGATACTTCCTCCTAACTTGGCAGCCCATTCCCTTGATAGCAACATTCCCCATGCGTCAGGAATGTCTAAAACTAGGACATTCATACTTATTTCAATTGCAGGGTAAGCAGCTAGTTTCATTTTGAGGTTTTCAATCATACCTTTTGACTTCACAGGCCTGGAATCCATCCCGCACACCTTTCTATATTCTCTGGATGGTTTTAACTCCAATTGTTCCATGACTTTAAGAGGCATAATGTTTACTTCTGCTCCTGAGTCTAACATACAGTTATGCAATATCAATTGATTTATTTCCAAAGCAATATAAAAGGGGGGGTGACCCCTACCCTTGTCAATTACACTTTGAATCATGATAGGGGGATCATCCTCAACTGTCACTTTCACAGGATTCTTGATTTTAGGCTCGATTCCTAGGAATTTGGTTGCTTGATCGTAGTATGAGGGGATTTTCAAAAGTTCCTCCAAGGGCACAGGGATATTAGGTTTGGATACAAAATTACTCAAATCAATCTTTAAGTTGCAGGCCTTTTCCTTGTCCTTGGTAATCATTTTCAAACCCAGTAAATGCATCACTTGTTTTCTAACCGAAGGAATAACTACCAAATCTTTCAAAGACACCATGACAGAAGATCCTGAGAGTTTTCCCAGTATGTTTGAATTTAGCTTTTCTTGTGTTATAGGAGATGTTTCTTTGCTTGGAATTGGAGTATTCTCTTGTTTTCTTTGTACTGGATCCTTAGCATTGGGTTTAGCAGGACTTGAACTTATTACCTTCTTAGTGACTTGAGGGGATAACCTTCTGGGTTGATCATTTTTCTTTAAAATCCCTTTAGGAGGAGTGTTTGGAGTTTGAGTGGGGAATCTACGAGTGGTATTTCTTTGGTCCAGTGTATTTTCTTTCGGACTGGTTTTGTTCTTATCTATGTCTTTCGTGTTATTCCTTGCTTGAGACCTAGTTACCACTCTGCCATCAGAAGTGGGCTTAGTTTGGAGATTTTCATTGGTGTACACACCCTCAAAGGTTCTAGAAAAAGGTTTATACTTTTCAATATTTTCTCTTTGTTTTCTGAGAACTACCCCATTTAGGTTTCGGATTAAACCACTCATTTCGGTCATCATTTTCAAAATCATATCGTTCTCTGAATTAGTGACACAAGGCATAGTTCTAAGTATTTTAGGATGTAAATGAGCTCGCTCCTCAGCGGAGTCACGATTGGGAGTCGCCAGGTAGATTTAATTCTTCTACCAAGATATGTGTCGTTTATATATGCGGGAAGGACTAGGGCAAGCTATTGCCTCCCCGGCAGCGGCGCCAAAATGTTAGGCAAAGAGAAGGGGAGGAGAGCTTTAAAATAATATATCGAACCAGGGTAAGCCTATGCCTTCCCCGGCAGCGGCGCCAAAATGTTATCACCTAAGATGTAGTTACCCCTATGGATGGATCCAGTCATGGATGGCAATAGGGAAGGGCAACTCAAAAGGTGCAACCACGATCACCTCGACCTCCAATATGTATGGTTGTCACGCCAGTCGAGGCAACCTTCGCTTTATGTTATCTAGCCCAGACAACAAAGGGGGAGACCCGATCTACTCCCGACAGGAGAGATCGAAACCAAGACACCAAATCAGGGTATTTCTAGTTGAAGTTAGGTGTATGGTTTATCCTAGACCCAAGGATGAAGTCACAAGCCAAGTGAGGGGTTTAATAGGTATAGCTTTGGTTCATAGTTGAAGTGAAAGTGACTTGCAATGTTTAAAGTGAGATCTAGGGCTAGTGTACTAGGTCAATGTCAAAAGATTCACTGCCTTGGGTACCGTGTCCAATGCAGGATAGTTAAAGGTTGTATTGGGGCTAACTAGTACATGAGACAAGATTGACCATAGTTCATGATGTCTTCAAAGGTATAGTTCACCATGCAAAAGTCAAACCACAAGTCAATCCAACAATCTAGGAAAGTTGAATTACCTTGTAGAAAAACCAGTGCCTTGGGAATTGGGAAGTGGAGTCAAAGTGGGGTCGATTTATGGTTAGGACTCCTACAACATGAGATAAGTGGACAGTATAGGTCTTGATGGTTAAATGTGTCTAGATCTAGGTTTGACCCAAGTGGACCACAATCCCTTAAAACAAGGAATGCAGTCCCCAAGGCAAGAATTGACAAAGTGACAGTCTAGATCTAGGTTTTGAATTATTCTGATTCCGGATCTGCAAAAATCTCAAGTACCCAGTTCCTCGAAGTGAGTGAACTCACTTCTCCAAGGTGGTGCGACTTTCCCTAAGGAGGCTTCAATTTGGGTTTAGGTAGGTCAAATCATGTCGGATGGCATCCAAACTTTAGATCCGGGTAGATCAGTCAAGTAGGGGTATGGATCTATAATTTCGTGGCAATCCACCGGTTAGATCTTTGTAGATCTGAGTTTAAGTGTTCCAAGTGGTCCAAAATGGGGATTAAATCCCTTAAAATGTGGAATGGGGCCCACAAGGTGAATTTCAAGAAAGGGACAACCTGGGTGTATGTTATTTGATGTGTAGATGTCAAATCAAGTGGAATCTCAAACACCCATCGCTTAGATCTAGGTCAACCTACTCAAATGGTGAAGTGCGCCTTCCTTGGGAGAAGCTAGGTTGGCTTGGGAGAGGGGTCAAACGGAGGCCAATCCTCACCAAACTATAGATCCGGGATGCCGTGGATGCTATAGAGGTGGGTTTTCAATATCATGCCCAACAACCCACTAGATCTAAGTAGATCTGAGAAAATGTGAAATGAGGGTTTTGAAATATTTAGGGTTTTAACAATTTATGAGTTATGTCAATGGATTGGATAAAGGAAAGAGAAACAAACCTGTGGATCTTACCTGGATAACCTTGTAGATGCCTTGATGATGATGATCTATGCAATCCCGATCAATTTGGAAGCTTTGAGGTGGTTTCTATGCAAATCGATTTTGTCCAAGAAGCCAATGCGCCCTCTCTCCTGCACAACAAACGTCAACAATATCAGATTTGATGCATCAAGAGATAAGACTAATGCCACAAAAGAAGTAACAGAAAGATAGCATAGATCACAATGATACTAATGATAACCCCCTGATACAAGCGAATGCCAAGAAAGTCGATTTGAAGAAGCCTTGCAAAATCGCCCTTGTTGAAGTCGCCCTCCTGTAGACAAACAATGATTTCCAAAAGATAGATCTTACCACAATTTCCAAATGCTAGGTTGCAATAGACTTTCCAATCACCATCTAAGAACACCAGATGCAAAGGAGACCACAAGAATTTCCACAAGAATATTTTTCTATACCAATAATCCAAGAGCCAAAGACCCTTTACAATGAGAGGCTCTCTCCTTTAAATAGGAAGGAGAGGCACCAAAACCCTAACCACTTTTTGAATGAGTGGCTAAGATTAAAAGATACAAATGTCTAATCAATGGTTGAGATGAGCTCAACAATATAATACATGGATCACACATAAAATATAACATAAGTGGACAAAGTCGCCCTAGGAGAGGGGAATCCCACCAAATCATGATGACAAAATATCATAAGAGGCTCATGGTGGGTCCAAGGGGTAATTTTATCCCTCCTTGGTCAATCCCCATGGCACAATAACCAATAAATAATCATGAAAGTACCAAATCGTGCCTCCAAGGTGAAGTCGTGGTCCTCAAAAGACCCCAAAAATCCACAGAAAGTGTCATAAGTGATGGATGCGGGCCCCGATGAAGCTGAAACTGCAGGAGGAGGTGTGGAAGGTCCCGATCTATCATCACTGATCATCCCATGCCATAACTTTGCCTCAGTAGCCCAAATCGATTTCCTCAATAGCCATTTCTACCAATCCTGAACTGCCTCGGGAAGCGTGAAACTGCCCAAACTGCCTCCTGGAGTGATGGCGCTGTCAAGGTGAGGGCACCAATGTGTCCGGGAGGGGGGTAATATGGTAAAAACAAGTGGCTGGACCACCCCCTCCATCATCAGCGCCCTAGGTCAACCGGATAAAAGTCATCTCTGCTCCGACAGGGCCTCCAACAGACCAAAACTGCACTAGGACAGCCTACTGAGGCCAAATCATCACTGTAAGTGCCCGGAACTGAAAACAAACTGTCCCATTGGACTCAGAAGGTCCAAATCCATCCAAGATGTGTACTCATACACCATATGAATCTCTGCATGATCAAAATAAATATCCAATGTACCGGAACAAGGCCAATAATAATGATCTGTAAATGACCAAACACTGCTGTATCCCAAGAATCATCATCATAACCCTGTAGCTGCTGCATAGAATCATCCTGTATGTGTACATGGACCATATATCATCTATCCATATCATCATAAGGTCCAACATCTCATGTCCCATGGTCCTCCATGGTCAAACTAGGTCTAACCAAGACCAAATACAACTCAGACTATCATCCATAGCTGCTGCAAGGTGTCAAGGTTAATACATGCTTTACAATTTATTCAAATAGCTTCTATAACACAGAGTAATCATGACTGGCGATCTAAATCCAAATATATAGTGTCGTTAGTTATTATTATTACTCAGACTAGACTTTCAGGACCATACTCACTTCATAGTTGTGATCAATTTGCTAGTGAAGGGTGAAGGCTGAAATAAATGGCTAGGCTAAGGGATGACTTGACTAACTTGACTTTGTGACACTTTGGCAAGGGAAAGGGAATACACACCATAGTATATACTGAATGAGCAATAACACAGGGAATGGCGGTGTCTCACAAATGGATGAGTTGTTTAAAGAGGGTTTATTCACCTTCACAGATGCGCACAATCCATAATACAAACAAGGCCAGCAATTGTTTAGATATAACATTTAAGTTCCATTGCTTTTTGGGCCTGAGGTTTCCATAGCCTTGATCTATGTGTGTTTACAAACACATTGCATAGATTTACATTTATTTTTAGGCTTCCTGCTGCAGGTGTGTTTTTAAGGCACTTGTTTACCTGAGCACTTCTAGGTGTGTCATGGACAACTTGTTTACCTAGGTATTTATTTTTCCAAAAGATATAACATTTTATTTTTCATGGCCATTTTCATTTGGCATTTCTTTCATATACAAGATATAGCATTTGATTTTTCCAGATTTTGTATTGATGGCAGCACTAAAAGTTTCAGGTTTAGCCAACACAACTTTAGTGACTAGGGGGAATTCTCAAGGAACTCCAACTCACCATAGGTAAGTTTTGTCACCAACTCAGAGCCGAGACACAATAAACAGGGAAGCTCATCCAATACAGAGGCTACAGTGGGGAAAGGTCCTCCATGTCACTAGTCAAGTAGCAAATCAAGGTAATAATCTAAAAGGTAGGCCACGGATGGATGAAGACAATGAAATGATGGAGCCAACACTAGCAAGCCAAAGTATGGTGTAATGATCACCTCTATTCTCCCTAAGGAGGGTATGTACCAATGAGTATGAATAGTGAACTTCTAAGTCTGAGTAGGGACAATATAATATAAATAATAGGTCAACCAGGTCCATGTATCTATATGATCTCCAGATCATGACACTAAGTGCTAAGACATGCTATAAGAATAAGTATAAAAGCAATCTAACCATAACACAATAATATACCTGCTGAGTCATATACCTGAATGCACATCAACCTGTACCATCATCTGTCCTCTGGAACTGCTGCTGTAACTCTGGGCACTACTGACTGCTCTGTACCAATGGTATAATGGCTATATCGGGCATCTCTCTGAGTGTCCTGAAACTCAGTCATGGCATGGGGAATATAACTGATGTCCACAATATGATAGTGATCCAATATAGATGCTCATCTCAGCATCTCAAATGCAAGGGAACTGGCTGAATAGTGTACTGGAATGAGAAAAATAATGTATGGTAGCCCGGCTACTATATATGTGATAACAGGCCCATCCATAACTTCTCAAATTTTCCATGATTTCCCAGCTTTTCTTTGTTTTTATCCCAAAGCAGGACTGTATCACCTACCCCAAATTTCACATTTCTGATCCTTTGATCGAAAGTTCCTTTAATCCTTTCTTTCTATATGGCCATTGTATTCCAACCCTCTCTTATGATTTCATCCAATTCTACTAATCTATCAATTCTTTCTTGCATGGCTTCCTCTTTTAAGGAACATTGTTGTAATAGTTCATACACAGGGATCTGGAGATTTATGGGATGTCTGTAGTTTTGGCCATATACTAATTCAAACGGAGCTTTGCCAGTTATCCTCTTAACGGTTGTTCTATCTGCCTAGAGAGCATACTTAAGCTTATTATCCCAACTTCTTTTATTTTTGCCAACCATTCGTTTTAAAAGTCGGATTATATTCTTATTGCTTGATTCTGCTAGCCCATTTATTTGGGGGTATTAATTAGCAAAATGAGACAAAGTAATTCCATGACTCAAGCAAAATGTGGACATTTCCTTACTAAAGGCTTTGGCATTATCTGTGGTGATTTTCAAAGGACAACCATACCTGGAAACTATGTTCTCTTCTAAAAACTTGATTACTACCTCTATGGTTGCCCTCTTAGTAGGGATTGTTTCGACCCAACGAGTGAAGTAATCAGTATAGGTCAGGATATATTTATACCCACTAGATGAACTTGGATCAACATGGCCAATAAAATCCATTACCCATTGTTGAAAAGGTGCTTCTATGATAACTGGAGATAAAGGGAGGGCAAGTAATCTTAGTTTTCCTGAGAAAAATTGACATTCTTGACAAACCCTAACAAAGGCATGCACATCTTTAAATAGTGTTGGCCAATAATACCCAACTCGCATGATTTTTGCTGCTGTGGTTCTGGGTGCATAAATGCCTCCGCACAATCCTGCATGCATTTCAGTTATGATCTTTTGGGATTCATCAGGGTCCACACATTTTAAAACAATCCCATATGGATTCTTCCATCCTAATCTGTCTTCCGTTAACATGTACTTGGATGCTTTTAACCTTAACTCTCTTCTTTGATGATCTAATAGGTGATCAGGACATGACAAATTCTTGAGATAATAAATAATATCCTTATACCATTCATGTTCCTCATCAATATAAAATATCATAGCATTTCCCACGTCTATTTATTTACGATCAACATTAGATTGAGCTTTTGTTTTAGTCAGGAGTTGAGCTAATCCTTGTCCCTTTACTATCTTGATTGGTTTGATCTCGATATCATACTCTTGGATTCTAGATATCCAGTTTCCTCTGACCCCAATGCCATCACGTTGAGATAGAACACCTTTAACTGCCTGATATGGGACATAAGCTAATATCTTCGAATATCCTATGTATGTTCTGAAATGCTTTAAGGATTTCACCAAAGCATAAGCTTGCTTTTCAATGGTTGTATAATTCAAGTCGGCATCTCTGAGATTGTTACTCATAAAGGCAACATGTTGTTCATGATTGTTTTCATCTTTTGCAACAATACGCCTGCTATAGTGTCCTCAGATGCATACGAGTAAATCAGGAATTCCTTATTGTAATTAGGACACACTAAGACAGGAGCAGTGGAAATGGCTTTCTTTAGTGATTCAAATGATTCAGCACACTTCTTATCCCCGATAAACTTCACATCTTTCTTTAGTAAAGCATTTAGGGGTTTCACCAACTCGGCCAAATTTGGAATGAATCTTCTTACAAAGTTTTTTTTTTTCCGAAAAAGGATCGCAGGGCACTGACATCACATGGTGGAGCAATAGCTTGAATGTCTTGTACTTGCTCAGGATCTATTCTAATACCTTCCCTAGAGACTATGTGACCTAACAAATTTCCCTCATCAACACCAAAAGTGGACTTCTTAGGATTTAAGGAAATTCCAAACTTCTGACATCTGTCAAATATTTTCCTCAAATGTTTTACATGGTCATCCCTTTCTTTGTAGAACACAGCTATATCATCTTGATAAATCACAATAATTTTTCCAATCAGATCATTAAATGCATGGTCCATTGCCCTCTGAAAAGTTGAACCCGCATTTAATAAACCGAATGGCATTTGTATATATTCATATGTTCCCCAAGGCGTGGTAAAAGTTGTTTTTCCACGATCTTCCTTTTTAATTTGGACTTGGTTGTATCTCGAAAAACCGTCGAGCATAGATAACACCCTAGCACCAATTACACTTTGTAATAAATTTTCCATGTTAGGCAATGGGTAATTGTCCTATAGGGAAGCTTGATTTAGATTTCTAAAGTCTATACAAATCCTTATTTCCCCACTTTTCATTCTTACAATTACAGGATTCGAAACCCATGTAGTATGTTTGACCGGCCTAATGATCCCTACTGCTAATAGCTTTTCCAACTCCTTTTGACCAAAGGAGCTAGCTTCGGATTGACGCTACAGAGTTTTTGACAATAAGGTTGGATCCTTCTTTAAGGGGAGTGGTTTGTTCAATAACAGATTGGTCATAAGTTTTCAAATCATCGTACGTCCATGCAAAGACATCCTTGTACTCTTTGATTGATTCTTCAATTTTCCTTCTTTCTTCTTTAGAGGCATTTTTCCCTATTTTGATCATTTTTGGGGAACAAGAAGAACCAATATTATTTTCAATAACCTCATCAATTGGTTTAGATTGTCTTACTTTATACTCATCATGTCTATTAAAGTTTTTCTCCAACGGAAAATTGATTTCTGTTATGTCCATGCCTTCTACAGAACTGCCCTTTAATTGATCTTCAAAATTAATCACGGGGGTCTGAGAAGCGGTCAGGAATTGGATGATCTGAGCATCATTATCAAAAAATTGCCAATAATATTGGTTATCAGGAACAAAAGGCCTAAACAAGACTTAAACCTTACAATTTCTTTTAGACAAGGATTTGGGGGCTTGGAGGGTACTGGTTGTAACCGACAATTCTTCAACTAGAGTGTTTTGTTCTCGTGGGACATCCTTAATTCCAAAGGCATCAAAACATTCAATGGTGCCCAAACTGCATTTCTGTAATCCCTAAGTCTGTTGTTCTTAGCAACAAATTGATTATTCATTTGTGATACAATAAGGTCGGAATCACCTATGACCGTTATGGATTTGATATTTTTCTCTCGGGCAATTTCTAAACCTAAAAGCAAAGCTTCATACTCAACCACGTTATTTGTGCAATCAAATTCCAGATGGAAGGAATACAAGTTTTCTTCACCTGAAGGTGAGGTTAAGACAATACCAGCACCTGCACCATTTCGAGATCAGGCCCCGTCAAAGTGCATCTTCCACACTTGGTCTAGTGGAAAAGGATGTTGTTTTATATCCTCCCAGTAATTTGCCAACACCATAAAGTTTCCAATTTCATCACTTGAATACATAGCCTCATTAAATACGTGTTCGAGTGTTTCTACATGCTCTTGCATAGGTGGTTCATTGAATAAAGTGATGGATGAACCATTTTCAATTGGGATTGTGGCATATGTAAGATCCATCTGAACACTTCCTCCCAGTCTAGCTGACCACTCCCTAGACAATAACATTCCTCAAACATCAGGGACATCGAGAACTAGGATATTCATTGTGAGCTCGATATTTGAACATGCGGCTAATCTAACAGGCAAATCTTCAATTACCCCAATAACTTTTACTGTTCTAGAGTCCATTCCACACACATTTCTAAAAGGCCTTGTAGGCACCAGCTCAAGTTGTTCCATAACTCTAAGGGGCATAACATTTACTTCAGCGCCCGAATCTAACATGCAATTATGCAGTACCAACCCATTAACTTCGAGAGCTATATAAAATGGTGAGCATCCACCAAAGTTGTCACCACATACACTTTGGATCATGACAATGGAGTCTTTAGGTTCGACCGGAACGTGTTTTATCATTGGTTTCTTTGGTTGGATTCCCAAATGGTTGGTAGCCCTTTTGTGAAATGAGGGGATTTTGAAAATTTCTCAGAATGGAACGGGCATACTCATTTTAGTTAAAAATATCGATACATCAATACTTAAGTTGTACGGATTTTCTTTATCTTTTTTGTTAACAACCAATCCTAGAAATTTCATAACATCGTACTTGAAAGATGGGATTTTAATCAGATCCTTCAACGAGACTAAAGCAGATGAGTTAGACAATTTGCTAGAAACATTTGTTCTTGGTTGGTCTTGAGGATAGGGTTTTGTAATTGGGGAACTCTTAACTTTCGTAGGCCCTGGTTGTTTCCTCCACAACATTGCTTTAGGTATGTTAGTCTTACGAGAAGGTTCAGTCTTAGGTACATCCTTTTGATTCATCTATGCGTTTTGATCCAGATTTTGCTTTGCTAAAGGAGGTGAACTACTCTTGGAATCACTGCCACCCTTTGAGATTGTTTCAAATGGGGGATTTTGAGGTTTAGAGATGATTCTTCGCACAGGTTATTACTAGGATGGGTTGACCTACTAAGTTGCGCATCAACTGGATTATGTTGTTGGGGTTTAGTAGTACCAGTTCTTGATGGAATAGAATTATTATAGATGCTGGTCATCATTGATTTCATTTGTTCATCACGATTCTTGAAATATTTATCTTGGTTCTTTAGTATTACAGCCATATTGGTGACCAACTCACATAGGTTTGACATGAATTCCCTGGTGATACCGAGCATATTATTTTCTTGAGAAGACATTTTCTTAATATTACAGGAAAGAAAGTAGGGCCACTCCTCAGCGAAGTCACGTTTAGGAGTCGCCAGGTAAACTATAAATATTGTCTACGAAAAGAGATGTCATATAATAGCAGGGAGAGATGAGTGAAACAAGATGGCTACGTATAATTTAAAGATGTAAATAGTAACCATCCAAATATAAAACCGGATGCGATAAAATATGTAATGATCGCACGGACACTCGCAGACACCTGAGGTAAGCCTCTACCTCCCCGGCAACGACACCAAAAATGCTATCACGCAACGGTAAGTTCTATTGCTAACTCAAAGCCGAGACACATACAACAAGGAAACTATCCGACATAGAGGCAAAAGTGGGGAGGTCCTCCATATCACAGACTGAGGTGTAAGTCAAGGTAAAACCAAATCTGTAAGAAAACGGATGGGTGGGGAAAAGTGAAAGGTGATGCCATAACTAGCAAGCCATAAATGGTGGGAATGACCACGTCCATACACTAAAGAGGGTAAAACCAATGAGTATAAAAAAGAACTTATTATTCTAAGTAATTAGACCATTTAGATAATCATCAAAACAACCATGGCCATATAATATATATGACCACCAAATACCTAGTCAAGCTACTATAAGCAAAAGAGCAAGGCAAATATATCCAATGCACAACCATATACTTGTTGGGCCATATACATGTATCCACCATCTGGGTCATCAATAGTCACTAAAACACTGCTGCTATAAAGCCCTGGGCACTGTCACATTCCTCTGTATGGAACACAAATGGTCACCTCAATCATCAAATCCAAGGTCACGAGGCTCAATCTTGGCATAAGGTTCATCATATATGATCTGGGGCTGCTCTGATATGTGAGTGATCACCAAAAGTACTGCTCATCGTAGGATGATCTCATAAAAAATGTGTAAAGGGCTAGCTCAAAAATATACAAGAAACTGCTCTACAATCATGGTAGCCCGACTACTATGGATGTGATAACAATACCGTTGGTGATAGCTACACTTTGAGTGATAACAAATCCATTTCACTATTCTGAAATGCTATATCATGGATATGTTTTACTTGTATTGGTAGATTGACTATATTTGGAAGCATTTACATTTGGTGATCATGGTTTGTATTGGTTATTCTAGTAGGACTTGCTCTCAAAATAGTGAAATGGATCAAGCATCCTTTTAACTTTATTTCCGTTTCATTGCAATTTGCATTTGACTTTCACTTTCATTTCACATTCGCACTTTCTTTGGATATAGCATTGAAGCACATTTCACATTTGATTTTCTTTTAGTTAGCTTCATGACCAAAAGGTATCGGACCTAGAAAGCCTTGCGGGCCCTAGTACTGCCACGATGTTAATATTTACTGCCAGCGAACGTCCATAGCCCTGACGAAGTTACCACATTAATGCCTTTTTATAGGAAAGTAGGTGGAACATCATACAAAGGATAAGTACTGTTATCACAATTTATGTCGACAGCAGCTTCCATACTGTAGACTGTGCGGCCGAGGACCGCACAGTACTTTTTTTTCCAGATCAGGAGATCAGCTACCTTCAAAGGAGGCATTTTTGTTCAATTTGCCCCTAGCAGACATATCAGAGGGGACAGACAGTTGGACTTACCATCTACCACAAGGTTACCTTTTTTTGTGAGGCTTTGACACAAGCCCATTTGAGACAGTTGCCCAGTCTTGTTCTGATCGAGATTATCACAGTACAGTGCTGGTTTATTATGTTCTCAGATTCAGCAGAGATCCAGCTCAGGTATAGGTTCAGTAGCAGCAGGTATATGGTGCAACAGGTATTGCATATGTTGATTATTGCTCATGTTGTAGATTAGACTTCTTTATACTTGTTAGTACACTAACTTTGCATGAAATGATATATTTGGTGATCTAGCTATGATATGATGTGATTGGGCTCTTGGTGATGTCAGTCCACCCCTCCGGTTAGACTTATGTATATGCATGTTGAGTCATGTCCTCTATACTTGGCATAGACTTGATCATTTAGCCCCTCGGTAGTTGACTTTAGCACCATCATCACTTTCTCCACCCATCCGACTCATCCATGACACTTCTTCCTCGACTTGGATTTTGATTTGTGATCCTGAGGACCCCTTTCCCCACTGATCTCTGAGTTTGCCATGACTCCCTATTCACTGTGCCTCGGCTCTTTAGTGTGTGAGATACACAGTTAGACCTGGGATTTGCTCCTGTCGGTTGCCCCCGATGTTGCAATGCCTCCCCATTTGTCATCAAAGCATGTATTGCCCACCCCCATTACCTTTGCAGTATGAGCGCCATGTTTATATCTTTTGAGATATGTATGTAGCCCAAGAGGGCCTTGAAGAAATGAAATGTAAATCTAGATAAAAAGGCCATTATGTTGTAAATGTAAAATCTAGCCAAAAAAGGGCTAAGTATGAAACTCATTGTAAAATCCATGCAATGTGTTTATGAACACACATGGATTCTGGTCAGCTATACATGTCAGCATTTGTAGTGGTTATTCCTCACCTAGTCCTGCGGGACAAGGAGGTGAGAAGGAGCAAGGGAAAAGCTCAAGATTGCCCCCTAGAGTCTCAAGTTACGGTTTGCCGGACACCCAATTTGGCGGCTCTAGAAAAGAACCTCACGGAGTCTTTGGATAGGGATGTGAGTTGTGGGATACTTGCTAGATGAGTAGTGGTGGTTTCCCTGCACTATACCCATTTGTGAGGCACCACCCTTCCCCGTGTTCTGTCATGGCATACTTACCTCAGTGGACCCCGCTTTCCCAAGTTGTCCAAAGGGTCGCATGATCTTTATCCTTGTCCTCCCATATCCTTTGCCTTGTTGTCCACATCACCTAGAGTCAGCAAGGTGGTCAATTCTATAGATGTGCATAGCATCTTAGTCTTTTGGAGGTGGTGGGCCCACTTCACCAGGGCCTTGTATTATTTCGGGATTTAATCTATTTTTTATCACCAATTATCATTTATTGCTTAGTAATGTACTAACTTGTATAATTGAGCCGTGTCACTTCATGCTTGCATACAGGTATTCAGCTAGCACTATGGTTGACCAGATTTGACTTGGTCAAACTGAGTTGACTAGGCCAAAAATGGGCTCGAAAAAAATGTTGCGATCGGAATTTTGATTTCGATCAATTATTATCTACAGGGATCCCATATGAGCATGCAATTGTTGGAATTGCAAAATACTGAGCCATTTGAGACATTTTTAATTATTATTGGTCAATTTTGACCTGTTTTAATTAAAAATTGTGGATTTGGGGTAAATAATGCCAAAGTGATGGATCGGGGTTGTTCAAGTGGTCATCCCTACTACTTTTGGGGTCCACGATCGCATTGCAACAGACGGTTCGGCAATCCGGGCAATAAAAGTGGGTCAAAAGCCCAATTGTCATCTTCAGCCATATAAACCAGCAGAAATTACATGGAAATCAGAATTTGACTAAGGCAACTATAGGCAAATGGAAAAATCAATGGTTGGCAATGGTAAAGGTAATTTCTAAGGTATTTTTGGTAATGTTTTATGTGATATTTACATGTTGTGGGGCCCTCTAATGCCCAGCTCATCACTTGAGGTCGATTTGGCCCATAGGGGCGTTTTTCTCCTTAGGGGAAATTCGATTTTGGTTGTTATGTTGATGTGGGGCCCTTATTGTATTAGTTGGGGGGATAAAACATCCCATAGACACCCCCCAACTCCAACTTGTTGCATTGTATTGCCCACATGAGCCCCTCTCCTCCTATAGTGCGCTTCTCTTGGGGCAATTTGCACCCCCCTCCATGGAGCCATCTCCACCATTCGATTTTGATGGTTGGGGATTGATCTCCACCCTCCGTTTTGGGGGGAAACCTATTGTGAGAGTGAGCCATCTCTATAAGAGAATGGACTCTCTCCATTGTACTTCTTCTTGACATTTTGGAGATTTGCTATTGACCTCTTGAGAGACATTTCTTCACTTTCTTGTGCATAGTGATTGAGTGTTTGATGTTGACTATTGGCATATTGTTGGTGTATTGTTCAGTGTCTATGCGGTGTCTCTATCTATCTTTGGCCAAAACTAATCTGCAGGTGGAACGACCATCAGAGGGGCGCCGCATTTCTTGAGCCAGCAGCTCCGTGTTGGGCTCTCTCTCCGTGTTTCAACAAAGGGAAGTGAATTTATACTTGTTATCTCGCTTTTCTTCATCATTTGTCGTTTATTTGCTGGTATTTCCTTGTCATTTGCCATAGTTTCTGATTCACTTCTCTCTTTGGCAGGTACAAGGGTGCACTTGGTCATTCGGCTACTCCACATACTAAGGGAAAATGCTTG
Organism: Larix kaempferi; assembly: GCA_027924585.1. Classification (NCBI taxonomy): domain Eukaryota; kingdom Viridiplantae; phylum Streptophyta; class Pinopsida; order Pinales; family Pinaceae; genus Larix; species Larix kaempferi. The sequence goes on from BSBM01000299.1 coordinate 24,145,688, forward strand.
GCTACTCAACACTTGGACTTCAGCAGTTGTTTTCAGCATCAAACTCTTCTTCTCTATTGCTTCAGGTAAGCGATCACTGCTGCTCTCTCTTGTTCTCATCTTCTTGTGAATGTTAAGCTGCAAAAACACAATAAAACCCTCAAAAATTAATATCTCAGTTTTCCACCGTTAGAATCCTTAGTTCTTTAAAACCCGCTAATGAAATCTAATTAAACAGCCATATCTGAAATTTCATAGCATTCTGACTCCTTTTACCCATAGATTAGGCACTAGTCCACTTGGCAAAAACACCCCCTAGGGGCGTTTTTCTCTTTCAGCCTGTTGGGTGTGTTTTGGGGTTATGGGTACTCTTTAATTTGCTTCGTAACGTCTTTTAACCTGAGAGAACGGAATATCAGTAGCTGGAAGTGAGTTTAAACGCCTTTTTTTTACTGCCCTAAGTCCAATTTTCCATTGTTTAACCGATCCCCCTAGGGCTCTTCATTTCACTTCTTGCTGATCCAATTTTTCTGCACTAAATCAGTCACTTAATCACTCTACAGTCAATAGAAGAAGTGCCCAAATTACTTGATTTAATTCTGCCATGCTTGAGTAGTCATCTCGTGCTTCATTCTCCCATAGAAAGAATCTTTAGCCACTCTTCTAGTCATCTTTCATTTTCTGATTTAGTTTCCAGCCTTGAGATCTTTCATTTATTCCTTATCATACTCTTATAACGGATCTGATTTCATCTCTCACAGACTATCTCCTCATTTTAAGATCCCGATCCTACAAGGCTGGAAGAAACCTCACCTTCAGTCATCCATCTTGTTTACTGCTTTGATCACCTTTTTGGGTTTAGGGTGTCTGATTGTTGAGTCTCAACCTTCACCGGTTGAGTGGGTCTCCCCCTTGACTAGGCCAAGTGCCTTGTCTAAAGTGACTGCAACCTTGTCCGGTGTGACTTCTGTCCCTTGGACGTAGGACCTGGCTTCTATTGGCTACACCTTCCTGGTTACTCATCCTCTACCGTCCCTATTGGGATATCCCTCTATAGCAACTAGAGTTTGTGTGATAACAAGTACCTACCCTTTTATTCACTAACTAATTTCAAGGAATTTTAAGCATTTCACAACCTTTTGGGAGTACTTGCTTCGAGTCTAGGGGATACACTTTTAGTGAACTATGCCAACCTAACTACACTCAACCATTCTAGTTTCAAGATGAAAGAGATCGATAGGACTGAAGACAAAGCCACACGCTTCACAGTCGAGACACAAGAAAACTTGGAGGATGTCCAAACAAAGAGGTCACAGTGGGGAAAGTCCTCAAGTTCATCAATCACATCCAAGGCAAGAGATATTTTTAGAGCCAAAATGGAAATAATGGATGGGTGGAGTCAGAATGTAATGTGGATCCAAGATAAGAGGAACTGATCTATCTCTTACATAAGGATTAACCCAAAGAAAAGGATGTACTGAAGGAACTTAACACCAAAGCCATTTTACTATTCAATGTGCAAGTCCTACTAGAATAACAAATACAAACCAATGATCGCCAATGTAAATGCTACCAGATATAGTCATTCTACCAATACAAGTAAATCATGTCCATGTTATACCTCAAGCCATGTACCTGCTCAGGCATTGCTGCAGACCCTGCAATCACTCTGCACTGGAACTACATGGAAAAAAAAGGCATCATCAACTGATTGCTATGTTGTAGTGAACCAAGGTATGAACATTTCTACCAAAATAGGCCATGAAGAGGACTCTGCATGACAAGGGTGTTCCCATTGCTATTGCCCCTGAATAGTCTAGCTGTAATGTAAAAGAATCATCCATCGATCAAAATCTCTGATGTGCTCATCTCAAGTGTAAGGAATGGCTCGGAAATGACATCTGATTTGGAGAAATGAGTAGTAGCTCCCAGCTAGAAAGTATGTGATAACATCTGGATCCAACTGGGACAAGTTCTCTAAGGGAGAGAGAGAACTTGAGAACCTCAACATCTCTGGTTCGCAACAACTCTTTACGCATCCAAGCATCAACGCCATCTACATATTCATTTTGCAGCAACCAAGTACATGTTCCAGCATTACGCTAACGTTATACCAATCTAATAGATCGGACGTTAATAGCCCACACACACACACACACACACACACATATATATATAGAGAGAGAGAGAGATTAAATAACAATGCTAAAATCAAAATGATGAAATGAAACACACATACACAAACAAACTCACTCACTCAGACAAAGATAAACTAACTAACAGAACTCAGAACATAGAAAAAGACAGCACTCAGACTCCTACTTGCTCAGAAATGAGCTTATTCTTCCTAGCTACTCTACTCTAGCCAAACAGATAAGTGCTAATTAAAATCATAAATCCAATGTAGCCACTTGCTAAAAGGATCAATTCGTCTTTCTTTATAGTTGATGGTAAAATGAGCTAAAAATTAAATAACAATGCTAAAATCAAAATGATGAAATGAAACACACACACAAACAAACTCACTCAGACAAAGATAAACCAACTAACAGAACTCAGAACATAGAAAAATATAGCACTCAGACTCCTACTTGCTCAAAAATGAGCTTATTCTTCCTACCTACTCTACTCTGGCCAATCAGATAAGTGCTAAGTAAAATCATAAATCCAAAGTAGCCACTTGCTAAAAGGGTCAATTCGTCTTTCTTTATAGTTGATGATAAAACAAGTGAAATATGGTTTAGAAGTAATGTAAATGAAAATTGAGGCCACTTTAACTTGTTGCTTGAGTATCAAAGAAATATTAGACCAATGCAAAATGAGATCATGCCAAGGACAAAATTGATTTTTACAAATTTTTTCCATCCATATGTTAATGGGATTAACATTACACAAATTATCTTTTAAGAATGATGGAAGAGAAGGATATGACAATTGATTCATCCCTTCTTGACTCCACTTGTTTTCCTCATCTACCAGGTTAGCATACTCAATTTTGTTCATTCTAGGATTGATGGTAGAACAAACTGGGGATAAATTAAAAATTAATAAACCAAAAGTCAAGATTGACCCCATTTGTTGCTTAAAGATTGAGAAAAGATGAAATTGATCTTTATAGAGCTTTTCAATCAACTTATGAATGGGATTATTATGGAAAATATTATTCACCAAGGATGACTGGAAAAGGAGATGAAATGTTTTACCACTTACCACTTGGCATTCATGAGACTCCTTATTGATACCTTGGCATAAAAGGATTTGATTTGAAAATGAAACAAAAGATGCATACTTCAAAAGTTGGGATGGGATGGTGGATTGAAAAATGATAGCTTCTCCCATATGCTTCATAATAATCGACCTTGGAATTTGATGAGAGGGAAAGGCTTTCAAATCAATGTTGCTCTTGATTCCATGAATAATTTCAAAATTGGGAACAAGGTCAATATTCACTTCACAAGGACAAAATACACTATGACCATTTACACACGGGCATTGCACCAACTCATCCTGCTCAAGGATTGAATGAGGGATATTATCAAAATCAGAAGGATTAGGCTTAGGGTCCTTTGAGTCCTCATAAACAGTTAGGCATTGATTCTAGTTTGAATGTTCTATTAAGGAAAGCTCTTGATCAAGTTGACTCACAACCATAATATCATCATGAGATTGCTCTTCATTTGATTTATCATTAAACTCACATGAGGATGAGTGATTATTTTCACCCACTTGATAAGGGAAACTATCGACACATTTATCGTTAACCCCCTATCATCCTCACAAATTTGATCTTCAATCACACAATGATCACACGATTGCCTCTCAAATGAAATCCGATCATGCTCACTATTTTCTTCTTCTTTGGTTATATGATTAAGACCTAAATGATAACTGGGATAATTTAAACATTAATTCAAATTATCATCAACCACACAATCATTATAGAGTTGTTCCTATAGAGGTGAATAAATGGGCTCACAAATGGAATGCTCAACTACAAATGTCTCTTGCTGGTAATCAATGGGTTCCACTTCATGAATCAAGTGGAAATTCTCATGTGTGCCTTATTCGGGTAATGATGACAGAGTATCTCGTATAGTTTGATAAACATCGTTTTTAACTTCGGCATGAGGTTCAGAACCACTATTCCTAAAATAATCCGCGATATTCCTATGGATTGAAGGTTCACTCATAAGCTGGATCATTTCAGGAGATGAAAAATCCAATTGAGAAGGACAAACATGAGCCATTCTATCACCGTTATCTTGATTAGCCCCATCATATTGATCGTCAACTAGATAATCATTATCGGATTGACCCTTTAAAGATTCATCATTGTTCTTGCCCCATTCATCCGTTAACAACTTCGTAAACATGCCTTTTCCTTTGATGGATCTCGATGTTAAATGATCAAACCACAACTGGGCATCCTCGTCGAGAGATGCACCAAGGGCTCATATAACATATTCATCAGTTGCATTTAGAACATCCAATAATACCATAGTGCATCCAAATGCTCCTGAGTTGAAATGGCATTGCTTCCGTTAAAATGAGGCAACCTTTCATAAAATTTATCAGGCATAGGGTGAGGTGCCCCACTTATTTCAAAAACATCATACGAAGGAGGCTTAGCTTGTTTGGGAAAATCTCTAGATACTTTATTTGGGGCTTGATTCAGATGCCCAATTTGGTTAAAAGGATAATTCAATCAACTACTTTGGCTACAAAGCCTTGGCTAGGTTTGATGCTTACCGACAAGCATGCTTGAGGAGGCATTGACAACTACTTTAGATGGTTGGGGGAAATTATGGGTACCATAATAATTTTGACATTCTAGTTCAGACCCATAGTTATATTCATAGTCATCCTCATACCGAGATTGTGAATCCCATTCATTGTTTGCCTCTTGTTTCTTTTTAAGATCAATTAAGTTTTTGAATTCTTTTTATGGACTGTGATATTTGGAGAAATACATATGAGTCCATTATGATTTATAATTTTAAGATTCCCTAGTGGTGTCTCTAGATGGGTTCTCCAGTGAGGTCACGTTGTGGAGTCTCCAGGTGAACAAAGGATTGAAGCTCACCAAAAGATATGTTGTTATGGTGCAGGGAGAGAGAGAAATGAGTAAAACATTGATGGTTGTGAAAATTAATGCTATATAGGAGAAAACCATCAATATTCAAATCCAGATGTGATATGATTGGTATAACATGCAAAAGACACACTCATAAATACCTGAGGCAAGTCTCTGCCTCCCTGACAATGGCACCAAAAATGTTATCACACGTCTTGTAGCAACCCAAAATAAGATATACTATCCAGGATGGAAGAGATAGATATTGGTTGCTAAAGTTGTGACCCTCAAGGATCCTACCCCCCAATGAAGTTATGGTTGTCACACCAAGTAGGATTCTTATCACAATAAACTATCTATTCCACCGACCAGTGAACTAAAAATGGCTATGGGGGAGACCCAAGTTTGACCCAAAAGCCAAATTGAATACCACTCACAGGATACCTTTAGATTTTTAACAAGTGAAATGGATTACCTTGAGATGGAAAACCTATATCTATGAATGATTACTGAGTGTAGTTGTGGATCATTATATGTTTAACTATGATCAAAATGCAATCTAATTCTGGCATAATTCTCAGTAAGAAATTTAAGCTTAATGATCTAGGATATTGGTGATAGGGTTTAAAATGATCAATTTTGCTACCTTGGGGGGACTGATGTAAAATCTGAGTAAAATGTCCAAGGTAAGCGATTGATGAAGGTAAAAAGATTCCCTAACACTTAATTACTTGCTTGAGACGGAAGATTTGTTAATTGAAAGAGTTCACAAGCAAAACGCATAACCCAAGACATAGAATGACCTTGAAAACCACAAGTACGACTTGCCTATTTAACTAGTGCCTGGAATTGGGCCTATAGGAGTCACCCAAAAATGATTCCCTAGGGAAGATAAGAGATTAGGGCACCTCCAAAAAATGCCCAAGTGGCCAAAAGGTCTTTAAAAGTTACTAGAATGACAAGATTACTTTTTTTGTATTTTTGTTTAAGGGTTTGATGTGTTCATTTAATTAGCAGAGAATGGAATGAAAAGAATTTTCTAGAGAAAGATGATTGTACTCACTTGGATATTCTCTCCTTGTTCAACATCATCAACTTAACACTCGATTTCCATGCCCAAGTGTGCTCTATTTTCTCCAAATGTGCCCTGCAAAACCCCAATGGAGACACAATAAGCAATAACAAGTATTATGTTCCAAATGAAATCTAAAAAGCAAATGTGCATACAAGAGGTAACAAGAAGTGTTAGGATCAAAGTAAATAGCAAATGAAAGATTTAAATCTCTCACAAGAACACCCCCTGTCACAAGAGAAGTCGCTAGAGAGAGAGAGAGTCTCCCCTCAAAATCGCCCTAGTGAAGTCGCCTTCCTCTTGTAGACACAAAAATCACAAACGATTTGCTCGAATATGGAAATATAATGTAAATATAGTGGTAGAAGGAATTTGGAAAGATAATAAAGACTTCAACGCCACCACAAGAACACAATATTTGCACAACAATTTTTTCTATTCAATTCTCTCAAGAGCCAAAGTCAATTACAAATGAGGGGTGCTCTCTCTTTTTTAGTTTGGAGAGGCACCAACTCCCTAACCACCTTTTGAATCAATGGTTGATATTAAAATATATAGAGTAAATGATTAATGGTCAAGATATAATTTCTTGATAGCACATGGATCAAGCTAGACACTAATACATGGAGGGGGGTGAGTTACCTCATACACCCATATACAATGATAAGATATAACAATAAAGTGACATTGTCACCTAGGGGGGCAAATTTACACCTAGGGACTCACTTTGACACTTTAACATGGATATAACATGAAATACATAGAGTACAAGGACTAGCTCAGAAATGACATTTGATCTGGAGAAATGAGTAGTAGCTCCTAGCTACAAAGTATGTGATAACATGTATGTATATAATGGATCTTTGAGACGTATGAATTATGAAAAAATAATCTTTAGTGGACTTCAAGATCAATAGGGAGGTATGAGTGTGGAGTTGAGTGATGATGCTACTTATCCTGTGAGAGGAGTTGGGTCCATTTCCTTTTATATAACATCAAGTGATGTTCTTGAGTTGAGTGATTTTTATTTATCATTGATTTGAATATGAAACTTCTTTCAGTTTCTTGTATTATAGATGTGTAGTGTAAAGTTGCATTTTATGAACAATATTGCACCACCATTGATTGTAGTTTAGTGAGGAGGAGTTTAGCTAGAGTGGTGAGAGAGGGTGGCATTTATAGGTTACTTGTTGATCCTATGAAACTTGTATATTCCAGTGAGAAACTAAATGATCCTTCTAGACTTAAGAAGGCACACGTAAAGCATGCATGGTGGGATTCCATGGAGACAAGTTCATAACCTATTGAGGAATTAGGGATTGATTCCATGCTTGCAGTGGATTGGAGTGTTATATACTACATGGACAAAGTTGTTGGATTCTCTCAAGCAGAATGATATGACCTTTATGATACTCTTTCTTCAGGATTCTCTTAGAAAGAATAAGGTGATTGTGTCGAGGTTGATGTTTCAGTTGGAGGATATGTTGAGGTGTATGGGTAAGATAACCATGATCGCATTTTATTAATATACCTAGTTGGGTTGTTATATATACATTGCACTTGGTATTTTAGGATGGATTTGACTTGTGCAAATTTCTATCTTTGTGATTTTGATAGATGTGATTCACTTGTCTTGGTTTTGTATGGAGATGTTGTTATCTTTGCAAGACATCCTAAATTGCTCATTATATGGTGTCCATATATTTTGACTTGTGATGTTGGCTTGAAGGATAATGTAGTTAGGTAAACAACCCATGAGTAGGGTTATGCTCCTTGAGATTCAAAGGTGCTCAACATTGTTTGTAGGCTTGAGATACCATGATAATTCGATAGCTTATAGGATCTACATTCCATCACAACACAAGATAGTAGTAAGCAAAGATGTGAATTTCGATGAGGATGTGAAATCTTCTAGTTCATTAGATTCTCCTTTAATGATTGAGGAGAGAGTGGAGCTTATTATTCTAGATACCGATTCAAACTCAAGATGAGTGATATTTAGGAGTGGATGAGGTGAGATTTGGCATGGACATGCCATCACCTTCTACTCTAACATTTAGAAATTCAAGAAGGCTTATCTAGATATTAGAGGAGTCACGGGAGAAAGTAGGAGTTCCTAAATCTTCAGTGAAGACAAGCATAACCCTTATGAGATATTCTAGACATGATGCATTGTCTTCGTCCACTTGTGAGCCTACTAGTTGTTTTGAGGAGGTTCAACATGATGCCTTGGTGGAAGAGTGCGATGGATGGATGATAGATGTGATTCACTTGTCTTTTTCTTATATGAAGATGTGATTATATTTGCAAGAAAACATCAATAGCTTATGATGTGGTGTCTAGAGATATGCAAGTAACTTATGATCTAGGGTTATGCTCCCTCAAATTCACAAGAGATCAACATTCTTTGGAGGTTTTATGTGTTGTGATAATATCTTGCATTTATGGACACAATGATACTTCATCTTATAGGATCTACATTCCAACGCAACGAAAGACAATAGTGAGCAAATATGTGAAGTTTGATGAGGATGTGAGACCTAGTTCATTAGATTCTCCTTCAATGATTGAGGAGAGAGATGAGGTTGTTGTTCTAAAGTCTAATTTAGAGACTCAAGATGAGCAATATTTAGGGGTGGATAGGTGATATTAAGAATGGACATGCACTCACCTTCTAGTTTAGCATGAAAAGGCCAATATGTCTTAGCCAATCATTACAAGAGGCATAGGAGCAAGTAGGAGTGCCTGGATCTTTAATGAGCCCCTAAAAAATATTCTAGCCATGTTGCATTGGCTTATTCCACTTGTGATCCTACCAATTGTTTTGAGTAGGTTCGATGTGATTCCTTTTTGGAGGAGTGCGATAGATGGGTGATAGTTCCTTTTCAAAAGATAGTGGTTGACTTTGAGACTGCAACATGTACAAATTTTCAAATTACAAGTTTGTTAATTTGTAGAGGGAGGTGGCAGGTGTTGGTGAAAACACTTTCTTCATAAACGGGGAATGTTAGCTTTTGGAGTTATTCCAAAAGTTTTTACACCATGTTTGGGGGTGCTTCTTGAGATGTTGGGTGCGTGTATGTCTAGCCTTGATTTATCCATGATGGACTTACACATTGGAGGTATACTCATTGGTTGTTAGGCCTCATATGGATGTTTGATCTATATTCTTTCTTTGAGCGCTAGAGATATATTGGTAGCATTCTACATGTTCACCACATTGAAGAGGTTGCTTACTAGGAGAATGCCCTGCATTGGAGGAGAATTTGGTATTATGGAGGAGGGGGTTGAACCCTAGACAACATTGGGTCTGTTCAATGCTTGCATGGATTCTTGGAGTTGACTTGGAAATGCCTATGTTGTGATAGTGATCATATAGGTGGAGTGGACGCAAGGGAGCACATGCCCTAGGAGAGACTTTAGAGAGTTGGATCCCTTAGATGAGGAGTACCCTTGTCTTGGATCCTTGCTTGTGGATTTTCATCACTTTGGATCGTGACATGTGTCACTTGCAGGAGGAGTGCTTCACATTCGTGGACCTACTTGCATCTTGTAGGTTACTTGAGTGGACTATGTCCATTTGACTTGTATACCTCCCTTCACCTCTCATATAAATAGAGGAAGGAGAGTTATTCTCATGATCACAATCATACATAGAGACTAAGATGACAACCTAGATCCCATTAGAATAAGATGACAACCTAGATCCCATTAGAGGAAATTTGGGGCCTAAAATGAGTCTCATAAGAAAAAAGGCCATTGTTGAGTATGAAACTCAATAACCGATAGAATTTGAATAATTGGGTCAACAATAATGGTTGAGTTGGAGTTATAAAAGTCAAATGTGATTATGTGACATGTTTGGCATATGCTAAATATCCCTAGAATAATAAATGTGGAGTATTTTATATTATCATTCCTTCTACTAGTTAAAAAAAATCCCGCATTGACTAAATTCATAATTAGACTATTAATGAGACTATTGTTGGAATACGTTCATCTTAGAATATGATAAGCATTTTATATTATTAATACAATTAAGATAAAAGAGAAATAATCTTGTAAATTGTACTCTTGAGTATTTTGAGTTAGGGAAAAAATTAGAAGCACATTATTTTTAGTATTTTCATTTTCTTGTAGTATAGGTTTACTAAAAGCATGAATTAAGTATGAATTGTGGGTACCTATTGGATGAAGAATTAAAATTTTCAGCTAATGGGCTATTAAGATACTTTTAGTAAATCTTAGAATATGATAAGCATTTTATGTTATTAATACAATTAAGATTAAAAAGAAATAAGCATTTTATATTATTAATACAATTAAGATAAAAAGGAATAATCATGTAAGTTGTATTGTTGAGTATTTTGAGTTAGGGAAAAAATTAGAAGCACACTATGTTTAGTATTTTCATTTTTGTGTAGTATAGGTTTACTAAAAGTATGAATTGTCGGTACATGGAAAAAATTAGAAGCACACTATGTTTAGTATTTTCATTTTCTTGTAGTATAGGTTTACTAAAAGTATGAATTGTCGGTACATGGAAAAAATTAGAAGCACATTATGTTTAGTATTTTCATTTTCTTGTAGTATAGGTTTACTAAAAGTATGAATTGTGGGTACTCATTGAATGAAGAATTAAAATTTTCATCTAATGAGCAATAACACTAAAGAAACTTTTAGTAAATCTACACTGAGATAAATTAAAAATACATTGAAAGAAATTAAAATGAAGTAATTCAGATTTTAAACAATAATAATAAGTGTTAATGTAAAAAATGTATATTTCTCTTAGGATTTATCTCATATTTCATCTAATGTAGGTGTGTAAAAAGCATATCTTATCTATCATCTAACTATAAAAGTTAGTTATAAAACAATATGAAATTGTTTTGTAGTGTTATTATATTGTTTAATTATATTTATTAAAATTTTAATTTGTTTTGTTAATTTAAAATATAATATTAAATACACAAAATATTAGTCGTATATGTAATAAATTATAATTGATATTTAATAAAATCTTATATGAATTTGAATCTTATAACATTATATCATTTTTTGTATGTAGAAGAATCTAAATCTTTTGTATTAGTTTTAACTCTCATCTTGTAACTCTAAGCCACGTTAGGTTACATGGAAAACGACATTAATGAGAAAATATGAATTCACTTCACTAAATAACACATGTAGTAAAATAGGATGTGGCATTCACTCTAATAAAAAAAAATTAGGAGTCTCATTTTATACCTCCAATTTGGTCTAATAAATGGTGTATGGTGTCAAGCACATAATTATGGGGATTGTTGTGTCTTTAAGTATAGTTAAGAAGGACTCAGAAGTAACAAAGTAAAAAATACTCTGGAAAATGGAAAGACTTTATATGCAATAATTGTCGAAATTTATTAAAATAACAAATAAAGTGACTTATCAATTATATATATTTATAATTATTGAAAATTATATGTCAAAATTTATTAAAATGATAAATAAAGTGATTTATCCGGTCCATATATTTAAAACAACTTTTCTATATATCAACATATATTTACAAAAGGCAAAATCTTATCTTAAATTTAGAGTTTTAAATTCATAATAGAGTGATATTCTTAACCATTTCTATCTATTGTTTTGTGTTTTCCATATACTAATTTTATTTTGTAATAAAAGGTGATTTGTTTTTCATATAAAATTTTATTTTGTGATAAAATGTATTTGACTAATTTTATATTCCATTATTATGTTTAAAATAATTATTTTGTAACTTTTTACTATTTAATATTATATTAATTATAAAATTACTAACCATTTTTATTTAATATGTAAATTAAATTATTTAATTTGTGATTTTTAATAATTTTTATTTTGATAAGTGCTTAATAAATTTTTTTGATAGGTGATAAATCAATGTAATTATATAACAAAAAGTCAAATCGACAGTACTCCTAAAATTAACGTTCTCGAAAGTCTCCCTCAAGATATAAAAGAAAGCATATCAGAGGTACAATTTAGTTGTTTGTCTGCATTTCTCATTTTATAATTATTATTAGAGTTGTAAGGAAAACTTTTAATGGATGAATGAAGTATATGCACAATTCCATATATTTTTGTATACAATGGATGGTAACACATCATTCTAATTGTTATTAGAAACATATAGTTGTAGGGAAAACTTGTAATGGATGATTGAAGTATATGTATAATTCCATATATTTTTGTATACATGGATGGTAACAAATAATATTATTTTGATACATTTCTTATGATCTCTTATGATCTCAGCACTGGGCAATAATTTTAGAATTGCTTTGGCATTTTTGGGCTTCATATCCACCTACAAATGAGTTACTTAATACCAAGGTAATTATATTGTTTATCTTTTAAATTTTATTTTATATAATAATATTTCTTCTCCATAATTTTATTATTTTCATTTCAACATATTTAAATGATTTATATGTAAAATGTAACATTGTAATGTCTTTTCTCTATAGGTGTTTGGGTCTAAATTTTTTAGCTAAGTTTACGGTAATCTCATATTAATCCAACCATGAAAAACAAATGAGAAAGATATTCTTTACATGGTGTTGAGCTCAATCTCTCCAATAATAAAATATAAATTTTATGTGAATTCTAAATAACTTTACCCTCCTACAAAAGCAATAATTATTACATCATAAAACCTCTTCAAAGCAAGTAGACCCACATTAATGGTAGAAAAATACATGTATAAGGGTTTGAATGTGTCTGAGGTGCAACTTGCCACCTTCACAAGCATAACACTTCCAAGGAATTTAGCTTGTATTGTTAATAATCTTGACTCCTTATGCCATGTGTCACTTTCTCCCTTGGAGCGCTCTTCAAGAGGCTCACCTTCCAAACTATGTCCAATAAAATATGCATATAAGACCATGTGAAGGGAGCACTCAACGAGTTGGATCACTAATCCTCCTTGGGATGATGAAATGTGTTGGACTAAAACAGGGTATTTCCACACAGGTCGAACACCTTAAGCACCCCTGAAGTAATCGCTCACACAAATAGATCACAAATCAACACATTGATGTTTTACATGGCTAAAACCCTTAGAGGGAAACAATCCACGGCCCCATCCAAACAACTATTTGAGGCAACATTTTTTTTTCACTAGAACAGTTGTTATTTGTATTAAAATAAATTGGATTGTGGCTTAACCATACAGTCGAGGGTACAAATAGCAAAGAAAAAACAGATTATATGTTGGAAATATTGTTGTCATTGATGTCAAAGGAAAGATATATTGTTGTCATTAATGTTAAATACAAGGGAAGACTACAGATAGAGATGGTAAGATGAAGATTGTTGTAAATATTATTTTTGATGTCCGATTTGGATACCCTATCTTTGAAGGAATTTTTACTCTAGATACCTAGATCAAATTCGAGTATAGGTTGGTTGGAAATTTTGTTCCGAGACCTTTCCAATGGTATATGGAAGTCCCTCAACTCCATAGGAATGAGGAGATATGAAAGAATTTGTAAAGGCAAGCCAACCAAAATGTTAGTTTGGCCTTGCTAGGATATTACATAATGTTATGTTGGCCCAAAAAGTGATTTAAGGACCTGTATAAATAAGTGGAGCACTCTCTTCATTTGATCATCCATCCAAGCAAGTATGGAGTTCTAAAAAGGTGTGCAATTCCAAGGAGAAGTTGAATTTTTTGGGGTTCTTGAAGATGATTTCTTGGGTTTTATTGAGGATGTTCTAGATTCTTGAAGATGTTTTTAAAGGATTATTGAAGATGTTTTTGAAGGTTTTCTAAGGAGGAGGCACATCTTGTGAAGAGGAAGGGATGTTTTCTTGCAGGTAATTCCGTTGATTAAGGAAGAATGTAGGTATTGTCACTAGATGCGCAACAATAAGGGTTATCTTGCACAATGTAGAGTGCATGGTGAATATTACAACAGTGTGATAGTAATGAAGTTTGTCTTGCATAGTGCATAGCGCGACAATGTGACATTAGTCAAGAGTGAGACAGTGTGACAGTAGTGAAGTTTGTCTTGCGTAGTGCAAAGTGCGACAGAGCAGAGTTTGCACAGTAGTAAAGATTGTCTTGTGCGGAGTAGAGCGTGACATGAAAGTTGATGCACGGTACAGAAGCTAGGGTTGTCTTATACAAATCAGAGCATGCATAGTAGTGTGCTCAGAACAGAGTGCGCAGATCAGAGTGGGTAGAGAAGAGTGCAACAGAGCAAAGTGCGTAGTAAAGATTGTCTTATGCAGAGTAGAGCGTGACATGAAAGTTGGTGCATGGTACAAAAGCTAGGGTTGTCTTGTACAAATCAGAGTGTGCAGAGTAGTGTGCTCAGAACAGAGTGCGTAGAGAAGAGTGCAACAGAGAAAAGTGTGACAAAGTGAAGTGTCGCGCAATACATCATTACAAAATTCAAGGAGTTGGTGCTTCCTTCCAGTTGGAGCTAGATAATCTAGGGAGTTAGTGCTTCCTTCTAGTTGGTGCAAGAGAATCTAGGGGGTTGGTGTCTCCTACAAGTTGTTGCTTATAAACTTGGGAATTAGTGACTCCAGCAGATAGGTGTCTACAAATCATTGTAATCGTTGTTTATAGAAAGAACATATTTTCGTGGTTTTCTCCCTCATTTGGTTTCCATGTTAAAATCTTGTCTCTTGTATTGTGCATTTTTCTTGACTGTTTCTCAATGTGATTGAAGGATAATGTGATTGGTAAATAAGTTTCAAAAGTGTAAAATCGGACCTATATTGATTCACCCCCCTCTCATTATAGCTTTCTTTTTACAGTCACTTAGACTTGATATTTGGCAAGAAATTGAGAATGGTTATAAAGTTCTAAAGACTCCACCAATAGGTGCATATGAGAAAAACATTTATGGATGCAATGCAAAAGATAAAAATGCAATATTGAGTGGTCTAGGAGATTTAGAATTTACAAAAGTCATGCAATTTAAATCAACAAAAGAGATGTGGGACAAACTCCAAAATAACTTTGAAAGGGATGACACAGTAAAAAAGGAAAAACTACAAACTCATACAGGACAATTTCAAAGCTTCAAGATGAAGGAAGATGAAAATGTTGCAGCTTACTTTCTTCGTGTAGATGAAGCAGTCAACACCCTCAGAGGTCTTGGAGAAGAACTTAAAGAAGAAACAGTTGTACAAAAGGTGTTGAGAACCCTACCCATGAGGTTTGATTCCAAATTCTCAGTCCTAGAAGATAGAAAGGATCTTGACAAAGTTACAATAGATGAACTGCATGGAATTCTCACTACTTATAAGATGAAAATTGATAAAGAAAACCCTTCAAGGAAGTAAGTAGCCTGCAAGACTTCAAAGAAGACAAAAGACAACAAGCAAGAGTCAAATAAGAGTTGCTTTGATGAATCTGATGATGAAGAAATGAACTTTGTGAAAAAAATCAACAAATGTCATGGAAAATACAAAGGTAAGTTTCCTTTGAAATGTTTTTAGTGTGGTAAAATAGGACACTTTGCTTCTAAATGTCCTTATAAATAAACACGTGACAATTATTAGCACCCAAATCGACCCTAAGGTTGTGGAAAGGCCTCTTTGAGGTAACACAGAGAACCACTTTAGGAAAGATGAGTTGACTCCAATATCTCCAGAGAGGGATCTCTCAATGGTATTTAACAAGGCCAGATATATGAATTAAAACTAGAATTAGATTGTAGATTGGTTGAAACAAGGTGAAAATTCATTGGGCAATGGAGTCAAAAACATTTATGATGATAAAGTGGCAATGCTTTGCAAATAATTCATAATAGAGGCAAGGTAGCTACTCATCCACATTCAAAGAGCTACTGGTCTGGTGATAAGGAAGAAAATAAACACAGTCCATCAATACAGATCATTTTTAAATGAATTTTGTATTAACTTTAGCAGAAAATGATCGTGGATGCTTGGAATCAAAGAAACAAAGCATATTTATATGAATTCTGCCTCAATACACACTTATCCAAACATGAAAGAAAACATTATGAAGTAGATAACAGGGAAAACATTCACATGAAGAAGGAGAAGATACATACTGCAAATTAAATAACATAGGAATCTCTGCTCAAAATGCTTGCTCGACTCAGCCAATTTATATTAAAAACGGTCTTCACAATACAAAAAAGGGCCTAGTTCTCTCGGAATCAACCCCTTGCTTTGTTTATTACATCTGAATATATAGATATCATTCAGCCCCTAGGCCCGAGTCACCTTAACCGAAATGGTTACAAAATTTGTGCCACCTACACAGCTAGGCCTACCCATCTCGAGGATTAGTTACAACAAAAACCAGATGTTGACAAAAATAGGCTAAAAAACCTTCTACAAGTGTCCCTAAGCATCTGTCGGCTAGTAAATAACTGTGGTAAATAAACAAAAACCTAGGTGACCAATTCTCCATGCTGCAACTCTCCATGATGGTCGAATCTTCAGGGATGTAGCATAAGCTTTTCCCTCCCATACTTTTCCACGATCTTCCACTGCTCAGCAGATGGGAGCTCTAACGTGGCCACCTCCTTCAACAGCACTCGTATCTCTATATGATCCTTATATGAGCAACTCTCGAAGTGTGCACAGGCCTCTTTGAAGACCCAAACTAGCTCAAACTCTTTTGTCAACTTTTCTACCACTGTTTTTCCTGTCAGTGGTTGGTCCATGTTTGCGAAGTCTTCATGATTCAGTCTACACTCCCACAACTTTCCCTGATACTCTTCTTGTGTGTTCATGGTGCCATCCTCCTCCCAAAAGAGGGGAAGTCCCTTGTTGAATAGAGGATCAAACATCTCTCTGAAAAGCTTCACCTGATGTGCTAAGATGTCTATCCCTGCCTGGATGGTATTCACCTGCTGATGTGTATGCATTACTTTCTTGGCCCAAATGATGGTGGACAACCTATCTTTTATGCCTGCTGTCTTTGCCTCATCTTCAGTCAAGCCATTCAAGAATTCTATGGCCTTCTTAGCATGCTCCATAGGCTTTTTATTCAACTTCTCATTTGTTGCTACTATACTTTCCTTGGCTATCTTGATTACAACCTCTTTGTTCAAAATGAAGTCAAGATATGGTCTTATCTTTTTTTCCTCTGCAATAATATCATCCCATATGACCTGCTTTGCTTCCTACAGGGAGGTCTGACTTGTGGCCTGCTTTACTAACTCTTCATTTTTGGCTTCTATCTCCTGGTACTTGGTTTCCCAAGCCTCATTTTCCTGTTCATCCTTTGTTATCAAGGTTTTCAGATTTATATTTTGTTTCTTTAACCTTTCCACTTCCATGTCTTTCAGGCTTGCTTGAGCCATAGCTCCCATAGGGGAGAAGTCACCAACTTCTATGGAATAAGGTGTGGCCATGTTTTCCAATTCCTGACTCTTCTCTTGTAGTTGCTTTTCAAGATCTTCAAGATTAGCTTTCCATTTCTTTTCACTCTCCACCATGAGAGCCATATCTCTCAGCTGCAACTTCTCTTTTTCTTCAAACTTCAACAGCCTAGCTTCGCAGTCTGTTAACTTCCCTTGGATATTTTCTCTCTTCTCTTCCAGCTCTGCTAGCTCAGATGCTTCCACCAGCTGGGTGGAGTGAATTTTTAACTTCTTTTTTAATGATTGAATGGTATTGTATTTCTCATCCAGCAACTTTTGTATACTAGCTCTTTTGTCCTCTTGGCTCTCAGTAGCCAATAATGCAGCTTGGAACTTTTTGGTTTGTGCCTTCAGGGACTTATTTTCCACTTTTTCCAATTTGAGCTGATTTTTAACCTTGCTCTTGTTGGATTGCACTTTAGACAACTCTAAGGAAACTTTCAACAATTTGTTATAAATGACATCACCAGTCTCTTTGTGTAAATTTATCACATCTGGCACAGGGATGTCCTCCAAGTTTACCCTCAGTTCAGTTCCTCTGTTTTTGGTGGCCAGGGCCAAGTTCAGGGTGTTTTGTGCATGGCTTCTGCTAGCCATCAAGGACACCTCTTTGTTGGAAATTTTCCTTACCTCTACATAAAATTTAGTCTCTTTTGGGGCTGCTTCTGTGCTCTCCGTATACTCCTTCAGTAGTTCAGCTCTGCCCTTGCTTGTTGCAGCAGGTTCAGTGGATCCCTGGTTGAATACATACTCCCTGACCTTAAAGGCAGGTATCTGGATCTTCACTTGCTTCTTTTTGTCTTGACTTGTTGTTACTGTCACCAACTTCTGCTCAAGCTCTTCTATTTTCTGCCTTTTCGAGGCTCTCTCTGCATCTGTATCCACCTCCATGGGATCAGTGCCTCCCAACTTGCTGGGCTCCCCAGAGCCACTGGAAAGGGGTACAGTATCTTCAACTGCTGGGACCAAGATGGAGGAGCTAGGTATTGGGAAAGTGGTCTCTGATACCAGGGAGGTGGAGTCATCAGGTGAATCCATCTCCATCTGACTTTTGCCAGCATACTCTAACAAATTTGCAGTCTTAACTAGACCTGCAAACTCGAAATGTACAAAAGATTTCCTGTTAGTCTCCTTTCTTCTTTCTGATATGATGTGGTGAGGATCATAATTGATGGTTGCCTTTGTTCTGAGCCCCATATCTCTCATCATGCCTTCAATGGTTATAAGGGTAGCCTTGTTTTTAACAATGAAAGGGCCTACTACCCATGGAAAAGTGATATTTGAAGCCTTCCTATCATCCAGGAAATGCTCAATCTCCACCCTCAGCTTCTGTCTGATGAATTCCAATGTAAATAGTCTGGGGGTGAGGAAAGCTGGCAGTACATATGGTGCATGGGAAAACCCATAGACTCTAATTGCAGTGTTGTGTTCTGAAAGGAACCAGTCACCAATTCTCCTCTCTGGAGAAGGTTGCAGCAACTCTTTCATTTCTGCTAATACCCTGGGTAGTTTCCTTTCGAAGAGAACATGGTATACTTCTGATATGAGGTCATTCATGAATCTGTTGTAGTCAATATACATTTCCCATGTGAGCAGCTTCTCAAGGATCTGCAAATTCTCTTCATTGAATGACAAGAACATCTTTAGTAGGTACGTCTGAAACCTAAAGCTTCTAGTCCTGGGGAAATCTGCTAGCTGAGCATGGATACTCTCAGTTAAGGCTTCATCAAACCTAAGACAGGCACACTGGGTGGACTGACTAGGGCCTTCAGATTCTAGGGGACATGTGCTCATGACAAACATTAGGCTTATTAAGGGCTCAGTGATGTACATGTCATTATCTAATCCTAAGAACTGGGCCAACATGGTAATGACACATTTGGACTCTTCTGTAAACAAACCAGCTTCATCAGGGAAAAGCTGGTTCTCGAAGGAGGTATTTGGCTGCAAGCTACAATGGAAGAAACTTTCCTTAAGGTCAGCCGGGGCCTGTCTGAAATATTGAACTAGGGATTCTTCTCTGTATTCTTTAGCCCTTTGATAGAATTCGTCTGGGATTGCTAGGGCCTTTATGACAGTGAGGGGTTTGATCTGGCACACAATCTTAGACTTGGCTATGTCCACAATCACCCTCTCAGAAGAGGAATAATGGGTGGCGCACCAGTCGAAAAACTCTGGACAATTTGGGGTTTGGTCAACTACAAAAAAATTGAAAAAGGTCTGGTAAACCTTATGGACATCAACAATCCCCTCCCTAATCAGCTTCAACTTGTACTCAGTCGTCTCAATGGTGTTGTTTATCAATACTGTGTCATAAACTTCGACATCCTTATCCTCAAATAAATTGTGTATTATCTGGTGCTCAAATCCTGGGGGTTCTATTAGTTCGGTCATTTAAATAGCTTTGTATAGAGACAGGAGACCTACCTGGTTGTTCGACAGCTGGTCTAGGTTCCCGTCTGAGATGTTTGCTTCTGCACAGTTTCCCTCTGTCGTTTTCCGATGCACAGGACGCAAGATACTCCGATTCATGTGCAGCTGGGTTTCATATTATTTCTCTTTTGCTTATCATCCCATTGAAGAGATTCTTCAAGCCATCCATCCGTTAGATCGATCCCGAGTCATAGATATCCGCCCCTATTTAACCCCCAAAGTTTTCCGCAGGCTTCATCCTTCCAGCGCTACCCTCCATGCACCTTAGATCCATGAAAACGCCGTCAGCCCTTGATCTAGTTCTTGCCCACATCTTGGCCGCCAAAGTGTTCGGCCCCTACCATGTTCGCAGATTTGGGCCATGCTAATATCTCGTGCATGTTCAAATTGCGAACAAATCCTCCGCCGCAGATCTCAACTCCGCCCAATCCACACCATCGCAATCCGCGAGGCCTACCAAAAGTTCGCAAATATGGAAATGTCGATTCCCCATGCACGTCAAATCACCGAAGTAATTGTCGTCCATAGATCTGTCCTTCTATCCATCGATCAACTTTCCACTTTGATCGTGGGCTAACCTTTCCGCCTCCACTTTAAAACACACCTTGCTTCTTTCGCGAAGCCGCTTCTTAGCCGTTGATCACCATCACTGCAGCTCTGCGTCGTCAATTCACGTTCCCACTTAACTTCGAGCGGATTTTCATGCCTTTTGCCCCTTTTGCAATGTTAAAACTTAGGCTTATTTATCATTCTCATTTAGGACTTCGAAATAAGCCTTCAAAATTCGATCTGCGCCCTTCTGGGTCATAGGGTTCAAGATACCGAGGCCTTCTCATGCCTTTTGCCCCTTTTGCAATGTTAAAACTTAGGCTTATTTATCATTCTCATTTAGGACTTAGAAACAAGCCTTCAAAATTCGATCTGCGCCCTTCTGGGTCATAGGGTTCAAGATACCGAGGCCTTCTCCATTATTTCGCAGGGATCTAGCCCTTCCACTTCAACTAAGACAAAACTGGTGCCAACAACAATGATTATGAGGAAGATGATAGTAACAAAGTATGAAGGAAAATTTGAAAATAAGAAAAGGTTCAATAAGCAAAAGAAGTCTCTATTCTAAAGAAGACAACAACTTGCCAAATGAAGATGATAGTGGCAACGATACAAGAGATTTACTTTCAAGGCATTAGATGAATAAATTTAAAATGAAAACGCTGAAGATGAAGTGAATGCTGAAGTAGACTTTGAATGGGAGCTTATCAGTGCCTTAAATGACTCGAGGAAATCAAGAAATAAGAATAAGTAGCTAAAGGAACAATTGTTGAAGTATGAAGAAGTCGTCATTAAATATTAGAAAATTTAGCTAGAAGAAGCAAATAAAATAGAAGATCTAACAAGACAACTGAAAGAAAGGGAGAAATGGTGTGTGGAATTGGAGGTTGAAAACGTCTCTTTGAGAAAGGAATTGCAGAGAGTGAGCACCCAATTAAGCTATCACCAGAGATTTGGAAGCAACACTAAAGTATTAAATGAAATCATCAACAACCAAAGACCATTCTCTAACAAGTCTAGATTAGGATATGGACAAGAAAATGTTAATGAAGATTCAAGCTCAATGGTACTTAACCATGAAGCAGAAACAAAAATTTATACAGATGTGCTCAAGAGTTCTATCAAAAGGGAAGACAACAATCTCAAAAGGAAGGACAACCAATAATCATCTCACATGAACAAACAAGTTGTTCTACCTAGAAGACCTCTTATTTCCAGGTATCAAACTCTCTTTTTGGTCATTGTTATTTTTGCAATAATTTTGGTCATAAAGTTGTAAATGTCAGAGCATATGCAAAAGATGATTTTGATAGAAATAAAAATTCCTATAAACTCTCCAAGGTTAGTCATGCGAACAATGAAATCAAAAATCCTAATGGATCAATGAATGGAAACCTAAATCCCTTTGACCCCTTGGAACTGGACATTGAATGCTACAAATGTCACAATTATGGCTATAAAGCTCGGGACTATAAAAACCAGTTGATGACTATCTAGCAAAATATAATCAAGGATTCATCTTCTAAACATGAGAAAGACTATACAAAAATTTGGCAAAGAAAGACAGAAAAATCAAGCCAAGAAGAATGTGATATGACTTTACATTCTCAAAGAAAAAGGGGCCACTGGTATATCGACAATGGCTGCTTCAAACATATGATAATAGATAAAGATAGATTTCTAGATCTTAAAAGGGAAAAAGGAGGCAGTGTTTACTTTGGAGATGATGGCTCTACCAAAATTCTTGGAAAAGGCATAGTAAGTCTTAGGAGTGAAAAGGCTAAAGCAAAAAATATCTTGCTTGTTGAAAATATGAAGCATAATCTTCTCAATGTCAGTCAAATGTGTGATCAATGGCACATCCTCACTTTTGACTCAGAAATGTAAAATAAGGAAGGAAGAATCAGGCAAATTAGTAGCAACAACATCCAGAACTCCAAATAATGTGTACATCTTGGATGAGAGAAAAGAAGAAAAATGTTGTATGGGACAAGTAGATGAAAGTTGGCTCTGGCACATAACAATGGGTCATATAAACTTTGACAATCTAGTTAATATCAGCAAAAGGAAAGCAGTAAGAGACATACATAAAATTACAATGCCCTCAAAATTTGTCTGCAAGCACTGTTTATATGGAAAACAAACAAGAGTAAGTTTCAAGACAAAAAAATATTCTACAACAAAACCTTTAGAATTAGTGCATTTGGATCTTTGTGGGCCAACAAGAACAAAAGGTCTAAATGTTGAGTCTTACATAATGCTCTTCATTGATGACTATACTAGAACTCTTTTCTCAAAAGAAAATCAAAAGCTTTTGATATATTCAAAGTTTTTAAAGAAGTAGTTGAGAATGAAACTAACTTAAAAGTCAAGTGCCTAAGATCAGATAATGGGAGTGAGTACACCTCGAATGAATTTGAAGAATTATGTGAGCAACATGGAATAAGGAGACAATTCTCAGCTGCCATGACTCCACAGCAAAATTGAGTAGCAGAGATGAAGAACATGACTATGGAGGAGATGGCTAGAACAATGCTAAATGAATCCAAACTGCCTGGCATTTTTTGGACCCAAGCAATTCATATTGTTGTCCATATTTTAAATAGGGGATAATCAAAGTTGATAGAAACAAAACTCCTTATGAACTCTAGAAAGGTAGACCAACAACAACTAAACACTTTAGGGTGTTTGGGAGCAAATGGTACATCAAAAGAAATGATGAAAATTTGGGAAAGTTTGACTCCAGGTCTGATGAGGGCATCTTTCTTGGCTACTCCTGTAGAAGCAAGGCCTATAAATGCTACAATTTGAAGTTAAAAAAGATGGTGGAAAGCCCAGATATGAAAGTAGATGAAAAAATGATGCACATATCAAGAAGACCAGTAGACATAGATGAAGGTTATCAACCAATAGTTGAACAACAAGCAGAAGAACCACAATATTAAGAACAACAAGAAGAACAAGAAGAAACTGGAAGACCGAATACAAGGGCTCCTTCTAGGTATGTTCAAAAGAACCATTCTGAGGATTTAATCATTGGTGATAAAAATGCAGGTATACAAACAAGAAAGAGGAAATTTGATAGCACTTCTTAAGAGGTACACCTCTCTTTGTTGTCCAAAATAGAGCCAAAGTGTTTTGAGGAAGCTAGAACTTGGGCTACAAGTTTAGGAGGCTACACTTGAATGTATTGGACTTATGCCACTGTTCTTGCATTAGAAAATTTACTTCTCATACTTCACAATGAAAAAGAAAATAAATTTAATGTAGGAGATCCCCGAAAACGACGCCAAATGATGTTGATGCCTGATACGCACCTTGGGTAACGTGGCAGAAATATTCAAGCCACTGAGTGCATCCTTGGGGGCAAGTCGTGTGTCAAGTATTGTCACTTGAAAATTGAATCCTCCATCTAGGCCAACTCCTACTGAAGCCAAGGGGGTGGTCCCTAATAAAAAACACTAAGGCTTATTACACTAAGTAAAAGAAAAACTATTCTAGGAGTTTTATTAGTCAAACACAAGAGCAAGATGAAATTACACTTAACAACATTGAAAACATTTACTTTCAGCATTGCATTTACTTTTGGCATTGGTATTATATTGTATATCTTATTTTGCTTTGAAGTATTTACTTCAAACATTGGTTTAATGCTATGGAAGAAGAATTGAATCAGATTGAGAAAAACCAAACTTGGGAACTTGTTCCAAGACCCAAAAATAAAAGTGTTGTTGGCACTAAGTGGGATTTTAGGAACAAATTGAATGAAAATGGATAGGTAATCAGAAACAAAGCAATATTGGTGTGCAAAGGATATGCTCAAGTTGAAGGAGTAGACTTTGAAGAAAATTTTGCTCCTATAGCTAGAATAGAAGCAATCATAATGTTCTTGGCCTATGCATGCTCCAAAAATATCAAAGTATATCAAATAGATGTAAAATCAACCTTTGTAAATGGAGAATTAGAAGAAATTTATATAGAACAGCTAGAAAAGTTCCTATTGTCAGCAAATAAAGACTATACCTACATAGTAAAGAAATCACTGTATGGACTAAATCAAGCTCCTAGAGCTTGGTACTCAAGACTAGACAAGTACTTGCAGCAACAAGGATTCATGAAAGGTAATGCAGAAAACAATATATACATAAAAGTTGAACATGGAAATATGATAATCATTGAAGTGTATGTTGATGACATCATTTTTTGATGTGATGATGAGATATCAAGCCAAGAATTTTCCAAGGAAATGCAGAAGGAATTTGAAATGTTTATGCTTGGAGAGTTGACTTTCTTCCTAAAATGAAGATATTTTCATTTCCCAAACCAAGTATATAAAAATAAATGTTGAAGAAGTTCAAAATGGAGTACTGCAAACCTGTAAGTACTCCTATGATCACTGGATGCAAGTTGGGTAAAGAGGATGAAGATAAATAAGTGAATCAAAGACTCTATACGTCAATGATTGGAAGTCTACTCTATGTGACAACCTCAAGACCATATGTAATGCAAGAAGTTGGAGAAGTTGCAATATTTCAAGCGGCACCTAAGGAGACTCATGTTCTAGCAGTAAAAAGAATCTTCAGGTACCGCAAAGAAACAACAAATTTTGGGATATGGTATCCAAAAGGAAATTAATTGACTATGATAGCCTATATAGATGCAGATTGGGTAGGAAGTATGTATGATAGAAGAAGTACAAGTGGAGCATCATTTTATTTGGGGTAACTATTTAGTGTCCTCGTTGAATAAGAAACAATCTTCATTGTCCCTATCCACAACAAACGCAGAATACATTGCAGCAATAGCATGGTGTGCTCAAGTTCTCTGTATGAAGCAAACTTTGAAGGATATCCAAGTAGAGTTCAATCAGCCTATTCCAATATTATGTGATAACACAAGTGCAATTAGTATTTCCAAGAATCATGTAATGCACTCCAAGACAAAGCATATCCCTATCAAATATCACTTCTTGAGAGAACAAGTCACTGAGAACAATGTCAAGTTGGACCATGTTGACACGAAGGAGTAGATTGCAAGTATATTCACAAGGCCTCTTCCCAAGGATACTTTTGAGTGTCTCAAACAGAAATTGGGAGTAATTCCCACTCATTAATTTGGTCAAGCCTCATCAAATCCGGAAGCCGTGGAAACACAACGATGCTCAAGAGTAGTCAAAGGAATTGACAAAAGAAAATAAGCATTCAAATAGGCGGAGCAACAGAAGAAGAAAGAGAAGCATGAATCCAAGGGGAGCACCCCTTTACTATTGATGTCAAAGGGGGACAAATTGCATAGGGGGGATTGCAAATAAGTTGTAGAAACAAAACTGCGCTGAGAAAGAATTGCACGAAGACAAAAATTGTAGGGAGTATCTACAACTTTGTTGCATAATTCTCTAAGGGGTTCCATCAATGGAAAAGGGGGAGATTGTTGGAAATATTGTTGTCATTTATTTCAAAGGAAAA
The DNA here is from genome assembly GCA_027924585.1 of Larix kaempferi. Classification (NCBI taxonomy): domain Eukaryota; kingdom Viridiplantae; phylum Streptophyta; class Pinopsida; order Pinales; family Pinaceae; genus Larix; species Larix kaempferi. The sequence continues at coordinate 24,171,644 of BSBM01000299.1, forward strand.
TATATATTGTTGTCATTAATGTTAAAGACAAGGGAAGACTACAAATAGAGATGGAAAGATGACTATTGTTGCAAATATTTTTTTTTATGTCCAGTTTGGATACCCTATCTTTTAAGGAATTTTTACTCTAGGTACCTCACTCAAATTGGAGTATAGGTTACATGGTTGGAAATCTTGTTCCGATACATTTCCAACGATATATGGAAGTCTCTCTAACTTCATAAGAATAAGGAGATATGAAATAATTTGTAATGGAAATCCAACTAGAATGTTAAGTCGGCCTTGCAAGGATATTGCACAATGTTATGTCGGCCCAGAAAGATTTAAGACCTGTATAAATAAGTGGAACGCTCCTCATTTGATCATATGTCTAAGCAAGTATGGAGCTCTGAAAAGGTGCACAATTCCAAGGAGAAGATGAATTTCCTGGGGTTCTTGAAGATGATTTCTTGGGTTTTATTGAGGATGTTCTAGATTCTTGAAGATGTTTTTGAAGGTTTTATAAGGAGGAGGAGGCACATCTTGTGAATAGGAAGGGATGATTTCTTGTAGGTACTTCTTTGGTTATGGAAGAATGTAGGTATTGTGATGTATGTGCAATAGTCAGGGTTACCTTGTGCAATGTAGAGTGTGCAGTGAAAGAGTGCATCAGTGTGACAGTAGTGAAGTTTGTCTTGCACGGTGCAGAGTGCGACAGTGTGACAATGTGACAGTAGTGAAGTTTGTCTTGCGCAATGCAAAGTGCGACAGAACAAGAGTGCGACAGAGAAGAGTTTGCGTAGTAGTGAAGATTTTCTTGCACAGAGTAGAGCGTGATAGGAAAGTTGGTGTGTAGTATAGAAGCTAGGGCTGTCTTGTACATATCAGAGTGTACAAAGCAGTGTGCTCATAACAGAGTTCGTGAAGAAAAGTGTGACAGACCAGAGTGCGATAGATGAAGTGTCGCATAGTACATCATTACAGAATTCAAGGAGTTGGTGCTTCATTCCAGTTGGAGCTAGAGAATCTAGGGAGTTGGTGCTTCCTTCCAGATGGTGTTGGAGAATATAGGGAGTTGGTGCTTCTTGAAGACGATTTCTTGGGTTTTATTGAGGATGTTCTAGATTCTTGAAGATGTTTTTGAAGGTTCTATAAGGAAGAGGAGGCGCATCTTTTGAAGAGAAAGGGATGTTTTCTTGCAGGTACTTCTTTGGTTAAGGAAGAATGTAAGTATTGTGATAGATGCGCAATAGTCAGGGTTACCTTGTACAATGTAGAGTGTGTAGTGAAGAGTGTGATAGTGTGACAGTAGTGAAGTTTGTCTTGCATGGTGCAAAGTGCGATAGTGTGACAGTAGTGAAGAGTGAAACAGTGTGACAGTAAGAAGTTTGTCTTACGCAGTGCATAGTGCAACATAACAAGAGTGTGATAGAGCAAATTTTGTGCAGTAGTGAAGATTGTCTTGCGTACAACAGGGTGTGATAGGAATGTTGGTGCGTAGTAAAGAAGCTAGGGTTGTCTTGTAAAGATCAAAGTGCACAAATTAGTGTGCTCATAATAGAGTGCATAGAGCAAAGTGCGCAGAGAAGAGTGTGACAGAGCAGAGTGCGACAAGTGAAGTGTCATGCAGTACATCACTATAGAATTCAGGGATATGGTGCTTACTTCCAGTTTGAGTTGGAGAATCTAGGGAGTTGGTGCTTCCTTCCAGATGGTGTTGGATAATCTAGGGAGTTGTTGCTTCCTTCTAGTTGGTGCTGGAGAATCTATGGGGTTGGTGCCTCCTACAAGTTGTTGCTTGTAAATTTGGGAGATTGGTGTCTCCAGTAGATAGGTGTCTGCAAATCAATGTAATCATTGTTTATAGAAATAACATATTTTTGTGGTTTTCTCCCTCTTTGGGTTTCCATGTTAAAATCTTGTGTCTCTTGTATTGTGCATTTTTGTCGATTGTTGATCATTGTGATTGAAGACTAATGTGATTGGTAAATAAGTTTCGAAAGTGTAAAATATATCCTATACTGATTCACCCCCTCTCAATATAGCTAAATATTCCAACACCATAGAATGGATCTGAAATTCAAAAAGCGACATAACTGTGTCCCTTACATAATGGCTTACCTAATGGCCTATGAAAGTTCTGGAAATTTTACCAGTATGACAGCCAGTGTAAAGTTTGATAAAGTTGGCTACTAAAAGTTTGATTTTACAAAACATAATATGGATTGAGAGGAATTTGTAAAAACTACCATGCTCGACGGCATCATTCTTGTTATTGGTTGTTGTTGCTGAATTACCCAGAATGCCCTGCTGCTTGTCTTGTCGTTGAGGTTGCTCCACTCCACTCTGCACTCCTATTTTTTATTTGTCATTGGTTGCGAGGCAATTGAGGACTGTTACACGTATCGGTCCCTGCTAATGGCAAGGCGGGGGTGTTCGTTCTTCTTCCAGTCGATGAATTTGTTTGTGCATTCGTTTTATGTCCTCTTGTTCCTTTGTGCTCCCATGAAAACAACGGACTTCGCATTCCAGCAAGGATATTCTTGCTTTTTGATCCCCCATTTGATCTTTGTGCCTTTGCTCCATATCTTCAAATTTCTCGATCAGGTACCATTTCCAGGCTTCCAGGATTGAAATGAGACTAGCGACAGTTTCTTGAGAATCATAACACCTTTGCTCACAATGGAGGACAACTTGTTTTAGGTGGTTAGGCGGAGAGCTCATGTCGAGGTGAAGACCAATTTTAACTTTCCAGAGTCCCATAGGATGCAAGGGGGCCAAGTCGTGATGCACCAAGTGAGGCACACAGCAGGTCCAGGGTTACAAGGGCAGGGAAGTTGAAGGGTTGGGGGGAGAAAGCTGAATGTAATGGATGACGATTGCGAGTGAAGAGGGAGGATAACGAACCAGGATAGGTTAAAGGACAAGTATGGTATGAAGCCATTCAATCACACACTCAAGGGAAATCCAGTGCAGTAGGAGCATCATCATGAATCCCGGCCGATGATCGCCACACGTAGGAGAGAGCAAGGGAAAGATAACAGAGTAAATGCAGGAGCGTGGTGCAATATAGCTGAGGGTATGACAATGACCGATGGCGAAGCTGATCCATATGTCGTCACACGTCCTGCAAGGATAATCGAGGGAGGGGACATTTGAGATGGGAAATACATGCAGGATGGCGAATCGAGGGGATGGCTAAGGAGGGAGAGGAGGGTCATTTCATGAGAGGCCAACATCAAAGTGCCTAAGTGGGTGGAGAAGTTGTTGAGAAGGATAGGGGGGTGGATCTTCATGGGATAAAGGCTATATACACTTCCCTTGCATGTAAAATGCCAACTTGAAAAGTGCAGGTGTTTTTTTCTTGGTTGTCTGCCTGGGTGTTGAGATGTCGAGATGTCGGAGAACGTGAAAGTTTGTATATCTTCAAAGTCTTTGGCCAAAGAAGATATCCTCGCGAAGATGCAATCTAGCGTAATATCGTAAGGTTGGGAATCCCTTCTTAGATGATGTATTATTAAGCGAGAGTTTCCAATCTATGCTGTTGGGAGCGTGGAGCGGGAGAAGCGGGGAGAGGGAGCGAAGCTAAAAGTGAAATTTCCAAAAGCTCTTGTTTCGCGAGTGTTTTGGGAACATTTTTTATATAGTATATATTTTAATAAATTTTGATAGATTTATATTTAAAAAACATGCAAGATGTTTAATTAGTTATAGAAAACATCGATTAAACCATATAACATCAATCATCTAGTAGTTATAACTTATAACATTATCATCAAATGATTAATCATAACAACTTTTATAGTAGCTTGGCAAAAAAGGGAGGTACCATAACATTGTTATCAGATGATCAACCTAGTAAATGAGCTTTTAGTATAAGAGAGGTAGGGAGCACCTCAAGAGCGCCATGGGATCGTGCTCCCAAAATTGGGAGCGAGTGGGAGCGAGAGGGTAGGGGTTGCTCCCACGCAGCATAGTCTCCAATAACTCTCAGCTTTTCAATTCCTTTCTCCTTTGATATACAAAGACCCTTCCATATAGCAAGTGCTTCAGCATGATTATTAACCCTTAACCATTACTTTGGAAAATTACACCAAGTTGGAAATAATGGCTTCCACAACATAAGCCCCTGCTGAATGTTCTTGTAGAGAAAGATGCAGTATTTTGAGGAAGAAAGAGATAAAATCTTCTGTAAGAAGATTCAACCAAAACACCATGCAAATAAATGAAGCATACATAATTGTTCCTTCTAAATATGAATAACTTTACAATGTTGTGGAACATAGAGATAAATGACAACAAGAACTACTAAACCACAAACCTTTTCAATTTTAAAGAGCATTTTGTTGTAATCATCGTTGTTTTTACCATCTACAATTTTATGCAATTTATGCATGGAAGAATCCAGTGGATGTGGTTTAATATGATCAAATTATGTCCTTTTAAATGGCTAGTTCTAGTTGTCCAACCATGCCCTCCTCAAAATTAACATACTGAAAGAGAGAAGGAGTCAATATCAAGACTGAAGAAAAGGAATTAATAACATCCATTGCCTAAAGGAACTATAATCTCATGTTAGAACTTAAGAATGAAAAGAAAGTAAAACTACAGCTCACCTTTCTACCAGAAAATCTTTCTTTTAGCTCTTTGATATTTTTTTTTACTTCACGCAATTCTAGCGCTTTAATGAACCGCCCTGAGTCAATACCTATGGGAACCACAATTACATTAAAGCACGGATAGAAAGGAGAAAATCAATTAAAAAACCAGAAATCAATTAGATAGCTAGTAAACCATATCACATATCAAGGTAAAATTTTAAATGATGACTTAAAAAATTAAGTTTCACTCTAGAACACTAGTAAAGAATAACACAGATATAATGATGACAATAAGACAGATATGCTAACAATCTACAGATGATTATCTTAACAATAGGACAGATATGCTAACAATCTACAGATGATTATCTTAAAGGAAAAACAATCAGGTATAGTGAATACCGCAGCATAACAAGTAAATAATAACACAAATATAATGATGACAATAAGACAGATATGCTCACAATCTATAAATGATTGTCTTAAAGGAAAAACAATCAGGTATTCTAACGTCCCCTCCCACGGACCCAATTCCTGCAAGGGAACATGATACCAATTTGTGGGGCTTTTACATGAACTCATCCCGATTCATTAGATTCATACAAACAAATACAAAAGTGTGTAGCAAATATGCACAGCGGAATAAAACATCATCCACACACATTTCATGCTCATTCAGCATATCAAAATAATCATCAAATTAAACATTAAGTAAATACACATAAAGAATACACTCATCTTCATTGTGCAATTGTCCCCAAGCAACTAGCTATGTCGCTGCAACATTCCACCCAACCATAGGTCTCTGCCCAGCCTGTATTCTTTCAGCACTCAGAGACCACCCCCGAGCTGGGCATGATTTCTACAAGAAAAAGGGGACATTCATACTCATACATAGCCAAATAATCACTGCATCTAAGCCAAGCGAGTCCATGGCTGGGTTTATCAGGCTAAAACTGAACCCTCTTCATTTTTGGATGCTTACACTCAAGCTCAAGCCAAAGCAATGGATACCCATCTCAACCCCAACATTCTCTTACACACAGCAACTCAAAAACTGGGCATGGAAACACATTTCCAACAAAGGGATTTACAAACAGGATGGCCATGGGTTTTCCCCAAATCGTGGCTCACCCAAAACGAACTGTGGGAAGTGAAATTCGCCTCCAGGGAGAAACCTGATTTCTCCTACAAGTTATGAGCGTTTCAAATGGCCAGAACGGCCTCATTGAAACCCCAAATCAATCTGTTCTCTTCTCCACTGGTAACCAAAACAAAAACGCCCTTCCCAGCTTGAAAGATGAAGGAAAACACAGAAAAACAAGGGAGGAAAATGCCCAGGGAGCTCCAAAAACGTGAGAGAGGCAAAACTGGTTCATGGGTAATGGCTTGGGGAGCAATTCATGGCTCTTTTCTTGCCCAAGGAGCAAAACACGTTTTTGCATGAAGGGTGGCTTGCCTATACTCGAATTTGGACAGCCATACCTCTCCATTCCGAAGGAATTAACTACCTCAACCAACTCTTGGGGGAAATGAATGATTGGGTACAAAAGTCAACATGGATAGTTGAGGGTTTGATGGGTTCTCTCATTGACATTTGGCTTGACTTGATTGGCTCCAAGGTTTGGATGTTTCCCTCCCAATTCCTTGTAAAATCATGCCCCCATCTCGTGTTGCATTGCATAGCTAGTTGTGGGTATTTTATTAAAATGCATATTTACATGATATTTGCAATTCCAATGTGCCTCACTAGCACGTAAACCAGACGCATCAATAAATCGATGGCGGGGCCTTGCCTTGAGCTCCTCACCACAATTTTATAACAATATTACATCATTTACATTTTAATATAATGGGGTCAAAATAGGGACATCACAGGTATAGTGAATACCGCAACAACACAAGTTAGCTTCCCTTGGTCCTCAACCCTTTCTGGAGTTCCTTCCAACCCAAGAATCTGTGTGTATGCGCTTACAAAATGTCTTGCATAATCATAAGAATGGAAACTGACACAATCAAAGAAAAGAATCAAAAGTTGAGAACAGTTATATCCATTCTTTAAAACCAAGAATTGCTATATCATTTCAAAATCATGGGTCAAACTCACAACAAAATTGTCAATTTCCTACTAACAAATCATATTTCAATCACATTTCATATCAACATGATTTAGACATTTTTTTGGAGTGTACAAGCATGTTTAAGGTCGAAAACGGCTATGCTACTTGCCACATGTTTTTTTCATGGCTCTTTATCTTTCAAGATGCTATGCTCCACAACAATTTTTTTATAAAAAGAGGTTGCTCAAGGCCATATGCTAGTATCATGACTTACCCAAAGGATTATGAACAAAATGTGGAAAATGACGAAACTAATCACCAAAATGCTAATAGAAAACATAAAATATAAAAAATGAAACGCATGACACCTCACCCAATCTGATGAACCAAGACATGATTAAGAGGCGTAACAAAATTAATAAAGTGCTAGCATTCCAATATCTTGCATGGAATTCCAAGAATTCAAATATATTGGTCTGTTTATGCTCCTGCCAGAAATCTTTCCATTATTTCAAGTTGCCCATTACTTAGAATAGCTACAGGATTATTTTTATGTATAAGAACAAACCGAGAAAGAAAAGTTTTGATTATTTCTTAATTTATAAGACCAAATCCTGTGTTAAATTATTATTTCTTGCTCTGCTATTACTAGTGTATAATTATCTTATGATTGTACTTTTATTATATTCATGTTATTGTGTATGCAAACAAAAAATTCATCAAGGTAAAAAATCATACACACACTGGAACATAAAATTTACCAACTCCAACAACAGAAGGAGGATTCACTCAGCTCCAAGAATAAAAAAGATGCAGATTATAAAGGGCTCAATTAGAGCTCTTCTCAGGTGCCATTTACTCAATGTTGAGTAGATATATCTTCCTTTAATCTACTCTTCAAGGCTGTGGGAAGGTAAGCGGTGTTACTCTTACTTTCAGCAACACATACAAAGCTTCTTTATTATCAATTTATTAAATATAAAACTGGATTATTTATTTTAGATAAAATTGTTAAAATATATTTTTCATTTATTATCAATTCAATTAAATATGTTTTTATAAAATTATTGAAGTATATTATCTATCTAATTTTCAATTCATTAAAACTATATCCGACATGACATGTATACATTAGAACTCTAAAATACATATATATGTTAGAACTCTAAATCTATTAAACCATACTATTAATCGAAAACTTTAAAATTCAAATGTGATTGTAATAAAACAATTATTTTTAAAGTTGAAATTTAGATTTTGAACTATTCCATCCATTTTTTATAATGGTAATCCATGGTAATCTTAAAAACCATAGTAAGAGCGATCCGACGGTTTTAGGCTCACGAGTCTTACTAATTGATTTGCGGGCTAAAGGTTAAGCATAATAAACATCTGAACTCGAAATAACGGTGTTCGCTCACAGACTGTAAGGGTTTAAAAACGCTTTTATATGTTCTGCCAGGAGTCGAACCCGGGTCTATTGCTTGGAAGGCAATTTTCCTAACTACAAACGCTCAACGCTTAGCTGAAATCAAAGCAATTATCTTAATTTTTGAATTATAAACGCTCAGTTAAGGCTCAAAACCAAAAAATATATATATTTCAATTAATTAAAACTAAAATCGAAACTTAGATACTCAAAACCAAAAAATATATATATTTCAATTAATTAAAACTAAAATCAAAACTTAGATACTTCTTGTTATTTCCGAGTTGAGCCATCATTAAATTAGAATTTACATACAAATGATTTACATACGTGAGATCAAAGCTATTAAGATACAAGCTTTTTCTCAAATTTTACACTTTAAAAATTATTTATACATCAAGGAATTTGATCACTTTATAGATCCAGAATTAAGATAAATCTATACTAATTTTTATACATTTAAATTATATATTATAATAATAAACCTAATATAAATTTTACACTCAACTTTTTCATCTTAAAAAAGTCAAATTAATTACAATTTTTATCTTGAAAACATGTAATTCTACTTCTTTTTCTGTAATCATTAAGGTTAACCACCAGATAGCCTGCAATTATTTGAAGTGTTTTCTCATTTTGGCCGAACTACTATAAATCACGCATGAACGCGTTAAACAAGCTGAAGATATATATGTTTGTCGGTGTACGTTTTATATATATATATATATATATATTCATTCCACTTCTAAATCACCAACTTGAAATTGTTCAGGTAAATCAACTGAAAGATTCGATAGCACAGAGATACAACCAATTACAGGTATAATTCTTGTTTTCCTGCATAATGACTGGACTTGGATTTAGAGATCGTTCTATAAGTATTTTTTTGGGAGCTGAAGTTACATGAGGGCCGTTTTTTTGGTTTGTTTTTTTGTGTTTGACTGTTATATATTCTAAATCAATTCTAAAAGTGAATCGGTTGGAATTGATATTCACAATACCCAATGTATAATACCAAAATATAATCAAAATGCTAAATCCATTTTTATAATCAAAATTACTTCTTAAAATTATATATATATACGGTGTCCATTTTCCAAACTTTCCACTGCTGTGCTGCGTTTGTTAATCAAGATGAACATTTCAGGAAATCATAAAGCCTCTGCAATCAGATGTTGGGCACCAGCTTTGTTGGGCACCAGCTTTCTTTGCTGCTACAGCCAATGCTTCAGGTGGAATATTATTCTCGAGTCTGTTGTAATTATTGTATGTTCTCACAATCTCCGATTTGACACCCTCTGTTTCAGGCCGTCGGTGAAGCTACATGATGAAGAAGAAGAAACGAAAACATGACATAAAGATTTGTCACACATCAAATCGAAGATCATATGTGAGAGTTAGTTGATTCTAATAGGTCGTGATTATTGTGGTGTATGGATGTTTTTGGTTGTAAATAATATTGATTTAGGTGGGATTTATTACATGGATAAGTGTTTATATTTTTGAATTTGGAATCAATTATCATCTATGTTTTTTCTAGATTTTATGATAATTAGTAGCCACTTTATAGATAACTTGTAATTGATGTGATGCATAGATAACTACCAATTTATAGATAACTCTTAACTAATGCATGGATAAGGAACTTCTGAGTAAACAATAAGTAACAAATAACTTATTACTTATTTGTTTGTGAAACTTAACTTGTGGCCTATTAGTGTTCACCAACCACAAGTTAAATGGTTATGCTAATATTTTTTTCTTTAAGATAATTGGAATTAGATTAGATAATAATGATAAGTAGCTCACATGTGTAAATAACAATAAATAATCACTATCCTCCTTATAAAAAATAGTAAGAAAAAGTTTAACACATATGTAACAAATAACTCATTACTTATTTGTGACACTTAACTTGTAGCCTATAAATAACTTATTACTTATTTGTGACACTTAAACTTGTAGCCTATTAGTATTCACCAACCACAAGTTAAATGGTTGTGCTAATATTTTTTTCTTTAGAATATTTGGAATATAGATTAGATAATGATGATAAGTAGTTCCAATAAATAATCACTGTCCTCCTTATCAAAAATAGGAAAATTTTTAACACATATGTAACAAATACCTTATTACTTATTTGTGACACTTAACTTGTGACCTATTAATGTTCACCAACCACAAGTTAAATGGTTGTGTTGATATTATTTCCTTTAAGATATTTGGAATATAGATTAAATATTGATGATAAGTAATTCACATGTGTAACTAACAATAAATAATCACTATCCTCCTTATCAAAAATAGAAAGAAATAGTGTAACACATATTTAGTTATTTTATATTTATCTATAAAATTATTATATTAAAACTAGTTATGATCTTAATTAAATAAATGCCTATTTCACTCAAATGTAATAATGATAATATATGATTATAAAGTAATGCATTCTTTGTTTTTAAAATAGTTTTGAATATTTTAAGATTTTTTAAATAAAAATAGTTTTTTAATTAAAAGCTCATTATCAAGAAGTTATAGTTTTGAATATTTTAAGATTTTTTTAAATAAAATAACTTTTTTATCATTAAAAGTAATTCATAATCAAGAAGTCATATTTTTTTCCAAGAAAAATAATTGTATTTCTGATAAAAAAACCAAACAAAGATACATTCTTCAGATTAATCTGAGAGAGGATTATCATCATACTCATATTGAGCTAAGCATCTTCAAAACGACTCACAAGAGTTCAAAAAGCTTCCACTATGTATCAATTGAGTTGGGCCCATTACAATTTTAAAGGAAACCTTCTAGAGACTATGCTTCCTTTGATTTCTTCTATTATCAGATCTCCTGGAAAAAATTGAGGCTTGTTTTGATATCGTATTAGCGGAAACATGGAGTTCCTTGTAGAAATGGTGGAAACTAATACTTTGAAAAGAGCCAGCAATAGCATATAGATGATCCACCAAAGGACTAAGTATCATATCCTAAACAATATCATTTTTCATACAAGTTATGACAAACTATGAGTCACCCCATACTTTGATATCACTCAAACCTCAACTACCAACTAGCTTCAAAAGATGAAAGAGAGAAAGAAGCTCAACCCAATTGTTTGAACCGAGACCAGTACCACCTTTCACTTGCAACACCGATTGCTCCAACAAATGAATCATGAAATCGATCCCACTCCTTTCTTCATTATCTTGGAAATCCCCGTCGAAGCATGCCTAGGGGTATGATAAGGGCAGAGAAAATGGATGCACCTGTCTCCTCTTTGCATCTTTAACAAAAAATTTGAAGAAGGAGAAAAGTGCCTTCACTTGATCAATCAACGACTCATGGAGAAGACTTATTCAAGAGGACAACATTATTTCAAGCCAGCCAAATCCCCCAACAAATACGAAATGGAAAGGATCGAAAGCTTTTAAGGTCAGGATTTTCGAAAAAACGGAGAAAGTTGGAACACAAAGAAGAACCATCCCATAGCTCCTTATTCTGAAACACAGCTTTGGCTTCTTTCCAAACCTCTCTTGAGAAAGGACACTCTGGGAATAAGTGATGGGCGTATTCCTCCGCATGTTTGCATAGTGAACAGTAAATAGGACCTGGCCAATTCATCTTTTGCAAATGATCCCAAGTAAGAACCTTATTATCAAGGATTATCCACATCAACAAATTAATTTTAGGAGGAACCTCTACTTTCCATATTTTTTACCACCACACTTGCACTAGAACCTCCTCCCTATCAAACAAAGATTCATAACCCCCTTTCGATGAATAATATCCACTTGGACCCTGAAAATCCATCCCAATGAGTCCTCCTCTTTGTTTAGTTTGCTATGAGCTTGAGAGAGAGACTAAGTAAAGGCTTCCCAAGCACGACCCCAATCCCCTGCAAGTCCTATATCCTGAGCAAATATCCATTCTTCATGCCATAAATTGTTTTTTATATGATCAACACATTTATCCAAAGTAATATTCCATAATCCTATAGATATGAAATGAGATTCCTTGGAAACATAACTTGAAATTTCCTTCCCATGCTAGCATCTTCTCCCACTCTAATAGACTTACCATTCCCGACCTTCCAAGCCAAGAAACTGCTTATGATGGGGAAGGCTCTTGACAAAGCTTTCCAATGGTTAGAAGCATGATAAACAATTTTTTTTCGTTGCTTGATCCAATATAGAACCAACCTAGGGGTGATGTATTTAGCAACTAGAGTTGAATTCCATCAACTTTCTTTGGGGATCAAATTCCACAAGGATTTGGCAGCCAACACTTTGTTAAAGTGAAATATATTCTTAAGACCCCAACCTCCCTAGATCTTCTGGGATGCTAATGGAAACCATTTAAAAAGATGAAACCCCAAATAGTCGATGTGTCATCTCCACATGTATTCAAAACAAACCTTTATGATCCATGAAATCACCCCCTTAGGAATATGTGCCAACAGATTCCAGTAGACGAGAATTGCTTCCAACACGGACTTAACCAAAACTAGTCTTCCACCTTTGGAAATCCATTTATTACAACAAAAGTTAATTCAATTTTCAACTTTACTAACAAGCCATCACCAATCCTGTTTTACATACTTCAAAGGCTTAAGGATAAAGCCTATATATTTAACCCTTCTTTTTTCTGCACACTCCACCTCATAGGGGAAATGCATTTTCCAAAATGCATTTTGATCCAACTGATTCTACATGGGAAAGATTGATGATTTGTTTTGACTAATTTCCATTCCTAATGCTTGACAAAAAATTTCCAGGATCTCCCGGAACTCTGCACATTCCCTCTCAAATTGAGCACGGAACATAATAATATCATCTACGAACATGAGATGGGTTAGAAATACCCTTTCCTGAAAGGAAACCCGTAAAATTCTTCTATTTCATATTTCCTCCTGAATGATCCTACTCAAACCTCTTGCAATCAATAGAAAGAGATATGGAGAAAGGGGACACCCTTTTCTGAATTCCCGAGAAGCTTTAAAGAAGGAATATGTAGCTCCATTGATCAAGACTACAAAATAGGTCGAATCAATACAACTGATCTAGTTTGTTAATTCTACATTGAAACCAATTTGCAACAAAATAAGATGAATGGAGATCCATGAGGCTTTATCATAAGCCTTAGAAAGATCCAAATTTATAACCCCAACATGTTTGTTCTAAAACTTAGTAGAGTGCAACCACTCCTGCATGACTCCAACAACCTCATGGATGGAATGACTTGTACGAACCCAAAATACTCCTTGGAGATGGTCCAAGAAAGAAATTCTTTGATTCTGTTAGTTATGATTTTGGAAACAACATTGTAAATCCCATTACATAGCGAAATGGGTCTAAAGTCTTCACAAGCCTCTAATTTGTCCTTCTTAGGAATTAAAGCCAAAAATGTTGCATTTAACGCTTTGAGAATAAAACCAGAGGTCCATATATCCTCCACTACTTTTAGAATGTCATCACCAAACAAATCAAATAATTCCAAAAAAAAAAAAATTGTAGCCCAACTATCTGGATCGAGACTTTTATCCTTCTTAAAAAGATGCAAAACATATAGGATTTCATCCAAAAAAATAAATAAATAAAAATTGTAGCCCAACTATCTGGATCGAGACTTTTATCCTTCTTAAAAAGATGCAAAGCCCAACTATTTGGATCGAGACTTTTATCCTTCTTAAAAAGATGCAAAACATATAGGATTTCATCCACCTCTACGAGACAAAAACATACCTCATTATCCTCGATGGCTCTTGGAAAGAGAAAAATAACCTTGAGCATACTATCAATACGAGTCCACCCCCCATCATCATATAAGGAAGAGAAACACCCTGAAGCCAAATCCATGAGTAGACCAAAACCAAGTACAACTCGACCCTATACATCTTGAAGCTCCCAAATGGAGTTGATATTGCGGCGATGCTTTGCAAATTTTTGGAAATACTTAGTGTTTTGATGCCCAACGTAGAAGCTCCTCCTTCTCCCGAGAAATAGATGTTATCCTCTGCCTATCCTCCAAAGGAAAATTATCTAATTTATAACTGTTGTAAAGGAATCTTAATTGTTCCTTTTAACTCCAGAAGCTTGATTTCCCTAGTGCACCTTTTTTCTTTGTTCCAGAGCACTACTTTATTTTTTAAGGATCGTATCTCATCCACAAATTTCACTCCAGTCATCTTTTGAATATCATACCTAATATGTCCCCAAGAATATAGAACTAGTTTCCTGAACTCTTCGTCGTCGACCCAACTCGAATTATATTTAAATGGGGACCTAGGCTAATCTTGGACAAGGCCAATTTCCAACAGAACTAGAAAATGGTTTATGCATTAAGGACTTAAATTTTCCAACCTCTTCACATAAGGATTCTTGCATGAAGAGATGATCTAACCTCTTCGATATTACTGCGTCCCATAATCACTTATTACTCCACGTTGGACATATAAACTCTTATTTGATATCCACCCAACCATTGGAATCTAACAAACCCTGCAGAAAAGGTGCAAGATGATCTTCATGCACACAACAACCCAAGACCTCCTCATTTGATAACACAATTAAAATCCCCACCTGCAATAAGATTAGGCACTTGGAACATCCTAAGGAGAAAAATGTTCTCCTAATAATCCCTTTTGTTCTCATAGGGACCATAACAATTAAGGATGGAAAAATGGAAGTTCAATTGTTTTGAAAACACCTCCAGACATAAGTAAGAAGCACGAGCATAAGAACCCTTCACTTCCAACAAAGAGTTTACCCCAGATATTGAGCCATAGAAAAGACTCACTATATCAATAGAAAAAAAAAGACCAACACTTGAAATATTTCTCCAACATAGCATGATAGTCACCTCACATGAAACCATGGTCTCCTATAAAAAAATAATATTAGGAGATTCTAAACTAACTAGTCATTTGAGGGGAAAAAAATTGGCTTTCCCTCTCAAACCATGAATGTTGAGCAAAAACACCTTCATTTGGGAACCCCATTATGGGCTTCTATTGTTAAGCAACACAATAATACTTAGTTTCCTTCCTTGATTTCCTTCTTAGCTTTCTCCTTTTGAGATGAATCTTCAACTTTGAACCAACTTTACCACCCTGCAAGAGAGGAGGATCATCAAAGTCTATAACACCCCCCATTTTATCCTGAGATCTCAACATGTAAGGGCATCAAGAGCTCCCCCTTGACATCTGGCTTGCACTAGACTTCTAATATGGCCTATCTTCTTCACCTTTATCACCTTTTGAAAAATTAATGACTAAATCGTTAGCCACCTTTTCCGTTGGGACCCCCAAGCCTACTATGTCTCTTTCTTCATGCATGCCACGATCATGCTCCAAAGAATAGGGAGCGGAAGGTGGCATAATCGAGTTATCCTCCACCCTTCCAGGAAAATTAACTTCTACATTTTTCCAAATATCAACCACCTTATCTAACTGACTTGGGGAGAAATCAACACCCATAAATAGAACTTGGACCATAATGGTAACCTTCGACTTTTCCTTCACTTCTTTCCCTGTGGGTATAATAATGAGGTCTTGAACAATTTCCTCTCCCCCAGAAGCCACCGGATCTACTACCTACTCAAGTTCCATCTACGGTTCGACATCGATAGGATCTAAAGGAGAATGACCAAGGCACTTCTCACATAAGGCTTCAACCACACCCTTACCAACTTCATTCCACTTCTAAATCACCAACTTGAAATCGTTCAGGTAAATCAACTGAAAGATTCGATAGCACAGAGATACAACCAATTACAGGTATAATTCTTGTTTTCCTGCATAATGACTGGACTTGGATTTAGAGATCGTTCTATAAGTATTTTTTTGGGAGCTGAAGTTACATGAGGGTCGTTTTTTTGGTTTTTTTTTTGTGTTTGACTGTTATATATTCTAAATCAATTCTAAAAGTGAATCGGTTGGAATTGATATTCACAATACCCAAAGTATAATACCAAAATATAATCAAATATGCTAAATCCATTTTTATAATCAAAATTACTTCTTAAAATTATATATATACGGTGTCCATTTTCCAAACTTTCCACTGCTGTGCTGCGTTTGTTAATCAAGATGAAACGTTTGTTAATCAAGATGAACATTTCAGGAAATCATAAAGCCTCTGCAATCAGATGTTGGGCACCAGCTTTCTTTGCTGCTACAGCCAATGCTTCAGGTGGAATATTATTCTCGAGTCTGTTGTAATTATTGTATGTTCTCACAATCTCCGATATGACACCCTCTGTTTCAGGCCGTCGGTGAAGCTACATGATGAAGAAGAAGAAACGAAAACATGACATAAAGATTTGTCACACATCAAATCGAAGATCATATGTGAGAGTTAGTTGATTCTAATAGGTCGTGATTGCTGTGGTGTATGGATGTTTTTGGTTGTAAATAATATTGATTTAGGTGGATTTATTATATGGATAAGTGTTTATATCTTTGAATTTGGAGTGAATTATCATCTATGTTTTTTCTAGATTTTATGATAATTAGTAGCCAATTTATAGATAACTTGTAGTTGATGCATAGATAACTTGTAATTGATGCATAGATAACTACCAATTTATAGATAACTCTTAACTAATGCATGAATAAGGGACTTCTCGGTAAACAATAAGTAACAAATAACTTATTACTTATTTGTTTGTGAAACTTAACTTGTGGCCTATTAGTGTTCACCAACCACAAGTTAAATGGTTATGCTAATATTTTTTTCTTTAAGATAATTGGAATTAGATTAGATAATAATGATAAGTAGCTCACATGTGTAAATAACAATAAATAATCACTATCATCCTTATAAAAAATAGTAAGAAAAAGTTTAACACATATGTAACAAATAACTCATTACTTATTTGTGACACTTAACTTGTAGCCTATAAATAACTTATTACTTATTTGTGACACTTAAACTTGTGGCCTATTAGTATTCACCAACCACAAGTTAAATGGTTGTGCTAATATATTTTTCTTTAGAATATTTGGAATATAGATTAGATAATGATGATAAGTAGTTCCAATAAATAATCACTATCCTCCTTATCAAAATAGAAAGAAAAAGTTTAACACATATGTAACAAATACCTTATTACTTATTTGTGACACTTAACTTGTGACCTATTAATGTTCACCAACCACAAGTTAAATGGTTGTGTTGATATTATTTCCTTTAAGATATTTGAAATATAGATTAAATATTGATGATAAGTAATTCACATGTGTAACTAACAATAAATAATCACTATCCTCCTTATCAAAAATAGAAAGAAATAGTGTAACACATATTTAGTTATTTTATATTTAAAATTATTATATTAAAATTAGTTATGATATTATCTATTTCACTCAAATGTAATAATGATAATATATGATTATAAAGTAATGCATTCTTTGTTTTTAAAATAGTTTTGAATATTTTAAGATTTTTTAAATAAAAATAGTTATTTAATTAAAAGCTCATAATCAAGAAGTTATAGTTTTGAATATTTTAAGATTTTTTTAAATAAAATAACTTTTTTATCATTAAAAGTAATTCATAATCAAGAAGTCATATTTTTTTCCATGAAAAAAAATTGTATTTCTGATCAAAAAAACCAAACAAAGATACATTCTTCAGATTAATCTGAGAGAGGATTATCATCATACTCATATTGAGCTAAGCATCTTCAAAACGACTCACAAGAGTTCAAAAAGCTTCCACTATGTATCAATTGAGTTGGGCCCATTACAATTTTAAAGGAAACCTTCTAGAGATTATGCTTCCTTTGATTTATTCTATTATCAGATCTCCTAGAAAAAATTGAGGCTTGTTTTGATATCGTATTAGCGGAAACATAGATTTCCTTGTAGAAATGGTGGAAACTAATACTTTGAAAAGAGCCAGCAATAGCCTATAGATGATCCACCAAAGGACTAAGTATCATATCCTAAACAATATCATTTTTCATACAAGTTATGACAAACTATGAGTCACCCCATACTTTGATATCACTCAAACCTCAATTACCAACCAGCTTCAAAAGATGAAAGAGAGAAAGAAGCTCAACCCAATTTTTTGAACCGAGACCAGTACCACCTTTCACTTGCAACACCGATTGCTCCAACAAATGAATCATGAAATCGATCCCACTCCTTTCTTCATTATCTTGGAAATCCCCGTCGAAGCATGCCTAGGGGTATGATAAGGGCAGAGAAAATGGATGCACCTATCTCCTCTCTGCATCTTTAACAAAAAATTTGAAGAAGGAGAAAAGTGCCTTCACTTGATCAATCAACGACTCGTGGAGAAGGCTTATTCAAGAGGACAACATTATTTCAAGCCAG
Source organism: Larix kaempferi (assembly GCA_027924585.1). NCBI lineage: Eukaryota > Viridiplantae > Streptophyta > Pinopsida > Pinales > Pinaceae > Larix > Larix kaempferi. The sequence continues at coordinate 24,190,055 of BSBM01000299.1, forward strand.
CCAAATCCCCCAACAAATATGAAATGGAAAGGATCGAAATCTTTTAAGGTCAGGATTTTTGAAAAAACGGAGAAAGTTGGAACACAAAGAAGAACCATCCCATAGCTCCTTCTTCTGAAACACAGCTTTGGCTTCTTTCCAAACCTCTCATGAGAAAGGACACTCTGGGAATAAGTGATGGGCGTATTCCTCCGCATGTTTGCATAGTGAACAGTAAATAGGACCTGGCCAATTCATCTTTTGCAAATGATCCCAAGTAAGAACCTTATTATCAAGGATTAGCCACATCAGCAAATTAGTTTTAGGAGGAACCTCTACTTTCCATATTTTTTACCACCACACTTGCACTAGAACCTCCTCCCTATCAAACAAAGATTCATAACCCCCTTTGGATAAATAATATCCACTTGGACCCTGAAAATCCATCCCAATGAGTCCTCCTCTTTGTTTAGTTTGCTATGAGCTTGAGAGAGAGACTAAGTAAAGGCTTCCCAATCCCCTGCAAGTCCTATATCCTGAGCAAATATCCATCCTTCATGCCATAAATTGTTTTTTATATGATCAACACATTTATCCAAAGTAATCTTCCATAATCCTATAGATATGAAATGAGATTCCTTGGAAACATAACTTGAAATTTCCTTCCCATGGTAGCATCTTCTCCCACTCTAATAGACTTACCATTCCCGACCTTCCAAGCCAAGAAACTGCTTATGATGGGGAAGGCTCTTGACAAAGCTTTCCAATGGTTAGAAGCATGATAAACAATTTTTTTTCGTTGCTTGATCCAATATAGAACCAACCTAGGGGTGATGTATTTAGGAACTAGAGTTGAATTCCATCAACTTTCTTTGGGAATCAAATTCCACAAGGATTTGGCAGCCAACACTTTGTTAAAGTGAAATATATTCTTAAGACCCCAACCTCCCTAGATCTTCTGGGATGCTAATGGAAACCATTTAAAAAGATGAAACCCCAAATAGTCGATGTGTCCTCTCCACATGTATTCAAAACAAACCTTTCTTATCCATGAAATCACCCCCTTAGGAATATGTGCCAATAGATTCCAGTAGACGAGAATTGCTTCCAACACGGACTTAACCAAAACTAGTCTTCCACCTTTGGAAATCCATTTATTACAACAAAAGTTAATTCAATTTTCAACTTTACTAACAAGCCATCACCAATCCTGTTTTACATACTTCAAAGGCTTAAGGATAAAGCCTATATATTTAACCCTTCTTTTTTCTGCACATTCCACCTCATAGGGGAAATGCATTTTCCAATATGCATTTTGATCCAACTGATTCTACATGGGAAAGATTGATGATTTGTTTTGACTAATTTCCATTCCTAATGCTTGACAAAAATTTCCAGGATCTCCTGGAACTCTGCACATTCCCTCTCAAATTGAGCACAGAATGTAATAATATCATCTACGAACATGAGATGGGTTAGAAATACCCTTTCCTGAAAGGAAACCCGTAAAATTCTTCTATTTCATATTTCCTCCTGAATGATCCTACTCAAACCTCTTGCAATCAATAGAAAGAGATATGGAGAAAGGGGACGCCCTTTTCTGAATTCCCGAGAAGCTTTAAAGAAGGAATATGTAGCTCCATTGATCAAGACTACAAAATAGGTCAAATCAATACAACTGATCTAGTTTGTTAATTCTACATTGAAACCAATTTGCAACAAAATAAGATGAATGGAGATCCATGAGGCTTTATCATAATCCTTAGAAAGATCCAAATTTATAACCCCAACATGTTTGTTCTTAAACTTAGTAGAGTGCAACCACTCCTGCATGGCTCCAACAACCTCATGGAGGGACTGACTTGTACGAACCCAAAATACTCCTTGGAGATGGTCCAAGAAAGAAATTCTTTGATTCTGTTAGTTATGATTTTGGAAACAACATTGTAAATCCCATTACATAGCGAAATGGGTCTAAAGTCTTCACAAGCCTCTAATTTGTCCTTCTTAGGAATTAAAGCCAAAAATGTTGCATTTAACGCTTTGAGAATAAAACCAGAGGTCCATATATCCTCCACTACTTTTATAATGTCATCACCAAACAAATCAAATAATTCCAACAACAACAAAAAATTGTAGCCCAACTATCTGGATCGAGACTTTTATCCTTCTTAAAAAGATGCAAAACATATAGGATTTCATCCAAAAAAATAAATAAATAAAAATTGTAGCCCAACTATCTGGATCGAGACTTTTATCCTTCTTAAAAAGATGCAAAACATATAGGATTTCATCCATCTCTACGAGACGAAAACATACCTCATTATCCTCGATGGCTCTTGGAAAGAGAAAAATAACCTTGAGCATACTATCAATATGAGTCCACCCCCCATCATCATATATGGAAGAGAAACACCCTGAAGCTAGATCCATGAGTAGACCAAAACCAAGTACAACTCGACCCTATACATCTTGAAGCTCCCAAATGGAGTTGATATTGCGACGATGCTTTGCAAATTTTTGGAAATACTTAGTGTTTTGATGCCCAACATAGAAGCTTCTCCTTCTCCCGAGAAATAGATGTTATCCTCTGCCTATCCTCCAAAGGAAAATTATCTAATTTATAACTGTTGTAAAGGAATCTTAATTGTTCCTTTAACTCCAGAAGCTTGATTTCCCTAGTGCACCTTTTTTCTTTGTTCCAGAGCACTACTTTATTTTTTAAGGATCGTGTCTCATCCACAAATTTCACTCCAGTCATCTTTTGAATATCATACCTAATATGTCCCCAAGAATATAGAACTAGTTTCCTGAACTCTTCGTCGTCGACCCAACTCGAATTATATTTAAATGGGGACCTAGGCTAATCTTGGACAAGGCCAATTTCCAACATAACTAGAAAATGGTTTATGCATTAAGGACATAAATTTTCCAACCTCTTCACATAAGGATTCTTGCATGAAGAAACGATCTAACCTCTTAGATATTACTGCGTCCCATAATCACTTATTACTCCACGTCGGACATATAAACTCTTATTTGATATCCAACCAACCATTGGAATCTAACAAACCCTGCAGAAAAGGTGCAAGTTGATCTTCATGCACACGACAATCCAAGACCTCCTCATTTGATAACATAATTAAAATCCCCACCTGCAATAAGATTAGGCACTTGGAACATCCTAAGGAGAAAAATGTTCTCCTAATAATCCCTTTTGGTCTCATAGGGACCATAACAATTAAGGATGGAAAAATGGAAGTTCAATTGTTTTGAAAACACCTCCAGACATAAGTAAGAAGCACGAGCATAAGAACCCTTCACTTCCAATGAAGAGTTTACCCCAGATATTGAGCCATAGAAAAGACTCACTGTATCAATAGAAAAAAAAAAAGACCAACACTTGAAATATTTCTCCAACATAGCATGATAGTCACCTCACATGAAACCATGGTCTCCTATAAAAAAGTAATATTAGGAGATTCTAAACTAACTAGTCATTTGAGGGGGAAAAAATTGGCTTTCCCTCTCAAACCATGAATGTTGAGCAAAAACACCTTCATTTGGGAACCCCATTATGGGCTTCTATTGTTAAGCACCACAATAATACTTAGTTTCCTTCCTTGATTTCCTTCTTAGCTTTCTCCTTTTGAGATGAATCTTCAACTTTGAACCAACTTTACCACCCTGCAAGAGAGGAGGATCATCAAAGTCTATAACACCCCCCATTTTATCCTGAGATCTCAACATGTAAGGGCATCAAGAGCTCCCCCTTGACATCTGGCTTGCACTAGACTTCTAATATGGCCTATCTTCTTCACCTTTATCACCTTTTGAAAAATTAATGACTAAATCGTTAGCCACCTTTTCCGTTGGGACCCCCAAGCCTACTATGTCTCTTTCTTCATGCATGCCATGATCATGCTCCAAAGAATAGGGAGGGGAAGGTGGCATAATCGAGTTATCCTCCACCCTTCCAGGAAAATTAGCTTCTACATTTTTCCAAATATCAACCACCTTATCTAACTGACTCGGGGAGAAATCAACACCCATAAATAGATCTTGGACCATAATGGTAACCTTCGACTTTTCCTTCACTTCTTTCCCTGTGGGTATAATAATGAGGTCTTGAACAATTTCCTCTCCCCCAGAAGCCACCGGATCCACTACCTACTCAAGTTCCATCTGTGGTTCGACATCGATAGGATCTAAAGGAGAATGACCAAGGCACTTCTCACATAAGGCTTCAACCACACTCTCATATCCCTCCTTATGGAATTTCATCGGCCAGGCATTTGATGAAAAAGAGAGCTTTCATTCCGCCACTACATGCATATATTTGTGACAATGAATGCAATGAAGGGAACATTCAGATAATTCGGTTTCCGTAGTGAAAATAACACCACCTGACACCAAATCTATAGATTCAAACAGACATGTTCTTAGGTATACTTCCACTAGAATATGGACATTCGGTCTTAAAGAAGATTCAAACAAGCCGGCATCCACCACTACGAATTTACCGGTCGCATCTCCTATGGCTTTCATACCTTCCATTTTCCAAAATTCAAGGGGTAAGCATGACAATTTTCCCAAACAAGAATTTCTTATAGAAAATCCTTCCTCGGATCAAACAAAGGATGCCATTTTTTCAACATACACATATTTCTTCCAAGACCCCAAATTCTCCTCAAAATGTCTTGAGCATCCTTCTCCAATGAAAATTTAAACCCTAACCAACCCCGAGCAAGCCTATGAATCTCGGGCTTTCCTTCAAGTAGCAGACCCCAATTCATTTGGATCCAAAGATGTATCTCTCGGTCTCCAACCCTACACCTACAAATCCTACCAACGAGAGTATGTTCCACCATTTTGGCAATATCTAGAACTAGAATTTCCTTCCCCATCATAATGGACACACTAGAACCCTTCGAATGAACCACCTTGCATTCCTTCTGAGGAAGCGAAAAACTACAACGAAAAGTGAGAGATTCAAGATCCAACCTACTCCTAATAAAAAAACCATCACCAACCTCGGCCACCAGCCTCAAAGAGCTTGAAAAGAATAACGAGGCTAAGGAATGATGAAAACTTGAGTCCAGATTTGGCCAACACAAGCTAGATCCAAAGAAGTACTTCTCCGATCTAACACATCCTATGGAACCAATGCATTAGAAAAATCATAATAAGTTCCAAACAAGGTCGCTTGCACCTGTTGCTCTGATTCCATATATTCCACGGAATTGGATGGTATGGACAATGATGCAATATTATTAACCACTTTCCAATCAATTAAATTCCCTTTTGACTCAACATACGAACCTCCTAAGCCCTGGATTTCCTCATCACTGCAAAAATTGTCTTCACGTGACAAGCAATCCTTCGAGTAATCAACTAACTACACCTCTTGATCTAAGAAAAGATCCATTATGCCCTACCACCTTCATTCGAACCCTTGAACCCTAGCCAACCACATACAACTCCATCCTCTTATTGTTTTGACACTTTATCAACAAAATAATCAAGAAGCTATATACTTTACTATTTTACATAATTTGTTAAAGCCACTTATTATTAATTCTCTTTTCATTTTTTTTTAATTTTCTACTAGCAAGTCTCTTTTTATTGAGAATGATGTATGTTAATGGGTTATAATGTCCCATTTCTCTTGCAATAGTGAAAAAATTAATTGAAGAATGTGGATTTTCTAATAACATTAATTGCATACATTTTCTAGCATGGTTTTGAAAGGATTGGTTTTCTTTCTTATGGTCTAAATTGATTTGCTAAGGGACCACCTACTACCAATTTTTTTTACTATGGATTATGTATGTTAATGGGTTGTAAATATTTTCTTGTAAACTTTTGGTTTAGTAAGCACACTAATTAGTTTCTACTAACAATAATTTTAACACATTTTTTAGTTTGGTTGAAGGGATTGGTTCTAATTTGTTAATGGGTCACCTACTATTGACTCTCTTCATTGAGGATAATGTATGTTAATGTGGTGCAATTTTCCCCATTTTTCTTGCAAATTTTTCGTCTGACAAGAAAATTGATTAAATAGTATTGGATTTTCTAACAAGGTTCCCTTTCTTGATATAAATTGTCTAAATCATATCTTTGCTTCATGCTCCTAGTAGAGAAATTGAGTGTGGGAACTTGTAATGTAGTGTTGGATTTGAATCCTTATTGATCTCTATGTTTGTCTACCTCGACCCTAGTGTCTACATCTTCCCTCTTAGTGGGTGGGGTGGAATATTTCATCAAAGCTCCAAACAAATTGACCTATGTATCCATGGATGTAATCATATAGTGGTGACTCATTCCCACTCTTTCTACCATGTGTGGGTTTATTAAGATCACTCTTTAACTTAAGAGACCTTTTGGACCATGTATCTAGAAATGAATGTGATATATTCATTATCTATAAGTTGTGTCCAATTCTCACACTCTAACATGATTTTATCCTTAAGACCTTTGTTTAGATGTACATAAATATATAGATAGATAGTTGTGGCAGTAAACCTCCTTCTTATTTCTAGGCCTAATGTAATAAGGTTTTCCTAAAATGATATTGATGGCTAAAAAGTATTCTCATTCCAATATTCAAAAGGGAATTGGGTTTTCTTATTCAAATTGGAACCTTCTAGTAATGATTCCATAATTTGATAGAAATAATAGAAATTTTTTGAATTGGACAAATAATGCACACTAGTCTCATTGTTTATTTAAAATAAGAAAAAAAAAACAAATGTAAGTTTAGTTCAAAATTCTTAAGAAGGAAAAAACAACACACACACACACACATTTTCCATTAAAAAGACGTATTTTTTTATTCAAACACACACACATTAGCATAGTTAAAAAATCAACCTTGGAATAAGATTAGTCCATAAGACCGCCATATCAAAACTAAAAAACATATAGTTTGTCATATATTATTACAAAGACAAAGCAATCAAAATATGATTGTTTACCCAAGTCTCAGTCATCAGAAATCTAAGTAAAGAATGCCTTCATGCAACAAAAATACCATTTTGTAATTCGGTAATTCTTCCAACTAAATTATATTCTCTTGTAGTGTTAAACCCTCCTTAAACAATTTATTTGCAACCTAATTGTGTTCTCTAAAAACATGTGTAAACCTGATCTCTTGAATCTGGTTAGAAATTTGCTTCAATTATGCTGCAAGTGGAAGAAGTCTATTGTTCTGAATCTGAATTTGGTCTATCACCCAATTGATAGCCATCAATGAATTACCTAAAACCTGAAATGAACTTAATCCATCAATGAATCACCTAAAACCTAAAATTAACTTAATCCCTTAGTCATTGCAATCTTCAACATATAAAAAAGTTCCTTTAATTCCCCTCAGTTGTTAGTTCATTGCCCAATGTTGGATTTAAAATGAAAGAAGTGTTTGTCTAAGAAGTGCAGTACAAAATCCAACCATAGCTTGAGTCTTGTCCTTAACAAACACCATAAAAAAATACCCATGAAATATATTTATCTACCTACAAGGGACCTAAAAACCTTGGAGTTTTGCAATGAAAATATCCTTATAATGAGAAATTAAAACCACCGACTATGCATATACTTGAAATGAATTTTCCTTCAAACAATAAGGAATTTCGCAGTCCAAATACCCCACAATACCAAGAAAGGAAATTCCTTAACACCAACTCCTTCCTCATGAACAAATATAAAAAACAATCTTCCATTGATTCACCCTTCCATGGATTTAAAATTCCATCCAAACCTTCAACTTCATCCCAAACTTGCTTAGTAAAGGATCAGTGAATAAAAAGGTGTGATTTAGTTTCTTCATTACACTTATAGAGAGAGCACATACTAGGCCCCATTCTACCTTTGGGTGTAACAATTCCAGGTAAGTACTATATCATTTAGTGCATGGCACATCAACAACTTTGAATTTGGATGAGCCCTAACCTTCCATAACTTTCACCACCACCATTGAATCTCACCTTCCCTAACTCCAAGTAGGGCCATATATCCAAACCTGGTAGTGTACGAACTCCCATATTCATTCAAATTCCAAATAATCTCATTAGGGTTTGTGCTTAAACTAGTATGTGTCTTATGAAGCTCAACAAAAAACAATTCCTAAATAAGAGAAAAATCCCTATCCAAAGATAGGGTTCTAGCTAACATCCCACCTTGTTTCCACATAGTAGTCTTATTAGGCTTCTCAATCATATTCATAGTGACCTTACCAATTAGTTGTAAGTGATGGACCAGAGCACCATGGAGGAAATTGTTCCTTTTACAACCCATAATAGCATCAAGACTAATTCTAGCTTGGGACCCATCACCTACCCTCTAAGCTAAGTGAGAACCAATGATAGGAAAAGATAGAGTCATTGCCTTCCATTGATTAGACACATTATGAATATTCTTCTTTCTTTTCTTAACCAATCCAACAAAGTGTCTAGAGAAATTTACTTTTGAATGAGAATCCTCTTCCATAGCTTGTCATTTGTAATAACATTCCATAAATACTTATCTATTAACGCTTGACCACATACGTGAATATTTTTTATTCCCCATCTCCCCAATGCTTTCGGTACAACCAACATCTTCCACTTTACTCAGTGAGACCCTTTATATTATCCATGTCCTTACCAAAGGAAGTTGCAACAATACTTCCTAATCTTCTCCAAGATTCCTTTAGTGATATGGGGAAGTGTATGCCTATACAAAGGTATGGCTTCAAGTATAGAATTAACTAGGATCATTCAACCACCCCTCGATATCCCTTTATGATAGGTCGGTGAGAATTTATTTTCTCAAATTTGAAACCAACCACATCCAATCAAATTTCCCATAACATCTAGGTTTAAGCTCGACTCCAAAATACTTGATACCCTCATTCAATTCCATGTGTTGAAAAGGGAAACATCTCTCGATGTCATTAAATTATGCCTAAGTCAAGCCAAAAGTATATAAGGTAGATTTGGTTACATTGATCTCCATCCATGTGGCCCGTTTGTAGAGCTAGAGGACTCCTTGAAGAGTGGCACCTTCTCTTGCAGAACCAAAAAAAAAAAGAATAACATCGTCAACAAACAACAAATGGGTAAATTCCTCTCATTTACCCACGTTTAGCCTTTGAACTATCATCATTCTCCTAGCTTCATTGATTGATTTTCTCAAACCATCAGCTACAAGTAAGAAAAAGTAAGGGGACAAGGGACATTCTTATCTGGTCTATATAGCTGGCTTGAAAAAAAGGAGATGTTGAGCCATTTATAAGAACAACAAAATAGGTAGAAGTCAAACAACCCATAATCCATCTGACCATTGACAAAAAGAATCCAATATGAATTAGAAGTATATGCAAAAATAACCAAGAAACTCTATCATATTCCTTTGATAAATCCAATTTGATCATTGTTGTAGGATCATGAGAGAGGACTTGATGGAGTGAATTCCTTATTAAGCAATCCCCATGTCCTCATGTATCTATCTCCCTTCCAAGAATTCAAACTGCTCTACATAAATATAATTAGACAAAACAATTTCCAATCTAGCAAACGCTTTGGAGATTATCTTATATAAGCAATTACACAAAGAGATAGTTTTAAACCATCAAATGTCTCAAGGAATCAATCTTGGTACCCTTCCATTCACCCTCATTTCCTCTACCACCCTTAGCATATCCCCTCCCAAAATATCAGAAAATCCAATGAAAAATTCCACCGACCACCCATCGATTCCTAGACTCCTCTTCTTCTTAAAAGAATTAAGTATAGAGATCAATTTGTCCCTAGATTTAGGCAAGGGATATTGGGCTTGTCCTATAGATGTCCATTCATGAGATTGGTTAAAAGGAGCAGAATAGTGTTGCTTCCCATAAGAGTGATGGAAAGGTTGTTGTCCATAAGGTTGTTGAAATGGTGGTTTCCCATGAAAGTTCTTCTAGGTTGGTTATCCATAGGATTGTTGAAAAAACCTTGGTGGATATGGTCTTTTAGGATTCACATTGCGGACAGGTTCTACAGCTCCCTCTGGCTCATAAAGAATGGCCTTTAGAGGTGATAAATATGGATAGTTTTCAATGGCATGGTTATTGGAACAAATTCCATAGCATTCAATAGATTTGGCACTAACCTACATTAGGCCCAATGGGAATTCATTCTTGTGTTTTTCTTTGCATGTAGGACAAAATATTGCTTGATTTCATCATAGTCCATTTGGTAAATGTCACCACTGGATAAGAGATTTAAAGTTTCAAAAAATTCTTCACTAACTCCTCTTAGGAGTACAATATTGAGAGACTCCTCGTCCAAGGTACAACTATGAGGCTCTCTTGTAACTAAAATGAAATCACTCCTTAGTCTTCTAGTGACTCACTCTACCCTTGCACCATCCTAAAGATTTCATCCCTAGTTTCCCTATCCTTGTAATTGTCTCTATACTTTTCAATGAAGGTCTCTTTCATCTGAGCCCATGTAGTGATGTTGTTTCCTTCCAGACTTATGAACCACCTCAAGGTAGAGTCTTTCAAAGTGGAGGGAAAGAGCTTAAGTTTTTTGGCATCCATGGTGTAATCGTAATTACTACAGGCTACCTCAAATTCAAACAAGAAGGTGTTTGGGTATTCTGAAACCAGACCGCAAAAGTTACGAAACGCGGCAGGGTCAATGTTTTTCATTCTAGCCTCATTATCATTGACTTCCATGATGGGAAAGTCATATATTATTGGTTGCTCCTTCTCTTCCATGTGATTAATGGTTGTTGGGTTTTCTTCATCATCTGAATCAATGGTTTTGTCCTTTGAATCTCTACAAGTGTCGCCAAAGAGACTAGTTCTTCTCATAGATTGAAAAGGAGGAGAATTGATCTCATGATTTTCTTCAGTGTTTTCTTCCTCCTCTCCTATGGCTTGAGATTTGGTTGGTTTGAGTGGGGTTTTTTGGCAGAAATCAACCGAACTCATCCCTAGCTCTAGGCATTCATGCTATAGGAGTGCGAGTGATAAGTTTTTATAGTTTTGTCTTTATATAAATTTTTAAATTTTTTCAAATGATTTCAATGGAAAGAGATGATTTATATTTTTGTGGTTTTTTCTTAAAAACTGAAAGTGCCTAGTTTAATAGCATTAATGAATCAACAAAATGACTTCTCACACATACTTACTTGAACGAGTACTCTCCTTTTGAGTATTGAGTGCCTTCCTCAGCAACGACACCAAAAAGTGGTGGGATCCAAATATCAGCACTAATAATGTACCTATAAGACAAGATTCCAGAAAGGGTGTTGCACCTATAACCTTAACTTTTAAATGTCAACCTGGAGATCGTACAAACTTATGAAGGTTCAACACAATATATGCATCTACAGAAGGGAATATATGTCTAGTAGTATAAAATCTTGATAATCAAGAAGAGATGGAATCTACCTTAAAATCAAACTCTAGAATTACTTCTAACCACTGGTTGCAAGGGTGTAAGATCCAAATATCCTACATCACACTTAGTTACTCATTGGTGCCTTAAGGGTAAATCTCAGGCAGAATTGACACTATTGGTTGTAACAACTTTTAGTGAAATTCCTCCTTACTCTACCTTAGGGATGTGAAATGTAGGAAATTGAGAAGCTATGAGTTCCATACAAAAATGAAGTGATGCAAAGGGCTAGCATTTACCAATTTGAATATTGAAATCATACATTTAAATTAAATAACATGATCAAATTAAATGGCATTTACGTAAGAAAATTTATATTGTTCCTTTGTGCAGATTACAAGAAAACAATGTTGACATAAAGCGTAGGAAATTCATGAATTGTAAGACATATATAGTAAACTATAATGTTCTACAAAATTAACAAAAGTGATATGAAAAATGCATCTATTCTAACAAACACATGTCCCTGCACCTCCCTTGGGTGGGCTCTTACCCAAAGTTGCTACAGGAACTAAAAACTACTCAAATATGGGCCGCAATAAGTACTTTTCTCATTAAATGTTGAAAGCCAAAATTACATCAAGACTTCATTTTTAACTCAAATAATCAGAACTGAACACAATAACATAATTGTTATAAAAAATAGTGCATCCCTAAGGATTTATTGGTCTAATGCCTACAAAAATTATTCCCCTGATCATCTCGATTAGTCCCTAGTCTAACTGAAATTTTCACTAATCTCATAATGTCTACGCCATAATGTTAGTCCCTAGTCTAACTGAAATTTTCACTAATCTCATAATGTCTACGCCATAATGTTTGCACCAACAACTGGTAGCAGCACGCAGTCTTTGGAGTATTGTCATCAAAATGGTATCATTATGAGAGAACACATGGATAATGTGGAAGATGTCAATCCCATTTCATGATTTGATCATACTCAAAATGTGTCAACACGGATCTTTATGGTGCCGATCAGAGGTGATTGCGCCTGCAAGGATGACCATGTGGGATAACTGCGTGAGATGATTGTGCGGGGTGACTGCGCGGGGTGATTGTGCCAATTAGGGATTGTGCCAATTAGGGATCTTTCTTGATTTGGAATCCCTCAAAATGCACCACAAGGATCTGTTCTAAAAGTCACGACTACATCCAGTAGATTAGTATTTATGCGCATTTTAGTCATCAAAAAGGAAGTCTTTAGCATGTAAGAAAGTAATTATAATCAACACACAATCCAACTCATAAAACATGCAACAAACATTAATCCATTGTCCATAAGTTTCCTTCCTAACTGACTTGCATCCTTTAAACTTTAGAAAACAAGGAATGGATGGTATTTTCTTACCCAAAATAGGGGCCCACAAGCATTTATAATGGTGTACAGGTGTATGGGCATAAAAAAACGCACATAGGATCACACATTTAATCCACACTTACCTATATTTTTTTTTAATTTTTGGAACATCCTCGTGCCTCACCTTAAGGAAAGGCACGGGGCCCTACATGTTTCCCAAGGACCAAGCAAAAAAGAAAAATAGGATTTCTTTGTAATTCAAAGGGCACTTAGGCCAAATAAGTAGTATAGTTCAAGGATGACCTAATAATGTTATACCGTATGCCTCCTAATGTATGAGATTATAAAAGAAGTTGACGGAGGAAATACATTATAAAATAGTGTAGGAATATGATGAGTGGACCCAAGTGGATTGCACCAAAAATGAGCATGGACACCAAATCATTTACATTGCAGATACATGTAAAATGCAACATTGTGGCTACAAAAAATATACATATAGGATCCATGTCAAATATAGATCACGATACTTCCAGTTCCACAGATATAGATCATGATGCTTCCACCTTCAACACTATGTGTATGCCTCTCTCTGTAGTACTATAGTGTGAATGAATGGATAACCTATGAGTAAATGAGGGTTATGTGTATACTTTGTAATGATAAATTTTGGATGATAGTTGCATGATCAAAATTAGGGCAATGAACCAAATCATAGTGAGTCTATGTGCGAATGAAGAGAGGTTGAGTTGATATCATCTTGAAGGAACAATATTTGAAGGAATATGGTCTCTATGAATGTGATTCATGTAAGCTTGAATACACTGAAGGGTTGTCGAATTAGTCTTATGGCGTGACTTTGGAGATTGAATGGGTCTTTTGTTGAATGAACTAAGCATTCTTGTCACCTAAAACAAGTGATCATTCTAGATGGTCTATTCTTTTGATATATGTGTATGGTATTCAAAAGGTATAATGGTCGAGTAAAATCCATTTTGTAATAAGTTATATTATTGCTATTGTTGGGAACCTAATCCTTACGGTTAGGAATATTATTGTATTATTGTTCACTATTCACAATATTTTTAAGAAAAGCAAGTGAAGAGTCATAAGGGAATAGGAAAGGTCACGAGGAGTCCAAGAGACGCCTTGGAAGATGAAACCGAGGGTCACTCTATATGTATTAATATGTACATATCTTAATGTGAAAGTGTGCTTTCACGTCAATTCCATTTGTCTTTGTGGTGCATCTCCTTCTGTTATTTTGATTTGTGCCAACCAATTGTCTATCTCACTTGTAGGGAACCTAACAATGGTATCAAAGTTGCTATTAGCCTATGGCATGTATTTTTCTATCATAACTCCAATATAGCTTGCTCCAGAATTCTTGGTTGCAATATGCTTTAGCCAATATGAGTTTTTATGTATCCCTACGCATGAGTTTTGGCTTAGAGCATTGGACTAAGCTATGTTCTCCCTCTTTTCAGAGCTGTGTGGGCACTGTTCAAGCTGCAACTTGGATTTGGTATTGTTGCTTTAGAATGCCACTGCTAGCGAATGCATTGTGGACTGAATTGTGTGGTCTCCCTCGAGCCACCATTTGAGATTGAATATGGGACCGAGTTGATGTTGCAGTGACCCAGGTAGATGGTCATAGAGGAAACATTTATGCAAAACTCTCCCTCTGTGAGTGCTCTCTCCCTGCTATTGAGAGAAGCCACCACTCCTTTGTATTTTGAGTGTATTGCTTCTACGTGCACACTCAATACCCACAGTTGTAACCCATGTGAACCCTAGTGGAGTTTCATAGGATTTGCATGGCATTGATCATTCTAAAGGACATCAAGATCTCATATGGTACCAAAGACAATATGCTCATAAATTGATTGTACCATTCCATCTTCATGTTCTGGAGGATATGTTTGAAGTCGAATTGAACCAAGCCGAGCCCTTCCCTTAGCCCTCCTCCTACATAGACGATTTCACCAAAGACTCCAGGGAGAAGACGAAGAGTCGTAGAGAGTAACATCCTTATCGATAGAGGAGGAAAATGCAAGATTCCAACCAATGTTGTTTGAAGGTGTGTACATGACAACTCTACACCTTTGAACTTATGTAAATCAAGCCACTATATTCAAAGATCTAATCGTGGAAGCTTCTAGTTGTTAATTTTGTGTGGAGTCCCTTACTATGTTACTTGTCCATGACCAGCTGGCATCTATCCATAATATTTGGTGTCCATGCCTCCATAGATCTATAGTTTTGTTCGTTATAGCTTCCATGACTCCTTGTATACTGAAAGTGATGCTAGGGTTTCTATGTGTGAAAACGTTTCTCTTAATTTTCCCCACAGATTTCTTGTAACTTATCATATGTCTAACTCTATCCGTATAAAGGATGTGCAACAACCAACCATATGATCATAAATTATCCTTGATATATTGCAAGAGTAGATACAAATTTTTCATATTCACAATCAAATACCATGCACAAAAGAGGAGTTTCTAAAGAAGGCAAGTGCATTTTTCATGAATGCAATTTGGTGGTGTGGTTTGGAGTGGTTTAAAGTTTTTGAAGTTCAGTCTCTCAAACCTCTGTAACTTGTTGTCATAACTACGTGTGAAAAATGTCATCAACTTGTAACGAGAGTGTTTTTTCTTTAAAGATGCATTTTTTGTATTTCAATTATGGTCATACGTTGAAGTTGTGTGCCTCCTCCTCTACGTTGCAGTACTATGTTTTCTTCCTTCAATTGGTGGTTGCATTGAAGATCAACTTTTTTTTTTGGTTGCCAAGTAATGTATTTCTAAGTAAAACTAGTTGTAACTTCAAAGGATGGTGGTCTGGTAAGAGAGAATTTATGATTATTTTTCATTGGGTGCGACACCAGAAAATGATGAAAACATATAGGATAGTTGCAATAACATTTTTGTAGATGCATCTATTTCTTTTTCTCGAAATTGCAGTCTTTCACATTATTGGGCGTATGAGAAGCTGAAAGAAGTAATTTATAGCTAAGGAAGGTAGTAAGAGATAATTATCCTAATGTCTTATGTTGTTTTCAAACTCACTGTTGTGATTTAATTACGCCATGGACACAATAGTTACTTAATCAGAGTTGCGCAACATCCAACTATTATTGAAGAGTACTTTCAAGAGTGGCAGTTTTTCCCTCATTGCACTTATTAGGAGGTCATATTATATTGGAGAAAAATAAGATATAATTGAAAGTATATGCTGTTAATAGAATTAACAAATTCAATCCATTGGAAACTACAAAAAACCAAACAACGTGAGGTGGCTTAATGTTATTGCAGAGACCTTGAGGACTGTGAGGAGAAGCTAGCAACATAAATTTGGTGTCAGTAGCTTTCACACCACATATTTGCACACTTATGTCCAAAGGCCTGTTTGTGTTAGAGGTAAAGAATTCAGTTTCAAATATCAATTCAGTTTCACATTCAAAATTGTAACTTGCAAACAAATTTTTTTTGTAATTTTTCATGTTAAATTGAAAGTGACTTGAATTGAATTGAATTGTAATCGAGTGCACTTTCGGTTGAACTTGACACCCCTCCAAATTATGAGTTAATTATTTCACTTGTTGAGACTGTTTGTAAAATGATGGATTTGCAAGAATCCCTTCTTATTTGAGTGAGTATCCAGTCACATGTTTCCAATGGCTAAAATCGATGGCTCGGTATAGTTACTAAACATTGTACTTCTCTCTTATGTTGACAACACTGTCATGGTCGACAAGACCACCCTCACTCACATTCAAGATTGTGTAAAAGATTCACAAGATAAACTTGATTTTTTACATCTTGAGTCGCATATTCTACAAGGATAAACACATTATGAACTTGTTCATGTTCAGAACAATCCTCTTTTCTATGATTCATATCAGCAACCTACACATGTTCAAATAAATTATGTCACATTCTAAGCACATGACGCCAATTCATAAGCACATATTCAAATCAGTGGGTCAACTTCAGAAGCAAAATTAAATGAAGATGAAGTTATGCATACAAAGGTTCTGCTTGCACTTCTCAATCCCATCATCAGACCTTGGGAGGAGGTCACCCACAACAAGCACATAACCAGTCTTGGATACAACAAGGAAGTGACCATTCACATTCGTGATTTCTCCAAGCCAATCCAATTTTAGAGTGTTGGGTTGAAAATTCATCTTCATATACACATGTTCAGAGTTTGGCATGCCAACATTGTGATCGATTTGGACATATGAAATATTAGTGTTTTTATCTTCACACTTGCAAGATTTGTGGAAAGCATACCCACTCTTCAGACATATGGTTCATGTTGAAGAAACCTACAAGATAGAATATTCACTATGGGTGGATTAAAACTTGGAAATGGTCATCAACAACCAAGAAGATTTATAAGTAATACCAAAGAGTTGTTTCTCGAGTACTGAAACATATTGCAATTGAGAGATATTCTTCTCCTCACTTTGTCCTTGATGGGGGGGAATGATATCACCAAATGACAGTAAGGAACAAGCAAGACTGAACAAGCCAACAGGAACCAGTGAGCTTGTATCAGATCCAAATAATTGATCGTAGAATTATTTAGAAAAAATTAGATCTATAACTAGATCCTAATCCTAAGTCATGAATATTCATTTAGTAGAATGCATCAAATTCTACTCACTTTTTGGAATGTTCCAAGAACCTATGAGCCTTAAAGCCAAGTTCAAAAGTTTGTGGTCAGACTAAAACCACCCATTCAGTAGAAGACATACAACTTCTGATATACTTTTGGAATGTTCCAGGAACCTTTGAGCCTTTGATCCAAGTTCCATAGTTTGTGGTCATCCTTACCACCTTCATGGTTCATGATTTGTGGTAATCCAAAACCACAAATTTACATATACTGAGATCTATTAGTTTTTGGTCATCTCAAAACAACCCATTTAGTAGAATACATTGGCTTTTGCTAACCTTTGATTCAGAGAGATTCATCATCAAGTTGCAGTTGTCCTTTTCCAGTTCTCAGATCTCTACTTGGATCCATATACACCCCTTCATACTAAGGAGGGGTGTTAATGCCTAAAAATCGCTCACATGCAAAATTTTGACGATTCATCCAGTAAGGCATCATCAACATAAATAATGCATCTCACCACAGGCATCCTCAATAGATCCAAAACATAGCATCAGTCCATAAATGACAAGAAACAGTCAAAATAAAGGGGTAGCGCAGGTAACGCACAGTTGACCCATGCTATAGAGTGAGTTACCTAAACAATGCATGTGCTACACCCGCATGGATTTTCCTTCAATAAGCATGCTACTGTCAAAACAGTGGTACCAATCACTCCCAATGGTGCATTAAAGGCTCGATCCTCCCCAAGGATCCGAATTCATCTCCTCACACACTTGGTGGCATTAATAAGCCCCCCTTGTGTACCTTGGAACTAGTTCATGGAGGAAGAGAGTTCACATTTGGATCTAGTTGTTTGTTGGCCACTTCTTAGCCTATAAAAGGAAGCCATTGGCATGCACTTTGTAGAGAGAAATAAAATCAAGGTTACGCTATTGGATTTGAGTTGGAGCTTCCTCATAGCCCACCATTTCCTACCATTGTGAGCATTCCCAAGCTCCCTTGCCACCTTCCATCTAGGGGAAAGTGTTTCTCTCCATTGTTCTACCATCTACTTAGCATTTAGTTTGGACAAGAAAGGCCTCCCTAAGGGATATTGTTGGATTCCCTTAAATATCACACCTCCTAGGTGTTGTACCACTATTCCATTGGGAAATACAAGAGTGTTTTAACATATATTTGGTTGTTGTTGGAGTTTGCATTCTTCCACATCTCTTTCATTTTGTTTTTATTTATATTCCTATGTTTGAGTGTGAGCTACACTAACAATCTCTTGCAGGATCACTTGGAGGAATACCAATCAAACCAACCATAAGGGTCTCCAAGGACTGAGGCCTCGCTTCAACCTACAAGGATTATCCCCTTACCAAGTGGAAGAGTTCACTTGTGCAATTTTTTCCACAACAGTTCTGATGGCGACCATACTATTTTTTGTTCATTTCTTATTAAACTAGGTTGTTTTATGCTAAGTATCTAATTTTTGTTATTTATCACTTGCAGGAGATCAAGTATTCCACCTCTCGCTTCCATAATTTGGCCCCCTTACAACCACAATTTATTTTCATGCAGTAGCGCGGATCCCAGCATATCTTCCGCACTGACAGCACGAAAACGACTCACACAATGCAGGTTAACAGTGTTGGACTCGCACTACCTCGCTAAGGTCATTCACGCGGAAGGACATTGTACTACCCACACTACTCAACGTGTCTATGTTGAATTAACCCACGATGTTTGCGCGGCAGAGTGTGGTTTAGCCGCATTGTTGTCATTTATTTGCTTTTTATCTGCACAACTTAGTTTGGCAGTCCAATTGTTGCTTACTAGTGAACTTAAATTAATTCTAATTCACATAATTACTTAATTTTTTAGTAATTAGTTCACCTAGATCAAGATTAGGAAGTAAAGTGTTCATCTCTCTTGAAACTTACCTAGGTAACCAATTTTGAGGCTTCCAATGGGTCCCATTGTTGTCACTAGTATTCAATACCATATCTTGTTTATTCACCAATTGACATGTTTTTAGGAGTATTGCTAGTGTAGAATACACTTTTTGCACACAAGCAAGGACCTAAAGACCCTTGTCTCCCAAAGTATGCTCTTCACCTCGCACTTCATGTGAGCTTGGTGAATCGGAAAAGGGTGAGAAGTGTGAAATACCTCCATTGCACACTTAGTTAGCATCTTGATTTGCAAAGCATCATTATCTTCTTTTAGAGTTAAGAGTACGTATTACTTGATATGCTCTTCCTATTAATTTGTCGATATCAATTTGCTTTCATCACATGTGTTTGCACCACTAGCACACACTAAGAGACCTAAAGACTCTTCTGATCCAAGTATGCTCTTCACCTCGCACTTAATGTGAGCTTGGTGAATCAGAAAGGTAGGGATTGTGAAATACCTCTCTTACACTCCATAAGTAAACACTCAAACCCCTTAAAATCAACACTGCAATTTTCTTAACCAACTAAAATCATCTAGAGGAGGTCACAAAACAATATTTTAGCTAGGTAGGATTGATTGGGCTAGACACTCATTAATTCCCACCAATCTAGTTTCATTAGCAATATTTTGAAACATAGCATTGTTGTCCTTTAGGGTACTTACAAAATCCTACTATAAGCAAGTGTTAAAAGAAATCCCAGATCAAAAGTGTACCATGACCAAGGAGGTGAAATCCAAGGTTCAATTTCCATGCTCTCTCCTACAAGCCACTCGGCTTGTTGTAGAGAGATGACACTATACCATGTAGGCTGAACCACTGATCCACACTTGACGCAAGGTATCTTAGTGTCCCAACTTAGGCTATCACCAAGGAGAAATTGTGAGCGCAATTGACTCCTAAAGTTAGCTATTTCCTTTGGGAAGTGTTTCCAAGTATTCTTGATTGGAAAATTGGCTCTATTGCCGAAATAACTAGCTCTTTGTTACCTCCACTAGTCGATTGGTGAGTGGATACCATTATCACCATCAATTGTGCTTTTGGGAGGCCCAGTTACATTTGAGAGGATGAACGTTAGGTCTTCTAGGGAATTTACATTTATTTTCTTTGTAACTATAAGTTCACTAACTCGTAATAAAAAGAACCTACATGTGGGAAATCATGCACTAAAATCGACGTTGCACATATCACTCAATTATTGCACCATTTTGCATATGTTGTGGTTGGCATATTTTTGCATTTGTTCAATTGTGCTTATATTCCATTATCACTCTCATTTGACACAAAGCCTTCACCATTGAGGAACAAAACAACATCCTGAGACAGTCTCATAGACTGGAAGGCCTATCCTCTCTCTCAAGGGGTGTTTTCACACCTTCTTCTAGTGGTTCACAAAGAATGTACCTTAGCTGAGGCCATTCCCAAGCTACATTGATAGGATCATCTAGTTGAGGCCAAGCCTTTCTAGGTGCATTTTCTCCTTTCGTAGAAACTATTAATTACACCACTTCTTCCCCCATCGAAGGAGGTATCCCGCTGGATTATCCCTTTGGCCCATCCTCTCTCGTAGGATGTCAACCATTTTTTACAACACCACCTAGGTCCCCCCTCATGGAAATCACATCCCCCACATAATGGCAAGACCAGTAGTCCCTACCTTACCATTTATGGCTAGTTTAAATCTACTTGATTTGTCCAAACTAATCAATGATCCCATAGCTCATGATCCCACATGGCCTACTATGCCAGGTAAAATTCCCTATGATATCCCTAAATTCAAAGGAAAGTAGGGGAGCGATCCCACCAACCATGTTATGTCTTTTCATGTTTGGTGTTCATCTAACAGCATAGTGGATGATCTTTTCAGGCTTTGCCTCTTTCAGCGTACTCTCACAAGCATGAACACCAAATGGTATGTCAATTTAGAAAGTGCAACCCATGCCACATTCACAACACTAGCCACTGTGTTTCTTACTTACTTCTAGCTCTCGATTCGACACGACATTGGCCTTGAAATTATCACAAAGTTTCGGAAAAACACATCTACCCATATCGCGGATCACGTCCATGAGTGGCGCAGGCATAGTATAATGTGCAATATTGATATACAACCACCCTTTTTGTTGGATTGGTTTATCAAATCTCTCCAACCCACTATAGCTAAAGATGCTGCCACCTCCATGTCGCAAAGCAAGGAAGAGGCTATTCTAAAAGCGCAAAATTTCGATCTTATATATGCACAATCCATGTACCTTTACACTATCCTCCCTGATGCCTCTTGGCATCGGTCGTTGGATCCTACACCTTCGGGCTTGTCACTTTCAACGGATGGGGTTATTGGGTCCATTTCCTATCTAGGAAAGGTTCCTCCTACCACGTCGGCTCTATTTAAACTGGTTCCGTACTACCCATCCATGCCATCTGGGTCGGTACCCCCTACACCGATACCAACCTCACCAGTTGGTCAATTCCAGTATGGACCGTATAGTCCTACATACCTGAACGTTAGCCAAGTGACGACGGTTCGGTTGCTACATCGCCAGTGGCACAAGTCGTTCCTACATCCACCTCTTATGGAATGCAAACCACATTTATCCCATCCCCGGGGTACCACCCTTATTATCCTTTCCCATTCCCAACTGGTCAACAACCTGCCCCCCACATGGGGGTAAACCTAGTTCAACATTCTTACATCCAACAAGCTCAACAATTTGAGCAATTGAACGCTGCAAACCGCTAAAATCCACATACTCGGGTGAAGAAGAAAGGTAAGAACAAACCAAATCAGCATCCACGAAAAGGGGGAAACCCCCCTACCCAACAAAACCAGAATACAGGTAACCAAAATGAAGGGACGAACAATTCCCCCAAAACAAGTGAATAATCCCACCCTAAGAACCAATTATTGTTGCTCCATTTGTGGCGATTATGGTCACTACATGCATCATTTTACTCTTATCCCTGACTTCCAACAGTTAGTGGAAGTCAAAATGAAAACGGTGACGAATCCTCCTCAGGAAACAAATCCTCCCCAACCACAAACCATCGTGTTACAACAACCCTTTGTGAATCAACGGGTAGTTATGCAACAACAAGACCCTCTCCCACCTAACTACATCTCCTTCAAAATATCTATACATTGGATGTAAACCTTAAGACATGATACATAGGTTATGATGGGCCTTCCACCCCCCAAGTGGAAGACGTTCCTACCCCCTCGAGGGGACCTTTACAAATACCATGCCCGAGTACCGAAAAAATATAACGGATTCTGAAAGTTCCACTTCGGCGTACCCCTAATAACCCTCACATGAAATCCGCCCACAATTACAATATTGTGGATGACTTGGCTCAATCCCCTACGTTTATGTCCACATTAGAAGTGTTACCATGTTTCCCAACATAGAGAAAGGAATCACTTAGTGCACTTGGTGACTTTTACCCTTCTAACTCACAACTCATGACATTTGATCTTGAAAAAGGTGATCCACGACTACCGTCGTCAATCGCATTTCAAGTTCCAGTCACTGCAAAGAACACCATGATCCATCGATGTATCATCGACAAAGGTGCATCCACTTGTGTTATGTCTTCCAAAGTATGGAAATTATTAGGGTATCTTGATTTGGTCCCCTCAACTATTTATCTTCGCACATATGATGGGAGACCATCCCAACCAAGAGGATTATACCAAAATGTCCCCATAGAGTTGGGGGCAAGATGGTTATGATCGATATCGAAGTAGTCGATGCAGAACTCGACTACAACATCATCTTGGGACATAGTTATATGTACGCCATTAAGGCGATCACCTCCTCAGTCTTTTGTATCATGATGTTTCCCTTAAACAGGAAGGTAGTTACCCTCGACCAGCTTAACTACTATGACCCCAAAACCACAAGCAATCCTGACAATGTCCTACCGACTGTACTGGACGATGACCAACCATATGTTGACATTGCCCCCGACATGTACAAGGAATCCAATTTGTTAGGAGTATATTCGGGACCACCAGCTAATATCGCTACATCAACTGATGGCCTAATGTGCACAATTTTCACCACTGAAAATGGAGCTACCTCCACCTCAACATCGTCATCGGCACCACCGCAGATTCATGGCATTGATCAAAATTTAAGTCCATTGGTACCACCAATTTTTCAAATCCCATTCTTGTATCCTTCCATGGGTGTACAAGGGACGTCGGTTATGGCTTAATTAAGTCTACCTAGGATAACTTTGGGAATCCCAGTTTGGTACCTTACACCACCCTTCCCAAAGATGGATTCTAAACCAGTTTCCCATTATGAGTTTGTCCTTGTTTTGGCTAGTACGGATGCAAGGCCCATCACACGTTCAGTTACGACAACCCAACCTATGATATATGAAACTACAACACAATCAGTCGTCGCTAAGACCACTAATGGGGGCACCAAGAAAATGAAGTTGAAAGGTCCCCTATTACCCAACCCAACGGAAACTACTAAGCCTAAAGTAGAGGGCATCAACCAACATGAGTTACAAGCCCCGGTTATGATCAATACTCCCAACCAAAGGGTCACACCACCGTGTTCTCTTTGTGGGTAGCAAGGCCACGCAACAAATCTATGTCCTACTCTACTAGAGCTAAGGAACTTGCTCAACACCCCTGTTAGCATAACTCATGCTCCCTCGATAGTAAAATGGGGCACATCACCTTCATCCACATCTAAGTCCATAACACTACATACAGATCATGAATGTTCCATATGTTCTCAGTATGGGAACTATACACATCACTGCCTTGACGTTCCTCGTTATTAGGAGGATTTGGAAACCATTCGCCTCATTGTAACCTTGGAAGATACCTCAACTCCCTTATCACCAGAGGTGACCCCTATTTCCGCGATTACCAAGGTGACACCGACCAGTCCCTCCCCATGGTGGGATGACTCCATACCCGATCAACAGTCGCTGCAACATCCACAAAGCCCATCCATTGTCCTAAATCATACTAATTCCACTAGATCGTGTCGCTCATGCAACTTAATGTCCCACCATTCATTCCAATGTCCTCTTGTCACCACATTTCGCACTCTACGTGAAACCTAAAGTCAATTGGATGATAACCTCACCCTTTGTGGGACCACACTTCCTATAGTAATTTAGGGGGACATTGAACCAATAGAGTCAAACATTGACGACAGCACATCACATCCATTAGATACCTCGAGATATCTTGATCCCCCGTCACTAATTTCCCGTGAAGTGCTAGATCCCTTAATCTACCCTCAAGACGAGATTCTAGCACCCACCCCAACTATCTCTGAGTACCTTGACATCCTGCATCTTGATTCAATTCCTCTTTCTCCCCATAATGAAGACTCGAGTTATTCAAATGAGTATATGTTATAAGAATACATCGTCACCACAGATGAAGAAATAATCGAGGCCATGAACTCTAATGAATCTCCATGGGACACCTTCCATCATAGATCCTCAATGGCGTGTAGGCAGGAACTGTGCATACTACCCACTGAACAACAATATACCATCGAGTCAAAATACTTTTTACCCCTTAGTCACATCGATTGGTTCAAAAATCCTATCCCTGCCCTATATGCGTTCGAAGATAGTAATATTTCCAATATCTCCCCTACCATACAGGTTGATATCTCCATCACACCTAGAGTCATAAAAAATATCTCTATCGAGGATTCCTGGTCACCGCAAGAAATCACTGATTTTACTGCTCTATTTAAAGAGTTTCATGACGTATTTGCATGGTTCTACGAAGAAATGCCAGGTCTTGACCCAGTAATTGTCGAACATCACATTAACACTTGGCCCGACGCCATCCCTGTATGACAAAAACAACGCCTGGTCCACCCCTCTAAGGCCCCTGCAATCAAAGCCAAGATCGAAAAAATCTTGCAAGCCAGATTTATTTTTCCCATCGCTTACACCTAATGGGTGTCTAAACACATCTCGGTTAACAAAAAGAAGGGAACTATTCATGTATGTACTGATTTCTGAGACCTTAATTTATCCTGCCTCAAGGATAACCTTCCCACACCATTCATCGACCAAATCGTTGACTCATTTCCCGGTAGTGAAATGTTGTCCTTCATGGACGGGTTCTCTGGATACAACTAGATACACATCCATCCCCAAGATCAATATAAAACTACATTTACCACACCATGGGGCATGTTTTCCTATAAATTGATGCCCTTCGGTCCAAAGAAATCCGGAGCCACTTTCCAGCGAACAATGGCATACGTCTTTAATGACTTGGCTCACATCATCCTCTCCTTTTTAGACGACCTTACTGCCAAGTCCAAAACATTATGTGATCACCTCCAAGACCTCCATACTATCTTCACAAGATGTCGCAAGTATAACATATGCTTAAACCCCCTCAATTGTGTATTTTGCATCACCGCCTGTCGCCTCTTGGGATTCATTGTTTCCAAATATGGCATCACCGTCGGCCCTCCCAAGGTTCAATCCATCTTGGAATTACCAGCACCACGAGCACGGGGTCCGTTTTAGAATGTCCAAGGTAAGGCCAACTTTCTTTATCTTTTTGTTCCCAACTATGCCGCTCAGGCCCATGGATTGTTATGGCTTCATGGACGGGTTCTCTGGATACAACTAGATACACATCCATCCCCAAGATCAATATAAAACTACATTTACCACACCATGGGGCATGTTTTCCTATAAATTGATGCCCTTCGGTCCAAAGAAATCCGGAGCCACTTTCCAGCGAACAATGGCATACGTCTTTAATGACTTGGCTCACATCATCCTCTCCTTTTTAGACGACCTTACTGCCAAGTCCAAAACATTATGTGATCACCTCCAAGACCTCCATACTATCTTCACAAGATGTCGCAAGTATAACATATGCTTAAACCCCCTCAATTGTGTATTTTGCATCACCGCCTGTCGCCTCTTGGGATTCATTGTTTCCAAATATGGCATCACCGTCGGCCCTCCCAAGGTTCAATCCATCTTGGAATTACCAGCACCACGAGCACGGGGTCCGTTTTAGAATGTCCAAGGTAAGGCCAACTTTCTTTATCTTTTTGTTCCCAACTATGCCGCTCAGGCCCATGGATTGTTATGGCTTCTCATAAAATATCTACCATTTAAGTTGGACGACTATGCCCAAACCTCCTTCGATGTCATTAAACAAGCATTGTCATCAACTCCCCTCATCTCTCCTTCGTACTTTGACAAAAATTTCATTTTATATATATCTACGTTAGATTCCGCTATAGCCAGTGTACTAGTCCAACCCGTCGAGGACCACCAAGAGCATCTCATATATTACGTCAACGAAACCCTCTCCAAACCTACACTCAACTACACGCATGATGAGAATCTTGCACTTTCATTCATCCTTTTTGTACAAAAACTTCACCACTATATTTTGCTCTGGAAAAAAACCGTTGTCGATGATTCCAACCCTATGCAATACATACTTAGTTGTAGGCTTATCAATAGTAAGTTTGCATGGTGGATTGTTATCTTATAATAATTCGACCTTGAATTTGTTATTCCCAAAAGAAATAAATCCATGGCCTTAGCCGAACTCATTACAGACCTTCCCTCTACCACCACAAGCGAGTTTGTCTAGGACCAGTTACCCAATGAGCACCTCTTTCTGATTACGACCGAATATCCTTGGTACGACAATATACTCCATTATCTTTGCACCCAGAAGTTCACTCCCCGCTTATCTTGTGACAATATCCACAAAATTTGCCACTAGGAACCACGATACCTCCTCATCGGAGACGTCTTATATCGTCGTGACATCGACACTATTCTTTGACGATGTCTAACACATGAAGAAGCTAAGAAAGTTTTCAATGATTTCCATAGATACGCGTGTGGCGTCCACCACTCCGGATTAGCCACCACCCAAAAATTCTTACGAGCAGGGTAATTTTGGCCCTCCGTATTCAAATATTGTTTCTACGCAGTCAAACGGTGTGTGGATTGTCAGGTATTTTCCTACAAAACATGGTCTCCCCCCCGCACCACTCCATCTAGTCATTTTTTCCAGCCCATTTTTCAAATGGGAAATTGACTTTATGGAATGTTGTCCAACTTCAACCCAAGGTCACCACCATATAATCGTATCTGTTGATTATTTCACCAAATGGGCCAAAGTGATGCCCACATTTGATTGTAAAGCAATGACTATGGCATGGTTCTTCTTCAACCACGTCATCTCCCGGTTCGGTGTTCCCAATCAACTTGTCTCCGACAATGGAATAAAATCCCACAGCGAAGATTTCAAAGAACTATCGCAGTTGTTAGGCTTTAAACAAGAATTTTCAACTACTTACTACCCTCAGGAAAACGGCCAGGTTGAAGTTGTTAACAAAATCCTCAAAACTATGATCCAACACACAATAGACACAAACAAAACCAACTTGCACCACATGCTCTTTCCTTCCTTTTGGGCTTACCACACTTCAGTCAATACTTCCACAGGATTTACCCCATTTCACCTTGTGCATGGTGTAGAATCCATCCTCCCAATAGAGTGTCGAATCCCTACCCTCCAATCTGTCATTGAGTTGCTACCTGATACCCCTGCAATGGAACAACGCCTATTCACCTTGCAACACCTTGATGAAGAAAGACTTGAATCTCTTCAATAGAATGAAGCCATGAAATTTCTCTCCAAGGCACACTATGATCGGAAAGTGTGACCACGCACCTTCAACGAAGGTGACTTTGTTCTTTTGTTTAATGCCAAGAAAGATGGTAAACAAGGACCCAGGAAATTTGTATCTAAATGGATAGACCCTTACGTTGCTAAGAATTGTATCCCAAAAGTATCCTATATCTTAACTGACCATGAAGGTATTACCCTCAACATCCCAATCGATGGGTTGTACCTCAAAATATTTTATCCTTAATTCTCCAGTACCCCACATGTACAAGATGTGCTGGTAATATGATTTATGCATTGGCAATACCTTGGTAATGTTCTTTACTACACTTGGGTATGTGCACCATATGTGCAGGATCTCGATCAGAACAATATGGAGCCTCTTTTTTTTCCATTATAAAAATAATACTCTAAGCTCTAACAACAGGGGTCACACACCCTACCATAGGTATCATTCTGAAACTGGAATATAGACACTATTTACCCTCCATTTATAATGCATCTCCCAGTATTCCCGCTAATAACCACAGGACCCTCATTCATGGCCTTGATGTGCCATCAACATCATTACCATGAATAACATGTCCCCCCATGGGTTTTCGCACCATTTCCATCCTAGTCCTCAATTGGAACCAATGATGTTGATCCCCCACAAGTCCGAGGAATCTAACGTAGCATGAAAATACCCTCCCTAAGAGTATCATTTCATAGTTGCACATTTAATCCACCAAGTACACACTCGTTATATCCCTTAGCACATGTTATGAGCATGATTCAAAAATCCCCCTCATGCTTCCATGAGCACTTTACCCTTCGCAATCCCTCCTTGTATCATCAACCCCTCAAATAAACCTATGGGGCCCTCACCCTCAGAAGAAACCAGTTCTATTCAGTTATCCCGCAGGTACTGCATAGCATCATTTCATGGGGCACCTGTCTTTGCATATTCAAGTTAACCCTCATCATTGGAAAGTGTCCCCTGACCCACTCAAAACCGTGGAGACTCCTCCCATCATCAAATTGGTCTCCCGCCATACCCAAAACTGTAGGGACCCCACTAATATTCTTTATGAACAAAGAAGTTGCACTTGTCACCTCACATTGAGGGAACACCATATTATTTTGGTAGCAACCCATGGTGGCCTTTGATCGATGTATTTGAGTCTCCATATGTTACACAATATTTGTTTTGATGGTTACCATCACGTTGCGTTTTGCGTCTCCATCAAAGCCCTTTCATTTGTAGTTTGTCTCCATTCGTTTCAATCTGTGTCATTTTGGAAGAAAATTTTCTGTCCGCACTCCCCATGTTTACATTGATGAAAGGAAGTTATGAGCCCCACGCTTATCAACTAGTCTTGTGTCAGTTTTTTCCGTCCACCAGCCGGTTTCAATATGATCTCGGTACTCAGGATAAGACTCATTTTATCATGTACTTCAACTCTCGTCGATGTCAAAACACTACATTCCAAGAGTTGCAGTAGTTGCAGTTGTACCTTGGGACCCCTTTCAATCACAATAAGGGATCACCTCAAAGTTAGTAGGGAGAGTCATTAGTGATCCCTAACTAATTGGTTTCCCCTATGCTCGACGTCAAAACATCATCGCATCAGGGGGAAATGTACTTTTTAAGGTAGTTGTGTTCACATTTGGAAATCATGGTAACAGTCTATTCGGTATAGTGAATATCTTAGGCAGATTTACATATCGGTTTAGTCCCCCACCCCAGTGGGCTTATCATGGTCACCAACAGTTCCAATTCTTCAAACATTCCACAGCAGTTCCTGGGTCATTTAATAAAACATGGATTGAAGCCACCTTCATCCATATCCCAACAGTATAGTTGTGTTGGAGAAAAATTCCTATGGCTTGGGGTAGACCACAACAGACAGCTGACTACCAGAAATTAACTCAATTCTCAATGCTATGTTATATAAATGAAAATGCTAAGATAATGAAGAATATAACCAACCTTGATCCAAACGTTTGATGTAGATCCCCATTGGAGCTTTCAACTTGTGCACTTGAACCTGCAAATTAGTCTTGACAGCCAATATACAACAAGTGCATACAATATATAAACGACATTAACATCATCAATAGCAATGGTCCATGATATTATAAGTAAATGCAACCCAATGTAATATAAACAACATTCACAACATTAATGGACGAGAATATGAGTATTTCTATTAATAAATAACAAGAAGTACAATGTGATACGACCTCTTGTCGGCAACCAATCTGAACCAAGATCTAGGTCAATCCACTTGTGCCTCCACCACTTCAATCCTCCATGCAATGGAAAACTCAAACTATGATAGGAGTTTGGAAGGTGAACATAAAGGGTTCATGACTACAAGGATCAATGAGTGTAGACTCAAGATAGGGAAAAAATCCACTAGAGTTCTCTTGCTCTCCTTTCTCCTCCTGTCCATATGCCATATGTGCTCAATATATAGTCCTCCCAAAGGTAAGTGAAAGGACACATCGAGGCGTTTCGGGCAAATGGAGGGCCAAAGGTCACCCTATGACCGCATTTTGGAAGTAAAAAGTAATTAACTAGTGATTTTAACCATTTTACATGCTACCCGCGGGCTATAGTGATGCAACTCATGGGTATTCCCACTGTAGTGATGCAACTAGCGTATAGGGGAAAAATAGGGAAATAATGTGTCTGAAGGATATAAAGTGGATCTGAGTTAGTAAAATGGATCCTGCAGGACAAAGAGTGCTAATGCTCACAAGGTGGAAAATTACGTTGTCACAAATGCCCCCTAATGTGTGAGGTCAGAGACTGATGCTACGATGGCCGAAATACATTATAAATCTCAGAAGTAGAGTGATGGAGACACAAGTGGAAGGAGAAGCTCACTCATCATAATACAATAGTATCCCTGAATACATGTCGGTATAGTACAACAATCTGATACAATGGCCATGAATAGGCAGTACATAGTGAATACATGTCAAAAGTGATCACAGCCATGATCTCTCTACAATAAGATATGGTCTCCTGCTGAAAAGGAAACGACTGGTGCAAACTCGAGGTACAAACTGTTGATATCTGAGAGGTGATATCTCAGATGTAAAGTCATAATCATAAGTAGCATACTGAATTCCACTATCGCCTAGGGTCTTCTACACAAGTCTTCGACGGTGAAAGTCCCATCAAGTGAATAAAGGAGTTGAGGTCGAACCTGATGTGACATCGTCTGATTACCGGTCAATGATGTATACCATTAACCGATGCAAGATAACCCACCAATGATGAAAATGGACATCAAGGAACAGAATACAATCATCAGAGTGTGAATAGATGTGTTGAAGCCGAACACTAAGATGAATCCATCGATCAGGGGACATTGATGTATTCCCAAAACGGTCGATGGCGAGAGAACCTACCACTAATGACTGCAAGCCTCAAATTCCAGAATAAATGGGTTGAATTCGATGGAACGAGACTCACTGGAAGGAGGGCATTAAGGCATCCCCCATCAACCAGCACGAGGTACCAGCTATGCCGAAAGATTTGGAAGAACTCAAGTGAAACAGACTGACTCAATAAGGATGGCTGACATGCAACAGTCAAGAGATCTGAGGAGTGGCCGACACTAGTTTTAGGACTTCCTTTGAAAAAGAGCATGAGCAGATGGATAGACTCAGGTAGCATAGACTCAATATAGACTGTGCGATGCAGGAGGCACCACAAAGGGCTCCATAATGACTGGAAGATTAACCAATCGGTGGAGTAAACTGAGAAACAAGTACAGCTCCTAAGTTCCAACTATAGTCCCAACTCATAATGTACGGAGTGGAATGAATGATCTGTTCAAAGGAGACACAACAGCTTCCAACTAAAAGTAGTAACCATAACCATAACCCCGTCCGTCTTTTTGGAATATTTGATTTTTTTGGGTCTTTTTCATATTTGGAAAAGCTTGAAAAATAATAAAATTGCTTATAGTACAACAAGTGAGGGAACGAGTGTCAAATAGAAAGTCGACTAGTCCCAAGCAGTGGAACATACCTATGATCAATGCAAGGACGCATGTGCATGATGTGGACACTCGGGGGAATGTTCCCTCAGGGTAAAGGGTCATCAAGCTACGAAAGATAAACTAAGGCTCTGCTTGGCTTGAAAGGTAAAGTGCTCAAGGACATGGCTAATAAGTGAGTAAGCGGGAGCCGGAACAAGTCTCAAGCGACAAGCAGTATAATGCAATGCAATCACAACTCGACATAAAAGGGGAGTCCTTTATCGTAAAGTTAGTCTCCTCACCCCAAAAAGTGCAAAATAATGAGAGAAGAACTCTTCTAGTCACGTATGACTAGAGTATACCTTTTTTGTAATTAATCCACAAAGGTCCGGAAAAGGGGTAAACTTATACCTAAGTGGATGTCGCTTCAAATCCTTTAACGAGTCTAAAATGACAAGTATACTCGGCAATCTTGTTTGATTTGAAAAAGTCTAACAAGGGCTTAAAAAAGACTTTATAAATCTTTTCCGTAAAGGTTTAACGAGCCCGAAAAAGTAAACTCGTGACCTCCTTATTGTTTTTAACGATCTCAAACGAGAGATTGAAGAATGCTCGTAATGGGAGAAGACGAGTGTCAGGGGCATGCTAGACTAGTTCCAAGTGCATGGAACAAAGCTATGCATAATGCAAGGAACATGAGAAAGATAAGGACACTCAGCGGGTGTCTGCGAATTTGGATGGAAAAAGGTTCAAATGCATCATAACAATGGGGAGGCCTAAACCTATATGCAAGGTTCCGAATATGCCTACCATGACCAAAGCAAATGTCGAAAAGGACCAGTAAGCAAGTATAATTCCAGCTAAGAATCCTGTCTCCAAGAAACATAAGTAACAAGATCATCTCTAAAACGTACGTAAAGGAAAATATGATACAAGTCACTCCGGTAGAAACATTTTCAACTTCACTATTGTTAACCTTAGATAAGATGCAGGTAGAGCTAACCACTAAAGGTGCCATAGTACCAATACCTGAGGGATCAAAATGATCATCTTCAAAATTAAGAGCAAAGCTGAAGGATGTGAAGGAATCTACAAAAGCAAATCCATCATCATGGGAGTTGGAAATTTTAGAAATAGAATCAAACTCTTCAGGAGCACCAATTTGTGGATCTATAGGAGAGCTCAAAGACTCATCAGACTCAAACGTCAAACCAGGGTTGGACGAGACTGTGACTGGATCCAAATCCAAATGGATGGCAGGTTGTATTATAGGCTCATCTCATTCAATAAGACCGAGGGTGGTAAGGGAATGAGATCTATGATAGAAATCCTCCCAAGGCTCGTCATTACCATGCATGGACTCGATAAAATATTCATCCGAAGGTAGAGTACCATCAAGGCATCCGTGTGAACAAGATGGGTTGACTGCATGTGCGGGAAGCATAACGGGATCTTCCTCTACTGTCCATGAAGAAGAGAGATCCGAATCTGCAATGGCTATTGAACATGATGGGAAAGCTTGACTGTAGACAAGGGCATATCCATCCCAATGTGTGAAATGTCTCCAGACAGGGAACTCGTGGGAGGTGGATCCCACGGATCGCTAAAGTATGGTGTCTGGAAAAGTACATGGTTCA
The DNA here is from genome assembly GCA_027924585.1 of Larix kaempferi. Taxonomy (NCBI): domain Eukaryota; kingdom Viridiplantae; phylum Streptophyta; class Pinopsida; order Pinales; family Pinaceae; genus Larix; species Larix kaempferi. The sequence goes on from BSBM01000299.1 coordinate 24,223,631, forward strand.
ACGGGGAAGGAGCATCATCGGAGATGGTTCCTACAAAGGAGATTGGTGCAGGGAAGTCGAAAGATCCCATCAAAGAAGGGCATAATCAAACACCAATGTTCCCAGTTGCCGGCTGGGAATTTGTAACATGGGGGACCACTGGTCCCGTTGTTGTTGTGGGAGAAGGACTAACGAAATCCAACTGATCGATTGTCACAATACTTCCTTCATGTGGAAAGAAAATAACTCTGAATACAATAGATGCGACAGCTTTCATAGCGTACATCCAATTCCGACCCAGTAAAAGGTTGTAGTCGATGGGCGCATCAACCACCTCGACTTCAATAGGGACAGGTTTACCTCCCAAGCGGACAACAAGGGAAGGGATAATCCCATGTGGCTTAAATGACCGACCATCAAATGCAGTGAGCATGGTCCTAGACGTGAGTAGAGGAGGAGAGCCAAGAGCTTTCCAACAAGTTAAAGACATCACTGATGCGGAAGCACCTTCGTCAACCACCGTTCTCCTGACGAAATTCTGAAGGCACTCCACATGGATTTGAAAAGCCACATGGTAAGGTAAGCGAGGTTGAACATCATTAGTGTATAACTTGATAACGTTGGGACTCCCCCCATCCTGATCTCCTAATGCACTCAAAAGGGCATGCCTTTGAGAAGGACACGCCTGTAAAACTTCAAGAGCCGACATGGCACACAAAGTTTGGGCCAAATCTTCTACAATGGAGTAGTTATGGGCGGCTCAAGCATTGGGATTATGCGTAGAGCGCTTAAGAACACCTTTCGGTATCTATGGCATAATAGAGGGATTCTCAATATGTAAGGAATTATCAAGAGGAGGGGGAGGCTCGCTCCCCATATTAGGTTGTGGTGCACCATAATCACGTTGATGAGTAGCAACACTAACCACCGATTGAACCATATTCACGCATCCATAACCACTAGTATTGGAAGAAGACATTGCAGTCTCATTAGGTCCATAACAATGGCGGGAGCATGCGAAGCTATATTTTGATGGTGAGGAAGGGGATCCTTCAACACAGTTGGGCTCTGTGCAAGATGCTTCGATTCTTCTTCGATTCGAGGACACAAGTGAGTAAGATGATCTTCCCCACAAAGCTTACAAGGAAATTTCACCTTACGCTTAGGTTTACGGTCCTCACCAGCATTTCCACCTTCCCTAGGAGGGTTGGCATTCTCCTTACGAGGGGTATTGCGATTGCTATTATTGTTCCCATTGTTTCCACCCTTATGGTTGTTTCTCTCCTTTTTCTTACCACCAGGCTGCTGGTTACCCGATGGGTTTGTCGTTTGCACAGTGTGTACATCGGACGATGGGGTGGAAGTGGACAAGGTGTGAACCTGTCCGGTAGTAGACTAGTTAAGCAACAAATTTTGCATTTGATTAGCCACCAAATATACAGGGCAAGTACTTTCAGATCCCACAATGCCATAGGCATGCGGTCCAGGAACTATCTTGGGCTCATGTCGTGTTCACGGTGCGTCAGGAATAATGTCATACAAAATGCCAGACTGAGAGTATAGTAAATCTAACTGTTGGAATTTTAAGATGGCTTGTTCCTCAATCATAATATTGGACATCGAAACATCCTTAGCAATATATGGAAGTAGAGACTTGAGAAACCATTCCAACAGAAACTCTAGAGGAATGTTGGCTTTCACCAATCGCTTCCATCGACGCCACTCTTGAACGTGGTCAGAAATATGTGTGGCCTTATTCTGACGGAAGGTAGACAAAAGTTTAGTACTAGTATCGTAATGACCCGACAACTGGAAATGATCCAAGAAAACCAAAGCGATCTCATTGAAACCCCTATAAGTGTTCCAAGGCAACTCAACATACCACTTCATAGCTGCCCCCGTGAGGGTGTGTTGAAATAGTCGTAATCGAATGGAATCGTGATTCAACGAGTTGGAAGAGCACCAAAGGTGAAATGCTGTGACATGATCCCCCGGATCCTCACCACCTTTCCCCTCGAACTTAGGAATGTCCAAAGGGAGCTTGGTAGGAACCGGAGGCCAACTAGGGTCGTGACACACCGGATCATTCATGAGCTTAGAAAGATCCGGAAGATTTAGACGTGCAAGGAACAGGAGTTGCGGCTGGAAAGCTTGATTATAAGCTCCCATGAAAGGTTGATTGTAAGAACTCGAAGGATAAGAAGGACCATAAGTCAGACCACGACCAGGAAAATGTTGATTATATGGGTCTAACTGACCATAAGCCTGACCATGGCCATAGGGTCGATAACCTCCTTCGACCTGACCCGTGTGAGAGTAAGCAGGTATATATGTGTTTTGGGCACCATATTGAGGTGGGTTGTATTGGTGGCCATCACTGACCATATTGTAGTAAGGGTTGCCACCATAATTATGGGGAATATACGTACTATTCATAGCGAGAACCGTGTTGTAATGACCATGATGGTAAGGTATGTTCCCACCCCGAGCATAAGCATTAGGATTAGCGTGGGCAGTCGTGTGGTGACCATAAGCATGAGATGTATTCCCAACCCCAACATTGGTGTTACTAGTAGCAGGAATGGTGACATTGTGACCATGAGTATGAGGCATATTCCCACCTCCTACATTAGCATTACTAGTAGCGGCAGCGGACGAAAAAGTATGCGGTATATGTCCACCCTCATGGTTGGGAGGAGCGTTAACATTTGCGAAAGTAGTCCTAGGTTGATGGGTAGCGGCATGTGTATTAGGTTGTGGATGGTGAGTCGGGTTGCGAACAGTGTTCCTATTAGGTTGGGTAGCCCTAGGAGGCGGTCGTCTTCCAACATTAGCATTGTTAGGAGGAATGTGACCGGTCTCCATACTATGTGTGTGAGTGGACAACGTGGTGCCCCCGGTGAGGGTATTTCCCCCAGTGGGTGCAGTGTTGCTAACACCGTGAATAGTGCCAGCATGACTACCAAAAGCAGTGGAAGGATCAACTGTGTTGTAATTAGGCATACCATATGAGAACGCGGTAGGGTTGATCGTAGGACCTGCGCCATCATGTAACTCTGGCATCCCATATAAATAATTATGTGGATATGAAGGATCGAATGGGTCGTCCTCGGGTGGATTCGGACCAAACAAACTAGGTTGAGTCTCGGTTGGATCCAGACCAAACAAACTAGGTTGGGTCTCATGTGGATCACCCCCCCACGCCTCACGAGGAGTAGGGGTGTCTGAAGTGTGTTTGACTCTACCCGATGGAGTCATATGGATTTCTCCCGTGTTAGAGTGTGCAGCCGTCATGGCATCTAGGATGTATGTTTCGTAAGAATCCGAAGACTCGGAGGGAGCCCTCCGGCGTCCCCTAGCAACATGGCGTGAAAGCTCGGCAGGCTGTAAACTAGCCAACCGATGGGATCGACGGAGAGTAGGACTCCACGCCACGATATCTCCAGAGAGAATATAAAATCACAGTGTCCCCTAACAACCAAACTATCGATCAAAAACAGTAAATCAAGAGCACACACCTAGATAAACTATAGCCAAGAGCAGACAAACAGAGTGGCTTGAGACTCCCAAACTGTAGCCGTAGGTAACGGAATCAGTTATAACAGCCCCCAGACTTCACTACGTGCACAGGGTCAAGTCCCTATACAATGAAAACTATGTTGTCCGACCCCTATCTGACTCAGGACACAAACAGTATAACCACTGCAAGTACCCTATGTGATACCTAGGTAAGGAAACTATGGTCACCGCAATATAACCAATGCTCAGGGGGACAGTTGTAGGTGGGATCCATCGTATGGGCAGGGTAGCTAAGCCCGAAACTAAAGAGGGTCAAATCCCCCCAAACTAAAGAGGGTCAAATCCCCCAAGAGTCCCCAGATACGAACAAACCCTGGAAATATCTCCCACGTTCAGCCGGTATTGGAGGGATATCTCCGAAACCAACCTCCCATGACCTCGTTCTTAACTCTGGTCCGAGTAGAGCTTCCTGAGAACACCGGTGTATACCATGGATTTCACCACTCCTTGGTCAGACACATAATGTTTTGTCTAGTAGTCTTGTATTGTTGACTCACAATGATCTATTCCAAGAATCTAAACCTATGCTAGTTGGTGTACCCTATAAATAAAATCGTTCTAATCAATTTTAAGATTAAGCATTAATTTTAATGGCCGTGGTTACTCAAAGGATATGGTCGTGAAACTAGTGATGTATATGACTCAATAGTATGCAAAATCGTCAAAATCTAGACTCATCCATCCAATAAAAACAATGCCACTAACATGCAAAATCAATCCAACAGTTTCAAAATAAAAATGCAACTCTTTTATATTTTCAATGCACAAGCAGAACCTAAATGAAAGTAGCAAGCACTCAATGCAAAATGAAGTACATAAAAGTTAAAAAAAAAATTGTATTTTCACTTATAAGCAAAAGAAAAATGCAAAACTTTTTTTTTTTGTATTTTTCAATATAATGAAATGAAAAATGCAAGCAAAATCCTACTATTCAGTTATAGAAATGCAAAGGAAAACACTCGGACAACCTAGCAGATCCTAAACAGTAAGACTCAGCCGATGGAATGAGCTACAAAATTGAAAGTGGGTAAAAACCAATGAGGCTCAAAACCAAGAGAAAAGAGGAGTTCTGGTCACAACCAAGGCTTGGAACAGTCAGGAACAAGGCCAAAGAAGACTCAGGAACACTCAGAATCAACCCAACAACAACCAAAGGTCATAAAAAAATCACCCCCAGAGTTGTACGCTACTGTCGAAGGAATACCTGCGGGTACCTGCAGGCTATAGTGCAGACAGAGGTGGGTGGACGCGGGCAGAACTAGGCTCACCCGCGTACAGGGAAAAGCAAATGAGCAAACAAAGAGTCCAGTGGCTCAGAAAAAGGGTGTTTTCTATAGAGTATCCTAACGACCAATCAATGACACAGAGACTCGACACACAACAACTCTAAATAAGGACTAATGCCTAAAAATCCCCAAAAATGGATGTTCTCCCCAGCGGAGTCACCATATCTGTGTTGGAGAAAACTTTCTATGGCTTGGGGTAGACCACAACAGACAGCTAACTACCAGAAATTAACTCAATTCTCAATGCTCTGCTATATAAATGACAATGCTAAAATAATGAAGAATATAACCAATCTTGATCCAAACGTTTGATGTAGATCCCCGTTGGAGCTTTCAACTCGTGCACTTGAACCTGCAAATTAGTCTTGACAGCCAATATACAACAAGCGCATATAATATATAAGCGAAATTAACATCATCAATAGCAATGGTCCATGATATTATAAGTAAATGCAACCTAATTTAATATAAACAACATTCACAACATTAATGGACGAGAATATGAGTATTTCTATTAATAATAACAAGAAGTACAATGTGATACGACCTCTTGTCGGCAACCAATCTGAACCAAGATCCGGGTCAATCCACTTGTGCCTCCACCACTTCAATCCTCCATGGAATGGCAAACTCAAACTATGATAAGAGTTTGGAAGGTGAACATAAAGGGTTCACGACTACAAGGATCAATGAGTGTAGACTCAAGATAGGGAAAAAATCCACTAGAGTTCTCTTGTTCTCCTTTCTCCTCCCGTCCATATGCCATATGTGCTCAATATATAGTCCTCCCAAAGGTAAGTGAAAGTACACATCAAGGCATTTCAGGGAAAATGGAGGGCCAAAGGTCACCTATGACCGCTTTTTGGAAGTAAAAAGTAATTAACTAGTGATTTTTACCATTTTACATGCTATCCGCGGGCTATGGTGATGCAACTCGCGGGTATGCTCATTGTAGTGATGCAGCTAGCGTACAGGGGAAAAAATAGGAAAATAATGTGTCTAAAGGATATAAAGTGGATCTGAGTCGGTAAAATGGATCGTGCAGGACAAATAGTGTTGATGCTCACAAGGTGGAAAATTACGTTGTAACAATAGTATATTCGACACCTTGGTCCTCTCTCATTATAATCACTTTGACAACATTTCACGAGCATGGGTATGCCCGCATCGTTTGTATAAAACTATTCTTTACTACATATCCAATGGTCATCACCAACAATCTTCCCCCATGGCGGAAACTTATTTTTCCACACATGCTTCGTCCTATAGAACATGAGAGAAATAACACAAAACATGATGCATTATCAGCTCTATAGTACGCTCTGAACCTCATACATCACGGGGCATTTGTTAACACCTAAAAATCACTCACTTGTGACATTTTGTAGATTCATCCAGTAAGGCATCATCAACATAAAGAATGCATCTCACCATAGGCATCCTCAACAGATACAAAACATAGCACGAGTCCATAAATGCCAAGAAACAGTCAAAAGAAAGGGGTAGCGCGGGTAACACACAATTGACCTGCACTATAGCGCAGGTTACCTAAACAATGCACGTGCTACACCCGCGTGAATTTTTCTTCAATAGTCGCGCTACTGTAAAAATTGTGGGACCACTCACTCCCAGCGGTGCATTAAAGACTCAATCCTCCCCAAGGATCCGAATTGGGCTCCTCACACACTTGGTGGCATTAATCAACCCCCCTTGTCTACCTTGTAACTAGTTCATGGAGGAAGAGATTTCACATTTGGATGTAGTTGTTTGTTGGCCACTTCTTGGCCTATAAAAGGAATCCATTGGAATGAAATTTGTAGAAATAAATCATAGAAAGGCTATGCTGTTGGGTTTGATTTGGATCTTCCTCATAGCCAACCATTTCCTACCATTGTGAGCATTCCCAAGCTCCCTTGCCACCTTCCATATAGGGGCAAGTGTTTCTCTCCATTGTTCTACCATCTACTTAACATCTAATTTGGACAAGAAAGGCATCCCTAAGGGAGATTTTTGGCTTCCCTTGAATCTCACACCTCCTAGGTTTTGTAAAACTATTCCATTGGGAAATACAAGAGTGGTTTAGCATATCTTTGGTTGTTGTTGGAGTTTGAATTCTCCCCCATATCTTTCATTTTGTTTTTATTTATATTTGTTGATGTCTATGTAACTTCGGAATGTATTTCACATATATGTATATTGTATTCCTATAGAGATGTTATTATTCCTCTATACGGAAGTGTCGTCATTTATATTGTAAGTGTTGTAACTTATACTTGATGGGTTATTAGACCACCTTGTTGGGGTCGGCCCTGTATAAGTCATGTGGGTCGAAGGGTTATTAGACCACCCTATTGGGGGTCGGCCATGTGGTTCAAAGGGTTATTATACCACCCTAGTGGGGGTCGGCCCAGTCAGCATTATGTTAAGTGGTTAAGTTGAGGCTGACCCAGTTGAGTAAAGGTCAAGTCAAGTTAGTGTATAAATAGAGAGTGTGTCTCTCTCATTTTACACATTCTATTCTCTCACTCACACTGTGGAGAGTGGCGCACTTGTGGAGGAGGAGGATCTGCTTCTAGGAGAATACTATCTCTTGTATTCTGGTTATATCATTGCTCTATCTATCTCTGAGGAAGTTATTGGGGTTTTTCACCTTTATGGTTTTCCCCAAGTAAACTCGGTGTCTCTTCTGTGCTTGCATTATTGTTTCCATGAATGATATGCTATAGATTTGCTATACATGTTGTTCTCTCAGTTAAGATCCTAGATCAGATTGAAATAAATTCTGAAAATTTAACAATATTTCTATGTTTGAATTTGAGTTACACTAACAATCTCTTGTAGGATCACTTGGAGGAATAACAATCAAACCAACCATAAGGGGCTCCAAGCATTGAGGCCTTGCTGCAACCTACAAGGCTAATCCCCAAGTACCAAGTGGAAGAGTGCACTTGTACAATTTTTTCCAGAGAATCCAATTGAGGTCAGACATGTCAGGATGGAAAGATAACAGGTCGGGCTATCTCAGGAAAAATTTTCAGAGGCCGAAGTTGAAACAGTGACACGTGGCACGCCGTACAAGTTCGCTCTCCTATATTATCCCATAAACAGGTCACGTTGCGACACTTGGTATAACTCTCTCTCAGAGAATCCAATTAAGGTCAGACATGTCGGGATGGAAAGATAACAGGTCGGGCTATCTCAAAAATCTTTTTCAGACCCTATGGATCGAAAAGTTCGGAGTTACACCAGAAACAATCAGGTACATATTTCTATCAAAACATAATTATTTTTGAGTACCTTCATTCATGGCTTCCGAAATTTAGGGCTTCAGAGAAAGTTGGAATTTTTGTAATCGAAGACCACGGATGGATGCTACTCATCAAAATCAAAATTTAGAGACCAAGATCAGAATTTTTGGTTGGGCAGAAGGCCGAGCTTGATCAGACCCTAGTTCGGGACTTTGATCAGAAAAGTGGAAAATTAGGGCTTCTGCAAAAATGGGAATTTTTGAAATCTGTGACCACGGCTGGAAGCTCCTCATAAAAATAGAAGCTTAGAGCTTTGGATCAGACCTTTTGATTGGGAAGAAGAGTGGGCTTCATCAAACCCTAGTTCGAGGTCACGTCTAGGGAATCCGAAAGTTTCAAAGGAAAAATTGAGGAGTGAAACTTTGCAGTTTTCAAATTCTGAATATACCAGCTTGATCAACTCATCGAGGCGTATATTTCTATCCTTTCGGAAGTTTGAAATTCAAAGTTTGAATTTTTGGGGTTTCTCTAACAAACCCTATTACAGCTCAAGATCCAGTTCCTGCAAATCAAGTGGATTGGGTTAATCCTAGAAGAGGATGGATTGGTCACCTGCATAAGTGAAGAAGTTCCTATTTTAGAGGGAGATGAGGCTAAGGCCTTCCATAAGAAGATTACAAGCAATCTTGACAGGTATGGCTTACAGGTATGTTTCAAATTCTGTTCATGATTAAGTTTATGATATGTTTGTCTTCATATCATTACAGTACACTCTTGATTAATTACTAGACTTGTCGTATTACCTTATAGAAGATATTCATTGATTAAGGTTTTGACACTTATGATTGTACTAATGCATTGTGATGTTGTATGAGGTTTATGTTGTTTGCTAACACAAAAGGTACACCAAGAAAGTCAAATCATGTTCTACTTCAAGAACATATGCTCATGGTGACATGAAGACAAAGATTCATCCATTGTCATGGATCACATAGAATATCTACTTTCGAGGTATGTATAACTTGGTCATACAATGGTTAACTTATGAGACATGCAGATTACTAGCACAAGTCACTGAAGAGAACCAGAAGACATTATGCAGGTATGTTAGGCATAACTAGCTAGCATGCTAATCCAAGTATGTTTTTCCTATATCAAGCTAGAATCCTACCTTGTGTTAGGATCTTATACTGTTGTGCTATTGATAATGATTATTCATGAAGTCATAGGTTTGAATAATCATGGTTGTATGCATATTATGTTTCTTACCATAATTGATGATATGACTAACCAGAAGAATCATGAAGGTATAGGTTTGAATAATCACAGGTTTTATATATCTCTTATCTTGATTGATGATTCAACTAACCAGAAGAGTCCTATGATCAAATAAGAAAATGTATGAGTAAAAGAAGACTTTGCTGAAACCTTGAATACTAATGTTTATTATCTATGAATGATCATGAATATACATGTTTAAGATTATAGTGTTTTGATAGTATTAAGATTATACTAATAAATGTGTGATTATGTATGAGACCTCAAGGATAACACAATGATGATACTAATAAGCATGCATAGTGATTAAGGATGGATGTAAGTTCAAGGACAGGTAATCCAGGAAGCAAAGATCAAGAGGGAGCACACTCTAGTTGTTCCTGCAAGAAAGCAAAGGAGCACACTTCAGTAGTTTATGCAAGGATGCAGATATTCAGAGGGAGTTGACCACTTCTCACAATCCACATAAGAATGGAGTTGCAGAAAAGAAGCAAAGATTGAGAGGGAGTCAACCCAACAAACACACAAAGATAAGTATTTGAATTGTCATTACTTGCATATTTTATTGTTTAAATAATACTGTTCAATAATGTATATAATGATGTTCCTAGAATTAGGTTGTGTATTATGCATATTAGAATAGTTGCATTGATGAACAATATACTACTAATATGCATGGGTAAGTGGCCTATGGCACTGTACAACATTCCATTGCTACTTATCTAGAATGAAACCTCTTTGCTGACATGCTGGGAGTTGTGCACACTCTTAACAATGTTCTGGTAGAGATTGGAAGGCATCTAGAAAGTTACGGAATATGGATAAATGTTGTATTGAAGCATTGGCTAAGATAATTGCATGACTGTATGACATATTTCTTTATGTGTAAGAATTTGTTCTAAAAACTATGAGATGTTTTCTAATCATGCAATTTAACTTGTTGTGTAGGAAAGATCGTATGCCATCACCTACAAAAGAAGAACTACAACATTTGTTCAGCAACAAAATTATCTATTGAAGATATTGAAGTTCCCAGGATACGGGAAGAATGCCATGATCCGTCGATCATGAAGAACGATGTTTAGGATGCAGTCCCAAGAGCTGAAGGGAAGTCTGTTGTGACTTCCAAATGGAACTATCAGATCAAGCATGTTGCAGATGGCAGCATTGAGAAATATAAAAGTGATGAAATAGAAGATGCACCATATGGATTTCAAGACAACATGGTGTAGTCATATATGTGTGCAGAACTTGGTATGGTAGGATAGACAGCTTTCTATCCAATTTGGGCTTTACCAAGAATAAAGCGGATTCCAACCTTTTCTACAAGGTTGAGGAAGGCAATCCAATGATACTACTTTTGTATGCGGATAACCTGTTTGTTACAGGTGAAGATATATTGATTGTCGACATGCAGCGGAAGCTTGATGCCGATTTCGAGATGAGAACTTGGGGATGATGCACTATTTGTTTTTGGCATGGAGGTGTGGCAGAGTGCAGATGGAATCTTCCTTAGACAAGGGAAGTATGCAATAGAGATCCTGAAGAGGTTCGGGATGATGGATTGCAAGGCCATGGCCACACCTATGACATCGAATCTGAAGCTTCTTTGTGATGCTTCATCTGAGCCAGTTGATGTCTCTATGCATTGTCAGATGATTGGGTCCTTGATGTATCTGACGAACACGAGACCAAATATTTGCTTTGCGGTGAACACATTGAGCCAGTTCCTGACAGATCCGAGGAGTGTTCACCTGGTTGTTGTAAAGCATGTTCTGAGGTACCTGAAGGGTACAGTGGATTATGGGCTCAAGTATGAAGCGAATCAAAAGTTTAACCTGCAGGGTTATGTTGATTCAGATTGGGCAGGCAGTGCTGCAGATAGGAAGAGCACATATGGGTGCTGCTTCAGTATGGGATCAGGTGTGATCTCTTGGTTCAGCAGGAAGCAGTCCTGCATAGCACTGAGTACAGCTGAGGCAGAGTATGTTGCATCCTGTTCAGCTAGTTGTGAGGAAGTATGGCTATGGAAGCTACTGTCTGAGTTATTTGATCTCCCGTTGGATGCTACTGGTATCTTCTGTGATAACCAGAGTTGTGTGAAGCTGTCCGAGAACCCAGTGTTTCATGACAGGTCGAAACACATAGAGATAAAATATCACTATATCAGGGATATGGTGCAGAGAGGAGCTGTGAAACTCCTATACATTGCAATGGACGAGCAGATTGCAGATGTGCTGATGAAGCCACTAGCCAGGGTGAAGTTCAAGTACTTCAGGGAGAGGCTTGGTGTTCTTCAGATTGATGACACTTCGAGGAAGAAGTGATGGACACATTTGCTGAATCCATTCCAAGCATGTTGGAAGGAGGAACCTTCACATGGCTATGGATGTAAGCGCTGGATGACGAACATCAGGATGATGTTCTGGTTTCTGCTTGGATATGATCAGTTGGATCATTTTTGTATATGTATGTACGCATCATGTTGGATGCTGAATATGATCAGTTGGATCATTTTTGTATATGTATGTACGCATCATGTTGGATGCTGGATATGATCAATTGGATCATTTTTATGTATGTATGTATGCATCATGTTGGATGCTGGATATGATCAGTTGGATCATGTGTATGTATTTTTTATAAGCATCATGTTGGATGCTTGGACCATGTATCTGTATATGTATCAGGTGGATACATTGTATGATCAGGTGGATCATGTATGGTGATATGTATCATGTATTTGTATTTGTATCAGGTGGATACACTGTATGATCAGGTGGATCATGTATTTGTATTTGTATCAGGTGGATACACTGTATGATCAGGTGGATCATGTATGATGATATGTATCAGGTAGATACTTGGTATGCATCAGGAAGATGCATTGTATGATCAGGATGATCATGGATGACGAGCTTCAGGATGTTGCTCCAAATGACATGCAGCAGGATGTTGCAGTGATGAGGATCAGGATGATCATGTGTACATTAGTATGATGTATGGTGATTATCAAGTTGATACTCTGTGGCCGTGGAACAGGTTGTGCTGATAAGCATGTAATTTGTGCCCTGGGATATTTGCAGATGGTCTTTCGAGGTTTTGCCTATGGCATGTAATTCGTACCCTGGGACATCTGGAAAATGCTCTTTCGAGGTTTTTCTTGGGAGGACATATAATTTGTGCCCTGGGAGATCTGCAGATAGTCTTTCGAGGTTTTTCCTATGGCATGTAATTTGTGCCCTGGGATATATGGCAGATGCTCTTTTGAGGTTTTGTCCCATGGCATGTAATTTGTGCCCTGGGAGATCCGATAGGTTGAGCCGTGTGCTCGTAATCAGTCCTGGGATGTTCTTTCGAGGTTTTGCCATGACCAAATGTAATTTGTGCCCTGGGAGATCCGATAGGTTGAGCCTTGTGCTCGTAATCAGTCCTGGGATGCTCTTTCGAGGTTTTGTGGTGACCACATGTAATTTGTGCCCTGGGAGATCCGATAGATTGAGCCTTGTGCTCGTAATCAGTCCTGGGATTCTCTTTCGAGGTTTTGTGGTGGGGTCACATGTAATAAGTCCTGGAGATATGGACAGGATGAAAAAGGCCTCAGATGCTCTTTAGGGTTCTTTCTAGTCAAGAGACTCTTTTAAGGTTTTGTGACGCACGTAATAAGTCCTGAGATTTCGACAGTATGGCCAGTGATGACGAAGACCTACAGGTGGTGGGCCTACATCCAGTATGAAAAAGGACTAGCTCTATAGAAATTCCTATGATGAGTAGATTCAGAGATTGATTGAGATAGCAGCAGCAGTGACGATGATCCAGAGAAGATGACTTGTGCTAGAAGACTTGTGTCGAGAAATACCTTCCTAGTTAAGAGGGAGTGTTGATGTCTATGTAACTTCAGAATGTATTTCACATATATGTATATTGTATTCCTATAGAGATGTTATTATTCCTCTATATGGAAGTGGTTGTATTCCTATAGAGATGTTATTATTCCTCTATACAGAAGTGGTTGTATTCATATAGAGATGTTATTATTCCTCTATACGGAAGTGTCGTAATTTATATTGTAAGTGTTGTAACTTATACTTGATGGGTTATTAGACCACCTTGTTGGGGTCGGCCCTGTATAATTCATGTGGGTCGAAGGGTTATTAGACCACCCTATTGGGGGTCGGCCATGTGGGTCAAAGGGTTATTAGACCACCCTAGTGGGGGTCGGCCCAGTCAGCATTATGTTAAGTGGTTAAGTTGAGGCTGACCTAGTTGAGTAAAGGTCAAGTCAAGTTAGTTTATAAATAGAGAGTGTGTCTCTCTCATTTTACACATTCTATTCTCTCACTCACACTGTGGAGTGTGGCGCACTTGTGGAGGAGGAGGCTCTGCTGCTAGGAGAAGACTATCTCTTGTATTCTGGTTGTATCATTGCTCTATCTATCTCTGAGGAAGTTATTGGGGTTTTTCACCTTTATGGTTTTCCCCAAGTAAACTCGGTGTCTCTTCTGTGCTTGCATTATTGTTTCCATGAATGATATGCTATAGATTTGCTATACATGTTGTTCTCTCAGTTAAGATCCTAGATCAGATTGAAATAAATTCTGAAAATTTAACAATATTTCTATGTTTGAATTTGAGTTACACTAACAATCTCTTGTAGGATCACTTGGAGGAATAACAATCAAACCAACCATAAGGGGCTCCAAGGATTGAGGCCTTGCTACAACCTACAAGGCTAATCCCCAAGTACCAAGTGGAAGAGTGCACTTGTACAATTTTTTCCAGAACAAGGGAATTGTTGGGAACCTAGTCCTCAGGGTTAAGGATATTATTGTATTATTTTTCACTATTCACAATATTGTTGAGAAAAGAAAGTGAAGAGTCATGGTTGAATAGGAAAGGTCATGAGGAATCCAAGAGACACCTTGGAATATGAAACCAATAGTCACTCTACACGTATTAATATGTACATATATTAATTTGAAAGTGTTCTTTCACATAAATTCCATTTGTCTTTGTGGTGCATCTCCTTATGTTATATGGCTCTGTGTTAGCCAATTATCTACCTGCCCTATAGGGCACCTAACATCTATGTTCATCCACACACTAAGTTGTGTTTTGATTTGAAGGTTGTTTTAATTCTCACCAATATTTGAATGCGATCAATTTCGATTTCTCTCACTATTTTTGTAAAGAGAAACCAAGTGTTCATCGTGTAATTAATGATTCAGCTATCAGAAGATTATGTTATTTCCAAATCTAATGAAAATCAAATTTAGAGGTTTGATTTCTTTCTAAATCGATAGAGGGATTTAGGTATTTATCAAGCATTGATATCTACTGCAAATTTATGTTAAGTGGCAAGGAATTTAAATTGGGAATGTTACATTCTTTGCATATGGATTGATTGGAAAAGTCGATAGTCAATTTGTTTAAGCCAACTGGAGTCAGAGGAAACAGATGGAGGAAGTTTGGTTGCCGACCGAACAAAATAAGTTGTTTGGTCAAAATCAAATGAATGGTCGATGGGAAATCGACGAAATGACGAAAATATCAATGGGAAATTGACCAAAGTTGACCTAGTCAAGTCAATTGTAACAAAATAATTAAAAAAGGTTAGGAAGTTATGGATTGACATTAATGAGAAGTTGGTTGTATTGCATCTATAAATAAGATGTAATGGCTATGAAGTAAGATCATGGAGTGATGTAATGAAGTGTGATTTGTGGTCTAGCAAGTCATGGTAGTAAACACCTATTTTTTATTGTTTCATTAATAGATGAGTGGCAGATCACTGGTTTGTTGGTTTTTCTCCAAGAGAGAGGTTTCCAGGGTAATTTATGTGTAATGTGTTTAATGTGTTGTATGCCATTGTCTTATGTTTAATGTGTTTAACTAAATGAATCAATTTGAAAACCTATTGTAATCAATATTAAGACCCAACAGTTGGTATCAAAGTTGTATTTGGATGTGGGGGGGCTCCCGTTTTACTGATGGTTTTAGCTTGGTCCTAGATTTAGGGGAATACATGTTACAGTGGGAGTTTTCTGGAAGCATTGATTCATTGTCAAAATGGATAACATGTCGAGGATAGAAATTAAAAAGTTTAATGGGAAATTTTTTGAGCTTTGGAAGCTTAAAAAGGAAGATCTCCTTATAGATCAAGAAAAATGGATTGCAGTTGACCTAGGAATGACTCTAGTAGGTGTGTCAAAGAAACACTGGAAAAATATCGACAAAAAGGTAATGAGTACAATCTAACTTTGTTTAGCAGAATTTGTATTGATCAATGTCTTAGAAGATGACACTACAAAGGAGCTATGGGAAAAGTTGGGGAACTTGTATCAGTCGAAATATTTGGTTAAAAAGTTGTTTCTTCGGAAGAAGTTATATCCTCTGAGCATGGGTGAAGGTGACTCTGTTCTAGAGCACATGAATGCATTCAACACTATTATCAGTTAGTTGTTGTCCATGGGTATCAAAAGCATGAAGGAGGAGAAATGCATCAATCTGTTGTATTCTTTATCGGATTACTGGGATAGCCTGGTCATGGATATTGGAAGCAATAGTACCACATTGAATATCGACGATGTGGTCAAGTCTCTGTTGTTAGAAGAGATGAGATTAAAGAACATGGAAGGAGTGAACCATGATAACTTAGTGATACGAGGTCGACTGATAGATAGAGAAAAATCCATAACCTACGATAGAATATCGAAGTCGAGGGTAAGATCTAATACTAGATCCCCTGGTCCAATGACGAAAACATGATGGCGATGAGGTAAAGTCAAACATTATCAATAGGACTACAAGTCGATGAAAGTTGAGAAAGGAAAAGGGTCTGATGAAGGTCAGTGAAATGATGGTAAGTACTCGCAAGAAGATAAAGGTGATGTGTATTCAAGTGCATAGTCAGATCGTGACTCTTGGATGATCAAATATGGTGTGTCATATCATATGAAACCTCACAAAGAGTGGTTCTATGAATCTGAGAACACTGTACGGTGATGACCTACTGGGATATGAATCAACAACCAGGATATTCATACGAGGTAAAGTTCGACTGAAGTTGAAAGATGAAAGAATAGGAACACTTCTAGGAGGGTTGCATATCCTGTGTTTGACTTGAAACTTGAAATACGTAAGTAAGATAGGGAATGCAGGTGTGTAGTCTGTATTTAATAAATATATGTGTAAGATGGTGCGAGGAGCGATGGTATTGATGAGGGGAGTTTGGATTGGAACCCTGTACAAACTATTGGAAAGAATAGACATCAACGAAAGTGCTAATGTTGTATGTCCTGAGTTTGATAGAACATCCGTTTTTCTAGTCAACTCAACCATGTTGTGGTATCAACGGATGTGGAATATAGGTGAGAAATTTCTTTGTGATATGCATAGAAAAGGTATTGTCAATGGTCTCCCTGATTTGTATGAAGGAGTTGATTTATGTGAACATTGTATTTATGGTGAACAGAGTCATGTAAGGTTCTCATATGGTGCTAGTAGGGCTAAGGAAATACTAGAGTTAATACATAGTGATGTTTTTGGATGTGTGTTGATCCCTTCACTAAGAGGATATTAGTATTGAATTTATTTCATAGTTGATTTCTATAGAATCACATGGTTGTATTTTTTTAGGAAGAAATCTGAGGTTTTTGAAAAGTTTTAGGAGTTCAAAGCTCTTATGGAGAATCAGACTAGTAAAAATATCAAGGTGATGAGAGCTAATAGTGGAGGAGAATTTTGTGGAAAAGCGTTCGACCAGTTCTGCAGACAACACATTATAGATAAAAATACACAACTCCATACACACCTCAACAGAACGAAGTTGCTAAAAGAATGGATAGAATGATGGTGGAGAAAAAGAGGAGCATGCTCAAGGGTACAGGAGTCACACAAGAATTATGGGAAGAAGCAGGCGATATTGCATGTTTCCTAGTGAATATGTCACCATCGAGAAATTTGGTTAACAAGACTCCATATGAGTCATGTGTTTACACATCTCAAAGCATTTGTGTGTAAATCCTTTGTGCATATCCCAAAGGAGAAAAATACTAAAGTCAACAACAAGTCAGAAAAGAGCATCTTCATCGGGTACAAGGATGGAGTGAAAGGGTATAAGTTGTGGAACCCAGTGAAAAGAAAGGTATTTTATAGTTGAGATGTGATCTTCATAGAATTCAAAGTAAATTCCAAGAATGAAGAGGTTAAAAGACAAAATCTATAAAAGTAAGAGTTTGAAATGAACAACGAAAGTCTGGATTTGAGAGAGTTGACTAAATCCGACGAAGAGGTGGACTAGATGACTCCAGATATTAGGAGGTTTGATCGAGCAAGACAACAACAAAAAATGTACTCATTAATTAACAAAATCGAGGCTAGAAAGGGGGTGGATAAATTTTCTAGTAGCGGTCTATGGTAATAGTTACATGAATGTAAGTTTTCCATAACATTTGTTATATTATAGCTGCTAGAGTATAAATTCACGTAATGTTTATGTTGAGACCCAGTGCATATCTTGGTGTAGAAATTGAATGTGCTATGATAGAAATTGTGGGATTTGACATCCCAAAAGTAACATAATAAAAAAAGGTTCCAAATTATTCTTGTGGAGAGATATCAGAAGGAAGAGAACCGACTTCTCTCAAAACCAAAGTATAGAGACCAATTATGATGAAGAGAAACATCATTTGGAGAGTTAGAGGTTGATCATGATTTATTTAAGGAATCAGAGTAGCGCAGGAGAAGCATGGTTGAATATTTAGTAACACCCTAGAGTATTTTGGTAACAATTACAAGAAATATAATATCTGTAGCAATTACAAGATTTAGGGATTTTACATCTCATGAGTTGTAGAAACATTCTTGCAACATGGTTCTTAGGGGTCCCAAAGGGTTAACAAGACCTGGTTTCCATCAAGTGGTATCATAGAAGGAGAATCATGTGGACATTGGGAAACAAGGAATTTGATAAGCGACCAGAATATATCCAAGACTATGCGTGAATATATAAGTGCTTTGTGAACAAGATATTAGAATAGATCTTGTAGATAATTGAGTTTTATCTTTGGAGCTAAACTCTAGAAAAGTATTCGTTGTATAGGTAGAAAAAAGTGGAGATATAAGAATTTGTGGTAGAAAAACCTTACAATGAATCATTTGTAATAGAAAGAGATAAAGAGAACAACTTCCAATTGAGGCTAGGTAGAAGTTGTTCAGGCAATTCCATAGTTGCGATTGTGGGTAGAATTTTCTTGAAAATATAACAGTTCCAGCAATATAAATTTCTAGGTAGAAATATTAGAGATAGTGATGATAATGAGTATGGCTAGTTAGTTGCATAGTTTAGAGGAAATAAGCCACATAAAATAGAAGGCAAGTTCCAGAGCACCAAAGTTGGATGAATTAAAAGAGAGACTCAGTATTTTGAAGGGGATGCTATAAGAGAGGATGGAACAAGACCAAATAAGTGGGTGGATAATGAGGAAGAAGATCAAATGGCCTATAGTTGATATAAAACCCTAGTTGATGATAATATCATGTTGTGGTTGTTTCAGTGAACCCTAATGGGAAGCGCTACAAAATGGTACATTGAGTTTCCTCGCAGTACATTCACAGATGTTTCATATTTTTCTATGGATTTCTTGACACATTTTCAACTACCTATCCACTATGAAACAAGTACATAACTATTGACCTCACTCAGGAAATCCACTTCTACTCGTATATATGATCATATCATGAGTGGAGGAGGCATCCAAGGCATATCAAAGAAGATATCTTAGATAAATTCTTACTAGACTAGTTCATAAAATAATTGCTTCCTACTCTTGCAAAAGATGTGGCTATGTCACGATCCATGACCAAAGAACAACTCATTTAGAGTTCCCAAAAAATGGATTTGATCTATTCACAATCAGGCACTCTTTATTATTTAATAATCCATGCCACGAGACCTGCAACAAATCCATCTAGCCCACCCCAGGGACATCATGTTGATGGTGTGCTTGGTTCCATTAATAATCTTGATCAGGTTAACAAGCAAATGGGAAACATGTCTATTCAAACTTCACAACCCAAATCTATCCAGGCCATGTAGAAACCTACTAGTCCTTCCCAAACTAATGAAGTCCTTACAGTCCAATCCACAAACTCTAAAGGAAATATGAAGAAACAAAAGAATAAGCAAAATGCTAATCCTAGGATAGGACCTACGCCAAACCAGAATCCTCTAGCATAAGGCACACAAGATAGTCGAAAGTGAAAATTCCCTTGCAAAATTTTTCAAGGAGATCATTTGACTCATCAATGTCATTTCATGGAGGATTTTCATAAAATGATGGCTCAACATGATGGGCAACAACAATTTTCTATTTTGACACAACCCTTCCTACAACACCAAAAACAAATGGTTTCTATGGTTCCAATACCTCCACCAGGGGGAAACCAAGAAAACATCGTGCAAGGGGGAAACCCTACCAATGCTAATTTATTCATGTGTGATCATGAGGTGAACATTCAAACAATATCTCATTCTTATGATGTCCCTCCTAGTACTTTGGATCCATTGGCATCACAACCAAGTGGTTCTCTCACCATTGAGAAACAAACCATAGACACAGTACCCCACCCCTCCAAAGGCCTTCTACATAGAACAACTCATAATCCTAATACGCTAGCTGTTCAGAACTATAATGTTGTTGAGGACCAGCTAGCTCGAGCACCTTGTGCCATGTCGACACTAGAGGTATTGCAATGTTGTATCGCGTAAAGAAAGGAACTATTCGAGACAATCAAGGTTGTTGATCCATCTGATACTACTTTGATCACTTTTGACTTAGACCAATCAACATGTAGGCTCCCTTCCCAAATTTATTTTCATATTAAAGTATCATCTCATGGTAAGAACATTTTTCGAACCATAGTTGATGAAGGGGCCTCAACTTGTGTCATGTCATTAAAATTTTGGCAAGCGTTAGGATCACCCACGTTATTTCCATCACATATTATGCTAAAGGAATTTGGTGGATATTATTTCCCTCCTCACAGACTCATTGTAGCCTGCCCAATTGAATTGGGTAGCAAAGCAATCATAGTTGATGATAAGGTAGTAGATGCACCTATAGACTACAATTTTCTATTAGGATGCAGTTGGATTCATGCTATGATGGCTAACGTATATTCAGTGTTCCAAGTGATTTGGTTGCCTCATCATGGGAATATCATTACGATCGACCAATTATATTACTACATGCCTGAAACTATCGTCCAATTGAATGTTCCTTTCGTCGGCGATGAACTAAAATGGGTTCAATACATTGGGGTAGAATTGTTCAAAGATGCTTCCCTCATGATAAATTTTGTGATCCTACCACCAATACCCATCCCTCGAGCTATCCCATTATTTACTATAATATAGGAGGAGGCTTACTTCCCACTATCATTTTTTCCCAAACACATTAAAGTAGATGACTCAACTTTATAGCAAGTGGTCTCGACGAAATTTTTAATTGTGGAAAAAGATCACAAAGTAATGCCCAATTCTTTAAATGTGGTACCTTGGAGAATAGATTACCCTTACCTTCCATAGAAATTTCATACCAAGCTAATCAAATGGCTTCAATAGATTCGGATCAAATTCTTCCCTTAGAGGTTGAACATGATTTGGTTACTTTTCCCATTTGGGCTATGAGCTATTCTGGCTCACATGACTTCTTGGATGGCATTTTATCATCAGATGAATCTATCCTTGAAGTTATGAACATTTGGTTACACCCACCTAAGGACATCTTTTGTGGGGTCACTAGGATAATACTCAGTTTAAATGTACCTAATTATAGGAGCATGATTTGCAAGTTTCTTGATTTGATTAGGTATATTTGGAAGCTTGCATATAGGTTTATAGTATCCCTCTTTTATGATGCATTTGAACCTTTTGCAGCCCAAACTTTACCTAGGATCGAACCTGTTGGAAATTAGTGTGTCATCCCATCATATCTGCATTTTCCACCATTATGATAGAAGAGCCTATTGAACATGTAGAACACTATAGTCAGCATCCCATTTCCATTTTGGTTCCCATGCCGAGTTATTCTCATATGCCTAAGAACCTATGAGAATAGGCACATATGTACAATAAGAAATACGCAACGAAGCAATAGGCACATATGTACATATGCACATATGACTTATTTTCAATGACTTTTTCTTTACATTTAGCCTTGTCCATGGTTGTAATATAATGCATTTCTAATCATTAGAGAAATTTTGAGGTCTAAAATGGGCCTCCTAAGTAAAATTATAAAATAATTGTGGAAATAATAAAATAATATTAGCATACCTCCTCAAATTTTGGAGGAAAAAAATAGAAAACTACTTTTTCAACTCGTATTTTCAACTTGTCTCCCTGTATATTCACTATAAAATAAGTTAAACGGTTAAAACTAGAAATATGACAAGGTGTATTCAAGGCAAAATATACCCCATGTGAAAATCCTCATAGCAGATCTAAGAGATGATGTATACCTTGTTGGTTGTGGAGCCAGATCTTCTAGTCTCATAGATGATATTGTATTAGCCGTGTTTGTAGCCCAGTTTTATATGATATGTAGGTGCACTGGACACTCACCCCAGCGGGGGGGTGTGGGGGGGCATCTCCCCCCCACGGGGTTCCAGGGGGGATCCCGTGGTATTTTCCCATTGTATTTCCCTTATAAAATAAAGACATTGTAATACGGCTAGGGAGGATGATGTATTAAGTTTTATGCATTGTAAAGATCTCTGAGATCAGGAGAGAGACTGTGAAACAGAGAAGAGGAAGTGCAGCGGTTGTGCTGTAGGTTGTATCCCTTCACCTTGCTAGACGGTAATAATAATAAGGACTGGAAAATTCAGTGTGGACGTAGCCCAAGTTGGGTGAACCACGATATATCTGTGTCTCTCTTGTAATGTGTATGTGTGATTATATTTTCATTTCTGTTATTGTTATTGCTCTGTGATCCTGTTTTTCTAACATACCTCACAAGAGTAATTATGATTAAGCAGGAAAATAGAAGAAGAGTGATCAATGCAGTATAATGAGCAACAGAATAATAATACAGTAGAACTCGGATAGTAGCAAAAATACTTCACACACACTAATTAATTAATCACAATATGGACAAATAAATAGTACAATGGTAGAGAGGATTCGAATGCCTAAGGTGGCAATTCGAATTAGCTTCTTAGAGTGATCATAAGATCAATAGAGTGCCATCGGAGCACAACTGGAAGTCTTCATCATCATCAGTGGAGTCATCAATGCTCAAGTAACTATCAACCATCAGTCAAACTGAGTCTAGTAGGTGTAACTGAGTGTAACTAAGTGTAACTGAGTGTAACTAATTGTAACTGACTGTAACTGACTGTAACTGAGTGTAACTGAGTGTAACTAAGTGTAATTGAGTGTAACTGAGTATAAATTGAAGATAACAGGACTGGTAGGTGAAGAAGGCGCCCTTGTCATGCAGTGGAGCAAAGGAGGGTGCATTAGTCACTGGGAGGGCTAGAAATGATCTGAAAGAAGCTCCGGGGGCTAGTTTGCTGAGGACTAGGTGCTGGGAGTGATGACTGGGATGCATGCCAAATGCATGCAAACCCTAATTTTGCATGTATGACTGAAAATGAAAATAATGGAAATTTTTCTAGGACTAGGATGGAGTATAGGAATATCCTAACACCCCAAACTATGGATTCTAAAAATTGAAAATATCCTTCACAACATATAAGAGAGGAAAACAATTACAATTTGGAAGCCCAATGATGAAGGGAGGGTAAATGCAGATACTATGGAGGAAAATGGTCACTGGGGAACATATGCAAAAATCAAAATACATATATAGATGAATCTAAAAGAGAATCAGACACCTCAATCAACAACTCCAATGAAGAAGGAAAAATAAGGAAAACAATTGTCATATATGTGGTAAGAATAGGGTTCCAATTCATAATGTGCATCCAATCACTTTTACCACTCCAAAATTGTAAATGGAAGGGAAGTAGATATCTTCGTTGAAGAAGACATGTTAGACTCTAACAAGGATGAAAAATCACCAGAGATATCATTGGAAATAATCACATACACTAGGCAGACCCATAAGGAAGAAGAATAATGGATTTTTAATAAAGATAGAGGACAAAAAGAAGAAGTGAAACTATCTATATAAATATATACTACAACTTATTTAAGGAACAATGGAAATAACCGGAGCATTCAAGATGAAAACCACATGATATTGTTTGCATCAATTACAAGAAAAATGGAACCAACAACATTAAAACTGAAGGAAAACATGCATAATAGAAATATCAGTATCCTCATAGACTCTAGAAGTATAAACAATTTTGTGGATATCAATCTCAGAAAACAACTAAACCTTTTTGTATACCATGTGAAGGATTTCGTTATGAAATCCATTGATGGTTAACAAGTCAATGGAATATGGAGGTACCATAAATTTTATGTACAAATACTAATATTGGAACTACAAACTAGATGTTATGCTCTAACAATCAATGGGATGGACATGGTATTAGGAGTAGAGTTGTTAATGCAACTAAGCACCTACACCATGAACCTCCAAGAACAATTTATGGAATTCAAATGGAAAGGGAAGAACTACAAATTATATGGATCAAGAAGCCTACATCATCCCACAAAAAGGACGCAAAATCAAGTGTTTTTGCTACAAAAAAAACTGTTGAAATTTGGTTGAGCTTTGATCTTAAATTGTTTTAGATGCACAAAATTGAAACAATGACAATTCAATCACATGAAATTCATACATCCATAACACAAGATATACCCTTGGGAAAATCCTCAAAACTATGAGAACAAAAACTCCAACAATTCTTCTTAGTATAATATAATGGATAGCAAAGAATGCTTTCTTTTACAACATAGCAGATTGCTTTCGAAAGATAAGAGAACACCAAAAACTCTTGATGAATATGTGAAAACAATAGAGAAGAGAGATCAATCGGATGTGTGCCCAACACAACAATAACAAGCAAGAACAATACCCTACACAAAGAGATGTGTCTTTCCTTCAATGGAGAAGAGAATTCGCTTCACATTGAATTCATTAATCATGTATAACATATTTATACATTCTTCTCTTCCATTTTTATATTCTAACTTCAATATGTACTCACCCTCAAACTGGATGTATAAATCTTGCATGCATAAGTGCGCCCCACTTCTCATGTAGTGCTTTATCTCACTGAGCTGACACTTAGGATGAAATCGCCTCTTAACTGAAAGCTTTCCCACTTAGTTAGGTGGCTAACTTATGTGTTGTCACTTAGTTAACTATATCTTCTTTGTTGTCACTTAATTAAATCTCTTTAACTGATTCTTGATAACATCGTTGCAGTGATCATTTTGATTTCTCCTTGATTTACTAAAGTGTCATATTTTAGTTTAACTAAAGTGAAAGCACTTTAGTTAACTAGTCCTTCTTATTTAACACTAACTTAACTGAAATCATGCTAATTAATTTACTTGAAGTGACCACTATGAGTTCTTTAGTTAACTGAGGCATATATTTAATTGATGCTTTAACCGAAGCATTGATTTAGGCATACATTGATACTTAACTGAAGCTTTAACAATTCGAGTTCTCTTTAATTAGCTAAAGTTTCTGCATGGGAAATTTTGGATTCTCTTGATCTCTATGCTTTATATTTTATTTATTTATCTCTTATTTCATGGTCAATATGTGCTAACTTTTATTATCCATTACATTGCATTATACTAAGAAGAATTATCGGATGTTGTGATCATATTATATTATACGGACCAAATGAGCATATGCTAAATTAATTCACTTTGCAGGTGATCAATCTCAAAAGGAGACTTAATAACAACTGGTGATCATGGTTAATAATACATCACACAACATTAAATTCTTGTAATCGTGACCTTTATACGGAATTTCCACCTCTATACGGGAGGTCCATCCCATGGATACCTTTATACGGAAGGTTCACATGAGAATCATGACCTGACACACAATTCCGGAGCCTTGTCCAACAAGACTTAGATCCAGTTCCCTTGGATGGCTTAGATCCATTTCTTTTTTCCATTTTTTTCAGTTCATTCCTTCTGAGATCACATCTTCCTAACAATAGCGCCTCTTTGAAGCAATCACCGGCTTCTCAGAGTTTGACCTATGCGTCATTGGCTATCTCTCGGGCCGTATTTGATCTATATTTTATAGCCCCATTAAATTGTTTTCTTTAGCCTCATGCATTGATCCACAACCTTTCTTTAGCCTCATGCATTGGACCCCTACTTTGGAGATGTCTCCCATTCATCCGGTGGATTAGATTTACTGATGTACTTCTTTCTTAGTGCACTTGGAAAATACTTTTCTAGAGAATGGAATTCTACATAGAACAACACTTAATCCTAATGCGCTAGATTCTAAGAACTATAATGTTGTTAAGGACCTAGCTCAAGCACCTTGTGCCATGTCGACACTAGAGGTATTTCAATGTTGTATCACACAAAGAAAGGCAATATTTGCTACAATCAAGGTTGTTGATCCATCCGATACTACTTTTATCACTTTTGACTTAGACCAATCAACATGTAGCCTCCCTTCCCAAATTTCTTTTCACATTAAAGTATCATCTCATGTTAAGAACATTTTTTGAACCATAGTTGATGAAGGGGCCTCAACTTGTGTCATGTCATTAAAATTTTGGAAAGCGTTAGGATCACCCATGTTAGTTCCATCCCATATTATGCTAAAGGAATTTGGTGGACATTCTTTCCCTCCTCACGGACTCATTGTAGCCTTCCCAATTGAATTGGGTAGCAAAACAGTCATAGTTGATGTTGAGGTAGTAGACGCGCCTATAAACTACAATTTTCTATTAGGATGCAGTTGGATACATGATATGATGGCTATAATATCTTCAGTGTTACAATTGATTCGGTTCCCTCATCATGGTAATATCATTACGATCAACCAGTTATATTACTACATGCCTGAAACTATCTAGTATCGTCCAATTGAATGTTCCTTTTGTCGGGGATGAACTAAAATAGGTTCAAGACATTGGGGTAGCATTGTTCAAATATGATTCCATCATGATAAATTTCGTGATCCTACCACCAATACCCATCCCTCGATCTATTCCAGTATTTACTATAACATAGGAGGAGGCTTACTTCCCACTATCAGTTTTTCCCAAACCCATTCTAGCAAATGACTCACCTTTATCGCAAGCGGTCTCAACGGAATATTTAATTGTGGAAAAAGATGACAAAGTAATGCCCAATTATTTAAAATGTGGTACCTTGGATAATAGCTTACCCTTACCTTCCATATAAATTTCATACCAATCTATTCAAATGGCTTCAATAGATTCAGATCAAATTCTTCCCTTAGAGGTTGAACATGATCTGGTTACTTTTTCCATTTGGGGTATGAGCTCTCCTGTCTCACATGACTTCTTGGATGACATTTTATCATCATATGAAGCAATCCTTGAAGTTATTAACATTTGGTTACACCCACCTAAGGACATATTTTGTGGGGTCACTGGGAGAATAATCGGTTTAAATGTACCTAAGTATAGGAGCATGCTTTGCAAGTTCCTTGATTTGATTAGGTATATTTGGAAGCTTTCATATAGGTTTAAATTATCCCTCTTTTATGATGAATTTGAACCTTTTGCAGCCCAAACTTTCCCTAGGATCGAACCTGTTGGAAATTAGTGTGTCAGCCCATCATATCTGCATTTTCCACCATTCTGATAGAAGAGCCTACCGAGAATGCAAAACACTATAGTCAACACCCCATTTCCATTTTGGTGCGCATGCTGAGTTATTCTCATAGGCCTGAGAACCTATGAGAATAGGCACATATGTACGATAAGAAATAAGCAACGAAGCAATAGGCACATATGACTTATTTTCAATGAATTTTTCTTTACATCTAGCCTTTTCCATGGTTGTAATATTATGCATTTCTAATCATTAGAGAAATTTTGCAGTCTAAAATGGGCCTCCTAAGGAAAATTATAAAATAATAAATATTAGCATACCTCATCAAATTTTGGAGGAAAAAATAGAAAACTACTTTTTCAACTTGTATTTTCAACTTATCTCCCTGTATATTCACTAGAAAATAAGTTAAACGATTAAAACTACAGATATGACAAGTTGTATTCAATGCAAAATCTACCCCAAACTAGGGATTCTAAAAATTCAAAATATCCTTCACAACATATAAGAGAGGAGAACAATTACAATTTGGAAGCCCAATGATGAAGGGAGGGTAAATGCAGATACTATGGAGAAAAATGGTCACTAGGGAACATACGCAAAAATCGAAATACATATGTAGATGAAGCTAAAAGAGAATCAAACACCTCAATCAACAACTCCAATGAAGAAGGAAAAATAAGGAAAATAATTGTCATATATGTGGTAAGAATAGGGTTCCAAGCCATATATGTGTATCCAATCACTTTTATCACTAAAAAATTGTAAATGGAAGGGAAGTAGAGATCTTCGTTGAAGAAGACATGTTAGACTCTAATGAGGATGAAAAATCACCAGAGATATCATTGGAAATAATCACATACACTAGGCAGACCCATGAGGAAGAAGAATCATGGATTTTTAATAAAGATAGAGGACAAAAATAAGAAGTGAAACCATCTATAGAAATATATACTACACCTTATTTAAGGAACAATGGAAATAACCAGAGCATTCAAGATGACAACCCCATGATATTGTTTGCATCAATTACAAGAAAAATGGAACCAAAGACATTAAAACTCAAGGAAAACATGCATAATAAAAATATCAGTATCCTCATAGACTCTGAAAGTATACACAATTTTGTGGATAACAATCTCAGAGAACAACTAAACCTTTTTGTATAACCTGAGAAGGATTTCATTGTGAAAGCCATTGATGGTTAACAAGTCAAGGGAATATGGAGGTACCATAAAGTTTATGTACAAATACTAATATTGGAACTACAAACTAGATGTTATGTTCTAACACTCAGTGAGATGGACATGGTATTAGGAGTAGAGTCATTAATGCAACTAAGCACCTACACCACGAACCTCCAAGAACAATTTATGGAATTCAAATGGAAAGGGGAGAACTACAAATTATATGGGTCAAGAAGCCTACATCATCCCACAAAAAGGACTGAAAATCAAGTGTTAAATTTGGGTGAGCTTTGATCTTCAATTCTTTTAGATGCACAAACTTGAAACAATGAGACAATTCAATCACATGAAATTCATACATCCATAACACAAGATATTCCTTTGGGAAAATACTCAAAACTATGAGAAGAAAAACACCAACAATTCTTCTTAGTATAATATAATGGATAGCAACGAATGCTTTCTTTTACAACATAGCAGATTGCTTTTCAAAGATAAGAGAACACCAAACACTCTTGATGAAGATGCATAAGCAATAGAGAAGAGAGATCAATCAGATGTGTTCCCAACACAACAATAACAAGCAAGAACAATACCCTACACAAAGAGAAGTGTCATTCCTTGAATGGAGAAGAGAATTCGCTTCACATTGAATTCATCAATCCCGTATAACATATTTATACATTATTCTCTTATATTTTTATATTCTAACTTCAAGATGAACTCACCCTCAAACTGGATGTATAAATCTTGCATGAAAAAGTGCGCCCCACTTCTCATGTAGTGCTTTACCTCACTGAGTTGACACTTAGGATGAACTCGCCTCTTAACTAAAAGCTTGCCCACTTAGTTAGGTGTATAAATTAAGTGTCGTCACTTAGTTAACTATATCTTCTTTGTTATCACTTAGTTAACTCTCTTTAACTGATTCTTGATAACATCACTGTAGTGATCAATTCAAGTTCTCCTTGATTTACTGAAGTGTCGTTTTTTAGTTTAACTAAAGTGAAAACAATTTAGTTAACTAGTCCTTTTTATTTAACACTTACTTAACTGAAGTCATGTTGATTGATTTACTTGAAGTGACCACTATGAGTTCTTTAGTTAACCGAGGTATATCTTTAATTGATGCTTTAACTGAAGCATCGATTGAGATATACATTGATACTTAACTGAAGATTTAAAATATTGATTTCTCTTTAATTAACTGAAGTGTCTGTATGGGAAATTTTGAATTCTCTTGATCTCTATGCTTTATCTTTTATTTCTTTATCTCTTATTGCATGGTCAATATGTGCTAACTTTAATTATCTATCACATTACATTGTATTAAGAATAATTATCGGATGTTGTGATCATACTGTATTATTCTGGACCAAATGATCATATGATAAAGTAATTCACTATGGAGGTGATCAATCTCTAAAGGAGACTTAATAACAATTGGTGATCATGGTTAATAATACATCACACAACATAAATGCTTTTAACAAGTAAAGCATGACCTTTATACAGAAGGTCCACCTCTATACGGAGGTCCATCCCATGGATACCTTTTTACGGAAGGTTCACATGAGAATCATGACCTGAAACACAAGTCCGGAGCTTTGTCCAACAAGACTTAGATCCAGTTCCCTTGGATGGCTTAGATCCATTTCAATTTTCATTTTTTTCAGTTCATTCCTTCTGAGATCACATCTTCCTATCATTAGTGCCTCTTTGAAGCAATTTCCGGCTCCTCATAGTTTGGCCTATGTGTCATTGGCTATCTCATGGATCATATTTGATCTATATTTTCTAGCCCCATTAAATTGTTGTCTTTAGCCTCATGCATTGATCTGCAACCTTTCTTAGTGTTTATACTGGACCCCTACTTTGGATATGTCTTCCATTCATCCGGTGGATTAGATTTACTGACATACTGCTTCCTTAGTGCACTTGGAAAATACTTTTCAAGAGAATGGGTTATAATTTTGGTCCTTTTCTAGCTTGTGACTACCAAAAACCTATATTTAAACAATGTTCTAGGGTTTTGGCTTAGATGATTCACAAACATAAATTATGAGCGAAGACCATTTTCCTACAATGTAAAGAAGTTATGTAATATCCCGATTTTGACCCCATTGCATTAAAATGTAAATGATGTAATATCATTATAAAATCATGGTGAGGAGCTCAAGGCTGAGGCCCTGCCATCGATTTAGTGTTAAAATTTATGCATATGGTTTGTGTGCTATCCATGCACAATAGAAATTGTAAATATCATGTAAATATGATTTTAATAAAATACCCACAACTAGTTATGCCATGCAATGCAACAAGAGTATGGGAGCATGATTTTTACAAGGAATTGGGAGGGAAATATTCAAACCATTGAACCAATCAAGTCAATCCAAGTTTCAATGAGAGAACCCATGAAAATTCAACTACCCATGTTGAATTTTGTACCCAATCATTTATTTCTCCCAAGAATTGGTTGAAAAATTAGTTATTATTTGGGGAAATGGAAAGGTATGGTTGTCCAAATTCGGGTATGGGAAAGCCACCATTTTTGGAAAAAACGAGTTTGGCTTCTTGGGAAAGAAAAGAGCCACAAAATGGCTTCCCAATCCATTCTTCATGCATGGGTTTTTCTCTCTCACGAGTTTGGAGCTTGCTGGACATTTTTCTCCATGAATTTTGTTTTCCTTCATTCTCAGCTGGGAGAAGGGTGTTTTTGTGATATAGAACAATGGGGAATAAGAGGAATCTGTTTTTGGGTCCCTGTGGTTTCATTGAGGCTTTTTTTGGCCATTTGGATGCTCAAATACCCATGGAAAAATCTTTTTTTCTCCCTGTGGTCGATTTTCCCCTTCCCATAATTTGTTTTTGACTGGCCATGATTTGGGGAAAACCCATGGAAATCTTGTTTGTGAAATCCATAGTAAAAATGTTTATCCATGCCAATGATTGTGCTTGTTGTGTGTGGAAATATAATGTCGGGGCATGGGTTATGGGTATCCATTGTTTTGGATTGAGCTTGAGTGCAAGCATCAAAAAATAGAAGGGTTTACATTTGGATTGATAAACCCAAGTATGGTCTGGCTTGGCTTAGATGTGATGTTCATTTTGTTGTGCATGAGTTGAGTGTTCCCATTCCTTGTGGAAATTATTCCCAGCTCAGGGGTGGCAATTGTATTGAGATATTGATTAACACAATTGGCCTATGGTTGGGTGGAACGTTGCAGCTGCATAACTATTCGCTTGGGGCAATTTCACAATCAAGATAAGTATTCTCTATGTGTTTTACTTCTGTAATGTTTTAATTATTTGAAATCTGTTATGATTATATGTTGAATGCATGATGTGAAATGTGTGTGGATGGTTTAATTCCGCTGTGCATGTTTATTTTGAATGGCATCTGCACACATGTGTTTTTATTTGTATGAATTTTATGAATGGGGGCGAGTTTTATGTAAAATCCATAGAATGAGTGTCATGTTCCCTTCCTTATGTTGGATCGACGGGAGGGGACGTGACAAGTTATCTTGTGATTTTTGGAAATGATTTGCGTCAAGCATATAGCGTAGTGTCTTATTCTCCTCATTTCAATAAAGGGACAAGGAGGGGAATAATTAAATGGAAACTCCTGCCGATAGCATTGTTGCTCTCGAAACTTAGGTAATTTGGTTAGAAAAATGTGAGTTGAATCTATGGCTTATTTTTTTTCAAGGGAATCCATCCATTACTGTAGATTCTCTATATTCATCCTTTGGTGCAGGTCCTCTATTAAGATAGTAGCAGGTAGGGACTCTGTTGAATTTATTTTTAAGCCCAACTTAGGCATCACATTTTAATAAATTATTGGATGTGTGGTGGTTAAAAACCCCAATGATGTTTTCGAAAGTAAAATTAGTGGACTGATTGTTTGTGGTGAGTATTTTTAAGCTACTTAGGGCCCTGTACGGACTCTGTTGATATCTAAAAGATGTGAAATTATTTAGTGTTTAAGTTGCAATTTCTTATTATTTATTTGTGCATCTTCGCCCCCTCATTTGGTGTTGGGGTTGGTGAGATCGCTCAACACTTGGTGACCATGTAGTGCAGGACGGACCTGGTGCTATGGAAGCCTAGAAAGGAACCTCAAAAACGAGAAGGAAAAATAATAGCAAATGATTCATGTCGATATCTTGAAGTTTTGGCATTAACTTGGATTAGAGATAGAGGCATTACTTAAACATATCATAGAACAATGTCCCTGGGTTTTAAGATTGCTTTATATTGAATAAAATTAGTTATGAAATTATTGTAATCCTTGTTTCTTTTGGAGAATTACTAGAATTTTCCAGTGAATAGTTTTATCTAGCTTTTTTATTACTCGGAGCTCTCATGCACTTTATATTGTACTCTTTTGCAAAAGTGCGTGTTTAATTTCTTGTTCGTAGACAGATTTTGTTCCCAAAAAAAACAATTTTCTTTTGTATCTTCTTGAAAAATTATGTCTTATTCTTATTATAAAGTCTATTATCTCCAAATTAATGAATAGTTATATAACAAGGGACCAACATAATAAGTTATACCTAATCAGAATATGTAAATTATATATGTATGTTGTAAAATTCAATAATTTGTTGTGTATTAAATGTGACTAGGTTTACACCTTTTGTCGTTCAGGCTTGTCTCAAGTGGTCTAAGAGTTGTTAATTTCCTTTTGCACTATCCTTATCTTTCAATTTCATCTGGCTTCAACCTATTTTTCCATTCTTCTTTAGTTTTATTTATATGCATTTTTCTTATCTTCCAAAAGAAAATATATATTTTTCTCAAGGAAGACCTCATGTCATCCCCCCCTCTTCCACAGAATATTCAGATGGTGGGAATCCCAACCACCAGCCACAATAACTTCTAGTAACCTTGAGAGTATTGACAGGATTTGAAGGTATGACATGTGGCATCCTAATTAGCAACATGCCTTGGGTGGATGGTTCAACTAATTGAGCTAACCCTTGGGATATTCAAACAAATAATTTTTTCCAGGGAAAACTTCATGGGATTCCCATTTATCCAAACAAATATAAATATCCTAGGAGGTCATAGGTTCAAATCTAAGGGGATAGGGTATGTACACCTCTGTATACTTTAGTAGTGAAATAAATTGTCACACACACACACAGATATATATATATATATATATATATATATATATATATATATATATATATATATATATATATATATAGAGAGAGAGAGAGAGAGAGAGAGAGAGAGAGAGTTTTATTTAGCTATCCATGAGGCCAATTGAACTGAGGGACCAAGATGTTTACATATAAATCCAACTTCTGTAATATGTTACAGGAAACTAAACTGTAATAGATATTACAACAAAATAGAGGCAAAGCAAGGATATGATTCAAGGTCATGGTGCAAAATAAACATTATACAAATCTGGACTTTGCTCCTCCCTGCTCGATGCATCGTTCTTCCTTTGCCGATATTTGGATCTTATCATTGGCCTGCATTTATCTTGATATCATAGTCACTGTAGCTCCTAATATATCCTCTTGGAATGTTGTTTTCTAATTGCTGGTCTGAATTTTTTGACCTTTTTGACCTCTTTTTGATGTTGGCGTAATCCTTGCAAGTGATCAGGAAGTGCTAATCTATTTCCACTTATTCTTTTGTGTATATCTGGCATGTTCTCTTATCCCATAGTGTTTTTGGATGCCCCAAATTCTTGTTTCACACCTCAATCTACGCGATTGGGTCCTCATTTAAGCTATTAGTTTATTTTCCCGCCATGAGATGTCAAGCTCTAAGTAGCGCTGAGCTCTTTCCCCCATGTGTGTTGAACTGGTTCACATAGTATTGTTGTGATCACTTCGTGTTTTTTCTCCACTCACCCGCCCTATAACATTCCCACAAGTGAATATTTAATACCTTTCCATCCATTAGGAAATTATCTTCCCTTACATTCTATGACTCACTCCATTATTTGCATTGCACTTTCCCCATATTGTTCCTTCTGCTCCACACTTGTTGCCTTACTTTTGTTGGAATTTGATTGTTGTCCATGGTTTACACTCTTTTGTGATATATAATAGCAGTATTCTCAAACCTTCTATTTCTATGGGATAGAGTCCTGGTTTTTTTCCTCCAGGATCTCATATGGAGTACTGTTTTTATTTTTAATCTTCAGGAACCTTGTTATCATGTGCTTATGTACCTTCTCAAGCTTTCTTCATCATCTCTTGCTTGTATTAGGTCTCCTTATATCAGAACCGTTGAGGAGTACGGGGATGACGAGTGCGTGTAATAACATTCATAGCCTGCTCCATTCCCATATATCCTCTACCTTGCACCTGTTGGAAAGTGAAAAGACTGCTTTCCAATCCTCTTGGAATATTTTCCTGGTGCTTATATCCCAACTTAGCATCTCATTGAATTCCATCCCAATATACTTGAAGCTATTCATTATTTTCAATGACTCTTCCATATCAAGAGTAAGAGAGAGATAATTCATTACTACTTATGTTTTATTTAGGTTTTCCTTCCCATTAATACCAGATTGTGTGCCATTATTTCATCATCATTTTTTATTATTCATACCATCATGATCCTCTTTGTTCTAGTTTATTTCCTAGACTCCAAGATAAAACTTTCCTCACATATTATGCATGGTTATATTAAAATTTTATCCCACCTTTATGCATTCATCCAAGTCGTTGTCCATTTGTCTCATCCAAAAGACTGATGTTCTCTTTCCATCAACCTTCTCCCTTTTCTATGATTGCATTATCCACCTTTTACTGTGCTATTCAAATGATAGTGCTAATAATCATCACCCTCTCTCTAAGTTACTAGGATTTTGCATATAGATGCGTCTAGTTATGGATATGGATACAGATCCACCAGATTTGTTTAAAATCTAGAATCTGGACACAGCGAGGAAACTACAAGTATAAAAAGTAAAAATATATTTTTACGATATTTTATAAAAGAAGCATAGGAAATTCAGATTTAAGAATCAACACCCTTTATGAATCACAACATTCAGGGGGGGATGAAAAATTGTGATCATTTGATGAGGGGGTATAATCCTCCAGAATAGCATTCCGCTTTATTAAATTATGACACTAGCATCACTGCATTTTTGCAGCACACAAAACTGTCAGATGAAAGCAATTAAAAATTGACAGAAGAAGAAGAGAGGAAGGTCAAATCGATCAAGGTGTCTCTTTAATCAAATTGATTTTAATGATTTAGAGCAACATCAACTTCCAAATCATTTGGTCATAGTGAGTTTAGTGATTTAGGTGAATTTCCAAATCACATTTTCTTTGTGATTTGCAATTCTAGTTTAAATCAAAACAATAAATACTCTACCCTATTGATTTCAAGTGGAATGGTTTTCAAGACATGGTGTGAAGACTATGTTTAAAGCTAGTAAAATTAATGTCTCAAGTGTGGCTATCGGTGGAGGATGGAAAGCTTTGGTAGCCTACGTAAACTTAGGTTTCTATTGTATAGTTGGAATGCCCATTGGTCTATTTTTGGGATATAGATTCAACTTAGGAGCAAAGGTGCACTTAAGCAATCCTATGTTTCTTATTTCATTTTTTATTCATTATCCTTTTAGTTTTTTCATCCATTATAAGAGAAGGGAAAACATTTAGGCCTTCTCCTTTATGTCGATTGCAAACTTTGGAATTGATCATCTTAGTAATCATTTTTTATAGTGAAAACAATAAATTGTTCAACCATCTAACTGTTAGATGTTAAAATGATGGAACGGGGAATTTGGAGTGGTATGATTGGTGTAAATGCATTATAAACCTTTATTCTTTTATTAATCATATATTTCACAAACTAGAAGAGAGGTACAATTCTATATTATATATTGTCTCACACTTTATATAATAATCATATTTGTTTATAGCATGGACACTTTAGTTCATGGTCTTTGTTTATAAGTTGGACACTTTAGTTTTTTGGCCTCCATGGAATTGCATGTCATCGATGCTGAGGATCATATCAAATTATGGGGTGGTTTAGTTGAGACTCTCAAGCATAGCTCAATTGATGTAAGATCACTCCATAATGCTTATATTTGTAAATTTACTATAGCATAGAATTAGTAATAGTGGTTTGGCTACTTTGACCCTTTTTACTTGATTTCAGTTTTCACTCTAACTGAAAACTCTAACCCCCTTTCAATGAGTAGCAGGTAACAATTGGTAGTGAAAGGAACAATCAAACTTCACAAGTTTAAAGAGAATCAATAATATTTGTCATTATATCTTTTGATTTTTTGGTTCAATTTTTAATATTTTACTTAATCAAAATACAGTGCACACTTTTTTTTTGTAGAAGTTCTATCTATTCATTAATAAGTTTGAGTAGTAAGTGTCCATATTTAATCTAGTTTAGGCATAAATATTATATGTCGCATGTGACCTCAAGTTCATCATTTGTTTAAATGATGTTAACTTGCTTAAGCATATTGTATGTTATGAGGTGACATAGTCACACTCATGTTGGTTGACTTTCTAAGTTGTTGGACCAATTCATAATAGAGAAACCACAATAATGGAATTGTGTTGTGTCTGAAAAATGGTGGGAAAATCAAATTTGGAAATAGAATATCATTTTAAGTTTTCCCATTTATTTGTATTTTCAAATTTAAGGTTGTTTAAGCTTTGAGATTTATGATTTATGGCATTTGTAAAATTCAGAGACATGAAATGCATGATAGAATGGAAAATGTTCCTAAAATGTTATGAAACATCTCATAAATATCCTCTTTTCCAAGTGAAATGGTTGATTTTTTATGGAATTTCATCTTACTCGAACATATTTTATTCATGCCAAAATATCAAGGTGTTGGGAATTTTTTAGAGTTTGTGATATGTTTTTCGTGTGAACGTTGATTCTATTTAAGGGCGCTAGCTCAATGGAACAACACCTGCATTACAGGAAGGAGGTTGGTGGTTCGATTAATCCATGCCCTATCTACATAAATCAATGACCAATTAACAACAATCAATTACTAAATAAATGATCAGTTAACACCAATCAATGACTAAATAATATTTGACTAAATGTACTACCAAACATTGATAATTAATGACCAAATGGTGATAATTAATGACCAATTAAATAACCACAATCAATGACTAAATAGAAGCAAACAATGACCAAATAAATGACCAAATAACAAAAATTAATGACCAAATAAATGACTCAATATATGACCAATTGATGCATTAAGCAATTCAAGAAATTTATGACCAAGTGATAAATGACCAATTTGGTTGGGTCATAAGTGATTGCCAATTTATGACCAGTGGTCATGTGACCAAATTTAGTCATTTGTCACCAATTTTTAGTAACTTATCACCCAATTTGTACTAGTGTTGGTATTTATGTCCATTGATGATAAATACACGTATTTTTTTTAAATCATGATTTTTGGTGCTCATATCCAAAACTAGGGCATTGGTGCACTTTACATATACAAGTGCACCATATAAATGGCAAGATATTGACATTCATTTTTTCTTCTTGGTCGGGATAACGGTGTGTTAGATAGGTAATAGTTCACCCATGCCTTATATTGATATAAGAGCACATGTAACATATGTAGACAAAAAATAGAAGTGACATCTTCTGTAATTAATATTTAGCGTAGGTTTGTCCTTTGTGGAGGTGATTGTGGAACACATCTTGTATGCGTTGCACATGTGTGGTTATTTTATTGACGTGCAATGATGCATCTTTGCATAATATGGCACACCGATTACTTTAAAAAAGTAAGATGTTTTCTATTTTATGTTTTCCAATTTTTATTTTAAGAATGAAGACATGTATTGATTGTATTTTTGGCTCAAATGAAAAGGAAAAAGAGCGATAAATCAAATGGTTGATTCTTCAAATTCCATCTCATCCCATATTTTTCCAAGTCCAAGTTTTCCCTTATCAACACTAAGTCCATATTTATTTATGTTTTGATTATATAATTGAATTTACGCTTCTTTGCATGTGCATTTTGATAATTGCGCATTGAATTTTGCAAGATCCCGATTCCAAATCAAGCTCGGATGCACATGATATTCCACCACTCCCAAAAAACCGCAAGGTCTTATCAGGAGTAACATATCGCAGAAAGATGATAGATGAAAATGGAAGGCCACTTTACCCTGCCGATTATAACATGCAATCATCGAGCAACCATATTGGACCAATGGTACTTCAGTGTGAATTGGATCTCTTTTATGACACCCCAATAATATGTGATTGTTAAAAATGTAAAGGTTTGAAGGCGAACCCTAGGCGTGTCACATTGTTCCATTATATTAATGACCGACTACCCAAAGTTAACGATCTAATACCTCCCACTGTGGTCAATGATCCAATAGGTGAAATAGGAAAGAAACGTAGCTACACTTCCATATGCTCATTCTTTGAAAAGTTGGAAGCCAAATCAACCATATTTTGTACTAAATTGACCAACCCATCCCCTTATGTTGAGTCAACTGAGATTTCTAGTGAGCCAACATATGATATCAATACTACCCAAAACATCTCTACAAGGAGATCCATAAATTTGTGTGAGCTAAGAGCACAATTTTCCAAGTACAGACAAAGGTCGGTTCAATTTTTGGAGGGTAGCAATGACTTCTCTCTTCCCATCCATCTGCAAAGTCAATACCAAACCAATTACAATCACGCTTTATATGGTGCTTTGACATCTTCCCTACTTGTGCTCGATGTTGGGACCGAACTTTCCTAGTGTGGTAACTGTTACATGATCCTTATGTTTACCCAAAACACTGTGACCAAGTGTTTTTTTACCTAAATGTGTTGGATAGGGATTGGTGGTTCATACTAAGACACGATCCGAGATCAAAGCATATTTTTTAGAGAAACAATGTTATCATGATGAGCACCGAGGAAGATAATCAAAGTGATGGAAACACATAGTGATATGTACATGTTTTATTTGGACATGTATGTGATGGTTGTGGCATTTTATTATGGGTATCTATAATTGATGAATTTTGTTTTTTCCTCATTTTATCATGTTGGATATGAAAAGTTGACCACCTTTTACAACCATCATGTTCAAGAAGAATTAAAATAATGTGGAAATTCAAGGTCTCTAATGAATTATGAAAAGTCGACTACCTTTTGCATGTATTTGTTTTATAAAATTATTATGATGTTGGATATGGAAACTTATAAGATTTGAAGCCATTTAAAACCATGATGTTGGAGATAAATTGATTTTTTATGGAACTTCAAGCTCTTTTGTAATTATTTTTTATGTGAATAATTTTTATTTGTTCTCTCATTTTATTAGATTAATATTAACAACTATTACCATGAAGTTCATTTAATAATCAAGTTTGTTAACATGTCTAATCAACATATCATAACAACATAATGTATAGAATGGCATAAAATGATTATAAGTACGTTATTATAATCACAATCCAAATGAAAGGATTCCATTCATGATGTAACTAGAGTTAAACATTGTATGAATGCCCTCATATTAAAGAGGTCAAAAGCATACTAATTCATCATATCCTATTTAGCATCCCACTCTAGCTGATTGGTTTCATACATTCAGCCATCATTCAACTTTACTTTCAAGTAAAAAATTTCCATCAACAAGAATAATTTATTCACGATGTTCATGGCATTTCATCAACATCAACTCTTCAATGCATGCATAAGAACAATTACCTTAATCATAAATCGTTCATTTATATGCATTCTAAAACATACAGTAATATATGCAATTAACATTAAGCTTTCATTTATATTTTCAATCAACATTCTCATATTGGGAAAGATGTTTCTTCCATTTAATGAACAACAGTGTACATAAAAATAATAATTGTAAGGGAAATAAGGGTTATTTTTAACATTGAGACAACGAGGCTTCTTATTATCACAATGACCATATAAGTTATTAGCATCTTGATCATAAGGATTATTAGCATGCAGATGACCATTGGAAACAACCATTTATAATCACATTGTTATGATGACAATAATATTATATTATAAACGTAGCATTGTACTTAATGATTAAGAAATAATCTTACGACAATAATATTATAGTGGTGGTGGGCCTCAAAAACTTATTATAATTATAGATGTTATATACTATTATTATCTTACCAATATATTGTAATAGATAATGATTAAGCAATAATATTACAACAATAATATTATGGTATTAACATATCATTATTCTTAATGATTAAGCAATAATTTTACGGCAATAATATTATAGTATCAACATAGCATTGTTTTTTATTTAAGTATCAAAAATCAATATAGCATAATAATATGATACCATTGCTCAATTTAATTAGGCCTTGGTATAATGGTTTCAATTAATATAATATAAGGGTTAAGGAACAAATTTTAAGATTTTAATTTTTACAACATTATCACACATTTTTTAATTTTTTTTAAAGATTTGTTGCTTATTATTAGAGTTTTACAATTTCAAATTGTGAAAAATATTTGTTATTCAAAATCCACATCATCATAAGTGGTACAATTTAATGCTTCACCTTTGTTGTTTATTAAAAATTGAATAAATATGTTTTTATTTATTTGTTCATATATTAATATAAATTTCATTTTAGGGACAAGACTCAAACTTATTGAAGCACTATTAAAAATAATATATTTTAAAATTAGCATTCAATGAACATGCCACATAATTGGATAAAAATTCAGTTGGATTTTGGTCAACCTCATATAACTGAAGATCAAAATGATGAACATTTTTCTTACTATCATCGGCCTTTTTTAGAGGGGACGCAAGCACACATAGTGTGACAACATGGACGAAAGAAATCAACTCCTTTTTGGTATATTCTCCCTAGTATTTGACACGATAGTGAATGAGCTACATGCTACTACTTATTGATTCTCTTAGCATTAGAAGATCTACTTTTGTATAGGCATATTTAGAATATGATGTGACAGTCTTTGTAATATATTTGTTATTAGAATTATATATGATCGACACTCCATGATACAGACAGCTAGAGTTGGGTTATTATCAAACCTGTTAGACAACCATTTTTGTGCAAATATGTGTGAG
Source organism: Larix kaempferi (assembly GCA_027924585.1). NCBI lineage: Eukaryota > Viridiplantae > Streptophyta > Pinopsida > Pinales > Pinaceae > Larix > Larix kaempferi. The sequence goes on from BSBM01000299.1 coordinate 24,265,072, forward strand.
AGCATATCTTCGGATGTAACTTGTTTTTTAGTAATAAAATTACATAATATTTCCATTGGAAAAAATTGGATAAAGATTCAATTACATATTTCAAATTAATCCATTTGAAATTTATCTTATGGTTTACCCACTTGCACAAATGAAGTTTTCTAAAACATAGTACTGCAACCATCCATATCTGGAAATATCAACATGAATATGATATGAAAATACATAATATAAGAAAATGCATAATTTACGATTGAAATTAAACAACATCATATGAAAAGACATAATATATGGAAAGGCATAAATTACAAATCAAACAATATGAAAATGAATAATATATTTGAAGTGAAATATCCATATCAAAAATCTATATAGATGTTGACTCATATCTCAACAATCAAACACACTAGCTCGGTCTACTATCAGATCCAGACTCATCAACTCCATGTACTCCATAAGAGGTAGATGGTATACCACTACCTGTGTCATGTGACAACATACCGAATAGAAACTGATGTAAATCATGTAAATATCTTGGTGCGTCAATGGATGGTGGGACTAATGGATCTGTGTATAGGGCATCAATGGATGGTGGTGGGGATGCTTGAGGAGGGATGGAGGTGGTGGGACTAATGGATCAATGGATAGGTAATCAGTGGACGGTGGTGGGCCTACTTGAGGAGGGAATGGCAGTGCTGGGACTAATGGATTGGTGAATGGGGCATCAGTGGATGGTGGTGGTCTTCTTGGAGGTGGTAGGACTAATGGATCGATGGAAGGGGCATCAATGAATGCTGGTTGGGATGTTGGAGGAGGGGATGGTGGTGGTGGCGATGCTAGAGGGGATGGTTGGGGTGGATAATAAGTAAATGCACATGTGGCACTATATGATATAGCAACTATTGCATCGGTGAATGGAGGAGGTGGAGGAGAACCATCCCTAGAAGATGGTTTTGGAATACCTCTCGACTCTTCAATGATCCTGATGACACCAGCAACATAATGCACCAATAATATTTTCATATCACAGGGAAAGGTGGACCACATGGGAGAGAGCTTGGGGTCCCGTGAGATCTCTATAGTTCATACAGGATCCACCTTGTGTCGAGCCATACAGTCACATAGATGATGCGCCACATAATGAATGAATATGGGACCTGACCTATGTTGCTCTTTTCCATGTCTACAATCATCAAATGGATTATCTACCTTATCCATCTCCAAATCATCCAATGGTGGCTCATCTTCGCCAAACCTGCCAGTATCTGCAAAATATTATAATTAAATACATGTGCATTAAATAAGATAAAAATTATTCAACTACATTAATCAAAATATAATGTTCATATTACCTCTCATATACATTGTTTCATCTAGATAAAATCGGATGTTCGCACACCCTCGCTAGTCGATACCTGCAAATGGATACTATACACAATCAATGATTGATTTTCAACCCTAACTGTGTAAAATCACCAAAACATATACACTGGGAACCATACACATGTTCTCAGGATGTCCTCTCTTAGGTAACCCCTACTCCTAGATGTGCATATGCACGTCAGTCATAGTTCTAGATGGCATGTGATTAAATGTAGGCCCAAATGTGGGTCGATTCTCTGGAAACCTCTAAAAAAATAGAGCAAATAAATCTGAGGTAAAAGGGAAAAAATTCTTCCCATGCAACTAGCTAAAGCAATGGTCAAAAGTAATAAAAAACTATCGTCGAAAAATAGTAGTGCACTTGATAAGCCTAGGCATCAGTATTAAACTCTCTACATAATATATAATAGTGTAGCTAATGTGCTTCCCATCAGTGAGATGGTGGGATATCATTGTAACAAAAAAGCTCCAACACCTAGACTCCTCTGGACGAAATGCATGTAGCCTCAACTATCCCCCACTCACCTGGAAGTCACTAGGCCGAGTAATATCATGATTGACGAATCACTGGACATACCTTAACTGATTTTTAGTTGAAACAATAGGTGGGAGATTGGGAAAATGGGGAAAGTCCTCCCCCCTCCTAGATAAACCTATATTAAAGTACAAATCCTCCTCTTTGAGCTGGAACCAAATATATGGACCAACCATGAAGGCATTCCTATCATGATCCCATCAATGGATCAACCCTTTCAATAGCTCAATCTAGCCCATGAGTGGATTAGCCTCTTCATAAGTGAGTATCATCAAAAATAGGTCGAGGAACCAAATCCCTCTCCCACTCCCTCTCCTTCATCGTCCACATGTGAACGACGTTATATGAATAGACCTTTAGGGATGTGTCAATAATTCTAGTCCCTAATTTACATACAAATTTAATCATGAATCATATTAATATAATACAAAATAGGTAAATGAAATACTTATAAGAGATTTTCAAAACAAAAATTGGGCCAACGAATAGTTTCATAAATGGTGCACATAAATTTTCATATAGGTGCACTGCCAACGGTGTGCACTACTTTACCTAAGCATTGTAACTAGTGTGTATATTTCTATATGTGTGTATCATAAAAAAACAACGAATCGCAGTGCGTGCATATTCCACATAACGCACTAGAAAAGTGGACCTAATTTTTTTTTTAAACATGAAATTAAATTCAAAACAATAAAATAAGCAAATCGGTGCTACTATAGTCCTCCAATGCACCAACGATGATGCCAAAGGAGTAGCACCATTTACAGTGCTCAACATTACTATAACCAATGCTTTATCAAATGCACTTCCAATGGTGTGCAAGGTAATGCACCAAAATTTATTTCTAGTACTTTGAATGCAAAAGAATATGCTACCCAATACCATTGTGCTTTGTTAACCACACAACACCATACACAGTGCACTATAAAATGCACTACAAATGGTGTGTCGGAGAATTCACCAGTGGGTTCTAGGTCTAGTGCATATAATATAACAAGATGCACCTGTAACGATGTTCTGGATAATGCATAGTTTTGTTATAGTGTTTTTCATTTCATGTTGTTAGTGGTGTGCTGATAGATGCAATATTGATAGTGTGCAGCCACATGCACCGTAAATAAGGTGTGCGTTTATAAATTTACAATAATTGTGTTTGGTGCATATACGCCAATGTATTTTTTGTGAAAGGAACGCATTGATAATAGTGTGACTTGTAAATGCATTGTTGCGCAGTGCGTTCTGAGATCTAGTTACACACCACATAAATGTTTTAAATTTTTTTAGAATTCTACTCCTACAAAGCCGAATTTTGAAATTTAATTCACTGAAATTTTAAATTAGAGGATAAGAATTGATTTACCTGGTTCATTAGTCCACAATGTATGAGAAACATGAAAAATACTTGGTGTTTGGAAATTCCAAAACAACCACCAATTAATACCAGATGCATAGAAACCGACAAGTACGGTGGTATGGGAACAATGTGATACTAGGTGATTCTCTATATACTTGAACATACATGCTTGTACGGATCTAAAGAAGCACTATAACAATGAAAAATTGATTTTATGGACGAGTTTTGTTTATATTTTACCCTATTGTGGTGTGTCATAAACTGTTATGACGCACTAGTGCATCTATTTAAACAAAATAGACTGGTGCATGTTGGTAAACACAAACGCATCGATGTGTATATTATAGATAATGTGATTTTGGAATATTTGATTTTTTAAAATATAAGTCAAACAGTGTGCCTGTATAAAACACATCAATTCATCTATATTCTTTAGTTGCATAATTAGTTTTGTTTTAGTTGTGTATTTTAAAATAAAAACTAAATTTACGAGACATTTTAACTAGCCAATGTACTTCTAGGTAAAGCATCGATGCGCACTATGAAATATATCCACACCGGTGTGTTTTTAGGCACATTGCGCACCAAATGATGGATAGATTGTTTTTAATTTTAAAATAATTTCAATTAGTCCACTGTGTTTGGATAAAATGCACCGGTGTATATTGTTAAATAAAAACAAATTAATATGATATTTTTATGAACACATTCTAAATTGGCGATTATTTTTTAATTATAAGTTTGTCGATGCACTTTGTTTAAAATGCACCGGTGCATATCTCTATGTTAGGAACATCCATGGTTTTCTTTTTGTTTTTTAATTTTAAAATCAAATTTAAAGGGCGAGACAATTTAACACTTAGGTGCTCCAATTATGTTAAATCACACCAGTGCGTTTATATATAAGAAGCGCACTGGAGACCGATCATTTGCAAAAATATTTGACCACCTACCTCCGCTATCCACCTCTGCTATAAATGGATAACGACAATTTTTATGTTGGAGGTTCTGTTAAAACCTCCTCTAGAAGGTGTTTTCCTTATCGTGAACCCTGATAAGCAATTTGGGGTATGTAAAAACCCTAAAAATAAACCTAGACAGTTATCGGGCTATGTTAAATACCGGGTTGTTAGGAGGAGAAGTGGTTCCATTTCTGATCGTATTATTGTATTGTTCCATAGTTGATCTAGAGTAAGGGAGTGGATGTTAGAGCATACTAGAGGAAGTAGGAGATCATGTAGTAGTTGTGCAAGACATAATGTCAAAGGTAACTCCACAATGAGCACCACTCTCTTTCTATTCCCGTTTCATTTTGGAAAAGAAAAGAGGAAGGAATAGTCCTCACTTATTGTTTTGTTTTTCACCATAATGAGTTTTCCCAGGGTATATCTTGTGTTATTTGGTGTGGATGTGTTATTTTGCTCTAGTTATTATCCTTTCAATTCCAAATTATTTACCTTTTCATGGAATTAAGCTAACACAATGAATTAACTTGTAAGATATGTCATGATGACCTATTCGAATGGAATATCCACAACAGTTTAGAGGTCATATTGTATCAAAATAGTTTTCTTTTGGGTTTTGTGGCAAATTGCAGGATCAAGGAGTTGGAGGAATATATAAAAAGTCTTCAAACCCTATCAATGGTGGATGAATCCAGTGAAGAATCAAGGGGGGGACGGTATGAACAATGATTTACAAAGATGGAAATACAAGCCATTGATATCTCGTGCAATATGTGAATCTTCATGGTGTCTATAGAGAGTAAGTTTCAACCTTTTGATGATTTTGGGGGATCTAACTCAAAGATCGGATCAAAGCATAAATTGGGAGACAAAGGAGACATAGAAAAGGAGTCGATCAAAGATCCTGAGAAAGAAAAACCAAGTTATAATGTCATTACTACTTCCCAGTCATTATTTAAGAGGGAAGCGAAAGTGGATATCAAGCCCTACCATTGTAACATAAATGATTTAAATTTAATCATTTATTGTGAAAATTAGAGGTCTATTTTAGTATCCACAATTGTTATAGCATGATTTTCCACAACCTATGCAACATGCCTTGATGGCCTACCTTTTCCCTCTACAGACTCATCATACCCCTCTTGCTCAGTGAAAATGCCAAAAAACCCTATTTTTGTTGATGTACACGAGTCAGCAGCACTACAACATGCATATACGCATCCTGCACCACTACAGCCCGCGTACATCGGATTTCATGCTCAAAATTAAAAATATTTTGAGTTTTCCTTGCCAAGTCATGACTGTTATGATTCTTGGCCTTCCATATGCTGGAAAACACTCTGATTCATCTCTCCACCTCCTTTGAGGTCTATATATTGAGTCATTGTGAAGCATTTGAGGGAGTAGAAATTTGAGAGTAAGTAAACTCTGGAGAAATTTTTCCTTGTTTCCATGCCTTGAGTCTGCATCCATTTATCCTTGTAAGATTGAACTCTCTTATGTTCATATCCCAAGGTCTTCCCTATCTTGTGAACGAGGAACCCAATTACTCCTTGAAATTGTGAGCTTGCCATTGTATGGAGGATTGAAGTGGTGGAAGCCTAGGTGGAGGAACTTAGTTTCTCGGTTCCAATGAGTTGCTGGTAGAAGGTTGTGACTATGTACTTATATTTATTATATTAATAGAAATACTATTTTCTCTTCCAATTCATGTTGCAAATGTTTATTATTTTCATTGGGTATATTTGTTTAATATGTTCATGGACTATGCTAGATTATGTGCTAACAATTTATATGCTTGTTTGACTTGGTTGTTGAGGACAAGTTGAAGGTGAAGAGCATTAGATTGAGAGCTCAACGGTGATCTTCTTCGGACATCTATTTGAGGTAAGGGTATTATCCTTTTATTATTATCATTTCATGTTTATATAGCATATTTGGGAATTGAGTTGATTTCTGGTGTCACTCTATCTGTTGTGGTTTTACCCCAAGACATAGGAAGATTTTCTCCGTAAAAAAATTGGCAACTCTGCTGGGGACGGTCTCCTTTTTCGGGTTTTATGGGTGATTTTTCTCTTTTGTTAATCTCTATTTTCCTGAGTTTCTATGTCGTTGGTAGCTTGAAATCCAATATTTTGTTGGTTTCCTTAGTGTTTTGGCTTCATTTTCATCCTCATACACAGGATGGGTTTGTTCTGCTTGCATACACACGCGGGATGACTGTGTTTTACCCACGTAGATACACTGATATTTGGCTGACATCCACATACATCTCATTGTTTATCTTATTTATTAATTGGGATGCTTGTTGGTTGAGTTTTGAGTGTTATTGAGTCTTCTTGGGTCTATGTGATGTTTGTTGGTTGCATTTATGGTGACTGAAAGCTCTTGTATTTCTTAGTTTTTAGGCAAATTGGTTTCTTGTCATTTTTTCATTAGTAATCCTTTTTAGTGTGTTTGATTCATGACTTCTTAGTGTTTTTCTTAGTTGTCCTTCTTATACTTACTACAAAATATGAGAGGTTTATGGTTTAATCTTGCATTTTCATATTTTCATTCCATTATAATTAAAATACAAAAATATTTGCATTTTGCATGTTTACTTGAGCATTTGCACTTTTTCTTGGAGTTGCATTAGTTTAAGCACCATTTGGAAAGATTGCATTGAAATTGAAAGTGAAAGAGACCATACTTGTGCATTTTTAGTTAATAGCATACCAATTTCATTTGAAAAACAAGACTAATACTTAGCAATGTTTTTATGTATGCTTATTAATTTTTTCCGAATCACAAACACCACTAGTTGCATGACCATATTCCTTTGAGTAAAAAATGGAAAATTAAAATTAATGCTTAATTCTACAATTGATTAGAAATATTTTATTTTTTAGGGTACACAAACAAGTGTAGGTTTTAGAGTCTTGAAATAGGATTTTGTGAGTAAACTTCTCCAACTCTACAAAACTTAACATTAGCCATATGTCCAAGGAGTGGTGAAATCCATGGTATAATTGATGTTCTTGAGAAGCTCCTCTTAAATAAGAGCCAAGCATGAGGTAGTGAGAAAGCTGGTTGCGAAGATATCCCTCCAACACCTTCCTAGCGTCGAAGATATATCTGAGGTTTATTTGTATATGGGGGTTCTTGAAGTACCTAAGTGCTTCTTTAGCTTTAGGCTTATCTAATTTAATGTCCCAAATTTGGCATTGGGTCACAATGGCCTAATCAAAATTGGCCCTATTCATTAGAGTTTGTCGAATTGATGCTAAAGGTCAAATAATTGCCAAGGAGGAAAAATACTAGTTTCCTAGGTTTGGGGTGGAAGATTTGGGATTTGGAATAATGGGGATAATAAATTATGTTAGAACATTGGTATGGAATAAATATTTAATAAAGGAGATAAATAAATATATACAAGTGAAAATAAAAGTGGCATTTGATCATGAAGACACATGGAGGAAGTGGGACTCACACAAGCTAGAATTTATGTGCCACATGGCATCCATTTATTGCAATTTCAAATCCATGGGAAGCCTAATGTTATTAGGATGAGTTATAAGGTCAATAATACTTGGAATGAGTCAACGAGGTCTAAATATAGAGTAAGAGTAACTCCCATGGAAGAGGAAGAGGCAATTTGGAGCTAGTGAGACACTTGGGCTAGATTACCTAGCTCTATGACAACAATGATGAAGATGATATGACACCTATGAAACAAATCAGACCTAAAGGCTGACATATGACATATATGACATGTCAGGGCTAAAAATAGACTCCAAGAGGGTGCTCAAGGGTGTTAGGGAAGCTAAGATGCTTCCACATGTGATTTGGTGGAAGTGGGAGACTAGGAATTGTTGTACAAGTGGAGTTCTTTGGAATCTCTTCCCAACTTGAGTTGGCATGAGTATCTTGGAAGGAATTCGACCCATGGAGGACATTAGAACTTTATAAATGTCAATAAAAAATAATTAAACCATCTTTTGATCAGTTTTAGAATTTGCAATTGCATTTGTGAAGAGGGAGAGCTAGTGGATGACTAGTTTCTTGCCTTAGCCAATTTCGAGGGTGAAAGATTCCCATCCAAGTTGGTAATTGGAAAGGACATTCAGACCTTTAATTTGGAGCTTTAATGGAGTCTTTATTTGAAGGTGTAATCTATATGGAAGCTCATGGTTTCTTCTATTGCATCTCACTCCTTCAACCATTTCCAGTTTTGATGGCATATTCTTGATCCTTGAGAGACGGCGTTTTTGGTGAGCTATTGTACTCTTTGGGGGAGATTCTAATGCTCCATTTATTTTTGAATATAAATTAAATACTCTGTTATTCATCTACAAAAAATTTCAGGTCTAAATTCCAAGTATAAATGTGTAAATCTCATTTTTAATGAAAGAACAGTGCCATTTCCCCACTACCTTGTTGTGAACCAATGTAATGCTGATGATTTCGAATGAATGGATGATTATCTGATACATTTTTGATTAATGTACTTCCATGTATTTATTTTACAAGTTTCATTTACTGTACTTGAGCATTTGAAGTATTTTTACTCAGTTTAATTGCATTGGGAGAAGAAATAGTGCCATTTCCCCAAGGGTCGAATGGGTGATTTTTGCAGCTGAATGGAAGAGGGTTGGAACAGATGTAATAATCAATTAATGGTTCACATGAAACCTTAATAAAATTATTAATACATTCCATACCTATGTTCATAAATTTGAGTGGGTTTGGACGCATTTGGGAAGCCATTTTCAGTACTTACCCCAGGGGGATTTGAACCCCAAATTACTAGTAAAATTGCATACTTCGTCCAGAATCTTAAGAGAGTTTTCAGAGGTATTTTTGTGGCCATATCTCATCCATGAACATAATATTAAATTACTAATATCATTCATAAACCTTCCTTGAATATTTGAAGGCATTTGGAGTCAATTTGAGACCTAGACACCAATACTAGTCAAAGGGAAATTACTAGTAAAGTTCCCTACATTGGCCAGAATTGAAAGAGGATTTACAGAAGTATTTTAAAGGTCCAAAATCATCCATGAAACACATATTTATGTTCTAAAATCATCCATATACCTTCTCAGAATATTTGGGAGCAATTGGAGCAATTTGGGGACCTAGAGCTCAAAACTAGTCAAAGGTCTAACTAGGGAAAAAAGTGAAAATTTGCCATTTTAATAAAATTCCTAACAAGGGACATTACAGCTAACCTTCCCATATAGTGGAATTTGCCTATGAATTTTCACCCAAGCATTGGTTATACGTGGTGACCTTAGTTTCTTATCCTAGGTATCCACACAGGGTACTTGCAGGGGTTATTTTGTGAGTGTCTTGAGTCAGATAGGGGTTGGAAAACACACAGACTTGCGTTGTGAAGTTTGAGTGACCTTATAAATGATTATTTTATCTCCTTCTATAGTATAAGAGTCTCGGTCCCCTCCTAGGTGAGGAATACCTTCTATAGTTCGGGAGGCCACTTAGCCATCTCCTTTGTATGTGTGCATTTGGATTAGCTTTTCTAAGAGTGCGCTCATTTCCGCTCAGTTGGCCTTAGGGATTGATACTGTTTTTGTGACTTTTTTGAAGTCAACATGGATTGAGTTCCAACCACATTCCTTTCTCATCATTTAGCATGTTTACCACCCAGTGATCCTTTGCAGCCTCTCCATAAGAGGCGTAGAGCTAATAAAGGTGGTCCTTATATATCCCATCGAGAGCTTCAAAGACTTCTTACCATGAGCTCTACTTCTGACATGTCGGGGATCCCTTCGACCCCTACATCAATAGTGGTTGGGGAAGTCCATGTGACTCCATCCTCTGTTGCCTCATGGGTCCCAAGGAATAATGTGTTCACAGGTTCTCACATTGTTGGTTCATCTCAGCCCGTTGGAACTAATCCTTTTGATCATTTGTCCAAATTTTCTTTAGGAATTTTGGGCATTGATACTCATTCGATCCCCTTAGCCTCTAATCCCTTTAAATTTGGCATGCCTAATCCATCATCGAGTATCCCATCCTCCATACCAGTTCGCAATGGTAACCCTGGTGTTGGGATTGGGGGCATACCATACCCCTTTACTACGTATCAATTTGGGAGCGTTCACGTCCCTCCTTCTTTTCCTTATGTTGTGGGATGGCCTCCCCATTCATAATCTCATAATAACAGTGTTAATACTTTTATGGGTGGTGTTTCTAACTCTTATATCCCATCTATCTTCCCATCATCTACTACGCCAGTTCCCATGAATGATTTTCTTATGGAGAATCCTCCTCCACGTTCAATTGTTCCTTTGGGAGTTGGGAATGTATATTTTAATATGGTTCCACCCTTGTCTGGATTTACTTCGTCTAGGTGGGGGTGTGTGTATATGCCTCCTCACGTATTAGAGGGAAATGTATACAATCATATGGGAAATTTTGGCAATAATGCTTTCTCCTCTTAGGGGTTTCCTACCATGCAAATTCCTATGTACCCTTACTTGAATATATTTGGAGTGGGTTATTATCCTACTGGTTGGGGTCATGGTATCAATCAGAACCCACAGTGGCCTATGGTCTCCAATTTGATTCCTATAGGTAATTATCCGCAAAACCAGTCTTTCCCGGGGCCATGGTCCCAGACATCGCAACCAAGGCTCCCATTTATATATACATTAAATTTGCCAGACCTATCCAGATTAACGAATGATCCTTTGTTTCATGATTTGGAATGGCCCCGGGTCCCCACCAAGATTCCCTCTGACATTCCTAAGTTTGAGGGTAATAAGAGTGAGGATTCGGGCGATCACATTACAACTTTTCACCTTTGGTGCTCATCCAATTCCTTGAACCACGATTTTGTTTGTTTGAGACTGTTTCAGTGCACCCTCACAGGGCCTGCTGTAAAATGGTATGTAGAGTTACCTGGGGGCATGTACCAGACCTTTAATGTGTGAAAATAAGATCACATCCAAGAACTCTCCAATAAATTACACTCTCTCATATGAAAAATCTCACACAACTTGTCAAAGGCACAAAAATAATGCACAAGAATGGATTTCTGTATTACTTCTCATGAATAATAATTACATCAGCCAACATATGAATGTTGTAGGATGTTATTAAATAACATTACAACAATAATTTGAATGGCTAAAGATGCCAAAAGAATCTTCTATCCATCAGACTTTCTAAAACTGCCCATCCCTCCTAGGTGGCAAGTTGGCTTTCCAAATCTGCTCAAAATCTAATGAATTGCTAAATTAGTGAGCTGAAGGTGAAATATAGGTAAAAGCAATGCCAAATACGAAATTTGAGTGGAAATGGTGTTAAGGAAATTTTTTGGTGTAAAAAACACTTTCCTAGGTTGACTAGCTCTTTCCCTTGGGGGGAAAAGCAGTAAAAGCAACAGCTTTCTTCACAAATGCGCCCTCCTTCCTAAATCTTATCCATAAATGTTTAGGAATGTGCCCAAGTGTCCTAGGATACTTGTAGAAAACACCTCAGATGGAATCTTATCCTCCCATATTGCCTTGTGGGCCACACAATGGCAATTTCCTCAATTATTACATAGAATTAACCAACAAGTGATTAATTAATGCATCTTATGTAATTAAATAAATGGTAGGAAGGCTTAAATATTCCACACCCCCTCTTAAGTTTGAATTTAATGATATAAATATTAGAATATATAAAAAATGCTAAGGGCCCAGTAACAAGACTTGGTCACCCCGTACAAAATACTATCGGTCCACAAAACAAGGATAGAAGGAAAACCTCATGGGAAAAACCTTCCCTCAAAACATGGACATATCAAAATTGAAAGGTTGCTGATAAACCCTTCACTCCACCACATGTCCAACCATCCCAAGCAATGATCTAAGATAGTTGAATGTCTTCTCTGTGAAAGCCTTGGTGAAGATAACTGCATTTTGCTCACCTGTGGGGCAATACTGCAAATCTATGATCTGGTCATGCACTAGTCCTCTGATGTAGTGCATATGAATCTCTATGTGCTTGGTCCTCTACCTCTGTACTAGATCACATGAAACTCTAATGGCACTCTTGTTGTCACAATAAATGACAGTAGGAGTACTGAAAGAAATCTCAAACTCGGAAAAAATCCCTTGCAACCAGACACATGTGTAGCATCATTCACTGCTCCTCTGTACTCTACCTCCACTGAAGATAGTGCTATGGTATTCTATTTCTTGCTATACCAGCAAACAAGGCCACCTCCAAGCATGAAAACAAATCTGGATGTGGATTTCCTGTCAAGGCTATCACCATCCCAATCCGAATCTGTGAAACCCAAGAGATCTAAGCTAGAATCTGCCACATAGTGAATCCCATCACTCTTTGTGCCCTGCACATAATGAAGGATTATTTTTGCATCCCTCCAATGTAACTCATGTGGCTGCTCCATGTATCTAGGTGCCACACTCACAGCATATGCAAGATCTGGATGAGTGTGAGTCAAGTAGAGTAAGCTGCCAATCAACTATCTGTAGAGTGTACTGTAAAAAAGCGGTGTAGATTCTGCTTCTTCCATTCTGACTCTAGAAAGGAATGGAGTCTTAGAAGGCTTGCAATCAGCCATCTTAAACTTCTTCAACATATCAGAAGCATACTTTGACTGACATACCTTGGTTCCTTCTTTTGTTTGTGAAATTTCAAGCCCCAAAAATTGCTTGAGAATTCCCAAGTCACTCATGGAGAATGCTTGGTGCATTGCGGTCTTAAGAGCTGCTATTTGATCAGTGCGATCACCTGTGATCAGCAAATCATCAACATACAGCACTATTAACATAAAAAAACCATAAAAAAACTTCATATAGACATTTCGATCAGATTTACACTGAACATAGGATTGTGACAGCAAACAACCGTCCATCTTCGCATACCAAGCCCTGGGGATTTGCTTGAGCCCATACAAAGATTTTTTTAACCTGCAAACAAGGTTTGGATCTGATGTGTACCCCTGTGGCTGCTGCATATATATCTCTTATTCAAGTTCCCCATGGAGGAAAGCACTTTTCACATCCATGTGATGTACTTCCCACCACTTGGAAGTTGCCATTGCTAAAACTAGTCTAATGGAGTATTTCTGAGCTACCGATGAAAATGTTTCATTATAATCAAGTCCTTCGACCTGAGAATACCCCTTTTCCACCATCCTTTCCTTGTACTTAATGGCTGTACCATCCGCTGCACATTTATTCTTATAAATCCATTTGCATCTTACCAACTTTCTGCCTACGGGGAGCTTGACTAGCTCCCAAGTTTCATTCTTCTGCAATGACTAAAACTCCTCATCCATAGAAATATGCCATCTAGGATCATGAGAGGCATCCATATCTGGTAATATCAACATGAATATGATATGAAAATACATAATATAAGAAAATGCATAATTTACGATTGAAATTAAACAACATCATATGAAAAGACATAATATATGGAAAGGCATAAATTACAAATCAAACAATATGAAAATGAATAATATATTTGAAGTGAAATATCCATATCAAAAATCTATATAGATGTTGACTCATATCTCAACAATCAAACACACTAGCTCGGTCTACTATCAGATCCAGACTCATCAACCTCATGTACTCCATAAGAGGTAGATGGTATACCACTACCTGTGTCATGTGACAACATACCGAATAGAAACTTATGTAAATCATGTAAATATCTTGGTGCGTCAATGGATGGTGGGACTAATGGATTTGTGTATAGGGCATCAATGGATGGTGGTGGGGATGCTTGAGGAGGGATGGAGGTGGCGGGACTAATGGATCAATGGATAGGGAATCAGTGGACGGTGGTGGGCGTACTTGAGGAGGGAATGGCAGTGGTGGGACTAATGGATCGGTGAATGGGGCATCAGTGGATGGTGGTGGTCTTCTTGGAGGTGGTAGGACTAATGGATCGATGGAAGGGGCATCAATGAATGCTGGTTGGGATGTTGGAGGAGGGGATGGTGGTGGTGGCGATGCTAGAGGGGATGGTGGGGGTGGATAATAAGTAAATGCACATGTGGCACTAGATGATATAGCAACTACTGCATCAGTGAATGGAGGAGGTGGAGGAGAACCATCCCTAGAAGATGGTTTTGGAATACCCCTCAACTCTTCAATGATCCTGATGACACCAACAACATAATGCACCAATAATATTTTCATATCACAGGGAAAGGTGGACCACATGGGAGAGAGCTTGGGGTCCCGTGAGATCTCTATAGTTCATACAGGATCCACCTTGTGTCGAGCCATAAAGTCACATAGATGATGCACCACACAATGAATGAATATGGGACCTGACCTATGTTGCTCTTTTCCATGTCTACAATCATCAAATGGATCATCTACCTCATCCATCTCCAAATCATCCAATGGTGGTTCATCTCTGCCAAACCTTCCAGTATCTGCAAAATATTATAATTAAATACATGTGCATTAAATAAGATAAAAATTATTCAACTACATTAATCAAAATATAATGTTCATATTACCTCTCATATACATTGTTTCATCTAGATAAAATCGGATGTTCGCACACCCTCGCTAGTCGATACCTGCAAATGGATACTATACACAATCAATGATTGATTTTCAACCCTAACTGTGTAAAATCATCAAAACATATACACTGGGAACCATACACATGTTCTCAGGATGTCCTCTCTTAGGTAACCCCTACTCCTAGATGTGCATATGCACATTAGTCATAGTTCTAGATGGCATGTGATTAAATGTAGGCCCAAATGTGGGTCGATTCTCTGGAAACCTCTAAAAAAATAGAGCAAATAAATCTGAGGTAAAAGGGAAAAAATTCTTCTCATGCAACTAGCTAAAGCAATGGTCAAAAGTAATAAAAAACTATCATCGAAAAATAGTAGTGCACTTGATAAGCCTAGGCATCAGTATTAAACTCTCTACATAATATATAATAGTGTAGCTAATGTGCTTCCCATCAATGAGATGGTGGGATATCATTGTAACAAACAAGCTCCAACACCTAGACTCCTCTGGACGAAATGCATGTAGCCTCAACTATCCCCCACTCACCTAGAAGTCACTAGGCCGAGTAATATCATGATTGACGAATCATTGGACATACCTTAACTGATTTTTAGTTGAAACAATAGGTGGGAGATTGGGAAAATGGGGAAAGTCCTCCCCCCTCCTAGATAAACCTATAATAAAGTAAAAATCCTCCTCTTTGAGCTGGAACCAAATATATGGACCAACCATGAAGGCATTGCTATCATGATCCCATCAATGGATCAACCCTTTCAATAGCTCAATCTAGCCCATGAGTGGATTAGCCTCCTCATAAGTGAGTATCATTAAAAATTGGTCGAGGAACCAAATCCCTCTCCCACTCCCTCTCCTTCATCGTCCACATGTGAACGACATTATATGAATAGACCTTTAGGGATGTGTCAGTACTTCCAGTCCCTAATTTACATACAAATTTAATCATGAATCATATTAATATAATACAAAATAGGTAAATGAAATACTTATAAGAGATTTTCAAAACAAAAATTGGGCCAACGAATAGTTTCATAAATGGTGCACATAAATTTTCATATAGGTGCACTGCCAACAGTGTGCACTACTTTACCTAAGCATTGTAACTAGTGTGTATATTTCTATATGTGTGCATCATAAAAAAACAACGAATCGCAGTGCGTGCATATTCCACATAACGCACTAGAAAAGTGCACCTATTTTTTTTTTTAAACATGAAATTAAATTCAAAACAATAAAATAAGCAAATCGGTGCTACTATAGTCCTCTAGTGCACCAACGATGATGCCAAAGGAGTAGCACCATTTACAGTGCTCAACATTACTATAACCAATGCTTTATCAAATGCACTTACAATGGTGTGCAAGGTAATGCACCAAAATTTATTTCTAGTACTTTGAATGCAAAAGAATATGCTACCCAATACCGTTGTGCTTTGTTAACCACACAACACCATACACAGTGCGCTATAAAATGCACTACAAATGGTGTGTCGGAGAATTCACCAGTGGGTTCTAGGTCTAGTGCATATAATATAACAAGATGCACCTGTAACGATGTTCTGGATAATGCATAGTTTTGTTATAGTGTTTTTCATTTCATGTTGTTAGTGGTGTGCTGATAGATGCAATATTGATAGTGTGCAGCCACATGCACCGTAAATAAGGTGTGCGTTTATAAATTTACAGGAATTGTGTTTGGTGCATATACGCCAATGTATTTTTTGTGAAAGGAACACACTGATAATAGTGTGACTTGTAAATGCATTGTTGCGCAGTGCGTTCTGAGATCTAGTTACACACCACATAAATGTTTTAAATTTTTTTAGAATTCTACTCCTACAAAGCCGAATTTTGAAATTTAATTCACTGAAATTTTAAATTAGAGGATAAGAATTGATTTACCTGGTTCATTAGGCCGCAATGTATGAGAAACATGAAAAATACTTGGTTGTTTGGAAATTCCAAAACAACCACCAATTAATACCAGATGCATAGAAACCGACAAGTACGGTGGTATGGGAACAATGTGATACTAGGTGATTCTCTATATACTTGAACATACATGCTTGTACGGATCTAAAGAAGCACTATAACAATGAAAAATTGATTTTATGGACGAGTTTTGTTTATATTTTACCCTATTGTGGTGTGTCATAAACTGTTATGATGCACTAGTGCATCTATTTAAACAAAACAGACTGGTGCATGTTGGTAAACACAGACGCATCGATGTGTATATTATAGATAATGTGATTTTGGAATATTTGATTTTTTAAAATATAAGTCAAACAGTGTGCCTGTATAAAACACATCAATTCATCTATATTCCTTAGTTGCATAATTAGTTTTGTTTTAGTTCTGTATTTTAAAATAAAAACTAAATTTACGAGACATTTTAACTAGCCAATGTACTTCTAGGTAAAGAATCGATGCGCACTATGAAATATATCCACACCGGTGTGTTTTTAGGCACATTGCGCACCAAATGATGGATAGATTGTTTTTAATTTTAAAATAATTTCAATTAGTCCACTGTGTTTGGATAAAATGCACCGATGTATATTGTTAAATAAAAACAAACTAATATGATATTTTTATAAACACATTCTAAATTGGCGATTATTTTTTAATTATAAGTTTGTCGATGCACTTTGTTTAAAATGCACCGGTGCATATCTCTATGTTAGGAGCATCCATGGTTTTCTTTTTGTTTTTTAATTTTAAAATCAAATTTAAAGGGTGGGACAATTTAACACTTAGGTGCTCCAATTATGTTAAATCACACCAGTGCGTTTATATATAAGAAGCGCACTGGAGACCGATCATTTGCAAAAATATTTGACCACCTACCTCCACTATCCACCTCTGCTATAAATGGATAACGAAATTTTTTATGTTGGAGGTTCTGTTAAAACCTCCTCTAGAAGGTGTTTTCCTTATCGTGAACCCTAATAAGCAATTTGGGGTATGTAAAAACCCTAAAAATAAACCTAGACGGTTATCGGGCTATGTTAAATACCGGGTTGTTAGGAGGAGAAGCGGTTCCATTTCTGATCGTATTATTGTATTGTTCCATAGTTGATCTAGAGTAAGGGAGTGGATGTTAGAGCATACTAGAGGAAGTAGGAGATCATGTAGTAGTTGTGCAAGACACAATGTCAAAGGTAACTCCATAATGAGCACCACTTTCTTTCTATTCCTGTTTCATTTTGGAAAAGAAAAGAGGAAGGAATAGTCCTCACTTATTGTTGTGTTTTTCCCCATAATAAGTTTTCCCAGGGTATATCTTGTGTTATTTGGTGTGGATGTGTTATTTTGCTCTAGTTATTATCCTTTCAATTCCAAATTATTTACCTTTTCATGGAATTAAGCTAACACAATGAATTAACTTGTAAGATATGTCATGATGACCTATTCTAATGGAATATCCACAACAGTTTAGAGGACACATTGTATCAAAATAGTTTTCTTTTGGGTTTTGTGGCAAATTGCAGGATCAAGGAGTTGGAGGAATAGATAAAAAGTCTTCAAACCCTATCAATGGTGGATGAATCCAGTGAAGAATCAAGGGGGGGGGGCGGTATTAACAATGATTTACAAAGATGGAAATACAATCCATTGATATCTCGTGCAATATGTGAATCTTCATGGTGTCTATAGAGAGTAAGTTTCAACCTTTTGATGATTTTGGGGGATCTAACTCAGAGATCGGATCAGAGCAGAAATTGGGAGATAAAGGAGACCTAGAAAAGGAGTCGATCAAAGATACTGAGAAAGAAAAACCAATTTATAATGTCATTACTACTTCCTAGTCATTATTTAAGATCGAAGCGAAAGTGGATATCAAGCCCTACCATGGTAACATAAATGATTTAAATTTAATCATTTATTGTGAAAATTAGAGGTCTATTTTAGTATCCACAACTGTTATAGCATGATTTTCCACAACCTATGCAACATGCCTTGATGGCCTACCGTTTCCCTCTACAGACTCATCATACCCCTCTTGCTCAGTGAAAATGCCAAAAAACCCTATTTTTGTTGATGTACACGAGTCAGCAGCACTACAACATGCACATACGCATCCTGCACCACTACAGCCCGCGTACATCCGATTGCATGCTCAAAATTAAAAATATTTTGAGTTTTCCTTGCCAAGTCATGACTGTTATGATTCTTGGCCTTCCATATGCTGGAAAACGCTCTGATTCAACTCTCCACCTCCTTTGAGGGCTATATATTGAGTCATTGTGAAGCATTTGAGGGAGTAGAAATTCGAGAGTAAGTAAACTCTGGAGAAAGTTTTCCTTGTTTCCATGCCTTGAGTCTGCATCCATTTATCCTTGTAAGATTGAACTCTCTTATGTTCATATCCCAAGGTCTTCCCTATCTTGTGAACGAGGAACCCAATTACTCCTTGAAATTGTGAGCTTGCCATTGTATGGAGGATTGAAGTGGTGGAAGCCTAGGTGGAGGAACTTAGTTTCTCGGTTCCAATGAGATGCTAGTAGAAGGTTGTTACTATGTACTTATATTTATTATATTAATAGAAATACTATTTTCTCTTCCAATTCATGTTGCAAATGTTTATTATTTTCATTGGGTATATTTGTTTAATATGTTCATGGACTATGCTAGATTATGTGCTAACAATTTATATGCTTGTTTGACTTGGTTGTTGAGGACAAGTTGAAGGTGAAGAGCATTAGATTGAGAGCTCAACGGTGATCTTCTTCGGACATCTATTTGAGGTAAGGGTATTATCCTTTTATTGTTATCATTTCATGTTTATATAGCATATTTGGGAATTGAGTTGATTTCTGGTGTCACTCTATCTGTTGTGGTTTTACCCCAAGCCATAGGAAGATTTTCTCCGTAAAAAAATTGGCAACTCTGCTGGGGACAGTCTCCTTTTTCGGGTTTTTTGGGTGATTTTTCTTTTTTGTTAATCTATATTTTCCTGAGTTTCTATGTCATTGGTAGCTTGAAATCCAATATTTTGTTGTTTTCCTTAGTGTTTTGGCTTCATTCTCATTTTTTTGGCCATTTTCATCCTCATACACAGGATGGGTTTGTCCTGCTTGCGTACACACGCGGGATGACTGTGTTTTACCCACGTAGATACACTGATATTTGGCTGACATCCACGTACATCTCATTGTTTATCTTATTTCTTAATTGGGATGCTTGTTGGTTGAGTTCTGAGTGTTGTTGAGTCTTCTTGGGTCTATGTGATGTCTGTTGGTTGCATTTATGGTGACTGAAAGCTCTCGTATTTCTTAGTTTTTAGGCAAATTGGTTTCTTGTCATTTTTTCATTAGTAGTCCTTTTTAGTGTGTTTGATTCATGAATTCTTAGTGTTTTTCTTAGTTGTCCTTCTTATACTTGCTACAAAATATGAGAGGTTTATGGTTTAATCTTGCATTTTCATATTTTCATTCCATTATAATTAAAATACAAAAATATTTGCATTTTGCATGTTTACTTGAGCATTTGCACTTTTTCTTGGAGTTGCATTAGTTTAAGCACCATTTGGAAAGATTGCCTTGAAAGTGAAAGTGAAAGAGACCATACTTGTGCATTTTTAGTTAATAGCATACCAATTTCATTTGAAAAACAAGACTAATACTTAGCAATGTTTTTATGTATGCTTATTAATTTTTTCCGAATCACAAACACCACTAGTTGCATGACCATATTCCTTTGAGTAAGAAATGGAAAATTAAAATTAACGCTTAATTCTACAATTGATTAGAAATATTTTATTTTTTAGGGTACACAAACAAGTGTAGGTTTTAGAGTCTTGAAATAGGATTTTGTGAGTAAACTTCTCCAAGTCTACAAAACTTAACATTAGCCATATGTCCAAGGAGTGGTGAAATCCATGGTATAATTGATGTTCTTGAGAAGCTCCTCTTAAATAAGAGTCAAGCATGAGGTAGTGAGAAAGTTGGTTGTGAAGATATCCCTCCAACACCTTGCTAGCATCGAAGATATATTTGAGGTTTATTTGTATATGGGGGTTCTTGAAGTACCTAAGTGCTTCTTTAGCTTTAGGCTTATCTAATTTAATGTCCCAAATTTGGCATTGGGTCACAATGGCCTAAGAAAAATTGGCCCTATTCATTAGAGTTTGTCGAATTGACGCTAAAGGTCAAATAATTGCCAAGGAGGGAAAATACTAGTTTCCTAGGTTTGGGGTGGAAGATTTGGGATTTGGAATAATGGGGATAATAAATTATGTTAGAACATTGGTATGGAATAAATATTTAATAAAGGAGATAAATAAATATATACAAGTGAAAATAAAAGTGGCATTTGATCATGAAGACACATGGAGGAAGTGGGACTCACACAAGCTAGAATTTATGTGCCACATGGCATCCCTTTCTTGCAATTTCGAATCCATGGGAAGCCTAATGTTATTAGGATGAGTTATAAGGTCAATAATACTTGGAATGATTCAACGAGGTCTAAATATAGAGTAAGAGTAACTCCGATGGAAGAGGAAGAGGCAATTTGGAGCTAGTGAGACACTTGGACTAGATTACCTAGCTCTATGACAACAATGATGAAGATGATATGACACCTACGAAACAAATCAGACCTGAAGGCTGACATATTACATATATGACATGTCAGGGCTAAAAATATACTCCAAGAGGGCGCTCAAGGGTGTTAGGGCAGCTAAGATGCTTCCACATGTGATTTGGTGGAAGTGGGAGACCAGGAATTGTTGTACAAGTGGAGTTCTTTGGAATCTCTTCCCAACTTGAGTTGGCATGAGTATCTTGGAAGGAATTCGACCCATGGAGGACATTAGAACTTTATAAATGTCAATAAAAAATAATTAAACCATCTTTTGATCAGTTTTAGAATTTGCAATTGCATTTGTGAAGAGGGAGAGCTAGTGGATGACTAGTTTCTTGCCTTTGCCAATTTCGAGGGTGAAAGATTCCCATCCAAGTTGGTAATTGGAAAGGACATTCAGACCTTTCATTTGGAGATTTAATGGAGTCTTTATTTGAAGGTGTAATCTATAGGGAAGTTCATGGTTTCTTCTATTGCATCTCACTCCTTCAACCATTTCCATTTTTGATGGCATATTCTTGATCCTTGAGGGAGGGCGTTTTTGGTGAGCTAGTGTACTCTTTGGGGGAGATTCTAATGCCCCATTTATTTTTGAATATAAATTAAATACTCTTCTATTCATCTCCAAAAATTTTCAGGTCTAAATTCCAAGTATAAATGTATAAATCTCATTTTTAATGAAAGAACGGTGCCATTTCCCCACTACCTTGTTGTGAACCAATGTAATGCTGATGATTTCGAATGAATGGATGATTATCTGATACATTTGTGATTAATGGACTGCCATGTATTTATTTTACAAGTTTCATGTACTGTACTTGAGCATTTGAAGTATTTTTACTCAGTTTAATTGCATTGGGAGAAGAAATAGTGCCATTTCCCCAAGGGTCGAATGGGTGATTTTTGCAGCTGAATGGAAGAGGGTTGGAACAGATGTAATAATCAATTAATGGTTCAAATGAGACCTTAATAACATTATTAATACATTCCATACCTATGTTCATAAATTTGAGTGGGGTTGGAGGCATTTGGGAAGCTATTTTCAGTACTTACCGCAGGGGGATTTGAACCCCAAATTACTAGTAAAATTGCATACTTGGTCCATAATCTTAAGAGAGTTTTCAGAGGTATTTTTGTGGCAATATCTCATCCATGAAAATAATATTAAATTCCTAATATAATTCATAAACCTTCCTTGAATATTTGAAGGCATTTGGAGTCAATTTGAGACCTAGACACCAATACTAGTCAAAGGGAAATTACTAGTAAAGTTCCCTACATTGGCCAGAATTGAAAGAGGATTTGCAGAAGTATTTTAAAGGTCCAAAATTATCCATGAAACACATATTTATGTTCTAAAATCATCCATATACCTTCTCATAATATTTGGGAGCAATTGGAGCAATTTGGGGACCTAGAGCTCAAAACTAGTCAAAGGTCTAACTAGGGAAAAAAGTGAAAATTTGCCATTTTAATAAAATTCCTAACAAGGGACATTACAGCTAACCTTCCCATATAGTGGAATTGGCCTATGAATTTTCACCCGAGAATTGGTTATACGTGGTGACCTTAGTTTCTTATCCTAGGTATCCACACAGGGTACTTGCAGGGGTTATTTTGCGAGTGTCCTGAGTCAGATAGGGGTTGGAAAACACACAGACTTGCGCTGTGAAGTTTGAGTGCCCTTATAAATGATTATGTTATCTCCTTCTATAGTATCGGAGTCTCGGTCCCCTCCTAGGTGAGGAATACCTTCTATAGTTTGGGAGGCCACTTAGCCATCTCCTTTGTATGTGTGCATTTGGATTAGCTTTTCTAAGAGTGCGCTCATTTCCGATTAGTTGGCCTTAGGGATTGATATTGTTTTTGTGAATTTTTTGAAGTCAACGTGGATCGAGTTCCAACCATATTCCTTTCTCGTCATTTATCATGTTTACCACCCAGTGATCCTTTGCAGCCTCTCCATAAGAGGCGTAGAGCTAATAAAGGTGGTCCTTATATATCCCATCGAGAGCTTCAAAGACTTCTTACCATGAGCTCCACTTCTGATGTGTCGGGGATCCCTTCGACCCCTACATCAACAGTGGTTGGGGAAGTCCATGTGACTCCCTCCTCTGTTGCCTCATGGGTCCCAAGGAATCATGTGTTCACAGGTTCTCACATTGTTGGTTCATCTCAGCCCGTTGGAACTAATCCTTTTGATCATTTGTCCAAATTTTCTTTAGGAATTTTGGGCATTGATACTCATTCGATCCCCTTAGCCTCTAATCCCTTTAATTTTGGCATGCCTAATCCATCATCGAGTATCCCATCCTCCATATCAGCTCGCAATGGTAACCCTGGTGTTGGGATTGGGGGCATACCATACCCCTTTACTACGTATCAATTTGGGAGCGTTCACGTCCCTCCTTCTTCTCCTTATGTTGTGGGATGGCCTCCCCATTCATAAGCTCATAATACCAGTGTTAATACTTTTATGGGTGGTGTTTCTAACTCTTATATCCCATCTATCTTCCCATCATCTACTACGCCAGTTCCCATGGATGATTTTCTTATGGAGAATCCTCCTCCACGTTCAATTGTTCCTTTGGGAGTTGGGAATGTATATTTTAATATGGTTCCACCCTTGTCTGGATTTCCTTCATCGGGGTGGGGGTGTGTGTATATGCCTCCTCACTTGTTAGAGGGAAATGTATACAATCATATGGGAAATTTTGGCAATATGGCTTTCTCCTCCCAGGGGTTTCCTACCATGCAAATTCCTATGTACCCTTACTTGAATATATTTGGAGTGGGTTATTATCCTACTGGTTGGGGTCATGGTATCAATCAGAACCTACAGTGGCCTATGGTATCCAATTTGATTCCTATAGGTAATTATCCGCAAAACCAGTCTTTCCCGGGGCCATGGTCCGAGACATCGCAACCAAGGCTCCCATTTCTAGATACATTAAATTTGCCAGACCTATCCAGATTAACGAATGATCCTTTGTTTCATGATTTGGAATGGCCCCGGGTCCCCACCAAGATTCCCTCTGACATTCCTAAGTTTGAGGGTAATAAGAGTGAGGATTCGAGCGATCACATTACAACCTTTCACCTTTGGTGCTCATCCAATTCCTTGAACCACGATTTTGTTTGTTTGAGACTGTTTCAGTGCACCCTCACAGGGCCTGCTGCAAAATGGTATGTAGAGTTACCTGGGGGCATGTACCAGACCTTTAATGTGTGAAAATAAGATCACATCCAAGAACTCTCCAATAAATTACACTCTCTCATATGAAAAATCTCACACAACTTGTCAAAGGCACAAAAATAATGCACAAGAATGGATTTCTGTATTACTTCTCATGAATAATAATTACATCAGCCAACATATGAATGTTGTAGGATGTTATTAAATAAAATTACAATAATAATTTGAATGGCTAAAGATTCCAAAAGAATATTCTATCCATCAGACTTTCTAAAACTGCCCATCCCCCCTAGGTGGCAAGTTGGCTTTCCAAATCTGCTCAAAAGCTCACGAATTGCTAAATTAGTGAGTTGAAGCTGAAATATAGGTAAAAGAAATGCCAAATACGAAATTTGAGTGGAAATGGTGTTAAGGAAAGTTTTTGGTGTAAAAAACACTTTCCTAGGTTGACTAGCTCTTTCCTTTGGGGGGAAAAGCAGTAAAAGCAACAACTTTCTTCACAAATGCGCCCTCCTTCCTAAATCTTATCCATAAATGTTTAGGAATGCACCCAAGTGGCCTAGGATACTTGTAGAACACACCTCAAACGGAATCTTATCCTCCCATATTTCTTTATGGGCCACACAATGGCAATTTCCTGAATTATTACATAGAATTAACCAACAAGTGATTAATTAATGCATCTTATGTAATTAAATAAACGGTAGGAAGGATTAAATATTCCACACCCCCTCTTAAATTTGACTTGAATTATCTAAATATTAGAATATATAAAAAATGCTAAGGGCCCAGTAACAAGACTTGGTCACCCCGTACAAAATACTATCGGTCCACAAAACAAGGATAGAAGGAAAACCTCATGGGAAAAACCTTCCCTCAAAACATGGACATATCAAAATTGAAAGGTTTCTGATCAACCCTTCACTCCACCACATGTCCAACCATCCCAAGCAATGATCTAAGATAGTTGAATGTCTTCTCTGTGAAAGCCTTGGTGAAGATATCTGCAGTTTGCTCACCTGTGGGGCAATACTGCAAATCTACGATCTGGTCATGCACTAGTCCTCTGATGTAGTGCATATGAATCTCTATGTGCTTGGTCCTCTACCTCTGTACTAGATCACATGAAACTCTAATGGCACTCTTTTTGTCACAATAAATGACAGTAGGAGTACTGAAAGAAATCTCAAACTCAGAAAAAATCCCCTGCAACCAGACACATGTGTAGCATCATTCACTGCTCCTCTGTACTCTGCCTCCGCTGAAGATAGTTCTGTGGCATTCTATTTCTTGCTAGACCAGCAAACAAGGCCACCTCCAAGCATGAAAACAAATCCTGATGTGGATTTCCTGTCAAGGCTATCACCAGCCCAATCTGAATCTGTGAAACCCAAGAGATCTAAGCTAGAATCTGCCACATAGTGAATCCCATCACTCTTTGTGCCCTGCACATAATGAAGGATTCTTTTTGCATCCCTCCAATGTAACTCATGTGGTTGCTCCATGTATCTAGATTCCACACTCACAGCATATGAAAGATCTGGATGAGTGTGAGTCAAGTAGTGTAAGCTTCCAATCAATTATCTGTAGAGTGTACTGTCAAAAAGCGGTGTAGATTCTGCTTCTTCCATTCTGACTCTAGAAAGGAATGGAGTCTTAGAAGGCTTGCAATCAGCCATCTTAAACTTATTCAACATATTAGAAGCATACTTTGACTGACATACCTTGGTTCCTTCTTTTGTTTGTGAAATTTCAAGCCCCAAAAATTGCTTGAGAATTCCCAAGTCACTCATGGAGAATGCTTGGCGCATTGCGGTCTTAAGAGATGCTATTTGTTCAGTGCTATCACCTGTGATCATCAAATCATCAACATACAGCACTATTAACATAATAAAACCATCAGCAAACTTCATATAGACATTTCGATCAGATTTACACTGAACATAGGATTGTGACAGCAAAAAACCATCCATCTTTGCATACCAAGCTGTGGGGACTTGCTTGAGTCCATACAAAGATTTTTTTAACCTGTAAACAAGGTTTGTATCTGATGTGTACCCCTGTGGCTGCTGCATATATATCTCTTCTTCAAGTTCCCCATGGAGGAAAGCACTTTTCACATCCATGTGATGTACTTCCCACCACTTGGAAGCTGCCACTGCCAAAACTAGTCTAATGGAGTCTTTCTGAGCTACCGGTGAAAATGTTTCATTATAATCCAGTCCTTGGAACTGAGACTACCCCTTTTCTACCATCCTTTCCTTGTACTTAATGGCTGTACCATCCACTGCACATTTATCCTTATAATTCCATTTGCATCTTACCAACTTTCTGCCTGCGGGGAGCTTGACTAGCTCCCAAGTTTCATTCTTCTGCAATGACTGAAACTCCTCATCCATAGAAATATGCCATCTAGGATCATGAGAGGCATCCTCATATGTTTGTGGATCAGAATCTATCATCATATAGCACTTCTCAGAAAGATAAGGATCATTCACATTGAGAGCAGTCTCAAACTGTGATCTAGTCCTCCTTTGGTCCTGAGGATTGCCTGCTAGTTCACCTGCTGCTTGCAAAGTTTTTGAAGCCCACTTAGGCCTTGTAGGTGAGTTTTCATATTCAATAAATTGATCCTCATCATCAGAAATATCAGAATAAAAAATATCAAGAACATCACTTACATCTTCTTCAGTCGGTGGTGAAGATGAATCTCCAATTTCTGCGCTCTGAGAGGACTCTTCCTCAAACTGCACACTTCTTTCGATGAATGCATTATGAGTTGTCATGTTCACCAAATAATATGCTTTGGAGTCCTCTGAATATCCCACAAACAAACATGGTTGGATTTGGGGCTGCATAGCCCTCCTCTTCTCAATCAGAATCCTAGCCCAAGCCTTTGAGCCAAAAATACTGAAATGAGAGATATCCGGTTTGTTACCTGTCCAAGCCTCGAAATGAGTGATACCTTTGAGAGATTTGTGTAGCACTCTATTCTAAATATAGGTGGCACAATTTATTGATTCAGCCCATAGCTTAGGAGACAAACCTTTTTCCTCAAGCATGCATGTGGCCATCTCCTTAAGAGATCTATTCTTCCTCTCAGCAACCCCATTTTGCTGAGGTGTATATGGAACTGTATGTTGCATCTGTATGCCTGATGAAGCACAAAATTGCTGAAACTCTTATTTCACATACTCACCACCATTATCAGACCTTAACACTTTGATATTCCTACCAGACTGATTCTCAACTGAGGCTTTGAATAGCTTGAAAAACCCAAAAACTTCTTATTTAAGCTTGATGAAATAAACCCAACAGTACCTGCTAAAATCATCTATGAATGTGAGAATGTATTTTTCTGAATTCAATGACTCATGAGGAAATGGACCTGATATGTCAGTGTGTATAAGTTCCAATGGTGCAGTGGTTATCTCAGTGGTAGATCTCCCATACTTGTGCTCAGGGTTTTTTCCTAGGATGCAGGATTGACAGACACCTTTGGAAAATTTGATATTGGGAAGCCCTATAACCATCTCTTTCTCATGAAGTTGGGAAAGGCATTTGTAGTTTAGGTGGAAAAATATTGCATGCCATAGCTTGCTAGACTCATTGGAACGGGTCAATAGAGCATACGGTGAGGAGTTTGGCACAAAATGAGAAAACTTGTAGACTCTAGAACAGTGGTCAGCAGTACCAAATGCAATAATTTTTCCTGTTGAAATTTCTGCTATCTCAACATCATTGGGGGTAAAGGTTACTCTCTTGGGAAGCCCTATATGGGTCATCTGATAGACTGACATTAGGTTTGCAGCAAGTCTAGGGACATATAAAACATTATTGAATGACCCAAACTCGAGATCTATGCTACCTTTGCCTTTGCTAGAAGTTTCAGAATTGTCTCCCAATACAATATTCGGACCACTAGAAGAGTCAAGTAAAATACTTACTTCCAGACACCATGTGTCTTGAAGCACCAGAATCAATGATGAATGATGAATATTGGGAAGTGCTGGCCATCAATGCATGAACTCTCTCTTTATCATTGGAATTTGATCCTCCATCCTTCCTTCTTGCGCTCTCTGGGAGAGGGATGTTGGCTTTCTCCAATGCTTGAGTTAATTGGTCGATGGTCTTCTTCATACAAGAGCTTTCGGGATGAAAGTCCTTGCTACAATAAGTTCACTTTGTCCTCTCATTCTTCTTGTTCGGATTCTTCTTGAAGTTTGATGGCTCTCCATTAAAATTCGGCTTGTCTTTCCGCTCATCGGTGGGCTTCTTGAAGTTTCCTTTCGTCTTGCATTTCGAATTCTTTGAGTCTCCAACATTTAGACAATGGTCTTTGGATGGATTTTTAATGGATCCCATTAAGACCAGCTTGTCTTGTTCTTGTGTTAATGACTCCATGAATTCTGAAAGTGACGGGCTCTTCCCATTTTTAATTGCTTTCCGGGTGGAATGGAAGGTGGAAACAAAAATTGAATAGTCCGGGCCAAGCTTGGAGAGAATGGCCAAAACTAATTGCTCATATTTCTTGTCTATTCCACATTGCTTCAGCTGCAATACAAGAGACTTGAATTTGTAGAAGAAGTCTTGTAGATTATCGAAATTCTGTGGACTCAAAGAGACTAGCTCGTTATCCAATTGGTGGCCTCTCATATCATCGGTTTTGCCGAACAATTCTTGAAGTTTCAGCCATACTTCATTGGGTGAAGTGAGGCCATCAAGATGAAATAAGAGTTCTTTGGATGTAGTGAGACATAACAGCCCATAGGCTTCATCCCTTCGATTATGCCATTTAGATTTCTCCACTGCTGAGGTTGGCTCAGCTTCTGTTGCCATGGTCACCCTGTAGAGCCCTTTGCTCCTCAGTAGAATCTCCATCTGTGCTTTCCAATCAAAGTAATTGAAAGGAGTGAGGATTATCTGCTGTGTATGATCCATTGCTGCACCTGATATAACTTTTGGACTGAAATTATAACACTTATGGATTCCAAAATGCACCCTGCAGAGAATAGAAATCACCCGGTGGTTTGATCAATGCGCCCTTCCTGAGACTATTGGATCCTGCAAAAAAATAAATAGATGAAAGGAATAGCTTGATGGATCTGATGCCATGTGAAAATCAGATCACATCCAAGAAATTACACTCTCTCATATGAAAAATCTCACACAACTGGTCAAAGGCACAAAAATAATGCACAAGAATGGATTTTTGTATTACTTCTCATGAATAATAATTACATCAGCCAACATATGAATGTTGTAGGCTGTTATTAAATAACATTACAGCAATAATTCGAATGGCTAAAGATTCCAAAAGAATCTTCTATCCATCAGACTTTCTAAAACTGCCCATCCCCCCTAGGTGGCAAGTTGGCTTTCCAAATCTGCTCAAAAGATCACACATTGCTAAATTAGTGAGATGAAGGTGAAATATAGGTAAAATAAATGCCAAATATGAAATTTGAGTGGAAATGGTGTTAAGGAAAGTTTTTGGTGTAAAAAACACTTTCCTAGGTTGACTAGCTCTTTCCTTTGGGGGGAAAAGCAGTAAAAGCAACAACTTTCTTCACAAATGCGCCCTCCTTCCTAAATCTTATCCATAAATGTTTAGGAATGCACCCAAGTGGCCTAGGATACTTGTAGAACACACCTCAAACGGAATCTTATCCTCCCATATTTCTTTATGGGCCACACCACACAATGGCAATTTCCTCAATTATTACATAGAATTAACCAACAAGTGATTAATTAATGCATCTTATGTAATTAAATAAATGGTAGGAAGGCTTAAATATTCCAACATAATGAACTAGCCTTATTTTTTCTCAACCACTTTCACTTGTCGGTCTGTTACGATGTAGGCACATAAATTTTATCAACATTTTTTCAGGATAAAGCCACTCACATTTTAGATCATATTCAAGAGTGGTGTAGACAAAATTGGTTGATTAAATATAACATTCCACCAAAGTTCTTATTGGAATGGTTTCTTAAGTCCATTTTTCCATATATTGTGAAGGATGTCTCAACATCTGGAGTAACGATGGAGGAACGAGCCATATTTAAAGCTCAACAATTAGATTTGATCTACACTCAATATGGGATTCTTTACGAAATTATTCATGATGCACCGCGATCCAACCATGATCCTAAAAAAAATACAGGGCCTCATGATGATGGCATTGTAGGTGTCACAAGTGCCAAGGCTGCAAATCAGGTGACGAATCAAATGCATAATTTTTTCATTAGATATTATGCAACAAGACAGGTTACCACTTCATCTTCTCCCACACCGTCGTCGAAGGTACATTTTGTGAAATCAATGAACCCCAAAGGTAACCAACAACTTGGAGGGAATAAGAAGAAGGGGAAGAATAATCGTAATCATGGGAATAATAATACGAAAGGAAATCCGAATAATGACAAGAACGATAATAATGTTGGTGCGGAAAAGAAACGAAAATGGAAGGTGAAATTTCCTTGTAATCTTTTCACATAGTATCACCTTACTCACTTGTGCCCTAGAATGGATGAGGCCTCGATGCTTATATCACAAATCCCAACTATGATAACAAATCTACTTCCTTATAATCAAAATATGGATTTGAGTGTTTCCAACACCGGAAATGGGTCTGGTGGAATTCCTAACCCTTTGGCCCATGATTGTGTCCATGGATGTGTCAATATGGTCCAGTCGAAGGTTAAGATTTCCTCCCACTCTTGTGACTATGGTCCTCCACACATTCTATGGGGAAAGAGACTACAACTCCGGAGATCCCTTTGCAAATCGATAAGCTTAACCCTATGCCTCGTGTTTCAAAAGGTGTTCTTAAGAGCTTGACCTATAACCTTAATTCCAGAGCCTCCTAGAATTATTCCATTGTTGAGGATATGGTCCAAACGTCATGTGCCATGTCAAATTTGTAGGTACTCTAGACGTGTCCTGTTAATATTTGGTTGAGCTTTGATCTTTAATTCTTTTAGATGTTGAAACTTGAAACAATGAGACAACTCAATCACATGAAATTCATACAACCATAACACAAGATATACCCTTGGGAAAATCCTCAAAACTATGAGAACAACAACCCTGACATTTCTTCTCCATATAATATAATGGATAGTAGAGAATGCTTTCTTTTACAACATATCAGATTTATTTTGGAATATAAGATATCACCAAACACTCTTGTTCAAGATACAGAAGCAATAGAGAAGAGATATCAATCAGAGAAGTGCCTTGTATTCAATAATAATATCATGCACACAAAGAGAAGCACCTTGCCTTCAAAGGAGAAGAGAATTCGCTTCACATTGAACTCATCAATCTCGTATAACATATTTATACATTATTCTCTTATATTTTTATCTTCTAACTTCAGGATGAACTCTCCCTCAAACTAGATGTATCAATCTTGCATGCAGAAGTGTGCCCCACTTCTCATGCAGTGCTTTATCTCACTGAGTTGTCACTTAGGATGAAATCACCTCCTAACTAAAAGCTTTCCCACTTAGTGAGGTGGCTAACTTAAGTGTCGTCATTTAGTTAATAAGATATTCTTTTTTGTCACTTAGTTAACTCTCTTTAAATTATTCTTGATAAAATCATTGTAATGATCAATTCGAGTTCTCCTTGATTTACTGAAGTGTCGTATTTTAGTTTAAATAAATTGAAAACACTTTAGTTAAATAGTCCTTATTTAACACTTGTTAACTGAAATCATCTTGATTTATTTACTTGAAGTGACCACTATGAGTTCTTTAGTTAATCGAGGCATATCTTTAACTGAAGCACTGATTGAGGCATACATTGATACTTAATTGAAGCTTTAACCATTCAAGTTCTCTTTAATTAGCTGAAGTGTCTGCATGGGCAATTTTAAATTCTCTTGATCTCTATGCTTTATCTTTTATTTTTGTATCTCTTACTGTATGGTCAATATGTGCTAACTTTAATTATCCATCACATTACATTATACTAAGAAGAATTATCGGATGTTGTGATCATATTATATTATTCCAGACCAAATGATCATATGCTAAAGTAATTCACTTTAGAGGTGATCAATATCCAAAGAAGACTTAATAGAAATTGGTGATCATGGTTAATAATACATCACACAACATTAAATGCTTTTAACAAGTAAATCATGCCCTTTATACAGAAGTTCCACCTCTATATGGGAGTTCCATCCCATGGATACCTTTATACAGAAGGTTCACATGAGAATCATGACTTGACCTACACAAGTTCAGAGCCTTGTCCAACAAGACTTTACAATATCATTACTTTGATCAATTGCCACTATAAGAGAAGAATAACCTTTACAAGAAAGGAAATCAAAGTTCTCACCTCTGTACGGGAGGATCAATTTTGGCTGCACAAGATTGGTTTGGAGAATGTCTCTTGATGTTGTAAATTTAACAATCCCTCTCAGCGATGGGGGCATTATTTACCATACCAATATTGTCTCTGAAGTACCTAAAATTTGTCACTAACAAAGGCTTTGTTAACACATTTGCAATCTGCTCATCAGTAGCAATGTATTGAAGTTTCACTGTACCTTTCTGGACCATGTCTCAGATGAAGTGATATTTCATTTCAATGTGCTTCAACTTGTCATGAAACACTGGGTTTTCGGAAAGCTTGATGCAACTTTGATTGTCACACCTAATAACTGTAGGCTCAATTTTTTCACCAAACAACCATGCAAGTAGCTTTCTGAGCCACACTGCTTCTCGGAAGGAAACACTAGAAGCTATGTATTCTTCTTCGATAGTGCTCTGGGATACGGATTCCTACTTCCTGCTGGACCAACTTATCATAGTTGATCCTAGCCTATAACAGTACCTGGATGTACTCTAACGGTCCATAATTCTTCCTCCCCAGTCAGAGTCTGTATCACCAAGTAACATGAATCGTCCATTGGACGCATATCTGAGTCCATATGAAATTGTACCTCGAAGGTACCTCATAACATGCTTAGAAACTATCCAGTGCTTGTGTCTCAGATCAAACATAAATTGACTCAAAATGATCACAGCATAACATATATCAAGCCTCGAATGTATTAAGTAAATTAACAAGCCTATAAGTTATCTATACAAAGTGGGATCTAGTGGATCTAATCCAGATCCTGACTCATGAAGTTTCCTCAAATTGGAAACCATCGGTGTAGTCATATATTTTCAATCTATCATACCAAACCCGCGCAATATATCCACAGTGTACTTCCCTTCAGATAGAAATTTTTCATCTTTTCTTTGCCAGATCTCAAGGCCAAGAAAGTAGTGCATCAGAGTTAAGTCTTTCATCTTGAAATCTGTGGTGAGCTCCATCTTGCACCAAGAAATCAGATGTTCCTCTCCAATGAGAAACAAATCATCAACATACATAACCAATATTAATGATTGGTTCATCACTACTTCAAAGTACAAAATTGGATCAACTTCACTCTTACAGAAACCCAGTTTATGAAGGTGGCTATCAATTTTGGAGTACCAAGCAATGGGGACTTGCTTAATCCCATTTAGAGATTTCTTTAGTTTGAAAACACAGGAATCCTTCCCATGCACCACAAATCCTTCAGGGTGCTAAATATAATCCTATTACTCAACCTCACCATTGAGTAAGGATATCTTCACATCCATCTAGTGAAGTTTCCATACTAGAACAGATGCAAGTGCAATCATTGCTCGGACCGTGGTGTACCTTTCCATAGGAGAAAAGGTCTCATCATAATCGATGCCTTCTTTCTGAGAGAAACCTATGGAAAAGAATCTAGCTTACTCTTCTCAATGCTACCATCCACATCATGCTTTATCTTGTAAACCCATCTGGAAGTCACAATGGACTTCCCATCGGTTTTGGGAACAACCTCCCAAACATCATTCTTCATTATAGAGTTGTACTCTTCTATCATTGCATCTTTCCAAACTTGCTACTTTGCAGCTTCTTCATATGAGGATGGTTTTGAATCACTAATGTGACTCATATGTGCAACATATCCTAAAAATATGTCAAGTTGCTTGCGCTCTCTGGATGAGCCTACTGGTGCTCCATGTTTCTCTACATTTTGTAAGATGAATCAGAACCAAGAATATCTTATTTTAGCAGGAGGTTCATCAGGTGACCTCTCAACTAGTTCTATTGTTTCTTCAGGAGCTAGGGAATCTGAGGCATCTTCTAGTTTCTCCCTCTCAAAATATGAAGGGGGAGAATCAGAGTCTAGATCCTCCATCTCTGAATCACATTAAATCTCTTTCGATATTTTGAAAGCAGCTTCCTCGTGGAAGGTAACATCTCGGCTGACTTCAATGTGTCTCTCACCATGTACATATATTCAGTATGCTTTGGCTGAATCGCTATAACCCACAAAGGTGCATTTCTTTCCAGAAGGCTCCATCTATGTTCTATTTTCTTTTGGTACATGAATGTATATTGGGCTCCTAAATATCCTCAAGTGTGATATGTCTGGCTTCTCACCAGTAAACACTTCTTTTGGTGTCTTTTCATCTAGAATGGCATGTGGGATTCTATTTTGGATATTGTACACAACTGTACGGGTGGCTTCTTACCATAATGAGGTAGACATATCTTGATCATGCATCATGGATTTTGAAACCTCACATATGGTTCTATTCTTCCTTTCGGAAACCCCATTTTGCTAACGGTTGTATGGTATTGTTAACTATATACATATTCCTGCATCACTACATAGCTCATTAAATGCATGTGAATCAAATTCACCTCCATTGTCATACCTTAATACACAGATGTGATTTTCTTTCTGATTTTCAACTAGGGATTTAAACTCTTTAAATTTGCTAAGATTTTCACTTTTAGCCTTCATGAAATAAATCCATGACTTCCTAAAAAAATCATCTATGAACAGTACATAATATAAGAAACCACTCAGGGAGTGCGATGACATGGGACCACATACATCAGAATGTATTAAATCTAAAATCCTTTTAGATCTAGTAGTATTGTTGGAAAAAAAATTCTTAACATTCTTCCCA
Organism: Larix kaempferi; assembly: GCA_027924585.1. Classification (NCBI taxonomy): domain Eukaryota; kingdom Viridiplantae; phylum Streptophyta; class Pinopsida; order Pinales; family Pinaceae; genus Larix; species Larix kaempferi. The sequence continues at coordinate 24,300,643 of BSBM01000299.1, forward strand.
AGTGTAAAACCCCAACATACACTATCATACTCAAAATCAAATGCAGGCATACCTTTTACCATCTTTTGAAGTCCGGGTAGCGCTTTGTAGTGTATTTTTCCAAGACTTGGGTGCCATAACTCGAATGGATTGATAGTGTGGTGAATCATAGCTTGAATGTAATTCTCGGGTACCTTGAAGAGTCCTCCCTCTCGAACTCCAATCACAATAGCATATTCTAGGCTTTTGGTCTTCGGCCATAAAAGTGATTTCTTATCCATGAAGATAACTCAGAATCCTTTTTCGTCAAGAACCGAAACTAAAAGGAGGTTCTTCTTCAATCCTGGAACATATAGAATGTCCTCCACATGTAAAATATCACCAGTGCTCAGCTGGAATGAGGTGGAACTGTCATGTCCCAAAATTTTGCATTGGGTCACAATGGCCTAAGCCCCTTGGCCATACTCATGATAGTTTGTCATATTGATGCTAAGGGTCAAATAATTTCCAAGAATGATTTCCAAGTTATTAATAATGTGAAATTAGATCCAAATGTACAAGGTGGGTCACATTAAGAGAAATTCCCAATTGAAAGTTTGCAATATACCCATCCAAATGAATTATCATGGAGGAAAATTACTAGTTCCCTAGGTTGGGGGTGGAAACTTTGGGATTCGAATTAAGGATGATAATAAATGATGTTTGAAAATTAGAATGGAATAAATATTTAATAAATGATCTAAATAAATAAATACAAGGGAAAATCAAAGTGGCAATTGATCATGAAAACACATGGAGGGTGTGGGACCCACACAAGATAGATTTTCTATGCCACATGGAATCCTCCTCTTGTCATTTCGAATCCATAAGAAGCACAATGTTATTGGGATGAGTTGGAAGGTCAATATACTTGGAATGACTCAATTAAGGTCGAATTGGAGTGGAAGAGTAACTCCCATGGAAGAGGAATAGGCATTTTGGAACTAGTGAGACACTTGGACTAGATTCCCTATAAAGATGCTATGAAAAATATGACACAAATCATACCTGAAGGCTGAAATGTGACATATATTACTAAAAATAACCTCCAAGAGGGCACTCAAGTGAGTTAGGGCAGCCAAAGAGACACCAATTCGAATTTGGAGAAGGAGAGGGCTAGAATGGGAAGGACAAGTGGCATACTTGGGAATCTCTTCCCAACTTGAGTTGGCATGAATCTCTTGGGAGGAATTAGACCCATGGAGGACCTTATAATTTTATAAAATACAATAACAAAGCAGTATGGTGGCTTTTTATCATTTTAGAATTTGCATTTTGCATTTGGAGAGGAGAGCTAGTGGAGTGCTACTCTACTTGCCTTAGCACCAATTTCGAGGGTGAAAGATTCTCATCCTAGTTGGTAATTGGAAAGGCCATTCAGACCTTTCATTTGGAGCTTTAATGGATTTTTTTTTTAATGTTTGAAGCTATAGGGCATCTCATGGTAACATCTCTTCCATCTTTCTTCTACAACCATTCTTCTATTTCTTGGCATATTCATGATCCTTGAAGAATTGCGCACTTGGTGAGATATTGTTCTCTTTGGGGGAGCTTCAAATGATTAATTATTTTATAATATGATTTAAATTATCTTTTATTCATTTTCATAATGTCCTCAAGTCGATATTCCAAGTGAAACTATGTAAATCTGATTATTAATGAGCAAATGGTGCCAATTTCCCCACTATGTTGATGTATTCGAATGGACCGGTGAACTATTTATGATTTAATGATGTATGGACTTTTATTTATCTGTTATACAATTTTCATGTTCATTTCATAATATTTTGGAGTCATATTGTCCACTTTTATATCATTTGGAGAAGATTGCCTATCATTTCCCCCAAGGTCGAAACTAGTCTTTTTACATATGATTGGAGAGGGTTGTAGTAGACTTAATAAAATGAATGGTGATGCATATTAGACTATATTTATGTCCCCTACATATACCATTCATATTTACATAAATTAGAGATGGTAAAATAGCATCTGTAGAGCCATTTCCAGCATCTACCCCATGGGGGTTTGAACCCCAAATTGCTAGTCAAAATCCCTACTTTGGCCATAATTTAAAGGAGAGTTTTAGAATCCCTTTGAAGACTATAAAGTATCCATTAAACTAATAATTATGTCCTAATATCATCCATACACCTTCTCTAACAATTTGGGATCATTTGGAGTCATTTGGAGACCAAGAGATCAATACTAGTCAAAGAGAATTTGCTTATCAAACTCCCTACTTTGTCCAGAACTTAAAGGAGAGTTGCAGAAGCCTCTTGAAGACTCTAAAGAATCCCTGAACCTCATAATTATGTCCCAATATCATCCATACACCTTCTATAACAATTTTGGATCATTTGGTGTCATTTGGAGACCAAGAGACCAATACTAGTCAAAGGTCAAACTAGTGGAAAAAGTTGAAAATTTCACCATTTTAATAAATTTCAAAAAATGGACATTACAGTGGTATCAGAGCATGGTCCTTGCACATGTGGATTAGTTTAATACATTGATGAATAATTTTCATCCATGTATTACTATTATGATGACTCCTATGAGTACAATGCTTATGAGCAGTATGCAGATGATTGTGAGCAATATGAATCAGAATGTGAATGGTTTGAGGAAGAGTTGCCATCATGCAATACTTCTTACAATTTCATAAGGAAAGAGGGTTATTCCTATGAATTTGAATATGATTAAGATGAGTGTGTCACACTACCAAAGTATAATTATATGAATGGGTTACAAAGATGGAGAGCAACATATAAAACCTTGCCCCAACAATATCAAGCATATCTTGCTTTGAAGGAAGATACAGAAAAGGCCATTCCTTTCGAAGACTATGCTGATTGGGTGTTTGAAAATAGACCCAAAAATGAATATGTGGAGTTAGTGAAGAAAGTTTTATGCCATTCTTGTAAAAGACCTTGGAGAGAAAATCATATGTGTGTGAGTGAAAAGAGCAGTGAAATATATGAAGCTTCAAGGAAGGCATGTATGTCCTACTTGAAGAGAGTTTTTGGGATTTCTTCAAAAAGAGATTCCAAATTTATTGATATTAAGGAAACAAAGGGTAAAAATGAATCATCTTGCTTGAAGGAGCAAAAGGAGGAGACCCATGAACCACCTAGTTCTAAAATAGGTGAAGTAGAAGAAGCAGTACATGAAGAGGATCGAAAATCACTCCCAAGTGACTCTGAAAAAGATGAATAGACATCACATGAGCATGAAGAAGATTCTATTGAAAATATTGAAGATCATTTCAAGACACATTCTACCTTGGACATGAATCAAAGAGAATCTACTGATGGATGCTTAAACTATGAAGGAGTACCTACTGATGGGTGCTCACACCTATATGTTGGTGACATAGAGATAAATTTTGAAATTGTTGCTGCAAGCCAAACTTCTATTAAGCATGAAAATGAAGACCTTATAGCAATTGAAGAAGAAACAAAATCAACTTCCCCATCACCACTTGAGCTTCATGAAGTTGGTCCAAGTAAGAAGGAAGAAGATGGAGAGGTTCAATTACAAGAGCCTCATTTTCTTGAAGGGTCCTTGAAGATGAATGAAAAGAAGATCCAAGAGACCCTTAGCATACTACATGACACTCAAGCATTGGTGTCAAATTCTTGTTGGAGAGTTTCTTCATTGAAGGATCCATCCTTCCTTGAAGACATGGAGAAGATTCAAAGAGCAATGTGCAACATCAAAGGTAATTTCATATCTTTGCTTTTTTATAGGAACAACTTGATTGAGTTTAATGAATTGTTATATGATGCATACTTGAAGAATGATGAGGATATTCATAAACTCAAAATTCAAAATGAGCAACTTCTTGGAAGGTTGCAATATACGTGTTCTCCATCCTATGTTTCAAATTGTCATATGGTAGATTTCATGGAGGATTATCATGACATGGTAGATCATGAGAAACATGGAAATTTGCATGTGCCTGATGTGTTTGAAGATGATATTGATGAGATCCAATTACTTGATGTGGTAAAAGAGGAACTTGAGTTTCCTCTTGGAAATTATTACACATTTTTTTAAGAATTTGATTCCACTACCTTGGAACCAACCTATGAGGAAAGTTCTGTACTTTTGATGGAGGTGCATGATCCTACCATTATTTGCATTCACGTGAGGACACTTCTGTACTTTCTGATCAATTGGGTGAGTTGGTTCATTCTCCTACATCCTACACTTTCATATTTTGCAGCATTCATCCTAATGAAGTATGGGTGAAAGGTTTATTTTTTATGGTACCACATGAGGAGCATGAAACTCCTATCTCTCCTTTATATGATGACATTATTGGAGCCACTTCTTATTTACATTTGCAGCAGCATTCCTTGTTACCTTATGATGAAACACATCTACATGGATGCACTTATGATGTTCACTTGAGTCACTTGAAGACTCATGATTTTCCTTGCTCCTTGCATAGTTCAATTGATATTGGAAGAAATTCATCCACTATTTGGGTGAAGAGATATATGATTGGAGCAAATTATTATTGGTAGCAACATCCTTTGTTATTTATTGATTATACACATGTTCACAGATGCACAAATTCTACTTATATGAGCCCCTTAAAGGCCCATTGTTTTCTTTGCTCCCTACTAGGTTCATATTTTAGTGAAGGTTCTTCATTCACTTCTTGGATGAAAGAACACATGGATGATTATTTTGATGCATATTACATCCTTTTGGAGCAGCATTATAGGACATGGGATCCTCACCTATGTCATTGCAGCATATTTGATTGGTCACATGAAGCTTGTATGCACTTGGAAAATGGTGGTCTAAGCACTTTCAAGATTCTTTGATGAAGCACCTCCTTGATGTACATTTTCATTATGTTGTTATGTACTTTGATGATATATATTTTGTACTCGTGATGTTTGGAAGAATGCATACAATAAAATGGGATCCATGAATTCTCTTACCTGATGGTATGAGTTGGAGAGCACTCTTAATTGTTGGAGTGCAATACAAGCAATGAAACCCTGGGATAATTTTTAGTCCCATTGATTTCAATTTTGGGGGGAAACAAGTAGTATGTGAGATGGATTACCCACTTAATAAAGTGATTTTGATCAGAGTAGTGCAGCAATAAGCATGGTGGTTCCTCTCTAAAATCTTCATGGAATCTTGAAGACTCAAAGTTGGGCAACTCAGTGGCAACTTCAAAGAATTATGCAGTGGTATCAGAAAGAGTTTCCAAAATATGAAAGAGGTAAAGCGTAATTGTGACAACATGGTTTTGATGGATTTAATTAACATTTTGGTTTTTAGTGGTGATGTTACAGGGGATGCCAAAATGAAAAAGAAAACCCATATCTCCTTGCTTTTGGAAACACACAATTGTAGTGCATGGGTGGCTCTACTCAAGGTTTTAGAAGAGAAGTTTTGGGAAGCAAAATTTTGGAAAGAAATCAGGTTCTTCCACATACATGTGTTGAAATTGCTTTAGGACAAGCAATATTGGGAAGGGAGGATTTGTCATGTCCCAAAATTTTGCATTGGGTCACAATGGCCTAAGCCCCTTGGCCATACTCATGATAGTTTGTCAAATTGATGCTAAGGGTCAAATAATTGCCAATAATGATGTCCAAGTTATTAATAATATGAAATTATATCCAAATGTACAAGGTGGGTCACATTAAGAGAAATTCCCAATTCAAATTTTGTAATATACCCATCCAAATGAATTGTCTGGGAGGAAAATTACTAGTTCCCTAGGTTGGGGGTGGAAGCTTTGGGATTTGAAATAAGGAGGATAATAAATGATGTTTGAACATTTGAATGGAATAAATATTTTAAAAAGGATCTTAATAAATAAATACAAGGGAAAATAAAAGTGGAAATTGATCATGAAGACACATGGAGGATGTGGGACCCACACAAGCTAGATTTTCTATGCCACGTGGCATCCTCCTCTTGTCATTTCGAATCCATAAGAAACCCAACATTATTGGGATGAGTTGGAAGGTCAATATACTTGGCATGAATCAATTAAGTTTTATTTGGAGTGGAAGAGTAACTCCCATGGAAGAGGAAGAGGCATTTTGGAGCTAGTGAGACACTTGGACTAGATTCCCTAGCTCTATGACAACAATGATGAAGATGCTATGACAACTATGACACAAATAAGACCTGAAGGATGATATCTAACATATATGACATTTCAGGGCTAAAAATATCCTCCAAGAGGGCACTCAAGTGAGTTAGGGCAGCCAAAGAGACACCAATTCCAATTTGGAGAAGGAGAGGGCTAGAATGGGAAGGACAAGTGGCATACTTGGGAATCTCTTCCCAACTTGAGTTGGCATGAAGCTCTTGGGAGTAATTCTACCCATGGAGGACCTTAGAAGTTTATAAAAGAAAATAACAACGAATGATGGTGGCTTTTGATCATTTTAGAATTTGCATTTTGCATTTGGAGACGAGAGCTAGTGGAGTGCTACTCTACTTGCCTTAGCACCAATTTCGAGGGTGAAAGATTCTCATCCTAGTTGGTAATTGGAAAAGCCATTCAGACCATTCATTTTGAGATTTAATGGATTATTTTCTTACATGTTGAATCTATAGGTAATCTCATGGTCACATCTCTTTCGGCTTGCTTCTACAACCATTCTTCTATTTCTTGGCATATTCATGATCCTTGAAGAATTGTCCACTTTGTGAGCTATTGTTCTCTTTGGTGGAGATTATAATGCTTTATTATTTTATCATATGATTTAAATTCTATTTTATTCATGTTCATAATGTCTTCAAGTCAATATTCCAAGTTGAACTATGTAAATCTGATTATTAATGAGCAAATGGTGCCAATTTCCCCACTATGTTGATGTATGCCAATGATATGTTGATGTATTCGAATGGAACAGTGAACTATTGATGATTTAATGATGTATGGACTTTTATTTATCTATTATACAATTTTAATGTTCAGTGCATAATCTTTTGGAGTCATATTGTCCACTTTTATATCATTTGGAGAAGATTGCCTATCATTTCCCCCAAGGTCGAAACTAGTCTTTTTTCATTTAATTGGAGAGGATTGTAGCAGACTTAATAAACTGAATGGTGATTCATATGAGACTATATTGATGTACCATAAATATCCCCTTCCTCTTTTCATAAATTCAACAGGTTCCAATAGCATCTAGAGAGCCATTTCCAGCATCTACCCCATGGGGATTTGAACCCCAAATTGCTAGTCAAACTCCCTACTTTGGACAGAATTTAAAGGAGAGTTTAATAATCATTTTGAAGACTAAAAATAATCCATTAACCTCATAATTATGTCCTAATATCATCCATACACCTTCTATAACAATTTGGGAGCATTTGGAGTCATTTGGAGACCAAGAGATCAATACTAGTCAAAGAGAAATTGCTAGTCAAACTCCCTACTTTGGAAAGAAATTAAAGGAGAGTTGAAGAAGCCTATTGAAGACTCTAAATAATCCATGAACCTCATAATTATGTCCCAATATCATCCATACACCTTCTGTAACAATTTGGGAGCATTTGGAGTCATTTGGAGACCAAGAGACCAATACTAGTAAAAGGTCGAACAAGTGGAAAAAGTTGAAAATTTCACCATTTTAATACATTTCAAAAAAGGGACATTACAGGATCCAACTCCTTGGATGGAATATGTTGATTTATCCCCCAACTCTACCATGCATGTGAACATTTTCTCCTTTAGGTCAATGATGGCACTCTTGTAACCAGTCATATGTTTGGATGTGCCATTATCAATCAACCATGTGTCTGCACTTGTGATGACGGATCTCAAAAGGGATTGGACAAGGTAAAACTCCCTTCCTATATCCTTTTCTTTGGATGCATTATTTTGAGTGGTTTCATCTTATATGGTGGTAGAAGCATGAAAAATTCCTTTCCACTTTGCTTTGCACTCTCTTGAGAAATGGCCTTTCTTGTTGCAATTGTAGCGTCTAGATTTTGACTTGTCAAAGCCTTTGTTGAACTCCTTCTTCTTGGATGAGAGAATTTATTTTGGAAGAAGGGTTTATTTCCTTTCTTCATTCTTTCCATGAGGGGACGATTTTCTTCTTTGATTCACATTGACTTGCTCTGGATTCATCCCTCCTCTTGGAAGTATTCATACCACAACCTTTTGAAGTTAGTTTGTACCTCTCGTCCATTTACTACATCCAAGAATGTCTCTCATAAGGATGGGAGACCATCAATAGCAGTTTGAAGAAGATCATCTTCATCCACCACTACTCCAATACTAGCAAGTTGATCTCTTACCTAAGAGATCTTGGTGAAGAAGGTGGCCACTGTCTCATCCTTCTCCATCTTGAGATTTCGTAACTTGTTCTTCAATGGCATTTTTTGAGTTGGGGTCTTCTTCTCATAAATATTAGTTAATATATCATAACATTATTTTGTGGTCTTAAGCGGTGTGATCACGGGCATCAAGTTATATTTTACCGAATCATAGATGATCCGTTTGGCCTTAGCCTGATTCTTCTTGAAGTTGATGCACCCTGCATTAGATGTAGGTTCCTTCACCACAGTGGATACGTAGCCATCCAAGTCATGTTCCTCTAGGATGTTGAGAATCCTATCCTTCCAAGTGTTGAAGTTTGAGGTTCCCTCAAGACGATCTTCCGGTCATACAAATATTGATGCCATAGTCTTCAAATCTTGTGCTCAACTTCTCAAGATCTACGTAGGCTCTAGATGGAATGAAAAACTGAGCTCCTTCACACCTTGAGATATGATACCATGTTAATATCTGGTTGATATTTTATCCTCAATTATTTTAGATGCCTAAACTTGAAATAATTAGACAACTCAATCACATGAAATTCATACAACCATAATACAAGATATACCCTGGGGAAAATCCTAAGAACCATGAGAACAAAAACCCCTGTAATTCTTCTCAGCATAATATATTGGATAGTTGAGAATGATTTATTTTACAACATAGCAGATTGATTTCAGAAGATAAGAGATCACCAAACACTCTTGGTGAATATACATAAGAAATAGAGAAGACATATCAATCAGAGAATCGCCTTGTCTTCAATAATAATATGTTGCACACAAAGAGAAGCGCCTCGCCTTCAAAGGAGAAGAGAATTCACTTCACATTGAATTCATCAATCCCGTATAACATATTTATACATTCTTCTCTTCTATTTTTATTTTCTAACTTCAGGATGAACTCACCATCAAACTGGATGTATCAATCTTGCATGCAGAAGTGTGCCCCACTTCTCATGCAATGATTTATCTCACTGAGCTGTCACTTAGGATGAACTCGCCTCTTAACTGAAATATTTCCCACTTAGTTAGGTGGCTAACTTAAGTGACATAACTTAGTTAACTATATATTCTTTGTTGTCACTTAGTTAACTCTCTTTAACTGATTCTTGATAACATCATTGTATTGATCAATTCGAGTTCTTCTTTATTTACTGAAGTGTCGTCTTTTAGTTTAACTAAAATGAAAACACTTTAGTTAACTAGTCCTTCTTATTTAACACATAGTTAACTAAAATCATACTGATTGATTTATTTGAAGTGACCACTATGAGTTCTTTAGTTAATTGAGGCATATCTTTAACTGATGATTTAAATGAAACATTGATTGAGGCATACATTGATACTTAACTGAAGCTTTAAAAATTTGAGTTCTCTTTAATTAGCTGAAGTGTCTACATGGGAAATTTCGAATTATCTTGATCTCTATGCTTTATCTTTTATTTATTTATCTCTTACTGCATGGTCAATATGTGCTAACTTTAATTATCCATCACATTACATTATACTAAGAAGAATTATCGGATGTTATGATCATATTATATTATTCTAGACCAAATGATCATATGCTAAAGTAATTCACTTTAAAGGTGATCAATCTCTAAAGAATAATTAATAGAAACTAGTGATCATGGTTAATAATACATCACACAACATTAAATGCTTTTAACAAGTAAAGCATAACCTTTATACAAAACGTCCACCTCTATATGGAAGGTCCATCCCATGGATACCTTCATACGGAAGGTTCACATGAGAATAATGACTTGACATACACAAGTCCAGAGCCTTGTCCAACAATAATTTACAACATCATTACTTTGATCAATTACCTCTATATGTGAGGAATAACCTTTACACAAAAGGAAATCAAAGTGCTCACCTCTATATGGGAGGTTAAATCTTGGCTGCACAAGATTGGTTTGGACAATGTCTCCTGATGCTATACATTTAACATGTCCCTAGTGTTATTAAGTTTGAGAACATTGATATTTAGCCTTGCTTAATTTACCATGTGTCTTTCCAAATCCATGTGGAATGTATTAAAATGACCATCAAACATATTGTTGTTGACGAAGGTGCTTCAACGTTAGTGATGTACCTATCTTGTTGGAAGGCCCTTGGATCTCCTCAGTTATCCCAGTCCATGACCATGTTAACTGCATTCGATGGATGTTCATTTCGACCTCATGGAATTATATCCTCTCTTCAGGTCCAGTTGGGTGGTAAATCCATGTTGGACGAGGTTGAGGTGGTTGATTCACCCCTCGGCTATAATCTTTTACTGGGAAGCAATTATATCTATGTTATGAAGGCGGTCATCTCTTCCATGTTTCTCCTGATATGATTTCCGGAAGGAAAAATCATGAAAAATGATCAATTATATTTTACTAGCCCCAGTTCCTCTGCATCCTTGGGATCTATGATCCCTATAATTGAAAATTCTCAGAAGGAAATTAAGAATGTTGGTGTCAGTATGTATTCTTCCCTTATGGGAACTTTTAATTTTTCGACACCAATCTCATATATCGATTCCATTTCCGATGGTGATTTATCATCATTCAATCTGGTTTCATTTTGTACCTCATATTTTAATGATCCATGGACTCTCCCTTCTTCGACTGAATCATGTGAAGGGAACCCACACATCGGAATGGTCATTTCGCTGTCTGCAACAGAGGTTGCTTATCAAGCTTTACAAGAAGTCACTGTAGACCCTGATATTTCCTCTTCACGGATGGAGGAGGAATATATCGCACTCCCGCTCGCTTGGGTGGTTAACTCATCATGCTCACATGGCTATCTCAATGGTACTTTTCCTTCAGAGAATCTATTGTTAAGGCCATGAATGGTCCTAAAAGGCCTTGGGAGGACCTCCATCATAGATCTTAGTTCCTCCCAGAGATTGAAAGGATCGAGCATGACGCGTTCCAGGCAACATTAGGTGATAAATTTGGTCACCCCATGGTCTCGTTGGATACGCATGGTATATATGTTGAAGGGAACATAGACAATATTTCTCCTACCATTCAGATCAATATTTATCAAACTCCTGGAAAAGTGGAGAATGTTTAAATCAGTGCATATTGCTCACCTGAAGAAATTTATATATACACCAATTTGTTCAAAGAATTCCAAGATGTTTTTGCTTGGTCTTATGAGGAAATGCCAATAATAGACTTGAGCATTTTGGAGCACGAAATTAAGACTTACCCGAATTCTAAGCATGTTCGACAATGCCTAAGAGTGGTGAATCCACGAAAGGTGCTCGCCATTAAAGCATAGGTGGAGAAGCTCATTAAGGCTGGCTTCATCTACCTAGTTCCTTTGACTGAGTGGGTATCCAATCCCATTCCTATGGATAAAAAGAAAGGAACCATATGAGTGTGCACGGATTTTTCATATTTGAATAAATCTTGTATGATGGATAACTTTCCCACGCCCTTTATTGATCGGATTATTGATGAATGTGTGGGAAGCGAAATTTTATCCTTTATGGATGGTTTTTCTGGTTATAATCATGTCCAAATTAAACATGAGGATCAACATAAGATGGTGTTCATCTGTCCTTAGGGAACCTTTTCATACTGGAAAATTCCCTTCAGCCTTAAAAATGTCGAAGCAAATTTTCAGGGGGCTATGACCTTTTCATTTCATGATCCCAAGCATATAGTAGAGGCTTGTCTAGATGACCTTGCAATATTAGATCATCCAGCTCACCTTCAACTTGTGTTCAAAAGATGCAGGCGTTATAAGATTCGCTTAAACCCTTATAACTGCATATTTTTCATTATAACAGGTCACCTATTGGTATTTATCATTTCAAAGGAGGGAATCATGGTCAACCCTTTAAAGGTTGAGGCAATACTTTGGTTGCCTCCTTTGTGCTCAATTAGTCAACTTCAGAGTCTTCAGGGAAAAGCTAATTTCTATGTTGTTTTATAGTGATCTATGCCAGCATTACTAATTTTTTATGCGTCTTTTGAAGAAGGATACTCCATTTTTATGGGATGAGATATCCCAGGACTCCTTTTATTCCCTTAAGAAAGCCCTGATATCAACACCTTTTCCTCATCCCCTTGAATATAGTAGAGATTTTTTTCTTTATATCATCGTGTCTCAATAGATGTTTGATATCGTCCTGGTTCAGGAGGATGACAAGCTACATGAGCACGTTATCTATTATCTCAGTCGAAACCTCATAGATTATGAACTTAAACATTCTCATGTGGATAAATTGAATCTTGCGACTGTTTATGTAGTCCAGAGGTTGCATCATTATATTTTACTTCGAAAGACAATTATCACGGCACACATCAATCCATTTCAATTTGTCTTGAAAAGACGCATTATTGGGGGGGAGTATAATAAATGGATTTTGATTTTGCAAGAGTTTGACCTCAATTTTGTATCTGGGAAATCCAAAAAGACTTTATTCTTCATGGAGTTAATGTCTGATTTTCCTAGCCAAAATGAGGATATTGTTTACAAGGACTCAATTGTTGATGATCATTTCTTCCTTATCTCATCTTTGGACCCTTGGTATGGAGACATTACTGTTTATCTCCGGACTCTGAAGTTCCCCCCACATCTTTCAAGGGAGGAATGATGACGTATATGTCATCAAGCCAAAAAATATTTTATCATCAGTGACACTTTGTATCATCGGGGGTGGATTCTATTATGTGTCATTGTTTAACCCACAAGTAAGCATAGGCTATGTTGAATGACTATCACAGTGGGGCATGTGGTGGTCACTTATTCGGGATTGCGACAACCTGGATAATTTTTCAAGTTGGTTACTACTTTCCATCCATCTTTAAAGATTGTGTTAATGCGGTCAAGAGATGTCACCCTTGTCAGGTTTTCTCTCGCAATATGCACTCACGTCCTTCTTTGTTGTATCTAGTCACCACTGTCATTCCCTTCACTAAATTGGGTTGATTTTATGGATTGCAACCTAGCTTCATCTAGGGGGAACCACCATATAATCGTGGTCTTGGACTATTTCACTAAGTGGGCAAAGGCCATTCTAACTGTTAAATTCAATGGTGATACTGCAATACATTTCGTATTCAATCAAATTATAGCTCAGTTTGGGATTCCGAAAGATATTTTCATGGATCATGGTAGTAACTTTCATAATAAAATGATGAAAAAATTAGCACCAAAACTGGGGTTTAAATAGGATCATTCATCATCTTATTATCTACAGGAGAATGGTCAAGTGGAGGCCGTCAATAAATCTCTCAAGGCCATCTTACAAAAGAATGTTAGATAGAGAAAATCTAACTAGTACATTATGCTATATACTGCTTTGTGGGCATACCGAACCGCAGTAAATACTTCCACAAGTTTTTCACATTTCTAGTTAGTTCATGGAGTGGAGTTTGTCCTTCCTATTGAATGTGAAATCCCTTCTTTGAAGTTATCCATCGAGCTCCTGCCTGACACTTCGGAGTTAGAACAATGTTTAGTCCACCTTCAGAAACGTGATGAGCAACGTCGAGATGTCATTGTGGCTATAGAAGCTAATAAACGTCGTGTTAAGGTTCAGTACGATAAGTATGTCTGTCCCTGACAATACGTTGAGGGTGACTTGGTTATCTTATATGACCAAGCTAAGGAACCATTGGGGGCAGGAAAGTTTAACCCGATGTAGCATGGTCCTTACATGTGAGGCGTCCTAGAAAAATGAGCTTATGAGTTAGCAGATTATGAAGGGAATGTGCTGAAGCAGCCCAAGAATGGACTCTATCTTAAAAATTACTATGCTTGAGCCTCTAGCTTAGGCGAGTACCTTGTACTTTATTGTATATTTTGGTTTTTTTTCCTTTTGGTGTCATCGGTTTGCGTATATGCTTCCTCTTGGTTGGAAGATATTAATAGAGTCTTTGATGTACTTAGGATTTGCAGATGGTGCCAGTCATCATACGCAGAACTTAGCTTTTGCTACTTGGGTCATTTATTCACTTGAGGGTCAACTTGTGTCTTTAGGAGGTGTATGTCTAGAGCCATTATCAAATAATGTGGCTGAGTATAGTGCCATCATTGAGCTATTACGTGATGCCATTTTTAATGGTATTCAATCCTTAGAATTTCTTCTGGATTCACAGTTGGTCATTTCCCAATTGAATGGTCGATATCATGTTAGAGATCCTACGTTACTAAGACAATTCTTATGGTTAATACTTTTGGAACAACATTTTGATTTCATCACATACATTCACGTACCTAGAAGTTCTAATCAAGTATATGATGCATATGCAAATTATGTTTTAGATTGAAATTTATCTCATAAGTAAGCAAAATAAGCATTCATTTATACATTCATTCATACACAAATAATAATAAAACCAATAGCCATAAGTTTTTTCCATTTCCATAAGAGTTCAAAATGTGGTATCATAGTACAAAATTGGGCCTTTATCCCTCGAAATACAAACGAACAATACATAATATAACCATGGCATCTAACCCTGAGGTCATGGATGTGTCTCATGATAACATACTTTGGCGTTGTCTAGATGTTTAAAGAGCCTCACCCATGCACGGGATACCCCTACTAGATGCCTTTGCATGGCATCTGGTAGATACTCAATCTGTACCATCGGAATCCTATGGGTCAATCGGGATACATTGGACTGTACATTCTGCAAAGTCCACTCGACATCTCCGCCAGCTAGCTCCTCTCCTCGGCCTCTGCGTTGCTACCGTGGGTATGAATTTGGTCGTCGTGGACCGATGTTTGCGAAAATTATTTTAATGTTAATATATGATTCCAACCAAAATATTTTTTTCTTTTGTTTAATCAAAAAAATGAAAATGACATGGTAAAAGTTCATATTTTTACTATTTAAAGAAATTTTTACCCACTTTTATATAGTTTTTCACCCTAATTTTTATATTTTATGAACCTTATGGACTAATATTATAGTGTGAGGTAATTTTTGAAGTAGTTTCTCTAGGTCATAACGGATTTTACCATTTCTTAGCATGTTCGTGCCTCCGACAGGTATATATCATCCCTGGCATATAGGATAGGATTTCACTCTTCTTTGATTTTTGCATTATCTTGTGGCCATGATTCATAATCCCTAGGTATGAACCCGCTTTTTAGCGACATAGAAATTTCCAACTACTTATAGAAGTGTCGTTATTTAAGCGGTAGTGCTTTCCCAACCATGGGTACCCTAGTTAGAACCCATCTTGTCATTTGTTTCCCATGTTGCAGCTCCTCCCTAGGTCTAGGAGTTCCTTATAGTCCTGCCATGTCTTTGCATGGAAACCTCGTGTTTCTTCTCATATTTTATTATGGCCATCACCCACAGGGACTCCCTTTATATCAAGTTGTAATTGTATATCATTAACCTGCTTTCATTTTTTAGCTTAAAGTCAGCTCCTGCTTTATCGTTATAAGTCGGATTACCTAAGCATTTCTCAATCCTATCCAACCAGATCCTATCATTGAACCTTTGAAGCTTGATTTTCCCTTACCACAGAGGAAACATGCCCCCGAGTGTCCTTCTCCTGCATGTGTTCCCTTGCATTGAGCATAGTTATGTTCCACTGCATGGAACTAGTTTGTTTTCTTGCGACACTCATTTCCTCTCATTTGTACCATAAGCACTCTTTTATTATTTTTCAAGCATCTATAATATAAAAAAGACAAAAAAAAAATTAAAATATAAAAATTTGGACAGGAAAATGATATAGTCTTATATTGGCAACAGTAGTGTCCCCTTTGAACAGAGCACAAATTTTTGAGTCTATCCATCAAAGGTTTGGGTTTAGTATGTCCTTAGGAAGATGAACTTGTTACTCGGAGTCTACTCCTCCGACTAGTTAAGCTTCCAGTCCCTATGGAGACTCTGATGATGCCTCCTATGTCATAAAGTTGTGTCAATGTTCAGTCTTGAGTCTATGCTACCTGAGTTTATCCATCTTCCTCATGTTCTTGTTCAAAGGAAGTCCATAAAACTGAGTCCACCATTCCTCAAATTTCTTAACTTTGCATGTTGACCATCCCTTTATAAGTGCATTCCAAAATCACTTGAAGCTATTGTCCTACCTAGCACCCTGGTCCTACTTTCATCAGTGGTAGGTAACCCTGAACTCAATAGATGACACCTCATCATTGTTCGTTGATTGGGTGGTTTCCCTTGTGTTCGACGACAAGAAATCTATTCACACATTGGTATTCATGCCACATCTTGGATTCCATTTGACCCCATTGGCGGTTTCCTCACTTCTGTCAGCAGTTTTCATCATTGGATGCTATTCAGAGGGTCTCTTTCGTATATTACTTGCATCAGGTACATGCGAGAGACGCACATGGTTATTGGTTCATGTATGTATTGTTCGTCTGAGTTCTTCTAAATATTCAACCTAGCTGCATACCTCATGTTGGTTGATGGGGGATTCCATAATGCACTCCTTCTAGTGGATCTCATTCCATCGAATTCATATCATCTATTCTGGAATTGGGATCTAGAGTCAGATGAGTACCTTGAGACTTGCAGTCATTAGTGGCATGTTCTCTCATCATCGACAATTGGGAATACATCAATGTATCATGATCGATGGATTATGCAAGTGTTCGAACTCAACACCTTTATTCACACTTGTTGAATGTACTTGGTGCCTTGACACCCATTTTCATCATTGGTGGGTAGTCTCGCTTCTGTTAACGGTATACCTTAATGACTAGTAATCAAACAATGTTTCATCATGTTTGAATTCAATACCAGTATTCATACGATGGGACATGAACCATCGGTGATTTGTGTAGAATACCTAAAACTATAGTGGCATCATCCTATATGCTACTATCCTTGATCGTGACAGTACCTATGGGAACTCAGTTATCATGGCAGAGTAGTTTGTACTCCAGTATATACCAAATGTCTTCAGTTGATTTGAAGACTGGAATCCACTATGTGTTGCTCGTGGTTGTGACGACTTCTGACATGTGTTTATTATGCACTGCTTATTCATGGCCATGAACACCTATGTACTTCAGATTTGAAGTCATGTATACAAAGTCAATATTGTAATGTTCTGATGAGTGGCTAGTTCTTCCGGTTGGGTATCCACTACTCCACTTCTGATATTTATAATGTATTTCAGCCATCGTGATCACCCCTCTAACCTCATACATTAGGGGGGATCTGTTATAGCATGATTTTCCACAACCTATGCAACATGAATTGATGGCCTACCTTGTTCCTCTACAGACTCATCATACCCCTCTTACTCAGTGAAAACCCCAAAAAACCATATTTTTGTTGATGTACGTAGGTCAACAATACTACAACACATGTATACGCATCCTGCACTACTACAACATGCGTACATCAGGTTTCATGCTCAAAATTAAAAATATTTCGATTTTTCCTAGCCAAGTCACAACTATTATGGTTCTTGTCCTTCCATATGCTGGAAAACGCTCCAATTCGACCCTCCACCTCCTTTGAGGGATATATATTAAGAAATTGTGAAGCATTTGAGGGAGTAGAAATTGGAGAGTAAGTAAACTCTGGAGAAATTTTTCCCTATTTCCATGCCTTGATTTTGCATCCCTTTATCCATATAAGATTGAACTCTCTTATGTTCATCTCCCAAGCTATTCCCTATCTTGTGAAGGAGGAACCCAATTACTCCTTGAAATTGTGAGCTTGTCATTGTATGGAGGATTGAAGTGGTGGAAGCCTAGGTGGAGGAACTTAATTTCGTGGTTCCGATGAGTTGCCGGAAGAAGGTTGTCACTATGTACTTTTGTTTATTATATTAAAAGAAATACTCTTTTCACGTCCAATTCATGTTGCAAATGTTTATGTTATTTGCATTGGGTATATTTGTTTAATATGTTCATGGACTATGCTAGATTATGTGTTAACAATTTATATACAATTTATATGCTTGTCTTCCTTGGTTGTTGAGTACAAGTTGCAAGTGAAGAGCATTGGATTGAGAGTTCAATGATGGTCTTCTTCACCAGTTAAGGTAAGGGTCTTATCCTTTTATTGTTAGCATTTCATGTTTATATAGCATAAATTTGGGAATTGAGTTGATTTTTGGTGTCACTCTGTTTGTTGTGGTTATACCCCAAGCCATAGGAATATTTTATCCATGACAAGAACATAGATGAGGAGCAGAATATTTAACTTCCTCAATTTAAATGAGAGTGCCATGCATTAAGGTAGTGGGAAAGCCATACAAAGGAACTTAGGTTGGAGGGTTATCTTCCAGTAACTAAGTGGGAGGATTTCAAAACCATCATCAATTTTCAATTCTACTGTATTAGGTATGTATAGGACCAATGGATCTATTGGCATTAATTGATGCAAAAGAAAGGGTGGAGTGTGCATGATACACCTCCAAATTCAAGAAGATAGTTATTATGTTGGGTATCTCACTTAGGAATCCAGATTTACTCCTCAAGTATTTGGGGGGTCTACATCGTCATTTATGAAAGAAAGCGATGCTCTTTAATCCCAATACAATTGATCAGGCATGTGTGCAAGCACAGTACCTCGAGAATATAGGACACAAGAAAGGAGGAACAAGTGGTTCCAAATAGAAAGAGAACCAAGACACTTTCAAGGAACTGAAGAATAAGTGGAAAGAAAAAGATAAGAATACTAAAACCATGGAATATCAATGCAAGGATGCAAAAAACCATTGTAATCATTGTAACATCAATGGTCACACTAAAGAAAAGTGTTGGAAGCTATATCTGGACCTAACCCCTAAGGACCACAAGAAGGATGCCAAGAAGAATAAACTTCTAGCCATGAATACAATCCAACAAGTAGATAATGAATCACATGTGGATGATATGATTGTCTGCACTTCAATGCAAAAGGAGATGAATCTTAATAGCTTTCATCACAAGGAAGAGAAGGAGATGAAAAAACTCTTCCATATCAAGATCCAAATCAAGAACACCAAGGTATATGGTCTATTCAATTCTCGTTCATGCCAACCTCATAGTATTAGCTCTAGTCAACAAGATTAGTTTGGAGGTCCATGATCATCTTAACCCCTATACATTAGGATGGGTAAATAAATTTATAGAGATCAAGGTCATGAAACAGTGTAAGATCAAATTTGTTGTAAGTGCATATTTTATTGATGAAGTGGATTTAGATGTAGTACCCCTTGAAATGTGTGGTGTGGTGTTTGGAATCCCTTACGTGTATAAGAGGGAAGCAATATTCATGAGGATAGTAAACTAGTACCGCATGATCAAGGAGGGGAATTCATTCATCATCAATGCACATAAAGTTAAATCAAAGATATCACTGGTAAGTTCCAACCAAGCAAAAAAGTTGATTAGTGCAAGTAAGAAATATATTTTTTCTTTTCTTATAAGAGAATATGATGGGTGATGAATCAGTAAGAATAAAGGCATCCCTAGAGGGATGTACCAAAGAGAAGAAAACATCAATTGGAGGATTTTCTACATGCATACAGAGGATTGTTCCAAGAGCCCAAAGGTATACCACCTAAGAGGGAAGTAGAGCATGAGATATATTTGTTTTCTAACTCACCATTACGAAATATTGGGTTGTATAGACAATTTTTTCTAGAAGTAGATGGCGTGAAGAATGACTTGCAATAGTTGTTGGAGTATGGGGTGATTCGACCAAGAACCTTGTCTTTTGGGTTACCTATCATCATTATTCCCAAGAAGGATGGGACTTGGTGGATGTATATAGACTAAAAACATTTGAAAAATATTACAATTAAGAATTAGTACCCTCTACCCAAGATTGACGATTTGTTAGATCAATTGTAGCATGCCATGTAATTCACCAAGTTGGATCTCAAGTCGGGATACTACCAAGTACATGTAAAAGAAAAGACACGTTGAATACCACCTTTAATATAAGGCAAGGTTTGTATGAATCATTGGTCATTCCTTTTGGCTTAAATAATACACCATCTACATTTATGATACTAATGAATGATGATTTGCACCCATATTTAGATTTGTTTATTATAGTGTATTTGGATGGCGTACTAATTTATATCTCTACCCGGGAGGAGCATATTTCACATCTTAAGCAAGAGTTAGATACTAGTGAAAAAACACCAGCTATTGGATAATATCAAGAATTGTGAGTTTGTTCAGTAGTCATCAATGTTTTTGGTGTATGTGATCGATGGAGGGGAACTCAAGATATACCCTAAAAATATGGAGGCCATTACAAGATGGTCATTTCCTATTAATGTCACTAGATTTAGGATCTTTGTTGGTGATGTAAAACTTTGAGGAAATATGCACTAAAATATTTCCTCAATCTTTGCTTCAAAAAATGACTTAGATTTTTCTGAGTTATTAAAATTGAAATAACTTTAAATGAAAGTACTCAGTGAAGCATTTAGAAAAGACTATCTCTGCAATAAATGAACACGGTAAGTTTAGGGAAAAACCCCAGGTGGGGGAAAAAACCCAGAGAGGGATCTTCTTTTATTATTCTGGAGCAAAATCAGAATTATTCTACAAAGAATTTTTAATGTCTTAGCTCTGTAAACTCTGAAGGTAAAAACACTTTTACTTCTATCTTTTCCTCTCCAACTGTAAGAATAGAAATAAAAACAAATTTTCCACAGGTGTAGCACAACTCAACAGCCTGGACACTCGTGCCAAAGTGACAGTGATATACCAGCAACAGACAGAAATACAATAGCAGAAACCCATAGCAAAAATACCTTTCAATCTGTGCCTGGATAGTACAGTACGGCCGGCAATCTGGATAGAAGATTTCTGTACGAATTTGCTGAATACCTCGGGATTCATGCCTAAAGCTGCTACAAATTTCTGTGTGTACCTCATGATGTACGGATTCTAGAAACACACTGTACGGATTTTATGCTACTGCCTTGGAAACTATGCCTTTCAGTTTGATAACACAAATGCTATTAATAAAATGTCTCTCTATCACTCTTTGTTTCTCTCGCTATGTGTTTTCTCTTCCTGTAAGCATGTATTTGTATTCTTCCCCTTCCAAAACCCTAAGTGAAAACCTAACTGACCCTTTTAATCTAAGGGATGAGATCACTTTAATCTAAGGGTTGTTATTTAATGCATCCTTTTTAAATAGGATAAATAACTTGAGACAAAAATACATTCACTTAAGTAACTTTATAAAAGTGATTTTATAAAAGTCACTTTCAAGATATAACATGCTTAGAAAAAGACACTTTATGTCCCCCCCATTACAAATACAAAACATGGGTGGAGGACATTTCTCATTAAATTTTAACACTCCCTCTTAATGAGGGATGTCCTACTGCCATTACCAGGATCATTCCCGGATTCCATGCTGCTTGGAGTAGTTGCTCCTTTTTTGTCTGGAATCTGATCAGGACTGATGGATCCAATGCTTGAAGCATCTTTTGACTAGCAGATCTCATACTAGGTTAAATTTCTGCTAGCACTAGATTTCTGATCTGAGGATTGTTTACAGGGTGCACCTTCAATCCTTTGAGCATGTTGCTCTCCCTCTGAGTATAATAACCAACTAGACTTACCTACAATAGTAAGGCCATGTACTATGTATAGGTTTTCTCTCCTATCTCCCAGAAGTACTGCCTCATCTTTGGCCTTCCTATCAATGAACACATGTCCCTTCCGGAACATTACTATGTATCCATCATCTTCCAAATCTGTTACTGAGAGTACATTAACTCTTATACTTGGAGTGTACAAGATTCCATTTACTTCAAGATTCTTAGCCAGATCAAGTTGGAATTTAACTATTCCAACTCCTTTAACTTCATGAGTCCCATTCACAATACATCCAGAACTAATTTATTTCAAATACTGAAATGAATCCAACATTCCAGTCATATGATTAGTGGCTCCACTATCCACTATCCAGGTTCTGTTAAATTCATATTTATTTCTAATTCCACAAGAAACAATAGAAACTAGAGCAAATTCCTTTTCAAAATCAAAATTTGCCACATCAGTAGTGGCTGCAATTTG
Organism: Larix kaempferi; assembly: GCA_027924585.1. Taxonomy (NCBI): domain Eukaryota; kingdom Viridiplantae; phylum Streptophyta; class Pinopsida; order Pinales; family Pinaceae; genus Larix; species Larix kaempferi. The sequence continues at coordinate 24,322,982 of BSBM01000299.1, forward strand.
CTTCTCAGTCTCATTAGTCTTCTTCTTCTTATGAGGACACTGTGCTACATAGTGGCCATATTCATTACATGCAAAGCAACGAACTTTACTGATGTCAACTTTGGGATTCTTCTTCTTCTTATGCCCCTTTGCAATAAGGGCAACATTCTCTTCATTGGTTCCTTCTGCTTCTTCTCCCATCTTGCTCATCCGGATTTCTTCTTGAGTGAAGTCATTCCACAATCTGCTCCAATCAGGGAGCTTCTCTCGTCCCACAATGCATTTCACAAATACTGACCATTCTTTGGAGAATCCCTTCAAGGCAATCCTGACAAGTTTTGAATCTGATACAACCTCTTCTATAGCAGACAACTCATCTTTAACCTTAGATAACTGAGTAAGATAAGAAATAACATTCTCACCTTTATTCATCTTTATGACATGAAGTTTGTCTTTGAGAGCCATCTTCCAGTTCTTGTTCTTTGCCTCATATAGATTTTTAAGTGCCTCCCACATCTCAAAAGCAGTCTTTTTCTCTACCAAATGAGGAATGAGAGCATCCTTCACACCATCTAAAATGATTCTTTGAGCTTTGGCTTCCTTCACCTCGTACAAATCCAAAGAGATGGGATCTACTGGTGGTACTGAAGCAGTGCTGACAAATGAACAAATCTTGTTCTCTTTGAGAATAGCAGTCAACCTCACCTTCCATTGAAGAAAGTTGCAAACACCGTTCAATATGTCCTCATACCTGATGGAAGCAGCCATTTAAATAGTCGCTTGTTCTATACAAAGAAAGCAATCAGATTTCCCCTTACTGTCCAACTGTTCTTGACCTCTTCAAGAACCTTCAAGGTTCAGAAATTGACAGAGCCTAGTTCTGATACCATGCAAAACTTTGAGGAAATATGCACTAAAATATTTCCTCAATCCTCGCTTCACAAAATGACTTAGATTTTTCTGAGTTATTAAAACTGAAATAAATTTAAATGCAAGTACTCAATGAAGCATTTAAAAAACACTATCTCTGCAATAAATGAACACAGGAAGTTTAGGGCCAATGCCCAGGGAAAAATCCTAGGTGGGGGAAAAAACCCAAAGAGAGATCTTCTTTTATTATTCTGAAGCAAAATCAGAATTCTTCTACAAAGAATTTTTAGTGTCTTAGCTCTACCAACTCTGAAGGTAAAAACACTTTTACTTCTGTCTTTTCCTCTTCAACTGTAAGAACGGAAATAAAAACAAATTGTCCACAGGTGTAGCACAACTCAGCAGCCTGGGAACTCGTGCCAAACTGACAGTGATATACCAGCAACAGACAGAAATACAATAGCAGAAACCCATAGCAAAAATACCTTTCAATCCGTGCCTGGATAGTACAGTACAGCCTGCAATCTGGATAGCAGATTTCTGTACAAAATTGCTGCAAGGAAATACCTCGAGATTCGTGCCTGAGCTGTTGCAAATTTATGTGTGTACCTCGTGCTGTATGGATGCTAGAAACAAACTGTACGGATTTTATGCTACTGCCTTGGAAACTGTGCCTTTCAGTTTGATAACACAAATTCTCTTAATAAAATGTCTCTCTCTCACTCTTTGTTTCTCTCGCTGTGTGTTTTCTCTTCCTCTAAGCATGTATTTGTATTCTTTCCCTTCCAAAACCCTAAGTGAAAACCTAACTAACCCTTTTAATCTAAGGGTTGAGATCACTTTAATCTGAGGGATGTTATTTAATGCATCCTTTTTAAATAGGATAAATAACTTAAGGAGACAAACAATACATTCACTTAAGTAACTTTATAAAAGTGCTTTTATAAAAGTTGCTTTCAAGATATAACATGCTTAGAAAAAGACACTTTATGCCCCCCCCATGACAAACACAAAACATGGGTGGAGGACATTTCTCATTAAATTTTAACAGGTGCGACACACTACCTACAAACATTTATCTCTTCCTTTTCAATGGTGTTCGCACCACTCCACGCCATAGTAGCGAGCGGTAAGAGTTTCCATTGGGGAAAGAATCAATAGAAATATTTCAAGGATCTAAAACAAAATATTATTCAAGCACCAATTCTCGCATTACCTAACCTGCAGAAGCCTTTTGAAGTGGATACAAATGCAAGTGGGTATTCCATGGGAGCAGTTTTTATGCAAGGAGGTAATTCGGTATGCTATAATTCTGGAATGTTTCATGGTAGAGTCCTAAACTACCCTATTCATGATATAGAACTATATTCCCTGGTTCAAGTTGTTAAGAAGTGTAAGTACTATCTAATGGGAAAGGAAACCGTTATCCACTCATATTGCTAGCCACTTCAATATTTTCAATCCTAGAGTAAGCTAAAACAAACCAGGCATTACAAGTGGATGGGGTTTATGCAACAATTTCATTTAGTAATCAAGTATACGAAGGGAAACACTAATAAGTTGGCAGACATGATTTCAAGGCCATCCACATCCAAGATTACAACTTCGGGGGACTCTTATGCACATATACATTTTATCCATGATACATACAAAGATGGATACGTAGAAGATGAGGACTTCAAGGAGGTGTTTCAACAACTATAGAGCCAATTTCATGTAGAAGAAGGTGACATCAATTATGACTTTCATCTCCAGAATTAGTTACTCTACAAGCTAGACAAACTTTTTGTTCTTAAAGGTGAAAGATTGAATTTTATCAAAGAGGTGCACACCTCCAAAGTTTTAGGGAATCTTGGTGTTGGGAAGACAACTACTAACTTACAAAGGTATGTGTATTGACCTAGAATGCAAGAATATGTAGCATGAGATTATTAGAGGATGCATACTTTGTTGTACCAACAAGCCTAGCAACGGAAATCAAGGTCTATACCATCCCTTACCTGCCACTCAACCTTGGGAAAACATTTCTATAGATTTTGTGGGTGGGTTACCAACCACTAAGAAAGGACATGACTATTTATTTGTGGTGGTTGACAGATTCAACAAGATGCACATTATTATGCCTTGTAAAAGGACCATCAAAGGACAAGAAGCAGTGCACATGTTATTTGAATAGGTATGGGTTCCCTTTGGGATACCAAGGAGCATCATCTTATATAGGGATACCATATTTCCTAGTGCCTCTTTGAATACACTTTGGGAGAAGATGAACACTAAGTTGAAGAGATCTATACCATTCTATATCCAAACATATGGGAAGACAAATGTAGTCAACAAGACTTTGGTGCAACTTTTGAGGTGTTACAATCATAAATATGTGAATATTTGGGATGAAAATACGATATTTATTCAACACGCTTATAATAGATTAGTCCACACTAAAATTGGTAACTCCCCTTTTGAGACTTGCTTTGGATATCAACCACATTCACATCTATATGTTTTATATGGACAACAAGGGGGAGTGAGGGAAGACACCACATGTGAATCATAACCAGATGAAAAACTCATTGATAAGATCAGGAAAATCCATTTGTAAGTACATGAGACATTGAAGAAGTCACATGAAAAGTACAAGGCCATAAATGACCAACACAAGGTTGAGAAATCATTCAAAGTGTGGGTTAAAGGTTGGTTACAACTCAACAAGGAAAGGCTATAGGGTCTTGGTAAGAAGACCGACTCTGTAGTATGGTCGTTTTGAGGTATTGGAGAAGGTGGGAGATAACACTTAGAGACTCAATATACCCCCATACATGCACATGTACTGAATGTGGAAAAAGTGAAACTCTATGAGCCTTCCATGACGTTAGATTAAGAGGAGGAGTAAGCCCTACCTACCATAGAGGACATAGCACTTGATGCTCAAACAAAGTTGGAAGAACACACAATTTTGTAGAAGAATTCCAAAACTACTAGAAAGGGGCAACATGTCCTTTGGCAGATTTGGTTGAAATGACAACATCCAGGTAGAGGCTAAATGGTACTCCAAGGAGAAGGTAGAGGAAAAATTTCCTCACACCATTTAGTAAAATATTTTGGGGACCAAACTCCTCCCAAAATGGGGAGGTATGATAAGAAATGTATCAATATATAATTTTTCATCTATTTTGGTGATTTTTGGATGGAAAATTGGATGAATTGGCTTATAGGGCCAATTTTAGGGGCAGGTCTATCTTTGCAGATTTGGGGTCCAAAACCTTATGAGGCTTGTTTTTATGGCTTAAATGATGTTTTTGGGAGGCTTTTTTTATGTATTAAATGATATTTTTCAAGTTCAAATGTTTGTGAGCATAGATCAAACCCTCTCACCATTGTTATACACTTTGATTCCTTTCCAATGGTGCAAGAATCATATCAATTGGATTTTGTATGAGGAAGTTATGCCTACTGCAAGTTGACCACCATAGTATCAAGTGGATTCCACATGAGCTCTCATTCTCCACACATGTGGAGCTAGTCACATGTGGAATTTCTAGAACATTCTATATGTTCTAAAACCCTAAACCTAATCAGGAGTTAAGGAATGTACAAACCCAAAAACTAACCCTAGACTACTATCAAGCTATGTTAAATACCAATCCATTAAGAAGAAAAGAGGTTCCATTTCTGATGGTGTAATTGTATTGTTACATAGCTGAGCAAAAGTAAGGGAGTGGAAATTAGAGCATAATAGAAGAAGTAGGAGATCATGTAGTAGTCATGCATGTCATAGTGTCATAGGTGACTCCACCGTGAGTAGCACTTTGTATTTGCATTGCATTTTGGAGAAGAAAAGGGCAAGGCATATTCCTCGCTTCTAGCTAGGTTTTTCCCCATATTGATTTTTCCCAGGGTATATCTTGTGTTATTTTTGTGGATGTGTTATTTTTCTCTATTTATTTTCCTTTTAGTTCCAATTTATTTACCATTCCATGGAATTAATCTAATGCAATGAATTAATTTGTATGATCCATTGTGACGAACTAATCTAATGGAATATCCACGATAGTTTACAGATCGTGGGAGAGGGTATAGCTTACCATTAATATCATGGAACCTCTCATTTCTTTGTCATGGTTTGCAAAAGGGGCCAATCCATCATAGGGTATTTTTATGAGGGATAGGACTTCATGATTATTCCATGAATCCCATTATTGTAGAGGATGAGTGAACTGAGTATATAACATCGACATAGATCTTGTTCACCACCATAAAATATATTTCTATTAGTAGGTGGAAGAAAAATTTCACACCTTTGCATTTCTTGTCTCTCTCATTGAATCTCGAGTATTATAGGAATCACTAGCTCAATGGTGGTCCTATTATGTAGAATATCTTGTCACATGGACAAAAGGATTCCATAGGAAGAAGGAATCATTTAGAAGATATATCAAGACAATGCATATCTTAATGAGATGGAGGGGGGATTTTTTATATTTTTGGGTTACTATGGAAGTATTTACACCATGTTTGGGGGTGCTTAATGCGATTTGGAGTAATGGTTTAATTTCATCCCCTGGATGGTTCAAGATGGATTGTAGCATGAGAGCTGGTTCATGATGGATATGCATAGATGGGATATATTTCTTTGTGGATGCTTGACCTCAGGATTGTGTCGGTTTGGTGTTCTTCCCTTAGGTGTTGGAGTTCTCTTGTTTGATTGGTTGACATCCATCACGATGGCCACATGGAAGAACCAATTGCTTGGGGAGCACCCCACTTGGGAAGAGGATAATTTTGATTTATAGAGGAGGGATTATGGCCTTAGATGGCATGTGGTATCATGGATATTTTTCAGAGAATTGGAGATGGCTCGAGAACACCTTGGGATTCAATGGTTTTCTTGTACGGGGTAGATGACCTAGTGAAGTGAATTGCTTAGGAGGATCAATGGATTTTGTGGGGGATCGTGATGGAGTGGTGTGGACATGCCTTGCATAGCTACATCACCTTGAAATCATTAGTGTGTACGAGATCACCTCGGAGCATGACACATGTACATTAGACTGAACATATCACTTGTGTTTTCCTACAAGGTTCATGTAGGTTTTTTCTAAGGGCTTGTTCCAACATAGCATTGTTGGCCTCCCTTACCTCTCATATAAAGAGAAGGAGAGAATATTTCTATTCACATCATCATTTGTACTATTTTTTGTGCTTCCCTTCTTGGAAGTAGTTTCATGGGTTTCCTCATGAACCCTAGGAGGAGTTATGAAATCTAGAGGGGACATATTCATGTTGAAGTTTCTCTTGTGACTAGGGTATGCTATTGTGGAGGAGACCTTAGTGATGATATTAGCTTTCTCTTTCTCTTGACTATTCACTTGTTCTCTCTCTCTCTCTCTCTCTCTCTCTCTCTCTCTCTCTCTCTAGGCACTAAGGTTTTTTTATCTTCTTGGAGTTTCTTGGAGCATCTTGGAGTTCAATGGCTAGGGTTTCACCCTTGGAGATTGGAGATTAGGGTTTTGAGAGAAAATACTAGGGTATATTGGTGAAGAAGAAGAGAGGAGGGGGTCATATTATCTTCAAGGTTACGTATTGGAGATATTCTTGTACTTGTATCCTCTTGGTTGACCTGGGGTTGGATGATTTTATCCTATATAGGGATTTTGGGATAGTTTTTGTACTAACTTTGAGAGAAGGCTATGGTATGTACTTGGATTTCAACATTGAGTTATATATTTGAGGTTTTATCTATCCACATCTTGTCTATATTGCATTTGCTTTCAACATTTTTTCTTCTTAGGATTGTTATTTTGAGTATTTATTTGTCTCACTAATTCTGCACACATAAGAAGGAAATTGTTAAGGGACTTGACACTAATATTAAAGACAATAGTACAAAATTATCATGTTGTTTTGTTTATTGTTATATATGTTGTTTATGACGAGTTTTAGATCTAGTTTCTGCCTAAGAAGTTTCTCTAAAGAGATAAAAATGCATTGGATTTTGGTATTTTTTCGCCATGAATTGTTAATGAGTTTAAAGTTGTTTGGAAGTGAACTATTGTACTTATTCCATTGGTTTTTTTTGCTAGAATCTCCCTGACTTGCGGGAGTGGCCTTTGGTATAAGAAACCATGACTTGGGGGCATCTAAGCTGTCAAAATCACCTGGGGATCGCACCTAGCCTAGGCCACACCAACCCTCAATTGGTTGGATTTTGGTTGTCTCCTCCCAACTAGCCCACCCCTAAGGGGAATTGAACATGGGTTTCCCTGCTGACAAGACACACAAATTAAATGAATGAGATAGTGAGATTTGATGTACTTCTTCCATTGTTGTTTGGTACTTTAAATTACAATATTCTTAGGGCAAAAAATTATAGGGCTAAGATCTAGGAAGCCTTTTAGGAAAAAGGCGTAATTTATATTTTGCATTGACGTGTTAATTCTGAAAACTTTCCAACATGGTATTAGATTGGTTGTAATTGTAATCACTCTTGAGTAAGAGATAGTTTTGTATTTCAATCGGAGTTCACCTAAGATAGATACTTGATCTAGATTAGGTCATTGGGTGTAAAACCTTAGTTTGATCGAGAGAACCACCTTGACCATTGGAAGGGTCACGTTCATCTTCATTCATTGATCATTTGTGCTTGAGATGAGAATTTATACCTATGATATGTTTTGACAAGTATCTCTCATAATGAGAGATGATATGGATCTAGGAAATTGATGGTTATTATGTATGTATTTTCAACTAGTGTGATTCCTATGATGACCTATGATAGGTCGGTGATTTTTTCCAGTAATTGAAAATGATAGTTGATAGATGTATGTGATTATTGACTGGCATGGTTTTATTTTCAGTGAGAAAGACACTCAGGAGGACCTGTGACAGGTGGTTGAGTTTTTCTAGTAGATGTTGGTTTTTTTTTTATCCCGACAAGTGGAGGATATTCTTCATATTGCATATTTTTCAAGTTGGATATGCCTTTCGTCTCTTGCTTTTCCTCTAACATTATCTAGTGTTGGATGGTTTGTGGACATTGGAGCTTCAAGACATATACCATACGACAAATCATTGTTCAATATATTTCAAGAGTAAGAGGGAGGCATGATTGTGGAGCTTGGTGATGATGTTACTTACCTTGTGAGAGGAGGTGGCTTCATTTCATTTCAAATGCCTTCAGGTAATATTCTTGAATTGGATTTTGTTTTAATTTTCCCTAGTTTATCTTGTATGTAAGATGTACAATGGATAGTTTATTTTGAGGGACATCAATGCACCATCAATGATTATGGTCTAACTAGTCCAAGTACTTTATTGAGAGGGATGAGAGAGGGTAGAATTTATAGTTTACTTGCTGATCCATTTACATTTGTACATTCTAGTGAGACGTTGTAGGATCCTTCTAGTTTTGATGCACATGTAGAGCATGCATGGCTACAATGTCCCCATCTCTCAATCCGACTAGCAGAGGATACATTAACTAAACCAGGGCCTCTAGATTTCACCCCATAACCATAATTACGAATTTAGAACAACTAAAATGCATGTGCATATATGTAAATAAAAACACACAACGGAATGAAATCAATCCACACACACAACATGCAATTACAGGCATAATTATTATAGTTTTATAAATAAAATAATTACACATCAGATACAAAATAATACTTATCTTTAAACAAACAAGATCCAAGCAACTGGCTATGTAAGAGCAATTTTCCACCCAGCCATAGGCACTCTGTCCAACATATACTCTTTTTGTTGGAAGGCCACCCCCAAGCTGGGCTATGGGGCCACTAGGGTGAAGGCTACACCTACAAGCTTCACTCTCTCATCCCACAATCCACTCTACTCTCTATGCTTAGCCAAAATATCCAACAAAACTCTACAGGGGTCTCACTAAGCCATCACAACCATGGAACTCCTTCCAAATGCCCCACACAACACAAGGAAGAAATTTCCCTTCATGGATCCACAATTCCCTCAGGAAATCCAACCCGTTGTATGCTATTGGAGAACCTCTTAAGGCATTAATCCATGGATTCTCAAGCATCCAAAAGTAGACGAACTCAATGGGTAAAGGTTCCTAGCTTACCCAACTTCCATGCTCACCTACAACCATCTATTTTCCCTTCCAACAATGTAGCTCTGTCTCTGAATTTCAATTTCTGGGTTAAACACAGTCTGGTAATGGACATGAATAGCCATAGAAACACTCTACGTAGTGCAGAAGCTTGCATGGGAGAATGATCAAAATAATGTCGACTCCAAGGATATGAGGTAAGGGTGAAAATACAATTGACATAGCTTCTGACCATAGACGAAATAGGATTGTTGACAGTTGACATAACTGTCACAACCCCCATGCTTCAATAACTACATGAAGTGAATTTTCCCACCAACCTCACATATGTATTCAATGATTTAGTTTGATATTCAAGAGAAATTAATTGGCTTATTTAAAGCATATAGCAGAATTATGGATGAGTTCTAAGGTTGACACATGGCAGCAAAGGATTTAGTTTCCCACAGGCCCCCTTTATCCTTCCCCTCTAGTGGAAGCATATCCCCTCTAATTCTCTTTACAGAGCCATCTTGGACCATTTTATTATTTTTCATCATAATATTTACATACATTTCGAATTGGCATAGTGAGCCAACCATATGGTCCAAATAAATATATGCATCATACATGCCTAGACATTCACTAGTTGGGCCTTGGCCTTGAGCTCCGCACTACGAATCCATACTAGCATATTTACATAATTTACATAATTTTGATTAAATACATTCCAAGTAAAAATTGAGGGTATTACAATGGCAGGATGCCATGGGGATAAGTTCAAAACCTATTATGGATTCAGTGACTGATTCAAGATTCGAGATGTTGCAATTACATATTGTGATGGATACAATGATACCTCTACAACTTACAGTATTGAGATTATGGAATAGTGGGAGACTATGTTGAACAAAGACATCATATTTGATGAGGATGAGAGATCTTCTAATTCATAGGATTCTCCTTCATTGATTGAGGAGAATGTAGAGGTTGTTCAAAAGACTGATTTAGATATACAAGATGAGTCAAATGCAAAGGGAGTTGAGGAGAAAGTGAATGTGGATATTCTTTCACTTACCCTATGTTGTAGGAGGCCAAGATGGATCACTAAGAAATTATAGCATGTACGATGAGAGGTCATAGAGCCAAGATCGAGTTCTATCCTAGACACTCTGATTGCATCTCATGTTGATGAGGATGTGAGATCATATACTGTAGGATTCTCCTTTAGTGAATGAGGGGACCGTGGATTTTTTTATTCCATATTCACAGGCTCGGGAGCATATAGGAATTCCTTGATATTTAGAGAGGGTATGATACACTAGCCATGTTGCATTGGTTTTTTCCATCTGTTAGACTTTCAGTTGTAAAAGGGAGGAGAGGTGTGATTATGAGATAGACTTTATCCATGATCCTTCCGGTTCATTCGAGGAGAGGTGTGATGCCTCGATGGAGTATGTTACAAAGATAGATTCCAAATATGTAGTTGATAGGAATATTATAGAGTACAAAACCATGGATTCGATATTCTCTCAGACAAAGGGAGCTTGCCTTGATCCTACTCTTACTTGAGGATTCTCTTGAGATGAGGGAGTTAACCTTACTCAAGTTCTCATGTTGACGGGTTTATGATGAACTTGCATAGTTTGATGAATTTTCCACAAGCTTTGTATTCAAAGATTGGCTTATCTTGTATGGATATGTGATGTCTTTGCAAAATCTCCTGGAGAGTTCATGATGTGGTTGGCCTGTGATGTATACTTAACATTATGGATTTTGGCAGGTTTTTGTTGCTGCAAGGAAATATTCTGCCATATTCACATATGGTCTTTATTCATTGGATGATTGAGATGTTGTGATAGCATGGTTGAAATTTTTGTTGCAAATGACATTAGTTGATTTCAAGACCACAACTAGTGTTGATTTGTAGATCATTGATTTGGTGGAGTTGTAAAGAGAGTCAATAGGTGTCAGTTTAATCACTTTACCTGTAAAGAGGGAGTGTTATATTTTCAATTTACTCTAAAAGTTTTTACAACACATTTGAGGGTGCTTCATGAGATTCAAGGTACATTATGTGAATTCAACCCTTGGACAATTTGAGTGGATTGTAGGATGAGAGAAAATCGAAATGGATACGCACAAATCGAGATAGCTTGCTCAATGGATGTTTAACCTTGGGATGGTGTTTCCTTGCTTTTCTTCCCTTAGGAAATGTAGTTCTCTTGATTGATTAGTGGAGGGCCTTAATGATTGTGATACCCCAAAACATTATTATTTATCTTGATTTAATATTCATGTGACAATTATTTTTATGTAAGAGTTATTTAAAAACTCAAAAACACAAAGTGACACTCTGCACAACAACTATTATTTTTATTAAATAAAAGGAAAAGGAACTTGGAGAGTTCGGAAAATGAGAGGACACCGCCATGGCACAATATAACATGTGTAACGTCCCCCTCACCCAATCCGACCATCAGGACGGGGGCGCTAGCCAAATCTGGACTCTCAAATTTCGCCCCAAGTCCATAATATGATCTTCAACAAATGAAATGGGTGCAGAAATGTAAATAAACATGCACAATGGAATTAAAATATATCCACACATCTAGCATGCAAATATACAAGCATAAAATTACAGGCATGAAATAAAAACACTTCAGAATCAAATGCATACGAATACTTATCTTTATCCAACGCAGATCCAAGCAACTGGTTGTGTAGGAGCGTTTTTCCACCCAACCATAGGCACTCAGTCTAGCATATACTCTTTCTGCTGGGAGGCCACCCCCAATCTGGGCTATGAGGCCACCAGGGAAAAGGCAACACCTACAGGATCCTCTCTCTCATCCCACGACCCATTATGCTCTCTATGCTTAGCCAAATGCTCATACAGAGCTCTACAAGGGTCTCACTCAACCCCCACAGCCTTGGCTTCCAAAATACATGCCCCACACAACACCTTCTAGTGAAGGCATCCCCTTCACTGATCCACGGTTCTCTTGGGTGATCCATCATGTTGGGTGTTTCCAGTGTGTGCATAGAAGAAGTCCAAACTGATATTTGGCTGCTATAGAACCACCTACACCCTCAATGTGTGGCTTCTCAAGCATCTACGAGCAACAAAACTCAAGGGTAAGGGTTCCTAGATTTCCAAACCTCTCTGCTCACCTACAACCAACAATATTTCCTTCCAAATCTGCAACATGGTCTCCAAATTCGAATTTATGGGTTCAAAACAACATGGTAAGTTCATGGACAGCAAGGGAGAGCTCTGCACCCTCTAAATCTGCATGAAAGAATAATGATAGAATGAGGGTTGACTCCAAAGGATATGAGAAAATGGTGAAAGACAACTGACATGAACTCTATCAGTAGAAGAAAGGACTCCTGGAAGCTGCAGACTGACTTTTATCATGACAGAACTATCACAAAAGTACAGTCAGTCACATGCTTCAATAACTACATGAGGTGACTTGTCCCACTAACCACAGACATGCATTAATGACTGGGAAATGGTCAAAAAATGAGATAATTGGCTTATTCTCATCACATGACAGAATTTTGGGTGAATTCTAAGGTGGACACATGGAAACAAGGATTTAGTCACCCATGGACCCCCTTTCATCTTCCCCTCTTGTGGAATCATAGCCCCTTTGGTTCTCTTTACACAACCAATGTTGGACCATTTTATTATTTTTTCACATAATATATACATAATATTCTAAATCAGCATAAAATCCAACCAACCAGTCCAAATAAAATATATGCATCATACATGCCTTGATATTCACTAGTCGAGCCTTGGCCTTGAGCTCCGCACTAGCATATTTACATCATTTACATAGTTTTGGATAAATATATTCCAAGTCAAAACTAGGGGTATTACAACATGTGTAAGCAAGCTAGAGAGATATTTACCAATAAAATCCAATCTAAAACTCAACAACCAGACAAGATCCTAAATCATAGGGATTTATGGATTGATTAGAGATTTGACTGGGATGGCACAAGACCTAGAAAAAACTATATATATTAGTGCACTGAGATAGCACGGGACGTCGTGTGGTGCATAGAGGAACTGTGTTAAGTGTTCTCTCTTTTCATAAGTCCATCATTGCTTGTTACGGAATCTGAGAGAGAAAGTGCCGCATGAAAGTGCTTGCTTGATGTTCTAGTGCATGGTGCTGATCCATCTCGGGGGTAGAGCTGGGAAAACATATGAGTTTCTCTCTCCTATGGTTGGGAGGAGGTGACTCTTCAAGTAGTCATTCCCTTGTGTTACAAGTAAGTACTTTGGGTATTAAGTTGTTTTAGTTTATTCCAAATGTTGTTAAATCGTGTGATGAGCCCTCGTAATTGTAATTCGAAGCTGTGTTTTTATTTTATGGAAAAAAAAAAGAAATTAATATTGATTCATTCAAAGTTTCGAGTTTATTTTATTCAAAACCTGTGTTACAATTATTGTTGGATCAGACTTCAAGCAATCAGTAAACTCTGTGTAGAAATAAGGAAGAAAAAGATATTTTGAATATAAGATAGCATGAATTTCTCCCATGTTATGTTTCCTTAAAAGTGTACTTTGTTCTCTCCTTTTTGAATATATATATATATATCCCGAATTATTGAGGGGATGCCTGGGTATTAACAAAAGAATGGATCTGGGTATCGATCTGGTTATGAATGTTCTGTTAATACTTTGAGATTTTCTTTTGCTATTATAACGTATGTGTTTATACGATAAATGATGACTCTAAGGTTCAAACACAGAGATTTGATTATGTAGGATGAAAAGAAACGATTTGTAGTTATAAACCACTTCAATAAGAAAATTGATTTATGTTATCAGGTTACAATTCATTTAAATTGAAAAAGGGTTCATAATTTTGTTGATAGGCGGCCTCTCTAAAGAGAAGAGCACGCAGAAGTTTTGTTGATTGTTGTCACCATAGTTGTTATTTTCATTTTAGATCTGAACTCGAAGCTTCCAAATGAAGTATTTCATAAATGTTGGGGGTGTGGACCCATGCAATACGTTAAACTCAAGGGATTAGGATCGCCTTCAACCAAATATCAAGGTGATTATAATTTTAAAGAGATTGATTCATCTGTGTGCATTTTTACATGCATTAATACTTGAAGTCATATGTTAAATGTGTATCCTTATATGAACCAGTACGTGGAAATCATATTACATATATGTGATATAACAAATTATAGGTTGTTTAAATAGATTTCATTGGATGAGTGGAGATGATGTATTTTAAACTATATATCTTTTTTTATATGATTTATCTCCTATGCATATACATATAGATGTATCCGAAATCAATTTTAAATGTGTCTTTATATGGTAAATTGTAGTTATATTTATATCTTGGTTACTTGCAATTTATGAGGTAGCAAATCGGATAAATTGTGTCATATAGGGATAAAAGAAAAGAAATCTTTTACTTATACAATAATATGCATCATAACTCTATAGGAGTTTCAATCATACTTAAGAGTTTAGGAAAATGACAACGAGTTTAGACAATTACGGGAGTTTATACATTTTATAATTGTGTTTATTACTAGAGAAATTAAAAGAATCCCAAGAATGATAGTTCAAATCATTTTTTTTTAATTTTTTAAATTTTGGTGTTTTGGGGTTGTTAAAATTACGGCTACATGGAGGAACCACTTGCTTGAGAGCAACCCACATGGGATGATGACCATTTTTCATCATCAAGAAAGGATTTAAGTCGTAGATGGCATGTGGCAGCTTGGATTCTTGTTTGAAAGATTATAGATGGCTCAAGGATGCATGGGGCTTCGATAATGTTCTCACAAGGGGTAACTAACCCAATGGAGTACATTGGTTAGAAGGATCGATGGAGTGTGTCACAGGATCGTGAGGGAGTGGTGTGGGCTTGCCTTACGTAGATACATCACCTTGGATTCATTATTGTGTATGGTGCCACCTTGGAGGATGACATATGTACTTTCGAGTGAGCATCTCACTTATGTTAGCCTACAAGGCTCATGTACGTTGCTTATAAAGATGTGTTCCCACAAAAGTATTGTTGGCCTCCCTTCTCTCTCATATAGATAGAGGAAGGGGAATCTTCCATTCACAACATCATTTTTAGTATTTTCTTTGTACTTAGCTTATTAGAAGAAGTTGCTAGGGTTTCCTCATGAACCCTAGGAGGAGTTATGAAGTTTAGAGGGGATGTCTTCATGTGGAGTTTTCTCTTGTGACTAGGGTTTTCTCTTGTGGAGAATACGTTGGTGATGATATTGGTTTTCTCTCCCTCAAATATTCACATGCACTTCTATTTTCTTCCTTCCTCGAGGCACTGGGGTTTCCTATGTTGGACACAATGGCACATTGAGAGGGGGGGTGAATCAGTGTGCTAGCACCTTTAGCAATTTTCACTTCTCAAGAACTTAAACAGAGTTCATCATTCACATTAAGATACTAAGTACATCAACATTCATCAATTAAGCATGTCATCAACATAAATCATAAGAGACACATCACAAGACAAATATAGTAAAATTTATTTATAATTTGATATGAATTACAATGAAGACTTCAATCTTCGAGATTACATCAGCACCAACTCTAACAACAGGGCCCAGCCTAGTGTTCTTAGCTCCAACTAAGAAGAGGTGCAAGACCCAACTTTCATTCACATATTGATCACTGTCATGTCACATGTTATCACTTTTTCAATATCATCATCTAGCTATCTATGTCAGTGTCAACTCAAAGTTAATATTACTCTCTTCAACTCAATCAGCTAAAGGTCATTGTCAAATCAAACATTCACTATCTCTGTCAAGTCAAACTTTTTGTACATCTAGCTATCACTTGTCATATCAAGGTTGTCATCCAAGTAATCACTTTCATGTCACACTGTCATCAACCTGTCACTACTGTACTCGTCATTGATTGTTACATTGTCAAGTCAACTCAATCAATCAACTTATCATTCTCATATCGACTGATGTATCATTGTCAACAATTATGTTCACAACTTCATAAAGTGTTCATGTGTATATCGGCTACCTCAGTCTTTGATACTCAAACTAATTTCAGACTTTACTTATATGTTTCCTCTATGGATAGTCTTTAACCGAATTTCAGACAAGCATCATTTTCAGAATTTGATCATCTTCTCCTGTACGGTGCCAGTTCTCCTCATACTTGAATTCAAATATAAAAAAGGTATAACTTGTAAAATTGTAATTCTTTTGTGAGTTGCCTCAAATCTGTTCTAAGCCCGAGTTAATATCATCCTTCTTGTATTGTTGCTTTTCGTCTCCTTTAACCCTGCAACTTCCTCGGTTTTTTATCTGAAATTCAAAGATATGTTCTCCACTTCAAACTTCAAAAATTTTCAGCTTCCACAGTCACTAATCTGAAAATCGGAGTTGTCCCTTTTAAGCATGCGGCTTCCTCAAACTAATATGAATTTCAGAGCTACTTCACTCAAATCATCAACCCACAAATGATGAAAGGACATGTATTTATAGTGGTATGATAATTTATTTTTTATTGGGCCGACCTTACTATATGTATATATTTTTTTATGTTTTTATTTAATAATTAGAAATTATCTTCTAAAGCTGTGACGACTTCATCATTAGTTTTATTTACAAGATGTTTATTCAAACAAGTTCCTATGTGCCACATCCACATCTTCAACAAATGACTAAGTGCACATTATTTATGATCATCATGATAATCAACATCATCATAGCAAAGGCTTCATCAATATGTCTTGAGCTTCAACATTATTGTCCAAGAGCCACCATATGTGTGGGTTCAAGACCCAATCCTCCAAGGGCACCAAGGACCCCTTAAGAAGGGTTTCCAAGATCCAACATACCACCATTTGTATGCTTCAAGATGTTGATGTATATGTAACTTCGGAATGTATTTCACCCATGTATTTCATCTATGTATATTGTACTCCTATAGAGATGGTATTATTCCTCTATACGGAAGTGTCATAATTTGTATTGACAAGTGTCGCAAGTGTCGTAACTTGTTGATGGCTAATTAGACCACCATGTGTGGGGTCGGCCCTGATTAAGTTAACCATGGGTTATTAGGCTAAGTTAGATCAGTCGGCCCCATTGGTTTATTGGGAAGGACAAGACAAGTATAAATAGAGATCGGGAGATCTCTATTTCATTCATTCACTTACTCACTCTTCCATCACTCGAAAAGTGGCTCACATGTGAGGAGGAGGATCAGCTGCTAGGAGAAGACTATCTCTTGTACTTTGGTTGTATCATTGCTCTTTCTATCTCTAAGGAAGTTGTGAGGTTTTTCACCTTTATGGTTTTCCCCAGTGAAACTATGTGTGTCTATTGTCTCATGTGATTGCATGGTGTGATTGATATGCATTGTTATGGTTGTTATGTTGTACATGTTATCCTCTCAATAAAGATCCTAGATTATATTGAATTAATGCTAAAAAATTAACATAGTATCAGAGCTTCCTTGAGAAGAAGACATCGTGCAGTGGCGGAAACTAGGGTTTCTTGTTTATTGGGTTTCTCTCCACATATTTTGGAAAAGAAGTAAGGTAGATTGACTCTACTCATCAAGGAGAATCTTTCTATCCAATCAGAATTCAATTCTGAGCACTTTCAGTTTTGGCCCTAAAATTTAGGGTTTCCACAAAAATTGGAATTTCTAAATTCTAAGGACATAGCTGGAAGCCCCTTGAAACAATCGAATTTTAGAGCTTTGATCGAGATTTTTGGTTGGGTGAAGCTCCAGGAAACTCAAACCCTAATTCAAGGTCCTCCCTAGTCAATCCGGGAAGACTAAAAGACATTTCTGAAGGGTGAAACTTTGCAGATCTCAAAATATGAATATACCAGGCTGATCAGCTCATGAAAGCGCATCTTTCTATCTTTTCAGAAGTTTGAAATTCAAAGTTTGAATTTTTAGGGTTTCTCTGACAAACCCTAATCCGGGACCACAAATCAAGTGGTAAGACCTAAAACTTTTCTATTTCCATTTGAAGTACTCTTTAAAGATGTCTCACCACACCAAGCTTGAGGATAAGCTTGAAGGGGCTGATAACTTCCGAGCATGGAAATATAGGATTGGGTTAATCTTGGAAGAAAATGAATTGGATACTTACATAAGGGAAGAGGTCCCTATCCCAGAGGAAGAAGAGGCTAAGACCTTACATAAGAAGAACTTGGTCAAGGCAAAGAGGATCATTTCTAACTCTATTAAATACCATCTCATCCCACATGTGTCATCTCTAAAGACACCCAAGGCAATGTTTGACTCTTTGACCAAGTTGTTTGAAAGGAAGAACATAAATCGGAAGATGACTCTGCGGAATCAATTGAAAGGGGTAAAGCTTCAAAATGGAGAGACCATTCAATCCTATTTCTCCAAGGTCTCTCAGATCAAGGAACAACTTGAAGCTGTGGGTGAAATGGTGGAGAATGGTGAAATTGTCGTGACCACTCTGAATGGCCTACCTAGGTCATGGGATTCCTTTGTTCAAGGAATTTGTGCAAGAAGGAAGTTGGTCTCCTTCAGGAGACTGTGGGAGGAATGTTCACAAGAAGAGGCTAGGCTTGTAGCTTGAGAAGAAAATATGGGAAGTGAATATCAAGCTTTCACAGCTCACACCAAAAGAAGCAAGCCTAAGAAGGAGCACTCTCATTACAAGAAGTCCTCTCACACCCACCAAAAGAATAGGAAAGATATGAGATGCTTCACTTGTAATGAGAAGGGACACTTTGCTGCAGATTGTCCCAAGAACAAAAGAGACAACAACTTCAACAAAAAGAAGAAAGGCAACAAGAAGAGATAGCATGCTCATGCGGCTGAGGATGATGAACCTCCCAAGAAGAAGGCTAGAGCAGAAAGTGATGACTAATCTAGTGAAGATGAATATGTTCTAATCTTTGCTCTCACAGGTACTATCTCTCATGGATGTAATGATTGGCTCATTGATAGTGGGGCTTCCAAACACATGACTGGGTTTAAAGAATCTTTTGTAAATCTATCTAAACATGAATCACCCCATAAGGTGAAACTTCGGGATGATTATCAATGTCCTATCAAAGGAAGTGGTGAAGCCTCCTACAACCTAGACTTTGGGAAGTGTTTGAAGATGAAAGATATTCTATATGTACCTGGGCTCAAGAAGAACCTACTCTCCATATTTGCATTGGATGCCAAAAGCATGAGGGTTGCATTTGTAGATGGCCAAGTCCTAATGTCGCCAAAGGGTAAAACTATAGATGATGCAGTAGTGATTGGAGAGCAAGAGGAAGGATTGTATAAATTAAAGGGACAACCTGAACATGTCATGGTACATGAATCCATGGATCCAAGTGAACGTTGGCATAGAAGACTTGCACATGTGCACTATAGGGCACTACCAATTGCAAGTAAAGCAGTAGAGGGTCTTCCTGAAATCAAGACCAAGCATGAAGATGTTTGCAAAGGTTGTGCAAAAGGAAAGAACATAAAGAAGGAATTTCCAAGTAGTGAAAGCAAATCAAAAGGAATCTTGGAAATTATCCACTCTGATGTATGCGGTCCGATGTCATCCAGTTCTCTAAGTGGGTATGTTTACTATGTCTCTTTCATTGATGACTTCTCCAGGAAGACTTGGGGGTTTATTTCTTGAAGAAAAAAGATGAAGTGTTTGATAAGTTCAAGGAATTCAAAGCCTTGATGGAAAATCAAACTGATAAGAAAATAAAGACATTCAGATCAGACAATGGCGTAGAATTCACTTTAGGTGATTTCAAGAAGCTATGCAGTGATTCAGGGATTAAGAGGGAGTTGACTGCTCCCTACAATCCACAACAGAATGGAGTTGCAGAAAGGAAGAATAGAACAATCATGGAAGCAGCACGAGAAATGTTGCATAACCAGGATCTTCCTATGCATCTATGGAAGAAGCAGCTAGGACAGCTGTATATGTGCAGAACAGAACACCTCACAAGATATTGGACAACAAGACAACAGAAGAGGTATTCTCTGGTAAGAAACCTGAAGTCAACCATCTCAGAATATTTAGTTGTCCAGTATACACCCATGTTCCAAAGGAAAAGAGGACAAAGCTAGATCCTTCAGGAAAGAAGGGCATCTTTGTGGGGTACAATGAAAGCTCGAAGGCTTACAGAATATACTTTCCAGGGTTCAAGAAGATTGATGTCAGCAGGGATGTAACATTTGATGAAAACTCAGCTTTCATCAAGTCAAGAAAGGCACCTATTGAAGATCATGAAGAACCAAAGGAAAACAGATTTCAAGACACCACCATGAATGAAGCAATTCCATAAGCAGATCATGGAGTTGAAGATCCACAAAGACCTGTAGATCAACCCCGTGAGAATAACTCTCACAAGAGGAAACCTGCATGGGCTAGAGAGCTCATTCAAGATGCATAAAGATATGGAATTCCAAAAGAAGAACACAGAGAAGGGAAAAGGACTAGATCACATACCAGTTATGTTTCCCTACTCTTTGATATTATGAACAAAGAACCTTCCAGTTATGAAGAAGCAGCAGAAAAGAAAGAATGGAAGGATGCCATGGTCGAGGAATATCAGTCGATCATGAAGAATGATGTTTGGGATGTAGTCCCAAGACCTGAAGGGAAGTCTGTGATGACTTCCAAATGGATCTACAAGATCAAGCATGCTGCCGATGGAAGCATAGAGAAATATAAAGCAAGATTTGTAGCTCGTGGCTTCTCCCAGAAAGAAGGGATTGACTATGAAGAGACCTTTGCTCCTATGGCCAAATACACTTCCATTAGATCAGTACTTGCTCTGTCTGCAGTGATGAAATGGAAGATACACCAGATGGATGTCAAGATAGCTTTCTTGAATGGTGTAGTCGAGGAGGAAGTGTATGTGGAGCAGCCACTTGGTTTTGAGACACATGACAGGGAGTCATATGTGTGCAGACTAAAGAAAGCTTTGTAAGGCTTGAAGCAAGCTCCTAGGACTTGGTATGGTAGGATAGACAGCTTTCTATCCAGTTTGAGATTTACTAAGAGTAAAGCAAATTCCAACCTTTACTACAAGGTTGAGGAAGGCAATCCTGTGATACTACTCTTGTATGTGGATAATCTGTTTATAATAGGAGAGGATGGATTGATTGTCGATACCAAGAGGAAGCTTGCTGCCAAGTTCGAGATGAAGGACTTGGGTATGATGCACTAATTTCTAGGCATCGAGGTGTGGCAGAGTGAAAATGGAATCTTCCTTGGACAAGGGAAGTATGCAGTAGAGATCTTGAAGAGGTTCGGGATGATGGACTGCAAGGCCATGGCCACACCTATGGCATCGAACCTGAAGCTTTTGTGTGATGCTTCATCTGATCCGTTTGATGTCACTGTGTATCGTCAGATGATTGGGTCCTTGATGTACTTGATGAACACTAGACCAGATATTTGCTTTGCGATGAACACATTGAGCCAGTTCCTGACGGATCCCAGAGGTGTTCACCTGGTTGCTGTAAAGCATATTCTAAGGTACCTGAAGGGTACAATTGATTATGGGATCAAGTATGATGCGAATCAAAAGTTTAACCTGCAGGGTTATGTTGATTTATATTGGGCAAGCAGTGCTGCAGATAGGAAGAGCACATCTAGGTGTTGCTTCAGTATGGGATCAGGTGTGATCTCTTGGTTTAGCAGGAAGCAGTCCTGCGTAGCACTGAGTACAGCCGAGTCAGAGTATGTTGCATCTTGTTCGGCTATTTGTGAGGCAGTATGGATGAGGAAGCTATTGTCTGAGTTATTTGATCTCCCACTGGATGCTACTGGTATCTTCTGTGATAACCAGAGTTGTGTGAAGCTGTCTGAGAACCTGGTGTTCCACGACAGGTCGAAACACATTGAGATCAAATATCACTATATTAGGGATATGGTGCAGAGAGGAGCAGTGAAGCTCCTGTATATTGCGACGGATGAGCAGGTTGCAGATGTGCTGACGAAAACACTAGCCAGAGTGAAGTTTGAGTACTTCAGGGATAGGCTTGGTGTTCTTCAGATTGACGACACTCTGAGGAAGAAGTGATGGACACATTTGCTGGAGCCATTCCAAGCATGGTGAGAGGAGGATCTTTCACATGGCTATGGATGTAAGCGCCGGATGATGAGTATCAGGATGATGCTCCAGTTACTGCTCTGTATATGCATCATGTTGGATGCTTGATATATTTGTATATGCATCATGTTGGATGCTTGTTATGATCAATTGGATCATGTATATGTATATGCATCATGTTGGATGCTTGGAACATGTATCTGTATATGTATCAGGTGGATACATTGTATGATCAGGTAGATCATGTATGTTTATATATATCAGATGGATACATTGTATGATCAGGTGGATCATGTATGATGATATGTATCAAGTAGATACTTGGTATGCATCAGGTGGATGCATTATATGATCAGGATGATCATGGATGACGGGCTTTAGGATGTTGCTCCAAATGACATGCATCAGGACGATGCATTGATGATGATCAGGATGATCATGTGTACATCAGGATAATGTATGGTAAGTATCAAGTTGATACTCTATGGCCATGGAACAGGTTGTGCAGATAAGCATATAATCCAGGCTTGGGAGGTTTGCAGATAGTCTTTTGAGGTTTTGCCTATGGCATGTAATGTGGCCTTGGGATATCTGAAAAACGCTCTTTCAAGGTTTTTATTTGGGAGGACATATAATCCGGCCCTGGGATATTTGCAGATAGTCTTTCGATGTCTTTTCTATGGCATGTAATCTGGTCCTGGGATATCTGGCAGATGCTCTTTCAAGGTTTTGTCCTATGGCATATAATCTAGCCCTGGGAGATCCGATAGGTTGAGCTGTGTGCTCGTAATCAGTCCCGGGATGCTCTTTCGAGGTTTTTCCGTGACCGCATGTAATACACCCTAGAGATCTTAACAGGATTAAAAATGCCTCAGATGCTCTTTAGAGTTCTTTCTAGTCAAGACACTCTTTAAAGGTTTTGTGGTAGGGGTCACATGTAATAAGTCCTGGAGATTTGGACAGGATTAAAAAGGCCTCAGATGCTCTTTAGAGATCTTGCTTGTCAAGACACTCTTTTAAGTTTTTGTGACAGTCACATATAATACAGCCATGGGAGATCCGACAGGTAGATTTGTGTGCTCGTAACAGCCTGGATGCTCTTGCGAGGTTTTGTGACGCACGTAATAAGTCTCGAGGATTCCACAGTATGGCCAGTGATGATGAAGACCTGCAGGTGGTGGGCCTACAACCAGTATGAAAAAGGACTGGCTCTGTAGAACTTCCTATGACGAGTAGATTCATAGATTGATTGAGATAGCAGCAGAAATGACGATGATGATGATCCAGAGAAGAAGACTTGTGCTAGCAGATTTATGTCGAGAAATACCTTCCTATTTAAGAGGGAGTGTTGATGTATATGTAACTTCGGAATGTATTTCACCCATGTATTTCATCTATGTATATTGTACTCCTATAGAGATGTTATTATTCCTCTATATGGAAGTGTCGTCATTTGTATTGACAAGTGTCGCAAGTGTTGTAACTTGCTGTTGGGTTATTAGACCACCATGTGTGGGGTCGACCCTGATTAAGTTAACCATGGGTTATTAGGCTAAGTTAGACTAGTCGGACCCATTGGTTTATTGGGCAGGACAGGACAAGTATAAATAGGGATAAGGAGATCTATATTTCATTCATTCACTTACTCACTCTTCCATCACTCGGAAAGTGGCACACATGTGAGGATGAGGATCAACAGCTAGGAGAAGACTATCTCTTGTACTTTGGTTGTATCATTGCTCTTTCTATCTCTGAGGAAGTTGTGGTGTTTTTCACCTTTATGGTTTTCCCTAGTGAAACAATGTGTGTCTATTGTCTCATGTGATTGCTTGGTGTGATTGATATGCATTGTTATACTTGATATGTTGTACATGTTATTCTCTTAGTAAAGATCCTAGAGTATATTGAATTAATGCTCAAAAATTAACACAAGAGGTTATCCACTTCATCATCAACATAGTCAAGAGATTCATCATGTGTTCCATTATCAACAAGAGCATTAAGTCACAATGCCAAAATTATACTTCACACCATGTGTATGGGTCATATGTCCAAATCATTACCAAGTGCACCATCAATGATCTTCAAGAGATTATCATCAAACATGACATGTCATCATGTCCTTTGTTTCTCCATGGTTTCCTTACCAAGTACAAGTGCAATCCATCAACAAGAGTGTGGTAGAGTGTGGTCTCCATGACTCAAACCATATCTAAGGGTTCCATGACCCCATAAAGCCACAAATGACCACATAATGGGTCATTTGGACCACCTAGAGTTACAATGCCCAAACTACCATGTCCTGCTTGCCATGTCATCGACCTTTGTCACTCATTTTTCATTAATGGATTGTCATCAATGACAACCATGCTCAACAAACTCCCCATTTTTCATTGATGGCAACACCTCTTCAAATACTCTCCCCCTTTTCCATTGATGGCAACAACTCTTCAAATACTCTCCCCTTTTGACATTAATGAAAAAGGGTCAAACACGTATCCATCAAAGACTTCACAATGCCCAAAAAAAAATTGGATTCTTGAATACCGAGATCATGTTGAAATGTTTGCTGCCCCTTTCATGTAGACTTATTCATTTGTTGAGTTGTAATTGTTTGATCTTTCTTACAAGGTCCACCTGCTCCCCCAGTCTAATTGTGTACATGCTTCTTGTGCATAGGTCTTCCTTCCAAGACATTCTTTAATACATATAGACCTTGAGTATGTTGCTGAGATCTTCAACTTTATTTGGATATATTTAAATGACTATGGCTTAATTGTCTTCAAAATTTGATTATGCCTTCAAGAACTCAGAACTTTCAATGATGAACTCTAGATCCTTCCTTAGGTTTAACTTTTAATTATGTGAGCACCAAGACAAAATCATAAGAATGACTTCAATATATCTTCATTACTGCAGCTACCTCTGAGATCATGATGACAAAGGCCATGATCTCTGATGACAAACGACAATATCTGCCTCTCCCCCCATCAATGATAAAGTATGCTTCCTTTGATGATCACTTTGTTTGGAAAACTTCGCCTGGAGCCTTCTTATGTCTTCTTTTGAGTTATCAAAATCTGTTGTAAAAAGTTGTCTGGACTTTAAACTTCAAATATCCCAAAATTTTTTGTGAAAATGATATTGACATATCCTTGGATGCCTGAAATTCATGTTTATATTGATGATTGAGCCAATTATTGTTGATCAAACCTGATATTAGTATCTTGTCAATAGTACTGCACACGTCTTAGTTGTTCAAAATAATTCTTCACACTGATCCATTTATGCCCATCTTCAAATCTTCTTTACAAAGGCTCTTCAAAACTATGATCCAAAGAAAGACTTTTGAATCTCTTATATACATGAATACTGTTGTCAATCTTCCTTTATTGTTGTGACTTCCAGTATCAAATCTTGAACTTTGTCTTGTGCCCTATGTATTTTGTCCAAAAGTGGTCCTAATCAAAATAATTTAGGGTTGTCCTTAACAAGCCTTTCATTATCAGGAAATAAACAGTCTCAAGACTGTCAACATTCGGTCTTTAGGACTTCATCTTAATCAAAATACAGAGAGCAAAGAAATATATGATACACAGTCCACCATGTTAATGTATGATTTCCTGCTACATTTCATATGTGCTCTTCATGGTCCTTGGAATGAGTGTCGATCACATTCCACAACAAATTCAATTTAAGGAGATTTTTTAAGAACTATTTTGTCACATTTCTTATCTTTCTCTTCTCAACTATACATTTGGATCTCTAGATACCTAAGAATGTCCCAAATCAAAGTTGTGGCTTATCTGGAATTGGAATACTTTACCTCTGATATATATGTCAAAACAAATATTTAACTTTCTCATGTAAATCTTGATCTCTACTCTTACCAAAAGACTGATGTATCTTTAAAAGAGAGTACCTGAATTCAACAAGGACTGATATATCTTCAAACAGGCCTGAGTCTTCCTTAGGAGACATAAGTTTGAACTTTAAATGCCTCAATAAGCCTGAAACTAGTGCAATATTGAAGACATATTTTATGTACTATATTGTCTCTATATATTCTACAGTAAATGATCTTACATGTGCCTTCAAGACTTCTGCAATTCATTGGATGCTCCCCCTATCAACATGCCAGCTGTAGCTATGATCCTTGGACTTGTTCCACTGTTTGGAGAAACCATTATTTACCTTTTGAGTCCATCCTCCAACTCCATGAACTCAAGGTGTACTAAGGTCTTTGAAGGACCTTAAGCTTGGCTTGCCACATGGAATTCATCTTCTTTACACTGATCAACTTCATTTTGCATTCAACAATACATTCTTTTTCATCCATACTTGAGAGTGTCATTGACTTTGAGCACATCTTTTGAGCTTCAATTCTTCATGCATTATTCTTCTTCCATGGTTCATAGGTTCTTCTACTTGATGTGTATGAGGGACTCATCATAGGTTGTTTTCTTGGACTTGCACAGTCTTTGGATTTGTGACCAAAGCCATAGCAATTGTAACATCTCATGGTGTGGCAATTTGTAGCAATATGCCCAACACGGTTATATGTCCAACATTTAACCATATTGTTGGGAGGCCCAACACTTCTTGCATGATATCTCCAATCCAATGCCTTAGGACCAAAATCATTACATGAGTATCAATAACCATTGAAACTTTTTTTGTACCTGGATGCATGATTCCACCTTGGGGATGTCTCGTTTCTAAACTTTCTTTGAGGAGTAGGACTAACTCCTTGATGTCCTCCAAATTTTATGATGTCTTTTACAGGTATATGAGAGGCGGCTTGGATTTCACTTTTGGGGAATTATGAACTTGCTTCAGTCTTCTTAGGAGTCTTTGAGTTGTCTTCATAGTTTTATGGTTTCTTGTTGTAACCCAAACCAATCTTGTCAAAAGGTGATATTTGACAACTCAATATCTCATCTAGAATGGTAGAGTTGTTTTCGAACTTGACGTAGGAACTTGAATTTTCATTCTTCTTCCTGAGATCAACCACTTCCATTTCAATATTTTCACAAGTCTTATCTTTTTCATCCAACTAGTTCTTCAAAACATCTTGTATCATTTTGGCTTCCTCAAGTTGATTCTTCAAATCAACATTAGCCTTCCTTGTTTATTCAATCTCTTCTGAATCTTCAGTAGGATCTTCTTGTTCTTCTGCTTGACTTATCAATTTGGTGTTTAATCTTTCAACTTCATCCTCTTTGTCTTTTAGCTCATCTTGTAACTATTTGTTCTTATGTTTCAGTTTCTTGAGCAATATCATTGTCTCCTTTTGGTATTTTTCGAAGGACCTCAAAATTTTCTTTTTGAGCCTCAGATTGTATTTGAGATCAATATCCATTAGGGTATATGAAAGTGCATGATTGGCTTTCAACAAGTATTCCTTATCATCTTCTGCAAGTAGACTTTCAACATCATCACATTCAAAGCTACTACAATCAAAAGGATTCTTACCTTCCATGATGTTTGATGCTTGCACTTCATTTTTTTCTTGCTTCACATGTTCAGAGGGCTTGACTTTAGTTTCCATATTTGTGTCTTGGTTTCCTCTTTGGTAGTCACTTTCCAGCTTAAACCACAGGTCTTTAACTGAAGTGTATTCTCCTACATTCTCTGTGACAAAACTTGAGAGTCCAACCACAAGAAATTTCAAGGAAATGGTGTTGTTCTTCTTGGCATCTTTTTGTGTAGGTGTCTTGGTCTTCTTGTTGGACAGAATGAGTGGATTGATCACAATCTCCCAGACACCAAACTTCTTCAGATAATATTTCATCTTGCTTCTCCATCCAAAGTAATCTATCACATCAAATACTGGAACCTCATCGTTGGAGAACTCTGCTTGTCCTTCCATTGTGTGTCCACGGATCTCCTTCAAGTTGGAAAAGCTTGTGGTGAAGGCCTGCTCTGATACCAATTGTTGGACACAATGGCACACTGAGAGGGGGGGTGAATCAATGTGCTAGTACCTTTATCAATTTTCACTTCTCAAGAGCTTAAACAGAGTTCATCATTCACATTAAGCTACTAAGAACATAAACATTCATCAATTAAGCATGCCATCAACATAAATTACAAGAGACACATCACAAGACAAATATAGTCAAATTTATTTATAATTTGATATGAATTACAATGAAGACTTCAATCTTCACGATTACATCAGCACCAACTCTAACAACAGGGCTCGACCTGGTTTTCTTAGCTCCAACTAAGAAAAGGTGCAAGACCTAGCTTTCCTTCACATATTGATCAATGTCATGTCACATGTTATCACTTTGTCAATGTCATCATCTAGCTATCTCCGTCACTATCAACTCAAAGTTAATTTTACTCTCTTCAACTCAATCAGTTGGAGGTCACTGTCAAATCAAACATTCACTATCTATGTCAAGTCAAACCTTTTGTACATCTAGATATCACTTGTCATATCAAGGTTTTCATCCAAGTAATCACTGTCATGTCACACTTTCATCAACTTGTCACTTTTGTACTCGTCATTGATTGCTATATTGTCAAGTCAACTCAATCAATCAACTTATCATTATCATATCAACTGATGTACCACTGTCAACAATTATGTTCGCAACTTCAAAAATTGTTCCTCTGTATCTCGGTTGCCTCAGTCTTTGATACTCAAACTAATTTCAGACTTTACTCCTATGGTTCCTCTGTGGATAGGCTTAAACCGAATTTCAGACAAGCATCATTTTCAGACTTTGATCATCTTCTCATGTACAGTGGCAGTTTTCCTCATACCCGAATTCAGATAAAAAAAAGGTAAAACTTGTAAAATTGTAATTCATTTGTGAGTTGCCTCAAATCCGTCATGAGCTCGAGTTAAGATCATCCTTCTTGTATTGTTTCTTTTCTTCTCCTTTAACCCTGCGGTTGCCTCAGTTTTTTATCTGAAATTCAGAGATATGTTCTCCACTTCAAACTTCAAACTTATGTTGCTGCCACAATCACTAATCCAAAAATCAGAGCTGCCCCTTTTAAGCCTGCGACTGCCTCAAACTAATCTGAATTTCAGAGCTACTTCACTCAGATCATCAGCCCACAAATGATGAGAAGGACGTGTATTTATAGTGTTATGATAATTTATTTTTGGTCGGGTCGCCCTTACTATATGTACATATCTTTTTATGTTTTTATTTAATAATTAGAAATTATCTTCTAAAGTTGGGCCGACTTCATCATTAGTTTTATTTACAAGGTGTTTTTTCAAACAAGTTCCTATGTGCCACATCCACATCTTCAACAAATGACTAAGTGCACATTAGTTATGATCATCATGATAATAAACATCATCATAGAAAGGGCTTCATCAATATGTCTTGAGCTTCAACACTATTGTCCAAGAGCCACCATATGTGTGGGTTCAAGACCCAATCCTCCAAGGGCACCAAGGACACCTCAAGAAGGGTTTCCAAGATCCAACATACCACCATTTGTATGCTTCAAGAGGTTATCCACTTCATCATCATCATAGTCAATAGCTTCATGATGTGTTCCATTATTAACAAGAGCATTAAGTCACAATACCAAAATCAGACTTCACACCATGTGTATGGGTCATATGTCCAAATCATTACCAAGTGCACCATCAATGATCTTCAAGAGATTATCGTCAAACATGCCATGTCAGCATGTCCTTTGTTTCTCCATGGTTTCCTTACCAAGTACAAGTACAATCCATCAACAAGAGTGTGGTAGAGTGTGGTCTCCATTACTCAAACCATATCTAAGGGTTCCATGACCCCATCAAGCCACAAATGACCACAGAATGGGTCATTTGGACCACCCAGTGTTCCAATGCCCAAGCTACCATGTACTGCTTGCCATGTCATCAACCTTTGTCACTCCTTTGTCATTAATGGCATGTCATCAATGACAACCATGCTCAACATCCTAGTCTTCTTAGAGATTCTCGGAGCATCTTGGAGAATTAGGGTTAAGGTTTTACCTTGGAGATTGGACAATAGGGTTTGTGATAAAACCCTATGGTAGATTGTTGAAAAAGAAGACACGAGGGCATCTTTCCTTGGAGGTTGTGTTGGAGAGATTATCACACTTGTATCTTCTTGGTTGAACTAGGGTTTGGTGATTTACCCTAGCTAGAGCTTTTTAGATAGTTGAAGTTTTTGTACTTGCCTTGAGAGAAGGCTATGGTATGTACTTGGATTCCATCATTAAGTTTATATATGAGGTTCTCAACTATCCACATATTGTCTATATTGCATATTTGATTTAAGCCTTTTGTCTTCATGGGATGGTTATTTTTAGCAATTATTTGTCTTATTAATTTGACACCATAAGAAGGAAAATGTTAATGGAATTAACACCAATAATGAATACAATAGTACAACCATCACCTATTGTTTTGTTTATTGTTATTCGGTTGTTTATGATGGGTGTTCAGTTATGGTTTATGCCTAAGAAGTTGCCCCAGAAGTCTGAAAACTCATTGGATTGTTTGGTATCTTCTCTCCCTTAATTTTCGAGAAGTTTAGGGTTGCTTGGAAGTGAATTATTGTACTTCTTTTGTCAATTTGTGGTGCTTTAAACTACAATAGTCCTAGGGCATAAAATTCTAGGACTAAGATCTGAGAAACATTCAAGTAAGGAGGAATTTATGTTTTGTTAAAGTGTCAATTCCTAGAAATTTCCTATAGGATGATCATAGAGTTTTCCACTAACACTAGGAGATTTGGAGGCTATGATGTGCTCGAAGAAAAGGGCATTGAAAATCCCTATTCTTGATGGGAAACTCATGAAACAATGGGCGCTATTTTATAGTAGTTAGCCATTATATTCATCCCTCAAGTTTCTTCATCCATTTGTTGCAAAAGGTATTGAAGCATATATAGTAATTTGGACACTTCGAAGAAAAAAAAACTTGAACAAATAAAAGTAAAGAGAATGGTGTATGTGCATTCCGACCTCCATTATTTACAAGATAAAGGAAAAGTGGTCGAAGGGAAGACAAAGCCGTGAGATGTATTTCCTAATGATATGGGTTTGTATAACAAACAATTAGTTAGCTTTAGCCAACTTGGATATTAATGAACCAATACCATAGCTGACCACTTTTAACGATGGTGATCCTCTTGAGGGGTCTTCATCCACACCAATAGATGTAGATCTTGGAGTGCATATATGAAAATGGAAGAGAGAGCAATAGCAATGATGGTGATCTTGACGATTCCAACATGGAGAACCAATGACAAGTAATGATATTCTTCTATCTATGGTCCTAGTATCTACCTTATTTTGTAAATGTGTCATTTGCATTCCCACCTATAATATTAATGATTCAGTATCTAAGTAATACATTTTATTTTGATGGCACTCAAATGATTCAATGAGAAATTTGTTTGCATATTTTGGTTTTAACTTCTGAATTTATATTTTTTGTTTCTTAAGTTCGATCATTATTGATATAATCACTAGTATCAATATTTTGTAAATGTTATGTTGTTGCTGGATAGGTAACAGATGCATAGGGTTCTAAGCAATAGCTTCCTAGGGTTCTACAGCTTCAGCCACCCCTCGTGCGGCTACCCTGCTAGCCACCAATTGGCCCTCATGGATCCTCCCTCGGATACGAGTCAAGAGGATCGCCGAAGGCGTTTGGATGAAGCATTTCAGGCACTGGTTGCTTCTACACCGTCAGCCCCTCCTCCCTCCTTAGATACCGGCGATGCCAACTTCATCAAAAGGTCTGCAGCCCCATGCATCCAGATCTTGTCAGCAGCTTCAAGACTTAAATCTATCTCCCTAAGCGAGCGGGGATTGATCCGTCAGTTTACAGGTATTTGGCCCTCACCCAAAACTATGGACACTTGGATCAACAAATATTGGATGCCCCTGATCTCTGGGGGGCTCCAACATTGTTTTTGTGGCAAAGGCTTCTTCACCTTTCTCTTCGAAAACAAAGATGATAGAGATCTCATATTCAGAAGTGGGCCCTATTTCATGGGCACTCGAGATCTGTATTTAAATCGATGGAGTCTAAACTTTGACCCATACAAGGATGTCCCCTCAGTTGTACCAGTATGGGTGCACCTCCCTCACCTTCCACTTCACTATTGGAACGATGAAACTATGCAAGCCATTGGAAACTCGCTAGGCAAATATATTGATAAAGTAGAGCCCAAGGGACCCCTCTTCTCGTGTGCTAGGATCTGTGTCGAAGTAGATCTTGATAAAGGCCTGCCTGAGATGGTAAATTTGTTCATGGACGGTTGGGAGCACATGCAAAAAGTAGACTATGAGCAGTTACCCTTCAAATGCAAAAAATGTCATGAATATGGTCACTTCATGAAGCACGGCCCAAAGACAGCACAGAAAGGTCAGGAAAAAAACCAAGAGGATGGATGGCAGCCCATGAAAAAAATCAGAAAAGCAACCCATTCAGAACCCATAGCAACTGGAAACATAGACAAAGGAAAGACACAAGAAGGCAAGGAGGCTTCCACCGGAAATCACTTTTAGTCGCTACCTTTGGAAGAAGGAGAAATTCAGAACGTTATCCCAACAAAACCGGTGATCGAAGAGCTTCTGGCAACCACAAACCCCACTCCCCCATCGCGTAAAGTAGATCTCGTTGATTCAGCACTTGAAGGCATTACCCCTGGTGGATCCTGGGCAGACAAGGTTTGGCGCAGCAATACTACTCCTCTGGTCCCTTCTGTTGAAAACTCATCCTCACATGAAACGTTGGAGGATCAAGATTTAGTCATGCCGCCTAACACAAGAGGAAGAAAAACTCTTCAATATCATAGAGAAATGGAAGCTGAAAGAGAACTTGAAATGGGAAGGCAAAAAAGTTTGGAAGAAACAAAGCTTTTCCAAGTCCTAAAAAACTTAGGAAGAAATAAAGACAATAGGTCTCGAGCAGGACCTCAATCCAGCAAAAAATGATGAAAGCAGTCTCCTGGAATTGCAGAGTTCTGGGCGGCTCAATTAAAATTGAAGCTTTGAAATCCATGATCAAAGCCGAAAAGCCAAATTTTGTGCTTCTCCAGGAGACTAAAATGCAGGATGATGAGATCAAGGCGCTCTCCTACTCCGTTTGGAAAGATTGTAATTCTTCTGTCGTTAGCTCCAGAGGCGCCTCTGGAGGAATTGTTACTTTCACTTCTAGTAATTTCCGTATCTCCACTATCAAAAATAGCCTACATTGGATGCTCAATGAAATCCGGGACAAGAACAGTTCCAGCACTATATATATCTGCAACGTGTATGGTCCAACCCATTACAGAGACAAATCTATCTTTTGGGATGAATTCATCAATCTAAAAGAGGATTTAAGAGGAAAAGACCTAATCATTGCAGGTGATTTCAATGTAACCAAAGGCCAGAATGAAAAGCGTGGAGGCAACATGGGCAGAGATCTGTTTGGGGAGAGGTTGGAAGACCTCATCGTTGAGTTGGATCTCCTGGATATTCAGCTTAAGAATAAGAAGTTCACTTGGAATAATAGAAGATTAGGTGCAGGTCATATCGCAGCCAAGCTGGACAGATTTCTGGTGAGTACGTCCTTCCTGATGAAAGACCTTTTGCCTGCCTCCCTCATTATCCCTTTAGCAACCTTCGATCATAAGCCCATTTCCTTAACCATGTCCCCCCCCCCCCCGTCAGCCTTGGCCCCATCCCCTTCAGATTTAATCCTCTCTGGATTCAGGATGAAAACTTCTTAGACATTGTCCAAAATACTTGGTACACACCTTGTTTTGGCTCTCCTAGTTATATTTGGGAAAGCAAACTCTGATCCATGAGATATGCACTGAAAACCTGGGAAAAATCCTCTTTTAAAAAACCTGGGGCGTGGAAACTACCCCTGTAGTGCAAGCTTGAAGAACTTCAGTCTCATATGGATCATGAAGACATAACGCAGTAGTCTCTTGGCCTTGAAAAGGAGCTCAACCAAAAAATTCTCACTGCCGCCAAGCAGGAAGAAGAAATGTGGAGAGTAAAGTCAAGATAGTTATGGCTAAAAGGTGGAGACAGTAACACCAACTATTTTCACAAACAAGCCAAAGTTCGTCTAAGTTAAAATTCAATCAATGAGCTGAAAGATCAAAATGAGACCAATATTAATGATCAGGAAGATTTAAAAAGCCATGCCTATGAACACTTTTGCGATCTCTATACGGATAAAAACGAAGCTGACTTGGAAGCTTAAGTTACTCTCCTTAATAACATCCCTTCGTTGATTGCAGAAGTTGAAAACAGAGAGCTAGCCAAACCAGTTATGGAATATGAGATTCTTAATGCCATCTGGACTCTTCAACTGGACAAAGCCCCTGGCCCGGATGGATTTACCATATAATTTTATAGAGCCACTTGGGCGATAATAAAGGACGACTTGAAAAGAATGCTCAACTGGACTCGTAAGAAAGACAAAATTGGTGGTGCAACCAACTCATCTTTCCTAACTCTGATCCCAAAGGACAAAAAACCCCTCTTGATTGATCGTTTTAGGCCAATCTCCCTTTGCAACACTTCGTATAAAATCCTCTCCAAGATCTTAGCAACAAGAATGAAAAAAGTTATGAACCATCTAATCTCAGAAACTCAAGGCAGCTTCATTGTTGGACGGTAGATCCTTGACAATATTATCATCGTCCAGGAAGCAATCCACTCAAGCATGGGAAAACATCAACAAGGTATGGCTGTCAAACTAGATATGGCTAATGCGTTTGACAGAGTAAATCATGCCTTTTTGTTTGAAATCATGGTTAAATTTGGTTTTTCTAATAGATTTGTTAGATGGGTTAAAGCATGTATCAGTAGCCCTTGGATAGCTCCTCTTGTCAATGGCATGCCTACCAATTTCTTCCAAGCCTCTCGAAGCTTGAGGCAGGGTTTCCCTATGTCCCCATTTATGTATATGCTAGTGGCGGAATCACTGAGCAAAAATCTCCAGCTCCTACAAGACTCCGGCGAGCTAAAAGGTCTGAAAATTGCCCAAGGGGTAAAAGCAACCAATCACGGTCAATTTGGTGATGACACAATCTTGCTCGGAGGGGCCTCCACAATCATAGCAGAAAGATTCAATAAAGCTTTGAGAACTTTCCTTAAATCCTGTGATGGGAAAATAAATGATGGCAAGTCTAAAGTCTATGGTTGGAACTGCACTGCAGGGGTCATGGCTCGCATAGCCAGGATTTTCGGTTTTGAAGGAATCATTGTCTGAAACTCTTTTCAATACCTCGGTATCCCAATCTTCAAAGGAAAAAAAAATGCGCAGACTGGTAAGGCTTGATTGAAAAAATAAAAAAAACAATTGTCGCTTGGGGCTCGCGTTGGCTTAACCCAGCGGGAAAGCTAGTACTCATTAAATCAATACTCTCAGCTTATCCTTTATACGTTTGCTCCATCTCCATAGCACCCAAAACGATGATTAAATCTATTTCAAAAGAGCTCAAGTCGTTCCTTTGGCAAGGAGGCAAGCCAAATAATGCTAAGAAATTCTATTTGATAAATTGGGATTTATATGCAGTCCAAAAAACAACGGGGGAGTTGGTGTCAAAGATCCAGCACTCATGAACATTGCCTTATGAGCTAAAATTCGTTGGAGAACTATCTCTGGGAGGAAAGCATGGTGGAAAGAAATCTTGTGTAAAAAATACATGCAGGGCAGCAGGAAAAGAAGCGTTGAAAGCATTGATCCAAATAAAATTGGCTCTCCTATTTGGGCTCTCTGCCAAAAAGCGGCTCCTCTCATTCAGAGTCAACTTTATTGGATTCCAGGAAGTGGAAAGCAAATCAACATTTGGCATGACAAGTTCATCTCAGCAATCCTTCTCAGACTTAAAAATTTGGATGGATAATTGTAACATTTGCACCCTATTTGACTTATCCATCTGGACTAGTCGCGGACGTTGGGCCGATTGGAAAGTTTTAGAGCTTCCAGAGCATCTGAACTCTTACTACAATATTCTTCTATCCTCCCTTCACGGTGCAACCCCAGTTCATCGTAATCTATTAGATAAAAGGGGATGGGGGAAGACTGGCCACTATTCGGTCAAAGAGGGCTACCATTTAGTCGATGATAGCAAGCACAACAGGAACAGGAATAACAAATGGAAAGCAGTCTGGAGCAAGGATGGGATCCCAAAGGTAAAAGTTTTCTCTTGGACCCTTGCTCATCGAAAAACGCTCACTGCTAATAATCTCCGGAAAAGAGGAATCGAAGGTCTGGCTTGGTGTATATTGTGCAAAGAAAATGAAGAGACCCTCGATCATCTATTTCTTGAGTGTAAATTCTCCCAAGAAGTGTGGCACGGAGCATATCAAGATCTGCCTTTCAATTTGACTCTTCCGATAGCATGGCATGATCTATTTATCTGTTGGAAGGACTACTATCAGGGATCTCTGACAAAGAAACTAGATTTTCAAAGAGCTTGGGAGGCACTTCCAAAGCTAATTTGCTGGAAAATTTGGAATGCGAGAAACAAAGAAATATTTTAGGACAAAAAGACCACTCCGGGCAAAATTCTGGCATCTGCTAAAGCTCTATGGAAAGAATCTTTCATCTCTAGAGGCATGAAAAATATCAACAAAGAAAATCCGACCAGTGAAGAAAAAACTTAGGTTGCTGACTTCTTAATCCCTGCCTCTAACAACTATCAGCGTCATCTCTCCAGAAGGCCAAGCACTAAACATTGGCATATCAAAATGAACGATGAATCCTTTCAAACTTGGAAAAGTAATTTAGGAAGCAATACACTCTTCTTTGATGGCACCTCGAAAGGCAACCCTGGCTGGCAGGAGCGGGAGTACTCTATGACTATGATGGAATCAAAACGAAAGATTATGCATGGGGTATAGGCAAAAAGACCAACAATGGAGCTGAGTGGCTCGCTCTCATTAAAGGACTCGAGCTTGCCAGAAATGAGGGAATTGACAAACTAACTGTCTTCGGCGATTCGATTCTGGTCATAGGGGAAATCAGGAGTCTCACAAAAGGCAGAAAGAAGCCCACCAACAAAATTCAACATCTTCTTAAGCACATTGCCCATGAATTCAAGGTAATCAACTTCCTCCACATTCTTAGATCCAATAACAATCATGCGGACAAGATGGAAAACTATGGAGCTAAGTTAGCCTGTGGAGTATGGTTTAGCAACAATCATGATATTGGAATAGCATAGGTTCCTTAATCCCCTCTTGATTTTTGCTCACTCCTATGGTTAAAACTTGGTATTTGCTTGGCCTCATCGAATCCATCGGTGGGCACCTAATCAACATGCTCAGCGCAACATCCAAGGCCAAAAGGAAGATACAGGATCCGCCCACACAAGCGACCCACATGACCTCCATGCAGGGCATAAATGCAGCCATCCCCCGAGGTTATCTTGGTTTTAAACTTGGCAGAGACACCCCAACCATTTCTGCAACGAAGAGACCATACTCTGTTTCAAGCTCTGTATTTCCTGTTTCAAGCTCTGTGTTTACTGTTCCAAGCTCCTTGGCAAGACATCATGTTTGCAATTTCAAGATGGCAGAGAACCAATCTTCGTTCTCCTTCCAATGTGGAAAGCAAGTGATTGCTCATGGGAGACCACTCTATGCGAATTTGAGCCAGAAGGAACCGTTGGTAGTAGGTGCAGATGCTGGCGCCATAGTGCGCATCCCTCTTCGAAGAGTCATGGGAAAGCTGCCTATCTCGACCAAGGGCTCCATTCAACAAAGGATGGGTTGGGGTTTGATAATTTGTCAACAGCTTTTCAGACCTATTTGTGCAATTTAGAGGCTCAGATTCGGACTGTCAGCAATAAGAATTATGAACTTAAGAAGGCTTTTACCCATCTAATTTCCCTGGTGAATGAAACGAACATCGAGGTCCGTAGGCTCAATGCAAAAATTCCAGAACAAGTAGCCTCGTTGGTGGAGGCAAAACTAGACAATTTGGACGCCATAATGCTCACAATCCATGGCACTGCAATGGTGGCAATAGATAATTTGAAGGAGATGCGTAAGGACATCAGTGAACTAGCTGCAGAGGTCAAAGGAAAGGGAAAATGCCACCCTGAGTAATGTTGCGTCTTGCTGACAAGTTTTTTCTTGTGTGGTCTGCTTACGAGATCCCTGAATCTCTTTTTTTGTAATAAAGTACTAGTTTACAAGCTCAAAACCAATTAAGCTATGCTTTTCTAGTTCATTTTAATGCTCGGTCAGTTTGTAAGAAGTTATAAGCTTCCTAGAATAGGGTTTCATTTTGAGCAAATTAGCACAGTTGATATCAAGTTTGCAGGCCTGGCTCTGATCTATATAGAGAGAAGCCCTATTGAGAGAGAGAGAGCACCTTTATGTATATATTTCATTTTGTATTTGCAATATATATATAGTGTTCTGTGTGTCCTATTTCCACAGTTGACATGTACCATGTCAAAAACTTGTATACGTATGTCTTGCATATCTCGTGTCCTAATGCCATGAGACTTAAACATATATGCAATTATGTGTATAAAATGAAGCTAAAGCTTCACCCATGAATAAGTTTAGGTATTACCCCTAACACCCCAAGCATCCCATGAATCAAGGAGTTGATCAAGTCAAACTTTCATTTTTCAAATCCCTAAATCGAAAACACTCCATCCCACGAAGGATTTCCATGCATGAAACAAAGATAGATTTACACCCATATTCTAAATTTATTTAGAAACATCAATCAATATTTTCTAATTCACAAAGTTCGTAAAGCCACTGACATAACAATGGTTTATTGAGAAGTGATTTCCATTCAAGTGTGACAAACTTCAATAATATTGACAATCTATATCCACGAGAAAGATTGTATTGATTACATTCTACTTCATTACACAGTGTCAAAGTAAGATTATATTGATTACATTCTACTTTCAAATTGTTTTTTGAAATTTTAATAAATGTTTTCCAATCCGTAAAGACTTTGTAAAGCAATGTCGAAGTATTAAAGTATTAAATATTTATTGCAATCTTTCAAAAAAAAGTTGTTGATTAATCATACATATGACTTAGGCTATATGCAATTATGCCCATAGAATGGGGCTAAAGCTTCACCGGTGAATAGGTTTAAGGCTTACCCTTAACACCTTAACACCCCAAGCATCGCATTGATCAAGCAAAACTTTCATTCTCCTAATGTCATGTGACTTCGACTATATACAATTATATGCATAGAATGAAGCTAAAGCTCTACCAATCAATAGGTTTAAGACTTATCTTTAAAACCCAAGCATCCCATGAATTAAGGAGTTAATCAAAGTCAAACTCTCTCCATGTCACTAAATCAAAAACACTTTATCCCAAGAAGGATTTCCACACTTAACCCTCAAAGTTAGGTTTAAATTATTTTAGAAACATTAATCGAAATTTTCCAATTCACAAACTTCATAAAGAAAATGTTGTAACCATTGTTTATTGAGAAGCATTGAGAAGTGGTTTCCATACAAGTGTGACAAACTTCAATAATGTTGACAATTTGCAACCAATAGATAGATTGTAATGATTACATTCTACTTCATAAAGAAATGTCAAACTAAAGTTTGATTACATTTAGTTTAAAATTGTTTTTCGAAGTTGTACTGAATGTTTTCCAATCCATAAAGACTTCCTAAAGCAATGTCAAAGTATTAGATGTTTATTGCAATGTTGTCCAAAAAAATCGTTGATTTATTGGCCTACTTTTTGGCTTTATTGGGTTTTGAATCAACTTTGATCCATTGTAGAACATTGATTTATTGTTCAACAAAAAAATCTGAAATTAATAAATAGGAGGAAAAAATAAAATATAAGTACTGATTATAATGAGCAAATAATCTTCGAAGAGTCGAAAGTAAAATTAAAGGTCAACAAATAAAGATTTTGAGACTATATGATAACCTCAAAGTTAACAATCTTAAAGCCATATGATATCCTCGGGAACATATATTAAGAGAACCTCAAATTTATCGATCTTGAGGCCAGATGATATCCTCAATATTATCTATTCTTTAAAACAAACAATGCGCAGTGGCCTATCTTGGAAACTAAGATAATTATCCATAAAAATGAAACTATCTTTTAAGCCCCTATTTTATATGCCAACTTGCACAAGTGTGATAATTTGGCCATATAGTGAGACCTATAACAATAACAATGTGGCTCATGGTAACATGTAAAGCGACCATGTTGTTTTACAGCTATGCAAGAAGTTGACAAAAGAGTACCAAAGAAAAACTTTCAAAACCAGAGGAAAACTATTTAGGGCTGTATGCATGCAACTATTTCCCTTTGATTAATAGAAACGCAATGCAACTCAACATAAAAATGTCTGCAAAGGATGTTTCTGAATTTTGTCACTTCCATGACCTCTGTTTATGCTACAACAGTTACGAAATTTATCAGATAGAACTTCGGTTAACTTTAGTTTTTCACAATCGTTCTGTAATAGCCTTTTCTCTGCTGGTACATGCTCTGAGATGGCCTTCATGCATAAAGTGTAGTTGGAAACATGCATGTACAGGGCTCTGTCAACATGATAAATAATCCTTTCATGTTTTTCCTTCTTCCGTTGAAGAGAAGTCTTAGTCATACCAGAAAAAATATGTCTGTTGCCACAATGGGCGAAACAAATCTACACCAGCTTAAAACCTGAAATGATAAAAACCCCAGAAGCAAACAAGTACAACCCTTTCTGAAAGCTAGTTCTTCAATGAACTTAAAAAAAGTTATCAGCTATAAAGCAATAAAGTTTGGAGAGCTTATATTAATTTGCCAAGCAAATCAATTAATTTTGGATACAACATTCAAATGCTTCCAACTTTTAAAGTCTTCCAAATAGCATGCTATGCCTAGTAGTTCAAACTGAAAGCTGATAAATGGTATGCATTTTAACTAGAAGTTAAAAGAAGAAACAGTTTACTGTGATTTCTTCCAAAGGATCACACAAAGCGATCAATCCCTAACAAATAAGGCAAATTTCCTCCGGATAATCATTAACTGCCAGTCCCTCCCTTGATAGAATGCACAGGTGGCATTCTATAATATGCAGGGATAGTGTTGGGAAAGAACATCTGTCTGACTCCTTCCGCCTGAATAATTGGAAGAATGATATTGGAAGCGCCCTGCCATAGCCCACAGGGACAAATAAGGAAAGCTTAAGTCCATAACAAATGAACAATCGTGACTTACAAGAACGATAAAACAGAATATCAAACTATTAAACCAGTGCATTTAGAGGGTTACTGTGGTAATCATATCAGTTCATTAAAGATGTATTGGAAGTATAATTTTTTACTGTTCACCTTAATATTTTGCTTACTAGACATGACTTGTTATCTGAAAGGCCAGCCTTCAACTGGTCGTGGCTCCAGGAGTGATACAAATGAGAAAATACTAACTGGTGATAAATTCCAAGAAAGTTCTCCAGGGATACGAAATTTGTAAAACCTTCGTATTTGAAAAAATTGGCAAGAAATGGCCAAAAAGAGATACAATTTTTTCTAAAATAAATATATTCTTAAAAGGATAAAGTATCATATTAAGCTCCACGTAGACTATTCATGTTGTCTGATCATACCATAAAACCAAAACTTTCTTTGTTCTCCGCATGTACCTCTTGGTTGCATTAATTTTAATATGATCGAAACAAATTTAAAATTTTAAATATGTGAAAAGGAAGTCCATTTTATTCTTTAGGAAATGTCATTTCTTATCAAGAAGCTTCAATGTGAAAATACACTATATCAGTCCAATAAAATATTTTTTTGTCAAAAAAACTGCACAGTCCAACATGTCACCTTAGTAAAGTTGTAATACCCTGGTCTCGACCCTTTGAACTTGATCTTGTTTATAATGTAATCATGTTTTTCATTTACCAAGTGTTGCTCCACACCATTAGATAGTTGCCGTTTCTTCACTTTACAATACAAATCGAAAATTGGAGGTCATACCTTTCATCCATATGCTGTTGCCTAAAGTGTAAATGAGAGATTTATCTCAGTCGTATTAGCAAAGGGAGCCACCATAGAAGCTAAAATTTCCTCAGGCCGTTCTCAGATCATAGCATTGTTTCACTAGATCAACACGTGGCTTTGAGGACTTCCATATCCACACATTTGTTCATAGCATTTACATAGAACACTCAGATCTGAATCCAAAGTGACAACATATTTACAATTGTTGAAGACCATTACAATTTTGACATAGACTTATATAATTTATCTTGCATTGTTTATAGATATTTGTTGTGTATTGGTGGTAGACATTTTTTAGTACGATGCAAAAGATTTAATCCTGAGCGCCCTTCGATTGCAAGAGATATAAGTATAATTCCAAGCAGGTTTATAGTGCATGCACCAATTTTAAGGCTCCAGATGTGGTTCAGCTCACGGCGAAGACTAGAATCTCATTGACACCCAAAGAGGTTGCAGACTACAGTTTCAAGATTAGGCAGGTCATAGACTGGTTTGGCCAACTACAAGGGATACGCTGAAAGGATCTGAGGTACAGCGGAAGCATTTTCATCTTCAAAGAAGAAGAGGGGGCAGAAAATGATCACAACGAAGATATTTCTCTACTAGTTGGTCTCTATTCCCGCAGTCAAAGGTTTCTCGGTGATTTTCCACCAGTTTAATTTACATTCAGTAGCATTTGTTTCTGCAGTTTTTATCAATATTTTCAATAGGATGATCTAGGGTTTCGTCATTCAATAATCTATCCATTTTGTAGTACGACGTTGACAAGTTGTAAGAAGATGGGTTGCAAAGCTCATCCTCTCGGGTTTATCAAAGGAAATGTAGCCATTGTTGAAGATCCACTGGATACTGATGGTGATGATAACCTTACTGAAGAAGAATAGACTTCAGTTTTTTAAGAAGCCCACAACTTGAAGACAGGAAGGGATCAAATGTACATGTAGCTCAGCATGGATAGTTGCCCACATAGTTCGGGAGTTGGATCTCGGGAATTATCCCTCATGAAGTTATGAGAAATGCATGTGGATTGCTATCCAGTAATTTAATTCGGAAGAATCGTAATTCAGGGGTGTGGAGAGATGGAATCCAAGAACTCAGGAATTCAACTCAAGAGCTACACCTTTATAAGGGTTATGAGGAAGCTTAAAGAAATGCTACCTGATCCAATAACTACTTCAAAAGAAAAAGCTTATGAAAAATGTTTGGTTCTGATTTTCAATCAGTGTGCTTTGTCTCCAGCTGTGTTACCGGATCCGTCCACCCTGGGCGATGGATGCGCGGATCCCCGGATCTGGTACGGATACGGATCCGGATTCGCATAGGATCCACCCAAGATTTGCTTCAATTAAAACAGCAAACATTTATTCAATATTCATTTGTCCCTTCACTTTTGCAGCTCGGAGCCCATTAATAATCTGATGGGATCTGAATCTGTGGTGCAGTAAAAGGTTGGCGCTTATTGGTTTGGAAGAGAAGAGTCGGGCTCGGTCCCTTGGAATTAGAAGCTTTAATCATATTTAAAATAATAAATTGAGAATACGAATTTTGGTCGGGGCGCTGTGTTAAAAGCTTTAAGAATATTTAAATTTTTAAATTCATATGTGCCACGAGCAGACCGCACCAAAAAATGCTAGGAAACTGCCCATCGGGTTGAAACACACGGCCATATATTAACTTGGATATAAATTGGATATAAACTGTGTACGCTGCTAAAAGTGGCCTCGAACCCATGACCGGCCTCGAACCCAAGACGGAAAAGGATATTAGTAAGGATAGAGAATAGAATCACTTTTATGAAAGTGGTAGTGTTTTTTATACGATTAGTGTTGTTGGTATAAACTTATAAAGTGACTTTAACCTAATAATCAATATCAATTAGCTTCTATTACGGAAGAAAGAAATCATCAATGGACAAGAATTTCAAAGGACAACAAAAGTTGCAATCTCTTTGGAGAACAGTTGCTTACCTTATGTGGGACTTTTGATTTAGTAATTTGCAATGGCTTGACTAGATGGGTAAATTCTGGTAATTTCACTTGTAATACTTACAATGGCGCAAGTGTGGTGGACTATGCAATTTGTTCACATGGCTTATGTGCGAAAATGGGGGAAGTTATGATCGGTGAACATCTCTGGGATTTAAAATCCGATCACAAACCGATCTATCTAAGTCTTTCTTGGACTGAAAAGCAGCAGTTTGGGACAAAAAATCAGCACATTCAACAACCTCCAACAAAGGGCAGAATTCTTTTGACTCAAGAAAACTGTAATATCTTTAGGACAGCGCTAGAGAAGCTTTGTAAGAAGGAGGAAATTCCATCCCAGGGCCTTAATAATCAGCAGCTAACTAATTTAATTCAAAGGGCACTCACAAAATGCAAAAGAGCAAAAAATAGGAAACCTGAAACCAATTGCTTTCCGATTAATGCTTGGTTCGATGAGGAGTGCAAAAGAGCAAGGAGAATGTGGAGAGAGTAAAACCGGAAAGAAAAGGACTTAAAAGGTTACAAGCAGATTTTAAGAAAAATAAAATCGATTTCAAGGTCTCAAGGAGGGAAGAACTAATCTTCCTTGGGAAAAATAACCCCAAACTTTTCTGGAAGGAACTTCAA
Organism: Larix kaempferi; assembly: GCA_027924585.1. Classification (NCBI taxonomy): domain Eukaryota; kingdom Viridiplantae; phylum Streptophyta; class Pinopsida; order Pinales; family Pinaceae; genus Larix; species Larix kaempferi. The sequence continues at coordinate 24,367,582 of BSBM01000299.1, forward strand.
GCGAGCAAGAAGCAAACTGAAAATAATTTTACAGCAGACCAGTGGCTTGAATATGCAAAGCAACTTTATGAGCGGGATCCTAAGGTTGACCCCCCCCCCTTAGTCAACAGCACCACCATTACTAAGCTTTTCACCGTGCAAGAGATTGAGGTGGGAATTAAGAAGTTGGGTGCTGGAAAAGCCAAAGATTTAGTAGAACTTCAAGCAGAATATCTAAAATGGGGTTCAAAAACTCTTGCACCTCACATTACGGGAATCTTCAACAACATCATCCAGCAAGGATTCCCTACAGATTGGACAACTAGCCTCACAATACCTCTTTTCAAGAGCGGAGATGTCAACGATCCCTCCAACTATAGGACCATAATGATAAACCCCTTGTTTGCAAAGCTATTTGGAAGTATGCTAGAAAATAGAATTAGCAAGTGGGCAGAAGAAAGGGGCAAGCATGCTAAAGGGAAAGCAGGTTTTAGACCTAAACATTCCACAGTGGATCACAGTATAACTTTAAGGCACATCATTGAAAAAGTGTGGGAGAATAAAGAGGAATCCTTTTGCTGCTTTGTCGATTTCAAAAAAGCTTTTGACACAGTTCCTAGAGATAAGCTTTGGCACAGAATGGAGGAACTTGGGGTTCCTATACATCTTAGAGCAGCTGTCCATAGGTTATATGAGGTGGTCAAAGTCAAAATCAAAACTTCAGATGGTATCGTCGAAAGCTTCAAAGGTGATATCGGGGTCAAACAAGGGTGCCCATTATCTCCTACCCTTTTTGGCTTATATATTGACAAACTTGAAGAGTGATTAAACTTAGAGGATGGGGATGGCGCCCTCATGGGTGAGTTTGTGATAAGGCTTCTTTTGTATGCAGATGACCTTATTATGATTGCTAAGTATGCTCTTGGATTGCAAGAGCACTTGATTTCCCTTGAGCACTTTTGTAGAACAGTGGGGATGCAAGTAAATACTAGCAAGACGAAAGTGGTAGTTTTCTCTAGCAAAAGAAAACATAAACAACACAAATTCTATTTTAAAAACAACACTCTTGAAGAAGTGGCAGATTACAAGTACCTCAGAATCGACTTCACTAAAAATCTGAGTTGGGAAAGTTGCAGAAAAAAAAGAACTATGGGAGGTTGGAGAGCGTTTTATGCTCTCCAAAATAGATGCAGAGAGGCAGAGCTATGGGATTGGAAAACTATGCAAACCCTTTTTGGGCTTTTAGTGATCCCGGTATGGGCCAGCAGTAACTCTGACTTACAGTGGAGGAAAATAGAGAAGATTCAAAAACACATGATTACAAGCAAGTTCAAAATTAAGAGTTCAGTGCCATACGAGATCATGATGAGTGAAATGGGGTTGCTTCTATTGAAGCAATTGCTATGGTGCGACTAATAAGATATCTAAAAAGAGTTGAGTATTAAATGGCTTAGTAAATGGGATATGTGCTTGAACATGTGCCCCACGAATAGTAAAGAGATAAAGGCTTTTGTTATCAATAAGTTCCACAAGCGAACTTGGGATAAAGAGTTAGGGAGAAAGAAAAATTACTATATTGAAGAGTTTAACCCTACCTACAGTCAGCATCAAAAGGCGTACATAGGAGCCAATATACCTTGGAAAGCCAAAATACTTATTACCTAAGAAACAGGATTCGTTCAAAACAGGCCAAGTGTCGTGTCCCTATCGAATCGGACACGATTCAACCTAAGGTCGTGTCCGATTCGATTTTTCATCGAATCCTTTTTTCGGACACGAAATTTAAACGAGTCGGACACGAATTCGTAACGTGTCCCGACTGTTGGACACGCGTCCCTTAAACAGGACACGTTAAGTGCGCGAAAAAACAGGAAAAGTGCGGCCGGTTAAGTTATAAAACCAAAATTTGAGTTTCTTTTTATCATTTGCAAGGAAGGAGTTGGCTAAGAGTGATTGTATGTGCAGGTGAAGGAGATTTGAAGGCGATTTGAAGGCGATTTGAAGGCTATCCAAGCAATTCCAAGTGCATTCCGGTGGATTTGTGGAGAGGATTGCAAGCTCAACCATCACACAACAAAAGGAATGTCTCAATCAGCTAGGGCAAGAGGTAGGGGGCAAAGGAGAGGGAGAAATGCACCATCTAGTGCCTCCCCTCGTATTCCACCAAGCACAAGCGGTTCTCCTCCTCCGTCAAGTGCTCCATCGGCTGCTAGTGGAGCTCAAGCTCATGCTCCATTTAACCCTGTTTTAGCAAGACAACAAGCCCAAGAAAAAAAATACCCTTTGTGGAAGTATGTGACAAGAAAAGATGGGCCCAGGGCAAAGCTTGGTGGGGGAGGTAATGTGTCTTGGAGATGCAATTTTTGCAAGCATGACTTCATGAGCACATATTTCCGGGTTAAGGGCCATTTGTTGGCCCTTCCTTCTTGTGGGATTTCTTCATGCAAAGCGATGACTGTTCACCAAAGGAGGGATATGGAAAGAGAGGATCATGTTGGCTTAGGGAAGGTGGCAGCAGCAAGCAAGAAAAAAGAGGATGATCCTCTTCCATTTTTGAGAAAGCCCTCTAGCACCAAGCCTCCATTTCCACCTAGCTCTAGCAGTCATGGGCGTGGGGATACTCATCAAACAAGAAAGAGGTAATCTATCGGTGGTCCAATGGATAGGATTTTCCAACAAGAGGTGCGAGAAGAGGTAGACCTTACCATTGCATTTTTCTTCTACCTCAACTTCATCTCATTCAATGTTGCACGGTCACCATTGTATTTTGAGACGGTTAAAACTATCTTGGATCGAGCTCCAAGTGGTTATGTGCCTCCTAGTTCAGAGAAGCTTAGAACCACATTGTTGGTTAAAGCAAAGAAGGAGGTAGATAAAATCCTTGAGCCAATTAGAACAACATGGCCCTCATGCGGTGTGAGTGTTGTTTCTGATGGATGGACGGATCCCGCACGCCATCCTCTCATCAATTTCATGGTATCTTCCCAAAATGGACCGTTGTTCTTGAAAGCGGTGGATGCTCTTGGGAAATACAAGGATGCACAATTTATGGGCGATTTATTCATCAAAACCATTGAAGAAGTAGGTGTTGATTCATGTGTACAAATCATCACGGACAATGCACCTGTTTGCAAGGCTGCTGGCATGATTGTGGAAGCTAAATATCCACAGGTATGTTCATTTTGGACACCTTTCATTTCTAATTTGCTCATTGTTTGAATTTGGTCATTGCAATGTTAGTGTTGTAGAGTCATTGATACATGCTTTTATTGCTCTTACAGGTTTTTTGGACACCTTGCATTGTCCATTCCTTGAATTTAGCACTGAAAGCCATTGCTTCGGATGTGACATGGATTGGAAACCTTATTGAGGATGCACGCCATATCCGTAACTTTGTGCAAAACCACACAAATGCCCTCACCATCTACAAACAATACACACAGCTTTCATTGCTGAAGGTTGCAGATACTCGGTTTGCTTCCTCATTCATCATGCTCAAGAGGTTGAGGGAGGTCAAAACCGCTCTTGGGTCCATGGTGATTTCAGAGTTTTGGGCTTTTTGGAGAAAGACGGATCAGGCTACTTCACAAAAGGTGAAGGACACGGTGTTAAATGATGGTTGGTGGGACATGGTAGATCTTAGCATTAAGATCATGGAGCCAATCATTTCTTTGTTGCGGTTTGCAGACACGGACCAACCCATCCTAGCAGAGGTTTATGAGGGGTGGGATTCCATGATTGAATCCACGAGGTCCATTGTCATGGAGAATGAGTGTCCCGAGTATGGGACATCGGCAGAGAACTTATGGACCATTATTCGGGATATTCTTATCTCCAGGTGGGATAAGAATTGCACACCTTTGCATTGCTTGGCCCACTCCTTGAACCCCAAGTTCTACACTCAGGAGTGGCTCACTGGTCGATCGGGGGCCTCACACAGAGTCTCCATAAGTTCCAGCCTCTGAGGTTCAAAAATGGCCTTATGACTTTTACAATTGTAGCAAATTACAGAGCTAATACAACTATGGAAATTATCGGACTGCCAGAACAGGATGTAACAGAAAGAGAACATAAAACTAGAATTATAGCCGCTTAAACCAAAAGGAGCAACACCAAATCCAGAGCACTAGTTTTCATGGTGGTTTCGGGATATCTTATCCTTGCTACCAGTGGCAGTTCCTGCATTTCCATCATCTAAATTCAGGATAACCGAAGGGCTATTCCCACTTCTGGTCTGGACACAGTCCACCTTTGCCTCAACAATGCGAAGACAACTGTAAACTGTATCATATTTGCTCATTAATTTATCAAAACAGTCTTTTGTCTTACCGGTGCTTGAGCGGACTTCTGAGTTAGAGATTTGTACAAGGGTAGCCAGATGGGAGATAGTTTTCTTCATGTCCATGAGGTCCCCTCTAAGCCAACGTACTTGAGCATCCAGATCCTGGATATGAGCCTGAAGTTCCGGGGAGGGAATTCCCTGTCCATGAGGAGAATCCAGACTGATCCTTCCACCACAATCACCATTAACCTGATTCCAGGTCTTGTTCCCTATTTCGTCCGGGTTGCCACGAAGTTGCTGCACACCATGACTGTAATAAAATGGATTCACAGGAAAGCCAGAGTCCAGAGTCTTTCCGGGGACAAACCCAAAGCCAGGGAGCTGCGCCAAGTTCCTGCTGCCCTGTCCATGTCCAAAATCAAGGGGCGTCCATCTTTTCCTGCTGCCACGATCATCCATCTTATAGCTTGATTAAGGCACGCCATATTATTCATTCCACTCCTAGAATGTTCATTGCCACCAAAGCCATGAAGGAGGTCGGCAAGACATCTTTTTTTACCGCCATTACAGTTGCCCCAGGCTGCCTCTGTGGTATTTTCTTGCATTTTCGACAATGCTAGGCGGATGGGCATTGATTACAATTCTCCATGCCAAGCGAAGACAGAGGTATTCTGAGAACAATACTGAGGGAAGGGGCACAGAGAGTCTGTGGAGGCGAGAGACAAGGGTTTCGAATGAGGAGAGGAACTTCACCACGCTGCATGATAAGGCCGTCTATCACCTTGGAGGTCGTCCACCATAACTCCGAGCATGCGAGCCAGGTGGTCACTGCCATTGGTAACCGTTGTTTCCGGGTGGGGAGTGTTGAAAAGCAGCGGGAGAATCTAGAAAGGATTTGGGGTATTAATGAGGTCGATGGGATGGCCATGAGGGGTGGAGGGGGTGTGGAGGAGAAGCTTAGGGGACTAGGGGACCCAGACTTCCAGCAAAGCATTGCCATTTGAGAGGAGGTGCCCACAGTTCAGACTGGTGCCGATATTGGCCATGGTGTCAGCAGAATGGTTGATAATTCTAAGGATGTGGAGGAAAGTGAGAGAGTGGAAGTCTTTGGCCATAGAGTGAGATGGTGATGGAGGGGGTATTAAAGAGGTCGATGGGATGGCCATGAGGGGTGGAGGGGGTGTGGAGGAGAAGCTTAGGGGACTAGGGGACCCAGACTTCCAGCAAAGCATTGCCATTTGAGAGGAGGTGCCTATAGTTCAGACCGGTGTCGATATTGGCCATGGTGTCAGCGGAATGGTTGTTAATTCTAAGGATGTGGAGGAAAGTGAGAGAGTGGAAGTCTTTAGCCAACAGAGTGAGATGGTGATGCATCGTGTTGGCGGGTTTCCATCGCCGATGTAGTAAAGCTCTTGCTTCTCTAATGACCAACATTGAGTCTCCAAAGGCTACAAGATCCTTTATGTCTTTGCTTCTTGCAATGTCCAATCCTTTGATCAGCACTAACCATTCAGCATCATTATTAGTTCTTTTCCCTATTCCCCACGCATAATCATTCAAGGTGTTTCCTTTGGAGTCTGTGAGGACTCCCCCTGCACCTGCCAACCCGGTAAATTTTATAAAAATATTTTTATATTAAATGTACCTATCGTTTTTCCGTCATATCCGGATCCTGGCTTTTCAAAAACTTGACTGATTTGTATCCGAATCCGGATCCGGATCCGAACCCCAGTAACTTAGGATAAAATTAGAATTTTAAAAGAGAATCGAAAAGGAAATTTGCAAGATACACAAAAAGTTTATAAAAGGAAAGATAACCAATAAAAGGTAAGGGGTGAATTCTCAATTCTAAACATGTATCCTGATCTTCCATTATGTTGTCCAATCTGACTTTTCCGGAATTAGAACGCATACAAATTTCCCAGATAGACATTTTAAGAGTTTCAACCCAAAGAACATTTTCGAGAGTGAGTGCTATGGAAAAATCCATGCATTATCTCATCCATAACACGAGGATGAAGGATATACATTACCATCAAGTCCAAAAGTGAACAGCAGGAATAAGGTTCCCACATTGCAATCATTACATGGATTTCCATTTTTTGCTCTCTATAGTGAGGGTACAACTTGTAGTATATGCAATATAGTATGGTTACAGATCTGTTGCAGGAAACTCCGTCCGAACTCCGGAAGGACGTACCAGTACCGGAAACTCATTGAAACGTGGAAACTGGTATGAAAAGCAGTCGAAATGCCACCAGCCGTACCGTACAATGTTTCAAGATTTGGAAACACTGGTACCATATGATGTTTCAAGATTTGGAAACGCCGTACGGTACGTCCGGCGGCATTTCGACTGCTTTTCGTGCTGTACGGCACGTTTCCATTTCGTTTTTGGACTCGTGGGCCCCAAAAATCAGCTTTTTTTCAAATTAATTTTTAATTTACCTATTTCCAGCACATATATATCCTCGTGTATAAACTTATAAAGGTTGTTTTTGGATGTAAAGCCTCATCTAATAAAGGCCGAGTTAATAAATATGTGTTTTTCCTTCTAAATTATTGTTTATTTGTCTCATTCTTATTTTTTTACAAAACAATGGAGTATTTTAAAATTATATATATATATATACGACGTTTCCCCCGACGTACCCATTTTGGGAGGGTCACGTTTCTAGGCATCCCCGTTTCGGAAACTCAGAAACTTTTCCACGTTTCGTACAACTTAGGGTTACAGTCACAACTCTCAAAAGTAAAAAATCAGTCAATAAACATGAGGTTCTATTTAGGGTGGTTTCAACCTATTTAAATATATTTTGCTCCATTGAATTGGATCAAGGGTTTGTCTCTGCTAGTTATAACATGAAACCTTGGCTTTCTTATGATAAAGGTAGCAGTCTCCTTGGAGAAACCAGACATGCTAGATTTCCATTGTGGAAGACATTGGTTTTCCTTAATTTCTGTAAAGCAGCTTGGAAAACAAATCTCAAAAGTAGATTCATGATCTTATTGTGCTCTGTTTACACTTGGTAGAAATCCAATCAAATTTGAAGAATCTGAACCAATAAAATGTTGGCAAATACCTGCTTCAACAGATCATCATTAATGTGTTAACAGTGAGCTAATATAAGGATGTGTTCACTTACTGCAATCAGACGAGCACCAAGCCAAAATCGTTTTGGTGAAGGGAAAGGATACAAGAGTCGACCAACACCATATACAGCCACTGCAAAGAAATGTAGAACCAAACTCAATGGCCGTGGATTCAGACCAGACAGCAATGCCACAGGTCCACTGGAAAACACACCTCCTAAGCTTAAATAGTCAAAACAAGCTTGGCGCATCTCTTTCATCGCTTGATCAGGTGAAGCACAAAAGACTTTATACAAAGCAGCTGCCAAAGTATTTATTGTTGATGCAACAGGCTGCATATAATAAATAAAGCCAGCTTTAATTAGTATCAAGTATTTGAAGCACAGAATATCAACACCAGAAAATATCACAAATTAAACTGGAACGTCATAGAAACTTCTATGAGCAGCTCTAAGTCTGACAAAAAAAACTACAAGCAGTGATGTTTACGAGATGAACTAGTAGCAATTCCATTCACCCAAAATTTTCCACTTATTGCTTGCATAGGAAAAGGTCAATTATGAACAAGTATACATACCTTACGTAGTGTGTAAAAGGCTTCCAAATATTCACAAAGGGAAGATGCATCATGAAGGTTATGGAGAGGTTTAAGAAGCCTCTCAAGAACAACAATGTCAGACAATGCAACAGTCATTCCACCACCAGTTAATGGATGCCGCATATTGAAGGCATCCCCTAGAAGAAGAGCTCCAGGCCTAGGCAATGGTGAGGCTGGCATACTCTTGTTTGGCATGGTCCGTATATTGCCCTTTTCAACAGCAGCTAAAAAGGGTACTTGTAGCTGCTTTGGAAGCTGACACATTCCATAAAAGAATGAGATAATTTTCATATTGTCTAGTGCAATGAATATCTTCATTAAAACACTTAGTATGTAACTCGTTTATCACCTTTAAGATGGAAATACACATGACTGGTTTAACTGTCAGCCAGGACTGATTTGATTGTTTTCTATATTACCTGAGGAGCCACCACAGTTTGCAAATGTTTTGCCATGTCTCCATTGCCCACAGATGGAACCTTTTTACCAGGTACATCAACTAAGCAGCGCACTTCAGTGCTGCTAATTGGATAGAATAGGAGAGGAGAGGGATCTGCCAATATAACATGCCCATGATTAGGGTGTGGAAGGTTGCAATTTTCCAGCACAAGACCTACAAAACATGAAGGCACATCCACCTGCATAAGAACAGAAGAATTAGTAGTAATTATGTCATGCTCTTCATTTTTTTAATAACAAAACAAGAGTTTGAAAATTATCTTTTATAACAAGCATTAGTTCCAATCTAAAATAGGTCACGAAGTTTTTTGTGCCTGTATACATGCTGCACCAAATTAACATGACAATGTTATACGACACCAGTACAATATTTTGCTTGGTTCTGAAATTCTAAGAAAAAATGAGGACTGTGCCCTAGCCATAGATACTCTTATCACTGCTAAAGGACCTTTTCTATACTGTTAATTAAGAAAACACCTATTGTTTTTTGAATCCCGCTTGCCTCTACTACTTGCAAGATAACCCCTATGTTATCCTTCATCAATGTAACTTGCAACTCTCTCCTCCTTCAGGTGCCAGTTCTCTTTGCCAGTCTCCCCTTAGTTACCATCTACATCATTAACACAGAAAAAAGCACATATATTCCTGTTCTCCAGGTCAAAACGGAATTTTATTGTTCTGAAGTTCTACAAGGCATAAATGCATCCATGCAAAAAAAATGTAGATTAAATAATAAAGAAAATATGCAACTCACATTGCTATAATCAGCAAAAACAAAGATCTTACATTCATATATCATATTGATGTGCATCAAAGTCACACAACTTGGACTTGGGAATGAGTCAGCAAACTGAAGAGTAAGAGTCTGACTCAAACTTGGGAAATACTGTGCAAAAACGTTGCATAAAACTTGGCAAATAAAAAAATTTAAAAATCTTAAAAATCTAGAAAATAAACTCAACCGAGTTTTAAAAGTCAATGTTTCAAACTAGGGGCATGCATATGGGAATTTCAATAATTAAACTGCCACACTGTAACCTGTAGACATCTTGCACTGACTTGTTTATACTCATCATGAACTCATCCCAAGTAAAATTTAGTCAGAACATCCTTAACAAGAGGCATTTGTTATAGGCAAAATAGATTACACCACCTTGGTAAAAAATGGGAATGCTTTGCACGTATGTCAAACACAGTCAGAATGCATCACTTGTCTGTATGTACAAAGAAAGCAACCTGACTGAAGTATCAACCAAGAGTCCCATGCTCTAGAACTTACATGTCATCTTCAAGTCAATATCATCATTAGCAATCTATGGAGGGTGATTAACCCAATCTTAATATTTTTCTCAATTCAAAGAGCGTAGTCTCCCATTTTGGTTCACCACTTCATCTTTTTATATGCATTTGGGATGGTTAAGGTGGTTACAAGTAGTTTGAGGAGTTATAACCGAGGCCAACCGTCTCCAATCTGATTCATTTCATGAATTCATATAATTTTTGTGTAATTTTCTTGTCCCACGCACCCTGCTCAAGGAGGAAGTGCGTGGGACCTCAAAATTGCTCATATTTGAGGGATTTAAGCTGGAAAGAAAGGGGGTTGCCTCTTGAGTGTTCTGACCATCATATAGGGTCAGAACACTCAATGATAAGTTCATTTTGATGATCGTTCTTGGAGACTTATGTGTTATTTTGGGAGATCATCGTCACAATTGTGGAAGTGTCAATTTGTGCTATAACAACTCCCAAGCAGCAAATATGGTATCACTAAAGGTAGCCCTATGAGAATACCTCACCAGAATGGTAATCTTTCTGAAGCGAATAGAAACCCTCAAACAACCATTCCAACAAAGGCCATAGGGCAAGAAATCAAGTTTATGAACAGACATGCCCTAATCTATTGATTGATAGGGTTATGACATCACGAAGTTGTCCTTAGAAAGTGGATGACAGCAACATGGAGGGTGAAGAGGTTAATAGAGATGAGATTATGTGCCAAAGATTTTTTTGGTTGCAATCTTCACTCACCCAAAACATAGGGAGAGGATTTTATGGTTGAACCTTACTCCCTCAACTTGATTAGATTACACGTGGTACTACAAAGATCTTTTGACTTGGCCAATGAGGATTTCATAAAAGTCCAGGTATGGAGAAGACTATACTCTCTTCCTCTAAAATTTTGGAATGAAAATATTTGGAATTTCTTAGGTTCCTCCATTGAAATATTGAACACATCAAAAGCCACACTTTACACCTCATATGCAAGAGTATGTGTACAAAATTAAAAATAAACGTATCCCCACTTTTCTGCCTTAAATTGTTGCACAGGCATACGAGTGAAAAGAATGGGTCCAAACCATAGATTATGAGCAAATTCCTTTCAGGTGCAGATATTTCCACACCCATGGTCATTTCCCCGAAACTGCCCCTCCAAACAACCTGAAACCAGAGTGGATAAACAAGAAGACCCCAAGGGTTTAAACAAGAAACCTGTTATTGGAGGGATGGTAGAATCTGGTAACAAATTCAAGGACCTGAGCTCACTCAATTCGGAATATTTCCTGGCCCAAGAAATGGTTACTAAAACTCAAAAGATTGTTACATCCTTCAAAGCCTAGGACCAACCCTATCAACATCCAAGATCTAGCAGTTATTGCAAACAGCAAAAGCAAAGACTCCAATGGAAGGAACAAACCAATCGCTGAGCATGATGGACTATGAGCATTTATGCCCTAGGTGGGTGTTTCAGTGCACCTTGTGATGAATCCATTAGGACACATGGCTTAGGGCTCCTAGCCATACTTATGGTTTTATACTTTGTAGAGGTGATTGCTCTTGTAAGGGTTGTCATACCTGCCTTAGCACACCTCATGGATACCCCTTGGACCTATTTTTGTTGTATCATCCCTCCCTCTTGGCCATCTTGGTCTTGAAGAACAAATCGTCCACCTTCCAAGCAAACTAGAAGAGATCATACCAACCTAAGAAGGAGGGCGTTGAGGTCAAAAGACAAACATTGGGATTAGATGGAGCATGACATCCTCCTTCCAAGCTCAATTCATCGTCAAGTTGAAGCACTTTATCATTTTTTTATGTTTTATGAAGTTTAGTCCACGGATTGTGGATGACAAACCCTAAAAAAGCATTAAAAGTCATTTAAAAGAAAAATTAGGTAGGTCGACCTAGAGGAGAGATAAAGTAAACCTTTTTTCTTATAATAAGGCATCTCCTCCTCATTCGTAACCAAGATCATGGAATCAAATAACACATTATTTATTCTTCTTCTTGTGTACATGAGATTTCAAGTGGTGCACACCTCCTTTCTTCATGAATTCTAGGGTTTTTCAAGGATAAAGTTGATGCATGAGGTTTCTTTACTATCTTTCAAGGCTTGTCTAAGGTGGAAGAATTCTCGAGACATTAATCTCTTCTCCTTTGCTCCTCAATTATGGTAAGACCTTCTGAGTCCTTTAGCTTACATCATCGAAGGCATCAAGGTAAGGGTGACCTAGGGTTTTTAAGCATAATAGTATAGTCTTGTAAGTGAGACATCCCTCTTGAAGTGTCTCTCTTATTTGGGCCTTGGCATCTTTCTTTGCCCTAACTAGGTCAAAGCTAACACAACCTAGGGTTTCTTAGCTTTGCCCTAGTTCAATCAAATATTGAATGCCAATTCTTAGGAGGAACGTTAATCCCAATTTCTCGATGCTCGGAAGGAATAAGACTTGGGTCTTGTTACCAACTGAGTTGCACTTCAGTTGGACTTCCAATGAGCCGCCAATGTTGCACAAATATTTGTGCATATCAATGTTCAGAAGTTCCAAATCAGGCCTTTCAGGGCCTCCTTTTAATTTTTGTAATACAAGTCCATGCCCCACGAGGTTTGTATTATAGTGTACTAGCATGGTGGTCTTTTGAGTGACTTGGAACCCTAGGACTTAACAACCAATGAAGGTATTCCAAGGAGTTTTTTCCCTTGTCAATTATGCTTTGCCTTTAGCCGAGTATAATTGACGAGTTTTTCTCCTACACCTCCAAAGCTGGAATGCCCAAATTGGTGGTTAGGCCTTGGGGGGTTATTAGAGTCCATTTTTCAACATATATAAACATGCTAGACACTAAAATAAAGTCGTATGGTCATGTACTAGGTCCCCTAGCAGTTTGAGTCAATTCCGAGAAAAATAATTTTTCCGCAAAAATAGGCCATTTTTAATGGTTTAAATGGAAATTTTCAAATGGTGATAAAAGTGTGATCCGAATGCGGAATTTGGCGCAAGGATGCTCGTTTTCATGCTCAGAGTGTCCTCTTTACCATGGGACCCAGTCTTCCTATGTTTCGGGTGATTAAATTATCACTTGGAACATTTTTTCTTATCAGACCTACAAAATGGCATGTTAATGCGAACAAAGCGACAAAATGCACCAAATATCAAAAATAAAATAATAAAAAAAGGAAATAAACATGTGCCAAATGAGTTGGCATATGTTCTCTTATGGTGGGAGATTATATTCTTTGGTTAAAGCGTCACATATGAGTTGATTTGGGATGTCAAACACATGGAAAATCAAAGTATAAATGCGCCCCTATCTCACGTGGGTCTCTTCTCCATTGGCCAATCGTTATTGATGGTGATAACTCCAAGGAAGGGGTGCCTACCTCATGAAGAGGTGGCGCACTCCCTTAGATTTGGATTTTAATCGAGAACCAATCGCGAACCCAAGCTCCGTGTTAACTATCCCTCATCACATGTGTGCCCCTCTCTTGGATTAGCACCCTTCTCTCTTATGGGCGGCTCCTTCCACATGTCACATTGTTGTTGGAGTGTGATAACTCCAAGGAGAGATCGCCTACCTCATGAAGAGGTGGTGCATCCTCTTTTGTTTGGTGTTCAATCAACGCTCAATCAATGCAACCAACTCAGCGTTAAGACTCCCTCTTATGTGGTGCGCCCTCCTTTGATCATGCGCCCCTCTCATGCATGTAACTATCTATTTAAAGGAGAGCTTTGCTCCATTGTAACGGATCTGAAGGTGGAACCTCTGCTCCTCTATTGTGTAATATTTTTCTAAGTTATTGAGTAATAAAAGAAGGATTTGGAGGCTAGTCCTGATGTGTTATGTGGAGGCTTGATGTACCAAGCTCTGTATATGGGGTAATCTGTATCGATTTCATGAGTTTTGTTCATTGTTGAGATATATTTGTCTTTCAAGAGAAACTAGTTTCAAGAAGAATATCAAGTAATACTTTATAGATTATTTGTTATTGTTGAATGGTAGAAGGATTAATAGGGACATATAGATTCTTGTTTGAACTTATGTATTTTAGTTATTCTTTTTACTTGCATACACATATATTGCCAATCTCCTTGTACAAGTGTTGTGAGATCTTTTGCAGATGATCTACGGAGGAGGAAGTAACAAGCATGTTAGCTTTCCCGTCTTCTAGTACTTTTGAACAAAGTTCCATCTCTCCGGTCCATCAAGGGAACAAATCCATCGCCCAAAATTAGTGCTCAAACCCCCACGAGTTTCAACTTCCAGATCCAAAACATCTTCATCTATTTCGGTTTGATCAATAAAAAATCAAAAAGGTTGGATTCAAGAACCTCCAGGACCATCCGGAGAACCCTCTTCAGGCACCTTTACTTTCCATCTATTATTGTAAACTGTCTTGTTCCCTAATAATAAAGGGAAAGCAGTAGTTCTCCTTAAGTCTTGAAAGTCATCAAAGAATAAAAAGAGCTCAGCAGGCTATTTCAGCGCTTGCCCCCATCCCCCCAGGGGGGATTCGCACTTTTTTCGATTTTTTCTATTATTTTATTTTCTTTTTAATTTTTTGTTTTAGATTAGTTTCATTTAGTTCTTAGTAGTTAAATAACATCACTAAAGCACACAAACGTCCTCAAAGGACCTTTTTTCATTCAATATATCTATTTCATGCTTTATGCTTCAACTACAAACAATTGTTCTTAAAATTAACTTAATAAATTTTCCCCTTGCTCTCCCGAAGTACTGCACCATTCTGTGGTGTGTAGAAAAGAGACTCTTGGGGCTTAGTGTAGTTTAACAATCCACTTCACACCTTTAATAAAATCAACCAATGCTCAAATCCTGAAGTATGCTCTTGACCACTGCAGCCTAGTCTGAACAGTTGGATCTATCAGAAAAGGGAATAGAGCAACTAGTCTTAATAGGAAAATCCAATCAAGCATGACTTTAAGAACTCGAAAGGTTGCGTGGGTGTACACCATAGAGTCAGAAGGCTACTGTAAGCAGGTTATGCCTCGCCTTGTTGGATAGTTGGTTAAGCCATTATAGCACTCAGTTCAAAAGGTCAAGTTTCTTTGGTCCAAACCAAGAATTAACCCACTCCCATAATACCCATTAATAATTTTAAAATATACAACAAGCCTCTTGCAATACTTTCACGACACAACATAGCAATCATCGCAATCACATTCTCGGCACTGGTCTTCATTTTTTTCATGTTTAAATTCAAATTATAAAATGTCTTGAATGCATCTTTATATTATGTGTTGTGTTAAATTAAATTGAAACTGCAAATTGTGATTAGTTGTATTATTTTTCCATTTCATCACTTTAACTCCTAGATTAGCTTTTACTCTGCTTTTTGTAGTTCAAAACCCTTAGAATATTTTCATAGGGACCACCCCCCTTGGCTTCGCTAGGAGTGAGCCTAGATGGAGGAGTCAAGTAATTAGGTGACAGCACTTGACTCTAACTTGCCCCCAAGGACACATCGAGTGGCTTGATGGTTTCCTGCCGCGTTACCCCCGGGTGTGTATTAGGCGACAACAGTGACCACCACAAAATCCAGCATGAAATTCATCTATGAGATTTTTGGCCTCAACGGCATCGACACATCAAAGGACTCTATCTCACTGTTTGAATTTTCCTTGTTTTCTTGTAGCATTCTTTGCATCCCCTACCTCCTGTGCTACCTGCACATCATCACATGATGACTATCCACCATTTTGCATTTGTTTTTTCTTGCAAATCAATGGATTTTCAGCCTTAAACAAGACACCATCAACTGCATTCAGATAGATATTTCAACAAATCTTACATCCTTGCTCATAATAATCTAATTTGTATAGCAATCCAAAAGCCTATATGTTTTTGTTTGGTCATATCTTCCAACAAAATGAGCTTTTCCTACCTGTGAAATCACCATAAGCTATTAAACCAAACATCTTTTAATGGATGAATTTAATTTCTTCTTGAGTCATCCCTATCATGTGTGATTTCTATCACTCCTCCAATGGGACTCCTATTCAACAATTATATTGCTATATACATTGCTTCTATCAGTATCTATTTGGAACTAATTTTCAATGCAACATCTTCTTAGCCATGGCTATGACTATTCTACTTTTTCTTCCAGTCACCTTTATTCCTTTGAATCCTCTCATATTTACAAAAGCCAGTGAACTTTTAAACTCATCTCCACTGTTTACCCTTGGAATGCTTATCATTCCACAACATTCTACTTCAACCGTTGCCTTAAACTTCTTCAAGGAATCTAAAGCATCCAGCTTTTCTTTAAGAAAGAAGGCCTATAATTTCTGTCAAAAATCATCAACAAGAAACAAAAATTACCTAGAACCTGGCAATGATGGTGTGATCATTGGACCACAAATATCTACATGCTCAAGTTATAACACTTGCCCTCTAGCCTCTACCCTTGTAAACAACCTCCTTGTGCCACTCCATTGCAAATTGTGTTGCACATATCAATTCCTTCTCCTAAATAGCAAGTAAACCAACAACCATCTCTAACCTACTCAAAAGGGAAAGATACGGAAAACACAAATGCCCATACCTTTGATGCCAAAGTGAGCTGACATCAACAACTCCATTGTCCACCATTCACTGTGAATTTTTCCACATCGTCTGGCTTCTTTAATGTCACATATTTGAAACAACACAAGCCATGTTTTTCCATTCCTAAAGCTAAAACATTTCTGCTCCTGCCTTTCACCATGCATCTGCCTATTGTGAACACAATTTCTACATGAGGACTTTGTTCTCCAATCTAACTACATAAAGCATATTTCTACATAGACCAGGAATGTAAAGAATACTTTTGAATATAATCTTCTTACTACTTGTTAGTTGTAGTTGTACATAGGAACATCCCCATGCCCTTCAACCACACGGCTCCTATTTTTTCCTAACATAAATGTTTTTGTTGTGGAATGAAATTCCATAAAGGAATATACCAATCCTTCCTATTGTCATAAGATGTGAGATGCCCATGTAAAAGTACATCTTGTCCTCACACCTAGAAACATCAACATGCCTCCACTGACCATACTTCTAAAAATATCAAATTTGTTGGTTTTGAATCTTGTCAGTAAACAGTCAATTCGTGCTAGCTCATTCAGTTAAGCTGTGGGTCTCGTCAACAAGGTGACCCGGGTTCAATTCTCCCTAGGGGTGAACTAGTTGGGAGGAGACACCCCAAAATTCAGCCAAGTTGACGGCTAGTGTGGTCTAGGCCAGGTGCGATCCCTGGGTGATTTTCACGGAATAGATGCCCCTGGGTCATGGTTTCTCAGACCAAAGGCCACTCCCGCCAAGTGAGGGTGTTTCGAGCAAAAGAGAAAAAAAAATCTTGTCAGTAAACAAATTTCAAAAACGAAGCAAATGAATCCCAAAACAAAAACATACATGTTACACTTTTCTCCTGCCATTTATGGCATATGATAACCAGCACTTGGTTGCATCCTGGATCTTTCTCTCGCCTCCAATTGTGATTTCTATAACTTGGCCCTATCTTCCTACCAACAGAAATCAATGTATTCTTCCAGCAATATTGCTACTCTAGCAACTTGTCTTTGTCAGGTTTCAAAAAAAAAGCTTCCTTTTGATTTCCTTGTCTTTTGGTCTCCCGACATTGTGGATTCCTCGAAGCACCAATACATGCTTCCCAGATCAGCGTTCTGTGGATCACAACCATGTCTCCTGATATGAATTAAAAAATATGCAACAAAAGACAAAATCAGAATCAAACATCTTACTTCTTCTCTCCTCCAGCTGTCCAGCTTCTTCCTACTGTGATGTATCGCTGCCACACACCTCTTGTTATACCCAGCACTATTTAGTATTTTTGGACTTCTCTTCCAGCTGGGAATTATTGTCCTTCCTCCATGTTGCTCATGGATACCTACATGTAGCTTTCATCTTTGGATTTCTCTACCACCCAAGACCAATTCAGTGTAAACTGCCACAGTTCTCCCTCCAAATTTATTTCCACCCTGAAATATGTCAACAACATCCCAAAAAATTCCTTATTCTGCAAAAAATAATTCTGCCTTATGGATATATTTTCCAAAGAGAATTTACCTCTGAATTTTGCTACCACTCAAAATTATGTTATGTTGCTACAAGTATTTATATTGCCATATAATTTTGATCTTCTTGTATACAAGAATATAAAATCCAATACCTCTATCTTACATCAAAACCCACTGCTTCTAGCTGACTATTCATATTTGATTATGCCACAAATTTATGCAACAACGGCTCAATTTATGTGCTCAATTTGAGGCAAGGTTGTGAAACTCAGACTCAACAAAAACTCGGCCAATATGGGACCTGCCAAAACTCAGTTCAAGTCTCAGCAAAACTCGAAAACTCAGCTCAAGTTTCAACAAGTCTAAAGAGTTCTAGCTGGGTTCAATAGGCTTTGATGGTTTTCATTTCTAGGCGAGTTTCAGGCCGAATTTACATTGATTACCCGTTTCGAAATTGACCCAGAAAGACTCGTATGTCTTCATCGGGTCTCACAACACTGATTTCAAGATTGTGCCTCAATTTCTGGGTGAAATTTCAAGTCTATTCCTACCAGTTCTCGACATAGGTGTGCAATTCCAGGTTTGCAACTTTATTTCTATGCACAATTTTGAGTTTGTTTGCACATGTTCTTCGTTTCTATGAGAAATTTCAAGCCTTTGCATTGATTTCTACAAGTTTTTACAAGTCGTTACCTCAATTTCTGTGCACTGTTAGAGGGTGTTACCTCAATTTTTGTGCACTGTTATAGTTTGCCTCAATTTCTGTGCAATATTTACAACTTGTTGCCTCAATGTTAGTGCAATATTGCAAGTTGTTGCATCAATGTTAGTGCAATATTGCAAGTTGTTGCCTTGACTTCTATGCAAGAAATGTTTGTTTTCTAGCATGTTTCAGGCATGTTCTAGATGCCTAGGGTTGTATGCCTATCTTGCATTTTTTGGGAGTATTTCCTTACAATTTTGTACAGCCTACCTCAGGATGTGCATTGCATGTACACACCCATTACAGGTCTGTTCCGTACTTTTAAAGGTTTGTTTCATGTTGTTACAAGTCCATTCTGCATTGCTACAGGTTTGTACCTTGGGTTGTGTGCTTCCTACTCCCAAATTTGGTCTGCTACAAGTCTGTTTCAGACCTCTGTTTTTCTGTTATAATAGTTAATCCTTCTTGTTACAGGTTTTTTAATGCACAATTTTGTCCCTGAATGTGGGCACGCAACACCCACCTCTCTCTCATCTCAACTCGAATGTTCGGCTGCCCTTCGTGTGCCAATCAATCTGTTGGCCACAATCCAGTGTCAATCTGCCACCAGTCCTTCGGTCTCATTTCTCTGACCTTCACCGTGTCACAAATGTCAACTATTACCATGCCTCTGACAACATGTTAGTAAATGCATACAACAGCTGCAGAAAACAAGCACACCAACAATGAGAGAGAGAACCGTTCAAATAGCATACTTCAAAACACATCTTTTATGTGGGTACATTGAGTGAATGATTGTTTGTATTCCCATTCTTAGAAACTAATTAAATTCTTAAGCTAAGCTAAATATGACATGTGCCTTTATTAACTAATGTACAACTTAACTATAATACACATATGACCATTATAATAATTCAACTATAAGAGTGTTCATGGTTAGTAATGGGAAGAAGGTGAGTAACATGGAAACCCCAAATTTAAGGGACAGTTTACATGTTTGCAATGACATGGTCAATACCACTAGCCCCACCCTTGAGAGGGAAGAAAGTGTATCTATCAAAGCCAAGAAAACAAGAGAACTCGTTAAGAATGAGAAACCTATTCAACTCACACAAATGGATAAGGTGCTATTCAACTCACACAAATGGATAAGGTGCCTCTTGTAAGCTGTGACTGAACATCAGCCATGAGTCTAGTACCTAAAGAGTTCAAAATCGCCCCATTCAAGATCATGAAGACAAAGCTCATCCTCAATCATAACATGAATAGGAATCTACCAGATCTTAGGACAAGTGTCGAAATCATCCCAAAGAATAAAGTCCCCTAAAGCAGAAAAGTGTGGTATCTTTGGGTACAAATCAAAATGTAGGTCATCATAAGTACGAATTGTGAAATCCAAGGATGCTAGAGGAAAAGAACAAACTGTTGTAAATACAACCTGAAAGGAGGCGGAGAGGGAATTGGTCCAAGTTCAAACCAAATAATCTGGACTGTTTGTCAGATGCCATCATGGAAACCTTGGAAAGGAAGCAATCTTCAATGAGACTGGAAACACCACTAGAACCACAAACACTGCCGAATTTCCATGTGCCTTTCCTAAAAGCTAAATCCTAGAGATATCCAATGACTAGAGACAAGGCCCATTCGAGGTTGTTGTGAATCTCAGTATGGAAGGTAAGACCACACCTAGTAATGGCTTCTTGAACAGTGCTCGAAGATGACAATGCAATGACATTATAATTCCAACAAGCAGCGGAGAGAACCACTCAACAGAGCATAGATGTGACTAACCAAGGAGTAGAGTCATGAATCTAGGCCCTGCAATCGCCAACAACCACCTATTTATTATCCTTGATAGCAGCTACAACCTAGGCAAATTCCTTTGCAAGTTCTTCCACATGGAGTCTAGTGAGATCTTCATCCAAGTACATCTTATTGGGAAGAGCCTATTTTTAGTTGTCAAAGTTTATCATGTTATAAACACTTTAGCATGTCCTATTTATCAATGTAGATAAGCACATCTTGTTATGTTTTGGTTTGTATCATGAATGCCTATAATGTACATAATATGATGTGCATGATTAAGACTACATTTCTTAGAGCTTAATGTAGCTCTAGGAGATTTCAACCATCCTTGACGTATAGCTAGCTACGAATCTAGCTCCACAATATATACACTGTACAGAAGGAACCCTTTCAAAACTTTTATGCCAACATCACTATCAACAAAACAGAAAAATTTGTGACCCATGGGAGACTAATGTTCTCTTTCTCTTTAATAATGTTTAAGAAATATGAACTACTATCCCAAAGGCAATATTCTCTTAACAAGATATTTTTCTCCATTAGGGGTCAAACACTAAAAATGTAGCACACGAATTGGTTAGAAGTTATGTGTTTGTAAGCTTGAATAGTATAATGAAAAAGCGTAATTTGTAAGCAAAATATTCCCTTGTAAATGTAACAAGCGCTTGTGCTTTGAATAGCCCACATAAATAAAAATCTTCTTTTAACTTATGCCACTTTTATTATGCACCAGATAGACCACCAGCTTATTATATTAATCTTCAAGGAGCAGCAAATAATCTTTGTGGTAAATAATAGGGATAAGCACCTTTGCATTGCAAAGTGATCGCCTCAGATTTGAAAAGCATCCATCACAAACAACAGTAAGAGGAGCAAATGCTTCAAGTTCCTCGCCAGCTGCAGACTTGTACTTTACACCCTTCACAACACCATCCTTTTCAATCAAAGAAAGTACAGTTCCTTGCTCCAGACGAACCCTGCAGTCACATGAACTTCAATTCAAATTAGCTTCTAGTTCATGTTGGTCATACAAGAAAGCAGTATACATGAATGGAACATAAAACCATGCAACATATTAAATTCCATATTTACGCAAAATAAATATAATTTCATGTCTCCTGGTTTAAACATACACACTAACTTCAAAGCCAACCACTAGGAATCAAGTGAAGCTGGAAAGAGGACCCGAGCTTTGGATTGGTGTAAGTTCTAACTGTTACCTCCAAGATCTGCACAAAAGATAAGTCCAATCATCCAGATACAATCCTTAGAATAACTTGAGACTACCCCCCACTGTCACTTAAGTGGTCATCCTCCTCACTTTAGGCTGGCTCTCCTATAGCACAAGAGGGGATTCACTAGGATCGAATCACTAATATGTCCTATTAACATAGATCTGAAAATCGGATCAGTGATTTGACGTGTTTTATGATTTTCTTTAGGTAAAAAGGATGAGAAGACAAGCAAGACCTAGTGCCTTGTCCTTTGGACGAATGATGTCAAAGCATTACTTGATGAATAAGCTGGGAATGCAAAGGAGAAATCAGCAGGTTATGTAACACATGAACATTACTAATTAGATCAACCACATTGATACTTAGGACTACATGAAAAGCTCACAAAGATGCCATTTTGTCTCCAACTCATCATTAACCAGCATATGATGCAACCAGTAAAGTAAAGAAAACAGCAAACAGTCACCAAAACATGAATCAATAAAAACCTTTATCTTCATTAACAGATCTGGTTAACATAAAGAGATCTAAAGGGCTGA
Organism: Larix kaempferi; assembly: GCA_027924585.1. Classification (NCBI taxonomy): domain Eukaryota; kingdom Viridiplantae; phylum Streptophyta; class Pinopsida; order Pinales; family Pinaceae; genus Larix; species Larix kaempferi. The sequence goes on from BSBM01000299.1 coordinate 24,389,596, forward strand.
AAGCCTCTCATGAAACCCCCTCTAAATGACAAAACCGCCCACAGAAATATGTGTAACGGATCTGAAACAAAAGATACCAGTGGAAGATAACCTGGCAACCTAAGCCTCAATGTGATCTACAGCACAGCCAAGAAAAGCATATTTTACCAAAGCCTTTACTTCCCTTTTACCTGCAAATAGCAACGTCCTTGGCATTCTAGGGGGACTTGCACCACTTGAACTCCTGATTTGCAAATGAGGAGTCCTCCACCTTTTGTAGTTTTATTTACAGCGAATAGAATTCTGTAGAAACTGCTAGTGCACCCTCTCCTAGAGACTTCTAAGTAGGGTGCTTCCCTCGGTAGTGCTAAATACTTCTAGAAGAGCTTCTAGATACTTCTATGAGTGGTGTCGTCCCTTTATTTGAAGAAATGTATGTTCTAGAGACATCTATAGGGGGTACTTCTTCTAGAAGCTTGTTTGCTCGACCTTCTAATAAAATATCATAGAGAACACTTAGAAGGTTATGGATTCATCATGAAATAAATTGTAGAATTATCTTCAACATAAAGAGCTCTTCATGAGAGATCTTCAAGCAACTTCTTCTCCAAAGTAAAAATCCCAAAGAAGGCAGAGCGTTCCCCTTCTCTTGTGCATTCCTCCTTTTGACCCTCTAACTAATCAAGATATTATCAGCATGCCTTCCAAAGAGTGCACCCTTTAGAATGTGCAATGATAAATCTTTTTTAGAAAGTGGAACGCTCTCCTCAAATAGGCTTCTTGACCTTGAACATGATACCCATGATGTCGACCTCGTGCTAAACATACAAATTTGCCATGCAAGTCCACACTAGAAGTGTGAAATATGTCTCAACAATGACTATAAATGGAAGATAATGCATTGAGATGTGTAGAGAAGTCCATCGAAAATAAAATCATCCATCAAAGAATGAGACCATCCTCCTCCAACTCAAGTGCTCAAACCCTGTGCATGTATAGGTGGTAACACTACCCAAGTACAGAAGGTACAGAAAGCTTGATAAGTGCCACTACACATTATTATACATATTTATACACATGGCAATATTTTGACTTCAGAATTTCCTTGATAAAAGGAATCAGTCAAGATAATTTAAGAAACCATGTAAGCATATTCTCTAAATACTACTCAGATTTTCTTCACCATATGGAAACTTTGGGCTGTCACAACAAATAGGGCACCCTAGATATAAAATCTCACATAAAACAATTAGAAAACTGGATGGTAAAAGGAGAAAACAATTATCAACATAATTATCAATGTACATTGGGATTTAATCCTTCATGCATTTTATGCAAATTACAGAAAATTTATTTTAAAAAAATCCTTTTGATAAAATATTTAAAAAATGCAACTGTGTTCTCATAGTAAACAAAACAGAGAAAGTATTGTGTGTACGTAGGAAGTGAAGCAGCCTTTTCTCGCATGCGCTGGATGAAACGCCCATTGTGGAAACTCCTTCCAGCTACATCCACATGGTGGCTATCTAATGGATATGCCACTTTGGTGTCTTTTCCTTCCTTGAATAAAGCATACCCCATTATACGCTGGGCATCAATTCCTTCAACACAATCTGTGCGTGAGCAACACATATAAGTATGTTAAGTGTATATAGGAAAAAAAACAGTCAAAGCCCTCTTATCTCTAATCAATACAGCTCAAATAGAAATTTCCGAATTAACACAAGCTTTACAAACTTCTAATCATTAGAAAATAATAAATACATGCTGTGTGGTAAACCACATTTCATATAGGCCTAAACACAATCTTGATCAGTCTCCTTTGTTCACAGAAAATCAATTCCCTGTAATAAATTTTCTTCAATAATGCCCAATCTATTATAAATTTACTCAACATTTAAAAGAGAAGATAAAAGAATCCTCTTGCATAGACAATGAATTGTATCCCAAACAAAAAGGTTTGAGCAATCATACAATGGACCAAGTATGCAACCAAAATACTTACCTTCTAGTCCCAGCTCAATCAGTTTCAAGTATCCACCTGGCTGTAAAAGTTCCCCTACAATCCTATCAGGTTCACTCAGGTCTCTCTCAATTACAAGAACGCGTCTTCCATCCTGCATTGATCAGTAGAAAATAAGAAAAGTAACTTAAGAGTACATATTTACACAATTTACCTGCTCAACTGATTTTCCTCTCCCATGCATGAATGTTTATTTTTACATTTTTCTTTACTGGAGACAAGTGAATCTCGCAACTTCTCACAATCCCAAATTTATTTTTATTTAATATAAACTGTAAAAATGCACTCTATGTAACCCATAAACAAATCCTTTCCCTATGGCCTGAATACACTGTCAGCATCGAAACAACTCCTGGGTCACTGGGTGTAGAAGTTAAAAAGGATGCTGAAAATATATTTATTAGAAAAGGCATGCTCACTGCATACATAGCTTTTCTACAGATAAAATTTCTATGTCTGCATATATTATTTATTGCATTCATTTTTTTCAGCTTCAAGTTTTCCATAATTTATTTTCTAAGAAAGCTTAACATAACATCAATCAACGGAAGACCCCAGTTGATATCATGTGATATTATTATCTCTTCTCCCCAGTTGTTTCAGGTTTCAAACTCGCTCATGAGTCATCTTATAGAGCATTTGATCAGCTTGAAAGGCTGTTGAAGATCTGATCTGTTCACATTGAGAGGGCAATAGGGCAGCTTGGGATCTAGCCTGTTGTGCTATTTTGAGGTGGAGAGTTCAGGGTTCTTGTGCTGCGCAAATGACTCGTTTTCAGGGTCACAGATTGAGCAAGAAGGACATTTTCCTTTGGGGTGATATGTGGGATTCTTCCACTCATTCCTAGAGGCTAGAAGGATTGGCATGTTCTTGCTCAGGAGTATGGCCTCATTGCCCTCCTTCAATTATGGAGTTGAGGGATCTTATTCCAGACTCTGAGATATTTAGAATGAATATTGGGATGTGTTACCCCTCATATTGTACGAGGGTTACACTGGTGATTTTGATCACAAAGATCGAGCTTGCGGGATAATTCATTGAATGGACTAGGGTACATGTGAACTTTGGCTTAGAGTTGTTGTTCTCGTTTGATTGATTTGATGCTGGGTTGCTGCCAGTGGCTATTGGATGGGATCTCTTCATGGTGTTTTGATGACATGTTCTTCTCGGTGATGTTGGTATAGCTTGGAGTATTTTTGCCTAACATTGATGCAACTGTTTAACACTTTGTGGCTTGTGCATTTGATGGATTAGGAACCCATCAACTTAGGGTCTCCCTAAGTCTTAAAGTGTTAATTTTTCCTTAATGACATGTTGCCTATGGTTTGTAGGTTGGAATGTTTGGCATTACTCACTTGGAGGGCACCTTGCATAAGTCCCAGCAAGATTATTGATAAAATTATATGGGTTTGAGGTCACCTAGCAAGAATGCCCTGGAGGATAGTGGTGCATTTCACTCATACCACTTGCTCATGACATGCTTAATACCCTTTGGTTTAACGCTCCCCTATTGCACATTCGTTGATGATGACATTTGGAGGCTTTCTATTGGAGTGCCCTAGCTCCTTGGATTGATTTCACACGTGGAAGATGATTATGGCATCGTTGGCTATCATTTCTAGTAGAGCACTCCCCTTGATTCCCTCTTGGCACACGTGTTTGGTAATATTCTATCACTTGTAGGATGGGGCCATCCCCTTCATCATGGAGTTGGTTGAGAGTTGTGATGACCTTGTACTTGATTTGAGGTCACTATCTTGATTGGTGGACTCCTTATTCCATGGATCTAGCATTCGCACATTCTTTAATGAGTTGGCACTCAAGATATTCAGCCTTTAAAGGTGACATCCTAGATTGAAGGATCATGGTTGGTATGTGGACATCTCTTGTTCTATTATTTGATGGGTCAACCCATATATGGACGGTTATTGCACATATTTCTAGGATATGTCACTTAAACAAGTCAAACAAGAAGGGTGTCTAATCTATTGGAGGTTAGTTGCACACATATTCATGCCAAATTGAAGGGCCATCTCACTAATGGAAGTCCACATGTGCCTTTGAGGAGCCTCTATTTGATTTGTTGCACACTTTTATTACATGATTGAGGGGATGTTTCCCTTGGAGGAGCCACAAGTGTGGTCTTGAGCACCTTTTGACATAGTTCAAACCTTTTTTGAGGGGATGTTACACTTGGAGAGCTGCATGTGCCTGTTATCACATTTATAGTAGTCGTGGTTACCATATCTTCAGATCAGATTCCAATCCTTTTTTCAGCCAGTCCTTTACATTGAGATGCTTGAGATCAGCATCTAATGAGCATTCATTCCAGGATCACTCATATTTTTAGAGCAGCCCCTGAGCAAACAGTACAGCCTTATGCCATGACCGAGGGTATTATGATTATCCTATCTATTCACCTCTAACACTTATTATCACCTACATCTATAGTTGATCTCACAAGTTACTGAGATTCATTACTCTGATTTTATTCACTGATATATCCTTCACACTCAATCTAAAACTCTATGTCACCACTCAGTAGCTCATTTCATGATCTAGGATCAAAGCACCAAGATATCTCAGTTTGCTTCTTTTTTCCTATCTCTTCTAGTGTCTTGGTCTTGTGTTTGTAGGTCTTTCCTTACTAGAAGACCGAGGATCTCCCCCTCAGCCCTCTCATAAGTTGGCTTGAAGTGACAAGAGCCCATCCGATGTGACAACTGCTCCAACAGTGTTGGATTGGGTCCTTGAAGTGTCACTGGCGTAGCTTCCTTACCCTCTACCGTCCTATATAGGATACCTTCAATGCCAACTAGAGTTTGCGTGATAGCATGACCAACAAGGTTGGAGGAATGCTAATGTGTAAGATGATGTGTGCGAGGATGTGCCGGGGTTAGAGGGAGAACCAGTTCCAGGTGTCTCTTCGAGAAGTATCTTTCTCGCTAAGAGGGAGTGTTGATGATTGGCTCATACAAGTACTTCTGCATAGGCCAGGTGTCGAGTATGCAGGAGTCATCCAAATTACCTCTCTAGGTACTTACTTGAGAGAGCAAGTGGCTTTTGTATCCCTTTCCTAACTATAACTTAGGAAAAGCACATTAATTAACTTAATGTTGGTTAAAGACTAAAAGTGTACTTAAGATTAAGTCACGGCCATTGATCTTAAGTGAAGCTTGAGATCAGTTCTCTGCCATTGATCATAACCAAACATAACCAAAACATATGTTAAATATAATATGTCACCCTTTTTTTCTTACGTAAGCCTTACTAACTCCATCATTCACGTTTTAAATAAAGGGAATATTATATATTACATGAAAACACCTTTTCACGGTAATAACCATTACATGAAAATACCTTTTCATGGTAATAAACACAGTGCCGCGCTCCTCGATGAAGGAAGGTCGCGGTAGTCCGTAACTTTTCCGATTTTCATAAGTGTGCCATCAAGTGCCATGCCCCACCAAGCTTAAGACCCACGGTAGTTTAATATTACCGCTCCTTCTCTGCATAGGCTTCCGACTTCAGGGTTCAGGCTTTAGGTTTCATCTTTCCTCAGACCCAGACTAAACTTTCTCATTCACTGCGGCCTCGTACCAAGCTCTGATACCACTTGTTGGATCTAACAGCCACAGAACACAATATGCAGCGGAAGCAAATAAATACACACACATGAGATATACACAGAGATTTACGTGGTAAAACCCTCTCTTAGGGAAACATCCACGGAGCAATGGTATCGGTCTTCTTATTATTCAACAACTGAAGAATACAACAACTCTCAACTCTCCAATATCTTCTCTTACGAGAATACAAGAAATATATACATTTCTTACACGGTTACTAATAACTGCATATTTGGTTAGTCAGTTACATAGTTACCGTCATAGCCGGTTGTCACCCGTTTCTAACATTCTGAATATGATAACAGTTGGAATGCGAGCTCGGTAATTACCTCATTGCTGTCATTGCTGAGTTGAGTGTAGTTGAATAGATGTTACATTGTAGATGTCCCTCTAAGACTCTCTATAATGGCTCTATAGTGGATGCTGGTATTTATTTTTTAATTATGTTCATTACTGTTATGCAAGCTTTTCTTACTTTTCTGTACTGACATACCTATTCAACTCCGCTTTAGCTCCTGAATACAGTTAATTCTCTTTTGATTACTACCAATACTTTTAGCTTGTCTGTGATAGAAAAGGCTTTATTGCTTAGCTTATTATCATGTTCCTTGACATTGGTAGAGGAGCCAACACATAGCAATTGTCTGTTCTGGTTGTAGCATCCATCTACTCTCCTCTTCCCCAAAAATGCCAACACTACATTCCAGGCTCCATCCATAACCACCTTAGGATGCCATTCTCTTCCACCCACAATAAATCTACTTATTCCAGTTTCCCACCAAATCAACCCCTTTTCCCCCTCCCCTCGAAAGAGAGCAATTCAAGACTCCCTCTTGCACCACCCTTCTCTGTTTCCCCCTTAAACCAATCTCATTCCCTCCTTCAACACACTATCTACTTTACGACTCCCAAAATTACCTATTGATTATACTGAAAATATTCATTTTTTCTTCAATTGTGCATATTCAATGAGCAAAACAGATAGAATTATCATCCGTTGGCCTACCTAAATTCGTCACGGGTTATGACGAAGTGTTTCACGGTTTCCACTGACCAATACGAAAAATACCCCGTAACCCAACCCTAGCTCAAAAAAAATACCGAAATTTACAGTAAAGAAAAAGAAACACGACTTGCCTTGCCCAGCGTGTTAGCCAGAGCTGAACCCGCGACCCCTGCTCCCACAATTATAACATCGGTCCCTCCTACAGCAGCTCCGGTATTGGTGGTGCCATTATTCTCTGCTGATTTCTTAGAAATCTTGCTCTGCATTCCCCGCATTTCCTTGTTTCTGTTACTCCACCTGCTGTTTATTGTATAATAAAACATTAATACAGAAGCAAAGGCAATGGCCATTGCAATCATCACCGTATGATGTTCCATTCCAGACGGGATCGTCAATTACTCAATATGCTACTTCACACATCCACGATGGCTACGATTCTCTCATGCATTTCTGTCCATAAATCTTTGAATATTAGAACCATATAACACAATATACCGTTGGCACAGTGTCCTTGCTTAAAAAACGTATGGCCTTCATACTCAGAAAAACAGGATGAATCGCGTGGCTAATCGGTGGGCCAAGTGAAAGTTTACTTAATAAATGTCATGCAAATCGCCCCGTTTTTCTAGTGATTTGTTCCCTTGTTATAAAAATTGGTGGAATTGTACTTCTAGTGATTTGTTCCATTGTTATAAAAATTGGTGGAATTGTAGTTTCACTGTGTAACTATATTATTAGAGATTTTAGCCAATTTTAAATTTTAAAATGATCTAAATCGTCAAAATTCCCAAAAAAAATTAAAAACAATAAAACTATACTTTACTAGAAACGTTCCATCTTGATATTGTGTATTTGACTATGTGTTAAGCCAATATTTTTCCTACTTTCCCAGTGGGAAACCTGGCAGTGCTATCAGAGCGTCTATTATTCTTAGGACTAGAGTAAATCAATGGTTGTATGTCCAATAGCATTTGCGCCGAAATACCTAAACGATTTGAGTGATACCGCCGAAATACCTAGATGATTTGAGTGACAGTTATCTCACGCATGTCAAAATGTGGGATAGATTCAAGCTCGATTATCAACGAAGTGATATTACTAAGGGTTATTTTTTTAATATTAAAAAAAAATTAAACATTTTTTAAATTTGATTTTTTATTATTAAAATTTTGTTATAAATTTTTTATTATTAAAATTTGTTATGAATTTTTTATTATATTTTGAATTATAAATTATTATTTTTAATAAAACCTTAGATTAAATGTTGATAGATATTTATCGTTATTGGATTATGCAGGTTACAATTCCATTTATTTAATATATTTTTTTATCTAAATTTATATTTTTTAAATAATTTAAAAACAAATTTATAAAACATTTAAATTATAAAATTACATTTTTCAAAAAATAATAAAAACGTAATCTTAAAATTTATCTTTTAAATTTATGTATTTTAAATAATTTAAAAATAAATTCATAAAACATTTAAATTTTAAAATTATATTTTTCAAAAAATTAAAATAAAATCTTAAAAATTATATTTTCAAAAAATAAAAATAAAAATGTTAAACATTAGTTCAATATTAAATTGTTCAGGATATTGACAATAGATATGGGATATGTCATGTGGAGTTGGACAACTTGACCCACCTTGTTTCTCACTTTATATTAATTGCATACCTACCCATTGATGAACAATAATGGCAAACCTAAATCAAATCCTTTTTTATTACAAAGTCAATATTATAACCTACCTAGATCAAGTCCTTTTGATTCCAAAGTCAAAACTCTAAAGTATAAAAAATGAAATAACATTATTTGGAAGTCACAACTCTAAAGTATAAAAAATGAATAACATTATTTTGAGATAAGTTAAGATTTTATAAAATGAAATATCATAAACTTGGTTTGTAATAAATAAAATGTTTTTTCACTCTCTTTTTTCACACAGTAAAATAGTTATACTTTATTAAGAAGTATATAAAAAGTTACAAGTCTTTCAAAGAAAACTAATACAAACACCTACCAAAACAAATAAACCATCATCCCAACAACAAACTAACACTTGAAACGACAAGAAAAAAGGTTACCTGAGAGTGATATAAACCCCAATAAAACATATCTAAAGAAACAAAAAATTCCAAAAACATATAAAAAAAAAAAAAACAAAGTAGACCAAAAATCATTCATACAAACACCTACCATGACAAATAAACCATCATCCCAACAACGAACTAACACTTGAAACGACAAGTAAAAAGGCTACCCATAGTGATATAAACCCCAATAAAACATATCTAAAAAAACAAAGAATCTCAAAAAAAAACCTAAAGTAGACCAAAAATCACTGAATGATCCTCACACACAGATAAAACCAACCCAAAACTTTTTAAAAAATTACATTTGAAAAAGGTGGATGATCATATTATTATAAGAGTAATAGTGTTTGTATGATACATATTATTAATCATTTGAAAAAGGTGGATGATCATATTATAAGAGAGGTAAAAATATAAAGTAAACTATAATATTATAAGAAAGGTGGATGATCATATAGGTAAAAATATAAAGTAAATCATAATATTATAATGAAAAACGCATTAGATGATCATATTATAAGAGAGATAAAAATAAATTATAATATTATAAGTGGAAAAATATAAAGTAAATTATAATATTATAAAATGTAAAAACATAAAGTAAATTGTTGGTATCTAAATTTCAAGCACAAATATGATACAAATAATTATTGAGTTTTTAAGGAAAAAATATTATATTCAAGTTTTTCTCATTATCTTAAAGTCAAGTTGTAAAAAAATTTAAAAAATAAGTATCTATAATTTCATAGTGTTATTATGATTAGGTTTTATGAAAAGGTTATTATTAAAATAAAATATAATAGTTAAGAATGGGCAGCTTTGTCTTATCCCTCCTTGTTTTGACTTTTCTAGCTCCATTGGGTTCTTTGGCGGGGCCCAACAAGAGGCTGGTGTGGTGCTAGTATGGTACTGTATGTTAGCTCTTCTCACTATTTCTCGCTCAAGTTATATGCGGGAAAGGGTACCAATACCCGAGCTGATTTATTGGCTCTGTGGGGACTCTTGTGCTTTTCCAAGAGCAAAGGGATTGATAAGTTAGAGGTGGTTGGTGATTCTATGGTGGTCATCAATTGGGCAGCTGGCAAAGCTTTGTTAGATGTTTACAACTCAAGTATTGGTTGGATCGTATCCGGGCTTTAATTATGACCTTTGCAAAAGTTGAATTCATTCATATTTTTCATGAATTCAACTTGAAAGCGGATTTTTTTAATCAAAATCAGCTATGGGGTAGATGGATGGGCTCTTACACTATGATGAATTTCTAGAGGGCACTCTCTCTGGCTCGGGATCGTTGAAGTTGTTCTAAGGGTTCTGCTTCTTGGTCGTAGTCTTCTGTTTTTTAGTTAGTTATCGGTATTGGGACTCCATGCATGATTCATGTGCTTGTGCTATGATCTACGATGACTGTGGTTTCGGATGATGTCTGTAATTCATTTCTTTTTTGAATACCAAGTTACTTTTTTTCGGCTTGAAAAAAAAAATAGTGAGACGTTAATATAAATTATAATATTTATAATAAATAAGGGTGTTATATATATATATATATATTAAAAATTATTGAAAATCTTTACAATTAATTCAAATTTATCGAAGATTTAAACTTGTTGTAAATATTGATAAAATCAAGATTGTGACGGGGTGGCAGGTGCGGGTGGGGTCTTATTTGATCCCGGAGGAAATAAAATTGAATCTATCTCGTGGGGATTAGGAATCAAGACAAACAATGAAGCTGAATGGCTTGCCCTCGTCTTATCTTTCAATATGATATCCTCCCTCAGCATCGATAATCTCAGAGTTTATGGGGACTCCAGACATGTCATTCAAACAATAAGAAGGGGCGCCGCCCCACATGGATCTAGAGCTTACAGGTACATGCAAAGAATAAAATCTAATCCTCACTTTTCTCAGATTTCTTTCTTTCACATCTGTCGAGCAAATAACAAGTTAGCAGATGAAGCGGCCAACAAAGGAACATTGCTAGACATCGGGCACATGGAGAACTTAAATGGTGCCTTGGGATTTCAATTTATCCCATAATCTTTTTCAATGGTTAAAAATATTATGGTTTTGGGTTTGAAGGGGCTTAGTGGACTGAGGGTCCCCCTCCCCCCATCCCCGTCCTCCTCTGTAGTCGACGTTTTGCGTGCCCCTGCCACACGCCCTCCTCTCCACAGCGCATGGCACTTGGGCCCTCGTGGTGTTGTCAGCTCCCACGAACTGCACTTAAATGGGCCAACTGCCCCTCCATTGCTGTATAACGTAATGGCTCGACCTCTCTCCAGTGCGATGAACAGGCTTTCCCTTGGCGAATTGGGCTCTCCATCCTCCCGTCCCGGACTGTTATTCCACCACAGGGCGGGCAATATGCAGAACATTATGGCGTCCATTGCCGCGTTGAGTCGCACCATGGTCGACATTAAGCTGTCTGTGCGTAACACCTACAACGAAGTTTGCACAAGCGTAAATCAAAACGAGGAAATGGCCAAGGATTTGAGCTACACTGTGAACCAGCTCGCTTGCCAGGACTCCAGAATTGATGACCTGGAGAGAAACCTGTTCGAATTGATGGGCAAGGTGGATAATATGCAGGAAGATATTGCAGTGCTCACCGGGAAATCGCAGGGAAGCTGCGTCCATGGCAGTCTGACGGTTAACCAGGAGATTAAGCAGGAAAAGCCGGATGCGGCTTCTGTCTACCTCAAAAAATATGGATAGTTTGCAGTTTCAGTTCAGGTTCCTCTTTTTTGATGTTTAAGACTCTATGTTTTTCTGTATATTCCTAAATCAGCAGTTCGTCAGGGTTTATCCCTGCTCTACTTTGAACAGATTTAGTCAGGTTTTGTTTAGAACTCATGCAGGTAGACAGATAGAAACTTCAGTTATAAATTCCCAAGCACTTGTTACTCTGTCAAATTTTTTTGAAAACTTGTAATGAATGGCTGTGCACAGCCTTTATAAATATATATATTTCCCCTGTTCTTGTTAAAAAAAAAAAAAAATCAAGATTGTGATAATTAAATGTAAGAAAATAATTATTTATTTTCCAATTTTGTATAGTGATAACACCCTTAAAAAGGTTTGGTCTTACAAATACTTAAACATTGATTTAAATTCTCAAGTAAATTAGAACCACAACTTCAGAAAATGAGAGTTGGAGGATGAAAATTATATTACACTAAGATTAAGATTAAAATTAAGAATAAAACTGATCGAATCTATAATAATAAAAATAAATCCTATAATCTTACCACATTTACTTGATTAAAGTTGGTTGTACTCTCATGAAGTCTAATTCATGATTATATATCTAAAATATAAAGAAGTAGTTTTCCAGTAATAATTGATGGAATAGTGAAGTAGTTTTTTTACTTTTGGAGATGCAATTTTTTGATAGATTGTATTTTTTTATTGTCTAACTACTATAAGTTCAAAAGAGGGACTAATTAGGCATTAGTTTAAACGTGCTATGATTTAGACCTTTTCAATTATATTTTTCTAACCATTTTCTTCAAAAAATTGATAAGAATTGTTGGAATTGTAAATATTAATTGTTGAGGTAACACGATGCAATAGAAATATTTTAGAGTATTGATACCATTTATGCATTAAAAAATGCAATTTCCTTAATGAAAATATTGTAAATTTACCAATGATTATAGAGCCAAATTTAGATAATAATAACTAGAAAAAGTCAAAATTTATAACTTTTAGACTACTCTATTAATTAGTGAAACATAATGAAACATAAAAGAGGCCGTTAAATTAATAATATTAAACATAAAAGAAGCCATTAAATTAATAATATTAAATCTTACATCCCTACAAAGTTTAAAGGTAGGATCTTGACTAACAAAATGATAAGATGAAGTAAAACTATTTTTCCATGAGCCTAAAAAATTTATGAAAAATAATTAAAAAAATTCATGTTCAAGTATAAAATAAAAACATTAAAACTAAAAAAAATACACCTTAAAAAATTGGATTCCTCTAAAAATATTCATGACCTTCATAATAACAATGGTTGTTGGAATTTAGACTAAAAAATAAATAACATTTCCTTTTAACATTTTAACATGACCAAATTTTTGAATAAGTGTCTTAAACTATAATAACCTTAATATTTCAATTATAAAAATAACATTGAAACAAATATTTTTAATCTAATTCTTTTATTCATTTAATACAATTTATTAATTGGCCCATGGGATGTAGAATAGTAATGAATGGGTGAGTATTATTAAGGCACTCATTTTGTTATCCAAATAACTCACTTAAAAAAATATAATTTATTAATTAAAATATTATGATTACTTAATACTATTATAAAAACTTAATAAATCCATTATTTTATATATATTTTTAAATTTATAACAATTTAATATTTAAATAAAAAATTTAAAATCTCACAATTATTTAAAAATAAAATAATTGATTGATTTATAAGAGGCATTTTAGTGAACTAACAGAAATTTACTAAAATAAAATAAATTACATATACATAAAAACAACATTAAAATATATTTATAACTATTAAAAACGTAAATGGCCTAAAATCATAGCATGGTATTGTGAAAACTCTCACAAACCACATCATTTAGAGATTACAATTATCTTGCTTACAATATGGATAACTTAAACTTAATTTTTTAATTTGATATTATTAAAATTTAAATAATTTTAGATATAACAAAATAATAATTGTTTTTAATATAAAAACTAAGTATAATTTGTCATATTAAACTTTTAATTTAATAAAAATAATTGATTTTAATTTTAAAAAAATCAAAATTATTTTTTAATTTTTATATTATTTAATTTAATATATTAATTTTGATAAAACTTTAAAAAGTTATGGCAATTTATTTAAAAAGAAGATAGTTTAATTGAATATCAACTTAAATTGACTTAAAACCCATTGCAAATAATTATATAATAAGTCAACTCTTTTGAATATAAAGTTATGCTAATACTAATATTTCATATCTATAAATTTATCAATCCAAAATCATTTTTATTATATATATAATTTCATCAAGCTAAAATCATTTTTATCTATTTTAAGTCAAAAAAAATTCTTATTTTTGGATATCAATCCAAATTTTTTTTTTTTATATTTATAAATTTATCCAAAATTATTTTTATTATATCTATAATTTTATCAATCTAAAATCATTTTTACCATATTTTAAGTCAATTTTTTTTCTAATTTGAATTTAGTGAGTCACATCTCCATTTTCTCCATTTTGAGTCATGCATTCTAATGAGAAATAAAGGTGCGAACAAAGAAAATAAAGAGAATAACTAATAGATGACTATTCCTTCGAATCACACCGAATCTAGTTTTATTCCAGTTTTATTTATTCCATACTGAATCTAGTATAATTACACATAACTATATCTTTTTTCTCATCTCTCTCGTTTGCACCCGGTATGACTAATTGCAAAGCATTTCCCGGCTCATTCATTCAAACCTCTCCCGTTACGACCCATAATTGCTGGATGGTAAAATGCAGTAACTATTCAAGACTCGATAAAAATTCAAAAAGGTAATAAATCAAGTTTACTTTTCTAATAATTTTGAATATAACTTAAACCAAAAACCCATCTTTATAATGTTACAATAATAAACCCTAGTGTAAAGCAAAAGCAAAATTATTCACAGTAAAGAAAAAGAATGATAACATTTCTTGCCTGGCCAAGCGTGTAAGCAAAAGCCGAGCCCGCGACACCAGCTCCCACAATTATTATATCCGCGGCGCCATTATTATCTGTTGATTTCTCCGGAGTCTTACTCAGCAATCTCAGTAATTCCTTGGATCTTTTGTTAAACCTGCTAAAATTGGCATAATAATACATAAACGCAGAAACAAAGCTAATGGCGAATGCAACCGCCATCATATGATATTGCTGCATTCCAAATATTGTTGTAATCGTCACTGAATCCATATTCTACTTCACACGTCCGCTTCTTGCTTCTTTTTTCTTTTCGATCAATACTCGCGCAATCATTTATTTATATCACATTACTGGGCTGCATAGTCAAAGAAGTGAGACGAGTGACGTGGCAGATCGTTGCCAAAGTTGGAAGTTCCAATTCCTGCTATGATTTTTAAAATGGTGACAACTTTTTATTTAATATTACTATCTCAATAATTTGATTTTTCCATAATATAAATGGTAACAACTTTTGATTTAATATTACTATCCCACACATTTGGTCATTGGAAGTTAGTAACCTGAAAGCTCAATTTTTCTAACTTATCCTATGTATTAATAATTTAGTCACTCTTTGGAAATTGGACTAATGATTTAAAAATTATGGAAAGAGCAAGTATACCACAAGTGGGACTCAAGTGAAAAAAAAATAACACTTTTTTTCTCAATCATTTAAGCCACATGGTTACAAGGTTACATCGGTTATAAAAAAAAAAATTATAGTGATGAGGACATGTGACGTGGACAAGTTCTTGCTACCTTGATGGACGTGTGATATGGGGCACTCAAATCGCTCCCGTATTTCGGTGAGTGGTTTTCCGGCAAGGCATAGTTCCATTTTTTTTGGTCATTTTTTTTGAATTTCAATGATCTGGGTCGTCTTAAAATGGCCCAAAACCCTTGGGGGCACAGTTCCATGACATAGTTCCGCAATAAACTAGTGAAACTATGCTTTCCCCGATTTTTATAACCGGATCGAGAAAAAAAATCACCAAAAAAACAAGGCAATTTGAGTACCAGTGATCCCACGCTACCTTGATATGTGATGTCTTGTTCCCAACTAGGAACAACGATGATGACAAACGAGGTCACATCATGCAAAGATATCAAAGTCCAAAGTCTAAGCTAAATCTTGTGCATTTAAAAGTCAAAATATGGAACGCAACGCACCGAAAGGAAATCATTATTAAACTTGCATGAAAACCAAAAGTAAATCATTATTAAAGTCACGAGGGCCACATAGTGGTTGCACTTTGAAATTACCATGCATTTCCGTAGGTCTTTAAATGTCATTACGTTCATATCTGGTTAGGGTATTTTTAATTAAACAATTTAAGATATGGAGTTGGTATCAATAAAATATCAATTTTATTCCTTGAGAGAAAAAAAGTTATTTATAAATTAAATAGAATTAAAAAATTATAAGTTATTTATAAATTAAATAGAACTAAAAATTAATGAAATTGAATAGATTCATTTCAATGTTTTTAAAATTCGTGTTGTTCAATGATACATTTTATTTAAAATTATTATTTATATAGATTCCACATTAATATTTTTTTTTTTAAAGGTGGTTCGTCGTTTGTTAGAGGGCTAGTTCACCTGGGAAATGGTCACCACCTGTTATTCTAGAGAATCAAGGTGGCACGAATTACAATCATTACAATATAGGCTCAACACGAGCAATATGTCACATTAATATTATTTTCAATATAGATTTTATATTAATATTATTTTTAATGATAAATTGTTACTTTTATAACTCCCATATTAATATTATTTTAATGATATAATTCATTTAAAATTGTTATTCATTTAAGGTATGGACTTGAAACTATCTTCTTTCTCACTTGTACATATTGAAGTGATTTAAAAATATAAGTTCATAATTTGTGAGTTAAAATATACCTTTATAATTTGTTAGTTTTTTTTTAAGTAATCAATTTAAGATATAGAGTTGGTATCCATAAAATATCAATTTAAGATATAGAGTTGGTATCCATAAAATATCAATTTTCTTCGTTGACAAAAAAAATATTTAAAAATTAAATCAAATTAAAAAATTAATGTGTTTGAGAAATATATACCACTCTTTTTGGTATGGGCTATCTGGAAAACAAGAAATATGGCTATTTTCCAGGATGTTTCTCCTACTACGACTCAGACTTTAATTATTTTCTGGAATATGGTTCAATTTTACCAAAAAGAGATAGCTATGAAAAAAAAATTACATCCTTTAAAGGTCAAGCCTGTACTTATTGATAAAGCAATTGGTTTTTTTTATGGAACCTGTTCTGATAGTAAATGTGGAGCTGGTTGATCGTAAATGTGGAGCTGGTTTAACAATTGGAAATTATTACATTCTCAAATTTCGCCTTGCTTCTGGAGAAGGCACAAATACGAAAGTTGAGTTATTAGGTTTTTGGGGTTTACTAAAAGTTGCTTCGTTATGTGGCGTTGATTCTATCAAAATTATGGCAGATTCCATGGTTATTGTAAAGTGGGAAAACAAGCAGGCTAAGCTGGAAAACACATCTTTTCAACACTGATGCCATAGAATTTCAATTTCGATGGACCGTTTTAGTGACCTCTCGATCGAGCATACTTACAGAGTGAATAATGATGTAGTCAATTCTCTGTCGAAATTGCACTCGATGGTATTCTGGGAGTTCTATATTGGGAAGAATGGATTAAAGATACATATGTCCATTCTAGTCACTTATTCTCTTTTCTTTCTCAAGCTTACTAGGATTGTTTTGTGTTTTGACACTTGATCTCTTTTTGTAAAGAAGGTGAATGCATTGTAATGCATAGGAAGTGAATATATGTTAACTTTTTTATTTCCCATAAATAACAAAAGTACGTTTTTTTTCTTTAAAAAAATCATTATAATGTATATAATTAATGAGTTCGAATTTAAATTCATTGTAATGTATATAAAATGTATGTTTTTATCATACATATTCGAATGAATTAAAATTGGAGATAAACTATTTTTTTTAATTTCAATTCTTCATTTTCTTTAAGCACATGAGTATTAATAGTACAATTTTATTAATAGGGATTTTTAACAAAAAATTAATAATAATTAAGTTTGTTACATTTTTTAATTTAAGTACGGTAGGTTTTGGTCGGAATCCAGTAACTTATCTACCCATATTCCTGATGATGAATCCAACTTGGGATTCGAAACTTCGACAACAAAAATGAGACCGTGGAATCCGGAAACCCACCTTCACACTGCAAACCACAGAAACTTAAAACCTTTAAAACAAATTGGTTAAATTTAAATTTGGAAGTGTTTAAATTGTGTTTTTGAATTCATAAATAGATTAAGCACCTGGAATACCCCATGGCACCCAAATTATGCAATTTCCATAGCTAATATATGTGATTCTAAGAATTTTTAAAGATTTCCAAAAAGACTTGTTAACGAAATAGGTATTATTATTAGTAGTAGTATTATCATTTAATTAAAACTCACCAATTTAAATATTTTTAACAAAACATGGTTCTATTTGTCCATTTTTTAATTTATTCTTTTAAACATAATTAAAAACTATAATTTTAAATATTTTTAATAAAAAAATGATTGAATTTGTACATTTTTTAAACTTTCTTTTCATATTTAGTTTAAAAACTTTTAAGTTAAAAGAATGACTTTACATTTTTTTAACAATTTTACTTTTTAAGTAATTATTATTATGCAGTGAATATGTCTAAAAAGATTTCCCATATTTTATTATTTTTTCATACATTATTTTTATGTAGTTTCTCATATAAAAAAATTGAATAAAATATTTAAAATATTTTTTTTAATTGCATTAAAAGTAATGAAATGCATTTACAATCTAAATGATAAAGGATGTTTTAAGCTTGTTGTATATGTAACAGGGCCCTCGCACAAAGTTGAGGGACCTTTTAGATGTAATGGGTAAATGCGAAACGCGCAAGAATTGTGTAAATCAATAACACTCGCGCGTTATGTAAAACTAGGAATGGCGGGCTCCAAACCTGCCATGTCATTTAACATGTAGGATAGGATTACAAAACGCACGCGCGTTATGATGATTCATAACGCGCGCGCATTATATATCACCATAACGCGCACACGTTTTTGTTAATATAAAATAAAACGGACGGAACAAACCATAGAATGACGACCGTGGCTCGGATCAACAAACTGTCAACTCCGTTGGATTCAAGCTGACATCGGGATAGTGCTAGGAGTGCCCCTCTCCATCAGTCCCATGGCCAGCCAGTTGGTCGAGCCTGCTTGCACATCATCGATATCTCGGTCCAAAATTTATGTGATTTTAAAGAGGGGATCATGAGCGTATTTGAACTAGGAAGAGGTAAAATGAGCTAGGTTGAGGGCAATAAATGTTGTATTTGTATGATGTTGCAAGGATTTTGTAATGTGACAAGGTTTTTCTCTATGCTCCGAACATGGAAGCCATTAACTAATTAATGCCGACATTAAATGTAAGGTAAGCATCCCTATAATGCCATAAAGGAAAGAGTTCATCATTTAAAGCATCAATGTACTGGATGTTCAACCATCATCCAAGTGGCTTGTGTATGAATCTAGAGTTTAATTTTAATCATTCATGTCACGTCCAATTGAATTTTAATGGGTCCAATTAAATTTTAATTGGTTGATCCGAGCCACAGTCGTCATTCTATGGCTCGTTCTATACCCCTACATCCTGAGAAGGTTGAAGCTGTAAAGCAACAACTCTCTAGTATTCATCCTGAAGCTCTTTTTTTTATGTCTAAGATAAAGAAGCTCTCAATTCGTGAGCTGGAACATATCGATCTTAACAGGATTTATACAATCTCTATTTTACGAGAAATTGACTTTAGAACTTCTCATAGAAGTGACAATGAATCCTTCATTTTGCATTTGTTAGCAGAAGAAGATCAATTTTAGACAAAACTATGTAGTTATTACATGTGGAGGCAGCGGTTTCCGTGGAAAACGAGTGTAGGGTTGAGCAGAGGAAAGATGTTGGGAAATGGGCTATTACATTAGCTTTTTCGATGGGTGAGCGGCTTACAAAAGGAAATATGGCGGTTGTAGGTATCTATGCTTTTCTTCCAACGAAACTTGTAACAGGATTTCCATTTATAATACAAGCAGATTTTTTACTGGTTTCGTCAAGAGAAAGTGTCATTTTCAATAACAAGTGGAACCAGGGAATCCTTCGTTGTGTTCCATTAGCCTTTTGTTCAACATTTCGTGCTCTGATAAGTGGTAATTCACCTCTATCATCGAAACATTTACGTAAACCAACAGAAGCTTGAACAATACTCCCTGCTTTTAAATGCATTATGGAGAAAGCAAGAGGACAAGTTCATCAAAGCGACTTCATTCATCTATATTCTCGTAATGTACACATAGTCCATCCTTATCTTGATAAACAAGAGTTTTATAATAGCTTGAATTTTTTGGGCGTGGTTATCTCCCTATATATTCGGTTGTCTGATTGGTTGACAAGCTTTCCTGAAAATCTGTATGTTGAACTTCTTTGTTTTATTGTTGAAAATTGGAAGGGATTTCCAAGTCACCTGCAAAACACTCCTTTGTTGAGTGGTTGAATCAGTATCCTAAAATTACAGAGCTTTCTATCTCAAAGTTTGTTGAACGGCTCCTAGATGTAGTATCAGACTCAACAGACAGTAAACATGTTATCACCACTGCACAGTGGCCTGGTCTCTCACGAATCGGAGTTATGCATTGTCCATTCATCAAATTCCTTCTTCATCCGATCAGCGACCACTACCAGTTAAGAAACTCCTTCATGCTTGTTCTGCGCCTGCTTGTTTCTTCAAATTAACAACTCTACGAATTGGGTGACTTGCTTTGTTGATCAAATCATTTATAATTGCTATATTTCGACCATTGTTTCTTAACTACAGCTCATGCAACTGTTTGGTGGTTGGGCATTGAGGCCACTTGAGTCCAAGAGAAGGTCGGTGAAGAAGAAGGCTTCCCTGAGGGGCTGTTGCATTTGCATTTACACTCAGATTGCAATATTTGTATGATATTTACCTAGATTGCAATAGCACCGCTTACCACTATAGAAACTATGTTATCTAAAGTTTGATCTTAGTTGTAGCGAATTGACTGTTTGAATTAGTTGTTGTCTGTGGCTATGATATTTAGATAATATGTGTCTATTGAAATGAGTCATCAAGCCATTTCGAAGACTATTCCTATTAATTTGTTTGCTTCATCATTTTGTTTGTGTAAAATATCTGGTAAACATAAAAATAGGGAGGGCAGGGGGAGAAAACGCAGAACGTGGGAGGATAAAATCATTTTGCTAATATTTTTGCACAGACATAACGCGGGAGGATAAAAGCATTTTGCTAATTTATTTTTGCACAGACATAACGCTCTAGCATTGTGTAAACCCATAATGCGCTAGCATTATTCACATCCAAAACACGCACGTGTTTCTAGAAAATAAAAAAATTTAGGTATTTAATATGTCTGGTGCACGACTCAATAACACCTGGTTGCACAAAACATGCGTGCGTTTTTGTATTCATAAACGCGCTAGCGTTATTGAAATAATCAAAAAACATTATTCAATAGTTTATTTAATAGTTTCTATGGGTTATGAGGTTAAATAGGGATTTAGTGTTAGGGGTTTAGGGATTAGAGATGGGAGGTAGTTAGGTAGGGGTAAGGGGCTAGGAGGGGCGGTTAGTTAGGGGTAAGGGGCTGGGAGGGGGGTTAGCGAGGGGGAGAGAGAGAGAGAGAGAGAGAGACTAAGAGAGGGGGTTAGTAATGGTTGGGGGGGGGAGGAGGGAGAGAGAAAGCGAGAGAGGAGAGGGTGTTGGTTGTAGGGACTACGAAAGAGAGATGGAAGGCGTGGTTAGAGGTAGGTGGAGGTGTAGGGAAGAGAAAGAGACTGAGAGAGACTGGGTTAGTAAGGGCTACGGAGAGGAGGGGAGAGAAATAGAGAGGAGGGGGTTTTGGCTAGGGGGAGTAGCAGATGATAAAGACGACGATGATGAAGATGAAGACGATGATGAGGATGAGGATGATGATGATGAATATCAGGATGATGATGATGATGAATATCAGGATGATGATGATGATGATCAATACCCAATCATGATGAAGATGGTGATGAGGATGATGATGGTCATGATAAAGAAGAGAATGGCGATGATGATGATGATGATGACGATGATGATGATGATGACGATGATGATGGTGATCATAAAGAAGAGGATGATGATGATTATCAATCATCAATCATGATGAAGATGGTGGTGAGGATGATGATGATGATGGAGATGACGACGACGACGATGACGATGACGATGAAGATGATGATGAAGATGAAGTTGGTGAAGATGAAGTTGGTGATGAGGATGATGAGGATGAGGATGATGATGATGATGGTGATGATGAAGATGACGACGAGGATGATGAGGATGATGATGATGATGATGATGATGCTGATGATGATGATGACGACGATGATGATGTTGAAGATGGTGATGAGGATGAGGATGATGATGATGATGAAGATGGAGATGACGACGACGATGAGGATGATGATGATGATGATGAAGATGGAGATGACGACGATGACGACGACGACGACGATGATGATGATGATGATGATGATGGTGGTGGTGGTGGTGGTGATGATAAAGAAGACGATGATGACGATGACGATGATGATGATGATCAATCATCAATCATGATGAAGATGAAGATGAAGATGGTGATGAGGATGATGATGATGATGATGAAGATAATGATGAATATGACGACGATGATGATGATCATCATCATCATCATCATAAAGAAGAGGATGATGATGATGATCAATCATCAATCATGATGAAGATGGTGGTGAGGATGATGATGATGATGAAGATGATGATGGAGATGACGACGATGATGAGGATGATGATGATGATGATGAAGATGATGATGGAGATGATGACGACGATGATGACGACGATGATGAGTATGATGATGATGATGACGACGATGATGATGGTGATGATAGAGAAGAGGATGGTGATGATGAAGATGATGATGAAGATGACGATGAGGATGATGAAGATGATGGTGATGATGGTGACGAGGATGATGATGGTGATGATGGTGACGAGGATGATGATGGTGATGATAAAGAAGAGGATGGAGATGATGATGATGATGATGATGATCAATCATCAATCATGATGAAGATGAAGATGGTGATGAGGATGATGATGATGATGATGATGATGATGAAGATGATGATGAAGATGATGATGAATATGACGACGAGGATGATGAGGATGATGATGATGGTGGTGATGATGAAGAAGATGATGATGATGACGCTATTGCTAATGATGATGACGATGATGATGAATCAATCATGATGAAGATGGTGATGAGGATGATGATGGTGATGATAAAGAAGAGTGGCGATGATGACTATGATCAATCATCAATCATGATGAAGATGAAGTTGGTGATGAGGGTGATGAGGATGATGATGATGATGATGATGATGATGATGATGACGAGGATGATGAGGATGCTGATGAAGATGATGAGGATGCTGACGACGATGATGGAGATGACGAGGATGATGATGACCATCATCATCGTTGTCATCTTCATCATCATCATCATCATCATCATAATCATCATCATGTAGTGGTAGGGGAAGGGGGATTACGAGAGAGAGAGAGAGAGAGAGAGAGAGAGAGAGGTGTAGAAGCAAGGAAGAGAGAGTGAGAGAGGGGGGGTTAGTTAGGGGTAAGGGGCTAGGATGGGGGTAAGGGGCTAGGATGGGGGTTAGCAAGGGGGAGAGAGAGAGAGAGAGAGACTGAGAGGACGTTAGTAATTGTTGGGGGGGAGGAGGGAGAGAGAGAGCGAGAGAGGAGAGGGTGTTGGTTGTAGGGACTGCGAAAGAGAGATGGAAGGTGTGGTTAGAGGTAGGTGGAGGTGTAGGGAAGAGAGAGAGAATGAGAGAGCCCGGGTTAGTAAGGGCTAGGGAGAGGAGGGGGTTTTGGGCTAGGGGGAGTAACATGGATATAGAAAGAGTAAGATGGTTAGGGATGGGGGAGAGGTTAGGGAGAGGGAGAGGGGGTTTACAGAGAGAGAGAGAGAGAGAGAGAGAGAGAGAGAGAGAGAGAGAGAGGTGTAAAACCATAGAAGAGAGAGTACGTCATCATCATCGTCGTCGTCATCTCCATCTTCATCATCATCATCATCATCATCATCCTCATCGTCGTCGCCATCTCCATATTCATCATCATCATCATCCTCATCGTCATCTTCATCATCTTCATCATCATCGTTGTGGTCATCATCACCATCATCTTCATCGTCATCAACACCATCATCTGTGTCATCATCATCATCATCATCATCATCATCATCATTTGCGTCATCCTCATCATCATAATCATCTTCATCATCATCTGCATCATCATCATCATCATCTTCATCATCATCTGCGTCATCATCATCATCATCATTATCACCATCATCATCTTCATCACTGTCATCATCTTCATTTTCATCACCATCATCATCTTCATCTTCATCATCCTCATTATCGTTATCTTTATCTCACCGAATACAACACTTCAAAACATAAATTTGTGAAGATTATAACGCACGCGCGTTATTGAATCCCATAATGAGAGCGCGTTATGTACACATAACGCTAGCGCGTTGCTTATAACATTGAGCGCCAAAACAATTTAAATTTAAATATAACGCGCACTCGTTATTTGAATTTAAACATAATGCGCGCGCGTTCCTTAGCACCTAACCACCCGCTCTTCCCATGCCCGTGTGTAAGCCACTGTCCTATGTGGCTGGTTCAGACTTACCAAACCTGTGCTAAGGAATTTTTAGACCATAGCTAATTTGACATTTTCAGTATTTTTCTGAGTATGCATGTTTTCCACCGCTCTTTACAGCATGACACACCTGACCATTAGTGACGAAATGTTAGGGATAGATAGAATTTTTTATGCATATTCCAAATATGTAAATTTTTTAAAAAATTATTTAGATTTTCTATTTATTTCCTAATTTTCTTGTGTCATCACTCCGTTGGTAAAAAAAAAGTTGTTAGTGTTTATTTCGTAACTTTTTCATTTCACAACCATTTTAAAAAAAACTTGTATGCTACACTAGAGGACACCGACCTCTACATGCTGTAAAAAATTCAAGTCAAAATAACTACATTAAGACCTTCAAAGGCTGCACCCACATTTGACGTACCGTTCTCGAGGTTTGCCCACTTAGATAATTTAAAAAAAAAAAAATTAAACATTTAATTTTGGAAAAATAGCGCTGCACTAGTGCTACGGGTTCTATACATGTATACCAGATTTTGTAGCCTGAAACCGTCATTTAGGCAGTGAAAGGCTGCACCCACAAAAACATATACCTTATCATTTGCCAAAAAAATAAAAAGTGACTGTTAGAAAAAATGAAATTTGACATAGTTATGTAAATTTTCAATACTTAAAAGTTATATATTTGGAAACGTGACTCAATTTCCTACGTTTCATCTTTTTTACTCGATGCAAGATATCTTGTGTAAGCATCTCAAAAAAACCAATTAAGTTGAGGGATGCCTGATTTTTCAGCTTTCTATTGCATCTAACGCACCAAAAGTGACCCTCATTAGCTTGCACATGCCCAACACTTACATCATCTTATGTAAGTTTCAATTTTTAAGTTTTTTTAATAAATAATAAAGTAATACTATATGTTATATGTAATATTATTTCATTTCAATAAATAAAAAACAAAATCATTGAGAAGGAGCGACGAGGGTTAGCAGCTAGGGTTTGCAGACGGAGGTTTTACGATGGCTAGTTTTTTGAAGGTTTGCAGAGGTACCAAGGTTTGGTACTGTCTTTTGTTCTTGGCTAAGTAAGTCGCAGGTGGTGCCACTGTTAGTTTTCTTGGGGGATTCGCCTTTCTGTTGGCGGTGTTTGTCAGGGCCTTTTACTGTCTATTTCCTTTTTACACTCGCTTTTACTTTGGGGTATTTTTTACTGCGGATTATTTTGTTTTTACCTAACAATGGCGTATGATGATCTGGTTGACTATTCTAGCAACCACCTATAGGAGGGTGAAATTTGGGTATCGCCAGCTGGCGATTGACGGGCCGAGGTGGGAGCTCTATGCCTGGATAGGAATGTGGGTATAACGCCCAGATGTATCCTTCCACCCCCTTCGCTTTCCGGTTTTTCTCCATCAAACTTTCTGAACCTTCATTCTTCACTGGTTCCGGAATTTGGGGTACCCTACTCGTCGAGTTTTGTTGAAGGAATTCTCTTGGATACACTTGGGGCATCTTGGGCTCTTTCAGGTCTTCAAAATACTCAGTCTTCTACTGAAGCCATCCCGTTAGGTTCGTTTTCTCAACCAAGGTTACGGGAAGATGTTCCATTTTAAACATTTCCAACAAGACTTGTTAACGAAATATGTATTATTATTATTATTATTTAATTAAAACCCACAATTTTAAATATTTTTAACTAAACATAGTTCTATTTGTCCATTTTTTAATTTATTCCTTTTAAACATAATTAAAAACTATAATTTTAAAGATTTTTAATAAAAAATGATTGAATTTGTACATTTTTTAAACTTTCTTTTCATATTTAGTTTAAAAACTTTTAAGTTCAACGAATGACTTTACATTTTTTTTTACAATTTCTCTTTTTAAGTAATTATTATTATGCAGTGAATATGTCTAAAAAGATTTCCCATATTTTATTATTTTTTCATACATTATTTTTATGTAGTTTTTCATAGAAAAATTGAATAAAATATTTAAAATATTTTTTTTGCGCCTAGAGGCGCTCTATAGCCCAGTATGAGGGAGATCTTGTAACATGTGAGTGTTTGTCGAGTTTGTCGAGTGTTTGTCTAGTAACAAAATAATACAAAGTAAACAAAAAAGAATAATACAAAGTAAAAAGCAATAAATATTATGTCGGCCATAAACATAAAAGAATAATACAAAGTAAAAAGTAAATATGAGACTTAAACTAGAGACTTTAGAGCATAGGATTAGGTGATAAATATTATGTCGGTCATAAACAAAAAATAATAATTCAAAGTAAAAAGTAAATATGAGATTTCAACTAGAGACTTTACCTTTTACTTTTAATACAAAGTAAAATGTAAATATGACATTTTAGAGTGTTTGTCTAGTAACAAAATAATACAAAGTAAACAAAAAAGAATAACACAAAGTAAAAAGTAATAAATATTATGTTGGACATAAACAAAAAAGAATAATACAAATTAAAAAGTAAATATGAAACTTAATGTAATGCCCCATATTTTGATAGTCCTTAATTAAAAACTCTAATGTGAATTAGCTTAGCAATGCATTTGTTTATTATCTGTTTTACTAAGATAGATTGATCAAGATGATTGTTAAGTGGACATGTGGACTCCCTTGAGGCATGTATGGTAATTCGAAATATTGTTTTAATTTATTAATGACAATGAATATGTTATTTCATTTGAACATGCAAAATTGAATATAGAATACCCATATGTAGAATGCTAATTTAGTTGTTTGCAAAAATAATTTACATGATTATTTGTAAAATGTCGTATTAGTGATATGGATTGGCACTTGAAAGAGTTGGGTATGGCTATATATATGTTTCATGTTAATGATTAACTATACCACATGTTAATTGGCTATGAGATAGGCGGATTCCTATATTGCCGAGGGGCACGAGATGTATTAAACACATGAGTATAATGATGTTATATCAAATTTCATGCTATTTAATTGTGAATTCCAATATTTCTATGACTTGTGGGTGAGTGTGAGTTTTGACAGGAATTGTGACTTTTCCAAAGTGGTTTTTCAATGACGGGACCCCTTAGAACAGTGATGGCATAGTATGGTTGATGTAGGGTGTTGACCCTAGTACTATTAGGGGGGGTGGAGGAAATTCCCACCGTTTATCCCCCGAAACCTGGAGTCATGGGAGGTTTGTGTAGCGCACTCCCCTAGACGTGTGATGACGACTAGCGGATGCCTGCTGGGGAAGCTTGGTCGATGTAGTCGATCGACACTTCCGCTTACGGGTTCTATATGTGGTTAGGTCGTACAGTCGACGCCATAGTATATTGCAGCAGAGGACGGGATGGTGAGGTCAGGAGATGGAAGTAGTGGTGATTTGGGGGTTGGATTACTGATGTGATGGATGGTACCAATGATGGATTGGATGGTGTTCTTGATTGTTATTAACCATCGTGATTATATGTTTGATTTCATCATTATGTTTATCTAATTTTGTCTTATTGTTTCTGTATGAATGATTATGAATGATGAATGATGCAGTGTTTAATTGTTCTTCTATATGTTGTTTGTGAGGATGTAATAATGATTATTAGGAGCATTAAATGTGATTATTAGTACGCACGCTTAAGACGTGTGCACTGGCCATGCATACGTCAATTCGTGATTACATTACTATGATTGGTCGATCGATGAATAAATTAATATGATTATATTATCTATTAGTAACTTGGTTGACGAATTGATGAAAGCATTACTTGTGTGTTGAAAGTATGAGTTTGTTGGCTTGTTTAATATGATTTAGATTTATATAAATTGATTGGATTATTAAATAACATATATAATTATATACATATAATATAAAATATGTCATAGTATAATATAGTATATGAAAATATCTTATTTGACTTATGAATGAAAGGACAATATAAATAAATGGATAGATAGGATTGGCACAAATTTTTAGAAAATGATTGTCATAGTTGCATTAAGATGGAAGCATGACAAGTGAGACTTTACATCCATGTTTATTAATATTTTAATTATTTAAATCAAATTTCTATTTTTTGGAGAAAATGAATTTATTTGATTGATGATTATTATTTATGGAAATTTATTGATGGATGAGGAGGAGGATGAGGATTTTTGATATAAATATGAGACTTGAGAGTGGAAGGAGGGAGGTTCTTTTTCTCTTGAAGATTATTTTGGTGAGAGTATTCTAGGATGGAGAATTTTGGGTATTTTGGGGTATGAGAAGTTTTGAAGAGTTGGAAGAGTTTGAGAACTCTTGGAAGATTTGATACATAGCCTACTGGTGCATCACTGTTCTGTTCTCCTGGGGTCTCGGGCACGGAGGGCCAGGAGCCATTTGGATGGGACCATTTAGATGGATTCCTGGGGCTAGGGAGCCGGCTAGGCCCCTAGTTGGCTGGGAGGAAAACCGTGGTTCCACTTTGGAAAATGAAGATAGAAGCAACTCGAGATGAAGAAGGAAGCTTGCTTCAGTTTGGACTTCGTCACATTCTTATATCGGGGTACTTTTCTTGTGGTTTAAAATTGTTTATAGAATGTTGTAAATTTGTTAGATGCTATTGTAAAATGCTTATGTGTTGTTTATATGCTGCTATGGTACATGATATATAATGAGCTTGTATTGACACTCTTATACATTTCAAAAATAAATAAATAAAATAGATACTTAATTAGTTAAAAATTCTTAATGCCTTGAGAGGCATTACACATGGTATCAGAGCGAAGTTCAAATACTAGAGCCTTATGGGTCTACTGGAAATTAGTGAAGAAAAAAAAATGTATAAGATATAAAACATAACTTAAATAGAAAACATAGGTTAGTTTGAACAAAATTGAGCAGAAAACAGAACTGAAATTTATTTGAATTTAGCAGAAAACAAAACTGGAATTTATTTGAAAAAATAATAATAATATACATTCACAGCCAGGGCTGCGCCCCTTTGACCTGTCAACAAGAAACTACACCACAAAAATATCTGGAGACTCAATTATCAGCTCTGGTCGGTTCTATTAGTTCATATTTTACTTAACGAGTGAATCCACGACTTCATGCTCTTGATCCAACTCAGTCAAAAGGTAAAAATTATCCATTTCAACCTCGGCTAAAAAAATAAAATAATAAATAAATTATTAAGGGCCTCATTCACGGGATTAATTCCTGCATACCCATTTCTATATGCTTAGACGCCATTCCTTCCTGGCATAAATATCACATTTTGGACACTTTAAATCCTTCAATTCCTTCTCAGAGTCATCTAGAGACCCTCATACCTTTGGCATTCAACACAGAAATCAAATTCGACCCATTTTTTCTCTCATTTCTCTGTCCCTGTAAATTATATTGTATATATAGCCATCTAGGGTATCTAATTCCTTTTGGGTACAGTGTGGGATACTGTCGACTCTGGAATCTCCGTACACAGTTCTGTTGTTTGATAATACCTCAAGATTTTGAATAATGGTATGAAATTATGTCTGTTTTGAAATCTCCCTTTCAACGGTGAATGTTTTGAAATCTGTGTTCTTATGTGTTATTATTTGAAAAAAAATTTGGTGAATGTTTTGAAATCTGTGTTCTTATGTTATTATTTGAAAAAAAAAAAAATTCGAAGTGCAGAGGAATAGTTGACATAGTCATCTTGGCAGACAAATTCTGATATTATTATTTGAAAAAAAAAAAATTCGAAGTGTGGAGAAATAGTTGGAGCAGTCGTCTTGGCAGACAAATACTGATAAATTGATTTTGGATCTATTCTTTGATAAGATAAGAATTTTGAAATGCAGACAAATACTGATAGATGGATTTTTTATTTTTTTTGAACTTCAAAATATTAAACGCACACCAATGTCATAAAAACCTAGTTCTTTGACACGATTTTCTAATAAATCCCCATTTGTAAGGTTCGTCTGGACTGTGTCTAAACACCCAACTACAAACTTCAAAATATTAAACCCACACAGGTGTCCAAACAAAACTAATTCTTTTAACACAATTTTCTACTAAGTCCCATCTAAGGTTCGTCTGGACCGTGTCTATACAGCCAGCTACCAAGTTGAAACCGGGGAAACCACGCATTCTATCCAACATCCAAGCGCCGAACTCACACAAGAGCGTTACCTGCAGGCAGAGTAGCTGCAAGCAGCCACGAGGCCATTGCCTTGTGCGGCCTTCTGGAGTGTGTTGTGTGCACCTTCCTCTTTAAAGATATCCATGTGTCCATACTTGCTAGCTCTTCAATTTGTGGTGGGTGCAAACCAAGCAGCCCATGTCCATGTGAGATCGAGCTGGGCGTAAGTCCTTCGGGGGAAAACGAGAACCCTTTTCATTGTTGACAATGGAGAGGCACCAAAGAATCAATTTGGTCTGGCGCTGAGTACTCCATTCCTTCCACCTAATAATAATAAAAACAATAACTGAGTTTTATGGAATGGAATATCCAGTCAGAAATGCACTTCACAGTTTGGGGGTAATAGAGGGATCGGCTTACTGTTAATCGCATCAGTCAAGATGGAATAAAGTTTACATCCTACTTTTAACGTGAAAATGGATGTTAATTCTTTGAAGATTTAAAACCAAATTGTCAATAGGAGCAATAACCAACAGGCCGCATGCAATATGTAAATAATAATGGAACCATAAATTGACGACATTGACAGGGTCGGCAAAGTCCCCACGTCGAATTGTGTTTTGGGAGAATGAAGTAACTCGCGGGACAGTGGGTTGAAGTGACCAATTGATGGATGGGACTATCCATATACTTAAATGATAATGCCTGATAAATTCTCATCCTTACCTTATCTCATTCAGACTTAGATGTCCACGCCCTACATGCGTACGTGCTAAAAATAATTATGTCTTACAAAATCTGAGCAAATTAAAAATTCAAGATTTGATATTATTTTGATTACTCTGTCCAAATATAGCACTGTCATCAATTTCTTTCGGGGCCCTCACCTCACTACGGAATGTTTAGACTTTATGGTGCATTTATAATCTTATGGAACAACCATTGACGGAGTTATTCCAGACAAGGATAGAAATATTATTTTCTTAAAAGGGAAGAAATTATATTTTGATTTATTTTTGGAGATATATAAGTCCTGCTTATTTTTTTTTTCTGATCGCATCCTTCAAAGCAACATGAATACGAAGATCTCTCATTACCATAATTTTCTACTAAATTTACACCACCAAAGATCATGATTGATGTCTTAGAGTTTTTTTTTTTTTTTTGGACGGATTGCCACACATTAAGTTTCAATTATATCGCTGTAATAACTCCATTTACCAGACAGCCAGCCTTGTTACATTTTCACCATGAAATTAGCAGAGTTCAAGAAGATCCCAACAATATTGAGCAACAAATAATCATAGCGCAGAGATCTTATGCAGGTAGACTTTATCATCTTCAGATTTTGACAGCATCCCATCAAACAGAAAACTAGAAAGATGCAGAAAATCTTCTAGAAACTCGTTTAGATTGCTGGGAAAAAGAGAATTGGTTTCTCAACTCGTCCCTGGTGATTGATTCTAAAACAAGCAGGAACTTGACCGTCGACTCCATCATAAAGCAATGGATATTTATCTTTGGAATGACAGATTTGAAGTGAGTTCCAAGGTAGGTCGAGGATGACTCGAACCGCCATGGAAGTCGTTGAGGATCATAATTATTAGAGATAGTTGTCATAACTATTTGGCAGGGCTCCACGCAAGAGTTATTAATGGCATTAATCACCTGGATT
Organism: Larix kaempferi; assembly: GCA_027924585.1. Classification (NCBI taxonomy): domain Eukaryota; kingdom Viridiplantae; phylum Streptophyta; class Pinopsida; order Pinales; family Pinaceae; genus Larix; species Larix kaempferi. The sequence goes on from BSBM01000299.1 coordinate 24,421,659, forward strand.
CTGGCATAGATAGCAGTCGTAGTCAAGTAGATAACACTCTACTATTAAACCCTCGTAAAACCCGTCACATTGATTAATAAATGTAAAGAATGGACGAGATTTCTGGTGTGTGTCAGTTGCTTAAAGCTTGGTTTCAACTCATAAGGAATTGGATTGATGAGTTGATGCGTGTATTGATGGGATATTTTGGAGTGTATCCCACTCATGATGCAAAAACTTATTATTAAATCCTCAGGATTCTTACTTTTCATCCCGTCAACATCAACATAGATACTGAGCATCATAAATAAAAACCACGGGGCATGTGCTTTTTCTAAGGTCCGGCAGGAGAGGTTTTGAGAGAACTTGGCCAACACGCCACCGGAGGAATGCGAATGTGAAATGACTGCCAAACGATCCGGGGTGTTGACCGACAAAACCCCACTGTGAAATGCATAGACGCGGGGTGTTAAGTGTATTATTTTGTAGAAAGTAAAACTTACTTAACAAAAATAAAATATAAAAATTTAAATCAGATCCTATAACTTAGATGATTCTAAGATATATATAAGTAGAATTTTCCTTCTTAACTGTGTTACTTCCACTTTTGTTTATGTAACTGCCGGTTTAATGACTTGTTTTTGGTTTGCATGGTTTTGCATGATGGTTATGATAATTCAACAATTAATTGCATGTCATATTACAATAGATAAACATCATAATCCCCATGAATTCAAGATTAAGGACAACCAATGGAAAATAGAGGACTTTAATGCAATAATGGCAATGTTTAAGAACTTCAAATTAGACCATGGTAACCATATATCAGAAGTGTAATAAGTCTGACCTTAGATAGTGATAATTCGTGGAATATTGATGGCTGTAGCAGCTTCTAGCAAAATCAGATTTGAAAATGCAACTGATAGGAAGTATGTTGTCCAAGGAAATTGCCCATAGGGTGAATATCACTCCAATACGCAGATCTGCTATGTAAAGATTTCTCAAGGCTTGAGAGGGATGATTAGAATTCATTTGATTCTACGAATTATGTAAATCATCCTGTTTGTAAGGTTAGAGACAAATAAAATTAGGTGAATAGAAGTAATGCATAGTCTGACTAACAGAACTTGTATTTTTTGTATTATTGCTGGATGCAGAGCTTATAATAGAAACCTGTTATCGGGAAAAATTCCAGCGTATCCGCATAACCCTATTAAATTAATGCAACATTCTTTCCTGGTAGAATAGTAGTTACTCTATTCCTTTCTTTTAGTCTGAGGAAAAAGAGTTATAATGTTTTCATTTATTCCAATAAAAGTAAATTGATATTTATAAGGGTGAAAATTTTATCTCAGAATCGAGCCACGGATCTAGGTTACATATGAATTTCGTTATATGGAATAAAATACTTCTACTGAAAGAACTACCTGATCTGTCCTACAAAGGTTAAATTTAAACAAGCAAATATCTGAAAATTGAACATATGTATCGAACAAGAACCTGGGTTATTTAACTCTGTAGATAAATTAATCTGGATTAAGGTTGGAAAAAGTTAACCTATACTTTCTGTCCTTAAATCCGAGGTCAATCTAGTATGATTGCATTATTTTGTTCTAAACTCCCTTTCCATAGACTGAGAAGTCAGGGGTTAAGGACGTGCAAACGCCTAAATACTAGGTAGTATTTTTATTTAAAAATTACAGTTTAATTAAATGTATGGCAAGTAACTCAACTAATTGAGGAATTCCTTTCTAGACGAAACATTAAAAGAGTAATGAAAGATCTCAGAATACATTGACCCTTTTTCTAATAAAAGAACAATTTTAGTATGATAGACCAACTCTTTGGGTTACAGGCGCGATTCTTGAATGCCATCTATCGGCTCTAGAGAAAACACAACATAAACACAGAGTAAATCGTTAACCATGATTTCGAACTTTCAGATCAGGAATAGAACCAGTTAATCGATGCTATATTCCCAATATTAAATCTGAGTTATCAAACCCTCTCTCTTTTCAACAAGTAAGTTTAAGGAATTTTATGTAGCAGACAGAGTTATTTTCTGGGTGTTAATAATTGACTTTCAAACCCTACTATAACATATCGTGTCATAGAGGTTATTTCTTCAGCTATATCTTTTTTTTTTTGCTTCTGGATATCATTACTACTACCAGGTTAAGTGGTCAAACCCCATAAATTTTCTTAGTCGACAAAATTTCAAATAGACTCCACTGCCAAAATGAATGCTTTTAATAGTAACTTTAGTCGGTCCCGCAAATCACTGGAATTTCCAGGACGATTCTCAATTTGAGTGCTATAACTTTTGTTAATCATAATCGAACATTCATAAAGGTGAAAAAAAAAAACGCTATTTCCAGCGGAATAAGTAAAAACGCCATCAAGATCACATAAATAACCCTTAGAGGAGCATCATATAAATTCCACGAAAGTTCAAAATATTTTTACAGGAACAGAGGTTTTTTTTTTTTTTTTCAAAAGGAAGAACAAATGACCTAATTTTTTGAAAACAAAACATAGGAACAATATGAAAGAAGATAGCATGCACTACTCTTATTTTATGAAATCCCTCAACCTTTGCTAACTTAAATAAAGGGCTACAAGAGATTCCCGATTCGTATTCAATGACTTAATTTTTCAATAAATTAACTTGGCATGAAAGATGGAGCGTCTTCTTCCCTAGTCTAAAGAATACATCAAAAAGATTTATTTAAGTAAGAGTATCCTCCGGCATAAATTCCAGGGTAACCCGAATAAGTTGTGCCGTTGGGTTCTGCCTCTTCAAGGAAGGTTACTTCTTCCCCCTTTGACCTCAACCAAAGAACCTTGCCTCTCATGCTAGTTCTCTAAACAACAAAGCGAAGAGGTGATATTTGATCTATTGCTTACCAAGGTATAGGGCAAGCTGGCTTACCGTTGAAGGACTCCATCGATAACCTGCAAGAAGAGGAAGTCATTTTTAAAACCTAAGAATAAACCCTTGATTAATTAATAAAGCCTATAGTAAACAATAAAGGTGTCGGGGCTTATATCAAGTACCTATCTAGAAGTGGTAGGCTAGGCTCTACCTATGTGTAAAAACAAAAGAAAGAAAGAAAGAAATGCAGTTGTAAGTATTCTACATGTATAATGTGCAATTCAATGGGTAAGAGCTATGTTTAATGAGTATTGAGTGATAAAGGGTACTTGAATAATAAACATGGTGTTGTTCATGTTATCATATACAGTAGACCAATCAAGAAACTGTCAAGATGGATCTTAATTAAAATTTCTAATGAGAAAGTAAGTGGTGTAAATTTAGAGAAAATCAATAAAGTGGGCAATTAATAAAAAGTCATAATAATACCCCAGGAACCAAAATAAATGTTATATGGCAAATAACATCTTCTTATGAACCGTAACACCAAAAGGACTATAAAATGTTGCAAATTATCTAAATTATTGTGGATGACACTCTAGTTAAGCACAATAAACCTTGACATATGTGTTATAAATGGGGAGCCTTGAGGAGGTCATGGTTGTAGATCTATGTGAGGAGGTATTAGTGTAAACTTATACCCTTGATGGATGCCTTTAAGCTTGATAGATCCACATTTGGTATGGATGTATGCTGGTGTAATTAAATTACAGTTTATAATTAGATAACAAACTCATAATCAAATAACAAGGTTGTAAAGAGGTAGGTGTGATTATATGTAGTAATGTAGTAAAGGAATTATAAATCGGTTATAAGGATGAAAACAAGGTAACAAATGCATCCTTATTATTATTTAAAAATTAACCTCCACTAATATAAGTGGATATGTGAAACTTGAATAATAAGTAAATACATATTAATTTTAAGGTTCAACTTCCCAGATTGTACATGTGGAAGGGTTGTATGAAGATGTTAATAAATCTAATAATTTCATATATAAAATAAATAATGTAAAATAAATAAATAAATTATGTACCACAAAGAATATAAAGGTTAGATGTATATCCTTATTAACATGTAAATGTCAATATGAAGCATGTGAGATTTTAATGCCCATAAAAATAGGATTATTGTGGAACATAATTCATATAAACTTTAGTCAAATAAGGAAAGGAATGTGAATAGTAGCAATAGCATTATGACGTAAATAATAATGGTTGAATTTAAGTGTAATTATAGTAAGAACAATATCGCAATATGAGTACAAGTAACAAGTGTCATGATAAAATATTGGAATGATAATCAACGATAGATAGTAATAGGCATTTGAGTTTAGAGAAGTAAGTAGTGAGTATGTAAGAGAGGCAATAGGCCAAGATTCATGATGTGCATCAATAAAGGCAATATGGGAAAATTTGGTGATTACATTAAGGATGGAGGTAATCTATGCGTTAAAATTCGAAATCGTACGTGTTTTGTGCATAACATGAGACATGTGTGTCGAAATTCTCCTTTGACAAGTGTTAACTGATAACGTGAACTCAATCGATAACATGGCACTATTTAAGTTATTATGTAATACACCATTCAAAATACTATTGAGGTTTGGATCTAATTAACTATGCTAAGGAAAAGTAATTGGCGTTTATTAGAAAGAAGATTGAAGTAACAACTAAGAATCAATAAATAAGTCATAACAATACCCCTTGAACCTAAGGAAATGTGATATGTGAGACAAGGTCTTCTTATGAACTATGGTATTGAAACAACAACAGATTATGATTGTATGTTAACTAATGAGGACTAAATGAATTGAGAAACATGATAAAGTTAGCCCACTTGTGTCTGCAACATGTAATATGTAATATGATAACACATCCCATGTGATAAAAGAATTTAAATTAGATAGTATCGACATGTGGATCATGTGATGGTCAAGTGGGACCAGAGTGGTTAAAATCTTCTATGATGAAGGAATAGGGGTATCGCATCAAAACAAAATTCCCTTAAGATTGAAAATGACCATAACTTCAGGACGAATTTTCTTGAAGGGTGGGTGTATGTAACGCCCCATATTTTGATAGTCCTTAATTAAAAACTCTAATGTGAATTAGCTTAGCAATGCATTTGCTTATTATCTGTTTTACTAAGATAGATTGATCAAGATGATTGCTAAGTGGACATGTGGACTCCCTTGAGGCATATATGGTAATTTGAAATATTGTTTTAATTTATTAATGACAATGAATATGTTATTTCATTTGAACATGCAAAATTGAATATAGAATACCCATATGTAGAATGCTAATTTAGTTGTTTGCAAAAATAACTTACATGATTATTTGTAAAATGTCATATTAGTGATATGGATTGGCACTTGAAAGAGTTGGGTATGGCTATATATATGTTTCATGTTAATGATGAACTATACCACATGTTAATTGGCTATGAGATAGGAGGATTCCTATATTGCCAAGGGGCACGAGATGTATTAAACATCATGAGTATAATGATGTTATATCAAATTTCATGCTATTTAATTGTGAATTCCAATATTTCTATGACTTGTGGGTGAGTGTGAGTTTTGACAGGAATTGTGACTTTCCCAAAGTGGTTTTTCAATGACGGGACCCCTTAGAACAGTGATGGCACAATATGGTTGATGTAGGGTGTTGACCCTAGTACTATTAGGGGGGTGGAGGAAATTCCCACCGTTTATCCCCCGAAACCTGGAGTCGTGGGAGGTTTGTGTAGCGCACTCCCCTAGATGTGTGATGACGACTAGCGGATGCCTGCTGGGGAAGCTTGGTCGATGTAGTTGATCGACACTTCCGCTTACGGGTTCTATATGTGGTTAGGTCGTGCAGTCGACACCATAGTATATTGCAGCAGAGGACGGGATGGTGAGGTCAGGAGATGGAAGTAGTGGTGATTTGGGGGTTGGATTACTGATGTGATGGATGGTACCAATGATGGATTGGATGGTGTTCTTGATTGTTATTAACCATCATGATTATATGTTTGATTTCACCATTATGTTTATCTAATTTTGTCTTATTGTTTCTGTATGAATGATTATGAATGATGAATGATGCAGTGTTTAATTGTTCTTCTATATGTTGTTTGTGAGGATGTAATAATGATTATTAGGAGCATTAAATGTGATTATTAGTACGCACGCTTAAGACGTGTGCACTGGCCATGCATACGTCAATTCGTGATTACATTACTATGATTGGTCGATCGATGAATAAATTAATATGATTATATTATCTATTAGTAACTTGGTTGACGAATTGATGAAAGCATTACTTGTGTGTTGAAAGTATGAGTTTGTTGACTTGTTTAATATGATTTAGATTTATATAAATTGATTGGATTATTAAATAACATATATAATTATATACATATAATATAGTATATGAAAATATCTTATTTGACTTATGAATGAAAGGATAATATAAATAAATTGATAGATAGGATTTGCACAAATTTTTAGAAAATGATTGTCATAGTTGCATTAAGATGAAAGCATGACAAGTGAGACTTTGCATCCATGTTTATTAATATTTTAATTATTTAAATCAAATTTCTATTTTTTGGAGAAAATGAATTTATTTGATTGATGATTATTATTTATGGAAATTTATTGATGGATGAGAAGGAGGAGGAGGATTTTTGATATAAAGATGAGACTTGAGAGTGGAAGGAGGGAGGTTCTTTTTCTCTTGAAGATTATTTTGGTGAGAGTATTCTAGGATGGAGAATTTTGGGTATTTTGGGGTATGAGAAGTTTTGAAGAGTTGGAAGAGTTTGAGAACTCTTGGAAGATTTGATACATAGCCTACTGGTGCATCACTGTTCTGTTCTCCTGGGGTCTCGGGCATGGAGGGCCAAGAGCCATTTGGATGGGACCATTTAGATGGCTTCTTGGGGCTAGGGAGCCGGCTAGGCCCCTAGTTGGCTGGGAGGAAAACCGTGGTTCCATTTTGGGAAATGAAGATAGAAGCAACTCGAGATGAAGAAGGAAGCTTGCTTCAGTTTGGACTTCGTCACATTCTTATATCGAGGTACTTTTCTTGTGGTTTAAAATTGTTTATAGAATGTTGTAAATTTGTTAGATGCTATTGTAAAATGCTTATGTGTTGTTTATATGCTGCTATGGTACATGATATATAATGAGCTTGTATTGACACTCTTATACATTTCAAAAATAAATAAATAAAATAGATACTTAATTAGTTAAAAAGTCTTAATGCCTTGAGAGGCATTACACTTAAACTAGAGACTTTAGAGCTTAGGATTAGGTGGTTGAGGTATTGCACTCAAGGAGCTATTTAAGGAGAGGTTTGCACCTTGGGAGATTTGATCCCTCTCGGTGCTTGATAGAGCCTAGGGTTTGGATCTATGCTGGTTTAATTACATATAAAGTAATGAAATGCATTTACAATCTAAATGATAAGGATGTTTTAAGTTTGTTGTATATGTTTTATCATTCAATAGATTTCATTATTAAAACCATTGATGCATAAACAAATCTAACATTATCACATCATTTGCAGCAAGGAAACATCGCATCATTTACAGATTCATATCACAGATACATTTAACCAATTCAAATTTTATAGATTTGATTCCAAAAACATATTCTCCCTCTTCTCTGAATGATTTTATGCCAATTTCCTTATGTGATTGCATCTACAAGGTGGTCACTAAAATTATTGTCAGACGAATCAAGGCTATTCTATTCTAAAGGAAGAGACCTGGAGATTGAAGAGTAGGGCGATTGGGTTGGAAAGTGGGGATGAAAACACAAAATTATTTCATGCCTAAGCCAAAGGTAGGAAATCTTCCAATACTATTCGGAGCCTGGACAATTCTCAAGGGGAGAGTCAAACCACTTTTGAAGGTATGGCTAGGGTTGGAGTGAATCACTTCCAGAATCTTTTCAAAGCTAATAATTTGGCTACTATTGAAGAGGTCATCAGGTTGGCCCAAGTTTTCCCTCGTTTCGTGGAAGAAGCAGACAACCAAAATATGATGGAATAAATCACTGAAAAAGAGTTGAAAGAAGTCTTGTTTAGTTTCTAGAAAGATAAAAGCTCGGGTCCAGATGGCTGGACTTTTGAATTTTTCCAAGAGCTCTATGATTTCCTTGGAGCAGATATTCTGAAAGTAGTAGAAGACTCCAGACAAACGGGAAGAATCCCTGCAAGTTTCAATTCAAATTTTATAGATATGATTCCAAAAACAAATTCTCTCTCTTCTCTGAATGATTTTAGGCCAATTTCCTTATGTAATTGCATCTACAAGGTGGTCACTAAAATTATTGCCAGACGAATCAAGGCTATTCTATCAAGTTCTCGATCCCAGGTCTATAGCTATCTCCAAACCTTTGATGAGACCGATCCATTCCGCTCCATTGTTGGTCTTTCTCCCAATGCCCATGCAAACTCTCTTTGTTTGTTCCCCTTGGAGTAAAAAATTACTCTCCCCACACTTGCCAACCCTGGGTATATAAAATGTATGTTTTTATCATACATATTTGAGTGAATTAAAATTGGAGATAAACTATTTTTTTAATTTCAATTACTCATTTTCTTTAAGCACATGATTATTAATAATACAATTTTATTTTTGAAATTTTATTAATAAAGTTTTAAGTAAAATTTGTCCGTATGTGAAGGGATTTTTAACAAAAAAAATAATAATTAAGTTTGTTACATTTTTTTTATTTGCGTACGGTGGGTTTTGGTCAAATTGGTTAAATTTAAATTTGGAAGTGTTTAAATTGTGTTTTTGAATTCATAAATAGATTCAGCACCCTCGAATACCCCATGGCACCCTGTAATGTCCCCTCCTATCATAACAGCATGATAGAGAGGATCATTGTGCTAAAACTGGGCATCTAGCCCCATAAACTTTTAACCAAGCACTCACATAATATAAAAGACATATGGAGTGTGTAATTATAAGAAAAAAACACAGCGGAAATCCGGACATCTAGTCCCGTACTCAGTAAATAAACATTCAATTTAAAAGAAGATGAACATATGCAAATGCATAACCATTTGAAAACACAGCGGGAGTAAATTCATTAGCACATACATCATTCATTCCAATATTCATCCAATGATAATTGCAAATTTAACACAAGATAATACTTATCTCAATAAGGTAGTCCCAAGCAACTGGCTATGCAACTGCAATGTTCCACCCAAACATAGGCCAGTTGTGCCTATCAACCTCTTGATACAACTGCCACCCCCGAGCTAGGCATGATTACTACAAGGAACCAGGGAACAACAGACTCACACATAGCCAAGCATACACCAAGATGAGCCAAGCCAATCTGCAATTGGGTTTATCAGGCTGCTAGGAATGGGAAGGAAGAATTGCTAAGCTAGTGAGCTCAACCACAGAGCTATGGGTACCCCTCCCAGATCCATTCAGCTTGGCCCTCACAATGCCTACACACCCAACACCAAGAAGTATTCTCTTCACTGCCACACAGTCCCTCAAGCCATACCTTCCTTTCTAGTGCTCTCAGGGTGTGCATAGAAAAGTAGCCAGCCCTCTTGATCCTCTTGAGAGGTTACTCCCTACACTAGGTTTATCAAACCAATTCTGTCCACTACCACTCCAGTTTCTTGCTTATAGGTTCAATCTAACAAGGAGGCACATAACAACAAAACTACACTTGCTGAGCATGGGGAAAAACGTTCAACAGTGGGATGCATGAGATGGGGTTCTTGAGCTTTAGAAAAACGTGGGTAGACTCAAAACGAATTGGAAACTAGGAAAATTCGACTGGGAGAGTAAGACCCATTCCAGAAAAATGCCCCAGGGGCAAAAACGACCTCTCCCTCAGTCCCAATTCGCGTCCCTCCTTCCCCAGCTACTGCACAATACCAAAACGAGTTCCTGGGCATGGAAAAAACGCAGGGTTATGGTGAAAAACGTGAGGATAAATTCCAGTGGGCTCAGACTGCGTGAGAGGAAGAACGTAATGGATGAGAAATTGCCTTAGGCAACATTTCGTGGGGGTTTTCTTGCCCAGCAAGCCAAAAATACGATTTTCAGGTTGGTGGCTTGCCCATGCACGAAAATTTGACTGCCATACTTCTCCAATCCCAAGACATTAACTGCCCCAACCAATCTTTGGAAGAATTAAATGATTGGGTGCATGAGACAAAATGGGTAGTTAAGAGTCCATGGGTTTTTTTATTGACACATGGGCTGACCCTAGTGGCTCAAGGGTTTGGTTATTTCCCCTCCCTATTCCTTGTAGAAACTTGCCCCATCTCTTTGTTGCATTGCATAGCTAGTTGTGGGTTTTTTTTTCCATTAAAATTCGTATTTACATGATGTCTTATTTACATTGTGCCCATCTCGCACAAGAACCGTAGGCATCTATTTTTAATTGCTGATACATGAAACGCTAAATCAATGGTGGGGCCTTGGCCTTGAGCTTCTCACCATGATTAAATTACAATATTTACATCATTTACGATTTAATACAAAGGGGGTCAAAATGGGGACATTACACACCCAAATTATGCAATTTCCATCTCTAATATATGTGATTCTAAGAATTTTTAAAGATTTCCAACAAGACTTCTTAATGAAATAGGTATTATTATTATTATTATCATCATTTAATTAAAACCCACAATTTTAAAGATTTTTAACCAAACATAATTCTATTTGTCCATTTTTTAATTTATTCTTTTAAATATAATTAAAAACTATAATTTTAAAGATTTTTAATAAAAAATGATTAAATATTTGTCCATTTTTTGATTTATTCTTTTAAATATAATTAAAAACTATAATTTTAAAGATTTTTAATAAAAAATGATTAAATTTGTACATTTTTTTAATTTTCTTTTCATATTTAGTTTAAAAACTTTTTAGTTAAACGAATGACTTTACATTTTTTTACAATTTTACTTTTTAAGTAATTATTATTATGCAGTGAATATGAATATGTCTAAAAAGATTTCCCATATTTTATTATTTTTTTCATACATTATTTTTATGTAGTTTCTCATAGAAAAATTAAATAAAAAATTTAAAATATAGTTTTTTAATTACCTATAAAGTAATGAAATGCATTTACAATCTAAATGATAAGGATGTTTTAAGTTTGTTGTATATGTAACACTTACATCATCTTATGTAAGTTTCAATTTTTAAGTTTTTTTAATAAATAAAAATAATAAAGTAATACTATAGGTTATATGTAATATAATTTCATTTCAATAAATAAAAAATAGAATCGTGGAGAAGGAGTGGTGAGGGTTAGCGACTAGGGTTTGCAGACGGAGGCTTTACGATGGCTACCTTTTTGAAGGTTTGCAAAGGTATCGAGGTTTGGTACTATCTTTTGTTGTGGGCTGAGTAAGTCGCAGGTGGTGTCGCTATTAGTTTTCTTGGGGGATTTGCCATTCTGTTAGCGATGTTTGTCAGGGCCTTTTACTGAATATTTCCTTTTTACACCCGTTTTTACTCTGGGATATTTTTTATTGAGGATTATTTTGTTTTTTCCATGACAATGGCATATGACGATCTGGTTGACTATTCTAGCGACCACCTGGAGGAGGGTGACATTTGGGTATCGCCAGCTGGCGATCGATGGGTTGAGGTGGGAGCTCTGTTCCTAGATAGGAATGTGGGTATAATGCCCGGATGTATCCTTCCACCCCCTTCCATTTCCAGTTTTTCTCAATCAGACTTTCTGAACCTTCATTCTTCATCGGTTCCAGAATTTGGGGTATCCTACTCATCGGGTTTTGATGAAGGATTTCTCTTGGATACGTTGGGGGGGGGGGGACATCTTGGGCTCTTTCAGGTCTTCAAAATCCTCAGTATTCTACTGAAGCCATCCCGTTAGGTTCGTTTTCTCAGCCAAGGTTTCAAGAAGGTTTCAGTACAGGATGTTGGCCAGATTCGGGCAGGTCGTAGGGAGGTCTTTTGGAGTCGTAAGGGAGATAGGTATTAGGATCTGTGTAGCAGTTTGATTCGTGTTTTCTAGCGGATTTCCTTGGGGATATATAACACAAAGGCTTCCCTAGCCCGCTTTCAAGTAAGGATTCAAGCTTTGATTCTAGACAGGTCCCTATGGAGGAAGGGTTAGAAAGTACTTTAAGGAAAAGGAACAAGAGAAGATGGTTGAAGTCTAAAGGGAAGGGACCTAACTATACCTTAGGAGAAGACATCGACTTTCACAGGGTTTTACAGATGGCTAACCAGACCTTAGTTGGTCAAGTTTATGGGCGCTCTTTTGCCTTTCAGACTGTGGTTGGATGGGCGCTCTGCTCCCTTTTAGTTTGCAGCAAACATCAACAAACTAAAGGATCCTATTAAACCTTGGGCTATGGAAAAAAGACAATGGGTGGAATGGGAGTTAAAGCAGATCGAGGAAGTCCTCTCCAAAATCTATGAGGTAGAAGGAGGGGGACTTTTGACTCGGGAATCAAAAGAAAACTTGGTCAGACTAGAAGGAAGAAGGAACTCCCCTTTACTGGAAAAGGAAGAGACCTGGAGATTGAAGAGTAGGGCTATCTGGATGGAAAGTGGGGATGAAAACACAAAATTCTTTCATGCATACACCAAAGGCAGGAAATCTTCCAATACTATTTGGAGCCTGGACAATTCTCAAGGGGAGAGTCAAACCACTTTTGAAGGTATGGCTAGGGTTGGAGTGAATCACTTCCATAATCTTTTCAAAGCTAATAATTTGGATACTATTGAAGAGGTCATCAGTTTGGCCCAAATTTTCCCTCATTTCGTGGAAGAAGCAGACAACCGAAATCTGATGGAAGAAATCGTTGAAGAAGAGTTGAAAGAAGTCTTGTTTAGTTTCCAGAAAGATAAAAGCCCGAGTCCAGATGGCTGGACGTTTGAATTTTTCCAAGAGCTCTATGATTTCCTTGGAGCAGATATTCTGAAAGTAGTAGAAGACTCTAGACAAACGAGAAGAATCCCTTCAAGTTTCAATTCAAATTTGATAGATCTTATTCCAAAAACATATTCTCCCTCTTCTCTGAATGATTTTAGGCCAATTTCCTTATGTAATTGCATCTACAAGGTGGTCACTAAAATTATTGCCAGACGAATCAAGGCTATTCTATTCTAAAGGAAGAGACTTGGAGATTGAAGAGTAGGGCTATCTAGCTGGAAAGTGGGGATGAAAACACAAAATTCTTTCATGCCTATGCCAAAGACAGGAAATCTTCCAATATTATTTGGAGCCTGGACAATTCTCAAGGGGAGAGTCAAACCACTTTTGAAGGTATGGCTAGGGTTGGAGTGAATCACTTCCATAATCTTTTCAAAGCTAATAATTTGTCTACTATTGAAGATGTCATCAAGTTGGGCCAAATTTACCCTCGTTTCGTGGAAGAAGCAGACAGCCCAAATCTGATGGAAGAAATCACTGAAGAAGAGTTGAAAGACATCTTGTTTAGTTTCCAGAAAGATAAAAGCCCGGGTCCAGATGGCTGGACGTTTGAATTTTTCCAAGAGCTCTATGATTTTCTTGGAGCAGATATTCTAAAAGTAGTAGAAGACTCCAGACAAATGGGAAGAATCCCTGCAAGTTTGAATTCAAATTTTATAGATCTGATTCCAAAAACAGATTATCCCTCTTCTTTGAATGATTTCAGGCCAATTTCCTTATGTAATTGCATCTACAAGGTGGTCACTAAAATTATTTCCAGACGAATGAAGGCTATAGTGATTCATAAGATGTTCCATAGTTTCCTCTTCAATTTGCTAGAATGAGTGTGAATTTTGTATTAAACAACTGAAAAGGAAGCTTTCAAGTATATAAGTTTTGAGCATCTTCTACAGGTAGCAGAGATGTATTGTCTTGCCAAAAAACTCTAGAAGCATATTCAAAAAACAAAATTTTTCCAATTGTTACGTTTATGGTAACAATACTATTTCTATAGGCTCTTACAAATTGGCCTAACAGGTAAATTCATTGGAAAAGCATAGACAAAAAAAAAAATTGTTTGAAATTTAAACTGAAAGTCAGTACTATCCATGCCTTGATGTGTGTTTTTCTGGTTTCTCCATAGCAGGTCTACAAACTTAGACTTTCTCCATGGCTTTCACTTTAGTTGTTGGTGTGTTCTTGTTATGACTTCCTTGGTTCTTGTTTAGGATCTTGGTCATATCAACCCTCAACCCTTCAATTTTCCCACCCTGCTCCCTTAGATGGTTTTTAATGTCTTTTATTCTGGATTCCAACATAGAGATTTGGTAGGACATGTGTTTTAGGATGTCCAACATGCCTTCATGTCGATTTTTCATAACCCTCATCATGAGTTTCAAATCCCCAATTCCATTCCTCATCCCACTATATATGTCTCTCCACGATGACATCTTGAAGGAACGCCCCTTGTCAATCTGATAAGAATCCCTTAAGCGAAGATGTGATACCATTGCACCTTCAATGTCTATGAAATTACATGGTCGCATTAAGGATACTAGATCCCAGGGCCAAGGAACCACAATCTCCCATGTAGTTATATTAGCAAGACAAGGGATTTCATGCTTGTCTTCCTTTTTAAAGTTGTACCAATGTGGGTTTTTGTCCTCATAGAGGCTAATGTTTGTAGGCTCCCAGGCCTAATTATGGCCACACTTAACAATTGTTGACACAAACCCAGTCGACAGGGGTTCTTCACTCTGTTAACATCAAAACCACTGCGATCTGCCTGAGCACCGACCCAGACAGGTTTTATCCTGTCCAGCCACACCTGCGGAGCAGATAAAGTCTCACCTGAGGCGATCAAGGGAGAGCTGACGGAACCATGTTTCCGCCGAATGAAGGAGGACCATGTGTGTCTACTTATCAACTTAGCGTAACGTTAGTTAGCAGATCTAATTACTCGGCATAGACATTAAACAGAATCGTATCATCATTCAACATATCTCATTATTAAAACCATTGATGCATAAACATATCTAACATTATCACATCATTTGCAGCAAGGAAACATCGCATCATTCACAGATTCATATCGCAGATACATTCATAACAGGAAAACAGGAAAATACACAATGATTATGCTTAAACTCCTTCATTTCATATTATCCTTCGCAACAAAACAAAAATACATCAATATAGTTCTTCTGTCGCATACCCAAATTCACAAGACCAAAACATGCGCAATTCTTCTCTCTTCCTTGGTTCGTCTCTTGGTTTCTAACACTTGCAATTCTACATTTATTTATAGGCTTGCACCTTTACATTCATGGTCCACTTAGGCAATCGCCTAAATACTTTCTAACAAGATCTACAGCAAAATGACCCTTAACCCGCACAATGCGGTCCCAAATAACAAAAAATACATAAAGTAATATTATTTCCGACTTGTGCGTGGTTTTCCTCCTTGCACAACATCCGCAATGCTGCGCAGTTGACTCATCCAAACTCGCTTGCCAACAGGCCCCCAACACAATCTTGTGGCTCTCCCTCGAGCCACGTCAGCTGGACATGATGGTCGATACTCATCCGTCGCTATACTATTCTTCTGAATCTATTGTTGCTTTCTGGAGCTCACTGTTGTATACTTCTCAAATAGATACGTCGATCTCGGGCTCACTGTCATGTACTTATCACACTGATACTTTGAGCTTGGGCTCACTGTCATGTACTTATCAAACTCATCCTCCAGTCTCTGGAAACCTTGATCATCTATCTCTTCGGCATTTGTTGCTGCACTACGTACTTGTTCCAGACTGAGGAAAAGTTTATTAATGGCGTCGAGGTGCGAGACAGGCCAACTACTCTGGCACATCTATTTCGCACCAAGGACCACCGACTACTGGGGCCAGGGGGCCTCCGCCCCTAGCGTTCTGGTGATCAAAGGGACCACAAATCATCTAACGACCACCATGTACTTAGACATCTCGGTTGATACCTCGTCTTTGTTTCTCCTCTTTCTCCTGTGTCTGCGCCGCGTCCCTCTCTGGTTGTTCATGCACACTCATCGTTTTGGCCCCCAACGCACCTGGTGTGCTGCCACACAAAATGAAATGGATCGTTTCCATAGCTTCCTTGGAATTCCTGACTCAAATAACTTCCTGAACCTATTTGCAGCATGGGTTTCTCTCGTCTGATAGATACTTCCGTGCTCAGCTAGCCCCCTGCGCCGATATTTATGCATGTTCGTTGTGTCCTGGACACCTGACGCTGAAATCATTTGCAAATCCTTTCACGTAATTCCCCGATCCTGTCATCATATCGTTTCACCGTATGCCAGTGAGGCTGATCCCTAGCCCTTATGCTCGTACTTGACCTCTTACGTGCGAAGCATCGATCATGTTTCCACCTTTTTTCATGCATGCCAAACATGCTCGAAGCTGCTATCGGTCCTGTCGATCTGACGATCGGTTCTGCCCTAAGTCCGTATCACTGCATGGCGTGCCGTTGGTTAACTGCTTTTAACTGTCTACACTGACTGCTGATTTGACCGTGTCACGACCCTTGCAGTTGTCGCAGCATGAACTCCCTAACGTGATACAAGTAATTTCAAAAATTTTGCAGTGCATATACCATCGCCAAGCCTTCCCTCTCTAAAGTGGTATAATTTTTCTCTGCAGATGACAGCTTTCGACTCGTGAAAGCAATCAGGTGATCCAGATCTCCTTCTCCTGGTTGCGCGAGCACTACTCCCAGTGAAATCGATGATGCATCCACATGGACATGGAACTCCATGCTCCAGCCAGGAAATACCAGTATTGGTGCAGAAGCCATCTTAGCCTTCAGCAGCTCAAAACTTACTTGACATTCTGGGCTCCATAAGAATACCGCATCCTTCTTCAGTAACCTCTCCATCGGAGCCCTGATCACAGCATAACCACGGATAAACTTGCGGTAGTACCTCGTGTGCCCAAGCGTTGCTCTCAACTGCTTTATAGCTGTCAGCGATGGCACGTTCAAAATCAGCGCAATCTTTGCTGGGTCAACCAACAATCCCTACTTGCAAACAATGTGACCCAACAACATCCCAAATGGTGCACAGAAAAGACATTTCTTGAAGTTCAATGCGATCTAATGCTGCCTACATCGCTCCAGTATCAGTCGCAAATTTTCCAGATGGTCGTTGATCAATCCATAAACTGTCAAGTCATCCATATAGACTTGCAGAAACTTTTGAATGCAGCAACAACAACCTGAGAGAAAATAGCAGGTGCATTCTTTAGCCTAAACAACATCATAGTGTACTGGAAACAACCCCATTCAGTCACAAACGTTGTCTTGTGGCGATCCTCTTTTGCGATCCTGATCTGGTGATACCCGGAAAAGCCATCCGTGAAGGAATACATTTCTTGACCGCCCACTCCTTCTAGTACCTCATCAGTGAATGGCGTTGGAATTGGATCATGCATACACGCGTCATTCAACTTCCTCAGGTCGACACAAATTCGCACCTCACCCGTCTTCTTATCTTGAACTACCATAGGACTGATCCATTCCGATTCTTTGACCGGTTCAATTATTCCAGCATCCAACATTCTATCAAGTTCATCTTTGACCCGTTCCTTATGTCGTGGATTCAGTCGATACGGTCGCTGCTTAACTGGTTTCGCATCTGGCTTTAACGAAATCTTCATCTCTCCTAAATCTCCCAATATTCCCTTCATCTAAGAAAACTTCGTAGGAAATAAATCCTGGAATTCATGCAACAGGTCTGTGACCTTTGCCATCATTTCTTCATCCCAGTAATCCCCAACATTCGCAAAATTTGGGTTCTCCTGCGACCCAATGTTGACCTTCCTAAGCTTCAACGGCTGATTTATTGAATCTGTTAGTATGTCTGGTGCTGCAACATCCTGACTTCCTTTTGATTCTGGAATATTGACATTCCGCGGGTCATCACCATCCTTCGGTCCTCCAGTAATATTATAGCATTCCATCATCGACTGCATCTAACAATGCGTATGTGGATCCACGGGGTACGCAACTGGAACCACCTTCAGAACAACATCACAAAGGAGCTGCATGACATTATGAACATCTAGATTGGCATCCGCGAAACTGAAGGTATTGGTGAAGCAAACCATCAACTCTAACCAAGTGGTAATCTCTCTACGCAACTCAGCTGAGGGATACCAAGATCGCGACACTTCATCCAAAGTGTGGACGAAGGCATGGACCCATTCATCCTTTGGTCACGAGGCCCATAAAGTATGATGCCTTACTGCACCGAAGACATTTCAAATAGACACCAGCACCATCCTGCGGATGCCCAGACATATGGTGCTCCATACTTGAACACAAAACCAGCGCAGAAGCAAGCAGAAACCAGACCGAGGGAGAGCAAAGAGCAGAGAGGAGAATGCAGATTGCTCCCAACCCATCCTGTCTTAAACCAAACCCCAGGGTTAGCATGCCGTCCAACTAGAAATCCATCCGACAACCATTAATGCAGGGATGCATGGAGATCCCATGAAGATCGAGTTGGCCGTCGAAAAGCATGGTTGAGTTTTCAAAAAACAAAAATTTAAATTGTCTATATTTTGAATCGAAAGATGATGAAGCCCCCTTAAAGAGATGTGGACTATGGTAAGACCTTAGGCTATGGGATCCATACATTTTCATGGATGATATTGTCACAGTTAAGGAAACCGTAGGAAAGTCCATCTCCTTTATTGGCGATCGCATCTGCTTGCCCATTTAAACTTCTCAAAACATGATGATAGATTACGTCTTTGAATTCTTTGCTGATACTGAGAAGGAGATGATGCATTTTAGTGGAAGGGTTCCTCCTTTTGGTAACAATGTTTCTAGCTTCTTTAATGACCGATTAAAGAGTCCCCAATAACCTTCAAGTTCTCGATGCCCAGGTCTATAGCTATCTCCAGACCTTTGATGAGACCGAGCCATTCCGCTCCATTGTTGGTCTTTCTCCCAATGCCCCATGCAAACTCTCTTTGTTTGTTCCCCTTGGAGTAAAAAATTACTCCCCTCGCACTTGCCAACCCTCGGTATATAAAATGTTTGTTTTTAGCATACATATTCGAGTGAATTAAAATTGGAGATAAACTATTTTTTTTAATTTCAATTACTCATTTTCTTTAAGCACGTGATTATTAATAATACAATTTTATTTTTAAAATTTTTATTAATAAAGTTTTAAGTAAAATTTGTCCATATTTGAAGGGATTTTTAACAAAAAATAATAATAATTAAGTTTGTTACATTTTTTTATTTGAGTACAATGGGTTTTGGTTGGAATCCAGTAAAAAAACATTGGTTAAATTTAAATTTGGAAGTGTTTAAATTGTGTTTTTGAATTCATAAATAGATTCAGCCCCCTCGACTACCCCATGGCACCTAAATTATGCAATTTCCATAGCTAATATATATGATTCTAAGAATTTTTAAAGATTTCCCAGAAGACTTGTTAAAGAAATAAGTATTATTATTATTATTTAATTAAAAACCACAAATTTAAAGATTTTTAACCAAATATATTTCTATTTGTCCATTTTTTAATTTATTCTTTTAAATATAATTAAAAACTATAATTTTTAATATTTTTAATAAAAAATGATTGAATTTGTACATTTTTTAAACTTTCTTTTCATATTTAGTTTAAAAACTTTTAAGTTAAACTAATGACTTTACATTTTTTTAACAATTTTATTTTTAAGTAATTATTATTATGCAGTGAATATGTCTAAAAAGATTTCCCATATTTTATTATTTTTTCATACATTATTTTTATGTAGTTTCTCATAGAAAAATTGAATAAAAAATTTAATTTTTTCTTTTTAATTACATATAAAGTAAAGTAATGAAATGCATTTACAATCTAAATGATAAGGATGTTTTAAGTTTGTGGTATATGTAACACTTACATCATCACTTACATTATCTTATGTAAGTTTCAATTTTTAAAGTTTTTTTAATAAATAATAAAGTAATACTATATGTTATATGTAATATAATTTTATTTCAATAAATAAAAAATAGAATCATCGAGAAGGAGCGACGAGGGTTAGCGGCTAGGGTTTGCAGACGAAGATTTTACGGTGGTTAGTTTTTTGAAGGTTTGCAGAGGTACTGAGGTTTGGTACTGTCTTTTGCTGTGGGCTGAGTAAATCGCAGGTGGTGCCGCTGTTAGTTTTCTTGGGGGATTCGCCTTTCTGTTGGCAGTGTTTGTCAGGGCCTTTTACTGACTATTTCCTTTTTACACCCGCTTCTACTCTGGGGTATTTTTTACTACGGATTATTTTGTCTTTTCCCTGACAATGGCGTATGACAATCTGGTTGACTATTCTAGCGACCACCTGGAGGAGGGTGACATTTGGGTATCGCCAGTTGGTGATCAACGGGCTGAGGTGGGAGCTCTGTGCTTAGATAGGAATGTGGGTATAATGCCCGGATGTATCCTTCCACCCCCTTCCATTTTCGGTTTTTCTCCATCAGACTTTCTGAACCTTCATTCTTCACCGGTTCCGGAATTTGGGGTACCCTACTCGTCGGGCTTTGATGAAGAATTTATCTTGGATACGATTGGGGGGGCATATTCGGCTCTTTTAGGTCTTCAAAATCCTCGGTATTCTACTGAAGCCATCCTGTTAGGTTCGTTTTCTCAGCCACGGTTTCAGGAAGGTTTCAGTACAGAATGCTGGCCAGACTCGAGCAGGTCGTGGGGAGATCTTTTGGAGTCGCAAGGTAGCTAGGCCTTAGGATCTGTGCAACAATTTGATTCGTGTTTTCTAGTGGATTTCCTTGGGGATCTAGAACACAGAGGCTTCCCTAGCCCTCTTTCAAGTAAGGATTCAAGCTTTGATTCTAGATAGGTCCCTGTGGAGGAAGGGTTAGAAAGTACTCTAAGGATAAGGAACATGAGAAGATGGTTGAAGTCCAAAGGGAAGGGACCTAACTATAACTTAGGAGAAGACATCGACTTTCACAAGGTTTTACAAATGGCCAACCAGACCTTAGTTGGTCAATTTTATGGGCACTCTTTCACTTTTCGGACTATGGTTGGATGGGCGCTCTGTTGCCTTTCAGTTTGCAGCAGACATCAACAGACTGAAGGATCCTATTAAAGCTTGGGCAATGGAAAAAATACAAAGGGAGGACCGGGAGAAGGGCAGATCAACGAACTCCTCTCCAAAATCTATGAGGAAGAAGGAGGGGGACTTTTGACTTGGGAATCAAAAGAAAACTTGGTCAGACTGGAACGAAGAAGGAACTCCATTTTATTGGAAAAGGAAGAGACCTGGACATTGAAGAGTAGGGCTATCTGGCTGGAAAGTGGGGATGAAAACACAAAATTCTTTCATGCCTATGCCAAAGGCAGGAAATCTTCCAATACTATTTGGAGCCTGGACAATTCTCAAGGGGAGAGTCAAACCACTTTTGAAGGTATGGCTAGGGTTGGAATGAATCACTTCCATAATCTTTTCAAAGCTAATAATTTGGCTACTATTGAAGAGGTCATCAGGTTGGCCCAAATTTTCCCTCGTTTCGTGGAAGAAGCAGACAACCGAAATCTGATGGAAGAAATCACTAAAGAAGAGTTGAAAGAAGTCTTGTTTAGTTTCCAGAAAGATAAAAGCCCGGGTCCAGATGGCTGGACATTTGAATTTTTCCAAGAGCTCTATGATTTCCTTGGAGCAGATATTTTGAAAGTAGTAGAAGACTCCAGACAAACGGAAAGAATCCCTGCAAGTTTCAATTCAAATTTTATAGATCTCATTCCAAAAATAGATTCTCCCTCTTCTCTGAATGATTTTAGGCCAATTTCCTTATGTAATTGCATCTACAAGGTGGTCACTAAAATTATTTATAGATGAATCAAGGCTATTCTATCAAACCATATTTCAGGGGAACAATCTGGTTTTCTGGAGGGACATCAGATTCATGAAGCAATCGGTGTAGCACAGGAGGGTTTGCATAGTATAAAAACCCAGAAACTGAAGGGGGCAATTCTTAAAATTTATTTATCTAAGGCCTATGATAAAGTGATCTGGCTGTACATTTGATTACTGCTCACTCATCTAGTATT
This sequence comes from Larix kaempferi, assembly GCA_027924585.1. Lineage (NCBI taxonomy): Eukaryota > Viridiplantae > Streptophyta > Pinopsida > Pinales > Pinaceae > Larix > Larix kaempferi. The sequence goes on from BSBM01000299.1 coordinate 24,443,619, forward strand.
TGATATTGGTTTCATCAGGTGGATTATGAGCTACATCACTACTATTTCATTCTTGGTGCTAATCAATGGGGCGACTTCTCCTTTCTTTCATTCCCAAAGAGGTCTTAGACAAGGGTGTCCTTTGTCTCCCCTCTTGTTTCTTTTGGTGGACGAGGGTTTGAGTCGAGAAATCAGGGAAGCCAAAAGTCAGGGCTCTTTAAGGGGCATCCAGATCTCTCAGGAGCTCTTTGTAACTCATTTACTTTTCGTATATGATGTGCTTATCTTCTGCTATGGTTCGGAAAGGGATGCATACAAGCTGCGGGAGATCCTTGAACTTTTCTCAAGGGCTACTGGGATGGAAATCAATGTTGGGAAGTCTACTCTTTCCACAAATCTTCTTTGTGAGGAGGAGATGCTACCCTTAAATAGAATTTCTCCTTTTAACCACATTCCTTTGCAAGAAGGTTTGAAATACTTGGGTTTTAATCTAAAACCCAATGATTATAAAAAAAAGGATTGGAAGTGGTTGCTAGAAAATTTGGAAAAGAGATTGAAGGTGTGGAGTCATAAATGGCTTTCCCAGGCTGGGCGTTTGGTTTCAGTCAGTGTTGGAATCTATCCCTGTGTATTGGATGTCCCTATCTTGGATCCCAAAAGGCATTTTGGAAGTAGCTCAGAATATTTGTTTCCGCTTTTTATGGAGTGGTAAAGAGGATGTTTTTGTTACGCCTTGGGTAAGGTGGGAAAGGTTAGCCATTCCAAAAGCTTTGGGCGGCTGGGGGTTGAATAATATATTTCTCTTCTCAAAAGCCCTAGCAGCAAAAGGTGGATGGAGATTACTAAAATCTGATAGTCTATGGACTTGAGTGCTTACTCAAAAATACATAGCTCCGGATTCTATTGAAGATTGGGTTAGAAATCTTGGGAAGTCTCATGTTGGGGGTTTTGTGATCTAGAAAGTAGTTGTTTCATCCTTCCAAGTAATTGAAAATAATCTAGTATGGAACATTGGAAATGGCAGGAAGGTAAGAATTGGAGACGATCCTTGGGTAGGGTGTGTACAACAAAACTTTCTGCCTGATCAGACAGTGGATGCCCTGAGGAAAAGGGGTTTTGTTTTTTTAAATCAGCTTATTGATCCCTTATTAAGACTTCCCTGGACATAATCCTGGAGACCGGTTAACACTTTGGTATTGAATGAAGTTGATCTCAACAAAGCTCAAATTCGTCTTAGTGATAGGGAAGATGAACTTATTTGGGATGTCGATCCACAAGGGGTTTACACTCCAAAATTTAGATATCTCAGTATCATTGAAGATTTACTTCAAAGAGAACCGCTCTGGTGGTGGAGAAAAATGTGGCAAATCAAAATCCCTCCAAAGACGCGTCTCTTTATGTGGAATGTTTTGGAAAACAAAGTTCCTACTTGGGACAACCTTCAAAAACAAAACAATCATGGTCATGGATGGTGTGTTCTTTGAAAATATGACGGTGAGTCTGTCCTTCATCTTTTTCTTAAATGCAATTACATCAAAGAGGTATGGGTTGAATGCTCTAGAGTTCTTGGTCAATGGTGCATATGGGACGGAAACACATTAGAACAAGCATGGCAGTCTTGGTGCTCTGATCAAAATTTTAAACTCATTAAATCCCTCCCATTGCTAGTTCTATGGGGGGCCTGGTTGGCGAGAAACAACCTCATTTTTTTTTTCTTCGAAAAAGCTAGTATCTCTAATCTTACTGCAACTCTAAGTTGTGGTTTTCTTCCCTCCTCTCAAAATACCAGAATCATTAGTCAAAGGAATGTGCATACAGTGGAAATTGACCGGACAAAGCCATGCGGGTTCTTTGACGGAGCTTCTCAAAATAACCTTTGTGGGGGGGGGCTCTTCTTTTCCTTTCTGACACCCACTTCTTAGAGTTTGCACTGGGCCTTGGGGAAGGAAGCAACAACTTTGCAGAATTAATGAGTCTAAAATACCTCCTTATTTTTGCTGTTGAAAAGGATTGCAGAACCATTTCTGGTTTTGGAGACTCTTTAAATGTTATTAATTGGTCAAGGGGCACTCAACAATGCATAAATCTTAGATTAGCAAACATTTTGTCAAGTATCAGAGAAGTTTAGCACACCTTTGATTCTTTTTCATGCCATCATATCTTCAGGGAAAATAATAAAGAGGCGGACAGGGTCTCGAAGGAAGGGTTGCAGCTGGCTATGGGTTTATGGAAGATAAAGGAATTTAACAATGGAGATTCCCAGGAATTTTACCATGGACCTTTCATAGATTGATCAGTTCTTATTGAGGCTCTTCATCATTTGCAGGAACCTTTCTTTTTTGCTTTTTTGGTTACCTCTTAGTGGATTGTCTCACGGCATTATGTTTTCAATCCTCATAGTCTTTCTAATAGGACATTTTTGTCTTGATGTAATGTATATAAGCAGATAGGGTTTATTTTTCTAAGGATCAGAAACAGTTTTTGTAAAAAGCTTAATATGCAGAAGCTTAAAAGTAGACTACAAGTCTGTCAAAAAGTCAGAAATATCATCAATACACTTCTCACAAAGTGTATCTATAGAATGTGATTTTGTTCTCATCGGATGAAATAAAATTAGGCTTTTTTTCCAAGGAAAAAAAATACTATATGTTATTCAAATATAGGTACAAATTAAAATAAAATGTTTTTTTTATAGAGAGATTCGATATGTATATTTTTTTTTGGTAAGTTAGAGAGAATTATATTAATTTCATAAATAGAAACTGTCTATAGAGAATGACTTGCATGTCTAAAATAGGGAAACCAAACTAGCATCAGAATAAATGATTGCCATTGATAAATAGTTTAACTTCAAAGTCTGGAGTAGCCAAAGATATTAAATAGGGACCAACTTTAGCCAGATTAAACATAATTATACTATAACTATATTAATATGAAATAAAAAAAAGACAAACAGGAGTCAAACTAAATAACTCTATCTTCATCTGGAATTGAGATTATGGGCACCTCTTTGTCAGGAGCAAGCTTGAGATCCTTTTCAACGAATTCCAAGTCAGTGGTGGCCTTGAGGATGATCTTAATCTTAGAATCTAGGTGTTGAATATGGCCTTGAGCCTCGTCCAACTACAACAGTAATTCCTGGTGCTCATTATTACTTTGCATCAAAGATTTTCCTACAAGAACCTTCATTTTCCAATATAAGGTAATCCACTTAAGGTATTTGTTTCTATGGACATGGTATTGATGGCGTCTTGAACCCAAGGGCCCATTTCGTCCTCAATATCTTCATGGTGGATATACCCAATCTCAATTTTCACCTAGGCCTCATTTTATTCAATTCCCTCATAACAATGGGGGTATGCTTCCAATAATTCGCATATGCTTCTATCACTTCTTTCATAGCCCAAGTCTATGAACCAACCATGTTTCCCCTGGTACCACGATGGCAACGAACTTTGTTTGCCATTGCTAGAAATGTTTGAAATGAGTTGATAACACAAAGAAGGGTGGTTCGGCTAGGAGCAGGTTTGAGATAGAGACTTGACTAGAAGACATAATCATAACATACGTTTATCCATAAGATTGAATAAGATCCCTCTCCCAACAACAAGAAAAAGCTAGACCCTCTTATTGTTGGAAGAAGGAACCATAAGTGATCTAACTGAACACAAATCCAAAGAGTATGTGCATGTGAATTAGGAAATGACTCCATGAGTCTCCGTGAATAAGATTGATCCTGGGTTGGAAGTTTATAGTGTTTAATGTCAATCCCATCACCATTATCTCCCATGAATTGTAATAACCTCCTTTGTATCATCATCACGAAGAATTTTTCCAAGGGAGAATCCTGGTTACCAAAGACTAGTGTGAACCATCTTATGTCATGATGATGGAGTACTATCATGATCAAGGTCACACCAAGCCTTGCCACCAAGCAAAATTCCCTCCTACCCAATGTCCTTTCCCTACTGAGGTTTGTGCCATCCGATAGCTTCATGTCGAGGATGGCCTAACACATCATGCCCTCGGCATGGACGTTGAGAGGTGCCATTAGGCCTCACTACGAGATTCTGATCCAATTTGGATAGGGTTAGGCAGTCCTGGATTAGGGTTGAGTGGTCTATCCAGTGCCAATCGATATCCAAATTATCCTGGTTTCTCTCTATCGATGCATTAGTTAAGCGATCAACCATCGTGTTTTCCAATCTTCAAACATGAGAGGGAATGAGGGTTGGAATTTGATTAAGGTTTGCAATGATTTGTTCCAAGCTCTCCTCCAATCTCCATTTTTTTAGATTTCACTTATTAGGGAACCATTTTGGAGTTTACTTAACATGTTGATTGTTGATGATTAGCTAGGAGTCCCCTTCAACAACAAGTTTGGATATGCCCTAACGAATGGAAATATGAATTCCTTGCTCTAAGGCATGGATTTTTGTTGCATTGTTGGTGGTTGATCCTATAGAGCCTGCATAAAGCCTTTCAATTTGACCTCTGTCATTTCAAATAAATTCTATGGAGCCGGTTGGCCCAAGATTGGCTCAAGAAGCACCATCAAAGTTGAGCTTTTTGAATCCATATTGGGGAGGGGACCATTTTTCAGGGCTAAAAGTATAAGGTATTTTGCTTCAAACCCTACTGGTCAAGAGATTTGGGCGAAATCCCATGCTTGCATGATATCTGTTTCAAAATCTTGGCATTTCCATTCATCACCTGACCATTGATAAATTTGAGTTGTTTTACTAATATCTTGCTTAAAAATTTTATCCCAAAGTTGATATGCATTTCTAGCCAGATCTTTGAATATTTTGTTGTTTCTTTCTTTCCAATTTTCCCAAAGGAATAACCTTGGGAAGAGTTGACATGCTCTGTTGAGGATGGGGTTCCTAAAGACCCCCTCCCTCCATTGTTCAAGAGTTAATTTTATGTTGTCTCTGTTCCTGTTAGTTTTCCTAAAAATAGTAGTTCCCTTATCACATAGACTTAACAAAAAATTATAGTGATTCAGAAGTTGTTCCATAGTTTCCTCTTCAAGTGGCTAGAATGAGTGTGAATTTTGTATTAAACAACTGAAAAGGAAGCTTTCAAGTATATAAGTTATGAGCATCTGCTACGGGTAGCAGAGATGTATTGTCTTTCCAAAAAACTCCATAATCATATTCAAAAAACAAAAATTTTCCAACTGTTGCGCTTATGGTAACAATACTATTTCTATAGGCTCTTACAAATTGGCCTAACAAGTAAATTCATTGGAAAAACATAGACAAAAAACAAAATTGTTTGAAATTTAAACTGAAAGTCAGCACTATCCATGCCTTGATGTGTGTTTTTCTGGTTGCTCCATAATAGGTCTGCAAACTTAGACTTTCTCCATGGCTTTCACTTTAGTTGTTGGTGTGTTCGGGTTATGACTTCCTTGGTTCTTGTTTAGGATCTTGGCCATATCAACCCTCAACCCTTCAATTTTCCCACCCTACTCCCTTATATGGTTTTTAATGTCTTCTATTCTGGATTCCAACATAGAGATTTGGTAGGACATGTGTTTTAGGATGTCCAACATGCCTTCATGCCTATTTTTCATAACCCTCATCATGAGTTTCAAATCCCCAATTCCATTCCTCATCCCACTATATATGTCTCTCCACGATAACATCTTGAAGGAATGCCCCTTGTCAATCTGATAAGAATCCCTTAAGCGAAGATGTGATACCATTGCACCTTCCGTGTCTATGAAAATCCATGGTCGCGTTGAGGAGACTAGATCCCAGGGCCAAGGAACCACAATCTCCCATGTAGTTATATTAGCAAGACAAGGGATTTCATGCTTGTCTTCCTTTTAAAAGTTGTGCCAATTTGGGTTTTTTTCCTCATAGAGGCTAATGTTTGTAGGCTCCCAGGCCTAATGATTGCCACACTTAACAATTCCTAGGGACAGTGAAAAATTTCATCGTGACCCTATGATTCCCTCTCTAATTAACTTGTATGTCAGATACCTACAGTTCTCTTCATCCAGGAACTCGTCTCCATTATAGGATGGCAAGGATTCCACAACAAACTAACTAGGAGGGCACAGAACTAGGTTGTGCCATAATCCCTCACATCAATCTTCTATGCCATAATGGGTTGTGTGCATGCTAGTTTGGGCATGAATGAGCTTGATAACTCACACAAGGGAGAATTTAACATTTCATAAATGCTCGTACCATATTCATAGTCCACTTTCCATTTCATGACTCCAATTCTACCTCGATGCCTTTGAATGTGAAGCACATCCATGGATGTAGTTTAAGTAACCATTTCCTAAGGGGTATTCCCTCATTTTTTACCATTATGCCTTGCTCCAATCGAAATCCTTGATTATCTGATTGGTTTGCTAATTCATTATTGTGCCTTCGAATATGATAAAGTGAGAAGCAATGGAAAGCTTGGAGGAAAATCAACCACTATTTTGCAAACACCCAAGCTTCAAGTCTTCAGCTTTTAGACCTTTTTAGGTTTGTTGGATGACAATCATTGAGTCGCTGGGGATGATAACTTTTGACAACTTTAAATAAGTAATCAACTCCACACCTTGAATATGGGCATACCACTCGACTTGGTTTTTATTCCTTTTTCCCATTTCCCATGCAAACGTTTCCATAACATTTCCTTCGGGGTTTAGAAGAACCCCTCTTGCACGTGCCTCCCTGGGGTTCCCCTTTGATGCACCATAAAAAAATAGCTTATAGATTTGATGTTTATTTTCCTAGTGCTTGAATTATGTTGGTGATGGATCCAAATCCCAGTTGTGGGAGTGAATATGCATGAAAGTAAATTTGAACTGAAGGAAGCTTTGTGTAGGAAGATCACCAAGCCAAATCGATTCTTGGGATGATAGTGGCTCCTTCTGTGTTCCAACCAAACCTTCAGCTCTAAGGGATTCAAGAACTTTGTCTCTTATTGCATTAGAATTGGGGCCTACTATCTTGTTGTCAAAAATGTATTTATTCCTAGTCAACCAAATTTTCCAGCAGACATTTTTGGGGAGGGAATTCCACACCTTAGATAAAACTAGCTTGTTGAAAAGATATCCTGGATAGTGGTATTTCCATTTATTGAACAGTTCACTCCAATTAGTAGGGATGATGAGATTAACAATTATCCCTTGGAGGAGGGAATCCCAGACTTTGTGAGTGATTTCACATTCAACAAACAAAATTTTTGTTGTTTCTTTCTCCCTTTCACACAACACACAATAAAAAGGTCCTTCTTTGCCCTGTTGCTTGAGATTATCAGTAGTGAGAATGTGATTGTGATCCAAAACCTAGAAAAGATATTTATCTTTGGTAGGCAGTCTGATTGCCATATTGTTTCCACATGAGAGAAAACTGAGGGGTCGGAAGGGCTCTTAATATTTTTACATATCGTTATTTGACCATGTATATTCTTAGATTTTCCCATCCTCTATGATCTCTGTCCAATATGTGGGAGGGAGTAGATCCTTTAAGGTGTGATATAAAGAACTCAAATTCATATTTGAGATGAGAAGGAATTGAAATCTGCTTCCAATCCTTCCACTGTTTTGACTCTATGATTCCAATTTGACATGTCAAAAAGAGATATGAATCCATTGGTGGTGAGCCATTCCCGAATTTATTGTAATCCAAGTTTCATGGATAGAGGATCCTTCCCCATGATCTTAACATCCCACATCTACATATTTCTATCGTTTCCTGGAATCCAATATAGGTCTTCCTGCAAAAGAAACCTTGTTGCTTTACACATATTCCATATAGTTGTTCCTTTTCCATCGATCATCTCTCTTTCAAAACATCTCAATCCTAGTTCCTTTATACACAATTTTCTCAAAATATCCTTCCACCATTCTTTTTTCCCTAAAACAAGCCTCCATAGAATTTAAGCCCACATTACTAGATTCATAAGGCGAGGTTCTCTTATTCCTATACCTCCATGGCCTTGAAGGCATCTAACAATTTCCCATTTTGTTAGATGGATTTTTTTAGTTTTGTATTTCCTTCCTTTCCATAGGAATCTTTGTATTTCTTTACCAATGTTTGTCGCTACCCCCGACAGGAGATAACATAATAGAAGACAAAAATAAAGGACGAAAGCACGAATTTAATAAGAGTGATATTACTAGCTAAATTAAGCCAATGTATTCCCCAATCTTGGATATTGGTTTTGATCTTCTGCATTATGTCTTGTCAATCGATTGTCTGATTTCCAATCAACGAGATTGGTACTCTTAAATACTTAAAATAAGACCAATTGGTTTGATTGTTGAATCCAAAAATACAAGAGATCTGGTGTAATAGGTTGGGAGAACAATTCCAACTGTAAATTTTATTTTTTCCTGAGTTGACGTTCCCTCTAGAGGCTTCCATGAAGGTTTCCAAAATATTTTTGAATTGATGTATATTCATTAAAGAGGTTATCCCCAAGAATATGGTGTTGTCAACAAATTGTGCATGATTTCTTGATTTGACTTCTCTTGAAGTTAAGATACCTAGCAAGTCCCCTTCTTCCCTTTGTTAATTCAATTTACTACTTAAAGCTTCAACCAGGATGATATAAAGAAAGAGTGAGAAGGGGCACCCATACCTCAGTCTTCTTGAACCTCGAAAGAAAGAGGTGGGCCTACCATTCACTAGGGGGGCGACCCAAGGTCTACTGATGCATGCCTTAATCCACCTGATGAAAAAAGTCGAGAAACCAAAACATTCTATTACTGAGAAAAGGAAGCTATGGCATACCCTGTCCAAAGCATTAGCTAGATCAAGCTTGATGGCTATTCCTTTTTCTTATCTTGGGTAGCTTGAGTGGATAACTTCACACACAATGATGACATTGTCTATTATTTTCCTTATAGCAATGAACCTTCCTTGATTATATGAAATATGTATTGGAAGGTATTTCTTGATCCTGTTAGCCATGATTTTCGTCAAGAGCTTGTATGAGGAGTTGCAAAGGTATATTGACCTAAATCTGTCAATTGATAGTGGGCTAGATTCCATGGGTATGAGACCAATGAAGGAGGACTATATAGATCCTCTAATTTTGTCCCTCCCTCTAGTCCAGTTAATCATTTTGCAGAGATCCCATTTAATAAGTTCCCATGTTGCCCAATAAAATATTATAGGGAAGTCATCAAGCCCAGGGGCTTTGTCAAGGTGCAAACTCCATATAGAAGTTGACATCTCTTCTTCATTTATCAAGCTATTTAGTATGTCATTCTCCTCAAGGGAGATAAACTTGGGAATATATTCACACATATCTCCACTCGCATTCGGATTTCCACTACCAACCTCTATGTATAGGTTTTTAAAGAAAGAAAGAGATTCATCTTTTATTTCCTCTTGTCGAGAAAGGTGGTTCCCATTCTCCTCTCTGATCTCCTTGATGACATTTCCCCTTAATCATTCTTTAGTTTGATTGTGAAAGTAGGTTGTGTTTCTATCCCCCGCTTTTAACCATAAGTCTCTTGATTTAAGCCATCAAACTTCTTCTTCCTATCAAACAAGTTTTTGGATTTGGGTTTCCATCTCCTTCTCTTTTTGAAGATTATCAATAGAAATAGGAGCATGTTCCATTTCTTTCTGAAAATTATCCAATGCATTTTGGATGTCCTTCTTTTCTTTCCTAGGGTCTTTATAACGGTGTTTGGCCCAAACTTTAAGAGCATCTTTGATTGTATGAAGTTTTGATTCCTAAACATAGCTAGGAGAGCCATCGATTAGAGAGTCCCAAGATTGATTTAGAATTTGTAGAGCTTCCTAATTTTGCATCCATATAACATTGAATCTAAAGGGGATTGGACCATGCATCTCTGGGTGAGAGAATGTTAATAGGATTGGTTTGTGATCGAATATTGGTGAAGGAAGGATTCTAGAAAGTGTAAGGAGACCCTTTTTGAGAAAGGAGCTACTTACCAAGAACCGATCTAGCCTTGTCGTGATATGACCTGGGACAATATGTCTATTAGACCATGTGAAAGTTACTTTCTTTGGCACAATATCGATCAAATCCCACTCCATCATGAGATATTCCATTGATTCCCTTAATGGATCTCTTACTTTGTTGCCTCCTCTTCTTTTTATAAAGTGGTATTAAAATCTCCAACAACAATACTATTTTGGGAAAGTCCATTTTCATGAGTTCCTGTAAAGGAATTCCCAAAATCCACTTTTTCCTATATTGAACTAGACTGTATGCATTACAAATTGGCTTCCAAATCTTCCAGTTCCACTAGGATCCAATTTGAATGGGAATGTGAAGAAAGTAGATGGAATTTCTTGGCATCCCACTAGGTTATGAACACCCCCCTGAGGCTCCTTGTGCACTCATGAATGCTTCTACTTGTCTGCTTTTATAGATGTGTGCTAACTAACTTTTGGCTACTTTAGCTTCCATATTAGTCTCCTGGATCAAGAGTATTTTGGGTCTTTTGTTCTTTAATATATTCTTGACAGACGCCATTTTCGGCTTTCCTCCCAAATCCCTGCAATTCCAAGAAACTACATTCATTATTTCCAAAGAAAGGTTGTTCCTTACTTCTCTCTTCCAACTTTTGTTGGTTCCCTAATTATCTGAATTATGAACTTGCTTCAGTCTTCTTAGGATTCTTTGAGTTGTCTTCATAGTTTTATGGTTTCTTGTTGTAACCCAAACCAGTCTTGTCAAAAGGTGATCTTTGACAACTCAATATCTCATCTAGAATGGTAGAGTTGTTTTCGAACTTGACGTAGGCACTTGAATTTTCATTCTTCTTCCTGAGATCAACCACTTCCATTTCAATATTTTCACAAGTCTTATCTTTTTCATCCAACTGGTTCTTCAAAACATCTTGTATCTTCCTCAAGTTGAATCTTCAAATCAACATTAGCCTTCCTTGTTTATTCAATCTCTTCTGAATCTTCACTAGGATCTTCTTGTTCTTCTGCTTGAATTATCAGTTTGGTGTTTAATCTTTCAACTTCATCTTTTTTGTCTTTTAGCTCATCTTGTAACTATTTGTTCTTATGTTTCAGTTTCTTGAGCAATATCATTGTCTCCTTTTGGTATTTTTCGAAGGACCTCAAAATTTTCTTTTTGAGCCTCAGATTGTATTTGAGATCAATATCCATTAGGGTATATGAAAGTGCATGATTGGCTTTCAACAAGTATTCCTTATCATCTTCTGCAAGTAGACTTTCAACATCATCACATTCAGAGCTACTACAATCAGAAGGATTCTTACCTTCCATGATGTTTGATGCTTGCACTTCATTTTTTTCTTGCTTCACATGTTCAGAGGGCTTGACTTTAGTTTCCATCTTTGTGTCTTGGTTTCCTCTTTGGTACTCACTTTCCATCTTAAACCAAAGGTCTTTAACTGAAGTGTATTCTCCTACATTCTCTTTGACAGAACTTGAGAGTCCAACCACAAGAAATTTCAAGGAAATGGTGTTGTTCTTCTTGGCATATTTTTGTGCAGGTGTCTTGGTCTTCTTGTTGGACAGAATGAGTGGATTGATCACAATCTCCCAGACACCAAACTTCTTCAAATAATCTTTCATCTTGCTTCTCCATCCAAAGTAATCTATCACATCAAATACTGGAATCTCATCGTTGGAGAACTCTGCTTGTCCTTCCATTGTGTGTCCACGGATCTCCTTCAAGTTGGAAAAGCTTGTGGTGAAGGCCTGCTCTGATACCAATTGTTGGACACAATGGCACATTGAGAGGGGGGGGAGAATTAGTGTGCTAGTACTTTTATCAATTTTCACTTCTCAAGAGCTTAAACAGAGTTCATCATTCACATTAAGCTACTAAGTACATAAACATTCATCAATTAAGCATGCCATCAACATAAATTACAAGAGACACATCACAAGACAAATATAGTCAAATTTATTTATAATTTGATATGAATTACAATGAAGACTTCAATCTTCACGATTACATCAGCACCAACTCTAACAACAGGGCTCGACCTGGTTTTCTTAGCTCCAACTAAGAAAAGGTGCAAGACTTAGCTTTCATTCACATATTGATCAATGTCATGTCACATGTTATCACTTTTTCAATGTCATCATCTAGCTATCTCCGTCACTGTCAACTCAAATTTAATTTTACTCTCTTCAACTCAATCAGTTGGAGGTCACTGTCAAATCAAACATTCACTATCTATGTCAAGTCAAACCTTTTGTACATCTAGATATCACTTGTCATATCAAGGTTTTCATCCAAGTAATCACTGTCATGTCACACTTTCATCAACTTGTCACTTTTGTACTCGTCATTGATTGCTATATTGTCAAGTCAACTCAATCAATCAACTTATCATTATCATATCGACTGATGTATCACTGTCAACAATTATATTCACAACTTCATAAATTGTTCCTGTGTATCTCGGTTGCCTCAGTATTTGATACTCAAACTAATTTCAGACTTTACTCCTACGATTCCTCTGTGGATAGGCTTAAACCGAATTTCAGACAAGCATCATTTTCAGACTCTGATCATCTTCTCATGTACAGTGGCAGTTATCCTCATACCCGAATTCAAATAAAAAAAAGGTAAAACCTGTAAAATTGTAATTCATTTGGGATTTGCCTCAAATCCGTCATGAGCTCGAGTTAAGATCATCCTTCTTGTATTGTTACTTTTCTTCTCCTTTAACCCTGCGGTTGCCTCAGTTTTTTATGTGAAATTCAAAGATATGTTCTCCACTTCAAACTTCAAACTTCTGTTGCTGCCACAATCACTAATCCAAAAATCAGAGCTGCCTCTTTTAAGCCTGCGACTGCCTCACACTAATCTGAATTTCAGAGCTACTTCACTCAGATCATTAGCCCATAAATGATGAGAAGGACGTGTATTTATAGTGGTATGATAATTTATTTTTGGTCGGGTCGCCCTTACTATATGTATATATCTTTTTATGTTTTTATTTAATAATTAGAAATTATCTTCTAAAGTTGGGCCGACTTCATCATTAGTTTTATTTACAAGGTTTATTCAAACAAGTTCCTATGTGCCACATACACATCTTCAACAAATGACAAAGTGCACATTAGTTATGATCATCATGATAATCAACATCATCATAGCAAGGGCTTCATCAATATGTCTTGAGCTTCAACACTATTGTCCAAGAGCCACCATATGTGTGGGTTCAAGACCCAATCCTCTAAGGGAACCAAGGACCCCTCAAGAAGGGTTTCCAAGATCCAACATACCACCATTTGTATGCTTCAAGAGGTTATCCACTTCATCATCATCATAGTCAATAGCTTCATCATGTGTTCCATTATTAACAAGAGCATTAAGTCACAATGCCAAAATCAGACTTCACACCATGTGTATGGGTCATATGTCCAAATCATTACCAAGTGCACCATCAATGATCTTCAAGAGATTATCGTCAAACATGCCATGTCAGCATGTCCTTTGTTTCTCCATGGTTTCCTTACCAAGTACAAGTACAATCCATCAACAAGAGTGTGGTAGAGTGTGGTCTCCATGACTCAAACCATATCTAAGGGTTCCATGACCCCATCAAGCCACAAATGACCACAGAATGGGTCATTTGGACCACCTAGTGTTCCAATGCCCAAACTACCATGTACTGCTTGCCATGTCATCAACCTTTGTCACTCCTTTGTCATTAATGGCATGTCATCAATGACAACCATGCTCAACATCCTAGTCTTCTTAGAGATTCTTGGAGCATCTTGGAGAATTAGGGTTAAGGTTTTACCTTGGAGATTGGACAATAGGGTTTGTGATAAAAACCTATGGTAGATTGTTGAAAAAGAAGACACGAGGGCATCTTTCCTTGGAGGTTGTGTTGGAGAGATTATCACACTTGTATCTTCTTGGTTGAACTAGGGTTTGGTGATTTACCCTAGCTAGAGCTTTTTAGATAGTTGAAGTTTTTGTACTTGCCTTGAGAGAAGGATATGGTATGTACTTGGATTCCATCATTAAGTTTATATATGAGGTTCTGAACTATCCACATATTGTCTATATTGCATATTTGATTTAAGCCTTTTGTCTTCATGGGATGGTTATTTTTAGCAATTATTTGTCTTATTAATTTGACACCATAAGAAGGAAAATGTTAATGGAATTAACAACAATAATGAAGACAATAGTACAACCATCACCTGTTGTTTTGTTCATTGTTATTCGGTTGTTTATGATGGGTGTTCAGTTATGGTTTATGCCTAAGAAGTTGCCCCGGAAGTCTGAAAACTCATTGGATTGTTTGGTATCTTCTCTCCCTTAATTGCCAAGAAGTTTAAGGTTGCTTGGAAGTGAATTATTCTACTTCTTTTGTCAATTTGTGGTGCTTTAAACTACAATAGTCCTAGGGCATAAAATTATAGGACTAAGATCTGAGAAATATTCAAGTAAGGAGGAATTTATGTTTTGTTAAAGTGTCAATTCCTAGAAATTTCCTATAGGATGATCATAGAGTTTTCCACTAACACTAGGATATTTGGAGGCTATGATGTGCTCGAAGAAAAGGGCATTGAAAATCCCTATTCTTGATGGGAAACTCATGGAACAATGGGCGCTATTTTACAGTAGTTAGCCATTATATTCATCCCTCATGTTGCTTCATCCATTTGTTGCAAAAGGTATTGAAGCATATATAGTAATTTGCACACTTTGGAGAAAAGAAAACTTGAACAAATAAAAGTAAAGAGAATGGTGTATGTGCATTCTGACCTCCATTATTTACAAGATAAAGGAAAAGTGGTTGAAGGGAAGACAAAGCCGTGAGATGTATTTCCTAATGATATGGGTTTGTATAACAAACAATTAGTTAGCTTTAGCCAACTTGGATCTTAATGAACCAATACGATAGCTGACCACTTTTAACGATGATGATCCTCTTGAGGGGTATTCATCCACACCAATAGATGTAGATATTGGAGTGGATATATGAAGATGGAAGAGAGAGCAATAGCAATGATGGTGATCTTGACGATTCCAACATGGAGAACCAATGACAAGTAATGATATTCTTCTATCTATGGTCCTAGTATCTACCTTATTTTGTAAATGTGTCATTTGCATTCCCACCTATAATATTAATGATTCAGTATCTAAGTAATACATTTTATTTTGATGGCACCCAAATGATTCAATAAGAAATTTGTCTGCAGTTTTTGGTTTTAACTTCTAAATTTATATTTTTTGTTTCTTATGTTCGATCATTATTGATATAATCACTAGTATCAATATTTTGTAAATATTATGTTGTTGCTGGATAGGTAACAGATTCCTAGGGTTCTAAGCAATGGCTTCCTAGGGTTCTACAGTTTCGGCCGCCCCTCGTGCAGCTACCCTGCTGGCCACTGATTGGCCCTCATGGATCCTCCCCTGGATACGAGTCAAGAGGATCGCCGAAGGCGTTTGGATGAAGCATTTCAGGCACTGGTTGCTTCTACACCGTCAGCCCCTCCTCCCTCCTCAGATACTAGCGATGCCAACTTCATCAAAAGGTATGCAGCCCCACGCATCCAGATCTTATCGACAGCTTCAAGACTTAAATCTATCTCCCTAAGCGAGCGAGGATTGATCCGTCAGTTTATAGGTATTTGGTCCTCACCCAAAACTATGGACACTTGGATCAACAAAAATTGGATGCCCCTGATCTCTGGGGGGCTCCAACATTGTTTTTGTGGCAAAGGCTTCTTCACCTTTCTCTTCAAAAACAAAGATGATAGAGATCTGATATTCAGAAGTGGGCCCTATTTCATGGGCACTCGAGGTCTGTATTTAAATCGGTGGAGTCTAAAATTCGACCTAGACAAGGATGTCCCCTCAGTTGTACCAGTATGGGTGCACCTCCCTCACCTTCCACTTCACTATTGGAACGATGAAACTATGCAAGCCATTGGAAAGTCGCTAGGCAAATATATTGATAAAGTAGAGCCCAAGGGACCCCTCTTCTCGTGTGCTAGGATCTGTGTCGAAGTAGATCTTGATAAAGGCCTGCCTGAGATGGTAAATCTGTTCATGGACGGTTGGGAGCACATGCAGAAAGTAGACTACGAGAAGTTACCCTTTAAATGCAAAAAATGTCATGAATATGGTCACTTCATGAAGCACTGCCCAAAGACAGCACAGAAAGGTAAAAAAAAAAACCAAGAGGATGGATGGCAACGCATGAAAAAAAGCAGAAAAGCAACCCATTCAGAACCCATAGCAACTGGAAACATAGACAAAGGAAAGACACAAGAAGGCAAGGAGGCTTCCACCGACAATCACTTTCAGTCGCTACCTTTGGAAGAAGGAGAAATTCAGAACGTTATCCCAGTAGAACCGGTGATCGAAGAGCTTCTGGCAACCACAAACCCCACTCCCCCATCGCCTAAAGTAGATCTCGTTGATTCAACACTTGAAGGCGTTACCCTTGGTGGATCCTGGGCAGACAAGGTCTAGCGCAGTAATACTACTCCTCTGGTCCCTTCTGTTGAAAACTCATCCTCACATGAAACGTTGGAGGATCAAGATTTAGTCATGCTGCCTAACACAAGAGGAAGAAAAATTATTCGATATCATAGAGAAATGGAAGTTGAAAGAGAACTTGAAATGGGAAGGCAAAAAAGTTTGGAAGAAACAAAGCTTTTCCAAGTCCCGAAAAACTTAGGAAGAAATAAAGACAATAGGTCCCGAGCAGGACCTCAATCCAACAAAAAATGATGAAAGCAATCTCTTGGAATTGCAGAGTTATGGGCGGCTCAATTAAAATTGAAGCTTTGAAATCCATGATCAAAGCTGAAAAGCCAAATTTTGTGCTTCTCCAGGAGACTAAAATGCAGGAGGATGAGATCAGGGCGCTCTCCTACTCCGTTTGGAAAGATTGTAATTCTTCTGTCGTTAGCTCCAGAGGCGCCTCTGGAGGAATTGCTACTTTCACTTCTAGTAATTTCTGTATCTCCACTATCAAAAATAGCCAACATTGGATGCTCAATGAAATCCGGGACAAGAACAGTTCCAACACTATATATATCTGCAACGTGTATGGTCCAACCCATTACAGAGACAAATCTGTCTTTTGGGATGAATTCATCAATCTAAAAGAGGATTTAAGAGGAAAAGACCTAATCATTGCAGGTGATTTCAATGTAACCAAAGGCCAGCATGAAAAGTGTGGAGGCAACATGGGCAGAGATCTGTTTGGGGAGAGGTTGGAAGACCTCATCGTTGAGTTGGATCTCCTGGATATTCAACTTAAGAATAAGAAGTTCACTTGGACTAATAGAATATTAGGTGTAGGTCATATCGCAGCCAAGCTGGACAGATTTCTGGTGAGTACATCCTTCTTGATGAAAGACCTTTTGCCTGCCTCCCTCATTATCCCTTTAGCAACCTTCGATCATAAACCCATTTCCTTAACCCTGTCCCCCCCCCCCCCGATCAGCCTTGGCCCCATCCCCTTCAGATTTAATCCTCTCTGGATTCAGGATGAAAACTTCTTAGACATTGTCCAAAATGCTTGGTACACACCTTGTTTTGGCTCTCCTAGTTATATTTGGGAAAGCAAACTCCGATCCGTGAGATATGCACTGAAAACCTGGCCAAAATCCTCTTTTAAAAAACCTGGGGCGTGGAAACTATCCCTGTAGTCCAAGCTTGAAGAACTTCAATCTCATATGGATCATGAAGACATAACGCAGTAGTCTCTTGGCCTTGAAAAGGAGCTCAACCAAACAATTCTCACTGCCGCCAAGCAGGAAGAAGAAATGTGGAGAGTAAAGTCAAGACAGTTATGGCTAAAAGGTGGAGACAGTAACACCAACTATTTTCACAAACAAGCCAAAGTTCGTCTAAGTTAAAATGCAATCAGTGAGCTAAAAGATCAAAATGAGATGAAGATTAACGATCAGGAAGATTTAAAAATCCATGCCTATGAACACTTTTGCGATCTCTATACGGATAAAAACGAAGCTGACTTGGAAGCTTAAGTTACTCTCCTTAATAACATCCCTTCGCTGATTGTAGAAGTTGAAAACAGAGAGCTATCCAAACCAGTTATGGAATATGAGATTCTTAATGTCATCTGGACTCTTCAACTGGACAAAGCCCTTGGCCTAGATGGATTTACCATATACTTTTATAGAGCCACTTGGGGGATAATAAAGGACGACTTGAAAAGAATGCTCAACTGGACTCGTAAGAAAGACAAAATTGGTGGTGCAACCAACTCATCTTTCCTAACTTTGATCCCAAAGGACAAAAAACCCCTCTTGATTGATCGTTTCAGGCCAATCTCCCTTTGCAACACTTCGTATAAAATCCTCTCCAAGATCTTAGCAACAAGCATGAAAAAAGTTATGAACTCTCTGATCTCAGAAACTCAGGGCGGCTTCATTGTTGGACGGTAGATCCTTGACAATATTATCATCGTCCAGGAAGCAATCCACTCAAGCATGGGAAAACATCAACAAGGTATGGCTGTCAAACTAGATATGGCTAATGCGTTTGACAGAGTAAATCATGCCTTTTTGTTTGAAATCGTGGTTAAATTAGGTTTTTCTAATAGATTTGTTAGATGGGTTAAAGCGTGTATCAGTATCCCTTGGATAGCTCCTCTTGTCAATGGCATGCCTACCAATTTCTTCCAAGCCTCTCGAGGCTCGAGGAAGGGTTTCCCTATGTCCCCATTTATGTATATGCTGGTGGCGGAATCACTGAGCAAAAATCTCCAGCTCCTACAAGACTCCGGCGAGCTAAAAGGTCTGAAAATTGCCCGAGGGGTAAAAGCAGCCAATCACAGTCAATTTGGTGATGACACGATCTTGCTCGGAGGGGCCTCCACAATCATAGCAGAAAGATTCAATAATGCTTTGAGAACTTTCCTTAAATCCTGTGACGGGAAAATAAATGATGTCAAGTCTAAAGTGTATGGTTGGAACTGCACTGCAGGGGTCATGGCTCACATAGCCATGATTTTCGGTTTTGAAGGAATCATTGTCTGGAACTCTTTTCAATACCTCGGTATCCCAATCTTCAAAGGAAAAAAAAAATTGCAGACTGGTAAGGCTTGATTGAAAAAATAAAAAAAACAATTGTCGCTTGGGGCTCGCGTTGGCTTAACCCAGCGGGAAATCTAGTACTCATTAAATCAATACTCTCGGCTTATACTTTATACGTTTGCTCCATCTCCATAGCACCCAAAACGATGATTAAATCTATTTCAAAAGAGCTCAAGTCGTTCCTTTGGCAAGGAGGCAAGCCAAATAATGCTAAGAAATTCTATTTGATAAATTGGGATTTATATGTAGTCCAAAAAACAGTGGGGGAGCTGGTGTCAAAGATCCGACGCTCATGAACATTGCCTTAGGAGCTAAAATTCGCTGGAGAACTATCTCTGGGAGGAAAGCATGGTGGAAAGAAATCCTGTGTAAAAAATACATGCAGGGCAGCAGGAAAAGAAGCGTTGAAAGCATTGATCCAAATAAAATTGGCTCTCCTATTTGGGCTCTCTGCCAAAAAGCGGATCCTCTCATTCATAGTCAACTTTATTGGATTCCAGGAAGTGGAAAGCAAATCAACATTTGTCATGACAAGTTCATCAAAGGACGTCCACCCATATCTCAGCAATCCTTCTCAGACTTAAAAATTTGGATGGATAATTGTAACATTTGCACCCTATTTGACTTATCCATATGGACTAGTCGCGGACGTTGGGCCGGTTGGAAAGTTTTAGAGCTTCCAGAGCATCTGAACTCTGACTACAATATTCTTCTATCCTCCCTTCACGGTGCAACCCCAGTTCATCGTAATCTATTAGATAAAAGGGGATGGGGGAAGACTGGACACTATTCGGTCAAAGAGGGCTACCATTTAGTCGATGATAGCAAGCACAACAGGAACAAGAATAACAAATGGAAAGCGGTCTGGAGCAAGGATGGGATCCCAAAGGTAAACGTTTTCTCTTGGACCCTTGCTCATCGAAAAACGCTCACTGCTGATAATCTCCAGAAAAGAGGAATCGAAGGTCTGGCTTGGTGTATATTGTGCAAAGAAAATGAAGAGACCCTCGATCATCTATTTCTTGAGTGTAAATTCTCCCAAGAAGTGTGGCATGGAGCATATCAAGATCTTCCTTTCAATTTGACTCTTCCAACAGCATGGCATGATGTATTTATCTGTTGGAAGGACTACTATTAGCGATCTCTGACAAAGAAACCAGATTTTCAAAGAGCTTGGGAGGCACTTCCAAGGCTAATCTGCTGGAAAATTTGGAATGCTAGAAACAAAGAAATATTTTAGGACAAAAAGACCACTCCGGGAAGAATTCTGGCATCTGCTAAATCTCTATGGAAAGAATCTGTCATCTCTAGAGGCATGAAAAATATCAACAAAGAAAATCCGACCAGTGAAGAAAAAACTTAGGTTGCTGACTTCTAATCCCCGCCTCTAACAACTATCAGCGTCATCTCTCCAGAAGGCCAAGCACTAAACACTGGCATATCAGAATGAACGATGACTCCTTTCAAACTTGGAAAAGTAATTTAGGAAGCAATACACTCTTCTTGGATGGTGCCTCGAAAGGCAACCCTGGCTGGCAGGAGCGGGAGTACTCTATGACTATGATGGAATCAAAACGAAAGATTATGCATGGGGTATAGGCAAAAAGACCAACAATGGAGTTGAGTGGCTCGCTCTCATTAAAGGACTTGAGCTTGCCAGAAATGAGGGAATTGACAAACTAACTATCTTCGGCGATTCGATTCTGGTCATAGAGGAAGTCAGGAGTCTCACAAAAGGTAGAAAGAAGCCCACCAACAAAATTCAACATCTTGTTAAGCACATTGCTCATGAATTCAAGGTAATCAACTTCCTCCACATTCTTAGATCCAATAACAATTGTGCAGACAAGATGGAAAACTATGGAGCTAAGTTAGCCTGTGGAGTATGGTTTAGCAACAATCATGATATTGGAATAGCATGGGTTCCTTAATCCCCTCTTGATTTTTGCTCACTCCTATGGTTAAAACTTGGTATTTGCTTGGCCTCATCAAAGCCATCGATGGGCACCTAATCAGCATGCTCAGCGCAACATCCAAGGACAAAAGGAAGATACAGGATCCTCCCACACAAGTGACCCACATGACCTCCATGCAGGGCATAAATGCAACCATCCCCCGAGGTTATCTTGGTTTTAAACTTGGTAGAGACACCCCAACCATTTCTGCAACGAAGAGATCATACTCTGTTTCAAGCTCTGTATTTCCTATTTCAAGCTCTGTGTTTACTGTTCCAAGCTCCTTGGCAAGGCGTCATGTTTGCAATTTCAAGATGGTAGAGAACCAATCTTCGTTCTCCTTCCAATGTGGAAAGCAGGTGATTGCTCATGGGAGACCACTCTATGCAAATTTGAGCCAGAAGGAACCGTTGGTAGTAGGTGCAGATGCTGGTGCCAATAGTGTGCATCCCTCTTCGAAGAGTCATGGGAAAGCTGCCTATCTCGACCTAGGGCTCCATTCAACAAAGGATGGGCTGGGGTTTGATAATTTGTCAACAGCTTTTCAGACCTATTTGTGCGATTTAGAGGCTCAGATTCGGACTGTCAGCAATGAGAATTATGAACTTAAGAGGGCTTTTACCCATCTATTTTCCCTGGTGAATGAAACAAGCATCGAGGTCCGTAGGGTCAATGCAAAAATTCCAGAACAAGTAGCCTCGTTGGTGGAGGCAAAACTAGACAATTTGGACGCCATAATGCTCGCAATCCATGGCACTGCAATGGTGGCAATAGATAATTTGAAGGAGATGCGTAAGGACATCAGTGAACTAGCTGCAGAGGTCAAAGGAAAGGGAAAATGCCACCCTGAGTAATGTTGCATCTTGCTGACATGTTTTTTCTTGTGTGGTCTACTTGCGAGATCCTTGAATCTCTTTTTTTGTAATAAAGTACTAGTTTACAAGCTCAAAACCAATTAAGCTATGCTTTTCAAGTTCATTTTAATGCTCGGTCAGTTTGTAAGAAGCTATAAGCTTCCTAGAACAGGGTTTCATTTTGAGCAAATTAGCACAGTTGATATCAAGTTTGCAGGGCTGGCTCTGATCTACATAGAGAGCAGCCCTATTGCAAGTTCTTTTTTGTATGTCATGTTCCTATTTTAATATAAAGTCGATTAAACGTTTCTGTCAAAAAAATAAAATTGTAAATGTTCTAATTCCGTACATACACACACACACACACACACACACACACAGATATATATATATATATATATATATATATATATATAGAGAGAGAGAGAGAGAGAGAGAGAGAGAGAGAGAGAGAGAGAGAGCACCTTTATGTATATATTTCATTTTGTATTTGCAATATATATATAGTGTTCTGTGTGTCCTATTTCCACAGTTGACATGTACCATGTCAAATACTTGTATACATATGTCTTGCATATCTCGTGTCCTAATGCCATGAGACTTAAACATATATGCAATTATGTGTATAAAATGAAGCTAAAGCTTCACCCATGAATAAGTTTAGGTATTACCCCTAACACCCCAAGCATCCCATGACTCAAGGAGTTGATCAAGTCAAACTTTCATTCTTCAGATCCCTAAATCGAAAACACTCCATCCCACGAAGGATTTCCATGCATGAAACAAAGATAGATTTACACCCATATTCTAAATTTGTTTAGAAACATCAATCAATATTTTCTAATTCACAAAGTTCGTAAAGCCACTGACATAACAATGGTTTATTGAGAAGTGATTTCCATTCAAGTGTGACAAACTTCAATAATATTGACAATCTATATCCACGAGAAAGATTGTATTGATTGCATTCTACTTCATTACGCAGTGTCAAACTAAGATTATCTTGATTACATTCTACTTTCAAATTGTTTTTTGAAATTTTAATAAATGTTTTCCAATCCGTAAAGACTTTGTAAAGCAATGTCAAAGTATTAAAGTATTAAATATTTATTGCAATCTTTCAAAAAAAAGTTGTTGATTAATCATCCATATGACTTAGGCTATATGCAATTATGCCCATAGAATGGGGCTAAAGCTTCACCGGTGAATAGGTTTAAGGCTTACCCTTAACACCCCAAGCATCGCATTGATCAAGCCAAACTTTCATTCTCCTAATGTCATGTGACTTCGACTATATACAATTATATGCATGGAATGAAGCTAAAGCTCTACCAATCAATAGGTTTAAGGCTTATCCTTAAAACCCAAGCATCCCATGAATTAAGGAGTTACTCAAAGTCAAACTTTCTCCATGTCACTAAATCAAAAACACTTTATCCCAAGAAGGATTTCCACACTTAACCCTCAAAGTTAGGTTTAAATTATTTTAGAAACATTAATCGAAATTTTCCAATTCACAAACTTCATAAAGAAAATGTTGTAACCATTGTTTATTGAGAAGCATTGAGAAGTGGTTTCCATACAAGTGTGACAAACTTCAATAATGTTGACCATTTACAACCAATAGATAGATTGTAATTATTACATTCTACTTCATAAAGAAATGTCAAACTAAAGTTTGATTACATTTAGTTTAAAATTGTTTTTCGAAGTTGTAGAGAATGTTTTCCAATCCATAAAGACTTCCTAAAGCAATGTCAAAGTATTAGATGTTTATTGCAATGTTGTCAAAAAATCGTTGATTTATTGGCCTACTTTTTGGCTTTATTGGGTTTTGAACCAACTTTGATCCATTGTAGAACATTGATTTATTGTTCAACAAAAAAATCTGAAATAACAAAAAAATCTGAAATTAATAAATAGGAGGAAAAAATAAAATATAAGTACTGATGATAATGGGCAAATAATCTTCGAAGAGTCGAAAGTAAAATTAAAGGTCAACAAATAAAGATTTTGAGACTATATGATAACCTCAAAGTTAACAATCTTAAGGCCATATGATATCCTCGGGAACATATATTAAGAGAACCTCAAATTTATCGATCTTGAGGCCAGATGATATCCTCAATATTATCTATTCTAACCTCAAAGTTAACAATCTTAAGGCCATATGATATCCTCGGGAACATATATTAAGAGAACCTCAAATTTATCGATCTTGAGGCCAGATGATATCCTCAATATTATCTATTCTTTAAAACAAACAATGCGCAGTGGTCTATCTTGGAAACTAAGATAATTATCCATAAAAATGAAACTATCTTTAAGCCCCTCTTTTATATGCCAACTTGCACAAGTGTGATAATTTGGCCATATAGTGAGACCTATAACAATAACAATGTGGCTCATGGTAACATGTAAAGCGACCATGTTGTTTTACAGCTATGCAAGAAGTTGACAAAAGAGTACCAAAGAAAATTTTTCAAAAGCAGAGGAAAACTATTTAGGGCTGTATGCATGCAACTATTTCCCTTTGATTAATAGAAACGCATTGCAGCTCAACATAAAAATGTCTGCAAAGGATGTTTCTGAATTTTGTCACTTCCATGACCTATGTTTATGCTACAACAGTTACGAAATTTATCAGATAGAACTTCGGTTAACTTTAGTTTTTCACAATCGTTCTGTAATAGCCTTTTCTCTGCTGGTACATGCTGTGAGATGGCCTTCATGCATAAAGTGTAGTTGGAAACATGCATGTACAGGGCTCTGTCAACATGATAAATAATCCTTTCATGTTTTTCCTTCTTCCGTTGAAGAGAAGTCTTAGTCATACCAGAAAAAATATGTCTGTTGCCACAATGGGCGAAACAAATCTACACCAGCTTAAAACCTGAAATGATAAAAACCCCAGAAGCAAACAAGTACAACCCTTTCTGAAAGCTAGTTCTTCAATGAACTTAAAAAAAGTTATCAGCTATAAAGCAATAAAGTTTGGAGAGCTTACATTAATTTGCCAAGCAAATCAATTAATTTTGGATACAACATTCAAATGATTCCAACTTTTAAAGTCTTCCAAATAGCATGCTATGCCTAGTAGTTCAAACTGAAAGCTGATAAATGGTATGCATTTTAACTAGAAGTTAAAAGAAGAAACAGTTTACTGTGATTTCTTCCAAAGGATCACACAAAGCGATCAATCCCTAACAAATAAGGCAAATTTTCTCCGGATAATCATCAACTGCCAGTCCCTCCCTTGATAGAATGCACAGGTGGCATTCTATAATATGCAGGGATAGTGTTAGGAAAGAACATCTGTCTGACTCCTTCCGCCTGAATAATTGGAAGAATGATATTGGAAGCGCCCTGCCATAGCCCACAGGGACAAATAAGGAAAGCTTAAGTCCATAACAAATGAACAATCGTGACTTACAAGAACGATAAAACAGAATATCAAACTATTAAACCAGTGCATTTAGAGGGTTACTGTGGTAATCATATCAGTTCATTAAAGATGTATTGGAAGTATAATTTTTTACTGTTCACCTTAATATTTTGCTTACTAGACATGACTTGTTATCTGAAAGGCCAGCCTTCAACTGGTCGTGGCTCCAGGAGTGATACAAATGAGAAAATACTAACTGGTGATAAATTCCAAGAAAGTTCTCCAGGGATACGAAATTTGTAAAACCTTCGTATTTGAAAAAATTGGCAAGAAATGGCCAAAAAGAGATACAATTTTTTCTAAAATAAATATATTCTTAAAAGGATAAAGTATCATATTAAGCTCCACGTAGACTATTCATGTCTGATCATACCATAAAACCAAAACTTTCTTTGTTCTCCGCATGTACCTCTTGGTTGCATTAATTTTAATATGATCGAAACAAATTTAAATATGTGAAAAGGAAGTCCATTTTATTCTTTAGGATATGTCATTTCTTATCAAGAAGCTTCAATGTGAAAATACACTATATCAGTCCAATAAAATATAATTTTTGTCAAAAAAACTGCACAGTCCAACATGTCACCTTAGTAAAGTTGTAATACCCTGGTCTCGACCCTTTGAACTTGATCTTGTTTATAATGTAATCATGTTTTTCATTTACCAAGTGTTGCTCCACACCATTAGATAGTTGCCGTTTCTTCACTTTACAATACAAATCGCAAATTGGAGGTCATACCTTTCATCCATATGCTGTTGCCTAAAGTGTAAATGAGAGATTTATCTCAGTCGTATTAGCGAAGGGAGCCACCATAGAAGCTAAAATTTCCTCAGGCCGTTCTCAGATCATAGCATTGTTTCACTAGATCAACACGTGGCTTTGAAGACTTCCATATCCACACATTTGTTCATAGCATTTACATAGAACACTCAGATCTGAATCCAAAGTGACAACGTATTTACAATTGTTGAAGACCATTACAATTTTGACATAGACTTATATAATTTATCTTGCATTGTTTATAGATATTTGTTGTGTATTGGTGGTAGACATTTTTTAGTACGATGCAAAAGATTTAATCCTGAGCGCCCTTCGATTGCAAGAGATATAAGTATAATTCCAAGCAGGTTTATAGTGCATGCAACAATTTTAAGGCTCCAGATGTGGTTCAGCTCACGGCGAAGACTAGAATCTCATTGACACCCAAAGAGGTTGCAGACTACAGTTTCAAGATTAGGCAGGTCATAGACTGGTTTGGCCAACTACAAGGGATACGCTGAAAGGATCTGAGGTACAGCGGAAGCATTTTCATCTTCAAAGAAGAAGAGGGGGCAGAAAATGATCACAACGAAGATATTTCTCTACTAGTTGGTCTCTATTCCCGCAGTCAAAGGTTTCTCGGTGATTTTCCACCAGTTTAATTTACATTCAGTAGCATTTGTTTCTGCAGTTTTTATCAATATTTTCAATAGGATGATCTAGGGTTTCGTCATTCAATAATCTATCCATTTTGTAGTACGATGTTGACAAGTTGTAAGAAGATGGGTTGCAAAGCTCATCCTCTCGGGTTTATCAAAGGAAATGTAGCCATTGTTGAAGATCCACTGGATACTGATAGTGATGATAACCTTACTGAAGAAGAATAGATTTCAGTTTTTTAAGAAGCCCGCAACTTGAAGACAGGAAGGGATCAAATGTACATGTAGCTCAGCATGGATAGTTGCCCACATAGTTCGGGAGTTGGATCTCGGGAATTATCCCTCATGAAGTTATGAGAAATGCATGTGGATTGCTATCCAGTAATTTAATTCGGAAGAATCGTAATTCAGGGGTGTGGAGAGATGGAATCCAAGAACTCAGGAACTCAGGAATTCAACTCAAGAGCTACACCTTTATGAGGGTTATGAGGAAGCTTAATGAAATGCTACCTGATCCAATAACTACTTCAAAAGAAAAAGCTTATGAAAAATGTTTGGTTCTGATTTTCAATCAGTGTGCTTTGTCTCCAGCTGTGTTACCGGATCTGTCCACCCTGGGCGATGGATGCACGGATCCCCGGATCTGGTACGGATACGGATCCGGATTCGCGTAGGATCCACCCAAGATTCGCTTCAATTAAAACAGCAAACATTTTTTTAATATTCGTTTGTCCCTTCACTTTTGCAGCTCGGAGCCCATTAATAATCTGATGGGATCCGAATCTGTGGTGCAGTAAAAGGTTGGCGCTTATTGGTTTGGAAGAGAAGAGTCGGGCTCGGTCCCTTGGAATTAGAAGCTTTAATCATATTTAAAATAAGAAAATTGAGAATACGAATTTTGGTCGAAGCGCTGTGTTAAAAGCTTTAAGAATATTTAAATTTTTAAATTCATATGTGCCACGAGCAGACCGCACCAAAAAATGCTAGGAAACTGCCCATCGGGTTGAAACACACGGCCATATATTAACTTGGATATAAATTGGATATAAACTGTGTACGCTGCTAAAAGTGGCCTCGAACCCATGACCGGCCTCGAACCCAAGACGGAAAAGGATATTAGTAAGGATAGAGAATAGAATCACTTTTATGAAAGTGGTAGTGTTTTTTATACAATTAGTGTTGTTGGTATAAACTTATAAAGTGACTTTAACCTAATAATCAATATCAATTAGCTTCTATTACGGAAGAAAGAAATCATCAATGGACAAGAATTTCAAAGGACAACAAAAGTTGCAATCTCTTTGGAGAACAGTTGCTTACCTTATGTGGGACTTTTGATTTAGTAATTTGCAATGGCTTGACTAGATGGGTAAATTTTGGTAATTTCACTTATAATACTTACAATGGCGCAAGTGTGGTGGACTATGCAATTTGTTCACATGGCTTATGTGAGAAAATGGGGGAAGTTATGATCGGTGAACATCTCTGGGATTTAAAATCTGATCACAAACCGATCTATCTAAGTCTTTCTTGGACTGAAAAGCAGCAGTTTGGGACAAAAAATCAGCACATTCAACAACCTCCGACAAAGGGCAGAATTCTTTTGACTCAAGAAAACTGTAATATCTTTAGGACAGCGCTAGAGAAGCTTTGTAAGAAGGAGGAAATTCCGTCCCAGGGCCTTAATAATCAGCAGCTAACTAATTTAATTCAAAGGGCACTCACAAAATGCAAAAGAGCAAAAAATAGGAAACCTGAAACAAATTGCTTTCCGATTAATGCTTGGTTCGATGAGGAGTGCAAAAGAGCAAGGAGAATGTGGAGAGAGTAAAACCGGAAAGAAAAGGACTTAAAAGGTTACAAGCAGATTTTAAGAAAAATAAAATTGATTTCATGGTCTCAAGGAGGGAAGAACTAATCTTCCTTGGGAAAAATAACCCCAAACTTTTCTGGAAGGAACTTCAAGCGAGCAAGAAGCAAACTGAAAATAATTTTACAGCGGACCAGTGGCTTGAATATGTAAAGCAACTTTATGAGCGGGATCCTAAGGTTGACCCCCCCCCTTAGTCAACACCACCACCATTACTAAGCTTTTCACCGTGCAAGAGATTGAGGTGGGAATTAAGAAGTTAGGTGCTGGAAAAGCCAAAGATTTAGTAGAAATTCAAGCAGAATATCTAAAATGGGGTTCAAAAACTCTTGCACCTCACATTACGGGAATCTTCAACAACATCATCCAGCAAGGATTCCCTACAGATTGGACAACTAGCCTCGCAATACCTCTTTTCAAGAGCAGAGATGTCAACGATCCCTCCAACTATAGGACCATAATGATAAACCCCTTGTTTGCAAAGCTATTTGGAAGTATGCTAGAAAATAGAATTAGCAAGTGGGCGGAAGAAAGGGGCAAGCATGCTAAAGGGAAAGCAGGTTTTAGACCTAAACATTCCACGGTGGATCATGGTATAACTTTAAGGCACATCATTGAAAAAGTGTAGGAGAATAAAGAGGAAGCCTTTTGCTGCTTTGTCGATTTCAAAAAAGCTTTTGACACGGTTCCTAGAGATAAGCTTTGGCACAGAATGGAGGAACTTGGGGTTCCTATACATCTTAGAGCAGCTGTCCATAGGCTATATGAGGAGGTCAAAGTCAAAATCAGAACTTCAGATGGTATCTCCGAAAGCTTCAGAGGTGATATCGGGGTCAAACAAGGGTGCCCATTATCTCCTACCCTTTTTGGCTTATATATTGACAAACTTGAAGAGTGGTTAAACTTAGAGGATGGGGATGGCGCCCTCATGGGTGAGTTTGTGATAAGGCTTCTTTTGTATGCAGATGACCTTATTATGATTGCTAAGTATGCTCTTGGATTGCAAGAGCACTTGATTTCTCTTGAGCACTTTTGTAGAACAGTGGGGATGCAAGTAAATACTAACAAGACGAAAGTGGTAGTTTTCTCTAGCAAAAGAAAACATAAACAACACAAGTTCTATTTTAAATACAACACTCTTGAAGAAGTGGCAGATTACAAGTACCTCAAAATCGACTTCAATAAAAATCTGAGTTGGGAAAGTTGCAGAAAAAAAAGAACTATGGGAGGTTGGAGAGCGTTTTATGCTCTCCAAAATAGATGCAAAGAGGCAGAGCTATGGGATTGGAAAACTATGCAAACCCTTTTTGGGCTTTTAGTGATCCCGGTATGGGCCAACAGTAACTCTGACTTACAGTGGAGGAAAATAGAGAAGATTCAAAAACACACGATTACAAGCAAGTTCAAAATTAAGAGTTCAGTGCCATACGAGATCATGATGAGTGAAATGGGGGTTGCTTCTATTGAAGCAATTGCTATGGTGCGACTAATAAGATATCTAAAAAGAGTTGAGCAAATGGAAGAAGGTAGATGGCCCAAGGCCGTCTTCAAAGACATATTGTGCAAAAGAAAGAAGACTTGGATGCAGCAAAATATTAAATGGCTTAGTAAATGGGATATGTGCTTGAACATGTGCCCCACGAATAGTAAAGAGATAAAGGCTTTTGTTATCAATAAGTTCCACAAGCGAAGTTGGGATAAAGAGTTAGGGAGAAAGAAAAATTACTATATTGAAGAGTTTAACCCTACCTACAGTCAGCATCAAAAGGCATACATAGGGGCCAATATACCTTGGAAAGCCAAAATACTTATTACTCAACTAAGAACTAATTCCCATCAACTCCGTTGTGAGACTGGGCACTGGAAAAGGCCAAAAGAAGCTTGGGAAGAAAGAGTGTGTATTTTCTGCACCTTTGGTAAAGTGGAGACAGAAAAACATTTCATTTTGGAGTGTGAAGCCATTAAGGACAGTAGGGACAAGTATGCAAGTGTCTTGGCAGATAAATCTTGGGATAATTTATTCAACAAGGGGACCGTGGAAAAATTGGGGGTGCTCATCATCAGGTTGAACAGGCAAAGGATTGAGTTGCAGAAAACAGCATGTGAAGTGGTCTATCCCATAGGCTATCTTTAGCCTCGCGGACGTTAAAATATTTTGTTCTTCTTCTTCTTCTTCTATATAAAGTAATAAAGAGCCATATAAATTATTAAATAATATAAATAATTGGTATTATAATATAAACAATAACTTTATAACTATGAATTAGATTAATAAATATTTATAAATATTATTCATTAATTATTTTATTTATTTATTTTGAGGTTTTATTTTTAAAATTTTATAAAAATATTTTATTTTAATTTTTTACACAAACGGATAAAGCTTTATATTAAAAAAATAAGAGCCGAATCAGTGAAGCACCACTCGCCGGGAACTCGCGAGTCTCCCCGAGTGACCTCCCACACCGCGTAATCGGGAAAGACTCGGCCAAGGACTCACCCACACACTGGCAGAGGACTCGTGGAACCCGGCAACAGGCCCGCGCGAAGGAAAAAGGGTGGACGGACGCCAAAATTATGGCCGCTGGTGCAGTTCGGGCCGGCTCCGCCCACTCATCGGCACTCACCGGCAGAGGACTCGTGGAACCCGGCAACAGGCTCGCGTGAAGGAAAAACAGTGGACAGACGCCAAAATTATTGCTGCGGGTGCAATTCGGGCCGGCTCCGTTCCGGCGATGTCTACTGTCCATTATTTGTTTTTTGTTTTTTTTAGTTGGAAGTCCAAAACGGAACTACTGTCCATAGTTTCGGTCCTCGGATAAGTCCACAACGGAACTATGGCCCGACTATGGACAGTGGATTTACCATAGTCGGGCCAAAGTCGGGCCATAGTTCCGAGTAAAGTCCACTTTTTATTTTGACTAATGTCTATAAAAATTTTGGTTTGTTATATAGTTTTTATGATATAGCTTATATTGATTTATATTTTTTATTATATATATTTTGACATTTGTTACATAGTTTTTTATTTATATTATTTATTATTTATTTTTGTTATTATATTTTTTTTTATTTTAATATAATTAATTCTATTATTTTAAGTTTTAAGTTTTTATTGCATTTTGGAAATTGTTTAAATTTTAAATATTTCCATAATAGTTTAAAGTGGAAATTGTTTAAATTTAAACTATAAAGTGGAAATTGCATTTTATTATTATTTTTATTTTATATTTTATATTTTTATTGCATTTTAAATGAGTGGAAATTGTAGTTTTAGAGTTTATATGGATTGGAAATGCTTTTAACCTTTTTTTTCAAAATGTACAATATTTTTTATTTTTTTTCCTATTTGCCGAGTCTTGCCGAGTCTGTCCCGAGTCTTCCCCGAGTTTTTTCCGAGTCCACAAGTCATATGCCAGCCGAGTCTTTGCCGAGTCCAAGTCGTGCAACATTGAGCCGAATACATAGATATGGGGAGGTTGCTCCCAAAATTTAGAGTTGTCAAGACAGTCTCCATAAGTTCCAGCCTCTGAGGTTCAAAAATGGCCTTATGCCTTTTACAATTGTAGCAAATTACAGAGCTAATACAACTATGGAAATTATAGGACTGCCAGAACAGGATGTAACAGAAAGAGAACATAAAACTAGAACTATAGCCGCTTAAACCAAAAGGAGCAACACCAAATCTAGAGCACTAGTTTTCATGGTGGTTTCGAGATATCTTATCCTTGCTGCCAGTGGCAGTTCCTGCATTTCCATCATCTAAATTCAGGATAACCGAAGGGCTATTCCCACTTCTGGTCCGGACACAATCCACCTTTGCCTCAACAATGCGAAGACAACTGTAAACTGTATCATATTTGCTCATTAATTTATCAAAACAGTCTTTTGTCTTACTGGTGCTTGAGCGGACTTCTGAGTTAGAGATTTGTACAAGGGTAGCCAGATGGGAGATAGTTTTCTTCATGTCCATGAGGTCCCCTCTAAGCCAACGTACTTGAGCATCCAAATCCTGGATATGAGCTTGAAGTTCCGGGGAGGGACTTCCCTGTCCATGAGGAGAATCCAGACTGATCCTTCCACCACAATCACCATTAACCTGATTCCACGTCTTGTTCCCTATTTCGTCGGGGTTGCCACGAAGTTGCTGCACACCATGACTGTAATCAAACGGATTCACAGGAAAGCCAGAGTCCGGAGTCTTTCCGGGGACAAACCCAAAGCCAGGGAGCTGCGCCAAGTTCATGTTGCCTTGTCCATGTCCAAAATCAAGGGGCGTCCATCTTTTCCTGCTGCCACGATCATCCATCTTATAGCTTGATTAAGGCACGCTATATTATTCACTCCACTCCTAGAATGTTCATTGCCACTAGAGCCATGAAGGAGGTCGGCAAGACATCTTTTTTTACCGCCATTACAGTTCCCCCCAGGCTGCCCCTATGGTATTTTCTTGCATTTTCGACAATGCTGGGCGGATGGGGATTGATTACAATTCTCCATGCCAAGCGAAGACAGAGGTATTCTGAGAACAATACTGAGGGAAGGGGCACAGAGAGTCTGTGGAGGCGAGAGACAAGGGTTTCGAATGAGGAGAGGAACTTCACCACGCTGCATGATAAGGCCGTCTATCACCTTGGAGGTCGTCCACCATAACTCCGCACATGCGAGCCAGGTGGTCACTTCCATTGGTAACCGTCGTTTCCGGGTGGGGAGTGTTGAAAAGCAGTGGGAGAATCTAGAAAGGATTTGGGGTATTAAAGAGGTCGATGGGATGGCCATGAGGGGTGGAGGGGGTGTGGAGGAGAAGCTTAGGGGACTAGCGGACCCAGACTTCCAGCAAAGCATTGCCATTTGAGAGGAGGTGCCCACAGTTCAGACCGGTGCCAATATTGGCCATGGTGTCAGCGGAATGGTTGTTAATTCTAAGGATGTGGAAGAAAGTGAGAGAGTGGAAGTCTTTGGCCAATAGAGTGAGATGGTGATGGAGGGGGTATTAAAGAGGTCGATGGGATGGCCATGAGGGGTGGAGGGGGTGTGGAGGAGAAGCTTAGGGGACTAGGGGACCCAGACTTCCAGCAAAGCATTGCCATTTGAGAGGAGGTGCCCACAATTCAGACCGGTGTCGATATTGGCCATGGTGTTAGCGGAATGGTTGTTAATTCTAAGGATGTGGAGAAAAGTGAGAGAGTGGAAGTCTTTAGCCAACAGAGTGAGATGGTGATGCATCGTGTTGGCAGGTTTCCGTCGTCGATGTAGTAAAGCTCTTGCTTCTCTAATGACCAACATTGAGTCTCCAAAGGCTACAAGATCCTTTATGTCTTCGCTTCTTGCAATGTCCAATCCTTTGATCAGCACTAACCATTCAGCATCATTATTAGTTCTTTTCCCTATTCCCCACACATAATCATTCAAGGTGTTTCCTTCGGAGTCTATGAGGACTCCCCCCGCACCTGCCAACTCGGTAAATTTTATAAAAATATTTTTATATTAAATGTACCTATCGTTTTTCCGTCATATCCGGATCCTGGCTTTTCAAAAACTTGACGGATCTGTATCCGAATCCGGATCCGGATCCGAATCCCAGTAACTTAGGATAAAATTAGAATTTTAAAAGAGAATCGAAAAGGAAATTTGCAAGATACACAAAAAGTTTATAAAAGGAAAGATAACCAATAAAAGGTAAGGGGTGAATTCTCAATTCTAAACATGTATCCTGATCTTCCATTATGTTGTCCAATCTGACTTTTCCGGAATTAGAACGCATACAAATTTCCCAGATAGACATTTTAAGAGTTTCAACCCAAAGAACATTTTCTAGAGTGAGTGCTATGGAAAAATCCATGCATTATCTCATCCATAACACAAGGATGAAGGATATACATTACCATCAAGTCCAAAAGTGAACAGCAGGAATAAGGTTCCCACATTGCAATCATTACATGGATTTCCATTTTTTGCTCTCTATAGTGAGGGTACAACTTGTAGTATATGCAATATAGTATGGTTACAGCTCTGTTGCAGGAAACTCCGTCCGAATTCCGGAAGGCCGTACCAGTACCGGAAACTCATTGAAATGTGGAAACTGGTATGAAAAGCAGTCGAAACGCCACCGGCCGTACCGTACAATGTTTCAAGATTTGGAAACGCCGGTACCATACGATGTTTCAAGATTTGGAAATGCCGTACGGTACGTCCGGCGGCATTTCGACTGCTTTTCGTGTTGTACGGCACGTTTCCATTTCGTTTTTGGACTCGTGGGCCCCAAAAATCAGCTTTTTTTCAAATTAATTTTTAATTTACCTATTTCCAGCACATATATATCCTCGTGTATAAACTTATAAAGGTTGTTTTTGGATGTAAAGCCTCATCTAATAAAGGCCGAGTTAATAAAGATGTGTTTTTCCTTCTAAATTATTGTTTATTTGTCTCATTCTTATTTTTTTACAAAACAATGGAGTATTTTAAAATTATATATATATATATACGACGTTTCCCCCAACGTACCCATTTTGGGAGGGTCACATTTCTAGGCGTCCCCGTTTCGAAAACTCGGAAACTTTTCCATGTTTCGTGCAACTTAGGGTTACAGTCACAACTCTCAAAAGTAAAAAATCAGTCAATAAACATGAGGTTCTATTTAGGGTGGTTTCAACCTATTTAAATATATTATGCTCCATTGAATTGGATCAAGGGTTTGTCTCTGCTAGTTATAACATGAAACCTTGGCTTTCTTATGATAAAGGTAGCAGTCTCCTTGGAGAAACCAGACATGCTAGATTTCCATTGTGGAAGACATTGGTTTTCCTTAATTTCTGTAAAGCAGCTTGGAAAACAAATCTCAAAAGTAGATTCATGATCTTATTGTGCTCTGTTTACACTTGGTAGAAATCCAATCAAATTTGAAGAATCTGAACCAATAAAATGTTGGAAAATACCTGCTTCAACAGATCATCATTAATGTGTTAACAGTGAGCTAATAGAAGGATGTGTTCACTTACTGCAATCAGATGAGCACCAAGCCAAAATCGTTTTGGCGAAGGGAAAGGATACAAGAGTCGACCAACACCATATACAGCCACTGCAAAGAAATGTAGAACCAAACTCAATGGCCGTGGATTCAGACCAGACAGCAATGCCACAGGTCCACTGGAAAACACACCTCCTAAGCTTAAATAGTCAAAACAAGCTTGGCGCATCTCTTTCATCGCTTGATCAGGTGAAGCACAAAAGACTTTATACAAAGCACCTGCCAAAGTATTTATTGTTGATGCAACAGGCTGCATATAATAAATAAAGCCAGCTTTAATTAGTATCAAGTATTTGAAGCACAGAAAATCAACACCAGAAAATATCACAAATTAAACTGGAACATCATAGAAACTTCTATGAGCAGCTCTAAGTCTGACAAAAAAAACTACAAGCAGTGATGTTTACAAGATGAACTAGTAGCAATTCCATTCACCCAAAATTTTCCACTTATTGCTTGCATAGGAAAAAGTCAATTATGAACAAGTATACATACCTTACGTAGTGTGTAAAAGGCTTCCAAATATTCACAAAGGGAAGATGCATCATGAAGGTTATGGAGAGGTTTAAGAATCCTCTCAAGAACAACAATGTCAGACAATGCAACAGTCATTCCACCACCAGTTAATGGATGCCGCATATTGAAGGCATCCCCTAGAAGAAGAGCTCCAGGCCTAGGCAATGGTGAGGCTGGCATACTCTTGTTTGGCATGGTCCGTATATTGCCCTTTTCAACAGCAGCTAAAAAGGGTACTTGTAGCTGCTTTGGAAGCTGACACATTCCATAAAAGAATGAGATAATTTTCATACTGTCTAGTGCAATGAATATCTTCATTAAAACACTTAGTATGTAACTCGTTTATCATCTTTAAGATGGAAATACACATGACTGGTTTAACTGTCAGCCAGGACTGATTTGATTGTTTTCTATATTACCTGAGGAGCCACCACAGTTTGCAAATATTTTGCCATGTCTCCATTGCCCACAGATGGAACCTTTTTACCAGGTACATCAACTAAGCAGCGCACTTCAGTGCTGCTAATTGGATAGAATAGGAGAGGAGAGGGATCTGCTAATATAACATGCCCATGATTAGGGTGTGGAAGGTTGCAATTTTCCAGCACAAGACCTACAAAACATGAAGGCACATCCACCTGCATAAGAACAGAAGAATTAGTAGTAATTATGTCATGCTCTTCGTTTTTTTAATAACAAAACAAGAGTTTGAAAATTATCTTTTATAACAAGCATTAGTTCCAATCTAAAATAGGTCATGAAGTTTTTTGTGCCTGTATACATGCTGCACCAAATTAACATGACAATGTTATACGACACCAGTACAATATTTTGCTTGGTTCTGAAATTCTAAGAAAAAATGAAGACTGTGCCCTAGCCATAGATACTCTTATCACTGCTAAAGGACCTTTTCTATACTGTTAATTAAGAAAACAACTATTGTTTTTTGAATCCCGCTTGCCTCTACTACTTGCAAGATAACCCCTATGTTATCCTTCATCAATGTAACTTGCAACTCTCTCCTCCTTCAGGTGCCAGTTCTCTTTGCCAGTCTCCCCTTAGTTACCATCTACATCATTAACACAGAGAAAAGCACATATATTCCTGTTCTCCAGGTCAAAACGGAATTTTATTGTTCTGAAGTTCTACAAGGCATAAATGCATCCATGCAAAAAAAATGTAGATTAAATAATAAAGAAAATATGCAACTCACATTGCTATAATCAGCAAAAACAAAGATCTTACATTCATATATCATATTGATGTGCATCAAAGTCACGCAACTTGGACTTGGGAATGAGTCAGCAAACTGAAGAGTAAGAGTCTGACTCAAACTTGGGAAATACTGTGCAAAAACGTTGCATAAAACTTGGCAAATAAAAAAATTTAAAAATCTTAAAAATTTAGAAAATAAACTCAACCGAGTTTTAAAAGTCAATGTTTCAAACTAGGGGCATGCATATGGGAATTTCAATAATTAAACTGCCACACTGTAACCTGTAGACATCTTGCACTGACTTGTTTATACTCATCATGAACTCATCCCAAGTAAAATTTAGTCAGAACATCCTTAACAAGAGGCATTTGTTATAGGCAAAATAGATTACACCACCTTGGTAAAAAATGGGAATGCTTTGCACGTATGTCAAACACAGTCAGAATGCATCACTTGTCTGTATGTACAAAGAAAGCAACCTGACTGAAGTATCAACCAAGAGTCCCATGCTCTCGAACTTACATGCCATCTTCAAGTCAATATCATCATTAGCAATCTATGGAGGGTGATTAACCCAATATTAATATTTTTCTCAATTCAAAGAGCGTAGTCTCCCATTTTGGTTCACCACTTCATCTTTTTATATGCATTTGGGATGGTTAAGGTGGTTACAAGTAGTTTGAGGAGTTATAACCGAGGCCAACCGTCTCCAATCTGATTCATTTCATGAATTCATATAATTTTTGTGTAACTTTCTTGTCCCACGCACCCTGCTCAAGGAGGAAGTGCGTGGGACCTCAAAATTGCTCATATTTGAGGGATTTAAGCTGGAAAGAAAGGGGATTGCCTCTTGAGTGTTCTGACCATCATATAGGGTCAGAACACTCAATGATAAGTTCATTTTGATGATCGTTCTTGGAGACTTATGTGTTATTTTGGGAGATCATCGTCACAATTGTGGAAGTGTCAATTTGTGCTATAACAACTCCCAAGAAGCAAATATGGTATCACTAAAGGTAGCCCTATGAGAATACCCCACCAGAATGGTTATCTTTCTGAAGCGAATAGAAACCCTCAAATAACCATTCCAACAAAGGCCATAGGGCAAGAAATCAAGTTTATGAACAGACATGCCCTAATCTATTGATTGATAGGGTTATGACAGCACGAAGTTGTCCTTAGAAAGTGGATGACAGCAACATGGAGGGTGAAGAGGTTAATAGAGATGAGATTATGTGCCAAAGATTTTTTTGGTTGCAATCTTCCACCAATTGTTGGACACACCGAGCACACTGAGAGGGGGGGGTGAACAGTGTGTGTAGCTTTTATTACTTTTTCAACTTTAGCAATCATCAACAACTTATTCAATACATCATTCATTAATGCATTATCACATTATCATTATATCATCAGCATTATTAACAATTACAGCTCATCATATCATCATCACATAGGAAGCATAGAAAAACACAGTACACAAGATTTTTACGTGGAAACCCAAGTCCTGGGGGAAAAACCACGGAAGCCTTTATAATAATAATTTACCAGCAACTACTGGAAGGAGGCAACAACCCCCTTTGTTACAAAGACTTCAATTCTCCAGCTACAACTGGAAGGAGGCTACAACCCCCTGGTTTACAGGCTACAACCTGAAGGAAGCCTTAGCTCCCTCAATTTCCTTGCCCCGTCCTGCCACCCTGATATGAAGATAGAAACTGAACTACTGAACCACAAACTGCACTGATCCTGCGGACCTGCTATCCAACACCTGTACCACACTGCACAATCTAAACCACACTGCACAACCTGTACCACACTGCAAAACCTAAACCACACTGCACAACCTGTACCACACTGCAAAACCACTTTCACTGCTCATCAACTGACCACTGCTCATCAACTGTTCATTGCTCATCAACTGTCCACCGATCATCACAACTGTGCCACATTGTTCATCAACCTGTACACTCAATCTGTCCAATCTAGCTGTACCAATCAATCTCAACTATACCAATCAATCTGTCTGCATAAATCAATATGTTGTTCACATCATTTGAATCAATCAATCTGAGTTCAACCAACTGTGTACCAGACCACCTGGGTTAAACCAACTGCTCATACAACTCAGCCAATCTGAGTTAGACCAACTGCACATAAGGCAACCTATGCCAAACCTGTACCAAGCTGCTTATGTACCTGTGCCAAATTAATCATATGCCTGTGTCAATCTGATCATGTACCTGTCCATAATTGCACTATGGGAAACCTACTTTCTTACTTGGTCAAGATAGAGTTACAACCATAACTTTACTCACCCAATCATACTTAGTTAAATGACATCACAACTATTCTCACAATTTGACAGGCAACATAGTCAAGCAGAACTTGACGGACAACTTCAAACAAGCAATCAACAAACTGTAAGACAATCATGTCTTCAACCAACTTGGTCAATGCTATACCACCTATGGATACTTTCATCAATATACAGTCTCATACAATGTTAACTAAATCAAATACAGTCAATGGTTTCTCAATACTGGAATGCCCATTACTTAAGATCAATATTGACTTACTAAGTCAATGGTGAATAAAACAATTGCCCAAAACCAATCACATCTCAAATCAATCAAGAGAAGTATTATCAAATCAATCAAATAGCCTTTACTTTGTCAAATCATCAACTTGCCAATGTTACTCAGATAACAGTTAAGGCTCATAGTCAACCACTAACAAGTCAATCTTAGGTCAATCCACTTAGTCAATGACAAACCCTTACAACATTGTTTTGTCAACTCAATGAAGGTGATCAATTAAGTCAAAGAGTACTGTCAATACAGTCCTAATATAATACTATTCAAAATGCAATGGAAGAATGCTAATTCAATGATGACTTGTCAAATCAACATCAAGTATACATCATAATGCATAGGAGAGCATCATCACACTATGGTATGCATGTACATCATATTGTATAGGAGTGCATCAACTTCATAGAGTGTACATCATTATCACATGCATTATCATCATAAAGTGTATAATATCATAGCATAAAGGTATGCAACTTCATCATCATATCCTCCATAATGACTTCAAATATATATACCAATATATAGGCTCACATACTAATATCAAAGATGAACTCTATCCATGAGAGACATGTGCCATTACAAGAGAAACCTAGAAGCATGAGCCATACCTTTTTGAAGATCATAAGGTCAAGAAACAATAGAAAAACCAAAATAAACTCTATATCATGTCATCACATAGCCCTCGTAACAAGCTTTCCAATGAGCCAAGAATTTTGTAATTCCGATTCCGTATGAGAAAGTTATGCCAATTTTAGTGAAGATACCCAAAAAAAAATTCTCCTCCACAAAATTTCGCACTTTTCTCCAAGAGTTGCGAAATTCCAATTGATGAGAAAATGAAATGTTTGATATTCTATTTATACAGGTCGTGGAGGAAAGTTATTACTTCAAACAGGGCCGACATGCAATTCAAAATTACAAATAATTAAATTTTCTTTTGTTAGGTCGGCTCACCCAAAAAGGTGGGGTACACCAACTTCAAAAATTCATATCTCTTCAACCATAAGGAGTTAGAAGATGCTCCACATATCAATGGAAATGGCTTGACGAGGACTATCTCCCTATGATGGGTTTATTTGCAAATTCTTGGTCTAATACCCTTAAATTATTCAATGTGTCCAGGATGTCAAAGACCCCACACATGAGGGTGCCAAAGACCATACCACTAACTACAAGAGTTTCAAAGTCTTCTTCAACATATCAAGGCACGTCCGTGGGATCTACCTCCATCTACATCCCAATAGCCATATAACCACAAATATGACCATACATCACCATGGTTCAAGACCCAAGGCACCACATGCAAGGGTTTCAAGGACTCTTTCAAGGATATCATATAATATTTAAACAAGATACTTTCCATGGACTTCAAGCCCATCACATAGGACTCCGTCGCCAAGTAATGAGGGAATCATGACCAAGGATTCTATCATATCAAAGGCTCCAACAATCATGGGATTACAAACCACCATATGTATGGATTCCAAGACCCAAATCATTTCCAAATGCACCATCAATGATCATATAGTGTCCAAGGGTCATCAT
Source organism: Larix kaempferi (assembly GCA_027924585.1). Classification (NCBI taxonomy): domain Eukaryota; kingdom Viridiplantae; phylum Streptophyta; class Pinopsida; order Pinales; family Pinaceae; genus Larix; species Larix kaempferi. Next base: position 24,485,076 of record BSBM01000299.1, read on the forward strand.
GCCGCCATTTATGTGGGTGCCAGACCTTCTCATGCATAATGACCATCTCCAAGGGTTCCATGACCCCAACAAGGGATACACGGGCATCAAGATCTTCGTCAAGGGTTCTAAGTCTTCATTAAGTCATTAATGGCCACATCATCACCTTTAAGGGGACAAGGACCATTAAGCCATCAAATGTGGGTCCAAGGACTTCTTCATCAAGCAAGGGGATTCATAGGCTTCTTCAACCACCTCAACCACACCAGGAGACCTCCAAGGGTCAAGATCCATCATGACATCACCTGTGGGGTTGCTAGACCTTCTCTTGGGGTACCATGACCTCAATAAACACAAATGACCACTGAAAGGGTCATTTGGACTCTTGCAACTTGTTCAACACTTTTGTAGCGTACTGGGGCATAAGTTGTGGTACTGGGGAAACAAAGAAACAATTGGGGAAACGCAAAACCTCTTTGGGGTACTTAAACACTCTACAGGGTGTTCAGGGCTTTTGTCATTGTCCTAAGGGCTCCAAGGGCTTCAAACTTGGGCTTGGACAAGATCAAAAGGTCTCCTTAGACACTGACAATTACTTAACCCTCAGGGGCTCCTCAAGGGGCACCAAGACATGTTGGCATCAATGACTATACACTGTTGGCATCAATGACAACTTAATCAACAATCTTCACTCACCCAAAACATAGGGAGAGGATTTTATGGTTGAACCTTACTCCCTCAACTTGATTAGATTACACGTGGTACTACAAAGATCTTTTGACTTGGCCAATGAGGATTTCATAAAAGTCCAGGTATGGAGAAGACTATACTCTCTTCCTCTAAAATTTTGGAATGAAAATATTTGGAATTTCTTAGGTTCCTCCATTGAAATTTTGAACACATCAAAAGCCACACTTTACACCTCATATGCAAGAGTATGTGTACAAAATTAAAAATAAACGTATCCCCACTTTTCTGCCTTAAATTGTTGCACAGGCATACGAGTGAAAAGAATGGGTCCAAACCATAGATTATGAGCAAATTCCTTTCAAGTGCAGATATTTCCACACCCATGGTCATTTCCCCGAAACTGCCCCTCCAAACAACCTGCTCCAAACAACCTGAAACCAGAGTGGATAAACAAGAAGACCCCAAGGGTTTAAACAAGAAACCTATTATTGGAGGGATGGTAGAATCTGGTAACAAATTCAAGGACCTGAGCTCACTCAATTCAGAATATTTCCTGGCCCAAGAAATGGTTACTAAAACTCAAAAGAATGTTACATCCTTCAAAGCCTAGGACCAACCCTATCAACATCCAAGATCTAGCAGTTATTGCAAACAGCAAAAGCAAAGACTCCAATGGCAGGAACAAACCAATCGCTGAGCATGATGGACTATGAGCATTTATGCCCTAGGTGGGTGTTTCAGTGCACCTTGTGATGAATCCATTAGGACACATGGCTTAGGGCTCCTAGCCATACTTATGGTTTTATACTTTGTAGAGGTGATTGCTCTTGTAAGGGTTGTCATACCTGCCTTAGCACACCTCATGGATACCCCTTGGACCTATTTTTGTTGTATCATCCCTCCCTCTTGGTCATCTTGGTCTTGAAGAAAAAATCGTCCAACTTCCAAGCAAACTAGAAGAGGTCGTACCAACCTAAGAAGGAGGGCATTGAGGTCAAAAGACAAACATTGGGATTAGATGGAGCATGACATCCTCCTTCCAAGCTCAATTCATCGTCAAGTTGAAGCACTTCATCATTTTTTTATGTTTTATAAAGTTTAGTCCACGGATTGTGGATGACAAACCCTAAAAAAACATTAAAAGTTATTTAAAAGAAAAATTAGGTAGGTCGACCTAGAGGAGAGATAAAGTAAACCTTTTTTCTTATAATAAGGCATCTCCTCCTCATTCGTAATCAAGATCATGGAATCAAATAACACATTATTTATTTTTCTTCTTGTGTACATGAGATTTCAAGTGGTGCGCATCTCCTTTCTTCATGAATTCTAGGGTTTTTCAAGGATAAAGTTGATGCATGAGGTTTCTTTACTATCTTTCAAGGCTTGTCTAAGGTGGAAGAATTCTCGAGACATTAATCTCTTCTCCTTTTCTCCTCAATTATGGTAAGACCTCTGAGTCCCTTAGCTTACATTATCGAAGGCATCAAGGTAAGGGTGACCTAGGGTTTTTAAGCATAATAGTATAGTCTTGTAAGTGAGACATCCCTCTTGAAGTGTCTCTCTTATTTGGGCCTTGGCATCTTTCTTTGCCCTAACTAGGTCAAAGCTAACACAACCTAGGGTTTCTTAGCTTTGCCTTAGTTCAATCAAATATTGAATACCAATTCTTAGGAGGAACGTTAATCCCAATTTCTCGATGCTCGGAAGGAATAAGACTTGGGTCTTGTTACCAACTGAGTTGCACTTCAGTTGGACTTCCAATGAGCCGCCAATGTTGCACAAATATTTGTGCATATCAATGTTCAAAAGTTCCAAATCAGGCCTTTCAGGGCCTCCTTTTAATTTTTGTAATACAAGTCCATGCCCCACGAGGTTTGTATTATAGTGTGCTAGCATGGTGGTCTTTTGAGTGACTTGGAACCCTAGGACTTAACAACCAATGAAGGTATTCCAAGGAGTTTTTTCCCTTGTCAATTATGCTTTGCCTTTAGCCGAGTATAATTGACGAGTTTTTCTCCTACACCTCCAAAGCTGGAATGTTCAAATTGGTGGTTAGGCCTTGGGGGGTTATTAGAGTCCATTTTTCAACATATATAAACATGCTAGACACTAAAATAAAGTCGTATGGTCATGTACTAAGTCCCCTAGGAGTTTGAGTCAATTCCGAGAAAAATAATTTTTCCGCAAAAATAGGCCATTTTTAATGGTTTAAATGGAAATTTTCAAATGGTGATAAAAGTGTGATATGAATGCGGAATTTGGCGCAAGAATGCTCATTTTCATGCTCAGAGTGTCCTCTTTACCATGGGGCCCAGTCTTCCTATGTTTCGGGTGATTAAATTATCACTTGGAGCATTTTTTCTTATCAGACCTACAAAATGGCATTTTAATGCGAACAAAGCGACAAAATGCACCAAATATCAAAAATAAAATAATAAAAAAAGGAAATAAACATGTGCCAAATGAGTTGGCATATGTTCTCTTATGGTGGGAGATTATATTCTTTGGTTAAAGCGTCACATATGAGTTGATTTGGGATGTCAAACGCATGGAAAATCAAAGTATAAATGCGCCCCTATCTCACGTGGGTCTCTTCTCCATTGGCCAATCAGAATCAGAATCAAAAAATATGAATTAAACAATATGCAACAAAAGACAAAATCAGAATCAAACACCTTACTTCTTCTCTCCTCCAGCTGTCCAGCTTCTTCCTACTGTGATGTATCGCTGCCACACACCTCTTGTTATACCCAGCACTATTTAGTATTTTTGGACTTCTCTTCCAGCTGGGAATTATTGTCCTTCCTCCATGTTGCTCATGGATACCTACATGTAGCTTTCATCTTTGGATTTCTCTACCACCCAAAACCAATTCATTGTACACTGCCACACTTCTCCCTCCAAATTTATTTCCACCCTGAAATATGTCAACAACATCCCAAAAAATTCTTTATTCTGCAAAAAATAATTCTGCCTTTTGGATATATTTGCCAAAGAGAATTTACCTCTGAATTTTGCTACCACTCGAAATTATGTTATGTTGCTACAAGTATTTATATTGCCATATAATTTTGATCTTCTTGTAGACAAGAATATAAAATCCAATACCTCTGTCTTACATCAAAACCCACTGCTTCTAGCTGACTATTCATATTTGATTATGCCACAAATTTATGCAACAACGGCTCAATTTATGTGCTCAATTTGAGGCAAGGTTGTGAAACTGGGACTCAACAAAAACTCGGCCAATATGGGACCTGCCAAAACTCAGTTCAAGTCTCAGCAAAACTCGAAAACTCAGCTCAAGTTTCAACAAGTCTAACGAGTTCTAGCCGGGTTCAATAGGCTTTGATGGTTTTCATTTCTAGGCGAGTTTCAGGCCGAATTTACATTGATTACCCGTTTCGAAATTGACCCAGAAAGACTCGTATGTCTTCATCGGGTCTCACAACACTGATTTCAAGATTGTGCCTCAATTTCTGGGTGAAATTTCAAGTCTATTCCTACCAGTTCTCGACATAGGTGTGCAATTCCAGGTTTGCAACTTTATTTCTATGCACAATTTTGAGTTTGTTTGCACATGTTCTTCGTTTCTATGAGAAATTTCAAGCCTTTGCCTTGATTTCTACGAGTTTTTACAGGTCATTACCTCAATTTCTGTGCACTGTTAGAGGGTGTTACCTCAATTTTTGTGCACTGTTATAGTTTGCCTCAATTTCTGTGCAATATTTACAACTTGTTGCCTCAATGTTAGTGCAATATTGCAAGTTGTTGCCTTGACTTCTATGCAAGAAATGTTTGTTTTCTAGCATGTTTCAGGCATGTTCTAGATGCCTAGGGTTGTATGCCTATCTTGCATTTTTTGGGAGTATTTCCTTACAATTTTGTACAGCCTACCTCAGGATGTGCATTGCATGTACACACCCATTACAGGTCTGTTCCATACTTTTAAAGGTTTGTTTCATGTTTTTACAAGTCCATTCTGCATTGCTACAGGTTTGTACCTTGGGTTGTGTGCTTCCTACTCCCAAATTTGGTCTGCTACAAGTCTGTTTCAGACCTCTGTTTTTCTGTTATAATAGTTAATCCTTCTTGTTACAGGTTTTTTAATGCACAATTTTGTCCCTCAATGTGGGCACGCAACACCCACCTCTCTCTCATCTCAACTCGAATGTTCGGCTGCCCTTCGTGTGCCAATCAATCTGTTGGCCACAATCCAGTGTCAATCTGCCACCAGTCCTTCGGTCTCATTTCTCTGACCTTCACCGTGTCACAAATGTCAACTATTACCATGCCTCTGACAACATGTTAGTAAATGCATACAACAGCTGCAGAAAACAAGCACACCAACAATGAGAGAGAGAACCGTTCAAATAGCATACTTCAAAACACATCTTTTATGTGGGTACATTGAGTGAATGATTGTTTGTATTCCCATTCTTAAAAACTAATTAAATTCTTAAGCTAAGCTAAATATGACATGTGCCTTTATTAACTAATGTACAACTTAACTATAATACACATATGACCATTATAATAATTCAACTATAAGAGTGTTCATGGTTAGTAATGGGAAGAAGGTGAGTAACATGGAAACCCCAAATTTAAGGGACAGTTTACATGTTTGCAATGACATGGTCAATACCACTAGCCCCACCCTTGAGAGGGAAGAAAGTGTATCTATCAAAGCCAAGAAAACAAGAGAACTCGTTAAGAATGAGAAACCTATTCAACTCACACAAATGGATAAGGTGCCTCTTGTAAGCTGTGACTGGACATCAGCCATGAGTCTGGTACCTGAAGAGTTCAAAATCGCCCCATTCAAGATCATGAAGACAAAGCTCATCCTCAATCATAACATGAATAGGAATCTACCAGATCTTAGGACAAGTGTCGAAATCATCCCAAAGAATAAAGTCCCCTAAAGCAGAAAAGTGTGGTATCTTTGGGTACAAATCAAGATGTAGGTCATCATAAGTACGAATTGTGAAATCCAAGGATGCTAGAGGAAAAGAACAAACTGTTGTAAATACAACCTGAAAGGAAGCAGGGAGGGGATTGGTCCAAGTTCAAACCAAATAATCTGGACTGTTTGTCAGATGCCATTATGGAAACCTTGGAGAGGAAGCAATCTTCAATGAGACTGGAAAAACCACTAGAACAACAAACACTGCCGAATTTCCATGTGCCTTTCCTAAAAGCTAAATCCTAGAGATATCCAATGACTAGAGACAAGGCCCATTCGAGGTTGTTGTGAATCTCAGTATGGAAGGTAAGACCACACCTAGTAATGGCTTCTTGAACAGTGCTCGAAGATGACAATGCAATGACATTACAATTCCAACAAGCAGCGGAGAGAACCACTCAACAGAGCATAGATGTGACTAACCAAGGAGTAGAGTCATGAATCTAGGCCCTGCAATCGCCAACAACCACCTATTTATTATCCTTAATAGCAGCTACAACCTAGGCAAATTCCTTTGCAAGTTCTTCCACATGGAGTCTAGTGAGATCTTCATCCAAGTACATCTTATTGGGAAGAGCCTATTTTTGGTTGTCAAAGTTTATCATGTTATAAACACTTTAGCATGTCCTATTTATCAATGTAGATAAGCACATCTTGTTATGTTTTGGTTTGTATCATGAATGCCTATAATGTACATAATATGATGTGCATGATTAAGACTACATTTCTTAGAGCTTAATGTAGCTCTAGAAGATTTCAACCATCCTTGACGTATAGCTAGCTACGAATCTAGCTCCACAATATCCACACTGTACAGAAGGAACCCTTTCAAAACTTTTATGCCAACATCACTATCAACAAAACAGAAAAATTTGTGACCCATGGGAGACTAATGTTCTCTTTCTCTTTAATAATGTTTAAGAAATATGAACTACTATCCCAAAGGCAATATTCTCTTAACAAGATATTTTTCTCCATTAGGGGTCAAACACTAAAAATGTAGCACACGAATCGGTTAGAAGTTATGTGTTTGTAAGCTTGAATAGTATAATGAAAAAGCGTAATTTTTAAGCAAAATATTCCCTTGTAAATGTAACAAGCGCTTGTGCTTTGAATAGCCCACATAAATAAAAATCTTCTTTTAACTTATGCCACTCTTATTATGCACCAGATAGACCACCAGCTTATTATATTAATCTTCAAGGAGCAGCAAATAATCTTTGTGGCAAATAATAGGGATAAGCACCTTTGCATTGCAAAGTGATCGCCTCAGATTTGAAAAGCATCCATCACAAACAACAGTAAGAGGAGCAAATGCTTCAAGTTCCTCGCCAGCTGCAGACTTGTACTTTACACCCTTCACAACCCCATCCTTTTCAATCAAAGAAAGTACAGTTCCTTGCTCCAGACGAACCCTGCAGTCACATGAACTTCAATTCATATTAGCTTCTAGTTCATGTTGGTCATACAAGAAAGCAGTATACATGAATGGAACATAAAACCATGCAACATATTAAATTCCATATTTACGCAAAATAAATATAATTTCATGTCTCCTGGTTTAAACATACACACTAACTTCAAAGCCAACCACTAGGAATCAAGTGAAGCTGGAAAGAGGACCCGAGCTTTGGATTGGTGTAAGTTCTAACTGTTACCTCCAAGATCTGCACAAAAGATAAGTCCAATCATCCAGATACAATCCTTAGAATAACTTGAGACTACCACCCACTGTCACTTAAGCGGTCATCCTCCTCACTTTAGGCTGGCTCTCCTATAGCACAAGAGGGGATTCCCTAGGATCGAATCACTAATATGTCCTATTAACATAGATCTGAAAATCGGATCAGTGATTTGGCGTGTTTTATGATTTTCTTTAGGTAAAAAGGATGAGAAGACAAGCAAGACCTAGTGCCTTGTCCTTTGGACGAATGATGTCAAAGCATTACTTGATGAATAAGCTGGGAATGCAAAGGAGAAATCAGCAGGTTATGTAACACATGAACATTACTAATTAGATCAACCACATTGATACTTAGGACTACATGAAAAGCTCACAAAGATGCCATTTCATCTCCAACTCATCATTAACCAGCATATGATGCAACCAGTAAAGTAAAGAAAACAGCAAACAGTCACCAAAACATGAATCAATAAAAACCTTTATCTTCAGTAACAAATCTGGTTAACATAAAGAGATCTAAAGGGCTGAAAGCCTCTCATGAAACCCCCTCTAAATGACAAAACCGCCCACAGAAATATGTGTAACGGATCTGAAATAAAAGATACCAGTGGAAGATAACCTGGCAACCTAAGCCTCAATGTGATCTACAGCACAGCCAAGAAAAGCATATTTTACCAAAGCCTTTACTTCCCTTTTACCTGCAAATAGCAACGTCCTTGGCATTCTAGGGGGACTTGCACCACTTGAACTCCTGATTTGCAAATGAGGAGTCCTCCACCTTTTGTAGTTTTATTTACAGCGAATAGAATTCTGTAGAAACTGCTAGGGCACCCTCTCCTAGAGACTTCTAAGTAGGGTGCTTCCCTCGGTAGTGCTAAATACTTCTAGAAGAGCTTCTAGATACTTCTATGAGTGGTGTCGTCCCTTTATTTGAAGAAATGTATGTTCTAGAGACATCTATAGGGGGTACTTCTTCTAGAAGCTTCTTTGCTCGACCTTCTAATAAAATATCATAGAGAACACTTAGAAGGTTATGGATTCATCATGAAATAAATTGTAGAATTATCTTCAACGGAAAGAGCTCTTCATGAGAGATCTTCAAGCAACTTATTCTCCAAAGTAAAAATCCCAAAGAAGGCAGAGCGTTCCTCTTCTCTTGTGCATTCCTCCTTTTGACCCTCTAACTAATCAAGATATTATCAGCATGCCTTCCAAAGAGTGCACCCTTTAGAATGTGCAATGATAAATCTTTTTTAGAAAGTGGAACGCTCTCCTCAAATAGGCTTCTTGACCTTGAACATGATACCCATGATGTCGACCTCGTGCTAAACATACAAATTTGCCATGCAAGTCCACACTAGAAGTGTGAAATATGCCTCAACAATGACTATAAATGGAAGATAATGCATTGAGATGTGTAGAGAAGTCCATCGAAAATAAAATCATCCATCAAAGAATGAGACCATCCTCCTCCAACTCAAGTGCTCAAACCCTGTGCATGTATAGGTGGTAACACTACCCAAGTACAGAAGGTACAGAAAGCTTGATAAGTGCCACTACACATTATTATACATATTTATACACATGGCAATATTTTGACTTCAGAATTTCCTTGATAAAAGGAATCAGTCAAGATAATTTAAGAAACCATGTAAGCATATTCTCTAAATACTACTCAGATTCTCTTCACCATATGGAAACTTTGGGCTGTCACAACAAATAGGGCACCCTAGATATAAAATCTCACATAAAACAATTAGAAAACTGGATGGTAAAAGGAGAAAACAATTATCAATGTACATTGGGATTTAATCCTTCTTGCATTTTATGCAAATTACAGAAAATTTATTTTAAAAAAATCCTTTTGATAAAATATTTAAAAAATGCAACTGTGTTCTCATAGTAAACAAAACAGAGAAAGTATTGTGTGTACGTAGGAAGTGAAGCAGCCTTTTCTCGCATGCGCTGGATGAAACGCCCATTGTGGAAACTCCTTCCAGCTACATCCACATGGTGGCTATCTAATGGATATGCCACTTTGGTGTCTTTTCCTTCCTTGAATAAAGCATACCCCATTATACGCTGGGCATCAATTCCTTCAACACAATCTGTGCGTGAGCAACACATATAAGTATGTTAAGGGTATATAGGAAAAAAAACAGTCAAAGCCCTCTTCTCTCTAATCAATACAGCTCAAATAGAAATTTCCGAATTAACACAAGCTTTACAAACTTCTAATCATTAGAAAATAATAAATACATGCTGTGTGGTAAACCACATTTCATATAGGCCTAAACACAATCTTGGTCAGTCTCCTTTGTTCACAGAAAATCAATTCCCTGTAATAAATTTTCTTCAATAATGCCCAATCTATTATAAATTTACTCAACATTTAAAAGAGAAGATAAAAGAATCCTCTTGCATAGACAATGAATTGTATCCCAAACAAAAAGGTTTGAGCAATCATACATTGGACCAAGTATGCAACCAAAATACTTACCTTCTAGTCCCAGCTCAATCAGTTTCAAGTATCCACCTGGCTGTAAAAGTTCCCCTACAATCCTATCAGGTTCACTCAGGTCTCTCTCAATTACAAGAACGCGTCTTCCATCCTGCATTGATCAGTAGAAAATAAGAAAAGTAACTTAAGAGTACATATTTACACAATTTACCTGCTCAACTGATTTTCCTCTCCCATGCATGAATGTTTATTTTTACATTTTTCTTTACTGGAGACAAGTGAATCTCGCAACTTCTCACAATCCCAAATTTATTTTTATTTAATATAAACTGTAAAAATGCACTCTATGTAACCTGTTATCACACCATAGTAGCAGGGCTACTATCCTTGTTCAGCAGATATCTGCACATTCCAGAGCTTCCATTATTCCAGAGCAGGGCTATATATATTTTGGATCACTCATGATCAGAGCAGTATATTATTCAGATGTAGATTTGACCTTGTGTCAAGGCTGAGCCTTGAGAGTTCAGATTTGATGACCGATGTGACCCTTTATCCCATACAGTTTCAGTTCAGTGCTTAGAGATGTATTTCAGCAGTGTTTCAGATGGTACATGATGATTATTATGATGATGTTGTATGATCTATGGATATGTTATCACTGACTGTGGATTATTATCTTGTTGATTTAGTCATGTTTACAGCATCTGCTTGGTATATTATTCCTGATGTGGCAAACTGTTTAAAATGAACTATAAATCATAAAATGGACAATTGCTTGCACATTTAGGTCATTTAACAAAACTCACTGGTTTTCACCTTACATAGATATGGTCTTTCTTGACACCAGTTGTCTGCTAGTGTAGGCTCCATATTCACTTGACTCCATCCATACATGACTTTCCTATTTGACTTTATCCTTTGACTTATCTCATTTGACTTTCTGATACCGAGGACTTCCCCATTTTTCTACCTCTGTGTTTGGACCGCATCCCTGTATATTCAGTGTCTCGGCTCTAAGTTGGTGACAAAACTTGCCATTGGTGAGTTGGATTGTAGGCCTAAATCATTCTGGTCGGTTGTCCCGATGTTTGGCATTGGCTCGAACTCCCCCTAGTCACTTGAGATGTTGTTGGCTAAAACCGAAAGCTCATGTTCTACCTATGGAAACTTATAAATTCACCCATGGAAACAAAAAAAGGGCAAGAGCGATGAACAGCTAAAAATACTCCGCGAAGAGTATAAGAAAGGTCCAAAAAGCAATGGTTCTTAAAAAGTTATATCTAAACAATTGCTGACCTTATATTTTTGAAAACATGCCCTGGATGCAAGCTGCAACTAGTTGTGCTTATCAGCACATCTGAAATCCGAAGGGTTATGTAGGCCAAAAAGGCCATGAAATAAAATTGAATGATCCTAATGAACCTGGATCAACTTGATGTAGACATGATGCCTAAGTTGAATAAGCACTCTCTGAACAACTTATCCATTTGTGAGGCACAGCCATCCCCCGTGTTATTTTTGTCCAGCACAAAGTTTGTAGCTTTCCCCTTTCTCCCAGTCCAAAGTATTTTTGAGTTGAGTTAGATAGGTCAACCCCTTTGCCCAACCTTCTTCCTAGCCTTCATCCTTCACTAGCAGTTTGACCATGTCCAATGGGTGAGTTTGTCATTTGAACTATTGTGCAAGTAATTCTTATATAACAACGGAATATGCTAACTTAATTAATGCCACTGAATGGATGTTATACTTTGAGCTTGGCTGTGAGAATGATTAGAGAGGCATTTTCTTAGTCTACTGATGTGATTTATCCTTGGTTGTACATTCTTGGGATCCGTGATGATGTGGACCATATATATATGCTTTTTGATGATGATTCATGGTCCCACATGCTTGATGATGATATCATATGATGGACATATGATGCAGATAATGATTGATGCAGTTCACCAGATTTATTTATTACTTTAGATCAGCAGATTGTACATTGTCCATACTTGGTGGACCCTACAGCTGGCCCATTAGGGCAACCCATGGTGTATGAGTACACAATTCTAGTGGAATTGGGTCTTCTGGATCCAATGAGACACTTATCTTTCAGTTCCGGGCACTTCTGACAGTGATTGATGCAGTTTTACACTTGTTGACCAGATTTGGGGTTGATTTTCCCAGCCTGAGCAGCAGGGGCCATGATTGGCCAGTTCACCTAGGGCGTTGATGATGGAGGGGGTGGTACAGCCACTTGTTTTTACCATTTACCCCCCCTTCTGGAGAGCCTAGTGGGCTCAGATGGACAGCGCAGGTGCCCTAGGAGGCAGTTTTGGCACTTTCACAGTTACCGAGGCAGTTAAAAAATGGGATAAAGTGGTCACTGAGGAAATCGATTTGGGAAATTGAGGCAAGGTTTCGGCATTTGGTCTGCACAGAGGTCTTCCAGGGTGGCATCACTATCTTCCAGTCAGTTTTCACCATGTGGGTATGCCCACATTGATCACAGGAGGTCATTTACTGCTTGACTGTCATGGATTTGGAGGACAGTTTTGGTCTTTTATATTAGCTTGGACATATTTTATTATTTTATTGTGCCTTGGGGTGAGCTAGTAAGGATTGATGCCTCCTAGCCCCACCATGTGCTTATGTTATCATGTCCTAGTCATCATGAGGTGGATTTTGGCACCTATACTTCTCTAGTGGATGACGTCACCCCCTTTTTGTACCATTTAGTGGGGGCGCTATCATTATGTTGGGTGATCCATGTGATATATTGTGATGATTTATTGTTAGCCGTTGATTAGATCTTATGATCTTTTAATCTTAGCCACTCATCTAAAAAGTGGTTATGATTGTACTCTCTCCCCATCCTATTTAAGGAGGGAGCCTCTCATTGTAAAAATTCATCTAGAGATTTTTGGCTCTTGGCTCTTGGAATAAAATTTCTATCTTTTGGAGTACATGCTTGGATTGGAGTGGATGTTGGTTGTTTCGATTGTAAATGCTTTTGTCCATTGCACTGGAGGATCTATTGTAGCTATCTTGCATGTTTGCCATATCTTATTTACAGGTTAAGAGGACGATTTTGGACAAGTGCGAATTGGTGGGGAGGCTTGCCCTTCAAGCTTGGAAGAAGTCATTTTGGTTTGACAGGGAGTAGTTTTGCCTTTGTGTCAACTATTCTATGTTTCTCTCTCTCTCTTGCTTGTATCTACCTTCAACATGTTAAACTGATTGATGCTTTGCTCCTTGGCTTGACAGGTTAGAAGGAATCACATGTGGCTTGGGAAAATCGATTTGGCAAGAAGGCTTCAACAATTCTCCATTTGATCTTTGGCAAAGTAATCCTCGTCTCAACTAGCATTCATCTCTTCATCCAGGTATGTCCCAAGAGGTATGATCTTGTTCTTCCTTGAATCATCCATAATTTCTAGATCATAAAAACCCTAATTGATTAAAACCCTTGTTTTTGGTATTTCTTAGATCTACTTAGATCTAGCCTTGCTTTTGAAGAGATATTGAAAACCCACCTCTATAGCATCCACCCCTAGTTGGATCTATAGTTTGGTGGTGAATGGCTTAGAATTGACACACTCTTCAAGGCAAAAAGCCCTCTTGAACCCAAATCGCACTTCCTAATGAGAGGCTTGTTTGGTTAGATCTAGCACATGGGTAGGTGAGATCCCACTTGATTTGCAATCTAGACACTTGATAACCTACCCCCAGATTCTTACTTTGGTGAATTCTACCTTGTGGACTTCTTTCCATGTTTTAAGGGGTTAAAACCCCCTTTTTAATTTATTGGCACCTCAAAACTCAGATCTACTAAGATCTAGCCCTTGGATTGACTTGATTTTTGGGATTTACATAGATCGGGGTACTAGCTTCTTGGATCTATAGTTTGGTGGCCATTGGACTTGATTTGGTCCACCAAACCCTCATTTTATCCCTCCTTGAGCAAAGTCGCACTCCCTTGGGTGAGTGAGTTTGCCCACTTTGAGGAGGTGGGTGTTTGAGATTTTCGTGGATTTGGAATGGCCATACCTTGAAACCTAGGTCTAGAGTATCTTTTTGTCACGATCCGCCTTGGAGGTAGCATTCCTTGTTTCAAGGGATTGTGGTCCACTTAAGGTCATTACTTGAAAAACCTAGATCTAGTAAGATCCAACCATTAGATCTCCTTTTGCCCACTTGACTTGGCTTCTAGGTGTCCCGATCTACACTTTGACATACTTTTTGACCCCATTAGCCCATCCAACAAGGCACTAGTCCTCCTCAAAGCAAGTCGCACTCCTTGGGATTTGTGTCAAACCATAGATCTAGTACATGGGTATTCCTAAAAACAACTTAGATCCATAGATCTAATCATTACCTAACCTCTAGTACCAATTTCACACCCTAACTTCACCTTGTGGGCCCACTTAAAGCCATTTCACACATCCGAAGAAAGTAGGACCCACTTGTGTAAACATATGGTACTACACCTTGTCATCATACCCAATCATGTGGCCTAAACCATACGTAGGTTGAAACACTAACAATCTCTTACACCACCTTCAGCGATACCTCAACTCCGAGGTCCACTTAGCCTTGCATTGGTTTCCGTAACTCATCATTTACCCATCCTTAGAAACCTTTGTTTGGGCCCAATCAACTGTGATTGGTAATAGGGTCTCCCCCTAGGTCTTGTTACACCTTGACCTAAAGCGAAGAGTGCCTCGGTTGACGTGACTCCCACCTTGCCTTGGGAACCATGGCATCTCTTGGGTCACCTCTTTAGTTGCCTGTCTCCTCTACCGTCCCGGATGGGATACCACTTGGGGCAACTACAAGTTGTGTGATAACATAACCCATAAACAAATCCTTTCCCTATGGCCTGAATACACTGTCAGCATCGAAACAACTCCTGGGTCACTGGGTGTAGAAGTTAAAAAGGATGCTGAAAATATATTTATTAGAAAAGGCATGCTCACAGCATACATAGCTTTTCTACAGATAAAATTTCTATGTCTGCATATATTATTTATTGCATTCATTTTTTTCAGGTTCAAGTTTTCCATAATTTATTTTCTAAGAAAGCTTAACATAACATCAATCAACGGAAGACCCCAGTTGATATCATGTGATATTATTATCTCTTCTCCCTAGTTGTTTCAGGTTTCAAACTCGTTCATGAGTCATCAGAGCATTTGATCAGCTTGAAAGGCTGTTGAAGATCTGATCTGTTCACATTGAGAGGGCAATAGGGCAGCTTGGGATCTAGCCTGTTGTCCTATTTTGAGGTGGAGAGTTCAGGGTTCTTGTGCTGCGCAAATGACTCGTTTTCAGGGTCACAGATTGAGCAAGAAGGACATTTTCCTTTGGGGTCATATGTGGGATTCTTCACCTCTTTCCTAGAGGCTAGAAGGATTGGCATGTTCTTGCTCAGGAGTATGGCCTCATTGCCCTCCTTCAATTATGGAGTTGAGGGATCTTATTCCAGACTCTGATATATTTAGAATGAATATTGGGATGTGTTACCCCTCATATTGTACGAGGGTTACACTGGTGATTTTGATCACAAAGATCGAGCTTGCGGGATAATTCATTGAATGGACTAGGGTACATGTGAACTTTGGCTTAGAGTTGTTGTTCTCCTTTGATTGATTTGATGCTGGGTTGCTACCAGTGGCTATTGGATGGGATCTCTTCATGGTGTTTTGATGACATGTTCTTCTCGGTGATGTTGGTATAGCTTGGAGTATTTTTGCCTAACATTGATGCAACTGTTTAACACTTTGTGGCTTGTGCATTTGATGGATTAGGAACCCATCAACTTAGGGTCTCCCTAAGTCTTAAAGTGTTAATTTTTCCTTAATGACATGTTGCCTATGGTTTGTAGGTTGGGATGTTTGGCATTACTCACTTGGAGGGCACCTTGCATAAGTCCCAGCAAGATTATTGATAAAATTATATGGGTTTGAGGTCACCTAGCAAGAATGCCCTAGGGGATAGTGGTGCATTTCACTCATACTACTTGCTCATGACATGCTTAATACCCTTTGGTTTAACGCTCCCCTATTGCACATTCGTTGATGATGACATTTGGAGGCTTTCTATTGGAGTGCCCTAGCTCCTTGGATTGATTTCACACATGGAAGATGATTATGGCATCGTTGGCTATCATTTCTAGTAGAGCACTCCCCTTGATTCCCTCTTGGCACACGTGTTTGATAATATTCTATCACTTGTAGGATGGGGCCGTCCCCTTCATCATGGAGTTGGTTGAGAGTTGTGATGACCTTGTACTTGATTTGAGGTCACTATCTTGATTGATGGACTCCTTATTCCATGGATCTAGCATTTGCACATTCTTTAATGAGTTGGCACTCAAGATATTCAGCCATTTAAAGGTGACATCCTAGATTGAAGGATCATGGTTGGTATGTGGACATCTCTTGTTCTATTATTTGATGGGTTAACCCACAGATGGAGGGTTATTGCACATATTTCTAGGATATGTCACTTAAACAAGTCAAACAAGAAGGGTGTCTAATCTATTGGAGGTTAGTTGCACACATATTCATGCCAAATTGAAGGGACATCTCACTAATGGAAGTCCACATGTGCCTTTGAGGAACCTCTATTTGATTTGTTGCACACTTTTATTACATGATTGAGGGGATGTTTCCCTTGGAGGAGCCACAAGTGTGGTCTTGAGCACCTTTTGACCTAGTTCAAACCTTTTTTGAGGGGATGTTACACTTGGAGAGCTACATGTGCCTGTTATCACATTTATAGTAGTCGGGGTTGCCATATCTTCAGATCAGATTCCAATCCTTTTTTCAGCCAGTCCTTTACATTGAGATGCTTGAGATCAGCATATAATGAGCATTCATTCCAGGATCACTCATATTTTTAGAGCAGCCCCTGAGCAAACAGTACAGCCTTATGCCATGACCAAGGGTATTATCCTATCTATTCACCTCTAACACTTATTATCACCTACATCTATAGTTGATCTCACAAGTTACTGAGATTCATTACTCTGATTTTATTCACTAATATATCCTTCACACTCAATCTAAAACTCTATGTCACCACTCAATAGCTCATTTCATGATCTAGGATCAAAGCACCAAGATATCTCAGTTTGCTTCTTTTTTCCTATCTCTTCTAGTGTCTTGGTCTTGTATTTGTAGGTCTTTCCTTACTAGAAGACCGAGGGTCTCCCCCTCAGCCCTCTCATAAGTTGGCTTGAAGTGACAAGAGCCCATCCGATGTGACAACTGCTCCAACAGTGTTGGATTGGGTCCTTGAAGTGTCACTGGCTTAGCTTCCTTACCCTCTACCGTCCTATATAGGATACCTTCAATGCCAACTAGAGTTTGCGTGATAGCATGACCAACAAGGTTGGAGGAATGCTAATGTGTAGGATGATGTGTGCGACGATGTGTCGGGGTTAGAGGGAGAACCAGTTCCAGGTGGCTCTTCGAGAAGTATCTTTCTCGCTGAGAGGGAGTGTTGATGATTGGCTCATACAAGTACTTCTGCATAGGCCAGGTGTCGAGTATGCAGGAGTCATCCAAATTACCTCTCTAGGTACTTACTTGAGAGAGCAAGTGGCTTTTGTATCCCTTTCCTAACTATAACTTAGGAAAAGCACATTAATTAACTTAATGTTGGCTAAAGACTAAAAGTGTACTTAAGATTAAGTCACGGCCGTTGATCTTAAGTGAGGCTTGAGATCAGTTCTCTGCCATTGATCACTTTGGAGATCTAGGATTAGGGTTTGGGTCATTGAGATGTTATAAAAGGAATCCTAAGGAGAGGAGGAGGCACAAAGAAGCCACACAAGGTGAGTGAGACCTCATTGGTTGGTTGGAGAAGGACTTTCAACCAAGTGAGCAAGTGCAGGGGCAAGGTCAGAGGAAAGGAGCAAAGGGGCGGTAAGGGAGATGGCTTGGGAGAGGTGGAGTCATCTTGATAAAAACACTAGTTTAAACTACACACGAGAAGAATTTCAAAAGTCTTCTCTAATAAATGGATAAGGGAACAAAATAAAAGGAAATGGTTATTCTCATGTTGAATATGAGAGAAACATGTAGAGAATCGAGAATTGTAGAAGGCTAAAGAGCCACAAATAAATAATAAAATCTCCAGGTTGCAAACCATTAACCAAACATTTTTTAAGGAGGTCAAGACTTTAAACGAAGAAAAGGAAAGCAATTTGAAGAAGAAAAAGGATGACACAAAGGAAGAACGGGAAAATAAGGACAAAGGAATTAAAAAGGTTGTGTACACATAATCAAGACCTTCTTAAC
The DNA here is from genome assembly GCA_027924585.1 of Larix kaempferi. NCBI lineage: Eukaryota > Viridiplantae > Streptophyta > Pinopsida > Pinales > Pinaceae > Larix > Larix kaempferi. The sequence goes on from BSBM01000299.1 coordinate 24,503,150, forward strand.
GATGTTAAAAATATGAAAAGGTATTTAGAAGAAGCATAATAAAATATCATAGGTGAAGAGATGATCGAGAAAGTTGAAGAGGAAATATGTAAAAAGGTTGAAAAAAGCCTACATACTATTGAGATCAAATTAGAAATGAAAATCAGAATTGAATAAGGAATTAGGAAATCGATTGATATTTCCACCCTTCAACTTAGAAGGTAAAGGAAGAAAAGCTACAGGTCATCAGAAGATACTTGAAGAAGAGGAGGATCCAACTAGAGAAGATTAAGCTCAAACATGAAAACTCAACAAACAAATTTGACCCCATTCTCTCCCACACAAATACAATCAAAGATTAGGCATAGCGGCTAGAACATTTTACTTTGCCAAACAGAAAGATGGGTGTAAGGTTGGTCAAAGTGAAGAATAACCATCAAAAATGAAACCATATCGACATTCTCATTACTAGGGAAGCCTACAAGAGAGACAAGAAAGTCCAAAGAAGGAAATGGCATAATCAATAGCATTTATGGAACCAGAAGTCAAGGAATAGTTATGTAACAAGATTCTATTGTGAGCCAAAAAATTATATTTTGACCAGCAAATCAAAACACTAAGAATGCATGTAGCCATGAAGACATCTCTCTTCAGACAGGCTTAAAACAATCTATTACGGACCATTCCAGAATTCAAAACGATTTTCTAAGATGTAAAAGATTTTGCATCGAGATTGAATTTGCCTCTCATTGAGCCATGTGAAAAATATTTTTGATGTTGTTGACATTGAAACTGGCATTTCACAATGCATATAGCCTTGGAGTATATTAGAATCAAATATTGATCATCTCATAAGCCACAGCTAGACACACCTGAAAAAATATGTCTTATCTTTGACTTTGACTACTTTTGAATGGTATAAAGATGAATTTAAAACTGAAAAGATGGCTCAGGTTCCTTGACTTAATACAGAAAGTTGCACATCTTCACAGGCAAATAAAGCAGACTGTATTGCAGATTAATCGAGCAATACAATCTACACCTATGACAGAAGAAATTACAGAGTTGCTTCAATAACTCAAATCCCAGTACGTGAACAAGAAGATGCAACAACAGGAGAAGGGACTCAGATATCTTCCACTTTAGGACAAGCAATGACATGACCAACACTTCAGACAGCTCCTTTGGTCTCAAAGTAAAAGAAGGACGGCCAAGAGACCATCCTACCTTAGGGATCGGATGGGTGTTAGCATCATATTTTCCTTGATTGATAATCCTATCATTAACTTTAAATGTCTAAGTTATTGCTTAGTTTTGGATAGCATTGAATATGCACTAACTATTATCATCGTTGTTTAAAGCATTTCCACCTATTTTTGGTTAATGGCTTGGCGGGTAGTTAGCTATTAATGAGTTGGTAAATAGTATGATGTAAAGTTTATATATGGGATAAGTTAGTATGAAAAGTTCTCTCAAATAGCCTTCTATTTTGACTCTTGAGCATTCTGTGTTGGATCTAACAGCCACAAAACACAATATGCAGCGGAAGCAAATAAAACAAGAAAGCAAATAAATACACACACATGAGATATACGCAGAGATTTACGTGGTAAAACCCCCTCTTAGGGAAACATCCACGGAGCAATGGTATTGGTCCTCTTATTATTCAACAACTGAAGAATACAACAACTCTCAACTCTCCCATATCTTCTCTTACGAGAATACAAGAAATATATACATTTCTTACACGGTTACTAATAACTGCATATTTGGTTAGTCAGTTACATAGTTACCGTCATAGCCGGTTGTCACCCGTTTCTAACAATCTCCACCTTGACAACAATTTACCTGATACCATTGCTCATTGCTCTATTAATCACTTTTCCTGCAAGCCTAGAGAAGCTAAGCACCACCACAGCTTCTCTAAAGTAACTGGCTTCGTGAACATGTCTGCACTATTCTTTTGAGTGTGAACCTTTTCAAGAACCACTCCTTCATCAACAACATGTCTAACAAAATGATATTTTACAGGAATATGTTTTGTCTTACTGTGATAAGCTGGAATTTTAGCCAAATGAATAGCACTTTGACTATCACAGAAAATCTTTATAGAGTTCTGAACCTTTCCTAACTCACCCAGCAAACCTTTTAACCAGACTGCCTCTCTGCAAGCATGTGAAGCAACTATATATTCTGCCTCTGTAGTAGATAAAGCAACAATATTCTGAAGCTTTGACATCCAACTAATAGCTCCACCTGCAAGAGTAAAAACATAACCTGAAGTGGACCTCCTCTTGTCCAAATCACCTGCAAAATCAGAATCAACATAACTACAGACTTTATCACTGCAACCATCAAAAGTGATACAATAGTCACTTGTGCCTCTAAGATATCGAAGCACCCATTTCACTGCTGCCCAATGCTCCTTTCCTAGATTTGCCATGTATCTACTGACAACACCAACTGCATGTGAAATATCCGATCTTATACTTATCATCGCATACATCAAACTTCCTACTGCATTAGCATATGGTACACGAGACATATACTGCTTTTCTTCATCATTTTTAGGACTCAAACCTGAAGAAAGCTTGAAATGAGAAGCTAAAGGGATATTAACAGGTTTCACCTTATCCATACCGAATTTCTGAAGTATTTTCTCCATATACTTCTTTTGTGATAACCACAACTTGCCATTTTTCCTGTCTCTATGTATCTGCATGCCTAAGATCTGATTTGCTGCTCCTAGATCCTTCATATCAAACGTCCTAGCCAACTGAGCCTTTAACCTGATGATTTCAAACATGCTCTTGCTTGCAACAAGCATATCATCAACATACAATACCAGAATAATGAACATGTCATTTTCCCACTTTTTAAAGTACACACAATGATCATACTCACTCCTGGTAAAATTCTGACTCACCATGAAAGAATCAAACTTCTTGTACCATTGCCTGGGAGACTGCCTCAGGCCATACAATGATTTTTTGAGCTTGCAAACAAACCTCTTGTTGCGATTTTGAACGAACCCTTCTGGTTGTTCCATGAAAATTTCCTCATCTAAATCTCCATGTAAGAAAGTTGTTTTGACATCTAGCTGCTCTAACTCCAAATCATATAAAGCAACTAGTGCTAACAAAATTCTGATAGAAACAAGTTTTACAACTGGTGAAAAAATCTCATGAAAGTCAATACCTGCTTTTTGAGAAAACCCTTTTGCAACCAGTCTTGCTTTGTACTTCGGAACAGTTTCATCAGCTCCTTTCTTCAGTTTATACACCCATTTGCAACCAACCACTTTCCTACTCTCTGGAAGTTCCACAAGATCCCAAGTTTTGTTCTTTGCCAAAGAATCCATTTCTTCTTTCATTGCATGTTTCCATTTGTCACTGTCAGACACTTCTAATGCTTCCTTATAACTGTCAAGTTCTCCTTCATTAGAAATGAAAGCAACAGATGTTTCGAAATCATCATACCTCTTTGAAAAAGTTTTGTTTCGTGTAGATCTTCGTAGAATTTGCTGTGGTATTTCTTCTATTTCTATCTGCTCATCCTCTTCCTGAGGAGTGTCCTCATGAATATCCTCTTCCTGGACATCCTCATGATTCCCCCTCGCAGATGACTGGGTATCAAACTGAATTTGCTGAAACTGTGGTACATTAGCCTGTTTCAAATCATTACTTACATCTACATTTGTTAGAGAAAGTTCATTAAATTTTACATCTCTGTTTATGATGATTTTGTGGACAGTAGGATTCCACAACCTATATCCCTTAACACCATCACCATATCCAACAAAGATCAATTTTCTTGACTTAGGATCTAGTTTGGAACGCTGATTTTTCGGAATAAGTGCATAGGCTTCACAACCAAATACTCTAAGATTAGAATAATCACATGATTGACCTGTCCATACCTCTTCTGGAATTTTGCAGTCAATTGCTGTTGATGGTGATCGATTGACCAGGTAACATGCTGTAAGCAATGCCTCTCCCCACAATTCTTGCTGCAACTTCGCATTACTGAGCATACTCCTTGCTCTTTCAAGAAGAGTCATGTTCATGCGTTCAGCAACGCCATTCTGCTGCGGAGTGTAAACAGTGGTCTTATGCCTCTCGATCCCATCCTTCGTGCAATAATTATCAAACTCCTTCGAAGTAAATTCGGTTCCATTATCTGTTCTAAGACATTTAATGAACCTGCCAGTGCTCTTTTCAACCAAAGCTCTAAACTGCTTAAATATATCAAAAACATCAACTTTTCTCTTTAATAAATAGATCCAGACTTTCCTTGAGTAATCATCTATAAAACTGACGAAATATGATGATCCGCCATAAGAAATTTTTGGAGATGGACCCCAAAGATCAGAACGTATGTAGTCTAGGATACCTTTACTAGTGTGTTTTCCAAATTTAAATTTTTGTCTAGCCTGTTTACCATAAATACAGTGCTCACAAAACTTCAAATCTACAGTTTTTAAACTAGGAAGCAACTTTCGATCAGCAAGTACCTTCATACCTCTTTCGCTGATATGACCTAACCGCTGATGCCATAGACGAGTGATATTTGCTGCTGCACCAACTGATGCTACTGTTGCGTGATCGACTTCCATTCTCCCTTCAAGTCTATACAAGTTCCCAACTCTGTTTGCTTTCATAACAACCAAGATATCTTTCGATACCTTCATAACTCCACCTTGAACTGTAAACTTGTAACCAGCATCATCAAGAACTCCCATTGATATCAAGTTCTTCCTTAGTTCAGGTACATGTCTCACATCTATTAGAGTCCTAATAGTCCCATCATACATTTTAATTCCGATACTCCCTACCCCAACAATTTTACATGTGACATTATTTCCCATATAAACTACCCCGTCATCTATAGATTGGTATGAAGAATACCAATTTCTATGAAGACACATGTGGTGAGATGCTCCAGAATCAATTAACCAGTCAGAATGGTATTGTGAGACAGTAGATGTAGATAATACCTCATCGATCATACCTGAATCATTCTCAGCTATGTTCGCCTCCTTTGTAGAGTCCTCCTCCTCAGAAGCTCGCTTGCATTTCCAGCAATCTTTCTTAAGATGTTCTGCTTTATTGCAGTACCAGCACTTCAATTTACTCTTTTTGCCCTTCGACGTTGACCTTGATGTACCCTTTGAATGTTGTCCTCTTTCACTGGTTCTTCCTCTGGCCACCATTACTTCTGATGTCGAGGTTTCAAGACTAGATTTCTTTCGAGTTTCCTCAGAAAGTAAAGCTCCCACAACTTCATCGAAGGTAATAGACTCAGTAGAACTAAAACTGATAGAGGTTACAAAATGTGCCCACGACTCAGGTAGAGAGCACAACAGTAAAATCGCCTTGTCTTCAGATTTAGTAATATCTTCCATACTAGCCAACTGACAAATAATAGTATTGAACGCATTCAAGTGATCAGAAATTTTTGTACCTTCTTTCAGACGCAAGGTAAACAACTGCCGCTTCAGGAGGATTTTATTCGTCAAGGATTTAGTCATGTACAAACTTTCCAACTTTGTCCAGAGACCTGCTACTGTAGTTTCAGACACGATGTTAAATAAAACATCGTCGGCCAAGCACAGACGAATAGCACTGAGAGCTCTTTCATCCATCTCGCTCCAGTCTTCATCTGAAATATCCACAGGTTTCTTTGTCTTCCCTGCCAGTGCCTTCGCCACTCCTTGCTGCACGAGCATATCCCGCATCTTGACCTTCCACAACTCGAAATTATTGCTCCCATTGAACTTCTCAATTTCAAATTTGACACTCTGCGTTTTCGCCATTTTCTCAAGAAACTAGGTCAAAAACTTTATACGGGAAACCCTTTTTGAAATAATGGAATAAAGGTTTTATAATTTTAAAATTCCAAAACAATGGAATAAAGGTTTTTTTTTTTTTTTAAACAATCAAGAAATAATATATATTAAACCTTATAACTCCCACCTTTAAACCTTATAACAAAAAACCTTTTAATAAACCATCCCTTATAACTCCCTTATTATACCATCCACCTAGCATATCCACGTTCAAAAAAACTCATAACCAAACATATGTTAAATATAATATGTCACCCTTTTTTTCTTACGTAAGCCTTACTAACTCCATCATTCACGCTTTAAATAAAGGGAATATTATATATTACATGAAAACACCTTTTCATGGTAATAACCATTACATGAAAATACCTTTTCATGGTAATAAACACAATGCCGCACTCCTCGATGAAGGAAGGTCACGGTAGTCCGTAACTTTTCCGATTTTCATAAGTGTGCCATAAAGTGCCGCGCCCCACCAAGCTTAAGACCCACAGTAGTTTAATATTACCGCTCCTTCTCTGCACAGGCTTCCGACTTCAGGGTTCAGGCTTCAGGTTTCATCTTTTCTCAGACCCGGACTAAACTTTCTCATTCACTGCGGCCTCCTACCAAGCTCTGATACAACTTGTTGGATCTAACAGCCACAGAACACAATATGCAGCAGAAGCAAATAAAACAAGAAAGCAAATAAATACACACACATGAGATATACGCAGAGATTTACGTGGTAAAACCCTCTCTTAGGGAAACATCCACGCAGCAATGGTATCGGTCCTCTTATTATTCAACAACTGAAGAATACAACAACTCTCAACTCTCCAATATCTTCTCTTACGAGAATACAAGAAATATATACATTTCTTATAGGGTTACTAATAACTGCATATTTGGTTAGTCAGTTACATAGTTAGCGTCATAGCTGGTTGTCATCCGTTTCTAACATTCTGAATATGATAACAGTTGGAATGCGAACTCGGTAATTACCTCATTGCTGTCATTGCTGAGTTGAGTGGAGTTGAATAGATGTTACATTGTAGATGTCCCTCTAAGACTCTCTATAATGGCTCTATAGTGGATGCTGGTATTTATTTTTTAATTATGTTCATTACTGCGATGCAAGCTTTTCTTACTTTTCTGTACTGACATACCTATTCAACTCCGCTTTAGCTCCTGAATACAGTTAATTCTCTTTTGATTACTACCAATACTTTTAGCTTGTCTGTGATAGAAAAGACTTTATTGCTTAGCTTATTATCATTTTCCTTGACATTGGTAGAGGAGCCAACACATAGCAATTGTCTGTTCTGGTTGTAGCATCCATCTACTCTCCTCTTCCCCAAAAATGCCAACACTACATTCCAGGCTCCATCCATAACCACCTTAGGATGCCATTCTCTTCCACCCACAATAAATCTGCTTATTCCAGTTTCCCACCAAATCAACCCCTTTTCCCCCTCCCCTCGAAAGAGAGCAATTCAAGACTCCCTCTTGCACCACCCTTCTCTGTTTCCCCCTTAAACCAATCTCATTCCCTCCTTCAACACACTATCTACTTTACGACTCCCAAAATTACCTATTGATTATATTGAAAATATTATTTTTTCTTCAATTGTGCATATTCAATGAGCAAAACAGATAGAATTATCATCCGTTGGCCTATCTAAATTCGTCACGGGTTATGACGAAGGGTTTCACGGTTTCCACTGACCAATACGAAAAATACCCCGTAACCCAACCCTAGCTCAAAAAAAATACCGAAATTTACAGTAAGAAAAAGAAACACGACATGCCTTGCCCAGCGTGTTAGCCAGAGCTGAACCCGCGACCCCTGCTCCCACAATTATAACATCGATCCTTCCTACAGCAGCTCCGGTATTGGTGGTGCCATTATTCTCTGCTGATTTCTTAGAAATCTTGCTCTGCATTCCCCGCATTTCCTTGTTTCTGTTACTCCACCTGCTGTTTATTGTATCATAAAACATTAATACAGAAGCAAAGGCAATGGCCATTGCAATCATCACCGTATGATGTTCCATTCCAGACGGGATCGTCAATTACTCAATGTGCTACTTCACAGATCCACGATGGCTACGATTCTCTTCCTCATGCATTTCTGTCCATAAATCTTTGAATATTAGAACCATATAACACAGTATACCGTTGGCACAGTGTCCTTGCTTAAAAAACGTATGGCCTTCATACTCAGAAAAACAGGATGAATCGCGTGGCTAATCGGTGGGCCAAGTGAAAGCTTACTTAATAAATGTCATGAAAATCGCCCCGTTTTTTTGGTGATGTGTTCTCTAGATTTGGTTATAAAAATCGGGGTGAAATTGTAGTTTCACTGTGTAACTATATTACTAGTGAAATTGTAGTTTCACTGTGTAACTATATTACTAGGGATTTTAGCCCATTTTAAAATTGATCCAGATCGTTAAAATTCCCAAAAAATAATTAAAAACATTGCTGGAAACGTTCAGTCACCGAATACCTAAACGTTTGAGTGACACCAATCGCCGAAATACCTAAACGATTTGAATGACAGTTATCTTACACATGTCAAAATGTGGGATCTAAACGATTTGAGTGACAGTTATCTCACACATGTCAAAATGTGGGATAGATTCAAGCTCGATTATCAACGAAGTGATACTACTAAGGGTTATTTCTTTAATATTAAAAAAAAGTTAAACATTTTTTAAATTTGATTTTTTATTATTAAAATTTTGTTATAAATTTGTTATTATATTTTGAATTAATAAATTATTATTTTTAATGAAACCTTAGATTAAATGTTGATAGATATTTATCGTTATTGGATTATGCAGGTTACAATTCCATTTATTTAATATATTATTTATCCAAATTTATATTTTTAAATAATTTAAAAACAAATTCATAAAACATTTAAATTATAAAATTACATTTTTCAAAAAATAATAAAAACAGAATCTTAAAATTTATCTTTTAAATTTATATATTTTAAATAATTTAAAAATAAATTCATGAAATATTTAAATTTTAAAATTATATTTTTCAAAAAATAAAAATAAAATCTTAAAAATTATATTTTTAAAAAATAAAAATAAAAATGTTAAACATTAGCTCAATATTAAATTGTTGATAATATTGACAATAGATATGGGATATGTCATGTGGAGTCTCGACAACTTGACCTGCCTTGTTTCTCACTTTATATTAATTGCATACCTACCTATTTCATTTTATATTAATTGCATACCTACCCATTGATGAACAATAATGGCAAACCTAAATCAAATCCTTTTTTTATTACAAAGTCAATATTATAACCTACCTAGATCAAGTCCTTTTGATTCCAAAGTCACAACTCTAAAGTATAAAAAATGAAATAACATTATTTGGAAGTCAACTCTAAAGTATAAAAAATGAAATAACATTATTTGGAAGTCAACTCTAAAGTATAAAAAATGAATAACATTATTTCTAGATAAGTTAAGATTTTATAAAATGAAATATCATAAACTTGGTTTGTAATAAATAAAATGTTTTTTCACACTTTTAAGATTTTATAAAATGAAATATTATAAACTTGGCTTGTAATAAATAAAATGTTTTTTTATTCTCTTTTTTCACACAGTAAAATAGTTATACTTTATTAAGAAGTATATAAAAAGTTACAAGTCTTTCAAAGAAAACTAATACAAACACCTACCAAAACAAATAAACCATCATCCCAACAACAAACTAACACTTGAAACGACAAGAAAAAAGGCTACCTAAGAGTGATATAAACCCCAATAAAACATATCTAAAGAAACAAAAAATCCCAAAAACATAAAAAAAAAAACCAAAGTAGACCAAAAATCATTCATACAAACACCTACCAAGACAAATAAACCATCATCCCAACAACGAACTAACACTTGAAACAATAAGTAAAAAGGCTACCCAGAGTGATATAAACCCCAATAAAACATATCTAAAGAAACAAAGAATCCCAAAAAAACCCAAAGTAGACCAAAAATCACTGAATGATCCTCAGTGAGCAAACAGATAAAACCAACCCAAAACTTTAAAAAAAATTACATTTGAAAAAGGTGGATGATCATATTATTATAAGAGTAATAGTGTTTGTATGATACATATTATTAATCATTTGAAAAAGTTGGATGATCATATAGGTAAAAATATAAAGTAAATCATAATATTATAATGAAAAAAGCATTAGATGATCATATTATAAACGAGATAAAAATAAATTATAATATTATAAGAGGAAAAATATAAAGTAAATTATAATATTATAAAATGTAAAAACATAAATTAAATTGTTGGTATCTAAATTTCAAGCACAAATATGATACAAATAATTATTGAGTTTTTAAGGAAAAAATATTATATTCAAGTTTTTCTCATTATCTTAAAGTTAAGTTGTAAAAAAATTTAAAAAATAAGTATCTATAATTTCATAGTGTTATTATGATTAGGTTTTATGAAAAGGTTATTATTAAAATGAAATATAATAGTTAAGAATGGGCAGGGTTGTCTTATCCCTCCTTGTTTTGACTTTTCTAGCTCCATTGGGTTCTTTGGCGGGGCCCAACAGAGAGGTTGGTGTGGTGTCGGTATGGTACTGTATGTTAGCTCTTCTCACTATTTCTCGCTCAAGCTATATGCAGGAAAGGGTACCAATACCCGAGTTGAGTTATTGGCTTTGCGGGGACTGTTGTGCTTTTCCAAGAGCAAAGGGATTGATAAGTTACAGGTGGTTGGTGATTCTATGGTGGTCATCAATTGGGCAGCTGGCAAAGCTTTGTTAGATGTTTACAGCTCAAGTATTGGTTGGATCGTATCCGGGTTTTAATTATGACCTTTGCAAAAGTTGAATTCATTCATATTTTTCATGAATTCAACTTGAAAGCGGATTTTTTTATCAAAATCAGCTATGGGGCAGATGGATGGGCTCTTATACTATGATGAATTTCTAGAGGGCACTCTCTCTGGCTCAGGATCGTTGAAGTTGTTCTAAGGGTTCTGCTTCTTGGTCGTAGTCTTCTATTTTTCAGTTAGTTATCGGTATTGGGACTCCATGCATGATTCATGTGTTTGTGCTATGATCTACGATGACTGTGGTTTCAGATGATGTCTGTGATTCATTTCTTTTTTGAATACCAAGTTACTTTTTTTCGGCTTGAAAAAAAAATAGTGAGAGGTTAATATAAATTATAATATTTATAATAAATAAGGGTGTTATATATATATATATATATATATATATATATAATAAAAATTATTGAAAATCTTTACAATTAATTCAAATTTATTGAAGATTTAAACTTGTTGTAAATATTGATAAAATCAAGATTATGATAATTAAATGTAAGAAAATAATTATTTATTTTCCAATTTTGTATAGTGATAACACCCTTAAAAAGGTTTGGTCTTACAAATACTTAAGCATTGATTTAAATTCTCAAGTAAATTAGAACCACAACTTCAAGAAAATGAGAGTTGGAGGATGAAAATTATATTGCACTAAGATTAAGATTAAAATTAAGAATAAAACTGATCGAATCTATAATAATAAAAATAGATCCTATAATCTTACCACATTTACTTGATTAAAGTTGGTTGTACTCTCATGAAGTCTAATTCATGATTATATATCTAAAATATAAAGAAGTAGTTTTCCAGTAATAATTGATGGAATTGTGAAGTAGTTTTTTTTACTTTTGGAGATGCAATTTTTTGATAGATTGTATTTTTTTATTGTCTAACTACTATAAGCTCAAAAGAGGTTGGGCTAGACTTGGATTAATTAGGCATTAGTTTAAACGTGCTATGATTTAGACCTTTTCAATTATATTTTTCTAATCATTTTCTTCAAAAAATTGATAAGAATTGTTGGAATTGTAAATATTAATTGTTGAGGTAACACGATGCAATAGAAATGTTTTAAAATATTGATACCATTTATGCATTAAAAAATGCAATTTCCTTAATGAAAATATTGTAAATTTACCAATGATTATAGATCCAAATTTAGATAATAATAACTAGAAAAAGTCAAAATTTATAACTTTTAGACTACTCTATTAATTAGTGAAACATAAAAGAGGCCGTTAAATTAATAATATTAAACATAAAAGAGGCCATTAAATTAATAATATTAAATCTTACATCCCTACAAGGTTTAAAGGTGGGATCTTGACTAACGAATTGATAAGATGAAGTAAAACTATTTTTCCATGAGTCTAAAAAATTTATGAAAAATAATTAAAAAAATTCATGTTCAAGTATAAAATAAAAACATTAAAACTAAAAAAATACACCTTAAAAAATTAGATTCCTCTAAAAATATTCATGACCTTCATAATAACAATGGTTGTTGGAATTTGGACTAAAAAATAAATAACATTTCCTTTTAACATTTTAACATGACCAAATTTTTGTATTAGTGTCTTAAACTATAATAACCTTAATATTTCAATTATAAAAATAACATTGAAACAAATATTTTTAATCTAATTCTTTTATTCATTTAATACAATTTATTAATTGGTCCATGGGAGGTAGAATAGTAATGAATGGGTGGGTATTGTTAAGGCACTCATTTTGTTATTCAAATAACTCACTTACAAAAAATATAATTTATTAATTAAAATATTATGATTACTTAATACTATTATAATAACTTAATAAATCCATTATTTTATATATATTTTTAAATTTATAGCAATTTAATATTTAAATAAAAAATTTACAATCTCACAATTATTTAAAAATAAAATAATTGATTGATTTGTAAGAGGCATTTTAGTGAACTAACATAAATTTACTAAAATAAAATAAATTACATATACATAAAAACAACATTAAAATATATTTATAACTATTAAAAACGTAGATGGCCTAAAATCATACCATGGTATTGTGAAAACTCTCACAGACCACATCATTTAGAGATTACAATTATCTTGCTTACAATCTGGATAACTTAAACTTGTTATTATTAAAATTTAAATAATTTTAGATATAACAAAATAATAATTGTTTTTAATATAAAAACTAAGTATAATTTGTCATATTAAGCTTTTAATTTAATAAAAATAATTGATTTTAATTTTTATATTATTTAATTTAATATATTAATTTTGATAAAACTTTAAAAAGTTATGGCAATATTTTTTAAAAGAAGATAGTTTAATTGAATATCAACTTAAATTGACTTAAAACCCATTGCAAATAATTATATAATAAGTCAACTCTTTTGAATATAAAGTTATGCAACACTAATATTTCATATCTATAAATTTATCAATCCAAAATCATTTTTATTATATATATAATTTCATCAATCTAAAATCATTTTTATTGATTTTAAGTAAAAAAAAATTCTTATTTTTTGATATCAATCCAAAATCTTTTTTTTTTTATATTTATAAATTCATCCAGAATTATTTTTATTATATCTATAATTTTATCAATCTAAAATCATTTTTACCATATTTTAAGTCAATTGTTTTTCTAATTTGAATTTAGTGAGTCACATCTCCATTTTCTCCATTTTGACTCATGCATTCTCATGAGAAATAAAGGTGCGAACAAAGAGAATAACTAATAGATGACTATTCCTTCGAATCACACCGAATCTAGTTTTATTTATTCCATACTGAATCTAGTATAATTACTCATAACTATATCTTTTTCCTCATCTCTCTCGTTTGCACCCGGTATGACTAATTGCAAAGCATTTCCCGGGTCGTTCATTCAAACCTCTCCCGTTACGACCTATAATTGCTGGATGGTAAAATGCAGTAACTATTCAAGACTCGATAAAAATTCAAAAAGGTAATAAATCAAGTTTACTCTTCTAATAATTTTGAATATAACTTAAACGAAAAACCAATCTTTATAATTTTACAATAATAAACCCTAGTGTAAAGCAAAAGCAAAATTATTCACAGTAAAGAAAAAGAATGATAACATTTCTTGCCTGGCCAAGCGTGTAAGCAAAAGCCGAGCCCGCGACACCAGCTCCCACAATTATTATATCCGCGGCTACTTCAAAATCTCCAATGGCGGCGCCATTATTATCTGTTGATTTCTCCGGAGTCTTACTCAGCAATCTCAGTAATTCCTTGGATCTTTTGTTAAACCTGCTAAAATTGGCATAATAATACATAAACGCAGAAACAAAGCTAATGGCGAATGCAACCGCCACCATATGATATTGCTGCATTCCCAATATTGTTGTAATCGTCACTGAATCCATATTCTACTTCACACGTCCGCTTCTTTTTTCTTTTCGATCAATACTTGCGCAATCATGTATTTATATCACATTACTGGGCTGCATAGTCAAAGAAGTGAGACGAGTGACGTGGCAGATCGTTGCCAAAGTTGAAAGTTCCAATTCATGCTATGATTTTTAAAATGGTGACAACTTTTTATTTAATATTACTATCTCAATAATTTGATTTTTCCATAATATAAATGGTAACCACTTTTGATTTAATATTACTATCCCACACATTTGGTCATTGGAAGTTAGTAACATGAAAGCTCAATTTCCCTGACTTATCCTATGTACTAATAATTCAGTCACTCTTTGGAAATTGGACTAATGATTTAAAAAATTTGAAAAGAGCAAGTGAAAAAAAATAACACTTTTTTTTCTCAATCATTTAAGCCACATGGTTACACTCAAGGTTACATCGGTTATAAAATATGTTTTTATGGTGATAAGGACATGTGACGTGGACATGTGTGATGTCTCGTTCCCAACTAGGAACAACGATGATGACAAACGAGGTCACATCATGCAAAGATACCAAAGTCCAAAGTCTAAAATCAATCTCTCGTGTATTTGAAAGTCAACATTTGGAAGGCAACGCACCGAAAGGAAATCATTATTAAACTTGCATGAAAACCAAAAGTAAATCATTATTAAAGTCACGAGGGCCACATAGTGGTCGCACCTTGAAATTAAGATGCATTTCCGTAGGCCTTTAAATGTCATTACGTTCATATCTGGTTAGGGTATTTTTAATTAAACAATTTAAGATATGGAGTTGGTATCAATAAAATATCAATTTTATTCTTTGAGAGAAAAAAAAGTTATTTATAAATTAAATAGAATTAAAAAATTAAAAGTTATTTATAAATTAAATAGAATTAAAAATTAATGAGATTGAATAGATTCATTTCAATGTTTTTAAAATTCGTGTTGTTCATTTCATTTAAAATTATTATTATTTATATAGATTCCACATTAATATTATTTTTAATATAGATTCCATATTAATATTATTTTTAATGATAAGTTGTTACTTTTATAACTCCCATATTAATATTATTTTAATAATATAATTAGTTTAAAATTGTTATTCATTTAAGGTAGGGACTTGAAACTATCTTCTTTTTCACTTGTACATATTAAAGTGATTTAAAAATATAAGTTCATAATTTGTGAGTTAAAATATACATTTATAATTTGTTAGTTTTTTTTAAGTAATCAATTTAAGATATAGAATTGGTATCCATAAAATATCAATTTAAGATATAGAGTTGGTATCCATAAAATATCAAATTTTTTCGTTGACAAAAAAATTATTTAAAAATTAAATCAAATTCAAAAATTAATGAGCTTGAGAAATATATACCACTCTTTTTGGTATGGGCTATCTCGAAAACAAGAAATATGGCTATTTTCCAGGATGTTTCTCCTACTACAACTTAGACTTTAATTATTTTCTGGAATATGGTTCATTTTTACCAAAAAGAGATAGCTATGAAAAAAAAATTACATCCTTTAAAGGCCAAGCCTGTACTTATTGATAAAGCAATCGATTTTTTTGATGGAGCCTATTCTGATAGTAAATGTGGAGGTGGTTGATCGTAAATGTGGAGCTGGTTTAACAATCAGTTGTGGAAATTATTACCTTCTCAAATTTGGCCTTGCTTGTGGAGAAGGCACGAATACGAAAGTTGAGTTATTAGGTTTTTGGGGTTTACTAAAAGTTGCTTCATTATGTGGCGTCGATTCTATCAAAATTACGGGAGATTCCATGGTTATTGTAAAGTGGGAAAACAAGAAGGCTAAGCTGGAAAACACATCTTTTCAACACTGATGCCATAGAATTTCAATTCTGATGGACTGATTTAGTGACCTCTCGATCGAGAATACTTACAGAGTGAATAATGATGTAGCCAATTCTCTGTCGAAATTGCACTCGATGGTATTCCGGGAGTTCTATATTGGGAAGGATGGATTGAAGATACATATGTCCATTCTCGTCACTTATTCTCTTTTCTTTCTCAAGCTTACTAGGCTTGTTTTGTGTTTTGACACTTGACCTCTTTTTGTAAAGAAGGTGAATGCATTGTAATGCACAGGAAGTGAATATATGTTAACTTTTTTATTTCCCATAAATAACAAAAATACGTTTTTTTTCTTCTAAAAAATTCATTATAATGTATATAATTAATGAGTTCAAATTTAAATTCATTGTAATGTATATAAAATGTATGTTTTTATCATACATATTCGAATGAATTAAAATTGGAGATAAACTATTTTTTTTAATTTCAATTACTCATTTTCTTTAAGCACATGAGTATTAATAGTACAATTTTATTAATAGGGATTTTTATCAAAAAATTAATAATAATTAAGTTTGTTACATTTTTTAATTTAAGCATGGTAGGTTTTGGTCGGAATCCGGTAACTTATCTATCCATAGTCTTGATGATGAATCCAGCTTGGGATTCGAAACTTCGACAACAAAAATGAGACCGTGGAATCTGGAAACCCACCTTCACACTGCAAACCACAGAAACTTAAAACCTTTAAAAAAAATTGGTTAAATTTAAATTTGGAAGTGTTTAAATTGTGCTTTTGAATTCATAAATAGATTAAGCACCTGGAATACCCCATGGCACCCAAATTATGCAATTTTCATAGCTAATATATGTGATTCTAAGAATTTTTAAAGATTTCCAAAAAGACTTCTTAACGAAATAGGTATTATTAATAGTAATAGTATTATCATTTAATTAAAATCCACTAATTTAAATATTTTTAACAAAACATGGTTCTATTTGTCCATTTTTTAATTTATTCTTTTAAACATAATTAAAAACTATAATTTTAAAGATTTTTAATTAAAAAATGATTGAATTTGTACATTTTTTAAACTTTCTTTTCATATTTAATTTAAAAACTTTTAAGTTAATAATGACTTTACATTTTTTTAACAATTTTACTTTTTAAGTAATTATTATTATGCAGTGAATATGTCTAAAAAGATTTCCCATATTTTATTATTTTTTCATACATTATTTTTATGTAGTTTCTCGTATAAAAAAATTGAATAAAATATTTAAAATATTTTTTTTAATTGCATATAAAGTAATGAAATGCATTTACAATCTAAATGATAAAGGATGTTTTAAGCTTTTTGTATATGTAACAGGGCTTTCGCACAAAGTTGAGGGACCTTTTAGATGTAATGGGTAAATGCGAAACGCGTAAGAATTGTGTAAATCAATAACGCTCATGCGTTATGTAAAACTAGGAATGGCGGGCTCCGAACCTGCCATGTCATTTAACATGTAGGATAGGATTACAAAACGCGCGCAGCGTTATGGTGATTCATAACACGCACGCGTTATGGTGATTCATAACGCGCGCGCGTTATATATCACCATAACGCGCACACGTTTTTGTTAATATAAAAAAAACAAACAGAACGAACCATAGAATGACGACCGTGGCTCGAATCGACAAACCGTCAACTCCGTTGGATTCAAGCTGAAATCGGGATAGTGCTAGGAGTGCCCCTCTCCGTCGGTCCCATGGCCATCCAGTTGGTAGATCCTGCTTGCACATCATCGATATCTCTGTCCAAAATTTATGTGATTTTAAAGAGGGGATCATGAGCGTATTTGAACTAGGAAGAGGTAAAATGAGCTAGGTTGAGGGCAATAAATGTTGTATTTGTATGATGTTGCAAGGATTTTGTAATGTGACAAGGTTTTTTTCTATGCTCCGAACATGGAAGCCATTAACTAATTAATGCCGACGTTAAATGTAGGGTAAGGATCCCTATAATGCCATAAAGGAAAGAGTTCATCATTTAAAGCATCAACGTACCTGATGTTCAACCATCGTCCAAGTGGCTTGCGTATGCATCTAGAGTTTAATTTTAATCATTCATGTCACGTCCAATTGAATTTTAATGGGTCCAATTAAATTTTAATTGGTCGATCCGAGCCACAGTCGTCATTCTATGGCTTGTTCTATACCCCTACGTCCTGAGAAGGTTGAAGCTGTAAAGCAACAACTCTCTAGTATTCATATTGAAGCTCTTTTGTTTATGTCTAAGATAAAGAAGCTCTCAATTCGTGAGCTAGAACATATCGATCTTAACAGGATTGATACAATCTCTGTTTTACCAGAAACTGACCTTAGAACTTCTCATAGCAATGGCAATGAATCCTTCATTTTGCATTTGTTAGCAGAAGAAGATCAATTTTCGACAAAACAATGTAGTTATTACATGTGGAGGCAGCGGTTTCCCGTGGAAAACAAGTGTAGGGTTGAGCAGAGAAAAGATGTTAGGAAATGGGCTATTACATTAGTTTTTTCGATGGGTGAGTGGCTTACAAAAGGAAACATGGCGGTTGTAGGTATCTATGCTTTTCTTCCAACGAAAATTGTAACGGGATTTCCATTTATAATACAAGCAAATTTTTTACTGGTTTCGTCAAGAGAAAGTGTCATTTTCAATAACAAGTGGAACCAGGGAATCCTTCATTGTGTTCCACTAACCTTTTGTTCAACATTTCGTGCTCTGATAAGTGGTAATTCACCTCTATCATCGAAACATTTATGTAAACCAACAGAAACTCGAACAATACTCCCTGCTTTTAAACGCATTCTGGAGAAAGCAAGAGGACAAGTTCATCAAAGCGACTTCATTCATCTATATTCTCGTAATGTACACATAGTCCATCCTTATCTTGATAAACAAGAGTTTTATAATAGCTTGAATTTTTTGGGCGTGGTTATCTCCCTATATTCAGTTGTCTGATTGGTTGACAAGCTTTCCTGAAAATCTGTTTGTTGAACTTCCTTTGTTTTATTGTTGAAAATTGAAAGGGATTTCCAAGCCACCTGCAAAACACTCCTTTGTTGAGTGGTTGAATCAGTATCCTAAAATTACAGAGCTTTCTATCTCAAAGTTTGTTGAGTGGCTCCTAGATGTAGTATCAGACTCAACAGACAGTAAAGATGATGATGGAGATGACAACGACGACGATGACGACGATGATGAGGATGATGATGATGATGATGATGATGATGACGATGACGATGATGGTGATGATAGAGAAGAGGATGGTGATGATGAAGATGATGATGAATATGACGATGAGGATGATGAAGATGATGGTGATGATGGTGACGAGGATGATGATGGTGATGATGGTGACAAGGATGATGATGGTGATGATAAAGAAGAGGATGGTGATGATGATGATGATGATGCTAATGATGATGATGATCAATCATCAATCATGATGAAGATGAAGATGGTGATGAGGATGATGATGATGATGATGATGATGATGATGAAGAAGATGATGATGAATATGACGACGAGGATGATGAGGATGATGATGATGATGATGGTGATGATGAAAAAGAGGATGATGATGCTGATATTGCTGATGATGATGACGATGATGATGAATCAATCATGATGAAGATGGTGATGAGGATGATGATGGTGATAATAAAGAAGAGAATGGCGATGATGATGATGATGATGATGCTATGATGATGATGATCAATCATCAATCATGATGAAGATGAAGTTGGTGATGAGGGTGATGAGGATGATGAGGATGATGATGATGATGATGATGATGATGATGACGAGGATGATGAGGATGCTGATGAAGATGATGAGGATGCTGACGACGATGATGGAGATGACGAGGACAATGATGACCATCATCATCGTCGTCATCTTCATCATCATCATCATGTAGTGGTAGGGGAAGGGGGATTGCGAGAGAGAGAGAGGAGGGAGAGAGAGAGAGAGAGAGGGAGAGAGAGAGAGGTGTAGAAGCTAGGAAGAAAGAGTGAGAGAGGGGGGGTTAGTTAGGGGTAAGGGGCTAGGACGGGGGTTAGCAAGGGGGGGAGAGAGAGAGAGAGACTGAGACGGCGTTAGTAATGGTTGGGGGGGAGGAGGGAGAGAGAGAGTGAGAGAGGAGAGGGTGTTGGTTGTAGGGACTGCGAAAGAGAGATGGAAGGTGTGGTTAGAGGTAGGTGGAGGTGTAGGGAAGAGAGAGAGAATGAGAGAGCCAGGGTTAGTAAGGGCTAGGGAGAGGAGGGGGTCGTCGTCATCTCTATCTTCATCATCATCATCATCCTCATCGTCATCTTCATCATCATCCTCATCGTCATCTTCATCATCTTCATCATCATCATTGTGGTCGTCATCACCATCATCTTCATCGTCATCATCACCATCATCTGCGTCGTCGTCGTCATCATCATCATCATCATCATCTGCGTCATCCTCATCATCATCATCATCTTCATCATCATCTGCGTCATCATCATCATCATCTGCGTCGTCATCATCATCATCATTATCACCATCATCATCTTCATCACCGTCATCATCTTCATTTTCATCACCATCATCATCTTCATCTTCATCATCCTCACTATTGTTATCTTTATCTCACCGAATCTAACACTTCAAAACATAAATTTGTGAAGATTATAACGCGCGCGCGTTATTGAATCCCATAACGAGCGCGTTATGTACACATAATGCTAGCGCGTTGCTTATAACATTGAGCGCCAAAACACTAAAATTTGAATTTAAATATAGCGTGCACTCGTTATTTGAATTTAAACATAACGCGCGCGCGTTCCTTAGCACCTAACCACTCGCTCTTACCGCGCCCGCATGTAAGCCACTGTCCTATGTGGCTGGTTCGGACTTACCAAACCTGTGCTAAGGAATTTTTAGACCATAGCTAATTTGAAATTTTCAATATTTTTCTGAGTATGCATGTTTTCCACCACTCTTTACAGCATGACACACCTGACCATTAGTGACGAAATTTTAGGGATAGATAGAATTTTTTATGCAGATTCCAAATATGTAATTTTTTTAAAAAACTATTGAGATTTTCTATTTATTTCCTAATTTTCTTGTGTCATCACTCCGTTGGTCAGAAAACATACTGTTAGTGTTTATTTCGTAACTTTTTCATTTCACAACCATTTTTAAAAAAACTTGTATGCTGCACTAGAGGACACCGACCTCTACATGCTGTAAAAAATCCAAGTCAAAATAACTACATTAAGACCTTCAAAGGCTGCACCCACATTTGACGTACCGTTCTTGAGGTTTTCCCACTTACATAATTAAAAAAAATAAAAAATTAAACATTTAATTTTGGAAAAATAGCACTACACTAATGCTACGGGTTCTATACATGTATACCAGATTTTGTAGCCTGAAACCGTCATTTAGGCAGTGAAACGCTGCACCCACAAAAACATATACCTTATCATTTTCCAAAAATATAAAAAGTGACTGTTAGAAAAAATGAAATTTGACATAGTTATGTAAATTTTCAATACTTAAAAGTTATATATTCGGAAACGTGACTCAATTTCCTACGTTTCATCTTTTTTACTCGATGCAAGATGTCTTGTGTAAGCATCTCAAAAAAACCAAGTAAGTTGAGGGATGGCTGATTTTTCAGCTTTCTATTGCATCTAACGCGCCAAAAGCGACCCTCATTAGCTTGCACATGCCCAACACTTACATCATCTTATGTAAGTTTCAATTTTTTAAGTTTTTTTAATAAATAATAAAGTAATACTATATGTTATATGTAATATAATTTCATTTCAATAAATAAAAAATAGAATCATTGAGAAGGAGCGGCGAGGGTTAGCAGCTAGGGTTTGCAGACGAAGGTTTTACGATGGCTAGTTTTTTGAAGGTTTGCAGAGGTACCAAGGTTTGGTACTGTCTTTTGTTGTGGGATAAGTAAGTCGCAGGTGGTGCCGCTGTTAGTTTTCTTGGGGGATTCGCCTTTCTGTTGGCGGTGTTTGTCAGGGCCTTTTACTGACTATTTCCTTTTTACACTCGCTTTTACTTTGGGGTATTTTTTATTGCGGATTATTTTGTTTTTCCCTGACAATGGCATATGATGATCTGGTTGACTATTCTAGCAACCACCTGGAGGAGGGTGACATTTGGGTATCGCCAGCTGGCGATCGACGTGCTGAGGTGGGAGCTCTATGCTTGGATAGGAATGTGGGTATAATGCTCAGATGTATCCTTCCACCCCCTTCGCTTTCCGGTTTTTCTCCATCAGACTTTCTAAACCTTCATTCTTCACTGGTTCCGGAATTTGGGGTACCCTACTCGTCGGGTTTTGATGAAGGAATTCTCTTGGATACACTCGGGGGCATCTTGGGCTGTTTCAGGTCTTCAAAATCCTCAGTCTTCTACTGAAGCCATCCTGTTAGGTTCGTTTTCTCAACCAAGGTTACAGGAAGATGTTCCATTTTAAAGATTTCCAACAAGACTTGTTAACGAAATAGGTATTATTATTATTATTTAATTAAAACCCACAATTTTAAAGATTTTTAACTAAACATAGTTCTATTTGTCCATTTTTTAATTTATTCCTTTTAAACATAATTAAAAACTATAATTTTAAAGATTTTTAATAAAAAATGATTGAATTTGTACATTTTTTAAACTTTCTTTTCATATTTAGTTTAAAAACTTTTAAGTTCAACGAATGACTTTACATTTTTTTTTACAATTTTACTTTTTAAGTAATTATTATTATGCAGTGAATATGTTTAAAAAAATTTCCCATATTTTATTATTTTTTCATACATTATTTTTATGTAGTTTCTCATAGAAAAATTGAATAAAATATTTAAAATATTTTTTTTGTGTCGAGAGGCGCTCTACAGCCCAGTATGAGGGAGATCTTGTAACATGTGAGTGTTTGTCGAGTTTTTTGAGTGTTTGTCTAGTAACAAAATAATACAAAGTAAACAAAAAGGAATAATACAAAGTAAAAAGTAATAAATATTATGTCGGCCATAAACAAAAAAGAATAATACAAAGTAAAAAGTAAATATGAGACTTAAACTAGAGACTTTAGAGCATAGGATTAGGTGATAAATATTATGTCAGTCATAAACAAAAAAGAATAATTCAGAGTAAAAAGTAAATATGAGACTTAAACTAGAGACTTTACCTTTTACTTTTAATACAAAGTAAAATGTAAATATGACATTTTAGAGTGTTTGTCTAGTAACAAAATAATACAAAGTAAACAAAAAAGAATGATACAAAGTAAAAAGTAATAAATATTATGTTGGACATAAACAAAAAAGAATAATACAAATTAAAAAGTAAACATGAGACTTAAACTAGAGACTTTAGAGCTTAGGATTAGGTGGTTGAGGTATTGCACTCAAGGAGCTATTTCAGGAGAGGTTTGCACCTCTGGAGATTTGATCCCTCTCGGTGCTTGATAGAGCCTAGGGTTTGGATCTATGTTGGTTTAATTACATATAAAGTAATGAAATGCATTTACAATCTAAATGATAAGGATGTTTTAAGTTTGTTGTATATGTTTTATCATTCAATAGATCTCATTATTAAAACCATTGATGCATAAAAAAATCTAACATTATCACATCATTTGCAGCAAGGAAACATCGCATCATTTACAGATTCATATCGCAGATACATTCAACCAATTCAAATTCAATTCAAATTTTATAGATCTGATTCCAAAAACATATTCTCCCTCTTCTCTGAATGATTTTATGCCAATTTCCTTATGTAATTGCATCTACAAGGTGGTCACTAAAATTATTGTCAGACGAATCAAGGCTATTCTATTCTAAAGGAAGAGACTTGGAGATTGAAGAGTAGGGCTATTTGGCTGGAAAGTGGGGATAAAAACACAAAATTCTTTCATGCCTAAGCTAAAGGTAGGAAATCTTCCAATACTATTTGGAGCCTGGACAATTCTCAAGGGGAGAGTCAAACCACTTTTGAAGGTATGGCTAGGGTTGGAGTGAATCACTTCCAGAATCTTTTCAAAGCTAATAATTTGGCTACTATTGAAGAGGTCATCAGGTTGGCCCAAATTTTCCCTCGTTTCGTGGAAGAAGCAGACAACCGAAATATGATGGAATAAATCACTGAAAAGAGTTGAAAGAAGTCTTGTTTAGTTTCCAAAAAGATAAAAGCTCGGGTCCATATGGCTGGACTTTTGAATTTTTCCAAGAGCTCTATGATTTCCTTGGAGCAGATATTCTGAAAGTAGTAGAAGACTCCAGACAAACGGGAAGAATCCCTGCAAGTTTCAATTCAAATTTTATAGATATGATTCCAAAAACAAATTCTCTCTCTTCTCCGAATGATTTTAGGCCAATTTCCTTATGTAATTGCATCTACAAGGTGGTCACTAAAATTATTGCCAGACGAATCAACGCTATTCTATCAAGTTCTCGATCCCCAGGTCTATAGCTATCTCCATATCTTTGATGAGACTGATCCATTTCGCTCCATTGTTGGTCTTTCTCCCAATGCCCCATGCAAACTCTCTTTGTTTGTTCCCCTTGGAGTCAAAAATTACTCTCCCCGCACCTACCAACCCTGGGTATATAAAATGTATGTTTTTATCATACATATTCGAGTGAATTAAAATTGGAGATAAACTATATTTTTAATTTCAATTACTCATTTTCTTTAAGCACATGATTATTAATAATACAATTTTGTTTTTAAAATTTTATTAATAAAGTTTTAAGTAAAATTTATCTGTATGTGAAGGGATTTTTAACAAAAAAATAATAATAATTAAGTTTGTTACATTTTTTTATTTGAGTACGGTGGGTTTTGGTCAAATTCGTTAAATTTAAATTTGGAAGTGTTTAAATTGTGTTTTTGAATTCATAAATAGATTCAGCACCCTCGAATACCCCATGGCACCCAAATCATGCAATTTCCATCACTAATATATGTGATTCTAAGAATTTTTAAAGATTTCCAACAAGACTTGTTAACGAAATAGGTATTATTATTATTATTATTATCATCATTTAATTAAAACCCACAATTTTAAAGATTTTTAACCAAACATAACTCTATTTGTCCATTTTTTAATTTATTCTTTTAAATATAATTAAAAACTATAATTTTAAAGATTTTTAATAAAAAATCTTTAAATATTTGTCCTTTTTTAATTTATTCTTTTAAATATAATTAAAAACTATAATTTTAAAGATTTTTAATAAAAAATAATTAAATTTGTACATTTTTTTAATTTTCTTTTCATATTTAGTTTAAAAACTTTTTAGTTAAACAAATGACTTTACATTTTTTTTACAATTTTACTTTTTAAGTAATTATTATTATGCAATGAATATGAATATGTCTAAAAAGATTTCCCATATTTTATTATTTTTTTCATACATTATTTTTATGTAGTTTCTCATAGAAAAATTAAATAAAATATTTAAAATATATTTTTTTAATTACCTATAAAGTAATGAAATGCATTTACAATCTAAATGATAAGGATGTTTTAAGTTTGTTGTATATGTAACACTTACATCATCTTATGTAAGTTTCAATTTTTAAGTTTTTTTAATAAATAAAAATAATAAAGTAATACTATATGTTATATGTAATATAATTTCATTTCAATAAATAAAAAATAGAATCATCGAGAAGGAGTGGAGAGGGTTAGTGACTAGGGTTTGCAGACGGAGGTTTTACGATGGTTAGCTTTTTGAAGGTTTGCAAAGGTATCGAGGTTTGGTACTATCTTTTGTTGTGGGCTGAGTAAGTCGTAGGTGGTGTCACTGTTAGTTTTCTTGGGGGATTGCCTTTCTTTTAGCGGTGTTTGTCAGGGCCTTTTATTGACTATTTCCTTTTTACACCCGTTTTTACTCTAGGGTATTTTTTATTGAGGATTATTTTGTTTTTTCCGTGACAATGGTGTATGACGATCTGGTTGACTATTCTAGCGACCACCTGGAGGAGGGTGACATTTGGGTATCGCCAGCTGGCGATCGATGGGCTGAGGTGGGAGCTCTGTGCCTAGATAGGAATGTGGGTATAACGCCCGGATGCATCCTTCCACCCCCTTCCATTTCCGTTTTTTCTCCATCAGACTTTCTGAACCTTCATTCTTCACAGGTTCCAGAATTTGGGGTATCCTACTCATCGGGTTTTGATGAAGGATTTCTCTTGGATACGTTGGGGGGAGCATCTTGGGCTCTTTTAGGTCTTCAAAATCCTCAGTATTCTACTGAAGCCATCCCGTTAGGTTCGTTTTCTCAGCCAGGGTTTCAGGAAGGTTTCAGTACAGGATGTTGGCCAGATTCGGGCAGGTCGTAGGGAGGTCTTTTGGAGTCGTAAGGGAGCTAGGTCTTAGGATCTGTGTAGCAGTTTGATTAACGTTTTCTAGCAGATTTCCTTGGGGCTCTATAACACAAAGTTTGCCCTAGCCCGCTTTCAAGTAAGGATTCAAGCTTTGATTTTAGACAGGTCCCTGTGGAGGAAGGGTTAGAAATTACTTTAAGGAAAAGGAACAAGAGAAGATGGTTGAAGTCTAAAGGGAAGGGACCTAACTATACCTTAGGAGAAGACATCGAATTTCACAGGGTTTTACAGATGGCCAACCAGACCTTAGTTGGTCAAGTTTATGGGCGCTCTTTTGCCTTTCAGACTGTGGTTGGATGGGCGTTCTGCTCCCTTTCAGTTTGCAGCAAACATCAACAGACTAAAGGATCCTATTAAACCTTGGGCTATGGAAAAAAGACAATGGGCGGACTGGGAGTTAAAGCAGATCGAGGAAGTCCTCTCCAAAATCTATGAGGTAGAAGGAGGGGGACTTTTGACTCGGGAATCAAAAGAAAACTTGGTCAGACTGGAAGGAAGAAGGAACTCCCTTTTACTGGAAAAGGAAGAGACCTGGAGATTGAAGAGTAGGGCTATCTGGATGGAAAGTGGGGATGAAAACACAAAATTCTTTCATGCGTATGCCAAAGGCAGGAAATCTTCCAATACTATTTGGACCCTGGACAATTCTTAAGGGGAGAGTCAAACCACTTTTGAAGATATGGCTAGGGTTGCAGTGAATCACTTCCATAATCTTTTCAAAGCTAATAATTTGGATACTATTGAAGAGGTCATCAGGTTGGCCCAAATTTTCCCTCGTTTCATGGAAGAAGCAGACAACTGAAATATGATGGAAGAAATCGCTGAAGAAGAGTTGAAAGAAGTCTTGTTTAGTTTCCAGAAAGATAAAAGCCCAGGTCCAGATGGCTAGACATTTGAATTTTTCCAAGAGCTCTATGATTTCCTTGGAGCAGATATTCTGAAAGTAGTAGAAGACTCTAGACAAACGGGAAGAATCCCTGCAAGTTTCAATTCAAATTTGATAGATCTGATTCCAAAAACATATTCTCCCTCTTCTCTGAATGATTTTAGGCAAATTTCCTTATGTAATTGCATCTACAAGGTGGTCACTAAAATTATTGCCAGATGAATCAAGGCTATTCTATTCTAAAGGAAGAGACCTGGAGATTGAAGAGTAGGGCTATCTAGCTGGAAAGTTGGTATGAAAACACAAAATTCTTTCATGCATATGCTAAAGGCAGGAAATCTTCCAATACTATTTGGAGCCTGGACAATTCTCAAGGGGAGAGTCAAACCACTTTTGAAGGTATGGCTAGGGTTGGAGTGAATCACTTCCATAATCTTTTCAAAGCTAATAATTTGGCTACTATTGAAGAGGTCATCAGGTTGGCCCAAATTTTCCCTCGTTTCGTGGAAGAAGTAGATAACCGAAACCTAATGGAAGAAATCACTGAAGAAGAGTTGAAAGACGTCTTGTTTAGTTTCCAGAAAGATAAAAGCCCGGGTCTAGATGGATGGACGTTTGAATTTTTCCAAGAGCTCTATGATTTCCTTGGAGCAAATATTCTGAAATTTTATAGATCTGATTCCAAAAATAGATTCTCCCTCTTCTTTGAATGATTTTAGGCCAATTTCCTTATGTAATTGCATCTACAAGGTGGTCACTAAAATTATTGCCAGACGAATGAAGGCTATAGTGATTCATAATATGTTCCATAGTTTCCTCTTCAATTTGCTAGAATGAGTGTGAATTTTGTATTAAACAACTGAAAAGGAAGCTTTCAAGTATATAAGTTCTGAGCATCTGCTACGGGTAGCAGAGATGGATTGTCTTGCCAAAAAACTCCAGAAGCATATTCAAAAAACAAAATTTTTCCAATTGTTACGCTTATGGTAACAATACTATTTCTATAGGCTCTTACAAATTGGCCTAACAGGTAAATTCATTGGAAAAGCATAGACAAAAAACAAAATTGTTTGAAATTTAAACTAAAAGTCAGCACTATCCATGCCTTGATGTGTGTTTTTCTGGTTGATCCATAGCAGGTCTGCAAACTTAGACTTTCTCCATGGCTTTCACTTTAGTTGTTGGTGTGTTCTTGTTATGACTGCCTTGGTTCTTGTTTAGGATCTTGGCCATATCAACCCTCAACCCTTCAATTTTCCCACCCTGCTCCCTCAGATGGTTTTTAATGTCTTTTATTCTGGATTCCAACATAGAGATTTGGTAGGACATGTGTTTTAGGATGTCCAACATGCCTTCATGTTGATTTTTCATAACCCTCATCATGAGTTTCAAATCCCCAATTCCTTTCCTCATCCCACTATATATGTCTCTCCACGATGACATCTTGAAGGAATGCCCCTTGTCAATCTGATAAGAATCCCTTAAGCGAAGATGTGATACCATTGCACCTTCAATGTCTATGAAAATACATGGTCGCATTGAGGAGACTAGATCCCAGGGCCAAGGAACCACAATCTCCCATGTAGTTATATTAGCAAGACAAGGGATTTCATGCTTGTCTTCCTTTTTAAAGTTGTACCAATGTGGGTTTTTTTCCTCATAGAGGCTAATGTTTGTAGGTTCCCAGGCCTAATTATGGCCACATTTAACAATTGTTGACACAAACCCAGTCGACAGGGGTTCCTCACTTTGTCGACATCCAAACCACCGCGATCTGCCTGAGCACTAACCCAGATAGGTTTTACCTTGTCCATCCACACCTACGGAGCAGATAAAGTCTCACCCGAGGCGATCAAGGGAGAGCTGACGGAACCACGTTTCCGTCGAATGAAGGAGGACCATGTGTGTCTACTTATCAACTTAGCGCAACGTTAGTTAGCAGATCTAATTACTTGGCATAGACATTAAACATAATCGCATCATCATTCAACATATCTCATTATTAAAACCATTGATGCATAAACATATCTAACATTATCACATCATTTGCAGCAAGGAAACATCGCATCATTCACAGATTCATATCGCAGATACATTCATAACAGGAAAACAGGAAAAGACACAATGATTCTGCTCAAACTCTGTCATATCATATTATCCTTCGCAACAAAACACAAATACATCAATATAGTTCTTCTGTCGCATACCCAAATTCACAAGACCAAAACATGCACAATTCTTCTCTCTTCCTTGGTTCGTCTCTTGGTTTCTAACCCTTGCAATTCTACATCTATTTATAGGCTTGCGCCTTTACATTCATGGTCCACTTAGGAAATCGCCTAACTACTTTCTAACAAGATCTGCAACAAAATGACCCTTAACCCGCACAATGCGGTCCCAAATAACCAAAAATACATAAAGTAATATTATTTCCGACATGTGCGTGGTTTTCCTCCTTGTGCAGCATCCGCAATGTTGCGCAGTTGACTCATCCAAACTCGCCTGCCAACAGGCCCCCAACACAATCTTGTGGCTCTCCCTCAAGCCATGTCAGCTGGACATGATGGTCGATACTCATCCATCGCTATACTATTCTTCTGAATCTATTGTTGCTTTATGGAGCTCACTGTTGTATACTTCTCAAACAGATACATCGATCTCGGGCTCACTGTCATGTACTTATCAAACTTATACGTCAAGCTTGGGCTCGCTGTCATGTACTTCTAAAACTCACCCTTCAGTCTCTGGAAACCTTGATCACCTATCTCTTCGGCATCTGTTGCTGCACTGCGTACTTGTTCCAAACTAAGGAAAATTTTATTAATGGCGTTGAGGTGAGAGACAGGCCAACTGCTTTGGCACATCTATTTCGCACCAGGGACCACCGACTACCGGGGCCAGGGGGCCTCCACCCCTAGCGTTCTAGTGGTCACAAGGACCACAAATCGTCTAACGACCACCACGTACTTAAACATCTCGGTTGATACCTCATCTCTGTTTCTCCTATTTCTCCTATGTCTGCGCCGCGTCCCTCTCTGGTTGTTCATGCACACTCGTCGTTTTGGCCCTCAATGCACCTGGTGTGCTACCACATGAAATGAAATGGATCGTTTCCACAGCTTCCTTGGAATTCCTAACTCAAATAACTTCCTGAACCTATTCGCAACATGGGTTTCTCTCGTCAGAGAGATACTTCCGTGCTCAGCTATCCCCCTGCGCCGATATTTATGCATGTTCGTTGTGTCTTGGACACCTGACGCTAAAATCATTTGCAAATCCTTTCACTTAATTCCCTGATCCTGTCATCATATCGTTTCGTCGTCAACCAATGAGGCTGAGCCGTAGCCCTTATGATCGTACTTGACCTCTTACGTGCGAAGCATCGATCATGTTTCCACCTTTTGCCATGCATGCCAAACGTGCTCGAAGCTGTTGTCGGTCTTGTCGATCTGACGATCGGTTTCGGCCTAAGTCCATATCACTGCATGGCATGCCGTTGGTTAACTGCTTTTAACTGTCTACACTGACTGCTGATTTGACCGTGTCACGACCCTTGCAGTTGTCGCAGCATGAACTCCCTAATGCGATACAAGTAATTTCAAAACTTCTGCAGTGCATATACCATCGCCAAGCCTTCCCTCTCTGTAGTGGTATAATTTTTCTTCGCAGATGACAGCTTTCGACTCGTGAAAGCAATTAGGTGATCCAGATCTCCTTCTCCTGGTTGCGCGAGCACTACTCCCAGCGCAATCGATGATGCATCCACATGGACATGGAACTCCATGCTCCAGTCAGGAAATACCAGTATTGGTGTAGAAGCCATCTTAGCCTTCAACAGCTCAAAACTTACTTGACATTCTGAGCTCCATAAGAATACCGCATCCTTCTTCAGTAACCTCTCCATAGGAGCCGTGATCACAGCATAACCACGGATAAACTTGCGATAGTACCCCGTGTGCCCAAGTGTCACTCTCAACTGCTTTACAACTGTCGGCGATGGCACGTTCAAAATCAGCGCAATCTTTGCTGGGTCAACCAACAATTCCTGCTTGCAAACAATGTGACCCAACAACATCCCAAATGGTGCACAGAAAATACATTTCTTCAAGTTCAATGCGATCTGATGCTGCCTACATCGCTCCAGCATCAGTCACAGATTTTCCAGATGGTCGTTGATCAATCCATAAACTATCAAGTCATCCATATAGACTTGCAGAAACTTCTGAATGCAGCAACAACAACCTGAGAGAAAATTGCAGGTGCATTCTTTAGCCTAAACAACATCACAGTGTACTAGAAACAACCCCATTCAGTCACAAACGTTGTCTTGTGGTGATCCTCTTTTGCGATCCTGATCTGGTGATACCCAGAAAATCCATCCATGAAGGAATACATTTCTTGACCGCTCACCCCTTCTAGTACCTCATCAGTGAATGGCATCGGAAATGGACCATGCATACATTCGTCATTCAACTTCCTCAAGTCGACACAAATTCGCACCTCACCTGTCTTCTTATCTTGAACTACCATAGGACTAATCCATTCCGATTCTTCGATCGGTTCAATTATTCCAGCATCCAACATTCTATCAAGTTCATCTTTGACCCGTTCCTTATGTCCTGGATTCAGTCGATATGGTCGCTGCCTAACTGGTTTCGCATCTGGCTTCAACGAAATCTTCATCTCTCCTAAATCTCCCAATATTCCCTTCATCTCGGAAAACTTCGTAGGAAATAAATCCTGGAATTCATGCAACAGGTCTGTGACCTTTTCCATCATTTCTTCATCCCAGTAGTCCCCAACATTCACAAAATTTGGGTTCTCCTGCGACCCAATGTTGACCTTCCTAAGCTTCAACGGCGGATTTATTGAATCTGTCAGTACGTTTGGTGCTGCAACATCCTGACTTCCTTCTAATTCCGGAATATTGACATTCCGCGGGTCATCACCATCCTCCGGTCCTCCAGTAATATTATAGCATTCCATCATCGACTGCATCTAACAATGCGTATGCGGATCCACGGGGTACGCAACTGGAACCACCTTCAGAAAAACATCACAAAGGAGCTGCAGGACATTATGAACATCTGGATTGGCATCCGCGAAACTGAAGGTATTGGTGAAGCAAACCGTCAACCCTAACCAAGTGGTAATCTCTCTGCGCAACTCAGCTGAGGCATACCAAGATCGCGACACTTCATCCAAAGTGTGGACGAAGGCATGGACCCATTCATCCTTTGGTCACGAGGCCCATAAAGTCTAATGCCTTACTGCACCGAAGACATTTCAAATAGACACCAGCACCATCCTGCGGATGCCCAGACATATGGTGCTCCATACTTGAACACAAAACCAGCGCAGAAGCAAGCAGAAACCAGACCGAGGGAGAGAAAATAGCAGAGAGGAGAATGCGGATTGCTCCCAACCCATCCTGTCTTAAACCAAACCCCAGGGTTCGCATGCCGTCCAACTGAAAATCCGGCCAGAAACCATTAATGCAGGGATGCATGGAGATCTCGCGAAGATCGAATTGGCCGTCGAAAAGCATGGTTGAGTTTTCAAAAAACAAAAAATTTAATTGTCTATATTTTGAATCGAAAGATGATGAGGCCCCCTTAAAGAGATGTGGACTATGGTAAGACCTTAGGCTATGGGATCCATACATTTTCATGGATGATATTGTCACAGTCAAGGAAACCGTAGGAAAGTCGATCTCCTTTATTGGCGATAGCATCTGCTTGCCCATTTAAACTTCTCAAAACATGATGATAGGTTACGTCTTTGAATTCTTTGTTGATACTGAGAAGGAGATTATGCATTTTAGTGGAAGGGTTCCTCCTTTTGGTAACAATGTTTCTAGCTTCTTTAATGACAATTAAAGAGTCCCCAATAACCTTCAAGTTCTTGATGCCCAGGTCTATAGCTATCTCCAGACCTTTGATGAGACCGAGCCATTCCGCTCCATTGTTGGTCTTTCTCCCAATGCCCCATGCAAACTCTCTCTGTTTGTTCCCCTTGGAGTAAAAAATTACCCCCCCCGCACCTGCCAACCCCCGGTATATAAAATGTCTGTTTTTATCATACATATTCGAGTGAATTAAAATTGGAGATAAACTATTTTTTTTTAATTTCAATTACTCATTTTCTTTAAGCACGTGATTATTAATAATACAATTTTATTTTTAAAATTTTTATTAATAAAGTTTTAAGTAAAATTTGTCCATATTTGAAGGGATTTTTAACAAAAAATGATAACAATTAAGTTTGTTACATTTTTTTATTTGAGTACGGTGGGTTTTGGTCGGAATTCGGTAAAAAAAAATTGGTTAAATTTAAATTTGGAAGTGTTTAAATTGTGTTTTTGAATTCATAAATAGATTCAGGCCCCTCGAATACCCCATGGCACCCAAATTATACAATTTCCATAACTAATATATATGATTCTAAGAATTTTTAAAGATTTCCCAAAGGACTTGTTAACGAAATAAGTATTATTATTATTATTATTTAATTAAAAGCTACAAATTTAAAGATTTTTAACCAAACATAGTTCTATTTGTCCATTTTTTAATTTATTCTTTTAAATATAATTAAAAACTATAATTTTTAATATTTTTAATAAAAAATGATTGAATTTGTACATTTTTTTAAACTTTCTTTTCATATTTAGTTTAAAAACTTTTAAGTTAAACTAATGACTTTACATTTTTTTAACAATTTTACTTTTTAAGTAATTATTATCATGCAGTGAATATGTCTAAAAAGATTTCCCATATTTTATTATTTTTTCATACATTATTTTTATGTAGTTTCTCATAGAAAAATTGAATAAAAAATTTAATTTAATTTTTTTTAATTACATATAAAGTAAAGTAATGAAATGCATTTACAATCTAAATGATAAGGATGTTTTAAGTTTGTGGTATATGTAACACTTACATCATCTTATGTAAGTTTCAATTTTTAAAGTTTTTTTAATAAATAATAAAGTAATATTATATGTTATATGTAATATAATTTCATTTCAATAAATAAAAAATAGAATCATCGAGAAGGAGCGACGAGGGTTAGCAGCTAGGGTTTGCAGACGGAGATTTTACGGTGGTTAGTTTTTTGAAGGTTTGCAGAGGTACCGAGGTTTGGTACTGTCTTTTGCTGTGGGCTGAGTAAGTCGCAGGTGGTGCCGTTGTTAGTTTTCTTGGGGGTTCACCTTTCTGTTGGTGGTGTTTGTCAAGGCCTTTTACTGACTATTTCCTTTTTACACCCGCTTTTACTCTGGGGTATTTTTTATTGCGGATTATTTTGTCTTTCCCCTGACAATGGCGTATGACAATCTGGTTGACTATTCTAGCGACCACCTGGAGGAGGGTGACATTTGGGTATCACCAGTTGGTGATCAACGGGTTGAGGTGGGAGCTCTGTGCCTAGATAGGAATGCAGGTATAACGCCCAGATGTATCCTTCCACCCCCTTCCATTTTCGGTTTTTCTCCATCAAACTTTCTGAACCT
The DNA here is from genome assembly GCA_027924585.1 of Larix kaempferi. Classification (NCBI taxonomy): domain Eukaryota; kingdom Viridiplantae; phylum Streptophyta; class Pinopsida; order Pinales; family Pinaceae; genus Larix; species Larix kaempferi. Next base: position 24,537,886 of record BSBM01000299.1, read on the forward strand.
TCATTCTTCACCGATTCCAGAATTTGGGGTACCCTACTAGTCGGGTTTTGATGAAGGATTTATCTTGGATAGACTTGGGGGGCATCTTGGGCTCTTTCAGATCTTCAAAATCCTCAGTATTCTACTGAAGACATCCTGTTAGGTTCGTTTTCTTAGCCACGGTTTCAGGAAGGTTTCAGTACAGGATGCTGGTCAGATTCGAGCAGGTCGTGGGGAGATCTTTTGGAGTCTCAAGTAGCTAGGTCTTAGGATCTGTGCAACAATTTGATTCGTGTTTTCTAGTGGATTTCCTTGGGGATCTAGAACACAGAGGTTTCCCTAGCCCTCTTTCAAGTAAGGATTCAAGCTTTGATTCTAGACAGGTCCCTGTGGAGGAAGGGTTAGAAAGTACTTTAAGGATAAGGAACAGGAGAAGATGGTTGAAGTCCAAAGGGAAGGGACCTAACTATAACTTAGGAGAATACATCGACTTTCACAGGGTTTTACAAATGGCCAACCAGACCTTAGTTGGTCAATTTTATGGGCGCTCTTTCGCTTTTCGGACTGTGGTTGGATGGGCACTCTGTTGCCTTTTAGTTTGCAGCAAACATCAATAGACTGAAGGATCCTATTAAAGCTTGGGCAATGGAAAAAATACAAAGGGAGGACCGGGAGTTAAAGCGGATCGAGGAACTCTTCTCCAAAATCTATGAGGAAGAAGGAGGGGGACTTTTGACTTGGGAATCAAAAGAAAACCTGGTCAGACTGGAAGGAAGAAGGAACTCCCTTTTATTGGAAAAGGAAGAGACTTGGAGATTGAAGAGTAGGGCTATCTGGCTGGAAAGTGGGGATGAAAACACAAAATTCTTTCATGCCTATGCCAAAGGCAGGAAATCTTCCAATACTATTTGGAGCCTGGACAATTCTCAAGGGGAGAGTCAAACCACTTTTGAAGGTATGGCTAGGGTTGGAGTGAATCACTTCCATAATCTTTTCAAAGCTAATAATTTGGCTACTATTGAAGAGGTCATCAGGTTGGCCCAAAGTTTCCCTCGTTTTGTGGAAGAAGTAGACAATCGAAATCTAATGGAAGAAATCACTAAAGAAGAGTTGAAAGAAGTCTTGTTTAGTTTCCAGAAAGATAAAAGCCCGGGTCCAGATGGTTGGACGTTTGAATTTTTTCAAGAGCTCTATGATTTCCTTGGAGCAGATATTTTGAAAGTAGTAGAAGACTCCAGACAAACAGGAAGAATCCCTGCAAGTTTCAATTCAAATTTTATAGATCTGATTCCAAAAACAAATTCTCCCTCTTCTCTGAATGATTTTAGGCCAATTTCCTTATGTAATTGCATCTACAAGGTGGTCACTAAAATTATTTCCAGACGAATCAAGGCTATTCTATCAAACCATATTTCAGGGGAACAATTTGGTTTTCTGGAGGGACGTCAGATTCATGAAGCAATCAGTGTAGCACAGGAGGGTTTGCATAGTATAAAAACCAAGAAACTGAAGGGGGCAATTCTTAAAATTTATTTATCTAAGGCCTATGATAAAGTGATCTGGCTGTACATTCGATTACTGCTCACTCATCTGGGATTTGATATTGGTTTCATCATGTGGATTATGAGCTACATCACTACTATTTCATCCTCGGTGCTAATCAATGGGGCTACTTCTCCTTTCTTTCATTCCCAAAGAGGTCTTAGACAAGGGTGTCCTTTGTCTCCCCTCTTGTTTCTTTTGGTGGCCGAGGGTTTGAGTCAAGCAATCAGGGAAGCCAAAAGTCAGGGCTCTTTAAGGGGCATCCAGATCTCTCAAGAGCTCTTTATAACTCATTTACTTTTCGTATATGATGTGCTTATCTTCTGCTATGGTTCGGAAAGGGATGCATACAAGCTGTGGGAGATCCTTGAACTTTTCTCAAGGGCTACTGGGATGGAAATCAATGTTGGGAAGTCTACTCTTTCCACAAATCTTCTTAGTGAGGAGGAGATGCTACCCTTAAATAGAATTTATCCTTTTAACCACATTCCTTTGCAAGAAGGTCTAAAATACTTGGGTTTTAATCTAAAACCCAATGATTATAAAAAAAAGGATTGGAAGTGGTTGCTAGAAAATATGGAAGAGAGATTGAAGGTGTGGAGTCATAAATGGCTTTCCCAGACTAGGCATTCGGTTTTAGTCAGTGCTGGAATCTATCCCGGTGTATTGGATGTCCTTGTCTTGGATCCCAAAAGGAATTTTGGAAGTAGCTCGGAAGATTTGTTTCCGCTTTTTGTGGAGTGGCAAAGAGGATGTTTTTGTTATGCCTTGGGTAAGGTGGGAAAGGTTAGCCATTCCCAAAGCTTTGGGCGGCTGGGGGTTGAATAATATATTTCTTTTCTCAAAAGCCCTAGCAGCAAAAGGTGGATGGAGATTACTAAAATATGATAGTCTATGGACTTGAGTGCTTACTCAAAAATACATAACTCTGGATTCTATTGAAGATTGGATTAGAAATCTTGGGAAGTCTCATGTTGGGGGTTTTGTGATCTAGAAAGCAGTTGTTTCATCCTTCCAAGTAATTGAAAATAATCTGGTATGGAACATTGGAAATGGCAGGAAGGTAAGAATTGGAAACGATCCTTGGGCAGGGTGTGTACAACAACACTTTCTGTCCGATCAGACAATGGATGCCCTAAGGAAAAGGGGTTTTGTTTTTTTAAATCAGCTTATTGATCCCTTATTAAGACTTCCATGGACACAATCCTGGAGACCGGTTAACACTTTGGCATTGAATGAAGTTGATGAACTCGAACTTACCAGATACTTTACGGATCTCAACAGAGCTCAAATTCGTCTTAGTGATAGGGAAGATGAACTTATTTGGGATGCCGATCCACAAGGGGTTTACACTCCAAAATTTGGATATCTCAGTATCATTGAAGATTTACTTCAAAGAGAACCGCTATGGTGGTGGAGAAAAATGTGGAAAATCAAAATCCCTCCAAAGACGCGTCTCTTTATGTGGAATGTTTTGGAAAATAAAGTTCCTACTTGGGACAACCTTCAAAAACAAAACAATCATGGTCCTGGATGGTGTGTTCTTTGAAAATATGACGGTGAGTCTGTCCTTCATCTTTTTCTCAAATGCAATTACATCAAAGAGGTATGGGTTGAATGCTCCAGAGTTCTTGGTCAACGGTGCATATGGGACGGAAACACATTAGAACAAGCATGGTAGTCTTGGTGCTCTGATCAAAATTTCAAACTCATTAAAGCCTTCCCATTGCTGGTTCTATGGGGGGTCTGGTTGGCGAGAAACAACCTCATTTTTTATTTTTATTTTTTCGAAAAATCTAGTATCTCTAATCTTACTGCAACTCTAAGCTGTGGTTTTCTTCCCTCCTCTCAAAATACCAGAATCATTAGTCAAAGGAATGTGCATACCGTGGAAATTGACCGGACAAAGCCATGGGGGTTCTTTGACGGAGCTTCTCAAAATAACCTTTGTGGGGGGGGGGGGGCTCTTCTTTTCCATTCTGACTCCCACTTCTTAGAGTCTGCACTGGGCCTTGGGGAAGGAAGCAACAACTTTGCAGAATTAATGAGTCTAAAATACCTCCTTATTTTTGCTGCTGAAAAGGATTGCAGAACCATTTCTGGTTTTGGAGACTCTTTAAATGTTATTAATTGGTCAAGGGGCACTCAACAATGCATAAATCTTAGATTAGCAAACATTTTGTCAAGTATCACAGAAGTTTAGCACACTTTTGATTCTTTTTCATGCCATCATATCTTTAGGGAAAATAATAAAGAGGCGGACAGGGTCTCGAAGGAAGGGTTGCAGTTGGCTATGGGTTTATGGAAGATAAAGGAATTTAACAATGGATATTCCCAGGAATTTTACCATGGGCCTTTCATAGATTGATCAGTTCTTATTGAGGCTCTTCATCATCTGCAGGAACCTTTCTCTTTTGCTTTTTTGGTTACCTCTTAGTGGATTGTCTCACGGCATTATGTTTTCAATCCTCAGAGTCTTTCTAATAGGACATTTTTGTCTCGATGTAATGTATATAAGTAGATAGGGTTTATTTTTCTAAGGATCAGAAACAGTTTCCGTAAAAAGCTTAATATGCAGAAGCTTAAAAGTAGACTACAAGTCTATCAAAAAGTCAGAAATATCATCAATACACTTCTCACAAAGTGTATCTATAGAATGTAATTTTTTTCTCATCGGATGAAATAAAATTACACTTTTTTTCAAAGGAAAAAAAATACTATATGTTATTCAAATATAGGTACAAATTAAAATAAAATGTTTTTTTATAGAGAGATTCGATATGTATATTTTTTTTTGGTAAGTTAGAGAGAATTATATTAATTTCATAAATAGAAACTGTCTATAAAGAATGACTTTCATGTCTAAAATAGGGAAACCAAACTAGCATCAGAATAAATGATTGCCATTGATAAATAGTTTAACTTCAAAGTCTGGAGTAGCCAAAGATATTAAATAGGGACCAACTTTAGACAGATTAAACATAATTATACTATAACTATATTAATATGAAATAAAAAAAGACTAACAGGAGTCAAACTAGATAACTCTATCTTCATCTGGAATTGAGATTATGGGCACCTCTTTGTCAGGAGCAAGCTTGAGATCCTTTTCAACGAATTCCAAGTCAGTGGTGGCCTTGAGGATGATCTTAATCTTAGAATCTAGGTGTTGAATATGGCCTTGAGCCTCGTCCAACTACAATAGTAATTCCTGGTGCTCATTATTACTTTGCATCAAAGCTTTTCCTACAAGAACCTTCATTTTCCAAGATAAGGTAATCCACTTAAGGTATTTTGTTTCTCTGGACATGGTAGTGATGGCGTCTTGAACCCAAGGGCCCATTTCGTCCTCAATATCTTCATGGTGGATATACCCAATCTCAATTTTCACCTAGGCCTCATTTTATTCAATTCCCTCATAACAATGGGGGTATGCTTCCAATAATTCGCGTATGCTTCTATCACTTCTTTCATAGCCCAAGTCTATGAACCAACCATGTTTCCCCCGGTACCACGATGGCAAGGAACTTTGTTTGCCATTGCTAGAAATGTTTGAAATGAGTTGATAACACAAAGAAGGGTGGTTCGGCTAGGAGCAAGTTTGAGATAGAGACTTTACTAGAAGACATAATCATAACATATGTTTATCCATAAAATTGAATAAGAGCCCTCTCCCAACAACAAGAAAAAGCTAGGCCCTCTTATTGTTGGAAGAAGGAACCATAAGTGATCCAACTGAACACAAATCCAAAGAGTATGTGCATGTGAATTAGGAAATGACTCCATGAGTCTTCGCGAATAAGATTGTTCCTGGGTTGGAAGTTTATAGTGTTTAATGTCAATCCCATCACCATTATCTCCCATGAACTGTAATAACCTCCTTTGTATCATCATCGTGAAGAATTTTTCCAAGGGAGAATCCTGGTTACGAAAGACTAGTGTGAACCATCTTATGTCATGATGATGGAGTACTATCATGATCAGGGTCGCACCAAGCCTTGCCACCAAGCAAAATTCCCTCCTACCCAATGTCCTTTCCCTACTGAGGTTTGTGCCATCCGATAGCTTCATGTCGAGGATGGCTTGACACATCGTGCCCTCGGCATGGATGTTGAGAGGTGCCATTAGGTCTCACTACAAGATTCTGATCCAAGTTGGATAGGGTGGCAATCCTGGATTAGGGTTGCGTGGTCTATCTAGTGCCAATTGATATCCAAATTATCTTGGTTTCTCTCTATCGATGCATTAGTTAAGCGATCAACCATCGTTTTTTCTAATCTTCAAACATGAGAGGGAATGAGGGTTGGAATTTGATTAACGTTTGCAATGATTTGTTCCAAGCTCTCCTCCAATCTCCATTTTTTTAGATTTCACTTATTAGGGAACCATTTTGGAGTTTACTTAACATGTTGATTGTTGATTATTAGCTAGGAGTCCCCTTCAACAACAAGTTTGGATATGCCCTAACGAATGGAAATATGAATTCCTCGCTCTAAGGCATGGATTTTTGTTGCATTGTTGGTGGTTGATCCTATAGAGCTTGCATAAAGCCTTTCAATTTGACCTCTGTCATTTCAAATAAATCCTATGGAGCCGGTTGGCCCAAGATTGGCTCAAGAAGCACCATCAAAGTTTAGCTTTTTCAATCCATCTTGGCGAGGGGACCATTTTTCAGGGCTAAAAGTATAAGGTATTTTGCTTCAAACCCTACTGGTCAAGAGATTTGGGCGAAATCCCATGCTTGCATGATAACTGTTTCAAAATCTTGGCATTTCCATTCATCACCTAACCATTGATAAATTTGAGTTGTTTGACTAATATCTTGCTTAATAATTTTATCCCAAAGTTGATATGCATTTCTAGCCAGATCTTTGAATATTTTGTTGTTTCTTTCTTTCCGATTTTCCCAAAGGAATAACCTTGGGAAGAGTTGACATGCTCTGTTGAGGATGGGGTTCCTAAAGACCCCCTCCCTCCATTGTTCAAGAGTTAGTTTTATGTTGTCTCTGTTCCTGTTAGTTTTCCTAAAAATAGTAGTTCCCTTATCACGTAGACTTAACACAAAATTATAGTGATTCAGAAGATGTTCCATAGTTTCCTCTTCAATTGGCTAGAATGAGTGTGAATTTTGTATTAAACAACTGAAAAGGAAGCTTTCAAGTATATAAGTTCTGAGCATCTACTACGGGTAGCAGAGATGTATTGTCTTTCCAAAAAACTCCATAAGCATATTCAAAAAAAAAAAAATTTCCAACTGTTGCGCTTATGGTAACAATACTATTTCTATAGGCTCTTACAAATTGGCCTAACAAGTAAATTCATTGGAAAAACATAGACAAAAAACAAAATTGTTTGAAATTTAAACTGAAAGTCAGCACTATCCATGCCTTGATGTGTGTTTTTCTGGTTGCTCCATAACAGGTCTACAAACTTAGACTTTCTCCATGGCTTTCACTTTAGTTGTTGGTGTGTTCGGGTTATGACTGGCTTGGTTCTTGTTTAGGATCTTGGCCATATCAACCCTCAACCATTCAATTTTCCCACCTTGCTCCCTTAGATGGTTTTTAATGTCTTCTATTCCGGATTCCAACATAGAGATTTGGTAGGACATGTGTTTTAGGATGTCCAACATGCCTTCATGTTGGTTTTTCATAACCCTCATCATGAGTTTCAAATCCCCAATTCCATTCCTCATCCCACTATATATGTCTCTCCACGATGACATCTTGAAGGAATGCTCCTTGTAAATCTGATAATAATCCCTTAAGCGAAGATGTGATACCATTGCACCTTCCGTGTCTATGAAAATCCATGGTCGCGTTGAGGAGACTAGATCCCAGGGCCAAGGAACAACAATCTCCCATGTAGTTATATTAGTAAGACAAGGGATTTCATGCTTGTCTTCCTTTTTAAAGTTGTACCAATGTGGGTTTTTTTCCTCATAGAGGATAATGTTTGTAGGCTCCCAGGCCTAATGATGGCCACACTTAACAATTCCTAGGGACAGTGAAAAATTTCATCGTGACCCTGTGATTCCCTCTCTACTTAACTCGTATGTGAGATACCTACAATTCTCTTCACCCAGGAACTCATCTCCATTCCAGGATGGCAAGGATTCCACAACAAACTAACTAGGAGGGCACAGAACTAGGTTATGCCATAATCCCTCACATCAATCTTCTATGCCATAATGGGTTGTGTGCATGCTAGTTTGGGCATGAATGAGCTTGATAACTCGCACAAGGGGGAATTTAACATTTCATAAATGCTCACACCATATTCATATTCCACTTTCCATTTCATGACTCCAATTCTACCTCGATGCCTTTGAATGTGAAACACATCCATGGATGTAGTTTAAGTAACCATTTCCTAAGGGGTATTCCGTCATTTTTTACCATTATGCCTTGCTCCAATCGAAATCCTTGATTATCTGATTGGTTTGCTAATTCATTATTGTGCCTTCGAATATGATAAAGTGAGAAGCAATGGAAAGCTTGGAGGAAAATCAACCACTATTTTGCAAACAACCAAGCTTCAAGTCTTCAGCTTTTAGACCTTTTTAGGTTTGTTGGATGACAATCATTGAGTCGCTGGGGATGATAACTTTTGACAACTTTAAATAAGTAATCAACTCCACACCTTGAATAAGGGCATACCACTCATCACACTTTATTTCTATATTTGTAGATGGAACATGAAAATGATCAGGAACAAAATTGATCCAATCAACAAAACAATCAACCAAATAACCCAAGTCATGCAAGCAACTCAAGCACTGCCAACCAACATTTCGACTGAAGAATGACGATCAATATAATTGGATGTTAATGCAAGTTGTATGTTTTGAAATAATTGTCTATGAAAATCATATATTTTGTATAATGTATTGGACATATTGTCCAAATTGGAAGACCATAGGTTACCAATAAGTGTAATAATTACATATTGACATTTTGATTATTGTGGATCTTTATGTTGTCCCATTTTGTATGACAAAGGACCTCTTACTCAAATACAATAAACTGAGTTTCGTATTCTATTGCATTGTCCAATATTGTGAACGTTACATCGTTGATTAAATATATGGATGATTAAATATTACACTGAACATATGTGTAGTCTGATGGTATAACAAATTTATACAATCATCATATAAAATGCAATAACTAAAATTAAAATATGAATATTATTATAAAAATTATTTGATTTATGATGTATTGTTTTGAATTCTCTTAACGGCGTGACGCATACATAATTTGTTCATGGTGCTTTTTACGTGGCGATAAAATGCTCACTAATGCTTTTTAACATTTAAACAACATCGATGCTCATAATGGTTATAGACATACCAAATTCGCCATTCTCATGTAGTTTTCCACACTTGTACTTTTTATTCATTTTACACACCTGTGCTTTTATAAATAATTCACACTGGTGCCACTCTATATTGTAACTGCACCGAAAGGTTAAGAAACTGACAAAGATCGTTACAGTCAAATATACAAAGAACTTCAATGTGCATGGAAAGCTAGTCATTGGTGTGTATTTGTGACATGCCTGCACCTGTGCGTTACTTAAGGTAAGAACTAGTGCGTGAAATTAAACAATGCATCTACGTAAACACATAATTACCGGTGTGGTTGTATTTGTAAAGAAGCAATGTTGGTTAAGTTATAGATCATTGGTGCTATTACAAATATAATACGCAGTGGTGTTGGATAAGTTATAGTGAATCAGTGCTATTACAAATACAATACGCACAAGTATTGGCTATGTTGTAAATAATTGGTGCTATGTAATTAAAGACGCACTGGTCCTTTTTGTATATACAAGCGCACTGATAAAAAAAACATCCGCTATAACCTTTGTCCATTGATATCTTTTTAGTTATAATAAATTTACACTACAAAATCTGCCAAATCATCCATTATCAATTGTGGAGGTTGTAGTGGAGAATTTTTTGATAATTTTTCCAAATTTTGAAAGACTAAAACCCTCTACGAAAACCTTTGCAAGAAGGCGTTTTCCTTGTAGTGTGGATTCCTTGTAATGTGTTTTCGAGACATTCATATACACACAGATCCTGGCATATGAAGTATACATTCCCTATTTTGTGAATTTCGACGTTTAGACAAAGTTTCTAAGGGTATTGCCAATATCTTCCAACGTTTCTTCATCCCAAATCATCCCAAAACTCTTGAGGTAGTGAGTTCATTCGAATCCATATGAGAGTGGAAGAGATGTCTTCTTTATTAGGACTAAATTCTTTTGTAGAGAAACAGAGGTAGAGGCTGACAAAGTTGAAAAAATATGGACCAATTTTCAAAAACCCTAATGTGGTCCTCTAGATTTGTGAAAACCACTGTGAAAAAACCCTTGGAGCCGAGTTTAAGATCTATATGCCCTTTTGGTTTCTGACAAGTGTTGATCCACTAAACAAGGGCCTTTTCTATTGGCCATATCCCCATAATTTTTTCGATCACAACGTGATCATGCATATATTAGATGTTTTCACTGATTTTTATCATAAATGATCTCATATCTAGGCATTTTCTTTGTCTTAAGAATACATTTGCTAGGGTTTCTAGGTGCTTTTTGGGTGGGTTGTTGATTCGTTGTAGGTTCACCTAATATTGGTGGGGCTTCAGTGTTTCTTGCACCTCTCTTTCCAAACTCATTCTTTGAGTTGTGTGCTTGTCTTTATCTTATATCTGTTTTTTTCTTGGCGGGATTTTTGTTAGCTGATTGGATTTTCTTGTAGGAGGGGTTGTCACCCTCTCCTCCGGTTGCCTCCATGGAGATTGACCTACTAATATTCTTGCATCAACAACGGTTAGCCTAAATTTGTCTTCCTTCTCACCACAATTTCATTACATTATATTAAAAATGGATTTTGTTATAATTTCGTTTGATGAGATACAAAAAAAATGATATGCTCTAATATTAAAAAAGTTTTATTAAGAGATAAAAATAGAGATACCTTATTTACACATAAATAAAAAGGAGTAATTTAAAAGGTGTACAAACTCAACTAATTTTTTTCGTTAAAATTCTTCTTTAAATCCCATAGGAATTTTGTTGGAAGTTATAGTTCGACTTGATTGATGGTAACTTTGACCTTAGATGTTTTATCCCATTTTATAAAGACTTACATCTTGTGAACTTTGGCCATGAAGCTTTTCCCTTGAAGGTTTTTGCCCATTTTAAGAAGACACAAACTATCTGAATTTAAAAAGAAAAGAAAAGGAACGGATCAAAATGAAATTTTCATGGTTGGAAGAAATAAAATGACCATAAATGTGAAATTTGTCCACTTTTTAGCAAGGGAAATATAATAGACATAAATATATATAAATAATCATCAATCAATCAATAATAATAAATAATAATATTAATTAATTAATTAATTAAGTCACATGACCTAATGAAAGGACATGTCCTATTAACCCATGGTGACCCGTTAATGCATATTTAAGCACATTGTCCCATGGCATTGTAATCATCTCATATCTTTTATTTATTGTTTATATACACATTGTATACTACAATGTATATATTTATATACATATTTCAAGGATCCATAATTTTATTGAAGTGTAGAAACCTCGTTGAGTCTTATTAATTCTTAAAATTCTAACCATAAAATCTTTGGCGATATTTTTGTTAAAATATTCAAATTTCTAAGGATTTTATTTTACTTCAGGAAAATTTTAGCAATGTTTAGAGAAAATAAAAATTATCTTGCGGAATTTGAGTGAATCATTTTGGGAACAAAATGGAAATTGACAATTTTTTTTTGGAAAAAAAAAGTCGAAAATTAGCCCATGGGTTAAATTTCACCCCTAAAATTTTCGTAGTTTTTAACTCATTTCTAAATATAAATACTATAGATATGATATTTCCATAAAAATATTCTTACAATGCAAATATAAATATTTTAACAATAATCAAAATCGTCATAAGTTTTTAATATCTTATATTGTAATGTCATCTATCCAAAATTATTCTTGTCATATCTTAAACCAAAAACGTCAATTTTTGCTCTCATTATTTTGAATAACTAAAAAAAGACCATTGTGTTTAGACAACAACCCTTTATTTATTATTTTAACATAAACAATTCTAATTTGTATTAAAAAAATGTTCCAACCCCATTGGACAAATTAGTAATACAAAAAGTGTCTCTAGAGATAAAGTTTTTTAGAAGTCTAGAATGAAAATGATCCAAACCAAAGCACTGATAGTCTCCCTTTTAGAGTGCTTCATCAAACTTCTACTAGTGTAAATTTACCAAAAGTCTCCTAAAACATAACTGATTTACAAAACATAGAAACTAGAGTAATTAAAAAAAGACATAGAAGTTGGGAGCTTCATTTGGTTGATATTCACATGTTCGGTATCTTTAGGTTGCATCTCCTCATATTGGTGTTGCTCTTGTTCATGTTGAATTGTATCTTCTTCCTACATTTCTCTAATTGTGTTTTCATTGGCGATTTTGAAGTTTGAGGTTGAGGAAGAGGACCCTTTGTCCTGGTTGAAAATATGGGCTTTAAGGGAAAGGCATTATGTTTCTAGAGCCTAGATTTGCTCCCTTTGCTAAAAAATGGTGCCATTATTAGTAAATAGTAGAGAGGAGAGAATTTATTGTGTATTTAATGAGGTCCTCATACCTATAGAGGGTTCTCTATATCTCAATTTGATCATAAATTAGACAATTGTCCCCACACCCAACACTATCCATTTTTCCAAACAGTAGTTGAGCTATAGTCAGCACCGAATTTTCCCTTATTTCCAAGCTAATAAGTTCAAGAACAGAAGAACCAAATTTACAGCAAAGGGTAACCAACCTAAATCCCATGATGCCCTGCTCCTCCAAAATCGTTGTCTAGAGCCTTGAAATCCACACATCTCGATTGTTCCACCATCAACATGGACCTTGAACTTGTGATGTCTTGTGTAGGCCAATTCCTCAACTTTGAGCACCGAAAACTCATCTCGATCATTTTAGAATCAACACTACAATACTATTACACCTCATTCATTGGGAAAACAGCCAGATCATCCCAAAACCAAACACCCTTGGCATTGCAATTCACCATAAATTGCCCCCAAATCATCCATGGATTCATCATAGAGGGCGTTATGATTTCACATAGCCACATGAATTTCCCACTCCTCTTACAGGGATCGCATGCAGGGTTCATAAGATGAACTAGATTGGTGATAGAGAGATGGTGCAAGGTGGTGTTCCTTCATGATGCCTTGAACTTGAATTACCTTACCTTGTTAGCTCAACGATACATGAATGGCATGTTGTGATACCCACAAGACATTATTATTTTATTTTGATTTAATATTTGTGACAATATTTACAAATTTTTTTTATTTTTGTAAGAGTTATTTAAAAACTCAAAAACACTCACAAGAACATGTGTAAAGCAAGCAAGTTATAATGTTTACCATTCAAATCCAATCTAAAAGCTCAACTACTAGATAAAATCCTAAATCATAGGGATTGAAGATTTGATTGGGATGGCACAACACATGGGCAAAACTATATATATTGGTGCACTGAGATAGCATGGGACGCCGTGTTGTGCATTGAGAAACGATGTTGAGTGCTTCTCTCTTTCATAAGTCCATCATTGCTTGTTACAGACTCTGAGAGAGAGAGTGTTGCTTGCCGTTCTAGTGCATGGTGGTGATCCAGCTCGGGGGTGGAGTTGGTAAAATAGTTGAGTTGCTCTCCCCTATGGTTGGGAGAAGCTGATTCTCCAAGTAGTCATTTTCACTATTTGAAGTAAGCGAAATCCTGTCTATGTATAAATGGTTATTTCAGAACTAGTTGTACTTACTATCTGCGAGTCACTGGGTGATATCAAACCTCTTTTTGAAAGTTTGAATAACATGCAAAATTCAACAAGTGACCCTATGGCTTCATCAGGAGTACGAGGGAATACATCGTCGCAACATCAAACAGTTGCTGGAGGTAACAATACTTCCAATTTGGCCTCTACATCAATCCCAACAGTTAGTATACATGTTAGTAGCACAAGTTCAACCAGGACTTCAGTGCTAGTTGGTACAGTTTCGGTTTCCAATCTCGGAAGTACATCCACTTTGTCTGCAGGAATCCCTACTGATGGGTGTGCCTTACCAAACATTGGTTTTCCATATGGTTCGGCTAATCAAGGTCAACACACACAAGGAGTAAACCAGAATCCTCTTGGTATACCTAAGACTTGTCCAAATTCTACTTTTGGGGGAAACCCTTCACCATGGAATGGTAATATTCTTGGCGGAAGCAATGAACCATAGAATATTTATGCCAATTGGGGTTATGCTCCTCAGATTAGTGGAAATGCCACGGGGGGTTATCCTTCGACTTATCCTAGCACAGTGCCTAGCGGAAATCCATCTATCAACCCCATTCTGCAATGGAGTGGGCAGTTTCCAGGAAGTAAGGGTACCGCCTTCGCAAGGAGGAAATCAACCTTGGAACACTTATCTAAGCCAATGAAACAATCAATGGTTTGGTCAGATTCCGGAAAGTAACCAATATTTTTGGGGCCTACCTCTGCAAGGGGGCAATCCATCCATCCATGCTATTCCACCATGGAATGGACAACATTTAGGAAGTAACCAATCTTTTTGGATGTCATCTCCTCAAGGAGGAAATCAACCTTGGAATGCATATCCAAACCAAGGAAACAATCAATGGAGTGGTCCAGTTCCAACTAGTAACCAATCTAATTGGGGCCCACCCCCGTAAGCGGGTAATCCACCCATGAATCCCAACCAACAATGGAGTGGTAATGTTCCACCAAATAACCAATCTCAATGGAACATACCCCCATAAGGGGGAAATCCACCCATGAATCCCAACCAACCATGGAGTGGTAATGTTCCACCAAGTAACCAATCTCAATGGAACATACCCCCACAAGGGGGAAATCCACCCATGAATCCCAACCATCCAGGGAGTGGTAATGTTCCACCAAATAACCAACCTTATTGGAACATACCTCCGCAAGGGGGAAATCCATACATGCAACCTAGTTCACAATGGACTGGGTAACATCCATGCAATAACCAATCCTTTTGGATGCAACCTCCGCAAGGAGGTAACCCCTCTTGGAATGCTTTTCAAGCCCAAGGACCACATCAATGGAGTGGCCAGGTTCTCTAAAGTAACCAATCTTTTTTGGGCCTAACCCCGCAAGGGGGAAATCCAACCATTAACCCCACTGCGCCATGGAGTGGTTAGGTTCTAGAAAGTAACCAATCTTTTTGTAACCAACTTGCAAGACCTGCGTTTGATCCAACTAGGCTTCCACATGAACCTCATGCCAATGGTATGACGGATTCCGTCAACCATCTTGAACATATTACCCTACATTTGGGACAAGTTTCTATTCAGAATTCGCAACCCACAGTTGGCCAGGTAATGCAGGAACCTGCTAATCCTTCCCAGAATTCTGAAATCCTCATAGTCTCATCCATAGACTTGAGAGGAAAGAAGAAGAAGTATAAGGGTAAGCAAAGTGCTAATCCTTCCTAGAATTCTGAAATCCTTATAGCCGAGTCCAAAGACCTTAGGGACAACAAGAATAAATACAAGAGTAAGCAAAATGCTAACTCTGGGAAAAGAAATGCACCAACTATGCTTCAATGCGGTGGGCAACAACAACCCACTATTTTGACACCGATACCCCCGCCAAGGGGCAACCAGCCAACCCCCCCACAAGGGGCAATGATACCAATGCCAATGTCTTCATGTGTGATCATGAGATGAACATTCAAACAAGACTTGTTTCTTATGATGTCTCTCCTAGTACATCGGATCAATCAGTATCAAAGCCAAGTGTTTCTCTCTACATTGAGAAACCAGCAATGGACTTAGTACCACCCCCCACAATGTAGAACAATGCATAATCCTAACATGTGAGCTGCTCAGAATGGTAATGTTCTTGAGGACCTAGCTCAAGTACCATGTGCCATGTCGGCCTTGGAGGTATTGCAATGTCATCCTGTGCAAAGAAAGGAACTATTGTCTACAATTGGCACTGTTGATCCACCCGATGCAACTTTGATCACATCAGACATAGACCATTCAATATATAGGGTCCTTTCTGAAGTTGCTTTTCAGATTAAAGTAACGACTCATGGTAAGAACATCTGTCTAACCATAGTATATGAAGGGACCGCAGCTTGTGTAATGTCATTTAAATGTTGGAGAGCATTTGGATCACCCCTATCTATCGTAGAAATTTCATACCAAGCTACTAAAATAGCTTTGGCAGATTCAGATCAAAATATTCCCTTGATGGAGGAATACGATTCGGTCACTTGGCCCATTTGGGCTATTAGATCTCCCATCTCACATGATTTCTTGGATTACATTTTATCATCAGATGAAGATATACCTGAAATTGTAAACATTTGGTTGCACCCACCTAAGGACATCTTTTGTGGGGCCACTGGGAGCATAATTGGATTAAATCTACCTAAGTATCAGAGCATGATTTGCATGTTCCTCGATCTTATCTGGTATATTTGGAAGCTTGCATATAGGTTTAGGCTATCCCTTTGTGAATATGCATTTGAACCTTTTGCAACGCAAACTTTCCATAGGGTTGAACCTGTTGTAAATTGGTGGATCAACCCTTCATATCTGTATTTTCCACCATTCCGACAGAAGAACCTACTGAACATGGGACACTTTAATCAACATCCCATTTCCATTTTGGTGCCCATGCTGAGTTATTCTCATAGGCCCAGGAGCCCTATTAGTCCCATCATGACTTGTAGTTTGAGACCACATATTTCTCTTTCATACATTTCTGACCATATCCTGATGGGATCCCAATTTGTTGTCATTTTACATAAGTATGTGTTAAAATATCCACTTGAACATCCGTGCAAACTGCTTCGTTTCTTATTGCTTATGTTGCGTATTTGCCTTTGCAGTCACTTCTTGTTACAAGATGCCTATAAACCATTGCTTTTGTATATTTGACCCATACCCATGGAGGAAACATCTGTAAGAGTGTACATAACTAGCTCAGCCCTTGTTTGCAATACGTATCTTTTCTTTGTCCTGACCCATGCCCTTGTTTCCTCTAATGTATCATAGCATGCTTTATTCTTTTTCAAGCTAATAAATGAAAAAGGTTAAAAAAAAATTGGAAAACACAAAAATCCAAAAAGGGAGAGACTTTAATCACTTCATATTATAAACTTCAAAGAAAATGACAACAGTCAGTCCTTGTTGCCCTTGAACATGACACATAATATTGTATCCGTTGTCAGTACACCATCTGCATTTGCCTTAGGAAACTGTACCAGTATTTTGAACAGATCTCCACCGATGGGTTATCCTTCCCATCACCAATGGAGATTTCGTTAATGCATCTAGAATTAGCGTATTCATTAAGGTCGGTTACTCAAAGTCCTATGTTTCCAAGTGTACATTCTGCGTCGTGTTATGCATTCAAGGGAAGTTCAAACCGAGTCGGCCATTCCTCAAATATTCCTGACCAATCATGTCGGCCTTCCTTGTGTCAGTATACAATGTTGGATCTTGCAGTTCTACCAAATTATATCAGACTATTGATCTTTGTTTTGTATTGGTTGATGTGGGATGCATTAATTCCCTCCTTCCGATGGATATATTCCTATCGACATCAAAACATCATCTAGGACATGGATCTAGAAACCCAAGAGTACCTTGGATCTTGCAGTCATTAGTGGCAAGTTTCCTTGTAAATGACAGTGGGTATACATCAATGACCCCTGATTGTTTGATTCTACAAGTGTTCGACTTCAGAACATCTATTCACACTTGCTAGTTTATACTTAGTACCTTAGAGCATCATCATTATCAGTGGGTCTCTTCGCATCTGTTAACGGTATACATCAATGACCAGTAATCAGATGGTGTTTTATTATGCTCAACATCAGATCATTTATTCGCATGATATAAACTCGTACTATCATCAATTTGTATTGAAGACCTTGGGAAAAATAGTTGTATCACTCATCGATGCACTTCCCGAGCTGCGCAAGATTAGACTGCCATGTCAGAAGTTTGATAAAGACTTTGTGCTCGCACTCATCAAAGTGCATGTTTACACTTTTGAAAAATTTACTTTTGACATGGATCCACTGTGTATTGTTCATGGCCATGCTTGTTTACTGCTGAGCACGGGTATGCCTGCCTCAGGAAGATATTATATATTTGAGAAATCGCTATGTTTTGCAGGTGTGATCCTCAATCCTACGCCCATGAGTTTTCCTTTCCTCATCCTTGCTTTGAACGATAAAGAGTATCAGTATACAGAGTATAAATTTCAGTAATGTATTTCGGCCCTTAGCTCTGCTTCGGACCTCACACATTAGGGGGCATCTGTTAACAATCAAATTAACACCCCTAGTCATGTGACAGAAGAAGCACATTTTTACTATGCGCCCACAACATGAAGACATAACACAAGTACATTCAAAGACAAATCCTCTATAATCTAATCACTTCTCCCATAAATGGAAGGATTAAGTGAAGAAAGTAAGAACCTAAAAGATACAAAGTTTAGTAATTGAACCACTCACAAAAGGTCCAAAACTAAGCTACACCAATCAAAAAGTGAAGAGGAATGCATTAAAATGCATTAATTGTGCTTAAAGTATGCTAAGTTGTGCAAAAAAGCCTAAAAACTATGTAAAAGTGGGGTTTTGAGCAAAAATAATAAAAAAACATGAAAAGGGACAATCCCATATTGAAAAGAGAAACTTGAGAGCACACTTCCCAATGCTATATAAGAAAGGCATAGGGGGCATTGTAAAGTACACAAAGGAAGAGCAAAGGCATGCTGAAAAGATTCTGAAGGAGGAGGAAATGATCAATTTCTTCAAAAGCAAGGGTGGAGAAAGGAAAGCTCATGGCAATGGAGGAGGGATTCACACCAAGATCCATGGTAGGAATGTATCTCTTCATTGTTTTAACATGCATTGATTCAAGTTTCTGCCATTTAAGAGTTTTAATTATGCTTATCATGTATGATTTTAATTCTCAAATGGTTTTAGATCTTAATGAATTTAGGATGAATGAATATAGATTTTAAGAAGCTTGTGATAATATTTTCATTTCTGACGTAGAAACTCACCATTTCTTAGTAAAATAACATGTTTAGAGTAGACACAACCCTACACTAATTGTTGTTATCAAGATTTAATTATGAATGTACGATATTTTTATGGATGTTATATACCCATGTTCTACATATATAAATATTTCGTTTTAAAGTCATTGTGTGTATTTCTCTATGTATGCATGAAGAAGATTACACATAATTGTGAGATTGGTTTCGCTCTCTGCCATGGGTGAATACCTTGTCTTATCGATTTTGTTGGATCGATTTTCTGGAACTACTATTTGAAAATCGATTAGATAATTTTTTTTTATTTTCTTAATATTTGCAAAGCTATGGGATATGGGATATGGAATCCAGAGTAGTATTTCGATCTCTGTATAACGAATAGTTTCCGATCTCTGTATAATTAATATTTTTTCTATGAATAATGAATAGTTTCCGATCTCGGTATAATGAATAGTTTTCAATCTATGTATAAGGAATATTATATACTTTGTTTTTTTATATGTGTATATAATCTTATCAAAAATTACTTGGAGTAGTTTTATATATGGCTTTATTACTAATTTCATACTTCTATTAAATGGATTTTCGAAACAATGGTGTCATCCCGTTTTTTTCTTCATGTGTGCCGTGAATATTTTATATTATGCTCACACTTTGTTATTGATGAATATTTATATTTAGTTTTCTTTTTGGTTTTGGTAAACATTTATACTCTATTCTTACTGTGCTATTTGGATTAATTAAACACAGTCACAAAACACTCTGGACAGAGTTAAGTTCGATCTTAATAGATTTCAGGTGAATATGTAAATTGCAATTGTTGTATGCTTGGATTAATTCGGTGGATTTGGGGAATAATTCCTGTATTAGATAAATGTTAGATCGAATTAAGTTATAGTCTATAAAATGTGTATGACTATCTAAATGTAGTATTTAAGATCAACCCACCTCCTCCTCAGTTGGTAAATACCGCATCTAGTTTGAATCTTATCTTTTCCTTGATGACATCCAAACTAAATCGATGACTTATCCGGCAAATGACGTAATTGTTTTAGGCCAACTCGGTTCAAAATCCGGTTAACAATGTTTTTTATACTTACCAACTCTCTGTCTTAGGAGATCTGTCGCGTAGATAGTTATGCATGCGAAATTAAAAGCATGGTTTCTTATATCCCCATTCAAAGATATCTTATATAATACAGTGGTTGATATCAAAAATATGTTTCTTGACCAAAGATCTCCATCCTTACAAATGTTAGTCAGTTGATCTCCATACTTGGATGGATGCATGCGAGTGACCAAAACAAGAAGCAGGTGCTCTCAGAGGTTGACCTCCACTATCTCCCCATCATCGAATGTCATAAAGAAGGAGGAGAAGAAGGGACTCAGGGATGAGGCAACACTGAGTGTGTGGTGTGCCTCGAGACCTTCCAGATTAGGGTGCAGTGCCTCATGATTCTGGTATGTAGCCACACATTCCATGTGCAGTGAACATATGCATGGCTTTCAAAGTGATCCATTTGTCCCATTTGCAGGATGAGGGCTCGCGAGAAGGAGGAAGAGAAGGGTGTTATTGTTAATGTTAATGGTGGTGTTGCAGGAAGCAGAGGGGTGTGACGATGCACTAGTCGTGGCAAGCCAAGGAATATGCAAGTGAATGCTATGCCCGATGCAATTATTACAATTTTAAAACTACACATCCATGCTAACTTTGAAACCATCTCCAAGCTCACCCTTCCAAGCAAGCCACAAACTGATGCATGCATGATCTTACATCAGCCCGCCGCCCCCTCCTGGGCACGAAAAAACTAGAATGACATCAATCGTCTTGCAACCAATAAAAAAAATTAAAAAACATTTTTAAAATTTAAATTTTATAAAATATTAGTCAAACCTTTATCCAAACTATAGGCAGAAATTTTTTTTTATAGGCCAGAACCCAAATTAATAAGCATTCAATGAAACATATATGATCCCCTTTGGGATCATAACAATAAAGCATACACCTTATATCTCCCATTCCCACTTATTATTATATGCCTTATACCTTGAAATAATCACTTTAAAAATCCTTTTAAAAATATAGTGATTCACCTTTATAACATACACCACGTGCCTTTAAATATAATGTATCAAACAACATATGCCTCCATCATTAAAACTTTAAAAATTACCATGTCAATTTTTTTTTCACATGAGGGAAATACCTTCGCGTGTATTCTTAGCTTATTTCTCTTTGCGATGAAGGTTAGGTGTGATAATTCTTCAAAAATAATATAAGGGCTACGGGTGCGAAAACTCAACAATTATCGCTCTTGCAAAACGATCTTCACTATGCAAGAAATCCGTCAATTCGAGCTAGGCATTCCAACAGGTGTCTGTCTTTCACTCTACAGTTTTTAACGGAAAAAAATTAGGTTTCTCTAATAACTCAGTTTTGATACTACTTGTTGTTAGTGGAAGCATATAAATATAGAGATCAATAACTCATAAAAAGAACAATGGCAATCACACAAATTTGACACAGAGATTTACATGGTAAAACTTAGAAAGGGAAATATCCACAGAGCAAATAGTATCGGTATACTTATTGCTCAAAGATGGAGATTACAACAGCCTTCAGGCTTACAACCATTCATTCCTCACATTCACTTACATAATGATATTTACCTTTACGGACTTACATGGAATTATAACACTTCTTACACAATTACATGAAACTGACCAATTAATTAGTAACTTAAAATGATTGATCGCAATTGAAGACAGAATAATAGAGATCTAAAAGATACCCATATCCAATTATGTGGGAAATTGATTGTCACCTTATCCAACAACTACAAACTTCTAACCATTGAAATATAAAATAAATCATAATACATGCCATGATTTTAATCAAGCTAAGAAATACCCTCTTTGCATGCAATATGGAAACATACAATAGTTAATATATTGTCATGTCCCCAAATTTTGCACTGGGTCACAATGGCCTAAGCCACTTGGCCATACTCATGATAGTTTTTCAAATTGATGCTAAGGGTCAAATAATTGTCAAGCATGATGTCCAAGCTAGTAATAATGTAAAATTAGATCCAAATGGACAAGGTGGGTCACATTAAGAGAAAATCCCAATTTAAAGTTTGTAATATTCCCATCCAAATGAACTATCATGGAGGAAAATTACTAGTTCCCTAGGTTGGGGGTGGAAACATTAAAAGTTGGAGTAAAGGAGCTACAAGACCCAAAATGACCTTAGACTTACAAATCCACATTAAAGGGGGTCAATTAAATAATAATAAAAATAAAATGAGGTGGCATTGGATCATGAGGGAACATAAGAGGTTGTGGAACCCACATGTGGCAAGTTTCCCCACTACACTTGGCATGATTCTCTCACCAATTCGAGTTCAATATGAAGGGTAACATAATTGGGGGAGTTTAAGAGGTATTATTCATGTCATTAATCATGCAAGGTCGAATTGGAGTGGAAGAGTAACTCCCATGGAAGAGGAAGAGGCATATTAAAAGAATTTTGACACTTGGACCTAGATTCCCTAACTCCTATGACAACAATGATGAAGATTCTATGACCCTTATGAAAAATTTCAGACCTGATTGCTGACATCTGACATATATGACATGTCAGGGCTACAAATAGCCTCCAAGAGGGCTCACAAGGGGATTTATGGCAGCCAAGAGTCCCCCATTCGAATTGATGGAAGAGGAGAGCTAAGAAAAGTTGGACAAGTGGCATTCATGGGAATCTCTCCCTAACTTGAGTTGGGATGAGTATCTTGGATGGAATTCAAGCTAAGGAGGCCTTGGTAGGTTAATAAAATATAAGAGGAAAGAAAGAGAGCAGCTTTTGATCATTTCTCATTTTGCAAATTGGAGAGCATAGCTTGTCCATGCTAGTGGAGTGTTTACTCTACTTGCCTTAGTACCAATTTTGAGGGTGCAAGATTCCCATCCTAATTGGAAATTGGAGAGGCCATTAAGAAATTTCATTTGGAGCTACAATTGATTCATTTGTTTCAGGTTGAAGCTACATGGCTGCTCGTGATCTTCTCTTCTTCAACTTGCTCCCACATCCCTTCCAATTTTCTCTCTATATTCTTTCTCTTGGAGGAAGGGTGCACATGGAGATATGCTGATATATTTGAAGCAGTCCAAGGGGCCCCATTTATTTGTAGTATTATTTACACACTCTGTATTTGATGCTCATATATACCTCAGAGCGAAAATCCAAGTAAAACCATGTAAAAATGCCAAACTATGTATGAATGGTGCCATTTTCCCATATATCTTGTGGAGAGAGCTTGAAGTTGTTTGGTATCGACTTGTATCAGTAAATATCCATGGTTTTATTGATGTTTGGAGAGACATTAATATACTGAAGAATTTTCATACACCTTATTCAATTCCTTGTAACATTTCTCTCAAATTTCATAGCAAGTTATAGCGTTCTTCTCTCATTTCCCCTGTGTTAAGACATGCTTACAAATCTCTGATTTATGGGAGTTGCAACAGCCTTTAGGAACTGATTAATGATGCATTTGGGTTCCCATTGAATTCATATAACTAATCCATGTCTCTATTATGAAATTTGGGAGGTTCTTACTACATTTGGGAAGCCATTAGTGACCTCTACCCTTGGGGATTTGAACCTCGAATTTACTAGCAAATTTCCCTATTTTCTCTTGAACTTAAATGAATGTTTCAGAAGTATTTATATAGTGTATAAGAACCCATTAGGTTCATTTTTATGTCCTAATACCCTTCAAACACTCTCATATGCAATTCGAAATCCTTAGGAGTCTTTTGGAGCCATCTACCCTTGGGGGTTTCAACATCGATTTTCCTAGTAATTCTGCCTTTTATTCTCTAATTGTAAATACAAGTTGCTGAAGTATTTAGAAAGTGTTTAAGAATATAACAGATGCATTAATGTTCCCTAATACACCTCAATCCACTCTATACATAATTCGAAACCACTTGGGATCATTTGGGACAGTTTGGAGTTTCACTAGTCCAAGGTTCGAAAATTGGCCAAACTAGGTAAAATTCCAAATTGGGGACATTACAGTGGTATCGGAGCCTGGTCCTTGAACCTGTGCATTAATATCATACATTGAATAATAATTTGCAGCCATGTCTTACTATTATGATGAATCCTATGAGTACAATGCTTATGAGCAATATGAAGAAGAATGTGAATGGTATGAGGACGAGGTGCCATCATGAAACACTTATTACAATTTCACAAGGAAGGAGGGTTATTCTTATGACCTTGAATACGATGAAGATGAATGTTTCACACTACCAAAGGATAATTCTATGAATGGATTACAAATATTGAGAGCAACATGTAAAACCTTTCCCCAACAATATCAAGCATATCTTGATCTGTATACGGGAGATACACAAAAGGCCATTCCTTTTGAAGACTTTGCTGATTAGGTGTTTGAAAATAGGCCCAAAAATGAATATGTGGAGTTAGTGAAGAAAGGTCTATGCCATTCCTGCAAAATATCTTGGAGAGAAAATCATATATGTTTGAGTGAAAAGGAGGAGACCCATAAGCCACCTAGTTCTGAAATATGTAAATCAAAAGAAGCATTACATGAAGAGGGTCGAAAGTCATTCCCAAGTGACTCTGAAAAATATGAAGAAGCATCACATGAGCATGAATAAGAGTTAAATTCTGAGACACACTCTACCTTGGAGATGAATCAAAGAGCATCTACTGATGGATGCTTGAACTATGAAGGAGTACCTACTGATGGGTGCTAACACCTCTATGTTGGTGACATAGAGATCACTTTTGAGAGTGTTGCTACAAGCCAAAGTTCCATTAAGCATGCAAATGAAGGGCTTGTAGGAGTTGAGGAAGAACCAAGATCAATTGGGAATTTCTCTTAATGTGACCCACCTTGTCCATTTGGATCTAATTTTACATTATTACTAACTTGGACATCATGCTTGGCAATTATTTGACCCTTAGCATCAATTTGAAAAACTATCATGAGTATGGCCAAGTGGCTTAGGCCATTGTGACCCAATGAAAAATTTGGGGACATGACAAATCCTCCCCTCCCAATATTGCTTGTCCTCAAGAAATTTCAAACATGGATGTTGAAGAACCTACTTTCTTTCCAAAAATTTGCTTCCAAAACTTCTCTTCTAAAACTTTGAGTAGTGGCACTCATGCACTACAATTGTGTGTTTCCAAAAGCAAGGAGATGTGGGTTTTCTTTTTCATATTGATATCCCCTGTGACATCACCACTAAACACCAAAATATTAATTAAATCCATAAAAACAAAGTTTGCTCAATTACTCTTTACCTCTTTCATATTTTGGAAACCCTTCCTGATACCACTGTATAATTCTTTGAAGTTGCCACTGAGTTTCCCAACTTTGAGTCTTAGAGATTCCATGAAGATTTTAGAGAGGAACCACCATGCCTGTTGATGCACTACTCTGATTACAATAACCTTATTAAGTGGGGACCCAATCTCCCATACTACTTGTTTCCCCAAAAATTTGAAACCAATGAGACTAAAATTTATCCCAGTGTCCCATTGCTTGTATTGCACTCCAACAATTAGGAGTGCTCTCCAACCCATACCATCAGGCAAGAGAATTATTGGATCCCATTTCCTTTTATGAATTCTTCCAAACATCATAAGTACAAAATATAGATCATCAAAGGACATAACAACATAATAAAAATGTATATCAAGGAGGTGCCTCATCAAAGAATCATGAAAGTGCTTATACCTCCAAGTAAGTAGATCACCATTTGCCAAGTGCATACAAGCATCAAGTGAGCAATCAAATCTACTCCAATGACATAGGTGAGGATCCCATGTCCTATAATCTTGCTCCAAAAGGATGTAAGATGCATGAAAATAATCAACCCTATGTTCTTTCATCCAAGAAGTGAATGAATAATCTCCATTAAAATCTGAACCAAGTAGGGAACAAAGAAAACAATGAGCCTTCAAGGGGCTTAGGGAAGTACCATTTGTGCATCCATGAATATGTGTATCATCAAAAAATAACAAAGGATGTTTCTTCCAATAATAATTTTCTCCAATTATATATCTCTTCACCCAAGTATTGGATGAAGTTCCTCCAACATCAATTGAACTAAGCAAGGAGCAAGGAAAACCATGAGTTTTCAAGTGACTCAAGTGAACATCATAAGTGCATCCATGTATATGTGCATCATCAAGAAATAACAAGGTGTCTTGCTGCCAATAAGAATTTTCTCCAGTCATATATTTCTTCACCCAAGTATTGGATGAATTTCCTCCAACATCAATTGAGCTAAGCAAGGAGCAAGGAAAATCATGAGTCTTCAAGTGACTCAAGTGAACATCATAGGTGCATCCATGTAGATATGTATCATCATAAGGTAACAAATGATGCTGCTGCAAATGTAAATAATAAGAAAGTGCTCTAATCATTTCATCATCTAAAGGAGATATAGGAGTTTCATACTCCTCATGTGGCACCATCAAAAATAAACTTTTCACCCATACTTCATTAGGATGAATGCTGCAAAATATGGAAGTGTAGGATGTAGGAGAATGAACCAACTCACCCAAATGATCAGAATATGCAAAAGTGTCATCATTTGTAGGCTCCATAAGGGTAGTATCATGCACCTCCCTCAAAAGGGAAAAAGTTTCCTCATAGGTTGGTTCGAAGGTAGTGGAATCATACACTTCTTCAAAAATTGTGTAACCATTTCCAAGAGGCAACCCAAGTTCCTCTTCCACCACAACAAGGGCTTGGTTCTCATCAAGCTCATCTTCAAACACATCAAGCACCTTCAAGTTTCCATCTTTCTCATGATCCATCATGTCATGAGAATCCTCCAAGCAATCTACCATTTGACAATCTGAAACATAGGAGGAAGAACAAGTATCTTGCAACCTATCAAGAAGTTGATCATTTTTCATTTTGAGCTTATGAATATCCTCATTGTTATTCAAGTATGCTCCATGTAACCATTCATTAAGCTCAACCAAATTATTTCTATCAAAAAACAAAGACATGAAATTACCTTCGATGTTGCACATTTCTCTTTGAATCTTCTCCATGTCTGGGTCTCTTGGATCTTCTTTTCATTCATCTTTAATGACCCTTCAAGAAAAAGAGGCTCTTGTAGGGGGACCTCCTCTTCTTTGTACTTTCTACTTGGACCAACTTCATTAAGTTCAAGTGGTGATGGATTGATCTCAATTGAAGACATAATAATAGAGATCTAAAAGATA
The DNA here is from genome assembly GCA_027924585.1 of Larix kaempferi. Lineage (NCBI taxonomy): Eukaryota > Viridiplantae > Streptophyta > Pinopsida > Pinales > Pinaceae > Larix > Larix kaempferi. The sequence goes on from BSBM01000299.1 coordinate 24,564,853, forward strand.
CCCATATCCAACAACTACAAACTTCTAACCATTGAAATATAAAATAAATAATAATACATGCCATGATTTTAATCAATCTAAGAAATACCCTCTGTGCATGCAAGATGGAAACATACAATAGTTAATATGTTATCATGTCCCCAAATTTTGCACTGGGTCACAATGGCCTAAGCCACTTGGCCATACTCATGATAGTTTGTCAAATTGATGCTAAGGGTCAAATAATTGTCAAGCACGATGTCCAAGTTAGTAATAATGTAAAATTAGATCCAAATGGACAAGGTGGGTCACATTAAGAGAAATTCCCAATTCAAAGTTTGTAATATTCCCATCCAAATGAACTATCATGGAGGAAAATTACTAGTTCCCTAGGTTGGGGTGGAAGCATTAAAAGTTGGAGTAAAGGAGATACAAGACCCAAAATGGCCTTAGAATTACAAATCAATATTAAAGGGGGCCAATTAAATAATAATAAAAATAAAATGAGGTGGCATTGGATCATGAGGGCACATAAGAGGTTGTGGGACCCACATGTGGCAAGTTTCCCCACTACACTTGGCATGATTCTCTCTCCAATTCGAGTTCAATATGAAAGGTAACATAATTGGGGGATTTTAAGAGGTATTATTCATGGCATTAATCATGTAAGGTCTAATTGGAGTGGAAGAGTAACTCCCATGGAAGAGGAAGAGGCATGTTAGAAGAATTGTGACACTTGAACCTAGATTCCCTAACTCCTATGATAACAATGATGAAGATTCTATGACCCTTATGACAAATTTCAGACCTTATTGCTGACATTTGACATATATGACATGTCATGGCTAAAAATATCCTCCAAGAGGGCGCACAAGGGGATTTATGGCATCCAAGAATCCCCCATTCGAATTGATGGAAGAGGAGAGCTAGGAAAAGTTGCACAAGTGGAATTCATGGGAATATCTCCCTAACTTGAGTTGGGATGAGTCTCTTGGATGGAATTCAAGCTAATGAGGCCTTGGGAGGTTAATAAAAGCCAAGAGGAAAGAAAGAGAGCAGCTTTTGATCATTTCTAATTTTGCAAATTGGAGAGCATAGCTTGTCCATGCTAGTGGAGTGTTTACTCTACTTGCCTTAGTACAAATTTCGAGGGTGCAAGATTCCCATCCTAATTGGAAATTGGAGATGCCATTCAGACCTTTCATTCAGAGCTACAATGGATTCATTTTTTTCAGGTTGAAGCTACAGGGATGGTCCTGATCTTCTCTTCTTCAACTTGCTCCCACATGTCTTCCAATTTTTTCTCTATATTCTTGCTCTTGGAGGAAGGGTGCACATGGAGAGATGCTGATATATTTGGGGGAGTCCAAGGGGCCACATTTATTTGAAAGATGATTTCCACACTCTGAATTTGATTCTTAGATATACCTCAGATCGAAAATCCAAGTAAAACCATGTAAAAATTCCAAACTATATATGAATTGTGCCATTTTCCCATATATCTTGTGGAGAGAGCTTGAAGTTGTTTGGTATCGACTTGTATCAGTAAATATCTGTGGTTTTATTTCTGGTTGGAGAGACATTAATATACTTAATAAGTTTCATACACCTTATGCAAGTCCTTGTAACATTTCTCTCAAATTTCATAGCAAGTTATAACGTTTTTCTCTCATTTCCCGCTATGTTAAGACATGTTTACAAATATCTAATTTATGGGAGTTGCATCAACCTTTAGGAACTGATTAATGATGCATTTGGGTGCTAATTGAATTCATATAACTAATATATGTCTCTTTTCTGAAATTTGGGAGGTTCTTACTGCATTTGAGAAGCCATTAGTGACCTCTACCCTTGGGGATTTGAACCTCAAATTTACTAGCAAATTTCCGTATTTTCTCTGAACTTAAATGAATGTTGCAGAAGTATTTTGATAGTGTATAAGAACCCATTAGGTTAATTTTTATGTCATAATACCATTCAAACACTCTCAGACCCAATTCGAAATCCTTAGGAGTCTTTTGGAGCCATCTACCCTTGGGGGTTTCAACATTGATTTTCGTAGTAATTCTGCCTTTCCTTCTCTAATTGTAAATGCAAGTTGTTGAAGTATTTAGAAAGTGTCCAAGCATGTAGTAGATGCATTAATGTGTCCTAATACACCTCAATACACTCTAGACATAATTTGAAACCACTTGGGATCATTTGGGACAGTTTGGAGTTTCAGTAGTCCAAGGTTCGAAAATTGGCCAAACTGGGTAAAATTCCAAATTGGGGACATTACATATATTCATGCATTTCATTTTTATGAACCTTGAAAGCATGAATCGAATCCCTCTTTTAATAATTGTGCAAATACAAGTTATAAAGAGGTCACAAAGGCTCTTATTGAAATAAAATATATTTATTATTGCAGAGACGAGCTTGAAGGCTATGTTAATCAAATCGAAATAGCACATGGATGAATTTGATATTGTATGCATGGGTATTTGACTGCATGTGTAGTAAATGACCATTAACCATCGTGTTCACATAGTCATAACTCAAGCCTTTTACCTTGTTACCATGTGTTAAGGTGGGTAAGGGTAAGCATGGTATCAACCCCCCTATGCTCGTCATGGGTTAATACCTAGGGTGTTACCCATTGACTATGCTCATACTACACTTGGTATAAGAATTGGCTCATGCATAAAATTTGGTATAAGATTTTACACACAACGCAAAGTTATACCCGCTTTGGGCTCTTGTATGGTGTTGTTGCAAAGTGCTTGGAGTTGGGACTTCGGCTTAATAAAGAGAATTAGTGGTTTTGATGTATAATGTGACTCACGGGTTATATTTAGGCTTGAGTTGCACATGAAATTTAGACATTAGAGTGTATGTATATATATATATGTATATGTATATGTGGGTACATTAATTTTTCAGGGATTAATTCAAGTTTATAAACATTTCCTTTAAAAATATAGGATGTTTACACTTGCACAATAATATAAATTAGGATGAGATCAAAAAGTTAAATAATAAATTCCTCAAATTCTAACATTATGCTTACACTGAGATGAGAGATGACTCAACTGCTATACGCATTTGAGTGCATAAACCAAACGATTATACGTAACCTGTAATTGAAGTCCAATTTAAATGTATAAAGTAAAGATGGGTCGTTGAGTTGTGTATCATTTCCATTCACATCATGAAATATTAGTTTTGCAATTGCATCGTATAAATCTATAGTTGCATTTAAAACACAATAGTATTGGGAGTCGTTACGGTTCCATTTCCTGATATGTAGTACATCTTTCCATGTCGTACACAATATATGAAAACAAGTTAATCTCCATGGTGATGCCCATGCAACAAAGAAAATATATGAAAACAAGTTAATTAACATGCAACTACATAGAAGATGATAATTATCATCAAATGTGTACTTCATGTGAGATGGAGTTGAGCGATAAATATAATAGATGGTACAACGTGGATGGTTGCACCTAGTATGTAGTAGATATGACAAAATATATGGTGTTTAACTCTATACGGTTCCAATCCCTAATGTGTAGCACATATTTTCCCATGTTTCACATACAAGATGGTGTCTAAGTGGCAAAAAAAACATATGAAAACAAGTTGATAAATTTGTAGCTATACATTTCACACACAAAACTTACACATGCACATCATGAATATCACTATCAAACTCGACTCAACTTTATTTTTAGAGCTTATGTTGATGTCAACTATTCATGTGTAGCAAGTTGCAAACCACCCTCTTTATTAGACGACCAATAGATTTCAAAAATGAAAATTATTATTTTTGCATTTTTTGACATTACATATCAATTTCTTGGTCTTTATTTCCATCTAAGCACATCTATATTGCAATTCACGCAATCTAAATATGCAATTCCAAAATTCAAGCAAAAATATTGCAATATTTGTGAAAATAATCCTCAAAAGGGGCTATGTTTGTTTCTCTAAAATTATAGTTTATGGTGGAGGAAATTGCTATGCATCGATTTTCATGAACAAATTTCTCCCATATTTCTAAAATAAATGTGTTTGGGAAGCATTAGCGTAAGTGCCCTCTTTCCCCTTTTTTCCTATATGTACATCAAATTTACTCTAAATTTTACAGTAAATAGGTCGAGATATGCACCTTTGGATCTAGATATGCTAGATTCTAACATTTTTTATCTCAAAAAAGGCTAAATGATCTAGGATTTCAACCTTTTTTTGGTTTGTGATCACTTTTTTTAATACATAAATGGATTCACCACCTTCCAATATCTTTAGTGCAACCTTGTTTTGCAATAAAATTGATTAATATCTACAATTCCATTCATAAAAGACATTTGATATGGGACACTCAAATTGACTCATTTTTGGCGAGATAGTTGCATCCTTTCCATACATTTTTTAAAAAGTCCAACAATCTAAGTTGTTTTAAAATGCGTAAAAACCCCTAGGGCAAAGTTCCATGGACAAAGTTCCCAACAATAGAGTGAAACTCTGACTTACATCAAAGTCCTATGATCAATTTTAGCATATAAGAAGGATGATATGAATGCCCTTCATCCCATGTCTTCATAAAAATTTTGTCCCAACCTGCATAACATTATTGCTATACAACTTTGTCCCAACAATGAAGTGGAACTTTGACTTATACCAAAGTCCTATCAAATTCAGGGGCAATTTTCATTGCATAAAAAGTTTGTCCCAACCTACACAACATTTATTACTATACAACTAAAAGTTTATTTATGTTACAATACAACTTGAGTGGGCATAACGATTAAGAACATGTGTTTCTTCTTAGAAAGCCATAGGTCAAATTTGAAAGGAGGTAGGGTATATGCAACTTTAAAATAAATTATTATTATTATTAATTATAACTTTTATTACTATAATTATTACCATACAATTAAAGATTTTATTATTATTATTAATTATAACTTTTATATTACGAGCCATACAACTAAAATTTTATTATGTTTACGCAATTAAATTGACACTTCACATGGATAATGCGAGAATCTACAAGCATGACATATACTTTACCCTTTTCATGGTTAATACCATTTATCATGCTTTGTGCTCTGCATATCAACTTGAATGTGGGATCATTTTTTAGCACCTTTTTTTTCCTCAAAAAAAAGATCACAGTTCTTGTTTTTATTAAAAAACATGAACTATATTGTTCATTTGGCAGAAATTGCCTTACATATATCCACCATATATCATCTTCAAAAATATCTCCTCTAAGGTATTAGATCATATATTACAACTTAAAGTCATATCTTTGTCTAAAAAATGGTTTATAATCTACTAGCATATAGTCTATCACAAAAAATTAGATGCCAAAAAAGATGTCCTATGGACAGATGTGACCAAAACGAGGTCCAGGATCAATTTCATGTATGGAATCTTTATTGTTCTCCCAAAGTTGTGTTTGATTCTCTTCCTTCAACAAACCTTGTTTGGAGAGGGAGTCTGCCATAGTGTTATGTTCCTCGAAAATATGATAGAAAGAAACTTGTTCAAAAAGATGAAGAATGATGATACTATCCTCGTATAATGGCTTAAGATAGATGTTCTTGGGCATAACTTTTTTGCTGATCCAATCTATGGCTAAGAGCGAATCCCCATACACCTGTAGACACTTCACATTTTTGGTGATGGCCAATTTCAGTACCATGTAGATGGCATATAATTCTTCCATATTGTTGGTGGGATCTCCAATACCTACAATGAAATTGAACCAAAGGTTGTCAGATAGATAAAGAATACCACATGTGCCCCCTCTTCTCGGTCTACCTGCGGCTGCACCGTCGAAAAAAATCCAGGATTTGGACTTATCAATTTATGCTACACCAATATGATTCTCTAATGCTTGACTTTGGGCTTCTGTGGGAAGTGTTCCAGGATAGATAAATTTTTTGCTGTGTAAATGTGAGGGGGGATAAGAGTATCCTGGAAAGTTATTTTGTTGTGAGCTAGCCATGCACCCTATATCATGAGGGTAGAAAAAGCAGTATACTCCTGGAAAACTGAATTGCTCATCCAATTGTGTAAAGCCTCCTTTACACCATCCCCTTGCCATACAAAAGTCACACATGTAACCAGAGAAGCATAATTCCACATATTAGTCAAACATGAGAAGCTAATGAAAATGTGGTTGAGATGTTCACCGTCAAGACAAAATAAGGGACAACGACTTGGCCCTATGTCATATAGTGTGACAAGGTGGTCCCAAACTGGTACCTTTCTTGCTAAGGTGAGATAGAGAAATAGTTTTCCTTGAGAGGATAGTTAAGAGTCCATACAGAACTATGCCACCACTCAGGAGGAGTAAGATCTTCTTTAGCATGAAGAACCAGATAACAAAAATTGAGGAGATATACACCACCACAAGGGTTTTTAGTCCAGACAATGGTGTCCTCCTCTTTAGATAGACAAATGTGGTAGTCTTTCATAGCTTTGATGTAGTGGTCCCAAGAGGTCTTGTCCTCATGCACAAAACCCAAATGTTCATATGATAGCCATATAGGATGAAATGGGGATGAGTTTTGTTGATCAACTATCTGAGATAAAAAAAAATATAGCCACTGTCAATAAGATGATCCACCATATGCTCTGGGAATCTGTGAGCATTCTTACTCCCTATCCAAGAGCTGTGCGGATTCTGAAACATCTGCCATTACCAATCATTTTTTAGCACCTACAAAATGCGACAACATCTATTCCTTCCGCTCTTGGACTGCTATGCATTTTTTAATTCAAGCGAGCAATGGTGGCTCAAATATAATTGAAGTAGGATTCGTATTTATGTTGCCCCTTCTGCCATTATTCCCCATTGATTATCCTTAATATATATATATATATATATATATATATATATATATATATATATATATATATATATATTCTTCAATCATTAAGATTAAAACAACAAATCAGATAGAATTATTATGAAGTTGCACAAAGGATTATTTAAATTCCATTATCTGAATTCTCTATACATGCAATTTGATAATATTATTTTTGAAAGCCATTTATTACATTCAAGTTTATACATGCAATTTGATCATATTATTTCTTAAAGTCATTTATTAGATGCAAGTTACATCATTTTGATGAATAGACGCAGGCGCCTTAAAAATGGTTTTGTTTATGAATCTTGTGTTTTTATGCATTTTTTTGGAGATAGGTGAAGTGTTCATTCAAAATGTCTGGACATAAAAAATCTCACACAATTATCTCCAAAAATCAACTTTTAAAATGACTAATTATGATAATCTAAAAAAACAACTTTTAAAATGACTTATTATGATAATCTAAAAAAACAACTTTTAAAATGACTAATTATGATAATTTACATTTTATTATTACTGCCGAAGGCAGATAATATAGCAATCAGTTAGGATTTTGAACTTTTAATTATTTTTTCTTTTTGCCAAAAGAAACTATATTGTTTTCAAATGTTTTGAAATAATTTGATATTAAATTTAATATTTTGAAATTAATTTTTTTTTTAATATTTGAAATTTAAATTCTTATTTTATCATTGGCTGAAACTGATGAATTGAAAATATGATTGGCCAAAACTATGATTTGACTAATTACCCTTGTCTGGGATGTGAAATTTTGAAAAAAAAAAAATTCAAATTACAAAATTAAAAAAAAAACAGTAGCTTGCCATCTGGTTTTCATACATCATGTATGTACTTTGGTTCTTGCCAAGTTTAAATGTTTTGTACTATAATCAATGCGCGGCCAGCGTGCGCAGCTAAAAACCAGAGCCAAACTGAATCTTCACTGTCCAAATTCAAGCTTCACCAATGTCTGTTGGTTTGTTCACTCACTTCAAATGTGCAAGATAATCTCTCGCAATTGTACGTGGAAGAGGCCGTGGGCCCTCAACCCCGAACCTTGGCGATCGAATGCTTGAATGGGAGGTTGGTTGTGAACCCTTGCATGGAGATATGAGATCAAATATAAAGTAATAAATATTTAAATATATTTTAACACATAGGAACATTTCCTCAATCTTTAAAAATTCAAAATTAAAAGTATTTATTTAAATTTACTTTATTCATACTAAATCCCATATTTACTAAATTTCCAAGTCAATTTTAATATACCAAATGTAAAATCTTATTACTATGTCTTAATGGTATCGACATTTAGTATAACCATGTATTCTATTTCAACTTATTATAAATAAATAAAACTTAAAAAATATTTATAATTATATGTAAACATTAAATAATTGAATAAAATATCAATTAAATTTATGATAAAAATTAGAATTAGGGTAAATATTAAATAATTTAATAAAATATCAATTAAATATAATATAAAAATATAAATTAAAATTATTATAAAATGTATTTTGATTTTTTTAAATATTATTATTTTTCAAATTATTGGCATTATTATTATATTTTAATTTTCTTTTAATTAATACTTTTAAAACTATTATCATTCATATATATTAAAACTTTTAAAATTATTTGATTAAAATTAGTCATTTTGAAGCTTTAATCAATGTGAATGTTAGATATTAAATGTTATAGTTCCTCACATATTATATTTAGTTTTAAAGTATTACTTTCTTTGAGTATCTCTATGAATATAAACACTTTATATTTACACTTATATATTGTAGAAATGAAAACATTTTATATCCATTTTTTTATTATAAAATATTTAGATGAAAAAAACCATTCTAAAAAGCACTCATATCACTCATACACAATGACCATCATTACCATTAGTAATACTCTCCTCTAATTTAATTATGTTCCACATCTTGTTATTGCATATATCTCTTACAACGAATGTTATGTTGAACATTATGTTACTATATATATAAATTTTACAAATTAAAAATTTCTCTAACATTGAAACATAATGCAGATAACCATGGCATGTTGTACGTTGGCAACAAATGCAAATACACAATCCTCCATACGAGTTCCAAGCTTTTTATTTGTAGATTAACTTTATTACTATTTTTCTTTGTTTTTAAGCAGTAATAATAAGCAGCTTTGCTGCTAATTACACTTGTTATGATTAATTTATATTTACTATTTGTTTCAATATTAAATAATTTATTACATTTAAATTATATATATTTTTATAAAATCATATATATGTCATAAAGTAAGTGGTTAGTGTATATTACATATAAAAATTAAGGAGTTTAAAAATTTACAATAAAATAAATGAAAAATATGAATATAATTTATTTTTTAATATAAAATTTGTTATATCAAATTATTTTTATAAAAATATATAAAATTAGTAACATCAAAATTAAAATATTATAATTTATTTTTTAATATAAAATTTGTTACATCAAATTATTTTTATAAAATATATTGTAATTATTTTTAATATAAAATTTGTTTTTTAATATAAAATTTGTTACATCAAATTATTTTTTTAGTAACATCAAAATTAAAATATTACATGAAAAATAATAACATCTAAATTAAAAAATATAAAATTACTACCTTGATGTGTAATGTCTTTGACTTCTAGTATATTATTTTTTCAATTGTCCCATAACGAGGTCACATCATCCAAAGATTTGAAAGCCCAAAGTCTAACTTAAATCTTCGCTGCATTTCAAAGTCTACATTCGGAACGCAACAAACCAAAAGGAAATCATTATTAAAGTAACGAGGGCCACATAGTGGTTGCTCTTTAAATTGCCATGCATCTGCATAGGCCTTTAAATGTGACCACGTCCATATCTTATTAGTTTTTCTAATTAAACAACTCCAATAAAATATCCATTTTAATTAGAAAATATTAAAAATTTAATAAGTAGATTAAATTTGTTAATGATTAATAATGATGATGATAATTATTGATGTTTTTAGATTACTTTAATCTATTGAATCTTAAAAAGGAAAAGAGTCATTTGGTTTTCTTTAAAATTTTATTTTTATGTTCAATAAGCTTTAAGATAAGCATTCCTAAATCACCATAATTACGATAAGTTAAAAGGTTAGGAAGATCGGTATTGTAGCAAATGTTTTGAAATTGCACTCTTATGTGGGTGTATCCAGGACATTCTATGAGAAAGTCGTTTTTGTCTTCAATCTTCTTTGTGTCACAAATATGACATATTCTTTCATCCCACATCGTTTTAGGAATTGTCTAGCGCCATGTTTCACTATGGAGCTCAAGCGAATTTGTTCTTATTTTAACAATGCTGATTTTCTTTTTTACGCTAATTAAAATATAGAGCTACTTTTGAACTTCTAGTTTAGGGTTGATCATCTCCTTATAGTATCTTAATTTTATCTTATCCTCTAACTTTTTATCAAACCACGTCTTTTCCTTAAATTTAGAGTAATAATATTTTTAATATTATCGCTATTATGCAAAGTGACCTGTTCCTCGACTCCCCAATGATTTAGTCAAGGCTTGTCATCTTTATACCAATCTCACTTAAGTCACGTGTGGTTTTGACTAGAGTATGAAGCAATCTTAGGAAGCCTTTTGTCTCCCATGTTGTTTATCTTGTTCTTGTACATTAGGCACCTAGTCATAGCCATGCTTTCAATCGAGGAGAGATTTGCTTCTATGAGGAGGATACGATATGATGTATTGCCTTTAATTTCGAGATTATATGTTATAAAGCGCTTTAGGATTTTCTCCGAGATTTGCTAGAGATGCTATAGCCCCAAATTTCACAACCGTATAAGATAACATGAGTGACGAGAGTCTCAAATAGGAGTTTCTTCCTACCCCAAAGCTAGAGGTCCGCTTATTTACAATTATTTTCAAGTCCATAATAAGCTTTCCATCCTCCATTAATCGTTTTCTCAATATTATAGTTATAATTAAGCTTATGATGAATATCGATTCCAAGATATTTATATGAAGTCACTTCCTCCAAGTTATTATTGTCATACATGAAATTATCATAAGTGATCTTTTGGGATTTGATTATCATAACCTTTGTTTTGTTAGTGCTAACAATCATACCCATACTAGATAAAAAATTCTTGAGAATTTTTAGTTGCTTGTCAAGATAATAAACATAGAGAAGAAGGATGATGACTATACCATCCAAAGTCGTGCCAGCACAACCTCCCTCTTCCAAACAACCTTCTAGCATGTTAATGTAAATACTGAAAAGGGTAGGGGATAGGGGACAAGCTTGCTTGAATCCTATATTTCTTCTGACCAACTCTCAAATTTCCTAAACTTGGCAATAACCTTCTCATACAACCTTATCATAGCAGCTCTCAACTCGAAAGGGACTTTTAGCTCTTATAATCTATTTCGGAGGTTAGTTTTGGGCAATATATAAAATGATTCTCTAAAGACAACAAAACACTTCAGATAATATTAGTTTTATTATTGCGACACTCCTCATCAATGGCCCTAAGAGTAACAAGGTGGTCCAGAGTTGAATGATAGCCCTGAAATCCTGCTTGGCATTTAGCTCTTTTTTCGTGCCCTTTCTAGGTATATGTTGATCTTCTTTTCCAAAATAATTCCATAAAATTTGGTTGAAAGAGGGTTAATCATAATGGTCCTTTAATTAGATGGATTGTTTTTATCTCCACTTTTAAAATAGGAACAATGAGGCTTTTTGTCTAGGGTTTAGGGAACCATACTTAAGTGCTAAATTGAAGAGCTTGTGGATGTGAGGGATGAGGATAGACTCACCAATTTTTAATATTTATGCTTGGTATCCTTCAATGTCCTTAGTTTTCCCTTTTGTGAATCGCTTAACCCCAAACTCTATGTCTTCTAAAAATAAAACTTATTCCTTTGCAATGAATATAAAAATGTGTGTTCATTATTTTTCATATTGGAGTGAGTTGAGAAGTAAGCAAAATCAAAATTGTTTTGTCAGTTTTTTTTAAGGTGTAGAGTTCCACATTGATTAATCTATTTTTTTGAAATTAATTGATTTAGTTTTTTTAAAATAAATTATAACTTCTAATAGCAAAGTTTCATAATCAAATTTTAAAGTAGAATTACAACTTTATGCAAAATTTCCATATTTAGAAGATACTTTAAAAAAAAAGTTTATCCACTTTTCAAACTTATTCATTTCATATTTAACTAAAAACCATAATTTTAAATGAAACAAGTAAAATAGCTGCAAAGCAGCTAGTCCCTGCTTTAGATTAAGTTAAAAGGGATTAAGTTAAAATAAATATGATATATTTTTGAAAATTTTGATATATTCTGCAATTTAATATTATCATTTTCGAGGGTATTTACCTGAGCATTTAGGAATTGATTCTTCACATTGACAACCTCAAATTTAAGCCTTAGAGTAGAATAGTTTGAGGGAGATGGAAAGGCAAGAACAAAGACACTTGGTTTATATCAGAATCATAGCCCTACTAAGATTTTCTTAATCAACTCTCGAAGCTTTAAGCCGTAGAGTTCAAGTAGTATACTATCAAAATCATAGCCTTACTAAGAGTTTCTTAATCAACCGTCGAAGCCTTAAGTAGTATACTTAAGTATAATATTGTACAATTTACATAGCAAATTTTACTCTTTGTATTCTTTGTCAAAAGGTTATGCGGAAGATATTTTCCCAGTATTCCGTAATGTTGTAATTTGCTTCATGAAGTTCACTCTGCATCTCTAGTATCCTTTGCATCTTCTATTTCGTCTCTTGGTTTCAGGGAGCCTGTTATATGTATGATTTCTTCTATCAAAAAAAGATCTGCTTCTTTCATCTTAAAGTGCATTTTAGCTTTTTATATAATAAGAGGTCCCCCTGACAATAGTATGGCACTATTAGTAAATATGCTATTTGTTAATGACAAACTCTATCTCCATGTTAAGCGATGTGATCACATGCATGCAAACAAAGTGTCATGCGTTAAAGAATGTGGTGGTGCTCCGCGTGAATGACACGTACAGTTTCAATTCAGACTGCAAACGAATTTCATAACCCATGCAAAGGGACATGTAAAATTTCAACTCGGATAAGCTAGGTGCGCACCGCGTTCAACTCCGACTACAAAAGGATTTAGTAACGCATGCGAAGGTATACGTAAAAGTTTAAAATCATACTAGCAAGGTGAGTACCGACAGTGCAGGAATCTTGTATAAATAAATGAATTACGGAAAAGGGTGGAAGTCCGAATGGTTTGTTCACTAGAACGGAGTTCTGTCCTACTACAAAATCCATGGCCCCGATCTTCGTCAATGAAGAGACTTATTCCTACTACAAAATCCATGGCTCGTCATTGAAGAGACTGAGAAAGGCATATCCAGAGAGAAATATTCGTCAATGAAGAGACCGAGAAAGGCATATGCATTCACAGAGAGAAATCTTTGAAGGTTATGAGAAAGTCCAAGTATGCTCTTGCTGGTTCAAAGGAGAGAACCATGTGGAGAGATTCATCTCATGGTAAATTCGAGTTTACATAAAAAAATTGTTTCACAATGTCCAAAATTTCATCATGTTAGTGTTAATTTTAGCTGGAGCTTCTTATAATTTCTATAATTTCAATTGATTCCTATAATAAATGGTCCACAAAATGTTGAAATCCATAAGACGGACACACTTTTTAGCATCTCCTGTAGTTACCTAATTTCTCTTAGTGGAAGGCCTTCATCCTTTCTTAGTTCCACCCTAATTGTTATTTAGAATTCCACCAACTGGGTAGAATTTAGGGTTCTTCATGAATTCCAAATGGCATTGCAGAGGAACCATTGCTACTTTGTATCCTCATTACCTTTATCATGTAATGGAGGAACACATAGAGATGAGTCATTCCCATTTTTTTTATTACTTTGAACCAACACAAATCCATGGGGTCTTGGCCATTGGATCACCAATGCTTCTCTTATGTCAACACTTACATAACTAGATAATATTGAAGAGAGATTTTGACTCCCAAGACTGTTCAGAGCCACTATAGAGGGATAACTTGAATTGGTAGTGAACCACACACTTGCGCTCTATGCAACAACAGTCTCAAGATCTTGGAAATTTTCAGAAGGTGTAACAGATAGGACAAAGGATGTGTTGTAACTCTAAATCGTTACAACTTAGATTTCCAGGTGGTAGTGGATCCAAAGCAAAGGTACTATCAATGGTGCTTTGCAAGATTAACACAATTGTGTGAATCTTGGCAAACTTGTGTAACGAACTTTTTCCTCCTATCTCATAATTACTCTTATATCCAGGGAGAATTATCCATTCGTTAACTTGGTTATAAAAAATTATAGACCTTGACCATCCTTTCTAACTATTACACAGTTCATGGCATTGAAGACATCAATTTTCACTTCACTGGGGAGTGTCGAGGGTTGTTGGTGCAGAAATTTGTTCAGAGATAAACAAAGGTCCTGCTACTGTAAACGTTGAATTCATTTTCGCCAACAACAATCTAACTAATATTTGTGTTTACATCCAAGCGAGGCAGTTACAGGTTTACAAACATTACTCTAGGGATATATAAAATGGTTGCTTCCAAGTTCCCATCCAATGTTAACAACTATGTGAAGAGGCTCTTGAGAGATACGAGTTAGATTTTGGAAATTTGGTAGTAGATGGCATCTTTTTTGTCTCTGATTATGATGTGGATAACTTGGTTGCTTCTTAGGGTAATGTTACTTAGTTGTTCATGTATATCATTATTCAGAGCATATGCATCAAGTGAATTGTTCTGAGGGATTTGTTACAGCTCCATGGCTACGACAAGCACTTTGTTATGAATCTCTTTCCCATTTCAAATGGGTCGATGAGCTAGAGTTAACAGGGTATAAAAAAACCTTATCAAAAAGTGAATGAACAACAAAAGCGTGCATTGAAAAAGTTATACATCATTGCAAAAGCGTTGAAATGTTAAGACGGTCCCTCTTCAATGTGTAGCATTGTGGTTTGGTTTCAACGTAGAACTAGGCCGTGGTGGTGGTGGTGGGATAAGAAAAGTAACCAACTAATTAAAAACAAAGATATACTAAAAACATTTGAATTCCTCCATTATAAACAAATGTGCAAAAATTTGACTTCCTCCATTATAAACAAATGTGCAAAAATTTGACTTCCTTTCATTTAGACATGTGGCAAACATAAGGGAATGTTGATTAGATAGGTTCCACATAGAATAACAACCTACCCACAAGTGTTCAACACCATGCAATGAACTGTTTTAAGCACCCTCCACCTATTACTCCGTGTGTTCAACACCATGCAATGAACTGTTTTAAGCATCCTCCACGTATTACCAGCTGTCGTGATGGTTGTATTAGCATTTATTCACTTAGGTTTTTGGTTTCTAACGCAAGGTTTTGAAATCTCTTTCAGTGAAAACAGATGGATTCAATCACTTAAGCTATCAGCGAAGGACAACCTCATTGGTCTGGAAGGATATCAATTTTCAATTCTCAAATCGTCATTTGAAGGTATATCATGGCATTTCTAAAAATCTTGCCAACTTTGTAAAAGTAAATCTAAATATGCATTGTGCTCTGCGATCGATTTTGTTTCCGATCGTGCTGCTATTCTCATATTCATGTCGCTGCCAATCTTGCTGCTATTCTCATATTTTGTTTGTTTAGTATAAATTTTTTTTTTATTAGTTCTGTAATGGCGTTGTTATAAACATAAGGACTCTATGGTTTATGATTGTTCAGGAAAACGGAACTAGCAGTTATTTATTTACCTCTGAATCCTGAGATCTGGCAATGTCCACCAGAATCTTAGCCGCGGGATGAACAATGTCGAGAAGCTTCATAATAGTTGCCCCATCGTTAGAAGTGGTAGTGGTGCCCTTGTCATCATGAATGAGCTTGTCCATAGCCCACGGGCCGAGTGTGCTATGCACAGCATCAACAATGGCCATGCAGGCATTTATGTTACTGATTAGCTAAGCCTTTCCCTGAGTAGTGTCTGCTCCTTCCTTAAGCAAAATTATTTGGGGTTGCTGCAACAAAAGAGAAGGATATTTAGCTCTAATGATCGATCATCACATCGATTCTTGAATTGACTGTGACAGCATTAAAAAAACACAATTTCAAAAATTCTATTATATAGAGTATTTCAGTGGGCATTTCAGTGTAAAAAATTCTATCATCACATCTAGAGTCAAAAATTTCAGCACGACTAGAGCATTTCAGTGTCAAAAATTCTTCCATTCTCTAATGATCGATCATCACATAAAGCAGAGAATGTCGACATGAAGGAAAAGAGGGATTGGAAACCACCCATGCATCTATGCAGTCTGCATGGAAATTGTGACAACAATCTGGTAACACTCACAGCTTTTCTCCTTCCATGAATTCTGCCAAGCAAATGGGGCAATCCAGGGTTCCAAGGGG
Source organism: Larix kaempferi (assembly GCA_027924585.1). Classification (NCBI taxonomy): domain Eukaryota; kingdom Viridiplantae; phylum Streptophyta; class Pinopsida; order Pinales; family Pinaceae; genus Larix; species Larix kaempferi. The sequence continues at coordinate 24,581,158 of BSBM01000299.1, forward strand.
GGAGCCTGTGCAGTAAATCGTGGCCGTAAGTGCTGTAATATCCATTTTAATGATGCCAGTTTTAGCTCTATCGGCACCAACATCGAGTGATGTCTCAGACACCACTCGCCATCGTCTACTACATCGTAGCACGGCACAGGCCCCCAACGCCCATAAGACAGAGAGGAGCAAGGCCGCGAGAATCATGGCTCCTCCTGAGTCGAAACCCGCATTGGCTATGTACGGTAACTGCGTCGGATCTGTAGTCTCCATTAATGGGCCGATGGGAACCAATGATTACAATATCTTGCGATCTTCGAACAATCTCCTACCATGAATAGACAATATAAGGACAGGCACACTCTTCATATTGTTGAAAATGAGTTCCAATCGTATGAAAAAAAAAATGGACACAATAGTCTCCAACCTTAAATTTTCCAGAGATTGAGCTTGGGATTTTGGTGGCTAGAAAATGTATAAAGCTAGTGAAATGTTGCAGAAGGAACAGGGCAGTGATTGAAATCCAAAGGAATAGTCAATTCTTCTTTAATATATGTGTTGATTGTCTCTCGAATTGTATGTGAATGATCGATCATCACATCAATTCTTTCGCGCCCATCTAGAAGCGTCCAGAATTAGAGTTGCTTCCGGACGATTCCGACCCGGAACCAAAATTGTTAACATAAATGAATTTATTGCATGAATTGAATGACTTTGTCATATCATGCCAGATGAATTAATTCTAGTAAATACGTGGCATGTTTGTGTTTTTTTCTTTTTTTTCAATTTTATAATTATTTTGCACACCAGAGCAAATTAGTCACATCTTTATATTACACTAATTACAAAATAGATAATTTAATTTTTAAAATTGTAAAAATATTTTTAATTTAAAGAAAAAACATTTTAATATCAAAAAATTGGAAAAATTTACTTAACATTAAGTTAAAAAATTAAAACAAATGAAGTTCAACGAAATATGGCGACCAAATGATCGCTAGACTCCCTACGGAGCAGGGACTAATAAAGGAGTTTATACCATGCATTTTAGGTAATTATATTATGCAATTAATGTGTCTAATAAAATATTTTATATTTTATTATTTTTCATACATTGTTTCTATATACTTTTTGAAAAGAATTAAAATATATATATTTTATTTTATTTGTATAAAATAGTGAAGTGAATTTATAACTCATATGATAAAGATATCGTGTGTCATATTTCGGTAACATTTACATCATATATGACAAAGGTATTGTAAAATATGTCATATATATAACACTTACATTATATATATATATATATATGATTTGTATTCCTCATATATATTGAACAAGCAAATTTTTCTTTCACTTTTTTTATTTGATTGGTGATGATCTTGTTGAGGTGGCGGAGGAATCCAGAAGGACGGGACACATTCTTGAAAGCTTAAATGCCACTTACGTTTCCCTAATCACTAAAAATGGTAAGCCTTCTTTAATGATTTTTGGCTAATATCCTTGTGTAATTTAGCATATAAGTTGATTGCAAAGGCTATTTCAAACATGGTAAAACCATATTGGGAGAAGATGTTATCTCAAGAACAATTTGGATTTTTATCCAACAAGTAAATTTCACATGCGAATGGGGTGGCTCAAGAATACCTGCACATTATAAAATCTAAGAAAATTCAACGTTTTTATTTTAAAAATGGATTTAATCAAGGCTTACAACCGAGTGGATTGGTCTTTTCTCCATTTGATCCTGCTTCAAATAGGTCTTCCCCTGGAGATTACAGACTGGGTTATGGCTTGCATCTCTAGCGTAAATTATGTTGTACTAGTTAATGGCCAACCTACTTCAATTTTCAAAGGGTATAGGGGATTACGTCAAGGTTGTCCCTTATCTCCTCTAATGTTTGTACTGGTTATTGAATGTTCGAGTCTCCTTATCAATTCAACAAAAAAGGAGGAGAAAATAAAAGGCATTCGGGTGACTTCTTTGCTGTATATCTCTCATCTACTATTCGTAGATGATGTTATTATTTTTGGAAGGGGATCTGCTCAAGAACGACGACAGTATTTGGCATTAATTAAAATCTTTTGAATCGCTTCTGGAATGGCGGTGATTTCAAAAAAATTCCATGTTTTTGTACAATTGCATCGACCAGGAGAATGAACAATTATTATGTGAGAAAATCTCTTCTTTCTTTCCATATCAGATGGTTGAAATTGATGAAGTATTTAAATGCTTACGCTTCTTCTTAAAGCCTAATGGTTACAAAAAGGGTGACTGGATTTGGCTTGTTAAAAGGGTTGAGAAGAGGATCAGTAATTGGTCATATAAAATTTTTTTGTTGGGAGGAAGATTAGTACTTGCTAACTCTGTTTTATAGAGCATAACTGTATATTGGAATTCATTAGCAATGGTCCCGAAATCAATTCTAGAGGCAATTAGAAAAAGGATGTATCAGTTCATTTGGTATGGAAACTACATTGCTCCTAAATTTCATTTATCTTCTTGGCACAATATCACCCTTTCAAAGAGTCAAGGTGGTTTAGGGTTGAAACAAATCTTTTGGTTAAGTGAGGATCTCAATGCCAAATATTTATGGCGGGGTTTATTTGGTAATACTCTTTGGAGTCAAGTGCTTAAAGGAAAGTATATTAAATCTGTTATGTTATTTGACTGGCTACCAAATCCTAAAATCCCCTCAAATTATTCAGTTATTTGGAAAGGATTATACCGTAGCTTACATATCATAAAGAAAAGTCTTTGTTGGGATCCTGGTTGGGGTATTCAAATTTATTTAGGAATTGACCCCATTGTTAGATTGGGGGATAATTTCAGATTGTCAAATGAGCTCATCTTACATCTGCATTATTTAAAGATACATGTACTAGCTCAAGCCAAAAAGGAGGTTATTTCTTGAATTTCAAATTCCTTTTGGCTAAATTCTACAGATTTGGGCTTATGTGGTAGTTTCGGTGAGGAATGGAATAACTTTGTGCTCAATCTTTATTCTGCTGGCATACAAATTTCAAACAAGCAAGATTTTTTAGTTTGGGATTGGTTTGGATCCGATGGAACTCTCAGTGCAAAGAAGGATTATGATTTTATCATATCTGAAAATGTTACTTCCCCTTCCAAGTGGTGTGTCTCGATGATATGGAAATGGAAGATCCCAATAAAAATGATTTGTTTTCTTTGGTTATGTATGGAAAATCATGTTCTCATCTGGGACAATCTCATAAAAAGGGGTTTTATTGGGCCTGGCATTTGTATCCTTTGCAAAACTGATATTGAATCAGTTAGCTACTCTTATTGTTCTAATGTATGGGAGATATGTAATCAAGATTTAAGTGTAAATCTTTCCTGGAAATCAAACAATTTGCATGAGAGCATTCAGAGTTGGCTAAAGAAAAAACCAGTGTATAAGGAGATCCAGATTTTTATAATGTGGGAAATCTGGAAAAGCAAGAACAAGATGATTTTTGAAGGTAAAAGCATTCATTTTTCTTAGGTTTGCAGTTGAGCTATCAATCATTTTTATGAATTTTGTAAACCATCTTCTAAACCTAAGTATAGGATTGTCAAAATTCATATTTTTTATGAGAACCTATCGATATGCTATTTTGATGGTGCTTACAAAAACGGTTTGGGGAGGGGATGGCATATGTTTGCACATTAAACATGGCTATCAGTGCAACATAAAAATTGCAGCTGGGCCCAGATCTAATAAAAAAGAAGAGTTGGTGGCTTGTTGGGGTCTCCTTTGGTATGCAAACATGCGTGGTCTACAAATCTTACAAATTGCAGGCGATTCCAAAGTCATAATATATTGGGTAAATGACATACATGATTTGGAAGTTCTTCATTTGTCCTCATGGAAAAGAAGGATTTCAGACTTGAGACAAACCTTTGCCTTTTTATCCTTCACTCACATATATAGATAATTTATTGGTGAAGCTTACAAGCTTTCAAAAGACGTTGTGGGTGTTTTTGATGGGCACACCATTTACGAGGAGATTGTTGATGGTATTTCCATTGACAAAGGGTCAATTTCTATTCTCTAGCTCAAGATATTTATTTTTCAGAACAATCTATGTTTGTGCATTTGTGTGCAACAAGTTCAGGAATAGATGGCTTATCCTGGAAAACCACCCTGTTTCTGGCCAACCATATCCACAAAATCGAAATAAGAGTTAATGCACGAATTCTCACAGTCTCTGGGGTTTTGACCCAAGATTTTCAGACCTCCTCCATTGTAGTTCCTCTCCAATCCATAGTATGATGCAATTGAGTTTTCAACTCAACCCAGTTTTGTAAGCTGAAAGAACAATGTATGAATAAGTGAGGGATCGTTTCCTCACTTTGCTTGCATAGGGCACACCATCCCAGTCCTTCAATATTCCTCTTTTTCATTCTTTCCCAAATAGGGATCTTGTTTTCCAAAATACACCACATAAATATTTTTTCCTTTAATGGACAAGTTGTTTTCCATATTCTTTTCCACCACCATTTCTCATCCCCAACATGTGCTTTTGTATCCAACAATTTGTAACCCATCTTCGAAGTGTATCTGCCATGAGAAGCTGGGGACCAAATGAGTTCATCCGACATATCGAAAATTTTGACATCTGTGCTTCTAAGAGAAATGATATATTCGTTCCAAATAATGCTAAGATCATCTGGAAGGCTCATCAACTCCGAATTTTTCCACCCTTGGTGCCATAATGTGGAAGAGTTTTGGTCCACGATTTGGTTTAAGTGATAAATTCCCTAAGCATGAAGAAACTGTAATATAGGTGGAGGGAGGATATGTCGATTCTAGAAACCTAGCCAAGGGTATGATCCAATGCGAACCTATGATCCATTACCTACTTTCCATACCAATCCTCTTTCAATAACTAGGAGTGAGGATAGGATGGATTTTCAAATAACAGAGATCCCCACCTTATTTTTGGATGGATTCCTTAACCAGTTTAGAATTGATTCTGGAGCAATATATTTCTGTTTCACCACCTCGGTCCAAAGATTGTCTGTGGATAAAATTCTCCATCCCGATTTTTCCCCTAATGATTTTGCAAACAATTGAATATGTTTTAAGCCCCAACCTCCTTGAGATTTTGGTTGTGTTAGTCTTTCCCAGTTGACCTAGGGAGAGACAAAATAGTCTGTGTTTCCTGACCATAAGAAATAGAAGCAATTTTTCCTTTCTTTGTCCAATATTCCTTTTGGAATCCATGCCAAATACATCCAGTAAACCGGTATTTCTTCCAAAACCGATTTTATGAGTTCCAACTTTCCATCTCTATATAACCAACAATGGCTCTAGATCATTATCCCTTTTTTCAACTTTGCAAGTAGCCACCCCCAGTCATTCTTTTTATATCCATTTGGTTTTAATGGGAACCCCAAATACTGAAGACCATCATCGAGGTTTTTGGATTCAAAGGGGAAAATAATATTTGACCCTCATCATATTCTACTAAAAATTTGGTGAGAGTTAACTTGTGAGCATTTATAACCATACGAGTCGCTAGCCCAAAGAGTTTCAGAATGTTTTCCAACTTTTTCCGCGTCCCTCATAGTGCCATCACAGAAAAGAAGGATGTCATCCACATATAATAAATGGGTGATCTTGAGGGTGTGAGTGATGCCAATTCCATTAAAAGAGCCCTGTCTTCTAGCATCCAATATGGCTCTACTTAGGCCTTCCGCTACTAGTAAAAATTAAGAGGAGAGGGGAGAGGGGACAACCTTTTCGAAGACCTTTTTCATCCCCCAAAAAAGGTGTGGCATCCCCATTGATTAACAATGCGAAGGAGGAAGTTCTGATACAACTCATTATCCATTTGATGAATGAATAATAAAATCCCAAATGTGTCATCATCATTCTTAAATATAACTAGCTAACCCTATCAAATGCCTTTGATAGATCAATTTTGAGAACTGCACCTTTTATTTTTTGAGAATGAAGGCCCTCCTGAGCAACACCTATGGCCTCATGAATCTGTCTTCCCTCCAAAAAACCAAACTGATCCTGATTTCTTCCATCCTGGATTTCTCCACCAGATGGAGAAGATCCAATCCAATCACCTCATAATGAGCCAAGAAAAACTCAATAGTCCATCCATTCGGTCCAGGGTTCTTGTCCTTTTGAAAGCTGTGTAAATTTTCTTTGAGCTCTTCTTTTGAGATTTCTTCCATGAGCTCTTGATTGTCTTCAAGGGTTATAATACCTAGGAAGAATTGAGAAAGGTGGATAAATTTAGCAATGTTGGCTCTATTGTTGTTTTTATAAAGTGATTTAAAGTGTGAGATACCCAGTTTGGAAATCCCTTCAAAAGAGGAAATAACCTCATTGTGTTCATTTTTCAAATCCCAAATGGTATTTTGGGATTTTCTTCCTTTCTCAAAAGCATGAAAGAACTTCGTGTTTTCATCCCTACTTTCCAACCAGACTGCCCTACTCTTTAAATGCCAAACTTCCTCCTGCTCCATTAGTAATTTTATCCTTCTACTCTCCAGATTTCCCAAGTGTGCTTTTGTTTCCTGAGTGAGGAAACCCACTCCTTCTGAGTCTTGTAGCTGGTAAAGTTCCAATTTAACAAGTTTTAATTCTCGTCCATCCCTCTTTTTTTTAAGGTACACTCCTTGATTTTTTTTTACCTGTGTAAGATTCTTGACAAAGTGAGGTGCTATATGATTCCCTTCTTCAGAATGGAAATGAATCCAATTATCTTTAATAATACTTTTGACCTCCTCTTCCTTCATCCAAGCAACACATAGTTTGAAAGGACTGGGGGGTTTTGTGGAGTCTCCCAAAATTTCAATACAGCTTGGTGAATGGTAAGATTCTCCGCTTGAGTCCACCCATTGTCTTAATCTAAAATTATGCTCAATTAAATTTTCTGCTATCAGAAAATGATTCAACCGCTTCACAATTCTGCCTTCGTCAGTTCTCCTATTTGACCAAGTGGGATTCAGTTTTGCTAGAACAATATCAATGAGATGACAGTCCCATAACAAAAGATCAAAATAATCTGCAAGACGATCACTTCTCGTGTGTGGTCCCCAAATTTCATAGTTCCCAAGGGTGAAGTTCAAATATCCACCCAGAATTGAAGAAAGACTTATGTCTCAGCAAGTTCCAAAAAGATACCCTCTCATTATATGGACCATAGATTCTTAGTATAGTGGAATTTTCATTTAAAACAACATGAAAAACTTCAACCCCTATCCCATAATCAAACCCCCAAGAGTTTTTAACCTTTACAATAGTCGGGTTCCATCCCAGGGAAAGTCCTCCCAAGTGCCCCTTGGCGTTAATTGCAAAAAAATCATAAGGCTTGAAGTTTGATTTCAAAAAATATGTTACCTCTTCCTCCATCCCCAGGGTTTCTTGAAGCAAAAAATATTAGGCTGATGCAGGTTAATCATCTTTTTTAAAGAAATTTTTTTAGGACAACTTGCCAAACCCCTACTATTAAGTGACAAAAGTTTCATTGGGTAACCCCTCCCAAGGCTCTCGCTGCTCTAAGCGCCCCTATAATAGATTTATGTTTTCCATCCGCTAGGTCTAGTAAAGATCAATGGTGAGCTGTGGAGAGATGTGAAGGCCGACCCCTTCCCATAGTTATGCCACCTGTGGCATTTGAAAGGAACCCATTCGTAGTCTAATATTTGCTTGCGTCTCTCCTGTCCCCAAATGAAGTTCAAATCCTCTCTTAGCCCCGATCCGATGTTTAAGGAAACCAAAATTCTGGCTACAGTCAACCGTCTAGTCTAGATGAACATCATATCAGCATCTATGAATCTCCTAATGCATTCCCAATATCCTTGAAAGAGTCCCAGTTTCATAATTCCCACGGTAGTCCTGGCATCCTTACCCACACCAGAATGACATCAAATTTAGCTGTATCTGCATCGAACATAGGAATCCAACTTTTGAATATTATTGGCGTGTTTCCCAAACTCTAGTGCTTCTGAAAGATTCAGCCAACATCCTCCTTGATTTTAAGCTTGAATACAAACCATCCATCCGAAAGTACCATTATTTCCGGTTTATAGTTCAAAAAGTATTTCCAATTTGTAACTACCCAGTTCTCCAACCCCTCAATACTAGGGTATTTTCCTCTGGATCTACCCACCACAACCATTTCTTCCACCTCCAAGGATTTTGCTACAGAGACGTTTTGTCCACAAATCAAATTTAGGGGTTTTTTGTGCTTTTGAAACACTTGCTCCTTTTCCGCCGATGTGAAGGTCCCTCTGGGAAGCGTTGATTTACATCAAAACCGAAATCAACAGTTCCTGAGCCCACCTCATGAATAGTGTTGGTACCCTGCAGGTTCGATGGTATCAGAAAAGAGGCAATGAAACCCTCCGGGCTTTGTGCAGTGAAGTTCTTAGGGTTTTCTTTGGGAAACGAAGTTTGACCTAAAGCCTAAGAGAAAGGCCATCCAAATTCCAAAATATCTGTCCCAAAACACATGTTTGATTGAACCCAACTCTCCTCATGAAAACCCATGAGTTATCGTTGTGTCCACCGTTAAAAGAAACCCAAGGCTTGTTTGTTGTTGCGGTTCGAAAAGGGTATACAGGGTTCCTCCCAATTCCGTTTCCATAGGTCTTACCAAAAGAGACGATTGTGAGGATGACCCGATGCAACGTTATGGGGTGACCAACTAAACAAACCCTTCGTCCCCATATCCTCTTGTAACCAACAGACCCAAGCTGTCACGCCTTCTGACACTCGGGACCCAGGTGGATTCGAAATAATATATGATTTTGGAGATCTGGATGATGTAGTATATTGAAATATCCTTTGTCCCTCAAGTGGATCCGCCAAGTAATCCACCTCATCTACCGTGTGGTAATCCATGAGTTCACCCCACGTCTAGATGTTAGAATCCATGAATGCTCCTTCGTATATATATATATCACCGAAGACAACCACAGGGCCCACCCGAAGGGGTCTCACCCTGTAGCACCAATTACCCCGAGTAATCAACTACCTCGACGGAGGAACCTGGCCCCATCAGGCCTAGGAATTGAATCCCTAACCTATGGCCTGGAAATGGATTGTAAACTATATTACTTCGCCGCAAGGTATATATTAATTACCATGTTCCCTATATCATGGTACAAATTATGAAACACAATTTAACATTTAAGTAAATTTGATTTTCCATTAATTAAAATGAATTTTTATTTTAAAATGCTTATAACATTTAGTGTCATAATTAAATTTTTTTGTTTCATGTACAATGGTTGTAGTATTATGGGTGAGATGAGAGAGACATTAAAGTAGACTTTTTTAGATGCATCCTGCCTTGAACATGGATTGCTAGTAATTGATTTGCATCGATTTGTGAATTTTTCACTATTAATAATCTTCTCTTTAACCAATGCATTCAATATTTTTGTGATTCTCTTATCTCCAAATTAGGATGGATTTTAATTTTTGCACGATGAAAGAACATAGTTGTTTGAGATGATATTGCCTTCCTTTCACTCAAATACTTTGTATTACTCTTTATCAAGGTTTCATATGTTATGGGAACTCCTATGTTTTTGGTTAGACTCATATCGTACATTTTTATTTTTACAAGAGCAGGTATAAATTTGTATTATAAAGAGGGTTGGGGCAAACCAAATTAGCCAAAGAGTACTTGGGAGTTACTTTTTTTTGGTTAGACTCATATTGTACATTTTTATTTTTACAAGAGCAGGTATAAATTTGTATTATAAAGAGGGTTGTGGCAAACCAAATTAGCCAAAGAGTACTTGGGAGTTACTTTTTTTTTTTTACAAAATGGCCCTGTTGAGTTGATCCTTTAAATAATGTTCCCTCCAAGAGCTTATTAAGGAGCCAAAACATAATACTTTCCTATCAGTTCTAAAAAATTTATGGTGAATGAAAGTGACAAGAAGCAAAATACAAGAAAATACCTTAAGGAGAAGATTTATAGAAATTAATGCTCTCCATAGGCTTCCTCCATTTAGACATCATCATTTTCCTACATGCCATCTCCCTGATGTTGCGCTTGACCATTTGTTGCAATACTTGTTTGTTGAATTGTACCCTCTTCTCCCACATTCTCCATAGCTGGAAATTTATTTTGTTGCGAGCTAGCCATGTACCCTATATCATGAGGGTAGGAAAAGCAGTGTAATCCTAGAAAACTGAATTGCTCATCCAATTGTGTAAAGCCTCCTTTACAGCATCCCCTTGCCATACAAAAGTCACACATGTAACTAGAGAAGCATAATTCCACATATCAGTCAAATATGGGAAGCTAATAAAAATGTGGTTGAGATGTTCACCGTCAAGATAACATAAGGGACAACGACTTGGGCTTGTGTCATATAGTGTGACAAGGTGGTCCCAAACCGGTACCTTTCTTGCTAAGGTGAGCCAGAGAAATAGTTTTTCCTAGGAGGAGTAATATCTTCTTTAGCATGAAGTACCAGATAGCAAAACTTGAGGAGATATACACCACCATATGTCACATCCCCAAAATTTCGTAAAATTTTTAAAATTTTTCTAAGCGTCTAAATCATCATTTAAATGCTATACAGAAGATCAAATGTATGTACAACATCGGTGTTCATTGTTTTAATAAAGTGCTATTATAATATCTCATGATTTCTAACATCAAAATGTTTAATTGTAATTATAAATAAAACTTTAATTATTGTCACGATGGTCCTCTATACTTTCACAAGCCACACAAGCCACTCTAACTATCAATATACAACTCATAAAGTCGATCTACTACCCAATAGGAAGATTTAGTTAACTTAAACCTTTCCTCAATCTCTACTCTCGAAAACCTCTCTTATAAAAATAAGTCTTCGACCAACACCTATAATAATTGAAATCTGCAAAGTCATCATAGTTAATAACAACTAACCCCTTAGTATTCACTTTTTAATCTTTTCATGAAGTTCTTTAATATACAAGATGAACATTTCAAGATTGATATAAATTCCACTAACTATTTTCTCATGGAATCCAATATGCCTAAAGAATGAAGATAACAAACCATCATAAATTCAAGGGCATTTAAAGCAGATAAAAACACATAAGGGCTATCCATCAAACATTACCAGAAACATCAAGTAGATCCACATACATAAAAGAATAACATTTTCAGGTGTTTCACCCTCATCTTGGACTATGTCCACCAAGGGTTGGTTTTATTATTTTAATCAGAAAAAAAGAGGTTACAACCTGCAACATATAACATTTTCAGGTGATTCACCCTCATCTTGGCCTATGTCCACGAAGGGTTAGTTTTATTATTTTAATCAGGTTGGTTTTATTATTTTAATCAGAAAAAGAGGTTACAACCTGCAACATTTTTGTTGCCAAAATCTTTCTACTTAACTCTACCGAGTTCTTTTCAGGCGTTCAAATCTTACACAACTAACACTGAGATCTATTCCCTCATCATAATATTTAATATTGAGCAATTATCAGAGATTCGACTGGTTTATATAACATAATAAGAGAGGTGTCGTGCACCAGCAGAGATCTCACTGATCTATACAACATAGTAAAGAAATGTGATGTAGATTAACTAAGCTATATAACATAATAGTGGATGTTTTGTGCTCAACAAGGATCTAACTGAAACTATAAGATTGGAGCAACCGGTGTATATAACTTCAAAGTAAGTAATACAGGGAAAAATAATTCTTAAACCCTTCTTTCGTAATTCTGCGCAATACTACTACATGTTTCTTGTAAGGGAAAATTACACAAAACTATAGGAATATCATTGCTTGAGTCGCCGAACAAAATCATGACGGCAGAACCCAATGCAGATGTATTATAAAAATCCTTCTAAAGCTAAGGCAAGGATAAAATGCGACAAATGTTGGGATCTATATTGTTCTTACTCCCAAAGATGCATAGCTAACCATACAGAGTACATCAACAAGTAGTATCGAAAACGGACGTAGACAACATTAATACAAGCCACGAGCATAATCCAGAAAAATGCATCACGATTTCAACCAAGCAAGCAACAAAGCGCTTGACTGTATTTTAAATTATAACCTAGCTCTATGACATCCATAGTGCAGAGCTATACAGACCAGATCAAGGGAATAGATTACGATTTCAAAAAGGCAAACAACAAAAACCCTGCGTTTTTAGCAGAAACATAAAGATGTACGATCTAAGAAGGTAGAATAGAATACACAATGAAAAGGAACACAAAAATTAATAGCAGAACTATTGTTTCAAGAATGAGCATAGCAACGGCTGCAACAATCGTGGTCTTTAAACAAAGAAAATACATCAGCCATGATCTTAGTATATCGACAGGGATGCTGATGAACAACAGATAAAGAGTTAAGATGCGATCTTAACTTAATACAGGAATCCAGGATTTTTTTTTGGCCAATCGTTTTCCTCACACAAAAAGTAAGATCTATGATCTTGGTAGTTGATGGCACCCAAAAAACAAGGAGATCGGTGACTTCAATAGTAACAAAGAACAATAGGATGTTTAGGGGGCTATGAACAAGATCACACAGTTCGCACTCCGCAACGACTGGGAAAACCCAAAGTCGAGATCCAACTCATTAATTAAGCCAAAATTTGCTATGAACAAGATCACACAGTTCGCACTCCGCAACGACTGGGAAAACCCAAAGTCGAGATCCAACTCATTAATTAAGCCAAAATTTGCCACTAATTGGGCTTGATAAAAAAATATGGGAGCATATGCTCTAAAACAAATCAGACAACATGACCACCAATAAAAAAAACCATTTCTGCGATTTCAACAATACAAGGAACAGTAGTATTATGTCTACATTTTAAATCTACATAGAGGTTAACGTTTTGGAAAAATGATTTCTTCAAACCACTTAGACCTATGATCTGGAAAAGATAACATAAGAAAAACAAAGATCATAAAGCTGAAACCAAGCGAAGTCGTAGCAGAGTTCCAAGGCTAGATCTGCACTTAAAGAAAGACGTGCCAACAATTCTAAACAGAAGAGGATCTTAAACTACAATTCTGTCAGCATACAGATCATTTTTAAGCTTTTCATTCATGCATCGGCAGAAGAGATGAACACAATTTCACCCACCATACCGATCTTGAAGAAAACGAAGCTAATCGGCAGCATACAGGCATTTAGGGTTTATTCAAGCTTTTACAAAAGATAATGTCAGAGATCTTCAGGAACCATACAACACAGCTATTTGACGGCATACCAGACATCTTAGCATCCTTTCCAAGCATTTTTACGATTTCAGGATACAAAAGAAATACGATAATACAGAGAATCCTCCACTGCGATCAAGAGGCTGAGTCCGTCCAAATCACACGCAAGCATTCACAACAGAAAATTAAGCAACAGAGAGATAATCAAAACAATTATCTCTGGATCCAGGAAGGTTACGTCCTCTTTCTAAACTGGAGACCCAATACATGTCGCCTCATAGTAATGCGATCTAACAGCTTATCATCACAGAGTATGATATAGCAATCCAGAAGGTAGTAGTAAACTCGAGGTCGAAATATGCATATATAAAAAAAAACAAAACACTGAAATCATAGGCGTCTAAACAAAGGGATAATAGAGATTTCTAGCGCATAAATGGATCACGGTCGGTCTTCTTACCTCATGTGCCGAACTCCTGCTCTCCTGAGAGGAGATGTTCCAGAAAGGAATGTTGGGATCGGGCTTCCCACGGAGTCGTCCCTTCCCAGCTTTAGTGAAATACCTTTCATCCAAAACTACGATTTCTTTTTTTTCTTTCCCCATCCTGAGCGAGAGACTCCCTTTTTCAGAGATGAAACCTACTCTAAGAAGGCAGCCAAATTCCACCTCGAAAAGACATCTAGCGAAGTCGAGAGGACAAATGGAAGAATGAATCATTATGGAGAGAAGTAGTGGATTACTTAAGGTTGGCACACGATGGTGAGGTGAGTGGCGTCTTAATCTAACGAAAGGGAAGCTGGCAAGATGGTTTTCTAAAAAGATAGCGAAGTGGTGCTGTGTTTTTTCCATGGGAGGGAATCATCCTCCTTAGACCACTCTCCTTAAAATAAGTATAACAAGAGATAATAATAGCCATGATCTCGATTGAGTGAGAGAGACATCTCTTCTCTACGTGGAAATCCACTCCTTAGCTTTATTTTAACACAAGAATCATTTTCTTCCCAATAAGGAATCTACTTCATTAAGTCTTCCTTAAGTCTCGATTAAGTTCTTTTAACATACCCTAATATATGTTAGTTGTTTAGATAATAAACTCTTACCCATATAAATATAAATATCTATTTTTAAAAATACATCCCTTGTATTTATCTTAGCTATTTGGTTTCCTTATATATACAAGCTTGTAACTATGTAAATTTATTGTTTAAAGAAATTGTCTTCGATAATACTCATATTAAAGTGACAATATAAAATCTTAATATAAGAGGGTTGTATAAACTTAACTTTCTTCCACCATATGTTACTTGTGAAGTTTTGCTTTATGGTATAGGTACCACTTAGGCATATCTATAGATATATGTTTATTTATATGTAGAATAAGTTATTTCAATATACTTTTTATATATCAACTTCACCTTTTTCAAAGGATGTAAGGGATAATTTTAGTATTCAGTCACATTTATTTATTAACCATTCAAGACATAGATCAAAATATATATATACGAGAATATATATATATATATATATATATATATATATATATATATATATATATATATACACGAGAATATATATATATATATATTTTCTCGTATATATATAATATTTCGACTATATATTATTTAGGTAAGTAAAAGGTATATATTTATATACTCTACTTCCTTCTTAATCAATCTCTTTTCCTAAGATAGTCTTTAACTACAAAATTCATATTAACATCTATATATAAAATCTATCTTTGTGGCTTGTTCAAAATAGGATTAGAATAATCTATCTTTTCTTATGGGTGGGTTTTGTTATTTTTAGTCGCATTACCATCTTCTAGTTTTAAATTAAGACTTATAATCATAAAACTAGCTCGAGGTCCACTGGTGGGGCCTTGGCCTTGAGCTCCTCACCAGGGCCATTTACAAAATTTACAACATACATTTTCAAGAGTAATATCAATAGGGTCGAATTTGAGGGATGTTACACCACAAGGGTTTTTAGTCTAGACAATGGTGTCCTTCTCTTCAAATAGACAAATGTGGCAGTCTTTCATAGCTTTGATGTAGTGGTCCCAAGAGGTCTTGTCCTCATGCACAAAACCCAAATGTTCAAATCATAGCCATATAGGGTGAAATGGGGATGAGTTTTGTTAATCAACTATCCGAGATAAAAAAATATATATAGCCACTGTCAATCAGATGATCCACCATATGCTTTGGGAATCTGTGAGCATTCTTACTCCCTATCCAAGAGTCTGTGCCGATTCTGAAACATCTGCCATTACCGATCATTTTTTAGCACCTACACAACGCGACAACATCTATTCCTTCCACTCTTGGACTGCTATGCATTTTTTAATTCAAGCGAGCAATGGTGGCTCAAATATAATTGAAGTAAGATATATTCTTCAATCATTAAGATTAAAACAACAAATCAGATAGAATTATTATGAAGTTGCACAAAGGATTATTCAATTTCCATTATCTAAATTCACTATACATGCAATTTGATAATATTATTTTTGAAAGTCATTTATTACATTCAAGTTTATACATGCAATTTGATCATATTATTTCTTAAAGTCATTTATTACATGCAAGTTACATCATTTTGATGAATAAATGCAGGTGCCTTAAAAATGGTTTTGTTTATGAATTTTGAGTTCTTATGCATTTTTTTGGAGATAGGTGAAGTGTTCATTCAAAACATTTGGACATAAAAAAATCTCACACAATTATCTCTAAAAATCAACTTTTAAAATGACTAATTATAATAATCTAAAAACACAACTTTTAAAATGGCTAATTATAATAATCTACATTTTATTATGATTAGTTTATATTTAATATTTTTTTCAAATATTAAATAATTTATTACATTTAAATTACATATATTTTTATAAAATCATATATATGTCATAAAGTAAGTGGTTAATGTATATTACATTTAAAAATTAAGAGTTTAAAAATTTACAATAAAATACATGAAAAATATGAATATAATTTATTTTTTAATATAAAATTTATTATATAAAATTATTTTTATAAAAATATATAAAATTTAGTAACATCAAAATTAAAATATTATAATTTATTTTTTTATAATATAAAATTTGTTACATCAAATTATTTTTATAAAATATATTGTAATTTTTTTTAATATAAAATTTGTTACATCAAGTTAATTTTATAAAATATATTGTAATTTATTTTTTTAATATAAAATTTGTTACATCAAATTATTTTTTAGTAACATCAAAATTAAAATATTACATAAAAAATAATAACATCTAAATTAAAATATATAAAATTAGTAACATCAAAGTTAAAATATTAACTACAAAATTAATAGCAAGAACTTTAAAATATCATTATATCACATAATAACATAATAATGAGAATAATTATGTTTATAACATATCACAACTATAGTCCCAAGAGTTAGCTCGATCGGTTGAGTTCTTGGGAGTTAGGCCTCCCAGCATGCGAGGTCACGGGATCCATCCTCATAGACCCTCTTGGGGTTAGGCACGCAGCGGCTGCAGGGTGGAAACCCCTTCGGAGCGGGTCCGTCGGAAATTATTTCGTGGATGTAGCGGTCGACTAAACCGATTAAAGTAAACCACATGGAAAAAAAAATAAAAAAAAATAACACATCACAACTTATCTTTTTAAATTCTTTCTAAATACTTTGAATGAGAAAAGCTCATTTCATAATGATAATAAAAAGACAGGTGCCGTGACAAGGTTTTACTACCTTGATGTGTAATGTCTTTGACTTCTAGTATATTATTTTTTCAATTGTCCCATAACGAGGTCACATCATCCAAAGATTTGAAAGCCCAAAGTCTAACTTAAATCTTCGCTGCATTTCAAAGTTTACATTCGTAACGCAACAAGCCAAAGGGAAATCATTATTAAAGTAACGAGGGCCACATAGTGGTTGCTCCTTAAATTGCCGTGCATCTGCATAGGCCTTTAAATGTGACAACGTCCATATCTTATTAGTTTTTCTAATTAAACAACTCCAATAAAATATCAATTTTAATTAAAAAATATTAAAAAATATTAAAAAATTAAATTAAATTAAAAAATTATTAAATATAGTAAATTTGTTAATGATTGATAATGATGATGATATTTATTGATATTTTTAGACCAACTTTAATCCATTGAATTTTAAAAAGGAAAGGAGTCACTTAGTTTTCTTTAAAAATTTATTTTTATGTTCAATACGCTTTAAGACAAGCATTCCTAAATCACCATAGTTACGATGAGTTAAAAGTTTAGGAAGATCAGTATTGTAGCAAATGTTTTGAAATTGCACTTTTATGTGGGTGTATGCATGCCATTTTATGAGAAAGTGGTTTTTGTCTTCAATCTTCTTTGTGTCACAAATATGACATATTCTTTCATCCCACATCGTTTTAGAAATTGTCTAGCACCATGTTTCACTATAGAGCTCATGAGAGGTTGTTCTTATTTTAGCAATGTTGATTGTCTTCTTTATGCTAATTATAAATATAGAGCTACTTTTGATCATCTAGTTTAGGGTTGATCATCTCCTTATAGTATCTTAATTTTCTTAACTCTTTATCACACCACATCTTTTCCTTAAATTTAGAAGTAATAATATTTTTAATATTATCACTATTATGCAAAGTGACCTGTTCCTCGACTCCCGAATGATTTAGCCAAGACTTGTCATCTTTATACCAACCTCGCTTAAGTCACGTGTGGTTTTGACCTGAGTATGAAGCAATCTTAGGAAACCTCTTGTCTCCCATGGTGTTTATATTGTTCTTGTACATTAGGCACCTAGTCATAGCCATGCTTTCAATCGAGGAGAGATTTGCTTCTATGAGGAGGATAGGATATGATTTATTGCCTTTAATTTCAAGATTATATGTTATAAAGCGCTTTTGGATTTGCTCTATCCTTCTCCAGGATTCGCTAGAGATGCTATAGCCCCAAATTTCATAACCGTATAAGATAACAAGAGTGACGAGAGTCTCAAATAGGAGTTTCTTCCTACCCCAAAGCTAGAGGTCTGCGTATTTACAATTATTTTCAAGTTCATAATAAGCTTTCCATCCTCCATTAATCATTTTCTCAATACTATAGTTCTAATTAAGCTTATGATGAATATCGATTCCAAGATATTTATATGAAGTCACTTCCTCCAAATTATTATTGTCATACATGAAATTATCGTAAGTGATCTTTTGGGATTTGATTATCATAACCTTTGTTTTGTTAGTGCTAACAATCATACCCATACTAGATAAAAAATCCTTGAAAATTTTTAGTTGCTTGTCAAGATCATAGGAATAATATCATAAACATAGAGAAGAAGGATGATGACTATACCATCCAAAGTCGTGCCAACACAACCTACCTCTTCCAAACAACCTTCTAGCATGTTAACGTAAATACTGAAAAGGGTAGGGGATAGGGGACAAGCTTGCTTGAATCCTATATTACAATTTATTTCTTCTGACCAACCCTCAGAGTTCCTAAACTTGGAAATAACCTTCTCATACAACCTTATCATAGCAACTATCAACTCGAAAGGGACTTTTAGCTATTATAATATATTCTAAAGGTTAGTTTTGGGCACTATATCAAATACTTTTCTAAAGTCAACAAAGTGGTTCAGAGAATCTTAGTTTTATTATTGCGACACTCCTCATCAATGGCCCTAAGAGTAACAAGGTGGTCGAGAGTTGAATGATAGCCTCGAAATCCTGCTTGGCATTTAGCTCTTGTTTGTGCCCTTTCTAGCCATATGTTGATCTTCTTTTCCAGAATAATTCCATAAAATTTGGTTGAAAGAGGGTTAATCATAATGGTCCTTTAATTAGATGCATTGTTTTTGTCTCCACTTTTAAAATAGGAACATGTGGCTTTTTGTCCAGGGTTTAGGGAACCCTACTTAAGTGCTAAATTGAAGAGCTTGTGGATGTGAGGGATGAGGATAGACCCACCAATTTTTAAGATTTATGCTTGGTAGCCTTCAATGTCTTTAGCTTTCCCTTTTGCGAGTTGCTTAACTCCAAACTCTATGTCTTCTAAAGATAAAAATTCTTCCTTTACAATGAATATAAAAACGTGTGTTCATTATTTTTCATATTGGAGTGAGTTGAGAAGTAAGAAAAATCAAAATTGTTTTGTCAATCTTTTTTAGGTGCAGAGTTCCACTTTGAGTAACTTATTTTTTTTAATTTAAATGATTTAGATATTTTTTAAATGAATTATAACCTCTCACAACAAAGTTTCATAATCAATTTTTAAAGTAGAATTACAACTTTATGCAAAATTTCCATATTTAGAAGAGACTTTAAAAAAACGTTTATCCACTTTTTCAAACTTATTCATTTCATATTTAACTAAAAACCATAATTTTAAATGAAATAAAGGAGTTTATACCATACATTTTAGGTAATTATATTATGCAATTGATGTGTCTAATAAAATATTTTATATTTTATTATTTTTCATACATTGTTTCTAAACTTATTCATTTCATATTTAACTAAAAACCATAATTTTAAATGAAATAAAGGAGTTTATACCATACATTTTAGGTAATTATATTATTCAATTGATGTGTCTAATAAAATATTTTATATTTTATTATTTTTTATACATTGTTTCTATATACTTTATGAAAAATTAAAATATATATTTTATATAAAATAGTGAAATATATATTTTTATATATAATAGTGAAGTGAATTTATAACTCAAATGATAAAGATATTGTGTGTCATATTTAGGTAATAATTACATCATATATGACAAAAATATTGTAAAATATGTCATATATATATATATATAATACTTACATATATATATATATATATATATGATTTTTATTCATCGTATATATTGGATAAGTGAATTTTTCCTTCACTTTTTCAATTTGTTGGTGATGTTTGAGATGGCGGAGAAGTCTAGCAGGACGGGACACATTGTTGAAAGCTTAAATGCCACTTACATTGCCCTAATCCCTAAAAATGATAAATGATTTCCGGCCAATATCCTTTTGTAATTTAACATATAAGTTGATTGCAAAGGTTATTTGGTAAAACCATATTTGGAGAAGATGCTATCTTATGAACAATTTGGATTTTTATTCAACAATTAAATTTTAGATGCGATTGGGGTGGCTCAAGAATGTTAGCACAGTATAAAATCTAAGAAATTTCAAGTTTTTATTTTAAAAATGGATTTAATCAAAGTTTACGACCAGGTGGATTGGTCTTTTCTTCGTTTGATCCTGCTTCAAATAGGTCTTTCCCTGGAGATTACAGACTAGGTTATGGCTTGCATCTCTAGCGCAAATTATGCTATACTAGTTAATGGCCAACCTACTTCAGTTTTCAAAGGGTATAGGGAACCATGTCAAGGTTGTCCCTTATCTCCTTTGATGTTTATACTGGTTATTGAAGGTCTAAGTCTCCTTATCAATTCAACAAAAAAGGAGGAGAAAATTAAAGGCATTCATGTGACTTCTTTGCTGTATATCTCTCATCTACTATTCGTAGATGATCTTTTTATTTTTGGAAGGGGATCTGCTCAAGAACGACGACAATATTTGGCATTATTTAAAATATTTTGCAACACTTCTGGAATGGCGGCGAGTTCTCAAAAATCCATGTTTTTGTACAATTGCATCAACCAAGAGAATGAATAGTTATTATGTGAGCAAATCTCTTCTTTCTTTCCATATCAGATGGTTAAAATTGATGAAGGATTTAAATACTTAGGATTCTTCTTAAAGCCTAATGGTTACAAAAAGGGTGACTGGAATTGGCTTGTTAAAAGGGTCAAGAAGAGGATCAGTAATTGGTCATATAAATTTTTGTCGTTGGGAGGAAGATTAGTACTTGCTAACTTTATTTTACAAAGCATACCTGTATATTGGACTTCATTAACAATGGTCCCGAAATCAATTCTGGAGGCAATTAGAAAAAGGATGTATCGGTTCATTTGGGCTAGAAACTACATTGCTCCTAAATTTCATTTATCTTCTTGTCACAATATCACCCTTCCAAAGAATCAAGGTGGTTTGGGGTTGAAACAAATCTTTTGGTTCAGTGAGGCTCTCAGTGCCAAATATTTATGGTGAGGTTTATTTGGTAATACTCTATGGAGTCAAGTGATTAAAGGAAAATATATTAAAACTGTTTTGTTGTCTGACTGGTTACAGAATCCTAAAATACCCTCAAATTCTTCAGTTATTTGGAAAGGATTATACCATATCTTACATATCATAAAGAAAAGAATTTGTTGGGATGCTGGTTGGGGTATTCAAATTTATTTAGGAATTGATCCCATTGTCGGATTGGGGGATAATTTCACATTGTCAAATGAGCTCATCCTACATCTGCATTATTTAAATATACATGTACTAGCTCAAGCAAAAAAGGAGGTGATTTCTAGAATTTCAAATTCCTTTTGGCTAAATTCTACAGATTTGTGCTTATGTGGTAGTCTCGGGGAAGAATGGAATAAATTTGTGCTCAATCTTTATTCTGCTGGCATAAAAATTTCAAATAAGCAGGACGTTCTAGTTTGGGATTGTTCTGGATCCGATGGAACCCTCAGTGCAAAGAAGGCTTATGATTTTATCATATCTGAAAATTTCACTTCCCCTTCCAAGTGGCATGCCTCGATGATCTAGAAATGGAAGATCCCAGTAAAAATGATTTGTTTTCTTTGGTTGTCTAGAAACTTGTGTTCTCACCTGGGACAATCTCATAAAATGGGGTTTGATTGGGAATGGCATCTGTATCATCTGCAAAACTGATACTAAATCAATTAGTTTCTCTTATTGTTCTAATGTATGGGAGATATGTAATCAAGCTTTTTAAATCTTTCCTGGAAATCAAACAGTTTGCATGAGAGCATTCAGAGTTGGCTGAAGAAAAAACCAGTGTATAAGGAGATCCCGATTTTTATAATGTGGGAAATCTAGAAAAGCAAGAACATGATGATTTTTGGAGGTAAAAGCACTCATTTTCTAAGGTTTGCAGTCGAGATATCAATCATTTTTATGAATTTTGTAAACCATATTTTAAACCTAAGTATAGGATTGTCAAAAGTCATATTTTTATGAGAACCTATCCATATGCTATTTTGATGGTGCTTACAAAAACAGTTTTGGGGGGGAGGGGGTTGGATATGTTTGCACATTAAACACGGTTATCAATGCATGATAAAAATTGCAGTTGGGCCCGGATCTATCAACAAAGCAAAGTTGGTGGCTTGTTGGGGTCTCCTTTGGTATGCAAACATGTGTGGTATACAAAGATTACAAATTGCAGGCGATTCCAAAGTCATAATAGACTGGGAAAATGACATACATGATTTGGCAGCTCTTCATTTGTCCTCATAGAAAAGCAGGATTTCAGACTTGAGACAAACCTTTTCCTTTTTATCCTTCACTCACATATATAGTTAATTTATTGGTGAATCTTACAATATTTCAAAAGATGTTGTGGGTGTTTTTGATGGGCACATCATTTATGAGGAGATTGTGGATGGCATTTCCATCAACAAAGGGTCAATTTCTATTCTCTAGCTCAAGATATTTTAGTTTTTAGAATAGTCTATATTTCTTGTTTTTGATGGACATGCAAATATCTCTAGAGTTGTAGAATCTACTTGTTGATATCTAGAATGCATAACTCTTTCATTTGTAGGATGATCTATATTTGGCCATGTAGTTGGGAGTACTTTTTTTGTAATTCTCTCAGGTTATACATGTATTTTGAAAGATGTAACTTTCATTTGAATCGAATAACAAGTTACTTTTTTTTTTCTCTTTCTGCTTGAATATATATATATATATATATATGATTTTTATAATCAATAATAAAATAATATTATATATTAATCAAATATAAATACTAATATATATATATATATATATATATATATATATATATATATATATATATATATATATATATATATATCCTACATGGATAAAACAATTGATAATGAGTAATTGAGATGAGAAGTTGTAAATAAAAAATCACAAATTCAAATCCATGTAGGTGTGTGTGTGTGTGTATATTAAAAAAATAAACTATTTTTTTTATAGAGAGATTGATATGCACATCTAATATTTAAAATGTTTTATGGAGAGATAAAAATAGAGATACTCACATAAATAAAAAGGACTATGTTAAAAAAGTGGAGAATCTTAACTATTTTTTATTAATTTTTTCCCTAAATTTAATAAGATTTTGTTTGGAAGTTATAGTTCCATTTTATTGACAATTTTGACCATGATTTCCCCTTAAAATATTTTAGCTTGTTTTACAGAAGATCTACGGAAGATCTAGATCCTTTGAATTTTGAATTTTGACCAGAAGATCTACGGAAGATCTAGATCCTTTGAATTTTGAATTTTGACCACAACCACAGGACTTTGCCTTTAATGGTTTTTGCCCATTTTAAAAAGACCTATATCATTCAAATTAAAAAGGAAAAAGAAAAAAAGCTCACCATAGATGTTGAATTGGTCCACTTTTTACCTCATTCCTAAATACAAATACTATATATATGATATTTCCAAAGAAATAATCTTACATTGTAAATGCAGTTATTTTAACAATATTCAAAATTATATTTTTACAAATCCATGTGTGCATAAGTTGTGAGAATAGTTTGGAATTGAGTGAGATTATAATATAATTATCCTTGATAATATAATTTTTAATTTTACTATTAAGGGTTTTCCTTCTCTTAAGCGCTCTAAAATGGATAAACAACTTATAAAATTTATTATGAAACCCATAAATAGTAAAGCTAATACTACAACAATTGAAATTATGACCATTAAGTCATAAGCAAAAGAGCCATTATTGAAGAAAATCTCACAAGTAATGCAAAGCAGGTTGTTACTTTGGAGACATCATACATATTCACCATATCAATGTTCCATATATCCTCATATAACTTGTGAAAAAAAACAGCATTGGAAGAAAATTGATTTTTTTCGGGGACTAAAATGGATTAATGTTATAGCAATGTTTTATAGGCAAACATTATATACCTTCATATACAACAATACATATCCCAACAATATAGCATTAATTAATTCACCGAAGGTATATATATATATAATATATCACCGAAGATAACCAGGGGTGCCACCCGAAGGGGCCTCACCCTGCAGAACTAATTACTCCGAGGAATCAACTACCTCGATGGAGGAACCTGACCCCAACAGGCTTAGGAATTGAATCCCTAACCTATGACCTGGAAACAGATTGTCAACTATATTACTTTTCTGCAAGGTATATATTAATCACCATGCTCCCTATATCATGGTACAAATTATGAAACATAATTTAACATTTGAGTAAATTTGATTTTCCATTAATTAAAATGAATTTTGATTTTAAAATGCTAATAATATTTAGTGTCATAATTAAATTTTTTTGCTTCATGTACAATGGTTGTAGTATTATGGGTGAGATGAGAGAGACATTAAAGTAACTTTTTTAGATGCATTCTTCCTTGAGCATGGATTGTTAGTAATTGATTTGCATTGAGTTTTTCACTATTAATAATATTCTCTTTACCCAATGCATTAAATATTTTTTTATTCTCTTATCTCCAAATTAGGATGGATTTTAATTTTTGCACGATGAAAGAACATAGTTGTTTGAGATGATATTGCCTGCCTCTCACTCAAATACTTTGTATTACTCTTTATCGAGGCTTCATATGTTATGGGAACTCTTAGGTTTTTTGTTAGACTCCTATTGTACATTTTTATTTTATTTTCTATTTTTACAAGAGAAGGTATAAATTTGTATTATAAAGAGGGTCGTGGCAAACCAAATTAGCCAAAGAGTACTTAAGAGTTACTTTTTTTTGGACAAAATGGCCCTGTTGAGTTGAGCCTTTAAATAATGTTCCCTCCAAGAGCTTATTAAGGAGCCAAAACATAATACTTTCCTATCAGTTCTATAAATATATTGGTGAATGAAAGTGCCAAGAAGCAAAACACAAGAAAATACCACAATGAGAAGATTTAGAGAAATTAATGCTCTCCATAAGCTTCCTCCATCTAGACATCATCCTTTTCCTACATGCCATCTCCCTGATTCTGTGCTTGACCAATTGTTGCAATATTTGTTTGTTGAATTGTACCCTCTTCTCCCACATTCTCCATAGTTGAGCCTTCTGAGAACCTGGGTTGTCCTGTTGTCGACTGGGTTCCTCAAGAAAAACCAAGGATCATATTGTAGTGCATGTCTATTTCATTTTCCATTTTATCTGCTCTCATTCTTTGCTCTTGAATTTTAGTCATCTATTCAACCAATTTTTTCTCTTGAATTTCTAAGTGGTTGGTCAAGTCATCGATGGCCTGTATCATGCCATCCATTTGATCATTCATCCTTCTCAACATCTTCTTAATATTAGAAATGTTTTTTGACCCAAAATCACATAAACAAGGAAAATTTGCCATTCTAGTAACACTAGCTTCAATTTTGTATATTATGTTGTGAATTTAGTATCCCTAGAATAGAGCCTAAATTTCACTAAGTTAATCCCTTTAATTGATAAACTATTCATAACTAGATAATCCTCCCATATTTCCCATATGACGAAGCAAGAAATAACCTAATAAGAGACTAACAAACTCGTTGACAATTGTTGACACAGTTCTGTCGACAGGGGTTCACTTCGCACTGCTGTCAACACACACCAATCAATCTCCCTTGAGAATTGGCCTGAAAAGGTGTTACCCCTTCCAGCAACACCCGCGAAGCGAGTGAGGTATCACCCGAGATGATCAAGGGCGCTGCAGAAACCAAGTTTCTGCAGTATGGAGAGAACATGCATTAACCCTTACTTCGTCGCACTAGAAACCAAAGATCTACCTTAACACTATATTAACATCTTGCACGTTAACTTAACATCCGCATCAACATTATATAAGCGACATTCACATAACACATATTAATCAACAAAGAAACAAAATCTTACGCACATCACACCATTTAGAGATCATTCACCATTCACAGCACAATGACAAAAATAGGAACACAATCGAACATCTTCATGCATTAACTCATCTCAAAAATTGTGACTTAACGCGAATTCACATACAGATAAAACTTGTCGAAAGCGAAAAATACAAAATGGTTATGTTCTTCTATGATATCAATCGATGACAAAAGATAGATTCCATTAGGCTTACAATTGTGGCTCTATTTATAGACAACTAATGCGGTTGCAAAATGATCCACATGACCAAGTCTAACTAACTTTTACCAAAACTTGCGTTTTTGTTGGATTTTAATCCTTCGTGAATGGTCCTTTCTTCCGCTGATGACCCTTCTGTCATTGTCGGCTTTCGCACTTCATGCACTCTAACCCCATGCCAACAGGCCCCCAACAAAAACTTGTGGCTCACCCTCGAGCCACCTCAGCTGGAAACCTCTGTTACTGCTCTGGTTCGTTGTTGTGTACTTCTCGAACTCATCCTCCAGTCTCTTGAAACCTTCTTCATATATCCCTTTTGCGTTTGCTGTTGCACTTCGTGCTTTCTTCCATCTGGAGAAAAGTTCATCGGCATCACCAAATTGTGAAATAGGCCGAACGCTCCAGCACGTCTGTTTCACACATTTGAACGTCCATCGCTGGAGCCGACGTGCCTTTTCCCTTGGTGTTTTTGTGGTCGAAGGGACCACGGTTCTTCTAACTACTACAATTCTCTTAGACATCTCGGGTGAGACTTCATCTTTGTTCCTCCAATTTGTCTGTGCAACCTCATCCGCCGGTTTTTCGTGAACACTCGTCATCCTTGCTCTTAGTGCACCTTGAGTGCTTCCGCTAGAAATGAAATGTTCCATCACACCCTCACTTCTTTTCTCTGCAACTGCCTTGCTCTCCTATCATCACTGCCTGATTTGGAAACATTCTTAGAATTGTACAACTGGCTCAATAAATCCTTATTTTCTATCTCTCCATCTGCTTGGATATTTACAACTTAACTCGCTCAGTTCTTGTTCATCACAACATTTTTGAAGAATAATTACCGAGTTATTTGTCGAATCATTTTCGGATTTGTCACATTCCGCCAGTAAGTGTGTCATCATACTCCTCCGCTTCCGTTCGTCGATGCTTACATACTATCATTATGGTTTGATTTGACTGCCACGTGCTAACCGCCTTCGACTCAACTTCCGTCGCTTATTTTTCCTCAACTACCATTGCTCATTTCTTCTAGTCGCTATATATTATTATTATTATTTTCGCAAGCCTTGTTTTAGTCGCCATGCGCCTAACTATGGTGATAGGGCTTCAATCGACTTCCATTCACTAGATTTGCCAAGAGTGTGCCATCTAACTTTTGTAACTGTACTGCACATCCATCAGTAATAAAATTTATGATATAAGGACCCAACCAATGCATCTACAGCTTACCTGGATGCTTTGCAAACTTGTTGTCGTATAGCAGTACCATATCTCCACATTGAAAGTGATTTGTTTTGACATGTCGATCGTGCCAGGCCTTCTAGCGATCCTTTTCTACTTGTTGCTGGAATCCCGCGATGAACCTGTTCTTGTCGAGTTGTACTAGCTGCGCCAACCATTCTTCAATTGCTCTGTCGTTGCTCATTTCTATGGCTGCTGCGATGCGGAGACTGGGGACAATGTATTCTATTGGCATCACTGCTTCTTGTCCGTAGACTGACTTGAATGGTGTTTGGCCTGTCAAATGTTTAAAAGTTGTCCTATACGCCCACAATAATGTCGGAATCTTCAAGTCTGAGTCGTCAGGGTCTGTATTGCATACCTTT
The DNA here is from genome assembly GCA_027924585.1 of Larix kaempferi. Lineage (NCBI taxonomy): Eukaryota > Viridiplantae > Streptophyta > Pinopsida > Pinales > Pinaceae > Larix > Larix kaempferi. Next base: position 24,609,141 of record BSBM01000299.1, read on the forward strand.
GTTAGCGCATGCTCCAATACCTTATTGAATGCTTCTACTGCACCATTCTCCTGTGGGTGATACGGGGTACTCTTACGATGCTGAATTTGGAATTCTTCCGTCATTTCCTTGATCGTTTGGTTAACAAAGTGAGTACCATGGTCGCTTATCAGCATATTTGGACACCCAAACCTTGTAACCACATTTCCAAAGAGGAATCTTGTTGCTGTCACCACTGTGCAGTCTTTTACCGGTGCAGCCTTAGCCCAACGTGTCAAGTAATCAGTCGTGGTGATTATATATCATGACCTTGTCCTTTTTCTTGGTGGGTTGATCAGTCCTACAAAGTCAACCACCCATTTGTCGAAAGCTTGTAGCGTCAGCTGGGGTACTAGTGGCATTTCGTCCCTTTGCGATGGTTTTCCTCTTCTTTGGCACACATCGCAGCTCCTAGCATAATCTATAGCATCTCCGTGCGTTGTTGGACACCATAATCCAGCTCTAAGTATCTTCCTAGCAGTGGCATGTCCTCCATAGTGTCCTCCTGTGATCCCATCGTGAGCTTCTGCTAATATCATTTCCTGCTCATGCGGAAGAACGTATCGGTGAAGTATCTCATCTGGCCCCATTTTGTGTAGTTGTCCCGCAATCAACTGAAAGTCAGTAGCCCGTACCACTAACTTATTTTTCTGGTGGGTAGTGAATCCTTTTGGCATGCTTCCTGTAGTCAAGAATTGGATGATCTGCTCATAGTGGTCATCAACCATACCAATTCGAAATAACTAACCATACCAATTTGAAATAACCGCGTATCTAGTAAGCCCTCATCGATGCTTTCGGGTTCCTCTCTTGAATCGATTTGGGACAGGTGATTAGGTCCTGAATTCAATCCTCCCTGTTTCACAATAATCTCAAAGTCAAATTCTTGAAATAACATAATACATTCGGCACAGGCTTGTTGACCAGGTATTTCAGTGCCGAATGGTCAGATCTTGAAATAGCCTCCAAGCATGGGGGCTTCACTCAATAAATCGCTATCATAGAACGTTCGTTCGTGTCATATGAAACAATACCCGTAATTTCATTAAATATTGGAAAATACCTTCCAAAATATTTTTTTTAACCCCCTCCCAATATGCCTTCCCAATTTTAAAAAACCCCTATTTTCACTAGATATTGTATGTATCAATTTTTTCATTAACATTTTTTATACCCTTTTATATTTTTACCTAGTATATTGATATGATACCCCTCTTATGACCCCACATGCATTCTACAATGCACCTTGTTTCTTTCGATGTATATTGTGGATGCACATTACTTCACCCACAATGCAATTACTCAACCACGTATCATTATGATTTGCAACATCTAATGGTCTAATGAAGAGATAGGAGATCACTTCTTGTATGTCACTAGAGCCAATGCACATAGTAAAACATTTAGATTGCATGTTACAGTTCCCCAATCGCTGAATAATCCTATTGTGGGCTAGGTATCCAAACCCCCAGGGCCTGTAACAAGCTCTAGGAGGCTGACCAAACCTCTCAAGGCCTATAATAGGCACGATTGGTTGGGTATTCAAGCCCCCAAGGCTTGTCGAGGGCCTATAATAGGCCCTGGAGGATTAGAGCCTCCCAAGGCTATTGGTAACAACTGGATGAGTGCTATTGGTAACAATTGGCTGTCAATGACCCCTGTCTCTCGACTATGATCGACTGAAAACCCACTTCACCACGAAACCCCTGGCCTCAAGCATGCCTTAAGACATGATTTCCCTGCATACTGGTAAGCCCGAGCCTTGCCTCAACTCGATTTCTCATCTGACCGTGATCCCGCCATCTCCATTTGGAGGATATTTGTTAGCCCGCCCATATAAAAAAGACCCCAAAGTATTTTTGTATTGTTCCATTAAATTAAAAAAACCCTTTTCCCCTTAATATATAAGTAATATAATTTTTAGGTTTTCATGAATATTTAATACCGCAATATGAATGAACATGATATTATATTGCCTTCTAGTGAAGCCCCCGTGCCTCCAAGTAGGTAGTGGCGGAATTTATGTAATGCATAAGCCATTTCTATCCCTTCCTTTTCCGTCATTGTGTAGTTTCTCTCCGCGGTGTACAACTTCCTACTGGTGAATGCAATTGGATGATCGATTGCCCCTTCGCTTGGTTGAGCCAATATGACCCCTAGTGTGACTGACGATGCATCCACATGAACATGGAATTCCTTTGTCCAATTAGGAAAGGATAGTATCGGTGTTGCGACCATCTTTGATTTTAATATATCTATGCTTTTCTTGCATTCTTCATTCCATTCAAACTTCACATCCTTCTTCAATAATTTCTCCATGGGTGTTGTGATCGTCACATACACTGTGATAAACTTTCTGTAATACCCAGTATGTCCTAATACCATTCTTAACTGCTTTACCGTCGTCGGAGGTGGTAAGTTGACAATAATTTCAATCTACGTTGGGTCCACCAACATCCCCTCCTTTCATACGATGTGTCCTAACAGAATGCCGAATGGGGAATAGAAGATACATTTCTTCAAGTTCAATAAAATTTGATGCTGCCTACCTCTCTCTAGCATCAATATTAGGTTTGTGACATGATCCTTTACTAGTCCATACATTTTCCAATCATCCATGTATACCGCAAGGAACTTGTGAATGAACTCCTTGAATGCGGAGACGACCAATCGTGAAAATATTGTCGGGGCATTTTTAAGACCGAATGGTATTACTGTATATTGGAAGAAACCCCATTCTGTTACAAAGGTTGTATTGTGTCAGTCTTCTTTCGCAATATTTATTTGATGATACCTGAAGAATCCATCCGTGAACGAGTATATTTCCTAACCTCCAATGCCTTCTAACACTTAGTCCGTGAATGGTGTCGGGAATAGATCGTGCAGACATGCGTCATTTAGTTTCCTGAGATCGACACAAATCCTGACTTCGCCGGTTTCTTATATTGGACCACCATTAGACTGATCCATTCCGATTCTTCTACCAGTTCTATGATGCCCACGTCCAACATTCTCTATAGTTCAGCTTTCACTCGCTCCTTGTATCTAGGATTCAATCGATACAGTCGCTGCTTCACTGGCTTCGCAGAAGGATTTAGTGGGATCTTCATCTCGCCTAGTTCATAGAAATGCCTTTCATTTCCAAAAATTTTGTTGGGAAAAGATCCTGAAATTCGTGTAAGAGATCTGTAACTTTTGTGATGGTCGCATCATCCCAATAGTCTCCTATGCTTTCAAAATTGGGGTTTTCCTCCATCCCAATGTTCACTTACTTTAGGTGCAACGGCTGCTGAAACTTGTCGAAAGGTATCTCCGGTGACTCAATATTTCGACTTCCTTCTGAATCTGGGATATAAGTGGCTCGCGGATCATCCTCATCGTCTGAGCCTCCCATTACATTGTATCATTCCAGTAGCATCTACGGTGTTTCGGTCCACTGCAATCCTATTGGATTCTCCGTCGGGACTACATCAAGCACCTTCTCTCGTATTACCTACAGTGTGCTATGGATAAATGGGTTTTCGTCTGAGAAGCTGAATGTCTGGCTGAAGTTGATAGTGAGCTCCTCCCATGTCGTCGTTCCGTGTCGCAATTCTGCTACGACATACCAGTTCTGCGGTATCTCATCCAACGTAAGGATGAACACGTGGACCCATTCTTTCTACGGTCTCATTCCCCATGCACCTTGACATTCCTCAAAGTGCTCCCTTGGGTCATTCCTTCCACTGCATTTTCTTTCGTGGTATCCTTAAGCTTCGCCAAACCTGATTTCCATGAGTTGTTGAAATAAAGTCCAACTCGTTATTGTCGACTTGTGCGTTTCCCACCATCGGGCTCCTGTAGCCTTCAATGCTTCCTCTAATTCCAACAACCTCTGTGTTTCGACAACTCTTTCTTCAATTTTTGTAAGGAATTCATTCAGGTTGGCCAGTCCTTCATATGTCAACAATTCACAGGCCTCTGTTGCCACCCATCTCAACATGTGTGATGCGTGCACATCTCCGAAATGATACTTCATGCAGTCCATTCTGCCAGTTCTCTAGTGCTTCATCAGAATCCGACAATGCCGAGCTACCAATCCGCCACCCCAGCTCTCCGTCAACGGTGGGATTGATATAGTCTTCTAAGATATGGTATAAGTTATCCCATCCTTTCCTGAATTCATCCCCCTTTATTTCAACATACCATTGTCCTTCTGCTGGATCCAGAGTTGCGATTACCCTCATGTCACGATTTTCGAAGGACATTGTTCGTTTGCGGAAGTTGATTATGGCCTGGTTCTCCATTGCCTAATCTATCCCCAATAATACTGGATAAGGGATCGTTTTGTCGACTATTTCTATTACGTCAAAATCGACATATGTCTTGAGTCCCTCTATCTCAATTGGTATGTGGCATAGTTGACCGATAGGCGTGACCTTACTCTGGTTCGCCAGTCGAATTTGTACTGGGGACCATACCAGCTACGGCTTCCCCATCGTCTCCCATGTGTATTTTGTTAGAATTTTTACACCGAAATCCAAATCCAGAATGATGGAGTCAACATCGAATGTACCAATCTGCGCATTCATCCTCATCTCCCTTCCTGTCTTCTTTTTATGCAGCTGATGCACTGTTTGGATTTGTCGACCATACTCCTGTCGATGTAATAGGATAGCTATCTCAGCTAGTGCATCTTGGTCTTTCGCCAACTCCAAGAAACTCTCCAAGAATGATTTCAAAGTGTTGATCTTTCTCTGTGAATTCATTTTGTTGAATGCTAGTGGCATCTCGTATGTGGGTTCTTTCTGGCCCACCGATGGCTGCCTCATTCATCTCATCGCATCTTGTGCTTCCAAGAAGATCTCCTTTTCCGTTTCTACATCAAACCAGACCTGCTTTTTTTTTTTTTCCTTGTCGGTCAGACACTCAACTATGGTATGTCTTCTCCGGTCGCAACCCCTCCTCTAGTCACTACCGCAACATTCATTGGTCGACCCCTTACTTCTGCCAATATCTTTTGTACATTTGGAGGGGGACTCTGTCCTTGGTTCAGATTTGGTTGAGGTTGAGGTGGATTCTTATTATGCCACTTCGCAATCAACGAGGGGCAGTCCTCAACGCTATGATCTGGTGCACTACAATATGTACACTACGGAACTGGGATATGAAAATCTCTTTGAAAGTGTCCCACCTGACCAAAATTGTAGCACACTACCGGCCCTCAACCTCAACCAACACCTACACCACTGCCTCCGCGCAATCCTCCTCTAAATTATCCTCGTGGTTGGCCATAAGGATGTTGGTTGTACTGTGCAGTATGATACTGCGGTTGGCTGTACTGCGGCTGGGGTTGACTATACATTGGCTGTGGCTGATTAAAATTGAGATGTGGTTGATTATACCACTGATTGTAGGGTGATTGCTGCTGACCATATTGCGGTTGCTGCTGCGCCGGGGGTTTCTCCTCCCCCTTCATGAAGTATGTATATGTGGTTCTCTCCTCGTGTAATTCGTATTCCCTACACTCCTTTTCATCATGTCCAACTGATCGACATAACTTACAGAACAAGTTGACTGGTTTCGACACCATTTTCTACAAATATACACACTCTTCTTGTCGATGTCCCCTCATCTGAATAACACGGCACCATGGAATTCCCCCCTGAATAAGTGGATTCGATGTGCCGTATTGTAAATACTTGTAGAACTTTGGGCACTGGTCCTTATGGCTCCCTTCCAATTTGCATCGGGTGCACCATATCTCCTCTCCAAGCTCTTTTCCCTTCTTCATGTCTTGGAGTTGTAGTGTCAAATTTTCCAGTTATGCTTGAATATTATTCATGCCTACTTCTGCTTCTCCAACTGGTGAAGCCTCCAATTTCATTGCAATCTCCAGTGCTTTCGACTGGGATGTAATTTTATGTTACATCAGTGGCCCACGGATGTGCGGTATGAGTTCTACGATGAACCATTCTTTGTGTTGCACATTGCTCATCCCAAAGCTAACTTTCGCCATCATGGTTTTATATCTCTGATCGAATTCTCACACTGATTCATCCATAAACTGCTTGATTTCCTTCAGCTCCATAATGTACTGCGACTCAGACTTGGGTTTTCTAAATTCATCAATTAGTCCTTCCCTTATCTGCAACAGTGTTTTGTCTAGATCTCCTACAGGCACCTGTATAAATTTCATGAACTAGTCTAGCGCACGACCCCTAAAGGTCGTCTCCAACTGTCCCTTCTTGATTTCATCATCCTGGACCTGTTTCACTGTCCAAACTGCTTGACACAAGAACCAATATTGTTCCAGATCCTCGGTCCCGTTACGATGAAAAATTGGCATCTTTACATTGTCTCCTTCCATCCTTGATCTCATACTATTATTTATTGATCTGCTACTTTTACCACTATTCTGACACTTTGGGAGAAACTGCGATGAACTTATGTTCCTTCATCCTAAATTTGGTGTGGTGGGAAGGGTTGTGGGTATGTTGTGACTTTGGGTCTATCGCTCGACTTCAGGGGTATCCTGGTCACTTCCTTCGTCGCAGTAGGGTCACTTTGTCCCATGTGGTCATGTTTCACAATTCTCCATTCCGGTCACCTCTAGAGACTCTCTCTCAATCTCAGTCCTCCTCTTCTTCTGTGGTTTCCGGAACCTCACACCACTTCACAAGGTACCACAACCTTCCCTATTTTCCATTAATAACTCATCGTCACTTGTGCCCATCTATCCCACATCGTTCTATCAGACCCGTATTCACGTAGTACCCTCAACCTCTGCACACCAGGATTTTACTTGTCAGTGTTCATCCTCAATATTCCTTTTTTGCAGATGAGCATCTTGATCCACACTTTTAGTGACAATAAAAATCTTCCACGGGGTCCCTTGAAAAATTTCCTCTCTACGTCGCTATATGATTTGATCGTGTCGACGACAATTTCAGTAATTTATCCTTCTATAATGCTATTCACCCAGACCTCGACAACCCTTGATGCCTTGTTATCTACCTCCTTCAGTTGTCGAATCAATTCAGGTGTCCAGTGGTCAGGTTCACCACCTTGGAAATTTTTCTTCTGAAACGTCAATTGCACCAACCACTCATGCAACAATACTCGAAATTCACAGAAAAATATCTCGTGGATGTCAGAGTATATGTATTTCTGCAACCACTCAGTCGTTGACCATCCGGGTTGGTGATTCTCTTCTTCTGTGAACTCTTGTGCCTTCTTATCAAACCAATCCTGGATCTACGGTTTCTTCAGATGCCACAACATGTCCTCTCTTTTCCTCTTTGCACTACGATCTTGGCAACAGAGCCATTTGTTGACACATTTCTGTCGACATGGGTTCCTTCGCACTACTGTCAACAAACACCAATCAAACTCCCTTGAGCATCAACCCATAAAGGTATTAGCCCTTCCATCAACACCCGCAAAGCGAGTGACGTCTCACCCGAGATGATCAAGGGGGCTGCAGGAACCAAGTTTCCACAGTATGGAGAGAACATGCATTAACCCTTGCTTCGTCGCACTAGAAACCAGAGATCTACCTTGACAATATATTAACATCTCGCACGTTAACTTAACATCTGCATCAACATTATGTAACCGACATTCACATAACACATATTAATCAACAGAGAAACAAAATCTTAAACACATCGCACCATTTATAGATCATTCACAACACATCGAAAAAAATAGTAACATTATCGAACATCTTCATGCATTAACTCATCTCAAAAACTGCTACTTAACGCGAATTTACATACAGGAAAAACTTGCCGAAAGCGGAAAATACAAAATCGCTATGTTCTTCTATAATATCAATTGATGCCAAAATATAGATGCCCTTAGGGTTACAATTGTGACTCTATTTATAGACAACTAATGTGGTTTCAAAATGGTCCACATGACCAAATCTAAATAACTTTAACCGTGAATGATGTCGGGAATGGATCATGCAGACATGCGTCATTTAGTTTCCTGAGATCGACGCAAATCCTGACTTCGCCAATTTTCTTATCTTGGACCACCATCAGACTGATCCATTTCGATTCTTCTACCATTTCTATGATTCCCACGTCCAACATTCTATCTAGTTCAACTTTCACTCGCTCCTTGTATCTAGGATTCAATCGATACGGTCCCTGCTTCACTGGCTTTGAATAAGGATTTAGTGGGATCTTTATCTCGCCTAGTTTTTCGATTTTTTTTTTGGGAAAAGATCTTGAAATTCATGTAAGAGATCTGTAACTTTTGCAATGGTCGCATTATCCTAATAGTCTCCTATGCTTGCAAAATTGGGGTTTTCCTCCGTCCCAATGTTCACTTTCTTTAGGCGTAGCGGCTGTTGAAACTTGTCGAAAGGTATCTTCGGTGACTCAATATTTCGACTTCCTTCTGACTCTGGGATATAAGTGGCTCGCAGATCATCCTCATCGTCCTAGCCCCCCGTTACATTGTAGCATTCCAGCAGCATCTCCGGTGTTGCGGTCCACTACAATCCTATTGGATTCTCTGTCGGGACTGCCTCAAGCACCTTCTCCCATATTACCTGTAGTGTGCTATGGATAAATGGGTTTTCGTCCGAGAAGCTGAATGTCTGGCTGAAGTTGATAGTGAGATCCTCCCATGTCGTCTTTCCATGTCGCAATTCTGCTGCGACATAGCAGTTCCGCAGTATCTCATCCTATGTATGGATGAACGCGTGAACCCATTCTTTCTGCGGTCTCATTCCCCATGCACCTTGAAATTCCTCCAAGTGCTCCCTTGGGTCATTGCTGCCACTGCATTTTCTTCCGCAGTATCCTTCAGCTTCGCCAAACCTAATTTCCATGAGTTGTCGACATAATGTCCAACTCGTTATTGTTGACTTGTGCATCGCCCACCATTGGGATGGCGTAGCCTTTAGTGCCTCCTCTAATGCCAACAACTTCTGTGGTTCCACAACTCTTTCTTCAAATTTTGTAAGGAATTCATGCAGGTTGGGGAGTCCTTCATATGTCAGCAATTCACAGGCCTCTGTCGCCACCCATCTCAACGTCTTTGTTATGCATGCACATCTCTAAAATGATACTTCATGCAGTCGATTCTGCCAGTTATCTAGTGCCTCATCAGAATCCGACAATGCCGAGCTACCACTCCGCCACCCCAGCGCTCTGTCGATGGTGGGATTGATATAGTCTTCTGAGATATGGTATAAGTTATCCCATCCTTCCCTGAATTCATCCCACATTGGTTCAACATAACTTTGTCCTTTTGCTGGATCCAGAGGTGCGACTACCCTCATGCCACGATTTTTGAAGGACATTGTTCGTTTGTGTAAGTTGATTACGGCCTGGTTCTCCATTTCCCATTCTATCCCCGATAATATTGGATAGGGGCTCGTGTTGTCGAATATTTCTATCACGTCAAAATCAACATATGCCTTGAGTCCCTCTATCTCAATTGGTATGTGGCATAGTCGATCGATAGGCGTGACCTTACTCTGGTTCGCTAGTCGAATTTGTACTGGGGACCATACCAGCTGCGGCTTCCCCATCGACTCCCACGTCTATTTTGTTAGAATTTTCACATCCGACCCCAAATCCAGAATGATGGAGTCAACATCGAACGCACCAATCTGCGCATTCATCCTCATCTCCCTTCCTGTCTTCTTTTTATGCAACCAATTCACTGTTCGAATTTGTGGACCATCCTCCTGTCGATGTAATAGGGTAGCTATCTCACTAGAGCATCCTGGTATTTCTACAACTCCAATAAAATCTCCAAGAAGGCTTTCAAAGTGTTGATCTTTCTCTATGAATTCATTTTTTCGAATGCCAGCGACATCTCATAAGTAGGTTCTTTCTGGCCCACCGATGGCTGCCTCATTCATCTCATCGCGTCTTGTGCTTCCAATAATATATCCTTTTCTGTTTCTACATCAAACGGGACTTGCTTTCTTGTTTTCGGTCGGACACTTGACTATGGTATGTATTCTCTGGTCATAGCCCCTCCTCTGGTCACTACCGCAACATTCACTGGTCGACCCCTTACTTCTGCCGATATCTTTTGTACATTTGGAGGGGGATTTTATCCCTGGTTTGGATTCAGTTGAGGCTTAGGTGGATTCTTATTCTGCCACTTCGCAATTAGTTTGGGGCAGTCCTCAATGTTGTGATCCAATGTGCTACAATATGTACACTGCAAAACTAGGCTCTGACAATCTCTCTGATGGTGTCCCACCTCACCACAATTGTAGCACACTACCAGACCTCGACCTCGACCAACACCTACACCCCTGACTCCACAGAATCCTCCTATAAATCCTCCTCGTGGTTGGACATAAGGATGTTGGTTGTACTATGCAGTATGATACCGTGGTTGGCCATACTGCAGCTGGGGTTGACTGTACATCAACTGTGGCTGATTAAAATTGAGTTGCGGTTGATTATACCGCTAATTATAGGGCGGATGCTGCTGACCATACTGCGGTTGCTGCTGGCTGTACTGCGGTTGCTGCTGCGCTAGGGGTTTCTGCTCCCACTTCATGAAGTATGTATCTATGGTTCTCTCCTGGAGTAAGTTGTATTCCCTACACTCCTTTTCATTGTGTCCAACCAATCGATAGAACTTACAGAACAAGTTGACTGGTTTCGACACCATTTTCTGTAAATATACACACTCTTCTTGTCGATGTCCCCTTGTATGAAAAACACAGCACCATGGCATCCCCCCATGGATTCGGTGTGCCAGATTGTAAATACTCGCGGAACTCTTGGCACTGGTCCTTATGGTGCCCTTCCGATTTGCAGTAGGTGCACCATATCTCCTCTCGCACCTCTTTTCCCTTCTTCATGTCTTGGAGATGTAGCGTCAAATTTTCCAGTTGTGCTTGAATATTATTCATGCCTACTCCTGCTTCTCCAACTGGTGAAGCCTCCAATTTCATTGCAATATCTAGCGCTTCCGACTGGGATGTAATTTTATGTTGCATCTGTGGCTCACAGATGTGTGGTACGAGTCCTGCGATGAACCATTCTTTGTGCTGCACATCGCTCATCCCAAATCTAACTTTCGCCATCCGGGTTTTATATCTCTGATCGAATTCCCACACTGATTCATTCAGAAACCGCTTGGTTTCCTTCAGTTCTGTAATGTACCACGACTCAGACTTGGGTTTTCTAAATTCATCAATTAGTCCTCCCCTTATCTGCAACAGTGTTTTGTCTGGATCGCCTGCAGGCACCTGTATAAATTTCATGAACTAGTCTAGCGCACGACCCCTAAATATCATCACCAATTGTCCCTTCTTGATTTCGTCATCCTGGAACTGTTTCACTATCCAAACCGGTTGACACAAGAAACAATATTGTTCAGGATCCTCGGTCCCGTTACCATGAAAAATTGGCATCTTTACATCGTATCCTACCATCCTTGATCTCCTACTATTATTTATTGATCTGCTACTTTTACCACTATTCTGACACTTCTGGAAATACTGTGATGAACTTACGTTCCTTCCTCCAAATTTTGGTGTGGTGGGCGGGGTTGTGGGTATGTTGTGACTTTGGGTTTGTCGCTCAGCTTCAGGGGTATCTTGGTCGTTTCCTTCGTCGCAATAGGGTCGCTTCGTACTGTGTGGTCTTGTTTCATAGTTTTCCGTTCTGATCACCTCAGGAGACTCTCTCTCAATCTCAGTCCTCCTCTTCTTCTCTGGCTGCCGGAACCCCACCCCACTTCGTAGGGTACCAAAACCTTCCTCAGTTTCCCTTAGTAACTCATCGTCACTCATGTCCATCTACCCCACATCGTTTATCAGACCCACATTCACGCGGTACCATCAACCTCCGCACATCAGGGTTTTACTCATCAATGTTCATCCTCAATATTCCTTTTTAACAGATGAGCATCTTAATCCACACTTTTAGTGACAATAAAAATCTTCCATGGGGTCTCTTGAAAAATTTCCTCTTTGTGTCGCTATATGATTTGATCATGTCGATGACAAATTCAGTAATATATCCTTCTAGAATGCTATCCACCCAAACGTCGACAGCCCTCGATTCCTTGTTATCTACCTCCTTCAGTTGTTGAATCAATTCAGGTGTCTAGTGTTCAGGTTCACTAGCTTGGCAATTTTTCTTTTGAAACATCAATTGTGCCAACCACTCACGCAACAATACTTGAAATTCACAGAAAAATATCTAGTGGATGTCGGAGTATATGTATTTCTACAACCACTCAGTCGTCGACCATCTGGGTTGCCGATTCTCTTCTTATGCGAACTCTTGTGCCTTCTTATCAAACCAATCCTGGATCAACAGTTTTCTTGGATGCCACAACATGTCCTCTCTTTTCCTCTTCGCACTACGATCCCGACAACAGAACCATTTGTTGACACATATATGTCGATAGGAGTTCACTTCGCACTGCTGTCAATAAACACCAATCAAACTCCCTTGATCATCAACCCAGAAAGGTATTACCCCTTCCACCAACACCCACGAAGCAAGTGAGGTCTCACCCGAGATGATCAAGGGGGCTGCAGGAACCAAATTTCCGTAATATGGAGAGAACATGCATTAACCCTTACTTTGTCGCACTAGAAACCAGATATCTACCTTAACACTATCTTAACATCTCGCATGTTAACTTAACATCCGCATCAACATTATATATGCAACATTCACATAACACATATTAATCAACAGAGAAACAAAATCTTAAACACATCGCACCATTTATAGATCATTCACCATCCACAACACATCGACAAAATAGGAACATAATCGAACATCTTCATGCATTAACTCATCTCAAAAAATGCGACTTAACGCAAATTCACATACAGGAAAAACTTGCCGGAAGCGGAAAATACAAAATCGCTCTGTTCTTCTATGTTATCAATCGATGCCAAAATATAGATTCCCTTAGGCTTACAATTGTGACTCTATTTATAGACAATTAATGCAGTTGCAAAATGGTCCACATGACCAAATCTAACTAAATTTGACCAAAAGTTGCGCTTTCGTTAGCTTTTACTCCTTCGCGAATAGTCCTTTCTTCCGCTGATGACCCTTATGTCGCTGTCAGCTTCCGCACTTCATGTGCTCTAACCCCGTGCCAACAACAATGAAGACTAATCTCTACACAAGGTTTTTCCTCTTCCGAAGTAGTAATAAGGCCACTTTATGTGACCAAAGATGACATTGAATCAAAGAGACCATATATACAAATGAAACATCCAGGGATAAAATACATCCTTACCTCTTATCTATGCCGAGTTTCCTTAAGCTAAGGCTCCCAGACATCGGCCTTTATCATTTCCTACAAAAATGAAGCTAAGGCTAAATTGAACCATCTTTTGGTGGTGATTTATCCCACCTTCACACCTGAATTGGAGTAAATAATATTTAAGAGGGTGTACCCAAAGGATTTCCCAATAGGAAATAAGGAGATCGGGAGCATGCTGGATCTTGATATCTCCATTGTGCACAATAAACAAGTGGAGGGTGAATGCATGTATTTCAATGGTGAAGTGATGCTATTTGGATTCTAGATTATGCTTTAAAAGTAGGTTGTAATACGAAAGTCCCTTTCCCAAAAAAAAATTCTCATGGAGGAATGTTAAGGAATCCAATTGATGCTTAGAGTGTCCTCATTTTCTATGAGGACTCATTTGTCCAAAAATGTTTCCTTTTTTGCTTATTGATCAACAGACTTATTATCGAGGTGATGGGTGTGGAAGATATTACCTTGTCAATATTAAGATCCAAGTTCCAAATGATCCTTTCTAATATCCACCTTAGTCTCATTTTTCCTTTGACATTTTTTTTACTAGGTTCAATATCGTGAGTGAGTCTTCAAAGATCATGAATTTTTTTACCCAATGAGTTTGAAGTATTGTTGATCCTTGAAGGAAGGCATATGTTTCTACCTCATTATTTGATGCAATTTCTACTCCCTAGGAATACTTAACTTCTTGATATCTAACGGGGTCATACAATACCCCCCATACTTGCCACTCCAACTAACAAACCAATGATGGTACTGAAGCTCCATGAACCTCTAAGTGTTATGCATCACATGTGCATTATGGTCATTTGTATATAAAGAAGTATAACCACAAGCGAATAGTTTATCCATATAGAAGTAGAAGGATGGATCAAAGAGAATCTCCACTATTGTAGAAGAAGCATCCTAGAAATTGGTAGGCACCACCTGTTGGCATAGTTCCTTCACAAGTTGGGCTTCATAGAATAGAGAAGATTCATAAAAAAAATATAGAAGTAGTTTTCATACCAAAAATTACAACTATCCATACACCAATCGTTACAATCATCCTCTAAATTGTACCCAGCATGTCTTTCTTTTTTATACTCTTCAATGATGAGAGGAAAAATATCACAATTATCCTCTACCTTGAATGTATGATGCAAATATGTTAAATTGGCCTCTATAGAGGCAAAAATTGGCTTGTGTATGCTCCCATGGCTTGTTCCGCACTTTTCCATGCTTCAATGCTATGAGGGTTGGAGTGTAGAATAGTTGCAAGGGAGATAACATAAGTGAGATTAGATGGAACTAGGGAATATAATATTTCATATGAAATCCCTAAAAAATATCTCTCCAGTGACACTGATCTTGTTGTAAACTAAAGTTCCTATCAAAACTTATGACCTCTACAAGGTCCGTGATTGTCACCCAAAACCCTGAAAAAATGTAGATTTCAAATGGTTGTTTCTCCTTCTCCTCGACTCCAATTTGAGTGATTTTTTTGAATCATGTGTTTTTCTAGGAGGAATTTGGATCTAAAATCATATTTGGGAAATTTTGTTGAAAAAGACATAGAATGGATCTAAGCACCACGACCCTCTTTTTCTCCAAAATTCAACAAAATAGCGAAGAAAAAAAATGTTTTCATTGGCCCTGGAGAGTAGTTATGATATCACTTGAAATGTAGTTTAGATATGAAAGATATGAATGCATACACAAGATATGGATGAAAACAAAATATATCAAATATTCCTTTTACAAATATTCAAACTTGATCCTTTTATGGAAGGATCCACTCATGTACACTTGCCACTTTGAGGTGGAAACTTCCTACGAGCTAAGCTCCAAATAAAATATTCTTCTCCTGAATGATCCTATTTGAACCCCAGTTTTAGTGCTAATTTTGTCATCATTTTATTATGAGAGTGACTACCATGATCCATGACAATCTCTTTCATAAAACCAAATCGAAATATAATTTGATTGAACACGAAATGGGCTGCAGTATCACCATCGGATTTAATAGTCGTCATGGCCTCCTCCCACTTAGTGAAATATCCCATGGCCACTATGATATGGTGGTGCCCCCAAGCCAAAGCTAGGTTGCAATCCATGAAATCAAACCCCCACTTAGTGAAGGGAACGACACTGATGACTGGATACAATGGAGCAGGATGCGAGCGCATATTGCGAGAGAACACCAGACACGGGTGACATCTCTTGACCGCATTAACACAATCTTTAAAGATTGACGACCAATAGTAACCAACTCGCAAAATTTTATGAGCTGTCGCAAGCCCGAATAAGTGACCACCACATGCCCCATTGTGCAGTCATTCAACATAGACTCTGATTCCTCATGTGTTAAACAACAATGCATAATAGAATCCACCCCACGACAATAGAAAGTGTCACCGATGATGAGGTAGTTTTTAGCTTGATGGCGTATACGTCGTCCTTCCTCCCTCAAAATATGCGGAGAGAAATTAAGAGTCCGAAGATAAACAATAATGTATCCATACCAGGCGTCTGAAGACGAGATAAGGTAGATATTCTCATAAACAAATGAGTCCTTGTAAACCAAATCCTCATCTTGCCTAGGAAAATCAAGCATTAACTCTGCGAAGACTAAAAACTTTTTGGATTTCACAGATACAAAATCGAGGTCAAACTCATGCAAAATGACAATCCATTTATTATACTCCCCCCCAATAATGCATCTTGTCAAGAAAAATTGAAATGGATTGATGTGTGCCATGACAATAGTCCTGAAAAGTAAAATATAATGACGCAACCTCTGGACTACATGAATGGTCATGGGGGCCAATTTTTCCAGATGTGAATATTTAAGTTCAGAATCTATGATCTTTTGACTAAGATAATAGATAACGTGCTCATGGATCTCACCATCCTCTTGAAACAGGACCATACCAACCGTCTATTGAGACACGGTGATATAAAGAAAAAAATTCTAATATAGTCAGGAGGACGAAGCAGAGGCGCCGATATCACGGATTACTTAAGGGCATCAAAGGACTCCTGGGCTCTCTCATCCCATAGAAATGAAGCATCCTTCTTCAAAATATGCATAAATCCCTTAGTAATGCTAGCATAGTTTGCTATAAAATGACATAGAAAATTGGTTTTTCCCTGAAGACTTTGAAGTTGACTAATTGAGCACGGGGGAGGCAACATAAGTATTGCCTCAACCTTTAAAGGGCTGACCATGATTGCCTCATTCGAAATGATAAATCCCAATAGGTGACCTATTCTAACATAAGAGATGCATTTTTTAGGGTTCAAGCGAATCTCATAATGCCTGCATCTTTCGAACATAAGTCGAAGGTGAGTTGGATGATCCACTCTCTTGAGAGAGTAAGGAGCAAGGTCGTCCATATTAGCCTCTTCTATACACTTGATATCATGGAATGCAAAGGTCATAGCCTGTTGAAAAGTTGCTCCAACTTTTTTAAGCTGAAGGGAATTTTCCAGTATGCAAATTTTCCCCAAGGGAAGATGAACGCCATCTTATGTTGATCCTCAGGTTTAATTTGGATCTGATTATAACCAAAAAAACCGTTCATAAACGAGAAAATTTCACTTCCCATACATTCGTCAATAATCTGATCAACAAAGGGTGTGGGGAAGTTATCCTTTAGACAAGATTTATTTAGATCTCGAAAATTCGTGCACACTCGGATGGTTCCTTTATTTTTATCCACAGGAATGGGGTTGTATACCCACTCAGTCAAAGGAATCAAGTAGGTGAAGCCAACCTTAAGAAGCTTCTCCACCTCTACTTTAATGGCGGGATCATTTCGGGGATTCACCACTCTTAGGAATTGTCGAAAAGTCTTAGAATTAGTCTTAATTTCATGCTAGAAAATGCTTGGGTCCATTCCTAATATCTCCTCATAGGACTAAGCAAAAAAATATCAGAACTCTTTGAACAAATATGTGTAAGTATGAATATCTTGAGGAGAGCAATTTGCACCGATATAAATATTCTCCACTTTGCTAGGACTTTGAGAAATGTTGATTGGGATGGTTGGAGAAATATTCACCATGTTCCCTTTAGCATATATGCCATGCTTATCCAACGGGACCATGGGGTGACCAACTTTATCACCTAAGGTTGACCGGAACTCGTCCTGCTCGATCCTTTCAAGCTCTAGGAGGAATTAAGATCTATGATGTAGGTCCTCCCAAGGCCTTTCGGGACCATTTATGTCCTCAACAATAGCTTCATCCGAAGGGAAAGTACCATTGAGACAATCATGTGAGCATGATGAGTTAACTTCCCAAGCGGGCAAGAGTGCGGGATCATCCTCCTCCATCTGGGAAGAGGAAAGATTAAGGTTTGTAGTAACTTATTATAAAGATTTATAAGGGACCTCTGCTGCAGACAATGGCATGGCCATTCCGATTTGTGGGTTCCCTTCACATGATTTAGTTCAGGAAGGGAGAGTCCAGGGATCATTAAAATATGAAGTACGAAATGAAACCGAATTGAGGGATGATGAAGCACCATCGGAAATGGAATCGATATACGATATTGGTGCTAAAAAAATAAAAGTTCCCACGAGAGAAGAATACATACCGACACCAATATTCTCAATTTCCTTCTGAGAATTTTCATTTATAGGGATAGTAGATCCGGACGATGCAGAGGAACTGGGGCTAGTAAAAGATAACTGATCGATTTTCACAATTTTTCCTTCATGAGGAAAGCATATCACGTGAAACATGGATGTGACTATTGCTTTCATAAAATAGATCTAATTCCTTCCCAATAAAAGATTATAGTCGAGGGGTGCATCAACCACCTCAACCTCAATCGGTACAGATTTCCCTCCCAACTGGATTTGAAGAGAGGGTATGATTCCATGTGGTCGAAATGAACATCCATAGAATGCAGTCAACATGGTCATGGAATGAGATAACTGAGGAGAGCCAAGGGCCTTCCAAAAAGATAGGGACATCACTGACGTTGAATTACCTTTGTCAGCAACAGTACGTTTGAAGATCATTTTAAGACATTCCACATGGATTTGGAAATCCACATGGTAAGGTAATCTATGTTGAACATCAACAGTATCAAACTTAATGTAATACCCCATTTTGACCCTTAGGATATATTAGCTTTTAATGTAAATATTGTATACATGTGATGTATGTTTTCCTAGCGTGGAGCTCAAGGCCAAGGCCCCGCTAGTGGATGCTCATATTTTTAGTTAAAAGGCAAGTATTAGATATTATGTTACCCATGTGCTATTAAGCCATGGAATATTGTAAATGATGTAAATATTTGATATTGCAATAAAATACCAAAATTGACTATGGAAGCAACGAATGAGAAGGGGCCATGTGTATTCCACTAGGGAGTGGTGAGGGGGTTGTGGGGATGAACCATATGCTGCCAAATATCATTGTGAGAACCCATTTGACTTTCCTTGCTGACATTTAATTCTGTTGTAAGGAAGTTGTTGAAGAATTCAGTCCATGGCTTCAATGGAGCATGGGCAGCCCAGAAATTCGTATGGCAGAGTATGGGCTATGTTTTCTTATACCAAAAGTCACCCTACCTCATGGGAATCGGTCATTCCTCATTCCCATTCCATTGTTGAAGATCCCAGCATCAGTTTTCATCCATTACGAATTCTCAGCAGTGAGAAAAACCAGAAATCGCAACTTTGCAAGAACCTAAGTTTTGAAGAGCCATAAACGCCCATAATTTGGTATTGACATTGAAATCCGATGGGGGATCCATATATATGAACCTTGGGGTGAAATTGAGAGTATTAAATACACCGAAATCCATTGGAAAACCCAGTTTTTATAGCCCGGATCTCCAGTGACGGGATTGAGTTAATTGATGACAGAATTGTGACAAATCCAAGTGTGAATGACTAAGCACAGGTTGGGTTTGCTTCATAAACCCAGTGAAGGCTAGAATCTCAAGGAATTAGAAGCTGAACCTTTCTATTCCCACCTTGAAGAGCACTGGAGGGAAGGGATGCCTGAGGGACTGTGCAACAGAGAAGGGGACCTTCCTTGTGTTGGGTGTGGTAGGTATTGTGGGTGCCATGACTATTGAGTTCCTTTGAGATTCCTGTAGATTTGTGGTTGAGCTCACTGGCTTAGCATCCTCCTCATTTGTCTCTGCATGCTTGATAGACCCAATTGTGTGTTGGGTTAGCATGACTGTTTGTGCAAAACCATGGCTATGAGTGAGCCTGTTTAGTTCCTCCTTAGTGGATACACAACCCAGCTCGGGTGTGATATCTCAGCTGAAAGAATATAGGTTGCACAAAGATCTATGGTTGGGTGGAACGTTGCTCTCACATAGATAGTTGTTTGGAAAGCTTCATCTCAAAGATAAGTAGTCTATGTGGTTCAAATTATGATCATTATGTGTTCTGCTCTGAATGTTAATTGTCCATGTTAATGAAATGAATGATTTTCTTAATGAAATTGATGAAGTCTGTGCATAGCATGAGAACGAGATTGAAGTCTCTGCATGTTGATTCATCATATGCCTGTGATAGATATGCTAATGCATTCCTGCTTGTGTGTGTGCAAATATGATTTAATTTCGTTGTGTTTATATTGAGTATGAATTTGTACACAATTTTTTTTACTTATTATGAATTTCTGAGTAATGTATGGGGATGAGAAACCCAAATAACCCCGGTATGTTGTTCATGTTTCCTTCCTGGAACTGGATTGATGGAAGGGGACGCGACACTTAATAACAAGAGGGCCACTTAAATCAAGATCCCCTAGGGAAGATAACAAGGCATTCCTCTGTGTGGGACACATCTAGAGTACCATCAAAGATGACATGGTAGACGACATTTGGCCCAGATCCTCAATAATGGAATAATTTTGGGCGGCTACAGAATTAGGGTTATGGGTGGAGCACTTAAGAACTCCTTTCAAAATACAAGGCATAGGGTTAGGCTTATCGATCTACAAAGGGATCTCTGGAAGTGGAGTCTCTTTCCCCATACAAGGTTGCAGAGGACCATAGTTATGAGAGAGGGTGGAAACATTAACATCCAACTGGACCATATTGACGGATCCATGGCCACCATCATGGTCTGAAGGGTTTTGACTCCCATCGAACCCATTTCTGGTGTTAGAAGCACTCGATGCCATATTCTAATTATGAGGAAGCGGATTTGTTAACACAACTGGGATTTGTGCTATAAGCTTCGAGGCCTCATCCATTATAGGGAACAAGTGAGTAAGGCGATCCTTTGTGCAAAGCTTGCAAGGAAACTTCACCTTCTGCTTTTGTTTCTTGCCCCCACCAACATTATTATCATTCTTGTCATTATTCAAATTTCCTTTCTTATTATTATTCCCACCCTACAATTATTCTTCCCCTTCTTCTTATTCCCTCCCGATTGTTGGTTACCTTTCGGGTTCATAGATTGCACGGAATGTACCTCCGACGACTAGGTGGGAGAGGATGAAGTCGTAACTTGTCCTGCTACAAAATGGCTAATGGAAAAATATTGCATCTGATTTGTCACCTGATATACAGGCTTGGCACTTGCGGTGCCTACAATTCCATCAGCATGAGGCCCTGTATTTTGCTTGGGGTCATGGTTGGATCGCGATGTATTAGGAATAATTTTGTAAAGAAGACCAGATTAATCGTAAATCAAATCTAACTGCTGAGCTTTAAATATACCATGTTCCTCAGTAGTTACTCTGTATGTTGAGACATCTTCACAATATATAGAAAAGGGGACTTAAGGAACCATTCCAATAAGAACTCTTGTGGAATGTTATCTTTAATCAACCAATTTTATCTATGCCACTCATGAATATGATTTGAAATGTGAGTGGATTTATCCTGACGGAATGTCGATAAAATTTATGTGCCTATGTCGTAATGGACCAACAACTAAAAGTGGTTGGGAAAAACTAATGCTAGGTAATTAAAGGCCTATTACAGGCCCCCGGGTAACTCTACATACCATTTCGCAACAGGCCCTATGAGGGTGCGTTGAAACACTCTCAAACGAATAGAATAGTGGTTCAAGGAATTGGACGAGCACCAAAGGTGAAAGGTTGTAACATGATCACCTAGATTCTCACCCTTGAAATTAGGAATTTTAGAGCGAATATTGGTGGGGACCGGGGGCCATGCCAGACCATGACACACATGATCGTTCGTTAATATGGATAGGTCTGGAAAATTCAAGGTAGCCAAAAACAGGAGCCTTGGTTGTGACGTTTGGGACCATGCCCCCAGGAAAGAATGGTTCTATGGATAACTGCTCATATGCATAGAATTAGATACCATAGGCCACAATGGGTTATAATAGATACCATGAACTTGACTAGTAGGATAATAACCCCCTCCAAATTGATTCATGTAACGGTACACATGCATTTGCATGGTAGGAAACCCCTGGGAGGAGAAAGAAATATGACCAAAATTTCTCGTATGATGGTATACATTGCCTCCTGACAAGTGAGGAGGCATATACCCCCCCGAAATACGTATGAGGGGGGACCCATACTAAAATATACATTCCCTCCCAAAGGAACATTCGAACTCGAAGGAGTATTCGCCAAAAGAAAAGCATTCGTGGGAACTAACATAGTAGATGATGGGAAGACAGACGTGATATAAGAGGTAGAACCACTGCTTGCATGCCCACCCCCACCCATAAAAGGATTAACACTGGTATTAGGAGCTGATGAATGGGGATTCCATCCCCCAACATAAGGATAAGAAGGAGGGATATGACCTCTCCCAAATGATACGCAGTAAAGGGGGATGGTATGCCCCCAATCCCAACACTAGGGTCACCATTGCAAACTGGTATGGAGGATGGGATACTTGATGATGGATTAGGCATGCCAAAATTAAAGGGATTAGAGGCTAAGGGGATCAACTGAGCATTAGTGCCCGATAATCCTAAGGAAAAGTTGGACACATGATCAGATGACCAAGTATAGTCAAAATGATTTGTTCTAATAGGTTGAGATGAACTAGTAGCTTGAGAACCCGTGAGCACATGAGTCCCTGGGACCCACGAGAAAGAAAATGAGGGAGTCACATGGACTCCCCCAACCCCTGTTGACGAAGGATTCGAAGGTATCCCTGACATATTAGAAGCATAGCTCATGGTAAGAAGTATTTAAAGCTCTCGATGGGATATACAAGAACCACCTTTATTAGCTCTACGCCTCTTATGGAGAGGTTGCAAAGGATCACTGGGTGGTAAACCTGCTAAATGACGAGAATGACGGATATACGAAACTCAATCCACAATTACTCCAAAAAATTTGAAAAAAATATCAATCCCTAAGGCCAACTAACCGACAACGAGCACACTCCTAGAAAAGCTAAGCCAAATTCACATAAACAAAGGAGATGGCTAAGTGGCCTCCCGAGCTATAGAATGTATGCCTCACCTAGGAGGGTCCTAAGACTGCGCTACTGTAGACGGAGGTAATGTAATCAATTATAAGGGCCCTAAATATTCATAGCGCAAGTCTGTGTATTGTACGACCACTTTCTGAATCAGGACACTCACATAATAACCACTGCAAGTACCCTGTGTGGATACCTAGGATAAGCAACTAAGGCCACCACGTATAACCAATGCTCATGTGAACAATCGTAGGCCAGGTCCATCGTATGGGTAGGGTAGATAATCCCAAATCTCAAGAAGCACTTAGGTGCTTCAAGAACCCCCATATGCGAATAGACCTCAGATATAGTTCCGACGCTAGGAAGGTGAGGGTTGTCTCCACAACCAACTTTCATGCTACCTCATGTTTGAATCATATTTAAGAGGAGCTTCTCAAGTACACCAATTATACCATGGGTTTCACCACTCCCTGGACATATGCCTAATGTTAAGTTTTGTAGTCTTAGATAAGTTTACTCACAAAATACTATTCCAAGACTCTAAAACCTACACTTGTTTGTGCACCCTAAAAAAAAAAATATTTTCAATCAATTTTAAAATTAAGTGTTAATTTTAATTGGCTATTTCTTACTCAAAGGAATATGGTCATGCAACTAGTGGTGTTTTTGACTCATCAAAAAGAAAGAATCACACATAAAAATATTTATAAGTACTAGTCTTGTTTTTCAAATGAAATTGGTATGCTATTAACTGAAACTATACAATTATGGTCTCTTTCACTTTCAATGCAAATGCAATCTTTCCAAATGGTGCCTAGATGAATGTAACTCCAAGAAAAAGTGCAAATGCGCAAGTAAACATGCAAAATGAAAATATTTTTTGTATTTTCATTATGATGGAATGAAAATGCAGGATTGAACCATAATCCTCTCATATTTTGCAGCAAGTATAAGAAGACCAACCAAGCAAGACACTAAGAAGTCATGACTCGAACACACACAAAATGACTACTAATGAAAAAAATGACAAGAAACCAAATTGACTAAAAAATAAGAAATAAGAGAGCTTATAGTAACCATAAATGCATCCAACAGACAGTACATAGACCCAAGAAGACTCATCAACACTCATAAATCACCCAACAAGCATCCCATTTAATAAATAAGCTAAAAACTAAGATGTATGCGATTGCCATCCAAATAGCCGCATATGTATTTGGGTAAAACATAGTAACCCTGCATGTGTACGCAATATGGACACACCCATCCCGATGTAATGTACCATATCTTCTCAATGGCACATTAACTCAAAAGATATGCAATTAAATCACACAACAGATTACTAGGACTCAAAACTAGCTAGTTTGGAAAATACTGCAAGAATAAAAATTCAAACTGCTACAGACTCTTTCAAAATTATTAACAGGAATAGGTTAGGATCTAATAAGTCTGTGGATTATATGGAAAGCATTCCAATATATTGACAGTGGCACTTTTATGGGTACGTCACACCCGGGTAGACCCCTTGGGGTAAACCTAAGGGTACAAGGCAATTGTCCACGAAACTTCTGTGGAAACCCAAGGATTATGATGCTCACTGAAGATAATCAGAACTGGGGTAGGCTAATTTTCTCATGAAATACCTTCTACAACAAAAATATATAGGTTTGGTAATAATTAAATCAGATTTGGAGGCCAAACTAGCAAAGGCACTATATAGGACTACACAACTAATCTACTTCCAAAAGACTCCAAACACAACTAGAGGGTCATGAATTTCAGGTTTAATGCTATGTATGTCTATAACTGGGTCTTAAGGATTTGTATCAACTTACATACCGAGGAATGGATTTATATATATCAATCTATGTCAAATTTTGTAAGACTAGTTATTTTGTATATGCAAAAGAGCAAGCATTGAAATAAAAATTTACAAATAGACTTAGTTTCTCACAAATTCATCACCAGAACTGATATGTGAGACCGAGAACATGAAAATAAACAATAGAAAGCTTATTTCATAGTTTTATAGCAGCAAAGAAAATATAGTGGAATCTAAATCCATAGGAAGTATTCAACCCTTAGAATTTTTACAATATGAGCAAGAATAATGAAGATGAGATTAAGAGGGGGGTTTGTCACCAATGTATTAGAGCCAAGATATGGGATTAAACATATTATAGCTCTCTGAAGACATAGGTACATACAAAACAACTCTCAAGGGTGCACTGACTCAATTTATCTTCCTCTTCAAACAAACCACAAAAGATCATGACTGTGATGCATCAAATATTCATGAAACTCGTTCTTGATGAAGAAATATGACTCAGAAATGAAACTCGTACTAAATGGATGCACAAAAATTCTTAAGATGACTGGAATAATAGTTTCTATGGGGCACATCACCCACAATTGGCTAGGGCGCATCTCCCAAGCCTTGAGGTGCAAGCTCTCAAAAATAAAATTCTTAATTGACCAAAAGATGTGCACTATGGTGCACCATTTTCCTTTATAGAATGAATGAGCCTTCAATATACATTGGAGGTAGTCATCCAACTCACTAATTCACCCTCCTTGATTTATTTTGGCATCCTCATCTTTAGTCCTTTCTTTCTTTCTTGATTTATTGCCTTTCCTCTTTAGACTGATTCTTTGCTTTGGAAACATCTTGTTTTTTTGGATTTTTCTCTTTATTCCTGTTTTTCCCGAGCTTTTTCCTACTTTTATGCACTTTCCTTCCTTTCTGCACAGTTTCTTATTTCAGAGTTGCCTTCCATTTTTTTAGTGATTTTGTGGATTTTTCTGATTTTCTTCTAATTTCCATTTTAGAGGGAAACTCTTAGGCCCACAAGACCACTAGTGCGCCCTCCTTAGCCACCTAGGCACATCACTCAACATAGGGTTAAATAATAATACAAAAATAATCATGGAAATTTTATCCTAAGTCTTAAAATTTAAACATTTTAACAATTAATGCCTCAAAACTTAACCCCTTCTTATTAAATTTTTTATGCCGATATCTATGGGGTTGAGATGTAGCAGAATATTCATAGAGCCTTAGGGAGGGGACATTACACTCACGCATGGGGAGAAAAATGGCCAAAAAAATGAGAATGAATCCAAACCACTCAAGAAAACAGTAGAATACTAACTGTCAAGCTACCAATGACACAAAAAATCAGGGAAAAAGAGAGCGATAAAAGAGAAAAAACACCCCCAAAAAACCCCAAAAGGATACCTTCCCCAATGGAGTCACCAATTTTGTTACAGAGAAACAGATAAAATATTCCTATGGCTTGGGGTAGAACCACAATAGACAAAGTGACACTAGAAATCAACTCAATTCCCAAATATGTTATATAAACATGAAATACTAAAAATGAAAGGATAAGACCCTTACCTCAACCATATGTCTGAAGAAGACCACCGTTGAGCTCTCAATCCAACGCTCTTCACCTGCAACTTGTACTCAAACCAAGGCATACAAGCATATAAAATGTTTATAAATTGTTAGCATATAATATAGCATAGTCCATGAACATATTAAGCAAATATACCCAATGAAAATAATATAAACATTTGAAACATGAATTTGACGAGAAAAGAGTATTTCTATTAATATAATAAACAAAAGTACATAGTGACAACCTTTTGCAGGAAACTTGTCCAAACTGAGAAACTATGTTGCTCCACCTAGGCCTCCACCACTTCAATCCTCCATAAAATGACAAGCTCACAAGTTCAAGGAGTAATTGAGTTCCTTCTTCACAATATGGGGAAGAGCTTGGGATATTAACATAAGAGAGGTTCAATCTAACAAGGATAGAGGGATGTAGACTCAAGGCATGGAAATGGGGAAAAATTTCTCCATAGTTTACTTGCTCTCAAATGTTTCCTCCCTCAAATGATTCAAAATGGCTCAATATATAGCCCTCAAAGGAGATGGAGAGTCGAATTGGAGTGTTTTCCGGTATATGGAAGGCCAAGAATGATAATGGTCATGACTTGGAAAGGAAAACTCGAAATATTTCTAATTTTGAGCATGAAACCCGATGTACATGGGATGTAGTGGTGTAAGATGCGTATACACATGATGTAGTACTGTTGACCTGCGTACATCAACACAAATATGGTTTTTAGGGTTTTAACTGAGCAAGAGGGGTATCATGAGTCTGCAGAGGGACAAGGTAGGCCATCAAGGGATGTTGCGTAGGATGTGGAAAATCATGCTATAACAAGGCTATCAAAGGGAAGGCCATATTTTACTTTATGATTCTAAATTTAACTCCATTATCATTAGGAATTTATTCCAATAGATTCTTCAATTGTTTTCTTTAGATAGATTGACTTTACCTCTAGGGGATTTAAACTAGTCCCTTGTTCATCCTCCCTATCATCACTGGTGTTACTAGAATTATGTACCCCCTCATCATTATCCTTATCCTTATCCTTTTACTTTCCCTTATATACAAGATTAGGTTCATCCAACTTAGTATACTCATCAAAGAAAACATTTGTACTTATAAAAAAATGATTCTTTGATAGACAACTAAAAGGATTTTTCCTTCTCATTATAGCAAATAAAGGTGTGTTTCTTTGACTTATCTTTAAACTTTTTTCTATTTCAATTTTTTTCTCTTTTTTTGGCGGGGGTTGGAAATTTGTAAACCGGTTGCTCTATGTAACACCCCATTTTTTACACCAAGCTGTAAATATGATGTAATTATGTAAAGGCTAGAAATCAAATATGAATGGTATAGGATGACAAACCACGTGCGGAGAAAAACCATGCATATTTAAAGTTAGAAACTCACTTCATTCATCAGTCATTCATTCCAACATCTAGAGAGGAAGAGCACCCATGCCATGGTAGTTCTGGTGGGTAAACCAAATGAATATTAATTTCCTAGAGGCTACACTCAAGCCCACCCTTATAAACGATAGCCTAGCTAGCCTAATAAAATAGTGCCTAAGATTAGGGAACCTAGCCCGCAATGTGACATACTTGGATACTTGTCACAAAGACTTCTTGGATGACATGTATTGAGCATGGTTATTTTTCTTGAATTGAATCTGTGTTTGGATTGATTGAGCATGGTTTGATGCATTCATGTTACGAATGATTACTATTTGGATTCTTCTTCATATGTCCTTTAGTGATAAACTCCATTCAATTATTATTTAATATTATGTTAAATGGACTCTCTCCTTTGGATTTTTCATCTTTTAACCCTACAAATCACATTGGAGGATTCTTTTGATATTTACAATTACATTAAGGGGAAAACCATCATTAGTTTCATAACTCTCAGAAATAGTGGAAAGTCTATTTGCATCATGCTGAGAAAGCCAAGCAATTCATAAGCAACAAGAGAAACTTAAAATCCATGCATGGATTTCAACAAATTCCCTTTTGATGATTGATTACGTAATGAAACATGTCGAATATGATATTGGTATGAAGCTTGGATATGGGTAGAGGAAAATAGGTCATAGCCATGTGAATTCATAAGGTTTGTTAACCTAGATTATTGATACCCTAGATTCTAATTGGTTCTTATTCTTCTTGTTAGTGTTGAGAATCATATGACCCAACATAAACACCGCCACAATTATACTAAACACCTCTTATATAAAAAATCACCAACAAAATCACATGGAAATCACATATGAAAAATTTCTAAGCTTCTTTAAAAATATTAAGAAGAAACAATGAATTTCTATCAACTTTGATAAATATAGCATCACATATATTACATTGCCCTCTTATTAGTTTAATACAAAGCATTAATGTTTCCTATTACATCGCCATGATGAGATATATTATTGACTATATGTACTTGTCTATTGACTGTAGATACCACCAAACAGGTACTTGTTAGAGCTATCTTCCTTGAGTGAGGAAGATAGACTAGGAGAGTTTTAAAGTGAGATGTCTAGTACTAGATTTGACAGGTCTAGATCAACTAGAGGAGAAAAGGTAAGGATAAGATTTCATAGACACGTGGAATTTTTTCTTGCTGAAGGAAGGTTATGTGTTTATGTTGATGAGAGAATAGGTTACGTTAAATTTCCCTTGAGACATATACATCTAGTGCAACGATGGGTACCCAAGGAGATACCTCAAGTGGACACAGATTTATTCGTCAATGGGAGGATTTATCGCATTGATCCATCTTCCTTACATGGATTGAGCCTATCTTCCATGGATGACATAAAGGTCAAATATGGAACTGTAACTGAATTGATGGAGTATGTAGGACCATGCTACAAATATAATGAATGGATATTGTTGGTCCAATATATGCAAAGTATGCAGAGATACAGAGTTGCTGCAAATTATATACAACTACTAGACAACAATCAGAACAAAGGAGCAACTATGTATATTGATGGAAGGACAAAATCCATCATAAATATTGTAGG
This sequence comes from Larix kaempferi, assembly GCA_027924585.1. NCBI lineage: Eukaryota > Viridiplantae > Streptophyta > Pinopsida > Pinales > Pinaceae > Larix > Larix kaempferi. The sequence goes on from BSBM01000299.1 coordinate 24,638,236, forward strand.
GTTTATAAGTAGTACATGACTAGGGAAAAAAATAAGAAACCCAATTCCATATTTGAGGGGCGTGGAGGAAATAGTATATTTGTATGTGCAACAAAATCAATAGTTGTAGGTGAAGAGCTATTGATTGAGTACAATTTGAATCGAAGAGATGCAAGGATGTTATTATGGGGGTAATTATATTATATACCATTTAACTCAACCTCTCATCAATGATTCTTATGATTTATCTTCTGCATTGATTTTAATTATATCTCATGGTTTTTTTAATATACGCAAACCTTTGAATTTGTCTTGCTTATTGTATTGTAGCAGGGTGATCATGGCCAAAAGCCACTTGCAATAGTTGTTAATAGTTGTAAATGTTTTTATTATATAATAGTTGTTAGCATTTGAAATTTTTTATTATTATGAGAAAAATATTTGAATATGATATCATGCTTATTATATTGTGGCAGGGTGATGGTGGGGCATTGGAGCCTAGGAAAAACAGTTGAAGTTGATCAATAGAATGAGTTCGACCACGGGGATTTCTGACGACCACTGGTGTGAAAGATATTGGCAGTCGAATCCAAGAACTCGAGTGGAAGCTGTCGAAGTATAGTCGACAGGATGCGGAAGTCAAATGAGTCGAAAGTCGACAAGATAGTCGAGATGCGACATCAAAAGAAGTGCGACAGAGGCCAAGCGTGGAGGACGGGGTGGATATTTAACTAGCAGCCGTGGAGACTAAGTGAAACCGACAAGTTACATTGAGGGCTGAAGAAACACAGGATGGTCGACATGTCAAGATGACAGTGATAAGACCGACCACTGTAGAAAATTCAAAGAAGTGCAGAATTCAAAGGCGACAGGCCTACAACCGTTGAGGGTTGTTGGGGAAGTTATGTCAGTTAAGAAGGTGGTTGAAACTAGTCTAGGTGTCACCACAAAATGAGGTTGTGCAGCATGGTCAGGGGGTGATGACAACTATAGGATACGTCGGGTTAGAGGCAGAGCAACATACATAGTAAGGACGTCTCGGGGAATCCAACATGGTGGAGCTCGGGAACCGCAGTGGAGTAGAGTAGGAGACTGGTGCGAAGGCATAGAGTGAAGGATACACAATCCACAATTCAGGGGGGAGATCTTATTTCATGTTTAGAGGATTGGAATACTGAGAGGACCACACACAGAGGGTAGAAACACTGCGACATAACATAGTTTTGTTTCTGTATATTGTAATAGGCTAAGGACAACTCGTTTTATTTTGCTTTGTATGTAACATTGAATTTGATTCAAGTAAGTGGAAGCCAACTTCTTATAATTTCCAGTTCACATCTAGTCTGTGTGAGCGACCGTGTGTTTACTATGTGTTATAGTTAAGTAAGAGGGTCTGATCAGACCCGCCCTTGTGTTAATTTTTCAGAATTTACTTCAATCTGATCTAGGATCTTAACTGAGAGAATAACATGTACAACATATCTACATCATATCAATCATGGACACAATAATGCAAGCACACAAGAGACACATAGTTTACTTGGGAAAAACCATAAAGGTGAAAAACCCCAATAACTTCCTTAGAGATAGATAGAGCAATGATACAACCCAAGCATAAGAGATAGACTCCTAGCAGCAGCTTCCTCCTCCTCCACAAGTGCGCCACTCTCTCATGAGTGCATGAGTGAGAAGTGAGTGATCAAATAGAGTGCCTCCTGCACTCTATTTATACTTGAATTGACTTGCCTAATAACCTTTAATAGGTCGGCCTTAACTTAACCAAATAACATAATGCTGACTGGGCCGACCCCCAATAGGGTGGTCTAATAACCCTTCGACCCACATGGTTGACCCCCAATAGGGTGGTCTAATAACCCTTTGACCCACATGACTTATACAGGGCCGACCCCAACAAGGTGGTCTAATAACCCATCAAGTATAAGTTATGACACTTACAATATAAATGACGACACTTCCGTATAGAGGAATAATAACATCTCTATAGGAATACAAATACTTCCGTATAGAGGAATAATAACATCTCTATAGGAATACAATATACATATATGAAATACATTCCGAAGTTACATATACATCAACACTCCCTCTTAACTAGGAAGGTATTTTTCGACACAGGTCTTCTAGCACAAGTCTTCTTCTCTAGATCATCATCATCGATGCATCGTCATCGTCACTGCTGCTGCTATCTCAATCAATCTCTGAATCTACTTGTCATAGGAAGTTCTACAGAGCCAGTACTTTTTCATACTTAATGTAGGCCCACCACCTGCAGGTCTTCATCATCACTGGCCATACTGTGGAAACCTCAGGACTTATTATGTGCGTCACAAAACTTGGCGGTAGCATCCCAGGCTATTACGATCACATAGCTCTACCTGTCGGATCTCCTAGGAGCACATTACATGTGACCCATCACAAAACCTGGCTGAAGCATCCCAGGCTATTACGAGCACACAACTCTACCTGTTGGATATCCCAGGAGCACATTACATGTGATCTCACCACATAACCTGGCTGAAGCATCTGAGACCTTTTTCATCCTGTCCAGATCTCCCAGGATCAAATTACATGTGGTCCACCACAAAACCTGGCTGAAGCATCTGAGGCCTTTTTCATCCTGTCCAGATCTCCCAGGAGCAAATTACATGTGGTCATGGCAAAACCCGGTCGAAGCATCTGAGGCCTTTTTCATCCTGTCCAGATCTCCCAGGAGAAAATTACATGCCATAGGACAAAACCTCGAAAGAGCATCCCAGGATGTTATGGGTACACAACTCCAACCTGAAGGATCTCCCAAGGCGCTATTATATGTCCTCCCAGAGCAATGTCTCGAAAGAGCATCCCAGGCTGTTACAGGTACACAACTCCAACCTATAGGATCTCCCAGACATGCTCATTTGCACAACCTATCCACGGCCATAGAGTATCAACCTAATACTCTCCATACATCATCCCGATGTACACATGATCATCCTGATCATCATCACTGCATCGTCCTGATGCATGTCAACTGGAGAAGCTCGTCATCCATGATCATCCTGATCATACAATGCATCTACCTGATGCATACCAAGTATCTACCTGATACATATCAACATATACAATGTATCTACCTGATACATACATAGATACATGATCCACACAATGTATCCATCAGCATACATGATCTACCTGATCATGCAAAGATACATGATCCACACAATGTATCCATCAACATACATGATCTACTTGATCATATCCAGCATCCAACATGATGCGTACATACATAAATGAGCCAACTGATCATATCCAACATCCAACATGATGCATACATACATAAATGATCCAACTGATCATATCCAACATCAACATGATGCATACATACATAAATGATCCAACTGATCATACAAAGAAGAAACTAGAACATCATCTTGATGCTCATCATCCATGATCCTCTTGATCATCATAGCATCGTCCTCTTCAGATCATCTCATCGTCCACGAAGCACAACCCAAATGCACATCATCCAACACTTACACCACCGACATGGGAGAACACATCTCCCACCATTCGAGGAAGGCTCCAGCCCTTACTTTTTCACCATGGGAGAACAAATCTACCACCATGTGAAAAATGGATTCAGCCCTTACATCTACACCATGGGATAACACATCTACCACCATGTGAGAATGGCTCAACATTTACATCACGACCATGGGAGAACATATCAATCATGTTAGAAAATATCTTGTGCATCTACATGTTCCAGACTCATCACTTCCCTATGGAAGGGACCTCGGTCTGAAGTGCACCAAGCCTCTCTCTGAAGTATTCAAACTACACTCTGGCCAACGGCTTGGTCAATACATCTGCAACCTGCTCATCCATCACAACATACTCTGCTTCGGCTATACTCAGTGCTACGCAGGACTCCTTCCTGCTAAACCAAGAGATCACAGCTGATCCCATACTGAAGCAGCACCCAGAAGTGCTCTTCATATCTGTAGCACTACCTGCCCAATCTAAATCAACATAACCCTGCAGGTTAAACTTTTGATTCACATCATACTTGAGCCCATAGTCAACTATACCCTTCAGGTACCTCAGAATATGCTTTACAGCAACCAGGTGAACACCTCTGGGATCTGTCAGGAACTGACTCAATGTGTTCACCGCAAAGCAAATATCTGGTCTCGTGCTTGTCAGGTACATCAAGGACCCAATCATCTGATGATACATAGTGACATCAACCAGCTTAGATGAAGCATCACACAGAAGCTTCAGGTTCAATGCCATAGGTGTGGCCATGTCCTTGCAGTCCATCATCCCGAACCTCTTCAGAATCTCTACTACATACTTCCCTTGTCCAAGGAAGATTCCATTTGCACTCTACCACACCTCCATGCCAAAAAAAAATAGTGCATCATCTCCAAGTTCTTCATCTCGAACTTGGCAACAAGATTCCGCTGCGTGTCGGCAATCAATCTATCTTCACCTGTAATAAACAGGTCATCCATATACAAAAGTAGTATCACTGGATTTCCTTCCTCAACCTTGTAGTAAAGGTTGGAATCCGCTTTACTCTTGGTAAATCCCAAACTGGATAGAAAGTTGTCTATCCTACCATACCAAGTTCTACACATATATGACTCCCTGTCATGTGTCGCAGAACCAAGTAGCTGCTCCACATACACTTCTTCTTCAACTACACCATTCAAGAAATCTATCTTGAAATCCATCTGGTGTATCTTCCCTTTCATCACTGCATCCAGAGCAAGTACGGATCTAATGGAAGTGTATCTGGCTACAGGAGCAAAAATCTCTATGCTACCACCTGCAGCATGCTTGATCTTGTAGATCCTCTTGGAAGTCACTATAGACTCCGCTTAAGGTCTTGGGACTGTATCCCAAACATCTTCATGATCGACTGGTACTCCTCGATCATGTCATTCTTCCCAGATCCTGGGAACTTCAATATTTTCAATAGATAGCTTTGTTGCTGAACAAATGTTGTAGTCCTTTTGTAGGTGATGGTATACGATTTTTCCTACATAACAAGTTAAATTGCATGATTAGAAAACATCTCACATTTTTCAGAACAAATTCTTACACATAAAGAAATATGTCATATAGTCATGCAATTATCTTAGCCAATGCTTCAATACAACATTTATCCATATCCTGTAACCTTCTAGATGCCTTCCAATCTCTACCAGAACATTGTTAAGAGTGTGCACAACTCCCAACATGTCAGCAAAGAGGTTTCATTCTAGACAAGTGGCAATGGAATGTTGTACAGTGCCATAGGCCACTTACTCATGTATATTAGTAGTATACTGTTCATCAATGAAACTATTCTAATATGCATAATACACAACCTAATTCTAGGAACATAAGTATATACATTATTGAACAGTATTATTTAAACAATAAAATATGTAAGAATTGATAATTCAAATACTTATCTTTGTTTGTTTGTTGGGTTGACTCAGTCTTTGCTTCTTTTCTACAACTCCATTCTTATGTGGATTGTGAGAAGTGGTCAACTCCCTCTGAATATCTGCATCCTTGCAGAAACTACTGAAGTGTGATCCTTCTTGATCTTATCTTCCTTGTAGGAACAACTGGAGTGTGCTCCCTCTTGATCTTTGCTTCCTTGCAGGAACAATTGGAGTGTGCTCCCTCTTGATCTTTGCTTCCTGGATTACCTGTCCTTGAACTTATATCCATCACTATGCATGCTTATTAGTATCATCATTGTGTTATCCTCGAGGTCTCATACATAATCACACATTCATTAGTATAATCTTAATACTATCAAAACACAATAATCTTAAACATGTATAGTCATGATCATTTCAAACACAGATAATAAACATTAGTATTCAAGGTTTCAGGGAAGTCTTCTTTTATTCATGCATATTCTTATTTGATCATAGTGCTCTTCTAGTTAGTTAAATCATCAATCAAGATAAGAGACATAAAATGCATAAACCCTTGATTACTTACATTTTTAACTCTTGTTAAATTTTCAGAATTTACTTCAATCTGATCTAGGATCTTAACTGAGATAACAACATGTACAACATATCTACAGCATATCAATCATGAAGACAATAATGCAAGCACACAAGAGACACAAAGATTTACTTGGGGAAAACCATGAAGGTGAAAAACCCCAATAACTTCCTCAGAGATAGATAGAGCAATGATACAACCCAACCATAAGAGATAGACATATCCTAGCAGCAGATCCTCCTCCTCCATAAGTGTGCCACTCCTCCTTGAGTGCATGAGTGAGAAGTGAGTGATCAAATAGAGTGCCTCCCGCATTCTATTTATACTTGACTTGACTTGCCTTTTACATAAATCATGTAGGCTCGAACTTAACCACATAACATAATGCTGACTGGGCCGACCCCCAATAGGGTGGTCTAATAACCCTTTGACCCACATGGCCGACCCCCAATAGGGTGGTCTAATAACCCTTTGACCCACATGACTTATACAGGGCCGACCCCAACAAGGTGGTCTAATAACCCATCAAGTATAAGTTACGACATTTACAATATAAATGACGACACTTCCGTATAGAGGAATAATACCATCTCTATAGGAGTACATACAACATACATATATGAAATACATTCCGAAGTTACATATATATCAACACTCCCTCTTAACTAGGAAGGTATTTCTCAGCACAGGTCTTCTAGCACAAGTCATCTTCTCTGGATCATCGTCACTGGATAATCATCATCGAGTCATCATCATCGTCACTGCTGCTGCTATCTCAATCAATCTCTGAATCTACTCGTCATAGGAAGTTCTACAGAGCTATTCCTTTTTCATACTGGATGTAGGCCCACCACCTGCAGGTCTTCGTCATCATTGGCCATACTGTGGAGTCCTCAGGACTTATTACGTGCATCACAAAACCTGGCTGCAGCATCCCAGGCTATTACGAGCACACAACTCTACCTGTAGGATCTCCTAGGAGCACATTACATGTGACCCATCACAAAACCTGGTTGAAGCATCCCAGGCTATTACGAGCACACGGCTCTACCTATCAGATCTCCTAGGAGCACATTACATGTGATCTCACTACAAAACCTGGCTGAAGCATCCCAGGCTGTTACAAGCACACAGCTCTACCTGTCGGATCTCCTAGGATCACATTACATGTGGTCCACCACAAAACTTGGCTGAAGCATCTGAGGCCTTTTTCATCATGTCCAGATCTCCCAGGAGCAAATTACATGTGGTCATGGCAAAACCTGGCTGAAGCATCTGAGGCCTTTTTCATCCTGTCCAGATCTCCCAGGAGCAAATTACATGCTATAGGACAAAACGTCGAAAGAGAATTTGCCATATATCCCAGGGCAACGAATTACATGCCATAGGAAAAACCTCGAAAGACTATTTGCAGATCTCCCAGGGCACAAATTATATGTCCTCCCAAGCAAAACCTCGAAAGAGCATTTTCCAGATGTCCCAGGGCACCGAATTACATGCCATAGGAAAAACCTCGAAAGACCATCTGCAAATATCCCAGGGAACAAATTACATGCTTTCCTGCACAACCTGATCCACGGCCACAAAGTATCATCTGATACTCATCATACATCATCCTGATGTACACATGATCACCCTGATCATCATCACTGCAACATCCTGCTGCATGTCATCTGGAGAAGCTCGTCATCCACGATCATCCTGATCATGCAATGCATCCATCTGATGCACACCACGTATCTACCTGATACATATCATCATACATAGTGTATCCAATTGATACATAGTTACATGATCCACACAATGTATCCATCAACATACATGATCTACCTGATCATATCTGATACATATCAATATACATGATCTACCTGATCATACAATGTATCTACCTGATACATATACAGATACATGGTCCAAGCATCCAACATGATGCATATACAAAATACATACACATGATCCAACTGATCATATCCAGCATCCAACATGATGCGTACATACATATAAATGATCCAACTGATCATATCCAGCATCCAACATGATGCGTGCATACATACATAAAAATGATCCAACTGATCATATCCAGCAGAAACCAGAACATCATCCTGATGTTCATCATCCAGCGCTTACATCCACAGCCATGTGAAGGATCCTCCTTCCAACATGCTTGGAATGGCTTCAACAAATGTGTCCATCACTTCTTCCTCAAAGTGTCCTCGATCTGAAGAACGCCAAGCCTCTCTCTGAAGTACTCAAACTTCACCCTGGCTAGTGGCTTCGTCAGAACATCTGCAATCTGCTCGTCCATCGCAACATACAGGATCTTCACAGCTCCTCTCCGCACCATATCCCTGATATAGTGATATTTGATCTCTATGTGTTTTGACCTGTCATGAAACACTGGGTTCTCGGACAGCTTCACACAACTCTGGTTATCACAGAAGATACCAGTAGCATCCAACGAGAGATCAAATAACTCAGACAGTAGCTTCCGTAGCCATACTGCCTCACAACTAGCTGAACAGGCTGCAACATACTCTGCCTCAGCTGTACTTAGTGCTACGCGGGACTGCTTCCTGCTAAACCAAGAGATCACACCTGATCCCATATTGAAGCAGCATCCAGATGTGCTCTTCCTATCTGCAACACTGCCAGCCCAATCTGAATCAACATAACCATGCAGGTTAAACTTTTGATTCGCTTCATACTTGAGCCCATAATCCACTGTACCCTTCAGGTACCTCAGAACATGCTTTACAGCAACCAGGTGAACACTCCTCGGATCTGTCAGGAACTGACTCAATGTGTTCACAGCAAAGCAAATGTCTGGTCTCGTGTTCGTCAGGTACATCAAGGACCCAATCATCTGACGATACATAGAGACATCAACCGGCTCAGATAAAGCATCACATAGAAGCTTCAGATTCGATGCCATAGGTGTGGCCATGGCCTTGCAATCCATCATCCCGAACCTCCTCAGGATCTCTATTGCATACTTCCCTTGTCCAAGGAAGATTCCATCTGCACTCTGCCACACCTCCATGCCAAAAACAAATAGTGCATCATCCCCAAGTTCTTCATCTCGAATTCGGCAGCAAGCTTCCCCTGCGTGTCAGCAATCAATCTATCTTCAGCTGTAACAAACAGGTTATCTGCATACAAAAGTAGTATCACTGGATTGCCTTCCTCAACCTTGTAGAAAAAGTTTGGAATCCGCTTTACTCTTGGTAAAGACCAAACTAGATAGAAAGCTGCCTATCCTACCATACCAAGTTCTGCACATATATGATTCCCTGTCATGTGTCTTAGAACCAAGTGTTTGCCCCACATACACTTCTTCTTCAACTACACCATTCAAGAAAGCTGTCTTGAAATCCATCTGGTGTATCTTCTATTTCATCACTTTTATATTTCTCAATGCTGCCATTTGCAACATGCTTGATCTGATAGTTCCATTTGGAAGTCACAACAGACTTCCCTTCAGCTCTTGGGACCGCATCCCAAACATCGTTCTTCATGATCGACGGATCATGGCATTCTTTCCGTATCCTGAGAACTTCAATATCTTCAATAGATAATTTTGTTGCTAAACAAATGTTGTAGTTCTCTTTTGTAGGAGATGGCATACGATCTTTCCTACACAAGAAGTTAAATTGCATGATTAGAAAACATCTCATAGTTTTCAGAACAAATTCTTACACATAAAGAAATATGTCATACAGTCATGCAATTATCTTAGCCAATGCTTCAATACAACATTTATCCATATCCCGTAACTTTCTAGATGCCTTCCAATCTCTACTAGAACATTGTTAAGAGTGTGCACAACTCCCAACATGTCAGCAAAGAGGTTTCATTCTAGATAAATAGCAATGGAATGTTGTATAGTGCCATAGGCCACTTACCCATGTATATTAGTAGTATATTGTTCATCAATGCAACTATTCTAATATGCACAATACATATCCTAAGTCTGGGAACATGAGCATATACATTATTGAACAATTTTATTTAAACAAACAAATATGCAAGAAATGATAATTAAAATACTTATCTTTATTTGTTCGTTGGGTGGAATCCCTCTGAGTCTTCACTTCCTTGCAGGAGCTGCTGGAGTCCTAATCTAAAGTAGCTTCTTCTACGCCTTTCTGTTGTGGAATGTAGAGAGATGGTCAACTCCCTCTGAATATCTGCATCCTTGCATAAACCACTGGAGTGTACTCCCTCTTGATCTTTGCTTCCTGGATTACCTGTTCTTGAACTCATATTCATCCTTGGTCCCTATGCTTATTAGTATCATGATTGTGTTATCCTTGTGATCTCATATAAAATCATACATTCATTAGTATACTATTAAAAAAACACAATAATCTCAAGCATGTATAGTCATGATCATTTCAAACAGAAATAATAAGCATTAGCATTCAAGGTTTATGTAGGATTCTTATGGTTAGTCAAATCATAAGAAACATAACATGTCTAAACCTATGACTCTTCGAGTTATTCATATCATTAATTAAGGTAAGACACATAATATGCATATACCCATGATTATTCAAACTTATGACTTCATGAATAATCATTATCAACAACACAACAGTATAAGATCCTAACCCAAGGTAGGATTCTAGCTTGATATAGGAAAAACATACCTGGATTAGCATGCTAGCTAGTTATGTCTAACATACTCGTATAATGTCTTTTGGTTCTCTTTAGTGACTTGTGCTAGTAACCTGCATGTCTCATAAGTTAACCATTGTAGAAACAAGTTAGACATACCTCGAAAGTAGATCTTCTATGTGATCCATGACAATGGATGAATCCTTGTCTTCATGTCACCATGATCATATGATTTGTCTTTCTTGGTGTATCTTTTATGTTAGCAGACAACATAAACCTCATACAACACCATAATGCATTAGTACAATCATAAGTGTCAACACCCTAACCAATGAATATCTTCTATCATGCATTGATAATTTTGTTAAGGTGATACGACAAATCTAAAATCAAGATTGTAGTAACCGTAATAACATGAAGACAAACACACCATAAAGTTAATCATGAACAAATATCGAAACATACCTCGATGAGTCATACCTGTCGAGATCGCTTGTAATATTCTTATGTAAGGCCTTAGCCTCATCTCCCTCTGAAACAGGAACTTCTTCACTTATGCAGGTGACCAATCCATCTTCTTCTAGGATTAACCCAATCCACTTGATTTGCAAGAACTGGACCTAGAGCTGGATATGGGTTTGTCAGAGAAACCCCAAAAATTCAAACTTCCAAAAGGATAGAAATATGCGCCTTGATGAGCTGATCAAGCTGGTATATTCAGAATTTGAAAACTGCAAAATTTCACTCCTCAATTTTGCCTTTGAAACTTCCAGATTCACTGGACGTGACCCTGAACTGGGGTTTGATGAAGCCCACTCTTCTACCCAATCAAAAGGTTTGATCCAAAGCTCTAAGCTTCTATTTTTCTAAGGAGCTTCCAGCTGTGGTCACAGATTTCAAAAATTCCCATTTTTACAGAAGCCCTAATTTTCCACTTTTCTGATCAAAGTCCCGAACTAGGGTCTGATCAAGCCCGGTCTTCTGCCCAACCAAAAATTCTGATCTTGGTCTCTAAATTTTGATTTTGATGAGTAGAATCCAGCCGTGGTCTCCGATTACAAAAATTCCAACTTTCTCCGAAGCCCTAAATTCCGGAAGCCATGAATGAAGGTACTAAAAAATAATTCTGTTTTGACAGAAATATGTACCTGATTGTTTCTGGTATACCTCCAAACTTTTTGATCCACAGGGTATGAAAAAGTTTCTTGAGATAGCCTGACCTCTTATATTTCCATCCTGATAGGTCTGACCTCAATTGGATTCTCTGAGAGAGAGTTATGCCAAGTGTCGCAACGTGACCTGTTTTGGGATAATACAAGAGAGCGAACTTGTACGGTGTACCACGTGTCACTGTTTGAACTTCGGCCTCTGAAAAGTTTTCCTGAGATAGTACAGACTGTGTACTACCTGTCACTTTTTATGAAATTTCATTTGGATCTTCCTAGCCCAAGTTATGACCTTTTTCCCATGGTCACCTGATTTTGACTCAGATCTGGAAGAGGCAGAAATCCTATATTGTATAGATCATAAATCACAAAGTACAACGAATTAGAGGTTGTCCTTTGGACACAAGGTACATGGGGATTTAATATTCGACCTGTAAATATTTTAGGTGCAAAAACTTCGCCAAAACGGATTTATAGCGAAAGTGCTACGATGACTTGTTTTTGCTATATCAAGACCTAGCATCGTAAGTGCAACAAGTGTCATACATGCCATATCATGCCTTCTTTCAGGATAGCTCTGATACCATGTTAAATTTTCAGAATTTACTTCAGTCTGATCTAGGATCTTAACTGAGAGAACAACATGTACAGCATATCTACAGCATATCAATCACGGAGACAATAATGCAAGCACACAAGAGACACAAAGATTTACTTGGAGAAAACCATGAAGGTGAAAAACCCCAATAACTTCCTCAGAGATAGATAGAGCAATGATACAACACAACCATAAGAGATAGACATATCCTAGCAGCAGATCCTCCTCCTCCATAAGTGCGCCACTCCTCCTTGAGTGCATGAGTGAGAAGTGAGTGATCAAATAGAGTGCCTCCCACACTCTATTTATACTTGACTTGACTTGCCTTTTACATAAATCATGTAGGCTCGAACTTAACCACATAACATAATGCTGACTGGGATGACCCAATAGGGTGGTCTAATAAACCTTTGACCCACATGGCCGACCCCCAATAGGGTGGTCTAATAACCCTTTGACCCACATGAATTATAGAGGGCCAACCCCAACAAGGTGGTCTAATAACCCATCAAGTATAAGTTACGACATTTACAATATAAATGATGACACTTCCGTATAGAGGAATAATACCATCTCTATAGGAGTACATACAACATACATATATGAAATACATTCCGAAGTTACATATACATCAACAACTCTATGAATAAACATAACCAATCATACCAAGTATACTTATATAAGGGATCCTAACATAAGGTAGGATTCTAACTTGATATAGGAAAAACATACCTGGATTGGTATGTTAGCTAGTTATGTTTAACATACCCACATGATGTCTTCTTGTTCTCTTCAATGACTTGTGCTAGTAACCTGCATATCTCATAGGTTAACCATTATAGAACCAAGTTATACATACCTTGTAAATAGATCTTCTAAGTGATCCATGAAAATAGATGAATCTTTGTTTTCATGTCATCATGATCATATGTTCTTGAACTAGAACATGATTTGTCTTTCTTGGTGTACCTTTCATGTTAGCGGACAACATTAACCTCATACAACACCATAATGCATTAGTACAATCATAAGTGTCAACACCCTAATCAATGAATATCTTCTATCATGCATTCATAACTTTATTAAGGTGATATGACAAGTCTAAATTTAATCAAGATTGTACTAATCGTAATAACATGAAGACAAACATACCATAAACTTAATCATGAACAAATATCGAAACATACCTGGATGAGTCATACTTGTCGAGATTGCTTGTAAACTTCTTATGTAAGGCCTTAGCCTCATCTCCCTATGAAACATGAGCTTCTTCACTTATGCAGGTGACCAATCCATTCTCTTCTAGGATTAACCCAATCCACTTGATTTGCAGGAACTAGATCTGGAGCTGGATTAGGGTTTGTCAGAGAAACCCTAAAAATTCAAACTTTGAATTTCAAACTTTCGAAAGGATAGAAATGTGCCCCTTGATGAGCTGATCAATCTGGTATACTCAGAATTTGAAAACTGCAAAGTTTCACCCCTCAAATCTACCTTTGAAACTTCTGGATTCACTGGACATGACCCCGAACTAGGGTTTGATAAAGCCCACCCTTCTTCCCAATCAAAAGGTTCGATCCAAAGCTCTAAGATTCTATTTTTTTTAGGAGCTTCCAGCCGTGGTCACAGATTTCAAAAATTTCCATTTTTGTAGAAGCCCTAATTTTTCACTTTTCCGATCAAAGTCCCGAACTAGGGTCTGATCAAGCCCGACCTTCTGCCGAACCAAAAATTCTGATATTGGTCTCTAAATTTCGATTTTGATGAGTATCATTCAGCCGTAGTCTCCGATTACAAAAATTTCAACTTTCTCCGAAACCCTAAATTCCGGAAGCCATGAATGAAGGTGCTCAAAAAATAATTCCGTTTTGACAGAAATATGTACCTGATTGTTTCTGGTGTAACTCTGAACTTTTCGATCCACAGGGTCTGAAAATTTTTCTTGTGATATCCTGACTTTTCATATTTCCAACCCCACAGGTCTGACCTCAAATGGATTCTCTGAGAGAGAGTTATTCCAAGTGTCGCAACGTGACCTGTTTATGGGATAAAACAGGAGAGCGAACTTGTACGGCGTGCCACGTGTCACTGGTTAAGTTTCGGCCTCTGAAAAAGTTACTTAAGAAATGAAATTCCGTGCACTACCTGTCACTTTTTACAAAATTTCATTTGGAGCTTCCTAGCCCAGGTTATGACCTTTTTTCCAAGGTCACATGTTTATGACTAAGATATGGAAGAGGCAGAAACCCTATATTGTACAGATCATAAATCACAAAGTACAACGAATTAGAGGCTGTCCTTTGGACACAAGGTACATGGGGATTTAATATTCGACCTGTAAATATTTCAGATCCAAAAACTTCGCCAAAACGGATTTATAGCGAAAGTGCTACGATGACTTGTTTTTTCTATATCAAGCCCTAGCATCGTAAGTGCAACAAGTGTCATACATGCCATATCATGCCTTCTTTCAGGCTAGCTCTGATACCATGTTAAATTTTCAGAATTTACTTCGATCTGATCTAGGATCTTAGCTGAGAGAATAACATGTACAGCATATGTACAGCATATCAATCATGGACACAATAATGCAAGCACACAAGAGACACAGAGTTTACATGGGGAAAACCATAAAGGTGAAAAACCCCAATAACTTCCTCAAAGATAGATAGAGCAATGATACAACCCAATCATAAGAGATAGAATCCTAGTAGCAGTTTCCTCCTCCCCCACAAGTGCGCCACTCTTTCATGAGTGCATGAGTGAGAAGTGAATGATCAAATAGAGTGCCTCCCACACTCTATTTATACTTGACTTGACTTGCCTAATAACCTTTAGTAGGTCGGCCTTAAATTAAACACATAACATAATGCTGATTGGGCCGACCCCCAATAGGGTGGTCTAATAACCCTTCGACCCACATGGCCGACCCCCAATAGGGTGGTCTAATAACCCTTTGACCCACATGACTTATACAGGGCCGACCCGAACAAGGTGGTCTAATAACCCATCAAGTATAAGTTACAACACTCACAATATAAATGACGACACTTCCGTATAGAGGAATAATAACATCTCTATAGGAATACAAACACTTCCGTATAGAGGAATAATAACATCTCTATAGGAATACAATATACATATATGAAATACATTCTGAAGTTACATATACATCAACACCTTGTGCCAGGTGGTATCATAGCAGAAGAATCCCGTGAGAAGGATGAATCTATGAAGGCGTGAACAACTCCAGCTGTGGTTGGGTAGAGTTGTGCACACATGGTGAAAGTCCAGTTGCGATTGGATGAGAGGAGATTTAGCTAAGGTTGAAATAATGGCACAAAGAGGTGTAAATGTCTGTGGTGTAGGATGAAGAGCATGAGGCGCAGGAGTTACCGTTGATCGCAAAATGTTCGACGAGTGCATGCAAACAATGAGAAGCTTCACCAATGAGGTCGTAGCGATCAAAGAAAGCCAACGACATGCATGCATTCCCGATGCACTTGACCATAGTGATGAGGAAGTTGAGGAAGTGAAAGCTTGGGAAGCAGTAGAAAAAGAACAAGAAGATAAATTCATCAAGATACTAACATAGATGAGGGGTAAGGAAAAATTGGACGCACCTTCCTACTCAGGAATTCTGGATCCAGAAGGCTTAATAGACTGGTTCATAAAAATGGAGAAATACTTCGACATAGAGCAGAAAGATGATCTTAAGAGTGTTAACATTGCATGTATGAAGTTGAAGGGTCATGCCTCATTATGGTGGGACAATGTACAGGCTGACAGAGTCAAGAAAGGCAAGGAGAAAATCTAGTATTGGGACCTAATGGTTTCCAAGCTGAAAGGGAAGTTCCTACCTAGCGACTATGTGATTTCCTTGTTTAGAAGTTGAAAAACTTTCAAAAAAAAGAGATGACCATGAAGCAATACACAGAAGAGTTCTACAAACTGTCGATTAGATCCGATCAAACCAATGAAGGCGAAGAATCAGTCACAAGATATGTAAACAACTTGAAGTATGTAATACAGGACGAGTTGAGCCTGTCGAAGTTCAGAATGGCTGGAGAATCCTACCAACTAGATCTAAAGGTAGAAGAAAATTTTTCGATAAGAACCACATCGAATAGAGGAAGAATGACTAGTCGAGGTGCGAAGACTATTTCCGTGAAGGGAAAAAGTAGCAGAACCAGGGGAGAATCCGTCGAAGACAAATGATGTGCGGAAGGGACAACAACCAGAGAGAAAGAACAAGGAAACCGATGGGATGGTCGAGAGACCCACGATCGAGGTGCATTTGGTCGAAATGGTACAACAAAAAGGAATGGAGTATGGAGACTAACGATTGTCTGTTATAAGTGTCGCAGAGTGGGACACAAATCCTATGAATTCTCGGAGAATCTACACGTGGTAGAAGATTCGAAACCCAGACGTTGAAGAGGTGATCAAGGAGACGGGAGGACAGATTCAACATCCGACAATGGTGAAGAGGGTAGAGGAAAAGGTCGAAACATGACGACCATGAGAACGTTGGTTCAGAACGCCCAACGCGAAGAGAAGGAGCCGACACAACAAAAGGCCATATTTTGGACCAAAGTGCTGATCGCCAACAAATACTACAAGACCATTGTTGATGGTGGTAGTATCGATAATTTATTGTCAATGGAGGTCATAGACAAGTTGGTTTTGAGATGTCAGCAACACCCATATCCATACAAGATATCCTGGTGGTTATAGAAAGGACATCATGTGAGTGTAACCAGATAGTGCATGATCAACTTTAAGGTTGGAAAGCTTGAAGACAGTGTACTGTGCGACGTAATCCTAATCGATGCTTGTCATCTGTTGTTAGGGAGGCCATGGAAATATGATCAGAAGATGATTTATGATGGTCAAGCAACCACAATCATAGTGTGGAAAAATGGCACCCGGAGGAAGTTGAAGCCAAAGCAGGAGGATCGCACCGACTGCAAGCAGGCTGAGAAAAACTATTGGGAGAAGCGAGTCCTGATGTGCTCAACGAAGGAATTTCTAGCAGAGGAGGATAAACAATCATGATGTTTTTCCATCATTCTGGAAGGACCATGTGTCAAAAGGTCAACAATGGAAAGGATTATGGTCGAATTCGAAAAGATGCTCGATGCGTCTGAGAGCATAATGGTCGATGAGGTACCAACGGGGTTTCCACCGACGAGAAGCATATCCCATCATATTGACTTGATTCCAGGATGGATTTTTCCAAACAAGGAACCACATAGAATGACTCTGGCAGAGGGTCAGGAACTCAATCGACAAGTCCAGGAGTTGTTGGACATAGGATTGATTAGGGAAAGTCTGAGCCCATGTGTGGTAGCAGCAATATTAGCGCCAAAGAAGGGTGGAGAATGGAGGATGTGTACAGACTCTAGAGCTATCAATACGATCATGATCAAGTACAGGTTTTCATTGCCAAGGATGGACGACTTGATGGATTGTTTGAGTGGATCTAGATACTTCACCAAGATCGACCTGAAGAGTGGATATCACCAAATCAGGGTCAGAGAAGGCGATGAATGGAAGACAACCTTCAAGATGAAGGAAGGACTGTATGAGTGCTTAGTCATGCCCTTTGGACTGACTAATGCACCCAGTACGTTCATGCAATTGATGAATGAAGTACTGAAACCATTCTTGGGAAAATTCGTCGCAGTGTATCTCAATGACATCTCGATATTTAGTCGAACCAAAGCTGAACATTTGGAGCACATTCGACAAGTGTTGCGGAAACTATAGGAAGAGAAGCTGATGGTGAACCTGTATAAATGTTTCTTCATGAAGGAAGAACTGGTGTACTTTGGATTTGTAATATCGGGTAAAGGGTTAGTGATGGAGCCAAAAAAGGTGAAGACTATATTGGAGTGGCCAGAACCGACAAGCACGACAAGAGTGCAGAGTTTTTATGGACTTGCTAGTTTCTACAAGAAGTTCATCAGAGGATTCAGTTAGATATGTGAACCATTGACATAGTGCATGTGGAAAGGGGAGTTTAAGTGGACAAAAGCTTCCCGTAAAGCCTTCGACAAGTTGAAGCAGAAGGTGACAGAGTCAATATTAACTCTCCCATATTTCGACAAAATTTTCCTAGTCGATTGCAATGCGAGTGGAATGGAAATTGGTGCAGCGTTGAGCCAGGAGGGACGACCCATTGCATTCTTCAGTGAAAATTTGGATGAAACGAAGAAATATTCGATCTACGACCAGGAGTTCTATGCTATTGTGCAAGCATTGAAGAAGTGGAGGCATTATTTGTTGCCCAAGGATTTTGTGTTATATACAGATCACCAAGCACTGAGGTACTTGAATACTCAGTCGAATTTGAATCAACGACACATGAAATGGGTCGAATTCTTGCAGGGATATACCTTCATGTTGGGACATAAGTCGGGCAAGTCAAACAAGGTTGTTGATGCACTGAGTTGAAGAGTTGTATTACTAAACTCGACGACAGTTCAAGCGACATGAATAGAGTCGGTGAAAACGAAGTATGAGACCGACAAGGATTTTGTGAAAGCATGGAAGGATAGTCGCGAAGAATGGAGTGTCGACATAACTCCATACTTGGATTATTTGATCCAATAAGGATACCTATTCAAGGGACAATAAATGTGTATTCCCAGGGTATCCGTAAGAGAGAACCTAATCCGAGAACTGCATAGTGGTGGATTAGCAGGTCATTTTGGCATCGACAAGACCAAGGCGTTGGTTGAGGAAAAGTACCATTGGCCAGGGATGGCAACATATGTGGGTAAGTGGGTACGATAGTGTCGAAATTTCCAGTTGGCGAAGGGATGAAGTCAGAATACGGGGCTGTATGCACCATTACTAGTACCAAATGTCCCATGGGAGCACCTGCGCATGGATTTTGTGCTAGGATTTCCGAAGACACATCAAGGTAATGATTCAATCTTTGTGGTAGTCGAAATATTTTCAAAAATGGCACACTTTATTTCGTGTCGGAAGATAAGTGACGCCACAAGCATTGTTGTACTATTCTTCAAGGAAATAGTCAGATTGCATGGGTTATCGAAGAGTATAACATCGGACAAAGATACCAAGTTTATGGGTCATTTTTGGAGAACCCTGTGGAAGAAGCTAGATACGAAGTTGCAATTTAGCTCGACATACCATCCATAGACTGATGGATATACCGAGGTAGTAAACATAAGTTTGGGAAACCTTCTGAGGTGTTTAACGACCGACAAACCCAAGCAGTAGAAGAACGTGTTGGCGCAAGCAAAATTCGAGTATAAAAACTATGTGAATCGATCGACAGGTATGAGCCCATTCCATATTGTTCAAGGTCGAATCCCACATGGTTCAGTGGATTTGGTTGCGATACCAATAGAGATTAGAAAGAGTGCGGATGCAAAAACATTCACATAGCATATGAAAGAAGTAGATGAATATGTGCACAAGTGCATCGAGAAGAGAAACACGACATATAAGTTGAGAGCCGATAGGAAGAAGAGGATATAGTTGTTCAGTGAGGGAGACTTCGTCTATGCACACTTGAGTAAAGAGAGGTTCCCGAAAGGAACATACAACAAGCTGAAGGTGAAGAATATTGGGCCATGTAAGATTTTGAAGAAGATTTCAGAAAATGATTATGTATTGGAGCTATCGAAGGAATTGAACATTTATCCTAAGTTCAATGTCTCAGATCTGTACAGGTATGAAGAAGGTTAAACAAGCAACAGTGGATAAGTGTCGAATATCGATGGACAGGGAAAATTTTGGATTGACATGGGGAAGAGATCGCCGAAGTAGTGGATGAGCGCGAAGTCGTACGCACAAGGGGTTCGCAGAAGAAAGAATACCTTTTTCGATGGAGGGATGATGAGGTGAATGGGGTGACATGGATTTCAGAGGAAGAATACATAATACTGCTAGAGTAGTCAAGTTCTTTTTCACATGGGGATACTGATGCAGAGGCATCGGAGCCTATGAGAAATAGTCGAAGTTGATCGACATAATGAGGTCGACCAGGGGGATTTTCGATGACCACTAGAGCGAAAGAGACTGGCAGTTGAAGCCAGGAAGTCGAGCGGAAGATGTTGAAGTATAGTCAATAGGATGCGGAAGTAGAACGAGTCAAAAGTCGACAAGATAGTCGAGATGTGACATCGACATAAGTGTGGCAGAGGCCAAGCGTGGAGGATGGGGCGGATATTTAACTGGCACCCGTGGAGACTAGAGACCAAGTGAAGCCAACAAGTTACGTCGAGGGATGAAGAAACACATGATGGTCGACATGTCAAGAGGACAGTGATAATACTGAACACTGTAGCAAAGTCAGAGAAGTGCAGAATTTAAAGGCGACAGACCTACAACCGTTGATGGTTGTTGAGGAAGTTATGGAAATTCAGAAGGTGGTTGAAACCAGTCCAGGTGTCACCACATGAGGAGGTTGTGCAGAATGGTCAGGGGGCGCTGACAAATGCAGGATCCGTCAGGTCAGAGGCAGAGTGACGAACAAAGTAAGGATGTCTCAGGGAATCCAACAGGGTGGACCTAGGGAACCCTAGTGGAGCAGAGTAGAATACTGGTGTGAAGGAACATAGTGAAGGATCCACAATCCACGATTCGGGGGGAGATCAATATTTATTTCATGTTCATAGGATTGGAAGACTGAGAGGATCACACATAGAGGGTAGAAACACACCGAAAGAACATAGTTTTGTTTATGTATATTGTAATAGGATAAGGACGACTTGTTTTATTTTGCTTGGTATGTAACATTGAAATTGATTCAAGTAAGTGGAATCCAACTTCTTGACATTTTCAATTCACATCTAGTCTGTGTGAGTGACTGTGTGTTTACTATGTGTTATAGTTAAGCAAAAGGGTATGACCAGACCCGACCTTGTGCCAGTTGTATATTTTATTATTATATAATAGTTGTTAACATTTCACCTTTTATATGCTTATGAGATCAAAATTTGAATATATGCTATGAGTTATGACATATATTCATTTAATATTTTTAGTTATGTATTTTTTATATGATATGATTGAGTTAATTTTTCTTTTTGTAGGAATTTTTGGATACACTTGTGGATGGACAACTTGCATAGACCGGTGTTGGTAGCAGCGATGCTCCAATGCCACAGCATCGACGTAGTACCATACCAGTGAGGCTATTTGAATCTGATCCTAATGTGGGCCTCAAATCGATTGATGAGGAAACTGCTTTTGTGTACGATGACATCACTGAGAATTTCCATTCAGACGCTAGGACTTCATAGTATGTTAGACAAGAAACTAGTGTTGATTGTGACGATTTATATCCCGGAGCAGCACAAGATCACTATTCGTCACCTTTTTGGTGGATGAGGGCTGTGTGATGATCAAGATACCAAAGATCGCATGTATTAATTAATTAATTAATTTTTTTTTTCTATCATCTAATTGAAAGCCACATATCTCATATTATTTTAATTTAATGATCATATCATTTTTTTAGGAAACAATGTATTTTATAAGAACTTGCATGACAAGGCATTGGATATTTTTGTCCCCACCATTTGAACATGGTGGAATGACCAAAATAGAAAATTGAAAGATGATCTAGTTGAACATATGGTGAACTTGTTCAATAATACCTTCAACAAAAGAGGTGTCACCTCAGTAGCTGGCTTGAATTTGAAATATGTGAGGGACCAGTATAGGGTTTATTTGAAAAATAAAATTAATTATGAGTGTCCTCTGATGGTTCTAGAGAAGGAGTGGAAGTCCCTCATAGATGATGCAAAGGAGAAGGAGCCGAGAAAACGAGGAAAGTCTACACATGGTGCACCAAGATATGGTGCATATGAAATTTTCAATGAAATATGTTGAATTTTTTAAGTTTAAAAAGAAATTACGATATCTACAATATTTCAAACTTTTTATAGGCTCCCCATCACCTCTAAAGCGATAAAGGCGAGATTGGAAAAACACGACCAACACAAACTGGGCTAGGGTGGATATCAAAAACTAAAAGCATGAATTGTAAGAGTCAAATGAATAATTGTAGCCAAATTTATTTAACTGTAGCGAACAAATAAATGATTTATTGCAATCAAATTTCAGGATGTTATGAATTGTAGGGAAATACATTCCAATCGGCTGCCACCAAAGAAGACCTGGAGCTCTGTTTTAAGTACGGTTTTCAAGGTATAGTGGAACATTAAAAAAGCTTGGCGTAGACCCTACTTTCCCCATCGATGCACACATAAGTAAATAAAATCAATAAGGCCAACATTGTAATATGCTTGTAAAATCCATTAATGATTGATTATCTATCACTAATAAATAAAATTGTTTGTTTGTTTTAAGCCTGAGAGCAACAAAAGTAGTGAGGGTAGCGATACTAAATAGGTATCCTCCAACATCTCCCCCACTAACAAAATGATTATTCGTCCTAAAGAGATAAGGAAAACTGAATAACCGGGTCAGAATTGATAGTCTCTACTGCTTAAGGTTTCAAACTAGTGGAAGCAGTTACTGGAGCTGAGGTAACTGCTCCAAATGGCCGAGGCTGATGAAGCAAGTCGTCGTTTAAAGTCTTCCCAATTTTGAGAAGTCTTCTGCATGCCTACGCTCAGCGAAATAAGGTTGGAGAGCCAACTGATCTTGTCGGGAATAGACACATGTTTAATATTGCGAAGATCAGGTCCCAGAAGTAAGTGCATTTGGTCGACATCCAGGAGGAGAGTGTCAATCTAAGGGCCAATTGATTCAACTTTTGTTTTTGCAATTTGTGCTTCAATATCTCACTGTGCCTATTCTCTTGGAGTTCAACTAGCCGAATTTTCTCCATTTGAATTTGTTGTTTAAGGTTCTGGAGAGCGTAAGGATTTGCGGTAGCTTTCTGTTGGTATATCTCTACTAGAGTCATTTGTATCTTTCCCATGTGGATAAAAAATTGACCATAATATCTATACCAATTATTAAGTATAGAGGTAGACTGTTGTGCCTGGTTAGGATATTCCTTTAGCTTCTTATGGCCCTCAATAAATAATTAATATTGATTTGCAAGTAGAGAGAAATTTTGCTTGACGTCTTCTTGGCCTTTCTGTCGAATAACTTCCTGATACAGTGAGACCAAGGAACTTACTAAACTGGTGATTTATTCTAAAGGATTCTTGGCCGAGGGTCCATGAAGAGTCAATACCACTTAAAAAATGAGATCTTGACAGGTGTGTAAGACTTTTCTCTATCCTTCCTTCATCCTATCGAATTTATGCTTATCTTGTACCCAACGTTTCTATTTTTCCCTATTGATGACATCCAAGAGTCTATCTAATTCACTATCCTTTGGTATTGTAGGATCAAACGTAATTGGTGCTTCTTCAGGGTCCTTAGTGAGCTTTAGTTTTAATTTCGACGGCTTCCTCTTATTCTTTTTATTCTTGGAACCATCGGCTGGAGCTGTTGTACTAGAGGTCACTGGTATAGAATATGGTGGTGGTATAGTCGATCCTGGTTGAGCAGGGGACTGGAGTGAAGTGGTCGACTCAGTATGGATAGTCGACTTGAGGGGACCAATCGAATGTGGTGGAATGCTTGAGACAGGAGGAATGATCGAATATGGATGGGTGGTTGATTCAGGGAGGGGACTTGACTCAGGTGGAGTGGTCAATTTATTGTTCATCGTCTTAATAGGAACAGTTAGTGTAGGGATGGACGACTTGGGAATATCAATTAAATTTTCCTGAGTAATTTGTTCTATTAGTGAATCATGGGTAACGGGTGACTGGAGTGGTTCTGGAATGTTTATTCATTCATATCAAGTGGTATAAGTGGGGAGTGGTGGAGGATTCGAAGGTGGAGTCATGGATTTTTTAGTCAAGACCACTCCAAGTGGAGGGACTACAGGGATATCAGGCAGTTCAATAGCTGCTTGATTAGCGTGTGTGGTAACAATAGTTTTCCAATTAGGAAAAAGGTTGGGTAGATTGGAAACAAATTTCTGGAAATCAGGGTCTTTCATATAGTTGGGTTGCGACGAGGAAACTTCCTCAATAAAAATCGGAGACAGGGGAGGTGAGTTATCGGGAATGTGAACAGGGTCTTCGACCTGTACTGGTATATGGATTTTGGGATTCTTTACTGAGGTTGATTTTACCTATACCGGAACAACTCGACTTGCAGGGACTTGGTCGATCTGCTCTTCGACTGTGATGTAGCGTGCAACTTCATCTCGAATGATCTGCTTGACCTCCATGTGGAGTTCTTGGAGGCCATCTTCAATTGGGACATTAAGTATCATTTTTCGTTTGGATGATCCTTTTGATTTGAATAACTGCTTCTTATTGAAGAGAATTTCTGCTACAATATCAATTTTCTCTTTAGTTATGTCAAAATCAGACTATTGTTCATCAAGTATATCATCGTCGGTAGTTTCTCCTCACGGATCCTCGATTTCCAATTGAAAAGCCTTCTTTGTTTGCTTGATCAGCTTGGGTAAAGGAATGATAGCCAAAGGATTTTATTCTTCCTCTAGAGGCCCAAATATTTGAAGATATAGCCCAACCTTGTAGTCTTCTTCTTTTTATCCATCTGTAAATGTTAAATTTTCAGAATTTACTTCAATCTGATCTAGGATCTTAACTGAGAGAACAACATGTACAGCAAATCTATAGCATACCATTCATGGACAAAATAATGCAAGCACAGAAGAGACACCGAGTTTACTTGGGGAAAACCATAAAGGTGAAAAACCCCAATAACTTCCTTAGAGATAGATAGAGAAATGATACAACCAGAATACAAGAGATAGTCTTCTCCTAGCAGCAGAGCCTCCTCCTCCACAAGTGCGCCACTCTCCACAGTGTGAGTGAGAGAAATAGAATGTATACAATGAGAGAGACACACTCTCTATTTATACACTAACTTGACTTGACCTTTACTCAACTAGGTCGGCCTCAACTTAACCACTTAACATAATGCTGACTAGGCCAACCCCCACTAGGGTGGTCTAATAACCCTTTGACCCACATGGACGACCCCCAATAGGGTGGTCTAATAACCCTTTGACCCACATGACTTATACAGGGCCAACCCCAACAAGGTGGTCTAATAACCCATCAAGTATAAGTTACTACACTTACAATATAAATGACGACACTTCCGTATAGAGGAATAATAACATCTCTATAGAAATACAAACACTTCCGTATAGAGGAATAATACCATCTCTATAGGAGTACAAAATACATATATGAAATACATTCCGAAGTTACATATACATCAACAGTAAAGGGTTCTCGTAGGTGGTCTGCTACCTTCCATGCCAATTCAGAAATTTGGTACATAGTATTCGACTTAGCACTAATATCTGAAAAAATGCCTTGAACAAATGGGTAATAATCTAATTCAACTGCATTACTGGTGGCACCTTGCATGTACCAAAATTTATTGTAGTCAAGTTCCAACTGAATGTGTACAGTTGTTGGTAGACTTCGACTAACTTGATGTGGGACTTGTGACCTAGAGCATGTTGTCTTAAGGACTTGAAACCAATTTTCAAGACACATTTTGGCCATTGCAGTGCCCTTGTTGCATCCACGAGGCTGGAAGACTTGGAACTTGTGCATTACTTATGGATAATTGGCTATAAAGGAAGTGTCTCCAACGGGTGTTACTCGATACATCTCCAACCAGATTAGTAAAGAAGGGTATCGAATCGTCGACCCTATTTCTTGGCACTTTTCACAAGTCGAATGAAATATCCTTGCTAGATAAGCTGCCCAGTTAAATATTTTTGCTTTCATCGCACTACTTTTACGACTTCCAACATATCCAGTCGAATGTTGAATGTCATCCCATGTTAGTTAAACAAATGGAAATGATGATGGCATCGAACTTATATTTATTATACTGGATTTTGCTAATAACCATCCCTTTGTAGTTTTTTCCCTGCAGCGTCCCTATGAATTATTCAACAAGTTTAGGATTAATCCGGACTAAAACTTCAGGTCCTGTAGTCAAAATCCCTGTGACCCTTCCTATTAGCTCGACATTGATCTCGATAGGTTCTTCCCAACCATAACTTTGCATTATGGTACCTACTGACTATAAATTGTGCAATCAAGTCTTTCGGGCCATTGAAATGATACAACAACAGATCTTGCAAATAACGTCAGATTTTTGGGGCATTCAATTTATTAGAGGCTTCAATCCATTTATCGTTTTGTATGCCCCAATTACGTATTTATTTCTAATAGCAGATCCATTGGTGTTCTTATGTTTTAGCTTTGCAAATTCTAAGCAAGCGAGCTTTCAAGGGCGAAATCAAGCTGTCTTCTACTTTAGGTAAATCCTTCTCGACAAGTTTCATTAATCTCGTTGTAGAAGTGGTTCTCCTTGGGCCCATTTTATAGGTAGTATGAGGTAGAGGGGTTGGATCGTTGAAGATGGAAAGAAGTGGTGCTAGATGAACTTGCTCGATTTCTTTGCAAAAGTGTTCCCAGTCTTGTTCGAAGTCTATATTTATAGGTTAGGCATCCATTTTGCATTCAAGTCGGGTAGGCGAATACATTGATTTTTTATTTTGTGCTAGAAAAATTCTTGGGACATGTAATGAGCCTTGCTGGTCATGCTTTAGTCGACATTCTTTGTGTGACCTCTGTTGGGGTCTATCTTGCCTTTTTTTATGATGAGTTGGCCGAATCCTTTTTGAATGTTCTATTGGTTGATACTGGTCACCTTCCATTCATCGACCAGTTGAAAGTTTGTGTTCCACTCTCCATCTGTAGCTTGTCTCGTGCCCCTTATTCCAATATACCGTCATTGTCATGGACTTGAGTTTGATAATTACCTTCATTTTGACTAATGTCGTTTAGCTTAGTTAGAATATTAACTAATTTATAGACCTGGGGCACGATGGTCGACCCAATGGTGATATGGCCATTCAGTCGGTACCATGCCCATGGTATGCTTCTATAACGTTTTAATTTTGCACTCTTGAAACTTTTGGAAAACTATTTCTTGTTTAGTGTTCTTAATTGAACCGATGCATTGTTTTTTATCTCTTCGAGTATATCGGTCGGTACAACTTTGACTCGGAGTAAATGGTGATTAGGTAATTGGTCACCAATATCCTCGGGTTTCCCCCTATTTTTAGTCGTGCCAGATGGCCGATTAATGTCCCTTTATTTAGTCTTCTGAAGTCGACACAAATTATTAACTTTGTTGGATCGTGTTTCTTGATGTGGCAGAATGGATAGTGACTTTGGGCGTAAATTCAGGTAGCATAACTTGGACTGTCAGCTTCTTTCTTCCAAATCGTTCCATACAATTTGTAGAAGCAGTAGTATAGATATGAAGATGAGATTGATGCATGTCCCATCATCTTGTTGTTTGTCTCGTAATTGTTTCAATTGTAGTCTGCAGTCAACCTTGATTACCAACATTTTTAGATACTTTCTTGATGTGAATAGTGATAAATTCTTGTTCTTTGTATCGGAGAAGGGGAGTACTCATCGATTCCTTCTTTGTTGATGTGATAGTAGGATATTCTCTAATTTTCTTCTTGAATATTTGTGGGATGACGGATATAGAAAAACATTGCTGCGTTCTTTTTTTGGGAACGAATTCGACTGAGAAACAGTCACGAGCTTGTGTGTCATAATTTTCAATTTTCCATTCGTATAATTCTGAGTCGGAGTTGTACCCAATAGACAAAGGACTCCCCACTCATAGTTCTCCATGATTATTGGGTTCAATGAATTCTTCATTTTTGTGGACTATCTGATTGATACAAACATCGAATGTCTTCATCATGATCATCAGGTTCCGCCCAGGGTTTTCCTTGGGTTGGATTGATAGGTACAATTACTTTCTTTCCATCTCCTTTGAGTTTAATCCTTTCTTTTTCCAATGAAATGGAAGATTTCATTTTTCATCCCCAAGGTTATCTGACTAGTGTTGGAAAATATTTGGCCCCCTCTCGTGGATCAATAATTTCAAAGTCGATATGTGTGTTGATACCCATGATTGAAGTTTTTACATTTCACCACACGCCAATGGGTTCAATCAGTCCTTGGTTGGCTAGTTTGAGATAGATCCTTGATTCTTCAAGTCGTGGTCGAGCAATACTTTCCCACGTTGATCTGGTCATGATGTTTGCTTGCAACCCAAAGTCAAGGAAGACTTGTGAAATATGAAATACGTCGAATTATAGATCAACAAGAGGATCCATATCAATTTTCTATTTATGGTTCATACTACACAACATTTTAGTGATATTTTCATTCTGAACATTATTTATGATAAGATGCATTAAGTCAATTAACCTTGCCACAAATTCTTCTTTTGTTAATATATGAAGTAAGTCATTAAGTATTTTAGTCTTATTTTATTCCTTACTTTATTGACATGCAATTTGTGAGAATATTTCCAAATCATTTTTGAGTATATATTTTTTCTTTGTCGAGTTAGGATAGTGTTTCTGCTTATTGTGTAGTCGTGTGACCTGGGGGTTATCCCCCCAGTGTTTGTGCCTTGTCGAGTAATTATATGCAAATTTTTAGTGCTACAATCTTCATTCTTAGAGACACACGTTAAAATGTTAACAATTGTTATTTTATTAAGGGTGTCTAACATGATGGGGCACTATTCGATATTGTGCTCCCCGACTCCACACTTTGTACAAAATTTTAAGTCGGTCTTTTCCTTCCACGGACAATTGAGACTTAAATGTTCTTCACTAAACAATACATAGTAGCGTGGTTGACTACAACTTGGTGGTTGATACCCCTTATTATTATAGTTTCTTCCTCGGCCATATAATCCTCCTCGTCGGTTGTTTCCATAGTTGCGATGGTAGTTATTGCGATTATCTCGACCTCGTTGGTCGAATGTCTATGTCTAGTAGAATTTGTAGTGATTTCCTTTGAATTTTAAATTCTTTATGCACTTTGCAGTCGAGTGCTGTGTCGTTCGACAGATTCCACACCAATTTTGCTTGACATTATTAGTGTTGTTTGGGAATTATATAGTCGTGTGGGGCTAAAACATTTTACATATGTCATAGAAATAAGTTGTTTGCGTTGTCTAGATATTTTATGTATTTCTTTGCTCAGGAAATATATTTAATATTTATTTTGGTATTCTCATTTATCTTTGCTGAACATTATAATTATTGTGATAACTTCTCCTATCATCATAAGGGAAGGTGTCCTTAATGTGCCCTTCATTAGAGCATTTAGTGCACCATAGACCATTATTTCCAAGAGTCAAATGTTGCATCGATTTATCCATCCTCTTGATTCTATCTTGCATTTCTCTATTGATGGTGCAACTCGAATGGTTTGAGTTTGATTTAATTATTAATGCTTTCTTCAGGGAGTCCTCATAAGCTGTACTGTAGTCATGCATGAGAAGCATATTTTTTATTCTTTCGGCTAGACCATCAACAAAAAATTGAATTACTACAGCAGGGTCTATCTTGGTAGGCATTTGACTTAGGAGATCTTTAAATATTCTATCATATTCTCACATGGATTCTACCACTCTTTGTTTAATCTGATTCAGGTGGTGGCCTGCCAATTGCTTTGAATCATCAACCTTGAAGTAATCTAGAAAGGCATATTTTATCTGCTTCTTTGTTTTTGGACCTTCTTCCAAAAAATTCATAGACCACGTGAGCGCACGATTTCTGATCCCTCCTGCAAACTATGCAGTTTGCTGATTTTCATCATCAATTAGATTAGCTTGCCACAAGGCTTCACACACAAACCAATGCTTTTTAGGATTTCCATCTCCTTAGAAAATAGGAGTATTGACTGGAAGATTTACAACCATATTGCTACTTTTATGGGATCTTGGACTTACCGACTGATTGCTCAAATAACTTACTATTATATGAATACTGATGAATTCTGGTGATTGCGACTGCTTCCAAGACAAACATATTTCCTCTATAGAATTATCTTTGTCAGGATGGAGCTCCAACAATTTGGAAAGTTCTATTAATAATGTTGCTGGTAGGGGGGGCACCTCAATGTATTTTGAATAAAATAAATTGAAAGAGTGTCTCCCAAACTCAAGAGTGAAGGTAATCTAATTACCACGCTCTAGTTGTTGGATCATCAATCTATATGCGATTTGGCCACATTGGTCTAGTCGGTTCCAAATGCTAGTGTCTCCTAGCCATAATCCCATGTCACGCTCGACGATTTGTCTAATAGTCGGTCCAATCATCATTATCATAGGTACATAACTGACAGGGGTTGAAGTATCTGGAATTGTGATGCACATTTTCTGGGGGGTCAACACCATTGCGTTTGACCAATCTTCTAACATCGGCACCTCACCTTATTCTTCATTTGGTCGACTTTCCCTCGAATCAAGTAGGACTTTTGGTTTCCCGACCATCTCTTCTGACCTTTTCAAACTTCTCTTATTGTGTAATGGAATGGAAATATCCCTCATCTTCCCTCTCTTTCTGTATATTTTCTCTCTCTATTCTTTGGATATCTGTTGTTTACTTATGGACGACAGGACATTTATGTCGTTGGACCGAGCATGAATTTTTACAGGCCCTCATTTTTCTGCCGACTAGCCTCCAACTTCTTTATTCATAACACATCTTCAACGAACCCCCTCATTTTCGACCTGACACTTAGTGACCGATGAATATGAGGTCAACAATGGTTGTCATTTGTGTAGAAAGTACTCTCACTGTTGTTCGTTGACTAACCGCTCCCACTCTTTTTGTTTCTTTTCCCAATGCATTGTTGTATGCACTTATAAGGGTGGTCAGGGTTCGACGATGTGTCTGTATCCATTCTCAATAAAAAAATTATATAGCAAGGTTGGTACATAACAAAAAAAATTCTCATGGAGTTCAGTATAAAAATCACGTTGAATTTTGTCAGTAGATACTCTATCCTTGATAACTTGTTCTTCACAAAAATATTCATAATTCTTTTTTGAAACATTCATACAAGTTTGTTCTTCCTCCATTATAAATCTTTCACATCAATACCTTTCATTCTGGACTTCCAATTTGGTCATGAACAATGATCAGGAACTTCTTTATCTCCCTAGGAACAATCTCTATGAATTTTTCATGTGCTTAAGTGAAGAATTTCTCCCTTGCCTGTGCTAATGTCATCTTGTTCTGTCTTGCATAATTTTGAATATAATTTAATACTTTCTTGTCCGACCACTCTCAGATTTATTTTTTTTGCTAGAATTTATGCATATTTCTCATTTCTTCATGATGTGTACTACCAACAATGGAACCAATGTTGTAGTTTAGGGGATTGCATCGGTTACCAGTAATACATTATACCAATATAGAGAAAGAGTTACATGCATACACACATCATACAATCATAGATAAGAGAGTAAATGGGACAACAATAACAAGCTTTGTATTAATGAGACCAAAGCATAGTACAATATCCGTACATATATATATTCTATTGCATATATATATTCTATTGTCGGCTCTATAGCCTATTTATACTGGTTACAAATAGTTAGTCAGTTACAATTTCCTAGTCGGTCGACTAACCGACCATCGGATTTGGGCCGACCATGGTCGATGGAGGACCTAGTCGGCTAGTCGACTAGGTTCCTCCAACAAACCTCTTATTATTCCTTTAACTACACATGCATAATGTCAAAAGGAAAGGGAGGAAATTAGCTTAAGAAAGTTACAAAGGGTGATTTATTTGTGGAGGAATGCAATGTGAGTGTTGAATGTACACAAGCTACTCATCCCATGTTTTTGTATGCTTGTTTTTATAACCTCTTCGTTATTGTACCAATGTTTGGTTAACAACTTTAGTATTTTCATTGGTTTGGAAGTGAAAATTAGTGTATTACTGTAATGTCCCTTATTAGGAATTTTATTAAAATTGCAATTTTCCACTTTTTTTCCCTAGTTCGACCTTTGACTAGTTTTGATCTCTGGGTCCCAAATTTTCCCCAAATGATCCCAAATCTTCTGAAAAGGTATATGAATGATATTAGAATATAAATATGGGTTTCAGGGATGTCTTTGGACCTTTAAAATACTTCTGCAAATCCTCTTTCAATTCTGATCAATGTAGGTAACTTTACTAGTGATTTTCCTTTGACTAGTATTGGTCTCTAGGTCTCAAATTGACTCCAAATGCCTTCAAATATTCAAGGAAGATGTATGAATGATATTATAACTTGAATATTATGTTTATGGATGACATATGTCCACCAAGAGACCTCTTCAAACTCTCTTAAGATTCTGGACCAATTATGCAATTTTACTAGTAATTTGGGGTTCAAATCCCCCTGGGGTAAGTACTGGAAATGGCTTCCCAAATGCCTCCAAAACCACTCAAATTTATGAACAGAGTTATGTAACTTGTTAGGTATTTTATTAAAGTCTCATATGCACCATTAATGGATTATTACAACTGTTCTCACCCTCTCCCATTCAACTGCAAAAATCCCCAATTCGACCCTTGGGGGAATGGCACTATTTCACCTCCCAATACAACTAAACTGAGTAAAAATGCCTCAGATGCTCAATTACAGTACATGAAACTTTTAGAAGACATCCATGGAAGTATATTTATCACAAATATATCATAGAATCATCCATTCATTCGAAATCATCATCAATACATTGGCTCACAACAAGGTAGTGGGGAAATGGCATTGTTCTTCCATTAAAAATGATATTTATACATTTATACTTGGAATTTAGACCTGAAACTTTTTGGATATGAAGAACAGAGTATTTAATTCATATTACAAAAGAAATGGGGCATTAAAATCTTCCCCAAAGAGTACAATAGCTCACCAAAAACGCCCTCCCTCAAGGATCAAGAATATGCCATCAAAACTGGAAATGGTTGAAGGAGTGAGCTGAAATAGAAGAAACCATGAGCTTCCCTGTAGCTTAAACCTGCAAATAAAGACTCCATTAAAGCTCCAAATGAAAGGTCTGAATGGCCTTTCCAATTACCAACTTGGATGGGAATCTTTCACCCTCGAAATTGGCTAAGGCAAGAAACTAGTCATCCACTAGCTCTCCCTCTTCACAAATGCAATTGCAAATTCTACAAATGATCAAAATCCATTCTCATACTTCATTTCTACATTTTATAACCAACATTAGCCTTCTAAGGGTCGAAATCCTCTCAATAGATTCAATAGATTTCCATTTAGGAAATATTCCACATTTGCCACTTGTCTCCTAGTTCCAACCTTCCATCTTCTCCCAAATTCAATTTTGAGTCTCTTTGGCTTCTCCAACTCCCAAATTCACCTTCCTTGAGCCTATTTTTGGGGCTGACATGTCATAGTGTTCAGATGTCAGAGGCTAGGTCTGCAATTTGTCATAGTTGTCATAGATGCTCCATCCTTGGTGTCATAGGGGCTAGAGAATCTAGCCCAAGTGTCCACAAACTTCCACTTTGACGCTTTATCTTCCATGGAGGTTACCAATCCTTCCCAATTCGACATAATATGCTCAATGACATGTGTTATGACTTACCAACTCACCCAAGAGTGTTCACATTCCCATTAATTCGAATTTGCAAAAGAGAGATACCATGTATTATGAAAAATCAAGCTAGTGTGGGTCCCACATCCTTCATATGTCTCCAAAACCATTTGTCACCTAGGATTTCTCTTGAATTTCTTTATTCACTCTATTTATTAAATACTTGAACCCTTCTAATGTCTAAACATCATTTATTATCCCCCTTATTCCAAATCTCAAAGCTTCCACCCCAAACCTAGGAAACTAGTAATTTTCCTCCTTGGCAATTATTTGACCCTTAACATCAATTTTACAAACTCTAATGAATATGGCTAATGTGATTAGGCTATTGTGACCCAATTCCAAATTTGGGACATGAAAAATCCTCCCTTCCCAATATTGCTTGTCCTCAAGCAATTTTAAACATGGGTGTTGAAGAACCTGTTTTCTGTATAATTCTTTGAAGTTGCCATTGAATTGCCAAACCTTGAGTCTTTGAGTTTCCATGAATATTTTAGAGAGGAACCACCATGCTTGCTGCTACACTACTCTGATTAAAATCACTTTATTAAGTAGGGAATCCATCTCCCATATTGCTTGCTTCCCCCAAAAAAATGAAACCAATGAGACAAAAATTATTCCAGGGTCCCATTGCTTGTATTGCACCCCAATAATTAAGAATGCTCTCCAACCTACACCATTAGATAAGAGGATTCCTGGATCCCATTTTATTGTATGCATTCTTCCAAACATCATGAGTACCAAATATATATCATCAAAGTACATAAAAACATAATGAAAATGTACATCAAGGATATGCTTCATCAAAGAGTCATGAAAGTGCTTATACCTCCAAGCAAGTAGACCACCATTTTCCAAGTGCATACAAGCTTCAAGTGACCAATCAAATCTGCTCCAATGACATAGATGAGGATCCCATGTCCTATAATGCTGCTCCAAAAGGATGTGATATGCATCAAAATATTCATCCATGTATTCTTTCATCGAAGAAGTGAATGAAGAATCTCCACTAAAATCTGAACCAAATAATGAGCAGAAAAAACAAGGAGACTTCAAATGACTCAAAGAAGTCTCACCCATACATCCATGAATGTGAGAATCATAAAAATATAACAAAGTATGTGGCTGCCAACAAAAATGTTCTCCAATCATAAATCTATTCTCCCAAGTGTTGGATGAAGTTCCTCCAACATCAAATGAATCAAATGTTGAGCAAGAAAAACCATGAGTCTTCAAGTGACTCAAATGCATATCATAGGTGCATCCATGTAGATTTGCATCATCATAAAGTGACAAATAATGTTGCTGCAAATGTGAATAAGAATGTGCTCCAACCATGTCATCATAAAAGGTAAATCTAGGAGTTCCATAATCCTCATGTGGCACCATCAAAAAGAACCCTTTCACCCATACTTCATTGAGACTAATACTGCAAAACATGGAATTGTAGGATGTAGGAGAATGAACTAACTCACCCAAATGATCAAAAAGTGCAGAAGTTTCATCATGGGAAGGATCCATGTGGGTAGTATCATGCAACTCCTTCAAAAGTGGGAAACCTTTGTCATAGATTGGTTCCCATGTAAAGGAATCATGCTCTTCTTTAAAAATTGCATAAGCTTCATCAAGAGACAATTCAAGTTCCTCTTCCACCACATCAAGTGTTTGGATCTCTTCAAGTTCATCTTCAAACACATTAAGCACATTCAAATTCCCACATTTCTCATGATCCACCATGTCATGAGAATCCTCCAAACAATCTACCATTTGACAATCTGAAACATAGGTGGAAAAACAAGTATCTTGCAACTTTTCAAGAAGTTGCTCATTTTGAATTGTGAGCTTATGAATATCCTCATTATTCTTCAAGTATGCATCATGTAACAATTCATTAATCTCAAACAAATGGTTTCTATCAAAAATCAAAGACATGAAATTACCTTTGATGTGGCACATTGCTCTTTGAATCTTCTCCATGTCTTCAAGGAAGGATGTTTCCTCCAATGAAGTAGCTCTCCAACAAGAATTTGACACCAATGCTTGAGTGTCATGGAGAATGCTAAGGGACTCTTGGATCTTATTTTCATTCATCTTTAAGGACCCTTCAAGAAAATGAGGCTCTTACAAATGAACCTCCTCATCTTCTTCAATTTTGCTTGGACCAACTTCATGAAGCTCAAGTGGTGATGGGGAAGTTGATCTTGGTTCTTCTTCAACTGCTACAAGGTCTTCATTATCATGCTTAATGAAACTTGTACTTGTAGAAAAACTTTCAAAAGTGATCTCTATGTCACCAACATAGAGGTGTGAGCACCCATCAGTAGGTACTCCTTCATAGTTTAAGCATCCATCAGTAGATGCTCTTTGGTTCATTTCTAAGCTAGAAGGTGTCTCGAAATGATCTTCCATATTTCCAATAGAATCTTCTTCATGCTCTTGTGATGTCTCTTCCTTTTGCTCCTTAAATCAAGTTGATGCATTTTGCCCCTTGTTTTCCTTAGGATCAATATATTTGGAATCTCTTCTTGAATAAATCTCAAAAGCTCTCCTCAAGGAGGACATCATTTCATGCACACATATATGATACTCGCTCCAAGGGTTTTTACAAGAAGGGCATAAACCTTTCTTCACTAACTCCACATCTTCATTTTTGGGCCTATTTTCAAAAACATGTTCAGCATAGTACTCAAAAGACATGGCATTTTGTGTATTTTTGCTAAAAGCAAGATATTCTTGATATTTTTGATATTGTTGGGGCAAGGTTTTATATTTTGCTCTCCATCTTTGGAACTCACTCATAGAAT
Source organism: Larix kaempferi (assembly GCA_027924585.1). Classification (NCBI taxonomy): domain Eukaryota; kingdom Viridiplantae; phylum Streptophyta; class Pinopsida; order Pinales; family Pinaceae; genus Larix; species Larix kaempferi. Next base: position 24,674,944 of record BSBM01000299.1, read on the forward strand.
TATCCTTGGTTGGTGTGACACACTCATATTCATCAGATTTAAAGTCATAAGAACAATCTTCATTTCTCTTGAAATTGTAAGAAGTGTTGCATGATGGCACCTCTTCCTTATACCAGTAATAATCCATTAATTGTACTCATAGGATTCATCATAATAGTAAGACATGGCTGCAAATTATTCTTGAATTTATGTACCTAATACACAGGTGCAAGGACCATGCTCTGATACCACTGTAATGTCCCTTATTAGGAATTTTATTAAAATTGCAATTTTCCACTTTTTTTCCCTAGTTCGACCTTTGACTAGTTTTGATCTCTGGGTCCCAAATTTGCCCCAAATGATCTCAAATCTTCTGAAAAGGTATATGAATGATATTAGAAAATAAATATGTGTTTCAGGGATGCCTTTGAACCTTTAAAATACTTTTACAAATCCTCTTTCAATTCTGATCAATGTAGGTAACTTTACTAGTGATTTTCCTTTGACTAGTATTGGTCTCTAGGTCTCAAATTGACTCCAAATGCCTTCAAATATTCAAGGAAGATGTATGAATGATATTATAACTTGAATATGATGTTTATGGATGAAATATTTCCACCAAGATACCTCTCTAAACTCTCTTAATATTCTGGACCAATTATGCAATTTTACTAGTAATTTGGGGTTCAAATCCCCCTGGGGTAAGTACTGAAAATGGCTTCCCAAATGCCTCCAAACCCACTCAAATTTATGAACAGAGGTATGTAATGTGTTAAGTATTTTATTAAATTCTCATATGCACCATTAATGGATTATTACAACTGTTCTCACCCTCTCCCATTCAACTGCAAAAATCCCCAATTCGACCCTTGGGGTAATGGCACTATTTCACCTCCCAATACAACTACACTGAGTAAAAATGCTTCAGATGCTCAATTAAAGTACATGAAAATTTTAGAAGACATCCATGGAAGTATATTTATCACAAATATATCAGAGAATCATCCATTCATTCGAAATCATCATCAATACATTGGCTCACAACAAGGTAGTGGGGAAATGGCATTGTTCTTCCATTAAAAATGATATTTATACATTTATACTTGGAATTTAGACCTGAAACTTTTTGGAGATGAAGAACAGAGTATTTACTTCATATTACAAAATAAATGGGGCATTAAAAGCTTCCCCAAAGAGTACAATAGCTCACCAAAAACGCCCTCCCTCAAGGATCAAGAATATGCCATCAAAACTGGAAATGGTTGAAAGAGTGAGCTGAAATAGAAGAAACCATGAGCTTCCCTGTAGCTTAAACCTGCAAATAAAGACTCCATTAAAGCTCCAAATGAAAGGTCTGAATGGCCTTTCCAATTACCAACTTGGATGGGAATCTTTCACCCTCGAAATTGGCTAAGGCAAGAAACTAGTCATCCACTAGCTCTCCCTCTTCACAAATGCAATTGCAAATTCTACAAATGATCAAAATCCATTCTCATACTTCATTTCTACATTTTATAACCAACATTAGCCTTCTAAGGGTCGAAATCCTCTCAATAGATTCAATAGATTTCCATTTAGGAAATATTCCACATTTGCCACTTGTCTCCTAGTTCCAACCTTCCATCTTCTCCCAAATTCGATTTTGAGTCTCTTTGGCTTCTCCAACTCCCAAATTCGCCTTCCTTGAGCCTATTTTTGGGGCTGACATGTCATAGTGGTCAGATGTCAGAGGTCAAGTCTTCAATTTTTCATAGTTGTCATAGATGCTCCATCATTGGTGTCATAGGGGCTAGGGAATCTAGCCCAAGTGTCCACAAAATTCCACTTTGACTCTTTATCTTCCATGGAGGTTACCAAACCTTCCCAATTCGATCTAATATGCTCAATGACATGTGTTATGACTTACCAACTCACCCAAGAGTGTTCACATTCCCATTAATTCGAATTTGCAAAAGAGAGATACCATGCATTATGAAAAATCAAGCTAGTGTGGGTCCCACATCCTCCATATGTCTCCAAAACCATTTGTCACCTAGGATTTCTCTTGAATTTATTTATTCACTCTATTTATTAAATACCTGAACCCTTCTAATGTTTAAACATAATTTATTATCCCCCTTATTCCAAATACCAAAGCTTCCACCCCAAACCTAGGAAACTAGTAATTTTCCTCCTTGGCAATTATTTGACCCTTAACATCAATTTTACAAACTCTAATGAATATGGCTAATGTGATTAGGCCATTGTGACCCAATTCCAAATTTGGGACATGACAATTACCTTAGCTTGGTATCCATCATTTCCCTAAGTGTTGTCCAAATTTGCCCCAAAATGCATTGTCATGATCGAATATAATAGAGCTCAACAATCCAAAGTGTGCCCACACATGAGTAAAGAACAATATGGCATCTATCAAATAAAGGCAGGGTCTTCCTAATACGACTCCACAGACATCTAATGGGACTACATCTTCCTCCACTTCATCTACAAAGTCTGTGTTAATAGATGACTAAACTTGCATTATTTGACAACTGTCAACTCTTGCCATATTCCAACCCAAGGTATATGGCTGTGGATCATCATGACCTATAAGATAAGCTTATCAACTAATTTTGTAGATAAACTCAGATTCAACTATGAACACAGGTTGAACCAACAATCAACCTTAGTTTGCCTCATTTGGATCTCGATGTGAACGAACTCGAAAATATCTTTGTCTTTCTAGGGGTTGTAGTTGGCCAATGCTACCTCAATTTGGATGAAAGTGAAGTTGATTCTTCCTTTAATATCCAAATTACTATGGTTGCATTCTCTTGCACCTATCCCAAGTACCAATGTCAAGCAATTGACTAACTTTTCCCAAGGATTTAAAAGTGATTTTTATCTATTTAGTTATCTAATTACATTATCAATCCTATATATGCTATATATATATATTGATCAATTTCATGTAGTAACTTGATAAATTGGAATTCTATATATGCTATATATATTGATCAATTTCATGTAGTAACTTGATAAACTGGAATTCTATATATGCTAAAGTGGAATACTTGATAAACATTGTTCTTGTAATTTCACTTTAGCTCTACAATTTTATGATAGGTAGAAGGTTTTCATGTGTTCTTTGAGTTTGAATCTGAAATTAAGATTTACAAGTATGGTACAAACAAATTTTGGCCGACTTGTCTTAAAGCATTCTCCTATGCATGCCTAGAATTAGATATCTCATTGTGGTGGTCTTCATTTTTTATAATCCCTTCTAAAGATATTTTTTTTTATCCATTGCTGGTACAAAATTTTCATCGCAACATTAAGGCCTATCATTGTTGTATCGACGTCTCTTTGTTGTAAAGTGTGGCAGGCATCCATAGTAGCGATATAAGTAATTGTCAGTTTGTTGAGTTTATTTCATTGCAATATCGACTGTTATCCATTGCCATTTCGACGATTAATCGTTGCAACCAGTGACGTAGTTTCCTTTTCCTGTGGAATGTAACCATTTCTTGACCGAAAAGTGTTCGTTGGTCGATTTAGGACGAAATGTTGCAACCTCGATGAAAAAAAGTTACAACAACAACAACCCTCCACTAAAACATTGATGGAAAACCGTCGAAACAATGATGGACGTTTGAAAATAAGAGACTTTTAGAACTGGACGAAACAGGCCACGTGGCATGACTTTTATTGTCATTGTATCGAAGGGTTCTCGTAACTGTCGCAATAACAACAACAAAATAACGACGAAAAATCCAACTTCCTATCACCGCAAGAGCAACATAATCACATCGAAAAAACAACGTATGGGCGTCGAAAAAACCGTTACAATTTCTAGTGTGATATAGTTCTTAAAACTATTTTAGGATTGCAGATACGTATATTGATTGTTGATTTGGCTCAAATGTAAGGATAAAATTTTATAATATCAAATGGTCAATTCTTCAAATTCTAGCTCATACCATCTTGTTCAAAGTTCGACGAGTTCTCCCTTTCCATCTCTAGTAAGTTCAGGTTTTATTTATATTTTGATTATCTATTTTAATTTATGTTAGTTATAGATGAGAATATGAATATCAACGTATTCTATATCGTAGGATGCTGATTCAGGATCGAGTTTGGATGCACAAAATATTCCACCATTTTCAAAACGTCGTAAGCTCTTATTAAGAGCAAGATACCGCAAGCAGTTCGTAGATGAAAATGGGCAGTTGCTTTACCCCACCAATTGTAACATGCCATCTTCTAGATGCAATCCTGGGTCATCGATGGTAATTTGTTATGAAATGGATATATTTTATGACACCCTAGTAGTATGCGGTTTTTCAAAATGTCAAGGGTTGAAGGAGAACCCTTTGCGTGTCACACTCACCCATTACACCAATGATCGATTACCCAATGTTGATGGTCTAATACCCCCCACTGCAGTAAAAAACACAATAGGTGATATAGAAAATACACGCAGCAACACTTCCTTATCCTCATTTTTGGAAAAGTTGGAAGCCAAAACAACTATGTCTCGTCCTAAATTTACGAACCCCTCTGCTTCTGTTCAATCAACTGAAATTTCTAGTGCTCCAAAGGATGATATGAATGCCACCCAACACTTTACTAGAAAATCCAAAGAGTTGCATGAGTTGAGAGAAAAATTTTCCAAGAACACACCAAGGTCCGTTCAATTGTTGGAGGGTAGCGACTAATTCTCTCTTCATGTGAATTTGCAAAGTTAATATCAAACTTCTTACAACCACGCTTTGTATGGTGCTTGGTTGTATTCTTTACCGGTGCCTGATGTTGGAACCAAATTCTCCTTTTGTGGTAATTGTTTTATGATTGCCAAGTCTAATATAGATTCTGCAAATATTGGGTTTTTTATCCTTTCACATGTACTCGTTCCTCCCAAACAGTCAGTAGCACTTATTCCATTTTGCGGTCCTATCTATTGTCAGTCAGATTACTTGAATATTGTTAAATACAAGCATATCATTTCCATGTATAGTATATGTATGAATGGTTATGTTTATGGAAACTTTAACAGGAATAACCTATTATGTGTAGATGGTTGCCCATGCACTCATGGGAACATTGAAGGGTTCATAAATAGTTTTATGTGCTCTTTATTTTCTGCAAATTTTTCATTTGAGGAACACTTCAATGACCAAGAGTTATTTATGAAAGGGAAAGCATCCAAATTTGTTGTTGTGCATACAATACATAGTTTGTCTCTTGGTGTCTAGTTGTTAATAAACTATAACTTTCGTAGATCACCAACCGATTTCCAGAGACACCATGCATTGGGATTACCCTTAATCCCCTTGGAGCGCAAGACAAAAAAATGATTAATTGTATTTGTTAATTTTCAATGGAATTCATGTTAGTGTATTACTCAATTTGAAAATTTTAAATTTTCTATGGGATTGATGTTAATTTATCGTTCAATTTGAACATTTTCTTAATAAATTGTTTGCAATTGAACATTTTGTATTAATGGAGATGATTTTCATGCTTTTGTAATAATTCTTTTGTAAAATGTTGGATCAAAACTATTCCATTGTGCTTACTAACATCATATATGTAATATTCACTATGTTTGAAATTAGGATTCTGATGATGGGTGACATGTCTACCATCTTTCGTTGCACCCCAATACAATGTCAACTCGAGAGAAGGATGAAAAAATAGCACAACTTGGATATGAATCATACCAAGCATGGTTGAATCAACCACCTATTCAATTTCCACTGCCTCCAAAACCACCAATTAGGAATTCCTACAGTAATAGAAGTTCTTCACATGTTGTCAATTGAGGCAATGAAATAGGGGTTGGTATGATTGATTAATTACGGGATACAACTGCGATGGATGCAATGTTGTTAGATAAAGTCTAGGATGATGAACTAGGGGATTCTCATATCGCTAATACCTCATTCAAAATCCTTAAATAATCTTCCACCACCCCTCTCTTTACACTTGGCCAGTCAAAGTATACACAGTTGGGGACAACAATGTTACTATACAACACTTTTGAGGTAACTAACCATCAATTCCCTTATATTTTGAGGAATCTTGTCACGCAATCAACATTGATATTGGTCGATTTTATGAAAGTTAAATGACACTGTACATTTATATTTCCCACTAATTGTATTTTATTCAAAGATAAGTTACTTCTGAGTGATAATCTCTTGCTCAACAACTGCGAAGAGGCAAATCAAATATTGAAAATGTTGGGTGTTGAGTACCTGTCATATCATGCATGTCCGAATGATTGCATTCTATATAGAGGGGAATATGAAAACAAAGACATGTGTACAAAATGTGGGCATGAAAGGTACCAAGAATCAAAAAACAAGACTAAAGAACATGTTCCTCCTCATAATATATTAAGGCACATGCCTATAATACCAAGGATTCAGAGGCTATTTGGTTGCAAATAATTAGCTATGTTGAAAGGATGGAATGCCTCACACAAAATCGAGGAAGGAGTTACGTGAATCCCAACAAATTCAGTAGCCATGAAGCATATAGAGGATACATGGCCTGATAAATTCAAGAATGAAGTACAAAGCCTTCAATTGTGCATAGCCATTGATGGCACCAACCCATTCCCCCAACCAAACACCAAATATATTGTTTGGCCTGTAGTAGTGATTAATAACAATACTCCCCATGGTTTTTCTGTGAAGAATGAACATATTATGCTAGCTCTTATAGTTCCTGGTAGAAGACAAGTGAAGAATATGGATGTCTACCTACAATCATTGCTTGATGAATTCAAGGAATTATGGGAAGGGATATGGGTATACGATATATCAAGACCTATTCCAAGAGAGAGGAGTTTTAGGTTGTATGTCATATGTGCATACACGACACATGATTATCCTAGACTAGGAGTCTGATCTATTAAATATGTTGTTTGATTTGTTTATCATTTCGTAGCAATTATATTTTTTAATGGCATATATAATTCGGTGCAGCAATTGTATTGTATTAAATACTCACGTGTTTTGTATACCATAACATCGTAGGTATTGTAACAAAAGGTTATAATGGATGTAAATGTTGTGGACTTTATATGAAGGCTAGGTGGTCCAGCGACCTACGAAATCTGGTGTACGACTTCTCCAGGATATTCCTCCCAAAAGAACACCCTTATAAAAGAGTACCAACTACTTTCAATGGTAAACCATAGAGAACACAATGTCTTGAAATAATGACACTGACTTACTGGATTAGGGAATATGATAGAGAGAAGGAGAATGAAATGGAAGAAATGTTCGATTCCAATGGGGAACCTTTGTTCAATGATCCTGAATTCTTTGATAGTTATGTTGAGAAAATTCCCATTGGGATGAAAAAAAATCAGTATTTTATGAGCTCCCTTATTGGGGGCATCTTAAGATTTCCCACTTACTACATCCCATGCATACATTTAAAAATGTTTCATCTTCTTTGTGGAGGCACATATCATTGAAAGAAGGTGACACTTTGGATCCAAGGAGAGAACCTATTCATTCAAACACTAAAAATAAGCATTACCCAAGACAATAAAATATAGGAGAGCGTAGTCCGTCTTGGTTGATTAAAGAATATGATGTCCCATGGGTTTTGAAGAAGGATGATCTTTCTTTGGCAAAGGAAGTTATATTGGGTGTGAAGGAATGTTATTTATATGCGTCTACTCTATGGTGTCGATTCACTGTAGAAGAACATTTTTCGGGTTAGAAATCACATGACCATCTCAACCTTCTAAGGGTACGTATAATGTAAAAAAAAGTTTTTATTTTTTGTTTTTAATTATCTCTTACCCCAAAATTTAGACCACAATTAATTTTTTGTGTTCACTAATCTATAGTGTCATTATCCATTGCTTGTGCATGGGTGTGTGAACCATGAATTTATCGATGACCTGCAACATGCCATATATAAACTATTTGTATTTGTACGGTGGATCACATCAAAGGAGACAAACATGGCCAACATTCCACGATGGCATGAAGAGATAGCATAGATTGTTTGTATGTTTGAGACGGAATTGCTGACAAGTTTGATGGAATTGCAGGTTCATCTTCTAATTCACCTCGTTGATGAGGTTTAATTAGTCAGGGTGGTCTCATGTTGTTGGATGTTCTCTTTAGACAGGTACATAAAAAAATTGAAGGGATTTGTTCGACAAAGGGAAAAACCCGAGGGGTCTATGGAAGAGGGATACATAGTATATGAGTCATTCTATTATGCTACTGATTACATCAAGCAAAATGACCAAACACCGGGTGCAGTGATTTGGGATGAAAAACGCGATGCTAACAAAAGGGAAGGGGAGCTACTACAAACAAACAAAAGAAGGCACATGATAAAGAGTAAGTCACTTATCTTTCGATCTTTGCATTTCAACATGGTAACTATTCAGAAGAAAATTTGAAATCTAGATTTGATATCATACATACTATATGTGGTTTTGTTTCCATGAATACAATAGTGAATTCAGAAATCAATGCCATCAATAAATTCTTTCTTTACAACACAGAGGCAACACAACCATGAGTTGCATTGTATGGAGAGAAGAGGAGGAAATCAGACATTGGCAAAAAGAATTCAGATGGTTGAACAATAGAAGCATGCCTTTTCCAGATCATTTAAATGATAATATTCCAATGATCTATCCCAACAGTTGGGTTTCCAAGCAAGTCGGAGAGAAATATGGTCCATCTAGTCCTTACCCTCTTGAAGCAGAGGATGCGCTAAACATTGGGATAGGGTGCAAAAACTCAGTAATAATCTCTTTCTGTAGTACATTTCTAACTTTATAATGCACTTTGGAATTATAACATCTATGTTTAATATATTTTTGGTTGGTTTATTAGACAAATGACACCATCATTTGTTCACATTTTTATAGGTGCATTTGTTCCCATCTATGTTGGCATATAAACATCATTTTCACATTGAGGATGTTGATTATGGATGTCTTACACAAGACTATGGAGTGGAATTCAAGTTTGACCAATCTAGCCATGCTAGCCAACACAATCGAAACCTGATAGGAGGGAAGTTGGGTTATGTTGGAAAGATACAAGAGACCATTCAAGTGGAATTCGCATCTTTTCAATGTGTTATTTTTAGGTGCAAGTGGTGGGACACATTCTACAGGAATAATGTAAAGGAATATCGTGATAATGGGTTGATATGTATCAACTCTAGAAATATGTGGGATGAAACTAAGGAGCTTATGTTTTCCCAAAACATTGAAACCAAGTGTTCTTTTACCTAGATGTGTTGGATAGGGATTGGCAGTTCATATTAAGACACAACCCTAGATCTATACATATTTTTGAGAACAATAGTGTTATCATTCCAACTGACAAAGATAACGAGGGTGATGGAAACATAGACTAATATGTACATGTATTATTTTATCTTTTACAAAGTGAGAAATCATTTTGTTATTGTTATCTTTGATTGTTTAATTATACTATTCATTTTTCATGTTATGACAATGTAAATGGAAAGTTGATTACTAAATGCAGTGTTTAAACAATTTGAGTTAGGTGATGGTTTGAGAGCTTAAGGTTTGAAAGCTTCAGGTTGCAGGCTCTAATGGTGTCTATACCAACTGAAGGTGATTGTCGGTTTATCTCCTCGCCTTATCCTTCCAGGTTGTTTACACTAGTTTATCTTGTTTGAAGGGTTACACTACCATGCCACCTTGGATCTAGAACCACCTGCATTTATGATTGAGATTTTGGGAACTGCACCTACATCACCTTTTCTGGGCCCCTGCATACACTTTTTTCTATAAAACCTACACAGTCTTTTGTAGAGTTGTACTCTAGTTTCCATCTAGGCAGGGTTCCTGATATTTGTATAGATCCCCATGATGCTATCATGGGGACCAGGTCCTTTCATCCTTTTACGAGAAACCTGGATTCTCCACTTTTCCATCACACCTTTACTTCATCGTGGATTTTTACTAAATTGACATCATCAGGATTCTCACCATCTTTGTTCTCTACCATACTTACACCGCTTAACTGTGATGTAGTCGCACCACCCACCACTGTGACCACAACACCTTTGTCCGACTCCCTAGAGATAGAACCATCCCCCCCTCCTGCAGGAACAAGCCTAGAAAGGAAACAAAGGGCTCATCAACAACTAAGAAGACCGGTAAACACTGCGTTAAAAGAACAAACAAGAAGTCTCTCGCTATAGGGGAAGACGTCGACATGAATGAAGTTCTGTCTATGTCTGAGCATGTATTGGTGGGGAAGTTTGGTGGAAGCAGAATCAACCTATCTACCTTCCATTGTTGGGTATCCTCTCACTGGATTCCAATACTTGGATACGAAGCACAAACTGCACTTTCCCGTGGATGGCTCGGGGTCATTCTGGAGAAAGAATCGGATTCGACTTTTCTATTACAAGGATACTGGGAGATGGGTGCTTCAGTCCTAAAACTAAAGCACTGGACCCTGTTTTTCGATCCTTGAATAGATCACTTATCCACTAGGGATTACTAGGTTAAGTTACCTGGTCTCCCACCAGAACTTTGGTCGAATGCGATCTTCCAACGTATCAATGACACCTTGGGAACTTTCATTAAGGCTAGTATGGGCTTCCAAGTGAAGGGGATACTTTCAGTTTCTCATACATTGGTGGAGTTGGAGATAAGGAACGACTTACCAAAAGCACTAGACATTTTATTCTGGGGGAAAAGGTGGACGTAGAATTTGGATTATGTAGGGATTCCCTTCAAATGTAGTGGTTTCCAAATTTACGATCATATCACCAAGGAATGTACTAGGTCATTCCAGAAGAAGATTTGGAAGTGGAGAATTGAACCGAATATGGACCAAGGTTCGACTCGCTTGGAGGAAGTCTCTACATACAACCTAAAATATGCATCAAAGGACACTTTCCTGGGTAAGGTAATCACCTCGCCTCCCTCGTTTTTATCTTTCCCTTTTCATACCATTGATTCCTTCGATTCCTCCACGTTACTCCCACTCTCAGTACCCTCGTCTCCACAACTTTCCAGGGCCTTACAGTACGTTCAACCCCTCCTAGTGGAAAAGGATCCCCCCTCTTGGAATTTTTTTTTCACCGACTCCGATGACTCTGAGATACTTACTGAATCCCCCCCCCCCGCCCTGATATTTGATAACATCCCACTCCCCGGTGAATCACTCTTCCCCTTCAATATCCTACCCCCATATGGAAAATCCTATGCAATAACTGACACCCTATGATACCTCCCCACTTCCACAAATTACTTACCTTTCTCTGGTCATACACTCACCCCCCAATAACCCCCCCCCCCCCCCCCATTTCCCTCCCTTACCCAGACCAAAGGACATTGTTCACAGAGTCTCACCTCTTAAAAACCACCACAAAGCTCCTTGTGGTTACAAACTAAGGTCTAGGTTGGGCACCAAACCATATGGTATTGGTACAAAGAGGATTCTCCTCTATGTCACCTCGTCTTTGAGGTTGTAACTCTGTTATGGAATCTACAAGGAGACAAGCTTTGATGGACATTAGCAATGTTAGACATAAAATCCTTTTTGGGCCGCTTAGAGCATGTAAGGCCCCGACCGGGTTGCCTTAATGCTTGTCATATCTATTAATTGCCGAGTGATAGGGATTCCCTCTAAAATATTATTCTTGAAACGATTGGTTATGAGATCAGGAGCTATGATTTTGCTTTTACAAGAGACATTAGCCAATGGCAACCTCATTTTAGAAGACCTAAAATATATTTTTGTTGGTTGGAATTTCATCTATGCAGATGCTAATGGAAGATCAGATGGACTTATGATGGGATGGAATACCAATAATTTCCTCAGTACTAAAAATTGGGCTGCATAGTCTTGTTTAGGAGTGGTACTGTTTTCACGTGAAATTGGATAGGCATACAACATTGTAAATGTGTATGGCCCTTATTAGAACTTGTCAGCATTCTGGGAAACGTTTCTTTCCGCAAGATGTCTGAATGTGGACAAGCTTATAATACATGGGGATAAGAACTTCACACTTGGGGTTTCATAGAGATGGGGTTTAAATTCCCATAGGGACCCATTGGATGAGTTCTTTAGCAGATTTATTGAGAATCACACCCTTTTGGATATCCCGCCACTATATCTTACACCTACCTGGAGGAACATGAGATCGGGGGATGATTACATCGCCAAAAGACTAGACTGGTTCTTACTCAATGAAGGTGCAGTCCGATCAGCCTCCCTTATCAGACATTAGGTGGGCGTGGGAGGAGAATCTGATCATCATCCCATATTTCTTGAGATGGCTCAAATCAAATGAAAACCTCCAAGTCCCTTTAAGTTTGATGTCAGATGGCTAAAAGAGGTCAATTTCAGAGAGATGATTACACGAGAATGGATCCCATATGACTCAAGAAATCAATCTTCTGCAGCTGTACAATTATGTTGAGCATTGGTTGTCATTGATGTCAACTAAATATAATTTCAAGTGTTTGATTTCCAACTAGTGTTAAAGAGGATGACAACTGATTCAGTTTGATTCATTGATATCAATTGATGTCAAAGTGTATACAACATTCTTGTAGAAGTATGAAGAATTATATGGAAGTATGAAGAAGTATATGGAAGCCACTTTGAAGCATACGCAAGATGAAGAAGAACATGAACACCAGAAGTATATGCGCATATGGTGAACATGATAGACATATATAAAACTTTGGAGTATATCTAGAAGTGCATTCAGTATGAATATGTGTATCAAGGATACAACATGCATGACAAGTTTGAAGAAGTGCATAAGAAGATACATCATGAAGATCCAGTTCAAGAAGGAACACATGTAATGTATCCTATAACATTAGGTAAATGCACATAAATCAAGTCCACCAAGTCATACATTCACATGGTAGCAACCAAGGAGTTGGTTGGACAATGGTACAAGTGCTTAAGCAACCAATGATTTGGTTGAACAAAATGTACAAGTAGGCAAGCAAGACTGAGAGTTGTTTGGTCAAAAGTTGGAAGTGTGCAAGCAGTTATTGGTTGGACAATCTTGAAAGTGTGTAAGCATAGCCAATCAGAATATGCTTTCAGTAAGTGGAACATGCACAAATTCCTAGAAAGGTACAACAGTTGAAGACCGACTATGAGCAAATTCCACAACCGATGGTACAACAGGTGCGCAAGTCCCACAAGTGATGATGAAGCAGAAGTCAAAGACATACTAAATAGAAGTTGGTATATGCACATAATTTGTTAAGTATCAATATACCAAGTGTGCATCACCCACAAGTGATAAAGAGGAAAAGGTCAAAGACCCACTTAGAAGAAGTTGAAGTATGTGCAGATCCCACAAAGTATTAACATCAAGAGCGCAATGGTACACCACCAAGGTATGCAGTCCCACTAAGTTGTGGACCTTGAAGGGTGCTTGATACATCAAAGATGACACATCAATAGAGCATATGATGACACGTGGCATATGCACAATCTGTGAAGTATGGAAGAAGAATGCCATGACCAAGTTGTGAAGATACAATCCATGCAGGACATGTATAAATATATATGCAAGTTGGAGATTGAAGCTAAGCTTGATGGAAAGAGAATAAGAGCTTCGAATACAAGTTTCAGTTTTATTTTTTGGGGCATCAATGGGATTGTGGACTAAACAAAATGATCTAATGAAGAGCCGAATGTGCACATGCAGTAGAATGAAGATTTGATGGGGCACATAATGATGTTGTAAATCCGTGACAGATGCACGAATATTGAAATGAAGAAATACTTAAGTATGGACAAGTGTTTGATGTTTTAGTCACATGTGTTTAGATACTGAAGCGTGAAGACAACCAAATTTTATCAGATTTTGCACATATGGGTGAAAACATGAAGTTGGGAAACAGTTTTGGCTTGTTTTTGATAAACACAACTACTAAATTTTATGTTTTTCAACGTCGACCTCTTCAAACCCATATCTCCATTAGGAATTTAAACTTGAAGTAAACACAAAGGTTTTAGATAATTGAATTAGCTTTCTACTCGTGTTTTTTTAATTTTTTTTATGGACATATCGTGGGACAAATTTGTTGTCAACCAACGACATATAGTTGAAAATTTTAGGTATGAATAATGAGTGACCTGTGTTGACAATGGTTTTTTGATAGATGGTTATTCATTTTAGGGAAAAAAATTGTAGGATCATAATCTACACACACTAAACTGGTTCCTAGACTATATTTTGAGTTTTTTAAGAACTGGGAACTATTTTTTATTATTTATCGAAACATCATATGTTCAGAAAACGGTACATTATCGACACACATTGGTGAGCTTCAATTTTATTTTTAGTGTGACTCTTATTGGAAAAACTAAAAGTACCCTTTTGAAGAGGACGAGCCAATTATGATCTCTCTGAAATTTCAAATTTTTTGGTGTTGTCTTTTTTATGATACTGAATTTTCATTTCGGGTGATTTTCAGAGTAATAAAATTCTTAAGGGATAAGGTTTAGAAACAAATATATTAATAAATAGAAATTCAAGTCGAAATGAAACAATTATTATATCATTGGAAACTAGATTCAGACATAAATCCATTGCTACCAATTCCGACAAATAATAATTAGAATTTGCAGGGGTTCGAGCTTGCTGAAGTTGCAGGTTCCAGAAAGATGCCATATATTTTTGCAGGTTTGTTGACCATAAACTCTCGGCCAAAAAAATATCTTCCAAACTCTCGACCAAGAGTTTAGTTCAAACTCTCATCCGAGAGTTTTTTTTAAAATACAGCGCGGCGATTGGTTCAAACTCTCGGCCTAGAGTTTTTTTGAACTCTCGGCCTAGAGTTTGAACTCTCAAAACTCTCGGCCTAGATTTTGAGGTTGACTTATTTTCACGTGATCATCTTCTCATGCTCCGTTTTTTTCAATCCGTTTGTCACAAAAGTGTTTCCCAGGTTCACGATTTCACCCATATGTCTAGCTGATGCATATGAACAGACTCTGAAAATGTGAGAAGTTGAGAACTCCATCTAATGTGCAACAACATAACAACAACATGATTCAATAGGTGCATTATGATGCAGATGATCTGAGACAAGTGCGCTAAATAGAACAAACCACTTATTTGATGCACAAGATGTCGTAGATTATTTGAGAGACTACAACACTTAAGTAGAATAGACACATCAAAAAGTGTGCAGTTCCTTATGTTACTCTTGCTTAATTTATGAACAAAAAATTATCAATTGAAAGCACAGTATCAGTTGATCATTGCAGTCACGAAGAATAGATCGTTGAACCATAAACACATAATTCAAAATCAGCAAGAGCACATAGTACATGAAGTCAGTCATCAACATAAGTGTGATTTGAGAGGAATTAGAAGTCATGTGATGTATGTAGCGCAGTGACATAGTACAGTCTTCATACGAAGGTGCGCATAGCAGAATTATCATCAGAATATTTGAAGAAGTGCGCAGAGTTGAAGTTCAACAAGGAAATACGATATATTAGACATCATGGCAGTTGGACGGGGCAAGGAGACAGGGAGTCACAACTTCCTTTAGTTTGGTTCCTATAAAACAAAGAAGACGGGGATTTAGTGCCTCCTTCCAATTGGTGCTAGAGAAAATAGAGGGAGTGGAAGCTTCCTCCAGGTCGGTGGCTGTAAAACTAGGGGGTTGGTGCCTCCTTCTAGTTGGTGTTGGTAAACACAAGAATTCGGTGCTTCCTTGAATGTATTCTTTCTCATTATAAAGAAGCATTATGTAGTTTTATCCCATTTGGGTTTCCACGTAAAAATCATGTGTGTTATGTGTTGTTTAGGTGTGTATATGTGTGGATGTTTATTTACTAATGCATAACATAACATAAAGGTTAATTAAAGGCTAATATGTTAAAGAAGGTAAAAATTGCTGATAACTGCACTAATACTGATTCACCCCCCCTCTCAGTATTAAATCATTTCCAACAAATTACACATGAATCTCAAGAAAATAAAGGAGATGTCTATTCTGTGGATTACACAGAGGAAAAAATAACTGGTCCTCGAACTTAAGAAAATTGAGGACACCCTAGATGACTTATACGATAGATACCCAAGGGGTTTTGTCACAGAAGCTCTGAAGAAGGAAGTCGATCTGATGGAGAAAAAGAAAAGGAAGTATCTATTGAAGGAAGACGAATTGGATAGAATCATAAGTAGAGCTATTTCGCTCAGATCAGGGGTTAATAATACTAAGTATTTCCATAAGCATATTAAACATAGAGAAAGCATTAATTCCTATTGGACACTGAAAGAAGAGGAAGAGAAATGATACTCAAGTTTCCAGGAACTTGCGGGACTGGGGATTGAGAACTTCCAATGAACATATTTGACAATCCTTGAGGTCACTATGCCACATGTTAACACCCAAAAATTGTTCACCTAGCTCATCCCCTTAGTCACATTACCCATTCAACCCCTTTCCCTACATTTTTGGCTTCCAAAAACCCAAAATCCTTAAGTTGCTAACCAAATGGGAAAAAAATCATTATTTCCCTCAACAATTAATTAAAATCCTCCAAATAAGGGTCAAAATCCCCAAAAAAGATAAAGAAAAAGGGGAAACAATCAAAATAAAAGAAAAAGGGGAAACAATCAAAATAAAAGAAAAAGGAGGGAAACCATCAAATACTACGGGCCAATACTACTGGTCGCCCAATACCACGGGACAATACACCGCCACCCAAAATTGATATAAAAAGGTGGTGGAGGCCCCCCATTTAAAACCAATCATTCACTCTTCCCTACCATTATGTTGTCGAAATTCCTATTGAACCTTATCCCCCCTTTGTGAGCTTTCGTTCCCATTTAGTTGAGTTTTGGCCACCCGGTTTTGAGCATTCCAAAAAGAGAAAGGAACACTGGAGACCCAGAGCACCACCCTTCGTATGGATATGAGGGCCCCAAAATATTGATCCCATTGAGGTAACCAACATTGTAAACCCCTGTTTATAATAGAAAAATCTTCTTTGATTCTGATGGCATATCTCTCGATATTTAGTATTTAAGTTTAGATCTTTATTTTACTGCCATAATTTCTAGAATTTTTACTTTTTTACTACTTTTATTTGTACCCACACACTACCCATTCATGAACTGTTACTAAGGGTTCCATAACCCTTAGTAAGTGTCATTTTGCACTAGCTAGTGTGAATAACCAACTAGCTACACCACACAAATTGAGCTTAGCATCAACCATTCCTACCCTCTTATTTGAGTAATATAATAATATGATCCAACTACCACTGAATATGGAAGAGATGAAAGAGGACATTAAATCTCTACAAAGTGACAAAATCCCCCGACCAGACAGGTGGCCAGTTGAATTTTTGAAATTTTTATGGACTTATTTGAAGAGGATATCCTAGCTGTTGTTGAGGAATCTAGGGTCAAAGGTAGGATCTTGGTGGTATTAAACTCGACTTTCATCACTCTTATTCCAAAGATAAACCATGGAACTACTTTATATGACTATATACCTATATCACTATGCAATTACATTTACGAAATCATTGCAAGAGTGATTGCTAGTCGATTGAAATCAATTCTATCTAAGGTGATATCACCCAAACAGTTTGCATTCTTGAAAGGGAGCCAAATTCATGACGCGGTTGGTTTAGCTCAGGATACTTTACATTCTATAAAATTTAAAAGGACACCGAAAACGATCATAATGGTGGATTTAAAAAGGAAAATGACCAAGTTAACTGGTTATACCTTAGATTGGTGTTACTACAATCCGGTCTTCTACTCCATTCAGTCAATTGGATTATGTCTTGTGTGCAGTTAGTGACGTTCTCTATACTGATAAATGCCTCAGCTACTACATTTTTTCGACCATCCAGAGGCCTTAGACAAGGCTTCCCTTTAGCACCGATTATTTTTTTTATTGATAGTGGAAGGGCTCAACAAACTACTCATTAAAGCCAGAGAAAATGGGACTTTCAAAGGAATTATTGTGTCGGGGAACATCAGGATCTCACACCTACTATTTGTAGATGGCATCACCATTTTCACAGATGGAACCCACAAATATATTACCAATCTCAAGCAATTTTTAGACCTTTTCACAGAGGCTACAGGTTTGTCTATTAACCCTACTAAATCCACAATTTCTTATATGTTCTTGGATGTGGCCACTACACAATGGATATCAACTCTTTTCAACTAACATGTGGCAAACGTGGAAAGTGGTATGAGTTATCTGAGTTTTATCATCAAACCAAACAAATATGGCACTAAATATTGGCAATGGTTGATCGGTCATGTTGAACGAATAATCCATCATTGGTGCAACTTCTGTTTATAAAAAGGTGGAAGGTTTACCCTTTTGAAATCAGTTCTTGAATCCATTCTGGTTTATTGGACCACTATAGCATAAGTGCCAAAAGGTACCATTAATACCATCATGAAAATATCTTTCAACTTCTTATGGAATGGGCATACAAATTCAAACCCTTTTCATTGGTTAACCTAATGTGGCTAAAGAACCTGGGTGGCTAGGGTCTAAAACACCCTTTATATTTTGCAGAGGCATTGTCAACTAAGAATATTTGGCGTCTTATTAAAGAGGATACTCTATGGACTAGGGTTATCCACCGCAAATATATATACCCACTAAGCATTATTGACTGGATCAGAAGCAGATAATTTACCCTCAAGAATATCTCAAATATGTGGAGGTCTACTTTACAAGATTTTCACCTGGTGGTTGATTGGCTACAATGGAATATCGATGATGGGAGGTCTGTCAAAATTGGCATAGATCCATGGATAGGATGTCGGGATGGTTTTTCTCTCCTTGATCATCTGGTTACTTTCCTGATGGATAGTGGTTATATCTTCCTCCACCATATCAAATATCTGGTCAAGACTACAGTCCACAAGAAAGCGTTTCTCACAACAGCTTAAATATCAAATTCACTGATGAACTGACATAATCGAACATCAAATTCACGGATGAACTGACATAATCGAACATAAAACTCTCTGATTGTATGGACGAGATAGTCTGTAGTCAGAATCCCTCAGGCGGCAATTATAATCCTAGACTGGGATATCTAGCTCTTCATGAAGAACAAGACTTTCCAGACATTTTCTGGTGGCATACATGGATATGGAAAACAAATGCTCCATTAAATATGAAACTCTTCACATGGTCGGAACTTTCCAATAAGATTTCAGTTTGGAGCATACTCTACAAACATATTTACTTTGGGCCTAGCAGATGCCCTCTATACAGAGTCGAGAATGAGACCATCGAACACCTATTCATCTCCTACTCTTGCATTCAGTTATTGTGGAGATATGCAGCACAACTAAAAGGTATCCATTATGATTGGACCGGAGTGGATTTATAGGAGGCCCTTCAATTATGGATGTTAAACCCCATATCTTCCAACAGACCATCTCTCCCACTATTTTTCATATGGTATACTTGGATTGCAAGGAACCATGCTTTATTTGAGGATATGCATATCCCACCTAGGGATATGCAGCCAAAAAAATTTCATCTATGGCGATCATGTCTTCCCTAATCAAAGGTAAGTCTCAAAGAGTGATATCAATTGAGTAGATTAATCCTTCTACTCCCTGGTTTTTGCTTTTTTTTATGGTGCGTCTCAAGGAAATTTTCGAGTGATATCAATTGAGTAGATTGATTCTTCTACTCCCTGGTTTTTTTTATGGTGCGTCTCAAGGAAATCCTTACATCGGTGGAGCCAGAGGTATCATTCACACATCTCCAACAAATTTGAAAAAATTTGCTACAAATATTGGTCTCAGTACCAACAACAAAGTAGAGTTAACTGCTTTGAAATTCACTCTTCAACTCGCTTACAACAAAGGATATTGACACCTACAGGTAATCGGTGATTCTCACATTGTCATTTCATGGATGCTCTACAAGCGGCCACCATAGAATATTATCCTTAGGCCTATTTACGAGGAGATCCTACGTTTTTTTGACGTCTTTACAAGTATCAGCTACCAACATGTCTACCGTGAAAGGAACTCCATCACAAATGGATTATCAAATCATGGGTTACAACTGGGAGCAGGATATTGGCAGAGATGGGAAGGTAATGGTGATACCATCACTAAACATGACCCAGGTCCGACTCCTTTCTAAATGGCCTAGATTGCATTATAACATAATTATTTACAATAGCTGGGCCATATCTTTTTTATATGTTATATTTTTGTGATATGGATGAGTTTTTTGGACTTGAATTAACATAAATGGATATGACAGTCCATATATAGATCATTAATGACTTGATAGAATATGTAAACATAATTATGTATTGCGGCTTTTTTGGCCATGAAGAATGCGTCACATTCTATTTAATGAAATGTGTTGCGAAATTGTAATTTATGCCTATCAAGTAATTTATGATTGTACCTTGGAATGATTGTATGTCATTGTCCAAACTCATAATTCATTTCGTTTATACATATAAATACACCATGAAAACAAATAACACGAATCAATTTTTTTTTAACGTAAAGGCTATCATCTTCCTGACTTTAAGGTGCTCTCTAATTTCTCCATCGATATTTCAATGCTTGTATTTCATGACATTTTTGTTATAAGTAATGCTAAGATTTATAATTGCATTAATTTATGACACTTTTTTTGTAATGTTTGCAAATGTTTTCTGATTGACAATAAGAGAGAAACATGAATTTAAGGATGAAGGTGTAGGTATGGAATTTTATTTAAGAGGGGAAAATGGCTTCAAGATAGAATCTTCTTTTCCCTTTCTAATAAAAGAATTAAATATGTTATATGAATTAAGTTGGATTGAATTTCTTCATCTCTCTATTTCTAGGAGGTTAAAATCGATGCAAGAATTGGTTGAGACAATAAGGATTTAGATGAACGCAGCTAACAAAGATGTATGCTTAATATTAATTCACCTTATTTTATGATTTCTAAATAGGTATGTAGTTTTGATTTGTAAATTAAACTTTATGGTTGTATGTTTGACTTAGATTTAGATTTTAGTAATGTAAATTTATAATAACATAATCCTATGTTAATCTAATTTATATAACTAATATGAATCTATACTATTTTATAAATTAGATATATTCATTGACAAACTCAAAACATGAATATTTGATATCTTAAATCTTGAATAGTTTTGAAATTATTATTTATTAAAAAATTATTTTAATGTTATTAAATAAAAAATTAAAAATAATAACATTAACAAAGTAATAAAACAATCATTTAAAAGTAATAACATTAACAAAGTAATAAAATGTCAATAATTGATTGTATTAATATAAATTTACAATCATTTATATATAATTAATTTGATTAATATATATTAATAGTTAATCCAATTTATATAAATTTACACTTCAATATAAAAATTGATAATTGATTTTTGATGACTTAAATGTTAATATGATAAATAAATAGTTGCAAATATAACATATGTCTTCCCCTTCATTCAATTAGTTATGACATATTTACAATAGAAAATATCTCAAATATTTCAGAACATTTAAAAACATGCAAAGGGGCAATGTCCGTGATAATTTTAAATGAAATATAAAAAGAAAAACATATATCTTTAATACATAGAAAGATCATCAAATCAACTTCATGATTAATAATAATAATAATAATAATAATAATAAGTTTGGAGAATGCAACTTCTTGATTTAGATTAATTGAGAGGAATGGGTGTTCTTTTAATTAACTATTTGTTTTTCTTCATATTTGAGATTTTATATCTGCCATTGTAAAGTGAGTTATTGTCAAAAAAATTAAAAATCTTGAATGATACATTGATAGGTCATATTGATGTTTATATTTAAAAAAAAATTATGATGTCATATGGTTAAGACTTAATTTTCTTATAATTAAAAATCATTATATATTATTTCGTAATGCTCAACATAAAGTTACAACAAAACAATATTATTATATAAGTATAATATTACGACAAATTTTACTACATTATTAAGCAAATTACAATAAATTAAAATATCCATACACATTAATGAGATCAATATGAAAACCAAATAAAAAAAATGATTACATAAACATAATATTATGACAAACTATTGAACAAGTATAAACATGATACTATGACAAATTATACAACAATCATAAATCATAGAGTTGTCACATCTTCATCCATTATCAATACAAAATTCATAAAAATATTTAATTCAATGATATTTTTAATTCAATTATTTTATGTAAACATAAACATACCATCATTATCATTATCACCATCTAACAAACATAAAAATAAACACCATCATACCATCAGTAACATAAAACTAAAAATAAGCATCAACGTACCATCATAAACATTATGTTACATATTCATATATCATATACATCTTACATATTTAAACATCATCTAACACACATTATGATCTAACAATAACATCCAACAAAACACAAGTTGCATTTTCTAACATAACCATCAAAAAAATCTAATGAACATCATCGAACCTGACCTAAGATACACACCATGGCCATCAACATCAACATCTACAAAATGGAAAATGTCATGAACATCAAATATATATGTCTAGTCCACCCCTAGAATCATATCAACATCAATATATATCGACCCACTAGATCTAGAAGCATCGACACCCCCATGACCAATAGAGCTAGAGGCATCAACACCTTCGCTAGCAGAACCAAAGGTATCGGCACCTCCACCAGTAGAGCCAAAGGTATGATCAATACCTCTGTCAGGAAATAAAGGAGCATGTAGATCACTACCAAAGACATTTCTAGGAAGTTAGATCATCTCACCCAATGCGAGCATCCTTTGCTAAACTGATGGGACTAGTGGATGAGGATCATGGGGAGATGATGGATCTACATGAAAATCAAGAGTATGGGTTGGTTGGTCGCATAGGTATAACTGATGAGATACTAGATTCGTTGATGAAGGGGGAGGAGATGTCTAAGATGATAAAAGAGGAGGAGGAGGTGGATGAGATGTTGGAGGTGCAGGAGGATGACATGGTGGAGGAGGAGGTGGAGGCCGAGGAGGAGGTGCAAGGGATGTGAAGGATGCGTTAGTAGTCGAAGCATCTGATGGAGAAGGAGGTGGACTAGGAGGCCGAGGATCTTTTCCCTCAATAGGAAAAGAACTGATATCAGGGCCAACAACTAAAAAAAACACAAGCACCAACAATATGTTGCATCAAGCTCCTCATATAATGAGGAAGAAACCTACAGAACTCTACAAGTCATGGGTCCCTCACAATGTCTCTCACAGGTATATGCTATACCCCTTGATCTTCCAACAACCTCGCCAACCTATCCGTGATGTCCTGTCGAAATATCTCAACTAGCCAGCATCGAAGGCCAGGTCTAGATAGATGGGCCACCTCGGGCTGAACATTCACCTCCATCGCCTCCTCATCCTGAGCCAAAGGAGGCCGCACATAACCATCGAATGTCTCAATGTTTTTAAAATATATAGTACACAATAATAATTAGATAATTTCATTAAACATGAATTTAATATAACAATTTAAAATATATTTCATTTGCATTAAGTATAAAGATAATAAAATGAAACTAGATTAATTTAAACATAATTCTAAATTTACCTCTATCATCTAGTGGCTCGTCTTGGGTGAAGAAGATGTTGGTACACCCTCTCCAATCCAAGCATGTGTATGGATATGCAACCATGTCTAATCTAGCCTCCAAGCTGCCTAGCATCTGGAGCACGTCTAGGCTCATCCTAGCTAGAAAGTTCGGTTGCCCCCTCTTGGGCATCATCTCTACCCACATGCGCATGCACACATCCGTCATCAACTTAGGAGGGAACCAGTCAAAAGAATGCCTAGTGGCTAGAAATATCTCAAAAAATAGACAAAATAAATATGAATTGAAAGGGAAGTTCCCCCTCCCGTCAATACATGCACAACATCAGCTATGAGCAAAATGAAACTGTCGCAAAAAAATAGAAAACCACCTAATGCATCTAGGTACTTGTACTAAATAATCAACATAATATAATAGAGGGAAACTAATGTGATTCCCTTCAATGGTTAGATGCACAATGGTCGCCACCACCAAGAAAGGCACCTCACGTCCTCTCTAGCAAAAAGCTTCCCTCTATTATATTATGTTGGAAAGCTTCCCATCGCGCACCTGAAAATGGAAATCTTCCCACCGCGCACCTCAAAACGAGTAGGGTCAATGATGTTGGGATCAACATGTCTCTGAACGTACACTAATTGAGTCCCTACTAGAGCTCCAGTTAGGACCTCAGGGAACTTAGGAAAGTCCTCACCTCTCCTAGAGATCCTAGTGATAAAATAAATTTCCTCTTCAATGGGTTGGAACCACTCATTTGGACCAACTCAAAACGCCTACCTATGATGATCCCAACGTGTGATCAAATGGGAGAGAAATGTACTATTCCCCTTGAGATATGTTGCCTCCTCATAGAAATTGAGGATGCCAACAACCCTCAAGAGGTGTCTGGTCTGAAGAGTAATGGAACGAGGGAATAAATCTCTCTCCCTCTCCCTAGCCTCCCAATCTCTCAAGAAGTTGTATTGATCAACCTGTGCTTCCTGCTGCTGCCTAGCCTCGCGGTGCTGACGTCTCTTTTTGACATATAACATCAATTAGTCTCATAAATATACATATAAAAACATTATATGAACATTATATCTACAAAAATAAAATATTAATTTTGTCGCAAAAAGAGACCTCCGATGCGCCAATATAATATTAACGCACCATTTCCGGTGTGCTTTCAAATATGATGCACTGTCTGTGGTGCGCTAAAATTATTATATTTTTATATATTTAAAATTTATTTAAATGGTGCACCAAAGACCAAACTCACTAAGCTATTTTATAAAATTTGGTTCACTGTGCGCCTAAATTATGTTAGCGCACCAAACACTAGTGCACTCACATGCGATAGGAGCACCATTAAATTATGATTTCCTATGCTCTAAGAATTATAAATTGTAGTTGTCGGTGCGTTTAATACAAATATATGCACCGTAAATGGTGCACTTAAATGATCTAAACACACCACCATTTATTAAATTTAATGATTTTATGGAAATCTATTCATGGTGTGCCTATGGCACGTCAGAGCACTGGGTAACAGTGCACTAACGTACCCAAGGAGCACCATTAAATTGTGATTTTTTGGGATTCAAAATTTATAATATTTAGATGCCTGTGCATTTAGATAGAGTCAACACACTATTACCGATATGTTTATGTGATCTAAAAGCACTGTTGTTTATCAAATTTTAATGTTTTTATGGAAACATGTCCATGGTGCACCTACTGCACATCAGAGCACTGAAAACCATTGCACTAACATACACTAAGTTCACCGTATAATTTTATTTTTTGGTCTTCTAGCGTTTGTTAATCAGTGCATTCAATACACTTAAGTGCACCAGACAACTGATGCTCTTTAGTGTCCAACACAACGATAAGTAGTTCAATGTTTTTAAAATAAAATTTCATGATGAAGCGATGTGTTCGAGCCGTTCGGCTCGCACAACCAGCGGTGCACTCTGTAAAATTTTACAGGGTGCACCATTTCACGATGCGAGTGGAATGGCTCGAATGCACCGCATAATTTCATTTTTAAATAAGTTAATTTGAATCTCAATTTTAAAAAATAATCCGCTAAAAATTTAAATTATAAATTAAGAATCAATTTACCTGCTGAATGGCCCGTCGGGGAGGCATCCCGGTGATGTATGGAAAATTTTAATTTTTGCCCACCATTTGGAAAAATCCAAACTAGATTCAATAGCCAATAGGAGAGAGGAATTTTTCCACGTGAACCACGAATGTGAGGGAGTCCAGGTGGTTGAAGTGCAGCACCAGTGCAGATGGGCTCAAACACATTGAAGAGGGTAAAAATAAATTTTACAGTGTGGTTATTTTTTTATTAAACCCTGTTTTGGTGTGACTAATAGTTGGTCGCACCGGTACAAGTAGGTTTAAAAAAAAAAAAATGAGTTTTTTTTGTAAGAAATTCCCATCACTTGGGGCTAATGCATTTCCACCATTAGCTGAGAAACCACAACCTAGGGGCATCTAAGCCATCAAAATCACCTGAGGATTGCACCCGGCCTAGGCCACACCAACCTTCAATTGTGTTGGATTTTTTGGGTGTCACCTCCTAACTAACTCACCCGAAGGGGATTTGAACCTGGGTCGCCCTTGGCGAATACCCATCCCTTGACCAAGTGAGCTAGCGAGAATTGACTATTTTAATGAGTTTTTTAATAAAATAGTATTTTTATCTTTATTTGTTTAATAAAATAAATATTTTCGGTGCATTTGTTTCTTTCACACACACCGAGACATTTAGTATCATCTAGCACACCGATTTTAAGTTTTAAAAATTGCGTGTTAATACAATTATTAATTTTTTATTTTTAATAATAAAATGGGTGGTGTGTTAGCATATATTACACATGCCGAGGAATTTATTAACTAACGCATTATTACTAGGCTTTAAGTAAAATTTTGCGAGATTTTTTAACAAAATATTTTTATTATTTTTAATAAAATATATAACAGTGTGTTCATTTTGATAACATGCACCGGGGAATTTATTATTAACTAACACACCGAGATGAGTTTTTTACCTAAAAGTTAACGAATTTTTAAAATAAAAATATTTTTTTTTTAAATTTTTAATAAAAGATTATATAGTGTATGTTGGCGTTTCTACTACATGCACCAAGCATCTAGTGTTCGATAACGCACCGCTTTGGTTCTTCGAAATGATTTTTTGACATTGTTGTTTTTTGTTCGTGGTGCGACATGATTATTAAATGCACCGGTGCGAGTTGTTGAC
This sequence comes from Larix kaempferi, assembly GCA_027924585.1. Lineage (NCBI taxonomy): Eukaryota > Viridiplantae > Streptophyta > Pinopsida > Pinales > Pinaceae > Larix > Larix kaempferi. The sequence goes on from BSBM01000299.1 coordinate 24,701,814, forward strand.
AAATGCATTGGTGTGTTCGAATTGATTAAACACGTGCCGAAATAAAAACTTCCGCTAAAACCTCTGGCTACTCGCCTCCACTAGTGACCTCTGCTATAAACTAATATTTTGGCTCTTTTGGGAGGAGAATATGTTATAACCTCTACTAAAGGGCCTTTTCCTTGTAGTGTTAATTGAACAATACCTTGAAATAAAATTTGAATAACTAAGTGCATGAATGACTGACATAAAACTAAAAGCGTTAGTTGTAGAATATATACAAAAATAAACTAAACCAAGTTATGAAATAATTTTGAAAAAGAAAATGATCTACTAATGGATAAAATTCAAGGCATTATTGGATCAAGGCAAACTAACCCAAGAAATATCTGGTGTGGACATTGAATTACTTAGTTGCTCAACATGTGCATATTTTGATATCAATTAGTGTTAAAACTCAACATTACAAAATGTAAATGATTTCATTAAGTGTCGTGCATACAAAATTCTCTCTTGTGATATACTAATTAATAACTATGAGCATTTTTGTAAAATGAAATTTTTAGTTGATTAATCTACACTATATTGAAGAGCACAAAAAATAGAATCTAGTAGCTTGCTTGCTATTGCAAAAAGTGAATCATAAAGCTAAATGCCAATAATGTGAAGTTAAGTAAAAAATGTACAAGTTAAAAAAATGTTTACAGACCATAATATGTACAGTTGTTAAAATGAAAGACGAATAAAAAAAAATGAAAAGACGATGAATGCTTAAAAATTTCAGGACAAGGACGCAGGTATGCCCAAAAATATTTTTATTAAGAAATTGGAGCTTGACAGTCGTCAATACAAAATAATTGTGACTAGTTTTAGAACCTTGAAGACATGATGTTTTCAAGACCCTGTGAATCTCTCAATGTTTTAGGCTCAATTGGGTGAAACCCATACATCATGAATGTTCATGCTTGGATTGTCCTGAGGTAACCTACATGCATGAAGATGTTAGTCTTAAAAATACACGAAAAATCACAAAAACATGAAGAATAACAGAACCTACCTCCGACGGAAAGATGATATGCTTTCACCCTAATGGATGGACCTGGAAGTAGCCTTACCTACCATCGCCACACTGTTAGGATATCAAACGACTGCATATGAAGGGGTAGATGAAAATAAAAAACTATGGATCCTAGCAATACCTGCTCCTTACTTCTAATTCAATGTGATGTTTGGCATTCGTCTTCGCTTCATATTTACAAGTGTCTGATAGATAGGTGAGGCATTCTAGCTGCTTCGAGAATCCAATGTGCTTCTTTTCTCATGATGAACTCAAGCATTTGTGGAACTATTTATGGCTTAGTGACTCAATAGGCACAAAACATTCTAAAGATTGAGGGTCACAAGAAAGCCACAATATGATTCTTGCATTTATATCCAACGTTTGAGGTTCGGTTTTCACTTCAGGTTTGATTATGATATTAGCATATAAAGCTCATTATATAAGGTGAGTGACATGGAAAAACAATCATTTTGTAAATAGAGTAAATATGAAGAGATCTACAAATCATAGATCACTTCCAAAAGTGAAGATATTTCATGTACAACAATATTACAACTTCATGTCTATAGAGAAATACATATATGCCCTCCAAAATTAGCTTAATTTTAGAACTATTTTCACATCGTCTAACCGAACATGATGGATGGATATATCACCAAATATGAAATCTATTTGAAGGACGATTCCAGACATCAATTTCCTTTCTTTTCAAGAAGTTGCACTCATGGAAAAGGTAACTTTACTGCAACCTTTCGTGTGCTATTTCCACTTCTTAAATAAATTATGTCACTTAGTTGGATCATGAGGTTTTGATTTCATTTGAGTGTACATGTTTTGTTTGCCTTAGCCAGTGTTGTATTCCATGTATACCACCACACCACTAGCCATCCTATTCTGTTGTTTACCCTTATCTTGGAACCCGTGTCCCAAACATTGTGCTTTTTGATGTCGAGAACCGACATTAGCTTCAAGAATATCAATTTAGTTATCTCCCACCTTCGAAAGGAAAATTGTATTAACATCCAAGCAATTCTTGAATGCACACGTGATCCTTGTTTAGTGCTAACACATTATCGATGGAGTGTGTCATGTCCCCAATTTTGGTTCATCCAGTACCATGGGTGAAAGGGGACAAGATAAACCCCTAACGGAATTAAATTGTATTAATTCTATTTGCTTAGAATTAATTTTATCCTAAGTCTCACAAATGGGAAAATTTATTTATTAAAGTTAATTTTGATAAATAAAATTAATGGATAATGAGCAAGTGGGCCAAGAGGGAGCCCATGTGGAAGATGTTTCCAAAATGGATTAAGGGGTGAATATATGGCAAAAAGATGAAGAGAAGGAAGGTGGAGATAAGGTTTCCAAATCAGAAAAAAGAAACAATTAGAAAAAGCTAAGGAGGGCGCACTTGCCAAAAAACAGTCCAGTTTACCAAAAAGGAAGCATCCTGAATGGTGTAGTTTCCATTTCAATGCCCAGTTCACAAGGAAAGAAAGTGCTAATGCAAGAAGGAAACATCTAAGGTCAAGGAGGGCACAGTTTCTAAAGGAGAAATCTTGTAAGGAAAAATTAAGGAAAGTATGTCCACTCATGGGTGACCTATTCTCACAGGTCACCAAGCCAAGTAACTTGCTCATCAAGTCATCCTGAAGTCTATAAAAGAATCCAACCAACTCCATTTCACAAATTTTGTCATTGTGAAGTTTGTATGAGAGCTTTGAAGATCCTCTAGGTTTGGTGATGCGCCCAAGCCACTCTATGGGTGATGTGCCCCATTCTCTTATTGTCTCTCTCTCTATCTCTCTCTCTCTCTCTCTAACAGGTATTGAAGACTATTGGGAAGCCATTGAAGATCTATTTGCAGCCACTGAAGATAATTTTGCAGCCATTAAAGTTCTGATATCAGTCTGGGGTCGAATTTCTTCATAAGAGTTTAAGAGTTCAAGAAGAATCCTTCTCATTATCCCCTCTCTTCTTCCCCATTCTTCAGTATTGCAAGGTGTTGGTGGAAGGGTTGCTCCATTGAAATATTTCCAGTGATCAATGTGATGAAGGATATGATGTGTGATGGCCATATTCATAAATGAAGTTGAACTTATAGCCATTCATTCAACTTCTATCATGGCCAAGTGATTCTAGTTCGAGATTCCCCAAGGGTGTCATGTTTTGTACTCAAAAGGTGAAGAACTGAGGGATTGAATCTTCTTTCCTTCTGTCATTGGAGAGGATGGTTTGCTGCTGTTTTTTCAGCCATCAAAGCTCTGTAATAAACATCTAAACTCAGTCCTAAAATATTCTGAACTTCTCATATGAATATGCCCCAGAGGCTCATGATGTAATAATGGCTTTCAGTCTTGTTTTTCTAGCTTATTTTGGAGTTGTTTCACCATTCAAGCATTGTAATTTCGAATGGTAGATGTATGCAGTGGATTAGATGATTAAGAATCTATGATATAACTCTCCTAATCCATTACAGAAATATTTTCAGCCAGATATATGTTTCAATGAAGGATTGGATAAACCTAGGGGGGTTTTGAAGGTTTTTATGGTATATAAGTTATCTGGAAATGTAATGAGGTGATGTAAAGTTTGTTTCTCTATATTTTCAATCAAATACGATTTAATAGTTCCATTAAATACAGAAATAAATCTTACAGTGGTCAAATACAAGTTTAACTCCTCCCCCTATGCTCATCAGGCACTCTCGGAGGACTAGTTTTAGCATAAATTGCATTAAAAAGGTTTTGTTGGTCAAAAACCAGTTCTGTCAGTTTCTTCTGCACATGTAAATACCCTAGAACACATTCCAACCTTAAGGTACTGAATTTGGGAGAGTTTTACCATGTTTTGGAAGTTAACTATTAAAACTAGCTCAACAGTCCAAGTCACATCAATTTTCCCCCAACTATTCATCCAGTGTTTAATTGCTGATTTGTTATGCCCATAGACCTCCATGAACACAAACATCAGTTTTTTAATCCTTCCCAGCTCCCTGATCTAGTTTGTATATGCGGATGTACCTAGGAAGCATTGCGGTAGGCTTCAGTGGTAGCTGATGTCCGAAACATAAATGGTCTCCGTGCTTTGTACAAAGGATCATAAAATTTTCCCTCTGTCTAAATTTCTGCTGCACACTCTTCCATACAAATTCCAGAACCTAATCTCATTCCTACCATCCTCATTTAGAGTTTCAGTCCCCGTCACTTACATCCTGCTCAGTATGAGAAATGGCCTTAAAAATTACTAGCAAAATCTTGTTAAAACTTTGAGTGGAAGTTAATATATTGGTCAGATCTTGGCTAGGATATTACAGAGTGGTAGATTTGAATGAGAAGGTATGCAAGTTCGTGGCCACCATTAACTTAACTCATAATCGTGCTTTGAAAATATTCTTTCACTATGAAGAGGAAGAGAAATCCACTTTTACAGGATTATGAGAAACTCGACCACACTAATTGAATTTGCTTCATAGTTCCAATATCCTCGACCCCTTGAAATTTACAAATAAACATGAAGATATTTGATAGTGTTCCCATGGATATAGAACTCTGTCATTTGTCACCATACTACATTGCAAAACTTTAGATGTGCATATGATCTTCACATACTGTATATTCATCACATCTCACCAAGCGTCCACTATAAGTTTAATCGCTCTTTGATTCAACAAGCATGGGATGGCCTTGAGATTTCATCAATGGCACACACCTAACTTCTTGCACATCTTGTGCAAATAGACCGACTTCCTTAATTTTGATGATTTTCTATTCTTGTGTCACAAGTTAGGGTTTGGCAGATGTGCCATATGTTCATTTGGTGGAATCTTGGAGTAGGTTGAGCATTTTAGACCTTACACTCATTCATCTTTGCTATCATGTCAATGTGTGGATCTTTGATTTGATGTAGGCATTTCAAAATTTAATTGGTATTTCTCTCATTAATGCTTCGATCCTAGGTATCTACGCAACCATGTGGCATAAAGGTTCAATTTGTAATTCCTTCATTCATACATTGGATCTAGCACTATTTGTGTGAAGTTTTCATAGTGAACCTAACTAGTATAAATTTCACATCAAGCTTGCGAGAGATCGAAGAGAAGCTACACAAGCTTGACATAAGAGAATAACAAATTATTATTGATTAACTAAAATTATTCATGATATACTCCATAGTAGTAATTCTAAAGAGATTTGTTAAAAGAAATAAAATCCATGCTTTGTGCTGCAGTAAAGTAGTAAAAGGAAATGAAGTTGTGAAAATCCCTAAAGCAGTAAAAATATCCAACACCCCCCTGAACACTACTAAGGTGTAAGTGATGAATGGATCTTGACAACCAAGGCCATGTTAGGTGCCCATTTTACAATGCATTTAATAATGAACACTAAAAAATAGAGGAAAGAGGGAAAACCTCATGGAAAAAAAACCCCTCAAAGTACAAGGTATCAAAGAAGAAGAAAGAAAGGCAGTTGCTAAGCAACTGTGTCCTTCACTCCAAGACAATCACGTAGGAAGTGGAACTTATGATTAGTAAATTTCTTGGTGAAGATGTCGACGGTGTGTCTCGCAGATGGAAAGAACTACAAATCGATGATCTAGTCATGTACCGTCTCTCTGATGAAATGCATATGGATATCGATGTGTTTCGTCCATTGACGTTGCATTGGGTCTCTACAAAACTTGAGAGTACTTTGATTCTCACACAAAATGACAATCGTATGATGGAATTGGATGTCGATCTTAGTGAGGAAGTTCTGAAGCCAAAGTTTCTGAATAGTGATTTTGACCACTCCTCGATACTCGGCCTCTACTGACAATAAAGAAATTGTTGATTGTGTTTTACTTGACCAACAGATGGGGCTAGAGCCTAAACTAAGCATGTAACTAGAAGTGGACTTACAATTTGTGCTATTTCCATCCCAATCAAAATCTGTGAAGGCCATGAGATCCAATGCATAACCTATTGCATAGTGATCCGATAACTGGTGGTGTCCTGAACATATCTGAGGATGCGCTTGGAAACCTTCCAATGTAACTCATGCAGTGTAATACCCATTTTGACCCTTAAGATATATTAGCTTTTAATGTAAATATTGTATACATGTGATGTATGTTTTCCTAGCGTGGAGCTCAAGGCCAAGGCCCGCTAGTGGAAGCCCAAATTTTATTTAAAAGGCAAGTACTAGACATTATGTTATCCATGTGTTATTTAGCCATGGAACATTGTAAAAATGATGTAAATAAACATCATGCAATAAAATACCAAAACTGGCTATGGAGGCAACGAATGAGAAGGGGACATGTGTATCCACTAGGGAGTGGTGAGGGGGTTGTGGGGATGAACCATATGCTTCCAAATGTCATTGTGAGAACCCATTTGACTTTCCTTGATGACATTTATTTTTGTTGTAAGGAAGTTCTTGAGGATTTTAGTCCATGACTTCAATGGAGCATGGGCAGCCCAAAAATTCGTATGGCAGAGTATGGGCTCTATTTTCTTGTACCCCAAGTCACTCTACCTCATGCGGATTGCTTCTTCCTCATTCCCATTCCATTGTGGAAGAACCCAACATCATTTTTCATCCAAACAAACGAATTCCCAGCAGGGAGAAAGACCAAAAATCGCAACTATGAAAGAACCCACATTTTGAAGAGCAATAAACGCCCAGAATTGGTATTTGACAGTGAAATCCAATGGGGGATCCCTAGGTATGAAACTTGGGGCGAGTTTGAGAGTATTAGATACCCTAAAATCCATTGGGAAACCCAGTTTTTATAGCCCAAAAGACTAGTGACAGGATTGAGTTATTCGTTGACAGAATGGTGAGAAAGCCAAGTGTGGATGTTTGAACAGAGGATTGGATTGCTTGAATTTAACTTGAGATGTCTGCAGCTCTGTGGTTGAGCTCACCGGCTTAGCATCCTCCTCCCTTTCCTTTTGGTATGCTTGATAAACCCAACTGTTTGTTGGCTTAGCATGACCGTTTGAGTGTATCCATGGTTGTGAGTGAGCCTGTCTAGTTCCTCCTTAGTGGATACACATCCTAGCTCGGGGGTGATCTCTTAGCTGAAATAATACAAGCTAGACAGAGATCTATGGTTGGGTGGAACGTTGCTCTCACATAGCCAGTTGTTGGACAACTTCATCTTCAAGATAAGTGTTCTTTGTGATTTACATTATATGCATTATGTGTTTTGCAGTGTGTAAATTATGAATGTTAATTGTTCATGTTAATGAGATGAAATGAATATCTTGATATGGTTGATATGAAACTTGTGCATAGCATAAGAATGGGATTGATTCGATGTCTATTGATTCATCATCTGCTTGGGATAGACATGCTAATGCATTCCAATCTCTGTGTGTGTTATTATGTTTAATTCCGCTGTGTTTATATTGAGTATGAATTGCACACAGAAGTTTTAATTATCCAGGAATTTCTTAGAATTTGAATGGGGCTAAGATTGTCAATAAGCCCAGTATGTCCATCATGTTTCCCTCCCTTGCACCGGATTGATGGAAGGGGACGTCACATGTGGCTCCTACATGTACCTGGAAACTTCAAACTACCCCCACTGCATATGAAATATATGGTTGGGTGTGAGTAAGATACATAAGACTTCCCACAAGTTTTCAATACAAGGTGTTGTCCACCAATGGTGTATCCTTTCAATCCTCGAGATTTACCCTTGATAGGAAATGTGTGGTTGTTGGCTTGCAGTTAGTCATATAAAATTGAACCAAGAGATATCTCGCATACTTGGATTGAGCAACTTTGATTCCTGAATCATTATGGTTGATTTCAATTCCAAGGAAGTAGTGTGGTAGACCCATGTCTATCATAGAAAACCTGTCATGGAAAGTGGTTTTGATTGTAGAAATGGTTGAGGTTGAACTTCTAGTTATTAGTATATCATCTACATAGAGCACTATGATCAACAAAGAGTCAGATGTTCTCAACATATAAACATTTGGATCAGATTTGTATCTAATGAAACTTTGAGACAATAAATAAGAATCCATTTTAGCATACCAAGCTCTAGGTGCCTGCTAGAGGCCATAGAGTGATTTCTTGAGTCTGTATACCAATGATGAATTCTTTACATACCCTTGTGGATGCACTATGTAGATTTCCTCCTCAAGATCACTATGAAGGAATGCATTCTTCACATCCATGTGATAAACCTCCCACCTTCTTGCTACTGCAATGGAAAGAGGCTACCTAATGGAGTTCATTTTTACCACTAGAGAAAACATTTCATCATAATCAATGCCATGAACTTTCTGAAAGACTTTAGCCATTGTTGAGGGGGTCGTAAGGCCTGTTAGGATATTCCTATACTCCATCCTAGTCCTACCATCATTTTCATCCTTTTCATTTTCAGTCTTGCATGCATTTTGCATGCATTGCATGCATCCGCATGCTGCCCAGTCATCAGGTTGATACCTCCAACACCTAGTCCCTAGTCTTCCAGCACTCAGGAGCTTATTTCCACTCATATTGAGCCCTCCTAGCTAGTGATGCGCCCACATCTCACCATCCACTTGACAAAGGTGCCCTTCTTCACCTACCAGTCCAGTTGTCTTCAGTTAACTGAGTTCTCTCCTTGATTTTAGGCTTGACTCACTCTTAACTGACCTTACCACTCCGATGGACCTCCAGTGTGACTAGACTGCTCATTCTGACTTCAGTTAGCTCCTCATGCGCCCTCCACTGAGCCTCCTTCATTCAGTTAGATCCAGTTACACTCAGTTACACCTACCACACTCAGTTAGACTCAGTTTGATTGATGGTTGACAGTTACTTGAGCATTGATGACTCCACTGATGATGAGATAGACTTCTAGTTGTGCTCCGATGACACTCCAGTGATCCTTTGATCACTCCATGAAGGCTAATTCGAATTGCCACCTTGGAATTCGAATCCTCATGCATTGTACTACTTATTTGTCCATATTGTGATTAATTAATTTGTGTGTGTGAAGTATTTTTGCTTCTATCTGAGTTCTACTGTATTATTATGCTGTTGCTCATCTTACTACATTGACCACTCTTAATCTTATTCCTAAATTCTTTCTTGTGAGGTATACATCATCTCTTAGATCTGCTGTGAGGATTTTCACAAGGCCTTTCCTATGTCATTATTATCATCAAATGAATGTATTAGTTAAAGATATAATGCATGAGAATTTGGAGCAGGTGTAATTGCTCCAACTTCTCTCTTCATGTATAAATAATACCATCAAGAATGAATAAAGCGGTTGAATGCATTCGACTCATTCTATGTATCTTGATTAATTCTGTCTAAAATGATTTTGTCTGCTTGAATACAACATTGGTGTTGTTTCCTACTCTGTCTGGTCTGGGTGATAGCAGCAGCGGATAGAGGCGGTCTGAACCTGGAAGAAAGTGAGAAGATGTCAAGAAGCTTGCAAAATATATGGAAGTCTTCTTGTATGCCCTGGTAAAGACTGTGAGATTATCAGAAGAACCTGCAAGAATTCCTGCTTGTGCGTGGATAAAGACAACTTCTATGAAAAGAACGATAGGAGACCATCTCTAGTGGTGTCATTAGTAAAGAGACTCAACCAGGATCCATATGACCATATATGCGCATTCTCACATCAAGCGGTGAAGTAAAACGATTTAAGTTTTTAAAATATTTTGAATTCTCGTCGATATATTATGTGTTGTGAAAATAATATATAATGTCGATCATGAGGTCAGTGCGTCAAAATTTCTTGTGGAATGGTAGATTCCTGCACACCTTTAAAACTAAAAAATGCGAAGACAAAGAAAATTTGTAAGATATGTGCTGCACCAAAAATAAATTTGGCCTTCGATACGAGTTATGAATGGGTTGCTGCCAAACTATGGAGAGCAATACAATTGTCTGTACAAAGGAAAATAAGTCGAAGTCAATGTCGAAAAAATTCAGAAACAAAAATGTTGCTCGATCCGTTGTTGAAGATTTTAATGGGATGAGTCTGCCCTCCCAAGTTACCTACACATATGGATGAAAAATACGGACACACATTATGTTCAGATAAGGAATTGTCGGCACTGCAATGGAATATGGTCTACCATTGACTAAAAAGATGATTCTCTTGGTATGTGTTTCTTCAAGAAGAGTTCACCTGCACACAACAGGTAACAAAATTTGTTAAAGTCGAGTCTCACATTGGTGAAATCAGTTTGAATGAAATTTATGGGTATGTCATGTCGGTTCCATGTGTTTTCTTTTTAGAAATAATTACATGATTCGATGTCGCAACACTAACACTTTTTAACAACCATCGACTATATATAAATTATTAATTCGTGATGAGAACATACAATCTAATGAGAATACTTGGACTGGAGAATTTGTTTATATTCTTGGCGTATAGATGTTGTCGACCAAGAAATTCCATCGACCATTACATTGATCATTACGTTAATGAACAAAAATATTATCAATCTGTTAGCCAATAAGTGTGTTGAATAATGTATCCCGCAAGATATTGCAGTTGGTCAATTCTAAATTCATCTGATCAAGCATGCTCTCAACTTCAACAAGAAAGGCGAATATTGATAAAGTTTAAAGCTATCTACCCATCTGCAATGATCAAGGAAATTTGGCTTCCTGACTCTAGTTGGATCTTCGACCTTTATTGTTGATGGACATTGGAAGATTAACTGTTCGACAAAGAAATCCCAATGAACTCATAGTAGAATACCAACTTACCAATAGTATTTGTTAATGCCTATCAACTGCTTGATATTGTAATGTCCCTTTTTAATCATTTTATTAAAATGACAAATTTTTCACTTTTTTCCCTAGTTCAACCTTTGACTAGTTTTTATGTCTAGGTCTCCAATTTGCTCCAAATGCTCCCAAATATTCCGAGAAGGTATATGAATGATATTAGGAATTGAATATGATGTTCAGGGATTATATATGACCTTTATATTACTTCTTCAAATCCTATTTTAATTTTGTCCAAAGTAGGGAGTTTGACTAGCAATTCCTCTTTGACTAGTATTGGTCTCTTGGTCTCCAAATGACCCCAAATGATTGTATAATGGGTCTGAAGGTATTTGAAAGGTATTAATACATATAAAAGAGGCTCATGGATACTTAAAAACCCTTAAAATACTTCTACACATTCATTTACAATCTGGACAAAGTAAGGAAGATTACTAGTAATTCGAGCTTCAAACCCCCAATGGTAGATGGCTCTAAATAGCTCCAAATGCTCTCAAATTGTACCAGTTGGTGTATGAATGATGTTAATACATAAAAATGGTGTTTATAGGTGTCTTTTAACCATCAAATGACTTTCTCAACTCACTTTGGAAATCTGATCAATGTATGGAGTTTAGACACTTAGGAGTTAGTTAATATCAACTTGTGTAATATATCTGTTAGGGATAGTGTGTTTCTTTAGTATGCATTAGTATGCATTTGTAAATACTTAATCCGACGGTCACGATATGTTCTCGACATAGAGTGATCCAACGACTCAACTTCTCTTAGATCAAACCTAACCTTGATTCGTGGCTTAACACCCGATTGGTCCATGATCTCTATTTAAAGAGAATGGAGGGTCATTGTTTAGTTGATCGATTATGAGAAGCTCATTTGTAACTTTATTTCTTTGCATAATAAATTGTCCCGTAGAAGCTATTTGGTCGGGGCCGTGGAGTGTTTCCCTCAAGAGGGTTTAAACCACGTCAAAACATCGGTATGTTGATCTATGATCTATTTGTGTGAAGTGGTTGCTCTTGGTGTTTGGTCCTTTGGTAGTACCCTGTGTACCCGAACATGGTATCAGAGCTTTTATGAAGAGCCGCTTCCGGTTATGATCTAGATCTTGAACTGTTATTGCTGAAACTCGAAAGGATTTCTGGTTCTGGTATTTCTGTGCATTTCTGGGCTGTGGGAGGTGTTCCATTGCGTCCGGAATGTCGTTTCCATTGGGAAATAGTTTTCATTTGATCGAAAACGGTTCCCAGTTGCTCCAGAAACGCATATTTCATCAAATCTGAAGGTATAATGTTACAGTGATGCATTTTTTTATTTTCTGTTTTTAAAAGAAAAAAAATCTTATTTTATCATTTTTTTACTGTTATATTTTTTTGGGGTTCGGATTGTTGCTTTCCCGTCTGCGTATGCTCTTTGCCGTGCACCTTGAAAAATCTCGGCAAATCAGAAACAGAAAGGGAAAGGGTTTTTCTCAGCTGCGTATGCTCTTTACCGTGCACCTTGCGCGATCTCGGCAAATCAGAAACAGAGAGAAAACGTAGACTTTCCGGGCAAGCTAACGAGATCTAACTCCACAAGTGTGGAATTTTTTTTTTCTCAATTTGTGGTGTGTTTTGCAGAAAAAAGGGCAAGCACGCAAACCGAGCAAAAAGAGTAAAAAAAAAAAAAAAAAAAAAAAAAAAAAGAAGAAAAAAAGCCCCCTTCCTCATTCTCATATTTTACATACCTGTTAATCTAGTTCACTTGGTTCAAAGTTGCTTTATTCCTTAATAGGTCTTGAGTTCAAGTCTTAGGAAGTTACTTTTAAAAGAAAAAGTGCATGCAATTTCTATTTTCAAGTTATTTTATTATAAAGTGCATCTCACTTAAATAATAAAAAATAAAAATATAAGTGAGTCACTTAAGTTTTTTTATTGTTGCACTATTTAAAAGTAATATCATTGTAAAAGTGAAATCACTTATTTTACAAAAGTGGTTCACTTAAAACAACTTTCTTGTAAAGTAATTGTCAAAAGGTTCATCTTGGGAAAATGGAGGATTCTTTTTTTTTGCTAGACATTTTCTAGCTGCCATGTCACTATTGGGGACATCTTCAACAGTTTCTTTGTTCAAGCATAACTTCATCATACAGAGTTAGTTTTCAGTGCCATTTTTTTTTAAACCGCCTATTTTTTCGATCTCTTCACATCCAAACTATTGGTTTCTACTTTTACAGCCATTAATTTACAAATATGGCCGCCCCTTCTGATATTCTACTTAACAGTTCCAACTATTTCTCATGGAAATCTCGTATGGAGGATGTTCTACGAAGTAGGGGACTTTTCAGAATTACCTCAGGGAAAGAAAAAGAACCCACTGATGATGATAAGAAAATAAAATGGGCAAATAGATGTGATGAAGCTCATGGATTGATTGGGATGTCAATCTCTACTGATTTGCGATTCCACATATCTGGAATTGATGAACCTGATGCTGCTTGGGACAAGTTGGAATATGTGTTTGGTAAACACAATGAAATTTGAGGTCACCAACTCGAAAATGAGTTGATTTCTTTAAATCCAAGTGACTTTTCATGCATTCAAGATTATTTATCTAAGTACAAAACTCTTAAACTCTTATGTGCAGAATGTAAGATTGAGAGGGAAGACAAACAATGCATTTATCATATTCTTTCCAAACTTGGCCCTGCATATTCTGTTTTTGTATCTACATTTTACTCCATGAAAGCATCCTTGAATGCAGCTAGCTATCAAGAGCCTAGTCTTGAATCCTTTTGTGATTCCTTGATTAGGGAACAAGATAAACTCATTCATCTTGGAATAATCAACAATGCAGATACATCTGGGAAAGCCTTATTGTCCCAACAGAAAGAAAAGTCCAAGCCTCCCAAGAAACAAAATTTTTGTAATAATAAGTCAAACAAGGGTTCAAAACCCTCTCAGTCAGCTCCTTCTTTAAAAAATGACAAAGGATCCAAGCCAAAAGGCAAGAAGACTGAGCGTCATTGCAACTATTGCGGGAAAGATAATCATGATGAATCTAAGTGTTTCAAGAAGATGGCAGCTTTGGAAGCAGCAATGAAGAAGCACCACATCAGCCTAGATTCGCCTTCAGAATCTGTCTCTCATGGACATGCACTTTGTGCTTCTGGTTATTCTTATAATGCATCTTCTTCTTCTACTTCAAATGAATGGCTCATTGATTCTGGAGCATCTTATCATATGGCTAAGGATCAAGCCATCTTTTCTACTATGCATGAATGTAATACCAAACAAATATTTGTTGGTGATGATAGATCTCTAAGTGTTGTAGGAGCTGGAACAGTTCCAGTAGATAATGGTCATTTTAGTGATGTACTATGTGTTCCAAGAATTTCCTGCAATTTGTTATCAGTCTATCAGATCACTCATTCTGGTGAAGGTAAAACTGTGACCTTTACACCTCACCAAGTTGTAATCAAGGATTTTAAAGATTCTCAATAGGTCCTAGCTACCGGAATTGTTGATGATATTACCAGGTTGTACAAGTTTAACAACTTTGGGTCATCACCTTTCCCTTCAGTTTTTGTTGCTCATAATGATAACTTGAGCAAACTTTGGCATGAGCGATTTGGTCACTTAAATTATCGCTCATTGCAACAACTATGTAAAGAAAATATGGTGACAGGTCTTCCGATGGTATCTTGCAGGGATGGTGTTTGCTCCGGTTGTGTACTCGGAAAACATCATCGGGATAGTTTTAACAAATGTGCATCTTGGCACGCCTCGGTTCCCTTGGAGCTTGTGCATAGTGACTTGTGTGGTCCTCTTCCATATACTTCATTTTATAGTTTCAAATATTTCTTAACTTTCATTGATGATTACACCAGATGCACTTGGGTTTATTTCCTAAAACTTAAGAGCGAAGTATTTAACATGTTCTTGGCCTACAAGGCCCTTGTGGAAAAACAATCTGGTCATCAAATTATAAGTTAAGATCTGACAATGGAGGAGAATATGTTAACAATAAGTTCACTACTTTCTACACTAAACAAGGCATCCAACAATAGCACACTGTTCCATATACACCACAACAAAATGGTGTAGCTGAGCGGAAGAACCGCACTTTAAAAGAAATGGCTAATTGTATGATCCAATCTAAGGGACTAAATATTCAATTTTGGGCTGAAGCCATTAATTGTGCAAATTACATAGTTAATCGCACCCCCACTAAAGCATTACAAGGTATAACACCGGAAGAAGCATGGAGTAAAACTAAACCTGATGTAAGTCACTTTCGTGTGTTTAGTAGTGAAGCATGGGCTCACATTCCGGATGAAAAACGGAAAGCATTGCAGCCTAAAAGTGAAAAGTGCATATTTGTTGGATATTCTGAAGATGTAAAAGGTTATAGACTTCTTCAACCACATTCTCATGATATAATAATTAGAAGAGATGTTAAATTTGATGAAAATCTCTTGGCCTGCGAGCCTAACTCGGCGATTGTACCATCTTTGGCCTGCGAGTCTGATTCGGCGTTTGTGCCTTCTTCTTCTTCTTCCAACTTCCTTAACAGGTTTCCAACTCCAGTTTCTGATGATGATAGTGAGGATGAAAATCCACCTCTGCCTGCTCATGTTCCTCCAGTTGTACCAGCACAAGTGCTTCCTCGATGGGTCCGTTCAACATGTGAAGCAGCTGGTGATCTTGCCGGTGATCCTAGAGATCAACGTCGAACACATTCTCAGTTTTAGCGAGCCTCTTCTCTTTTGGATCAAGTTTCCGAGAATCATGATCCAGAAACTTTTGCAGAAGCTTCAAGGAATCCAGATTGGGATGCAGCCATGGATAAAGAATATCGTTCCTTAATGGCGAATGATACTTGGGATCTTGTACCTCTTCTAAAAGGAAGAAAACTTGTCAGATGTAAATGGGTCTACAGAACTAAGTATGCATCATATGGAAGTGTTGAAAGACTTAGGGCAAGGTTAGTTGCCAAAGGTTTTTTCCAAGTTGAAGGGATTGACTACAATGAAACCTTTGCTCCTATCACAAAAATGAACTCCATCCGCCTTGTTCTTTCCCTTGCAGCCTTACACAACTGGGAAGTCAATCAAATGGATGTCAAGTCTGCCTTCTTACATGGTGATTTACAGGAGGAAATTTACATGGAACAACCTCCTGGCTATGTTCAGAATAACTCTAGCCTTGTCTGCCGCCTTAAGAAATCCTTATATGGACTTAAGCAAGCTCCTAGAGCTTGGTATGCCAAAATGGATAACTTTCTCCTTAACACTGGTTTTTCTAGATGCCATTCTGACCCCAATGTCTATACCAAGAAAGTAGGAAACCATCTCATCATACTTGTTCTATATGTTGATGACCTTATTCTTACTGGTAGTGACCCTAAGCTTATAACCCATGTGAAATCCAGTCTTAAACAAAATTTTGAAATGTCAGACTTAGGACATTTGCATTATTTTCTTGGTCTCCGAGTCTCGCAAACCAAAGAAGGAATCTTTCTTTCTTAGTCTAAGTATGCTTGTGACCTTTTTCGTCGCTTTCACATGGAAGATTGTACACCAGCCCCTTCTCCCTTCCAGTCTGGAGTCAAACTTGCTGCCACTTGTACTTCACCTGAAGTCGATGCCACCTTGTATCGTCAGCTTGTTGGTAGTCTCTTATACTTGACTCATTCCCATCCTAACCTTTCCTTTGCCGTTGGTCGTGTTGCCCGTTATATGCAGACACCTCATGAAAGTCACTAGAAAGCATCTAAAAGAATACTTCGATATATTCGAGGTACAGTTCAGTTTGGGATTCATTACAGTACAGGGGGGAAACATTTGTTGGTTGGTTTCACTGATTCAGATTGGGCCAGCAATCCTGATGATCGAAAGTCTACTGCAGGTTATGTTTTCAGTCTGGGATCTGGACCTATTACTTGGGCTTGTAAGAAAGAACAAGCTCTTGCTCTTTCTTCAGCAGAGGCAGAATATTGAGCAATAGTTAATGCCAGTCAGGAAGCTTTATGGCTTTGACAGATCCTTTCAGAGTTTGGATTCGAGCAGCAGCAGCCTACTCCACTTTGGTGCGACAATCAAAGTGCCATCAAGCTTGCCAAAGATCCAGTTCTACATCAACGCGGCAAACACATTGAGATACATATGCACTTCATCAGAAATCTTGTTCATGATCGTGTTCTTGAAGTGCTCTTTTTCCCTACAGATGATCAAGTTGCAGACATCTTCACCAAGTCTCTTACAGAAGCGAAGTTTTCTAAACTTCGATCTATGTTAGGAGTTCAAGAACTTGTCATTAAGGGGGGATAGGCTCTAATGCCTCCTTCCTTCTCCTAATAGTGTCACTTTGTAAATCCTTCAATCCTATCCCAAGTTGTTCTTAAGGGGGGATTTTAGGATATTTAGACACTTAGGAGTTAGTTAAGATCAACTTGTGTAATATATCTGTTAGGGATAGTGTGTTTCTTTAGTATGCATTAGTATGCATTTGTAAATACTTAATCCGACGGTCACGATATTTTCTCGACATAGAGTGATCCGATGGCTCAACTTCTCTTAGATCAAACCTAACCTTGATCCGTGGCTTAACACCCGATTGGTCCATGATCTCTATTTAAAGAGCATGGAGGGTCATTGTTTAGTTGATCGATTATGAGAAGCTCATTTGTAACTTTCTTTCTTTGCATAATAAATTGTCCCGTAGAAGCTATTTGTCCGGGGCCATGGAGTTTTTCCCTCAAGAGGGTTTAAACCACGTCAAAACATCGGTGTGTTGATCTGTGATCTGTTTGTGTGAAGTGGTTGCTCTTGGTGTTCGGTCCTTTGGTAGTACCCTGTGTACCAGAACACAACCTCATGTGCAAGTATTTTTTTCATGGGATTCACACCAATGGGTTCATGTCTGTTACGAACATAAATAATAAATACATACAAATAAATCATCATTAATAAATATTTAATTATAACTAATATTAAGAGGACACGGCTCCTCAATTTCGTACCCAAGCCGTATAAAATGTGGGCCATCATTTGTAAAATATAATCCCATTATCTATTCACTTATTATATATATATATATATATATATATATATATATATATATATTACTGTCAATTCTATCAGAACAAGGACCATTCTTATTACACTGGTATTAGAGTAGGGTTCGCTCATTCACTCCTACACACTCACTTCTTTACTTCACCTCCATTCCCTCGTGACCCAACACAACACCGATGCAATCCCTCATCCACGAGGTTTCATTCGTTCCCCTCTCTACACCTCCTCACTCCCTTCACTTCACTCTGCCTTATCACTTCTCCCACACCCATGCATACCCATAAGCATATCACCTGCACTATCCTATGCTCATGCACTCACCCACCCTTGCGCCCAATCACTAAGCACCCACACCCACAAACTTCTACTCCTCCAATTCAATGCCAATACATCACTCCTACATCCCCTCCATCCTTGTGCAGTCCCCTTTTGTGTCCACTCCTGCATCCCCTCCATCCCTGTGCAGTCCCCTTTTGCATCCACTCCTGCATCCCCTCACTCATGTGTCCAACCAATCTCCTTTACCACCTTTCCTCTACACTTCGTTTCCTCCACCATTCCTTTACACCATCTTAATCCTCCTATGCCTCATACCTCACTACTCCTCTCCACATTTACTTCCATGTTCATACCTCCACACTATCTCGTATGGTATCCTCATACCCCATGCCTCCCTCTGTCCATTCAACCCTCCACCCATTGCTCCTCATATCCTCAACCACTACTCCTCCCCTACGCAATCATCAAATTTCACACTCAACCCTCCACCCACTCTCCTCCTTCCCGTTCCACTCACACCTCACTACACCATTCAACTCCACGCTCCTGCTCTCCCACCTCATACACACCTAACTACTCGCTTGTCTATGTTTCCAATCTTATGCTTCCCACTCCAGTCCAGTCCATGACGTGTTCCCAGATCCCATAGTTTTCCCATCCATGTGCCACTATTACTCATCTCTTACGCCATACTTGCACTGCCATTCACTGCCTTTCCTCCACTTAACCCTTTTAAAAAAAGTGTTAATAAAAATATATATTATATAATAATATCATTATTATTATTATAAAATTATTTTTGTTAACATTTAAAAAAAACTTATAATAAATCAAATAATATATAATAATAATATATATATATTTAATAATTATTATTATATTATTTTTATTGTTATTTTTTCCACCACCTTAAAACCTCAATAATCATAATTGTTATTTTTATAATATTTATTATTGATTAACTAGTGCTAATTGACTCCCACAAAAAAACATCAACTATGTAACCCAATATAGGCCAAAATTACGTATAAGTATATGCCCGCACATACTAGAAGAATAACAACAGACCTGGAAAAGTAGTTCAAACAATCAAAGAAGGACATCAACGCCCTCAAAGACGCCATCACCGAAAACCAAGAAATCTTAATAGAGGAGATGAAGAATAACAATGCGACACTTAAAAATGAGATCCAAGACGAAATTTTCATAGTAATTTAGAAAAATTTGGATGACAACATTAGTACAAAATGAGAGATAAGTCACCAAAAAAATGACCAAAATCCACATAAAAATGACCACTTTTGATTTGGTGATCGTTGGTGGCTAATTTCCGGTCTCTTATTACGTGACCAAAATTGGTCATATTTAGTTTGATCATTTATAGCTTGTCATTTGGTTGTTAATTTGGTCATATATTTGGTCATTAATTTGATCATATATTTGGAACTAATGACCAAATATATGAACAAATTAATGACCTAATATATGACCAAATTAACAACCAAATGACAAGCTATAAATGACCAAACTAAATATGACCAATTTTGGTCGCATAATAAGAGATTACAAATTAGCCACCAAAATTGCCATTTGGTCATTTATATGCGAATTTTGGTCGCTTTTTTGTCCCTTATCTCTCATTTTTTGGTCACGTATCTCTCATTTTTTGGTCATTTTATATGCGAATTTTGGTCATTTTATTTGGTAACTTGTCTCTCATTGTTTGGTCACTTATTTCTCATTTTTCAGTCACTAATTTAGTCATTTTTAGTTGTTTTATGTGTGTTCATTATTATTCATTTTTTGGTCACTAATTTAATCATTTTTAGTCATTTTATATGTCTTCATTGTTTTTTAGTAGCTTTAATGGTGTTCATTATTAATAAATATAAATTTTTATTATGATATTATGTCTAAATAATAATAAAAAGAATCATACAATATTCATGCTCATCTAATACACATGTAATCATGCAATATTGTCACATTAATTAGTAAATTACAACACTTATAAATAATATAAAGTACAATCATATATATAAATTTTAAATGGACATAAATTATATTATGTGAAATGTCGAGTATTACAAGAAATATGAGTTTTCAACTTAATATTGACACTAATGGACTAACACTGGTCCATGACAATATTAACTTCTAGTTCATCAATAGACGTACTTTGGTTGTCTTCCTGCCTCTCCATATTTAGCTTCCCGTAGACCTCAATAATCTGCTCCACTACACAAACGATGTCAATTCCCTTTCCTTGACACTTTGACAATAGATGCTTTTTGGTCTCCTGTGTAAAAGCCTCGATTGCATCGGGACTGCAAAAAACACTAGAAAAAAAATATTGTAGAGGATATATGGAACATAATAACGAAAAATGATAATGAAAATGCTAAATCTCTCACAAACAAATCCAACTGAAATTACTTGATATTAAAAATACTTTTTTGCAATACTTGAATATATATATATCAGCATATAGATGGATATAATTGAGTGTGCTTAAATATTCCATTAAGCAAAATCAACAGGAAATAAGAGTTGACCGTTAATTAGAAAACAACTAAACTTAGAAGAATTTATGAATACTTTTAAATACAGACAATATCTTCTTTACATTACCTTGTATACATTCAAAGCCTTTGAGAGAATGGATTCTAGAACTCGAGGATTACATCCAAACACTATGCAAGATATTCCTGAACAGCCTAGTCCACAATCCTCCTCACCTATGGATTTACTAACCTTGTCTATAAACATCCAAGATATAAAATATTAGGATATTTCCAGGAACAATTTCCCATCAAAGAATTAAAATGCCACTTCATATAAATCTGCCAGATTAAAACAATTTAGTTTACACAATCTAAAAAGTGCTAAACAACAAAAAATAATATATATCAACATAGTTTCTACATAAGTTAAAGACAGCAAGCTAACTTCACTTAATTTTGTTTGCCCCTCAAACCAAGAATAATTTTAGGGGCGAAATTTAGCCCATGGGCTATTTTTCCATGTTTTTTTCCAAAAAAAGATTCGCCAATTTGCATTTTTTGAAGCCCCGTTTCGCCCAATTTTGATGGGGTAAACTTTTTTCACTCTAAAAATCGTCAAATTATTATATAAACTATATAAAATCCTTATAAATTGAAATAATTTGAGAAAAATATCACCAAATATTTTATAGTTGACATTTTAGGAATTGGTAAGATTCGCCAAGGTTTATACACTTTTAAATAAGTACGGGTCCTTAAAATAACTCTAGTTTTGGAACTTTGACTGAAACTACGCATGTCAACTCTTCCCTCATATGTTCACCACTAAGGTTCTCATCCTTCTCCTATGTAATTAGAAAATCCAGAAGAGCGCTTTGTTAAAATTAGATGGTTGCTTCCAACACAAACATAGCAAACATTTGTTTTGGATACCCTAATAGATAGTCCATTTTACTCAAGTTAATTAGAGGTACGGGACATCAATAATAAGGCCTAACGCAAAACAAGTGGTTATAACTTAATGAACATTGAACACGTAGACCACTAACAATTTTTTTTTTGTCATTCGAAACTTACCAACACTCCTACACCCTGACCCATGACAAAGCCATCTCGGTCTTTATCCCAAGGCCTTGAGGAAGACTGGGGATCATAATTTCTCTAAGATAGGGCTTAGCATGCAACAAACCCACCCAAACCAATGGGAATAATTGATGCTTCAGTACCACCAGCTAGCATGATATCTGCCTCACCTCTACGAATATGATTTGGCGCAGCTGCACATGTTTTTATGAAATACAGTCACAGAAATTTCAACATGAAAGTGGCTTGTTAGGAGTAGAACCAATGACTAAATTTCAATGGACTAATCACAATAAATCTTATTCAAATATCTATAATGGCCTATGTTACAAGCATGTCGTTTTGAATGAGTAGACCCAATACATAATATTAATAGAGTTTTGATTCAAACTGTTATAAATTTGTCCTAGTAGTTGATTTAAAAATTTCATATCAAGCTATAGAAATATACTCTGGTACATAAAAGGAACAGAGCATTTTTATATTAGTCACTTTGTCAATGCATTTAGTGAGAGCATCTCTTTCAAATTGATACAAACATATCCTGCTAGGATTGATACAAACACACTTCAATTGTTGATTCCCATAACTGCCATAATAAGCAAGATATATTCCCATAAGATGCAAGATAATTTAATAATACATGTTGCATAGAAGCCTCGATGGTATGGTCAAACAATTTTGACATACTCATGTACAGTTTCCACTGTTGTTTCTCCAATGGAGTTGGACTTAAGGGACCCACATCCGATGTAGGTCTATAAGGGAGCATATTAGATTTCTCAGCTGAGAGTATGAGAACTTAATGGATATCAACTAGCATGTCCATTTTGTAATATTGAAAATCATACTCCACCTGAAAAAAACATGAAGAATGAGGTCAGCTTAATTAGGGGCTCATAGGTTGAAACGCAAGATTACTTAAGGTGAACAACACTACCTTTTGCCACTCCATTTTCCTAAATATATGAGCATTGTGAATGCCATTTGAATTTAAAGTCCCATATTTCAATTATAAAGAGTAAAGAGTACCCAAAAAATAATCATAAGTTATGCTCTTGATCAATCCAGTAAAATAACGCTACAGGGACTTTAAGGCATAAATTCCTTGACCAACTGCATATATATTTGGATATCAGATTACCACCATCGCCAATTCAAGGATATTTAAAAAAAGGTGCAAGCAATATTTATATTGAACCACAACTTAAATTCAAGGAACATGCAATTCAGGGTCTTTTTCTGCCCTTCAACAATTTCTATAGCATCAACATAAATTTGATGTACTTTGTAATGCTAGCCTACCTTCAAGTCACTACCAATGTATCCTTCTGTTATGGTTGAAAGATCCTTGAAGTCAAAACCTTCTTCAAGGATCTCTTTTGTAAGGAGTGTCATAAGAATTTTTTCCTTGTTCTCCACAGAAGGTATACCTACCATGATCCTGTTCAGGCTAATTAAAATCCAGATTAAATAATTGTAGATCAGATCATAGTCATCACAAATTTAAAAATTTAATGTGCTTTCATTTTATAGATTCTGCTATTTGATTACTTACTGCCCTTTTACCTAGTATTTTTATCCTTCATATGAAGAATAGGTAACACAATTAAACCTGTCTACAACACAAAATCAATTGATGCATGGGCATTGAAATGTAAAAGCAGACATGAAAACTCACATGGCATGAAAAATATGGATTCGAAAGGTGTCTTTTACATGTACTTATAGTTATAACATAGCTTAACACAACTCTACTAATCGTATCCCAATTGAGGTTTGACTAAGATTCCACCCACCAACATCTATTTATGCATCTCACCGTGCACCTATCATCACATGACCAACCAGTTTAGTTTCCAAATGAAAGCAAAGAGAAACTGACAAAGTAGTTATATGTGTAGAACAAATCCAATCCATTCAACATAAATTCCATTACATTTTAGAAAGACTAGCCCAAAGTACAAGAACATACATGACAATCCCCATGTTCCAC
Source organism: Larix kaempferi (assembly GCA_027924585.1). Lineage (NCBI taxonomy): Eukaryota > Viridiplantae > Streptophyta > Pinopsida > Pinales > Pinaceae > Larix > Larix kaempferi. The sequence goes on from BSBM01000299.1 coordinate 24,725,524, forward strand.
AAAAGAAATACATGCAGTCTCTGAAGCTGCTGCAAAGGATAATGTTGGTTCAAATTTTTTCTCAATTGAAGGTGTTGTTCCCATGGTCTAGGAGCAGCTCTGAACAGACCTTAATATTGGGAAATCTATGGATGGCATTCTTACAGGGGCATTGAATAATCTTTGTAGCAATACATAGGGTTTTTTTTCAGTAAAAATAGGAGCATGAGGTGTGGATATCCTAGTAAAATTATTAACAAAAGGGCATAATACAGCTCAATCAAATGCATTTTTTCTTCTAGCCAATATGATGTTAGCAGAAGAGTCTATTTTCCCCTAGGTTTTTCAAGCCGGAGCTACTAAACAACTTCTTAAACTTTTGCAACCTGGAAATGAAGTCTCAGTTTGGGCAAAGGCTATTGGTGCTCTCAAATCTCTTTCTTCCCAATTGAAGGATGTAAGTCGTGATATTGTAAATTCCAATGGTATTTCAAGTTTGATCAATGAAACAAATGCCCCTTCAAAAGAGTTCCTGCACGGAGAATTTGCACAAGTATTGCAAGAAAATGCAATGTGTGCTCTGGCTAACATATCAGAAAATGCAATGTGTGCTCTGGTTAACATATAAGAAAATGCAATGTGTGCTCTTTCTTTATTTCATTATTTAGATTATCGTACCACCTTCGTAGTAAAATGTAAATTTATGTTAAATGAAAATACAACATACACCAAAATATTATAAAAACTTGGCATTCTAATAATCTGATTTCAAAACTTGCTACATTAACAAAAGTGTGTACTATGAACTCACCAGTTTCAGTCCAACCAAGAAACGGAAGCAACAAGGTTTTGGTATTCAAGAACAAGCTTCCTTTTTTCTGCAACAAATACAATTTTTTTCATAGATGGAACTGTACCTGCACATAGAAATGTTTTCTCACTTGCATCATCCAGTTTGGTAAATAGATTTGCAGCTGATAGTGGAAATATGGGATGCTTAGTCTACACCATATCCTGTCAAATATACACATCAGTTAGCCATCATCCTCCTAAAAACTGCAACCATCCATGACCAATGGGGTAGAGCACCATGCCACTTATCTTATCATAAAATTGTTCCATTTTCACATCTAAAAAGCTATACAACAGTTGTTTATATGGAAGGAAAATACAATCTATAGTCAATTGAATCTTACACTTTAAAAAACTAAGAAGGAAATCATTTGCACATAATATTGTAACTCCTTGAAAATGAGACACGAATCCATAAAAAAAATTAACAAATTTAAAAACTAGAAAGATACAATATAATTTCATCATTAAGGGGAAAATTCCTCAACCAATGACACATTACCTATATTAGTTTAAAACTATTTATAGAAGATAACAATATCTTCATCACTAAACACATAGAAACAATGGCATGTAAACAAACACACTTGCAATCTCATATCAGTCCTTGTAGGCTTGGCAGAAACAACATTTCTAATGGCACCATAAGAACCATTAAATAAAAAGAGCTAGTGAATAGATGCATTAAAACATCCCCTTATATCACTCCTTGTAGGCATGACAAAAACAACATTTCTTATCGCACCATAAGCAACATTAAATGAAATGAACCAGTGAATATATGCATTAAAACATGTCCTTATATCTCAGGTCACATTCCCTTAAAGCAAAAAGGTTTGAACACTATGTAAAGTAACTTTAAATGGTCTGAAGACTATGTAAGGACTATGTAAAGTAAACAGAAACTTTGCAGCTGATTCATAAAACATGATCTTCTAGATCGATTTTCTCAAATAATTTTTCAGCCACTGAATAAAACTCATTTATGTCTCCTTCAAGCGTTGACATGCATCAATTTTATCTTCATTTACAATGTCTATGTTACTTGAGACACAAAATGACACTTATATTAGCATCTTCGGGACCAAGTGACATTCCATGGATCTTAGCAAGTGACTGAATTCGTCCAATCCCTGCAATAGCACCATCATATGGATCTAGTATATCTACTTTATCTCCTACCTGGAATAATTCAGGCTCTGCTGGAGTTAATGGGAACTGTCAAAAACAAAAATAAAAAAGTATACATAAATATAAGAAAAAAATACAATTAAATTCCAAAAACATGCATAATTATTGATATAACAAAATCAAATGCACTCGTGGCTAAGTCAATATTTGAAATACATCCAGTAGGATTTGTACACACTGATCGAGAATGCTGAGGTGCATCAATGGCATTGGGAGATCATTGAATTTTATCCTTCATGTGAGTACATCATGCACAAATCAAATGTAACATTATAAGGGCACAATAATATAATAGAAGAATAGTAAATATTAGAGTAAAACAGTAAAAATCAGACCTAAACCAATTAAATCAGATTATGGATTCAAGTCAAGAAATGTTTGCAGGGGAATGATAATTAGCTTACCTCATCAAAATAAATACGATATCCCTTATTCTTCCATGAAGCGACAATTGGTTCAATGGAGGTGGCTATGGTTGAAATTGTCTTCGTCAACCCATTTATGCAATCCATTACATGTTTATAGTTATCACAGCTATCGCTTTGAACAGATGTAGATGTGTCAAGGATTTTCTCAACTTCATTAGATGGCAACAATCTTTCAATTGGATTTTTTGATATATGCTTATGTTCAGAATTGTCTAGATCTGTCTTTATGTTGTTAATCATTTCACTCACATAAATTTATGATCCATTAGACCCTTGAAGATACACATCATTATCGACACATAATTAGTTGTATATATATATGAATCAAAATGCAATATAACACAATGTAGTTAAAATGCCATACATACTGTATTCAACAAAAAATCCATATACTTACAAACAAGTTTTGATTGGCTTGCCACCCACCACGACCCAAAATAAATCGATCCTTCACATTATCTCTCGTTATCTTCCCTTTTGTACTCCTTTGCACATACTGTTCAGCACGCATACTTTCCTTCAAATCCTCCCATTTTTTGGGAGTCAAGCTATTGTCCCTTTCTTTTCCTTCCAAGATTGATTTTCTGCATTGATGCCTAAAATTATTAATCAATTTTCTCATTTTTTTCTTGTAATATTTGGTGGAAATCCTTCCACCAAAAGTATCAAAGGCATTTTCCATTTGTAGAATCACTAGATCCACATTTCTTTCATCTTGATCTATAAAATTGGCCTTGGTGACATCCAAATGAGACCTTACTCTCGTGCCCAACTTTGAGGCCCACCTTGCAGCATTTGGTCCAATAGGTTCACCATCTTTTATCTCAACCAAATAAGCCTTATTCCCTTCTGATTTTTTTTCTTTGGATTCTCTTTCTGTGGACCTAAACATGCCTTGACTCATTCTGAATTTTTTTATGAAAGCTGATATATCTTCAGTCGAATCAAGACTGGGTGATGTCGAAAAGACACTCATGTGTGTGGACACAATTTTTTTTATTTATTTGGAAGTTGAACGCCTAATTGGTTCCTTATTTGCCACATTAGGTGTGGCACTAGCTATCTCACCAATTCTCTCAGATGAGCTTTCAAATCTTTGTTTCAATTTTAAAAATAAGTCTCTCAAACTTGATTCTGATTCAGAACATAGAAAGCCTTCAACAATATCAGCTTGGACGTGATCATCATCATGTGATATATTAGGAAGTTGATCATTTGTATTGTCAACATCTTCTACATGTACTAATCCACCAAGGCGTAGGCTTCTGCGAGCTATTGGCAATGTGCCTTTGTTTGCCTTTTCTTTTCGCTAATTTTGTGTAGAATCTACATTTTCCCTATAAAATAAAAAACTAATTTAATTATAATCGAAAGCATAGATGACCTACATCATCAAATAGATTATATACAACTATCATAAAATATGCATAGAAGTGAAAAAATATGAGGAATAACTACTTATTGATTTGTCGAACCATGAGCTGGCAACGATGTTCCTTTGCTTTCCTTTTGGTTCTGCTCTCTTTCTCTAGAAGCCAACTTTTCCCTATAAAACAAACAACTTATCAAATGAGAATCAAAAGCATATATAGGCTACACCATGAAATAGATTATAAACAAATTTCATGAAATATGCATAGAAATGAAAAGGTACAAGGAATAACTACTTACCTATTTCCCAAACCAAGATCTGACAAATATGCTTCATTTCTTGCAATGTGTTTTAATGAACACCCTCGTAATCTATAGCATTGTAATCACTGTTTTTGCCACTTTTACGTTTTACCCCCTTATTCTTCATAGCCTTGTCAAACATTTCCCATAAAAAAACATCATTAATACATGTACAAAGAAGCAATTAGGTTATCCATAAACATCATTTGTACATGAATATTTTCCCTACCTAATGCATTCAAAGAATTCGAACAAGAAATTAAATGGCATCTCTAATTTTCTCTCTACCATATTCATCTCATGTATGTGTTAAATAAATTGACAAGATTCCATTTTGAAATGCAGTCTTTAAGGTTATTGGCATACTTGATATTTGAAACATAAACTCACCATAAATTTGTGTTCTATGCTGATACAACAGTTCAAGAGTTTGATCAAAAGGGTATCTACTACTACTAATAATCATTGTTTGAAGGCTGATTGTAATTCACTGAGTTATGAGGGTGATTTCACCCTTATAGATTTATGTTAGGTATCACAATTTTGAGCATAATTTGTATGACATTTTATAAAGCAAAGGTTGATCAAGTATAAAAATTTTACTGGTGATTTCTTTATTGAAACTCTAAGTCATTGAAGATATTTCAAGCACAAACATCTACTAGCATCAACATGTATGTGGAACTTGGTAAAATAGATTAGAACTATTGTAAGATCGATAGGTGCATTGGTAAAGGTGGAATAATCCTAACGAGGTGAACTTCCACCCCTTAAAATGTGTTTTTGAATAATTGACTCTCCTAAGAGATCATACTTAAACATAGATAGCCTAGATTATGATCGCATTAACCTTGTTGTAGTGGAAATATTCTTATAAAGTGATCTCATGCCCTCATTTCCATTGAGGTTAGATGTACATTGGGTAATTGACCCATTAAATATATAACTTACAAGGAAGGTGTACAATTGAAGAGAGTATAGGGAAGATGTTACGGCCCTTGATGAGTTCTTACCCTATGAGCCACCTATAGAACTTAAACCATTTGTTAGATAATAAGAGTGTATTTATTGTAACTAATTTCTTTTTTTTTTTGGAGTGACTTACTCATATTTAGGGTGTCAACGAAGTTAAGAGTTGAAACACACTGTCATGCACAAATATCACATGGACACCTCACAGGGTATTTATCCTAATTACAATTTGTTGAATTCCAAGTCCTGGTGTGGGTGGGAGTCTTTGTTGGGTTGGTGGAGGCCTTGAAGACACCTAGTTCACCTTTGTTGCTCTTATCAATGTGTCAGTAAGAGGGTTTCATCATAAAGTTTTGCATGTCATTAGCATCAATAAGATAACATGATTACTCACCATGTATTGTAATTCCTATTTTATCCAACATGGTTTCAAAGTCCTCACAAGATCAAATTTGTATGTAACGTCAATGGTTACATCATTCTTTTAGTTTTTTATGTGGATGACTTGATCATAATTAGGAGTGAGAAATATATCACTAAAGGTAAGGGTCTTAATAAAGATCCACACAGAGCAGGTAACGGTCATTGCAGGTAAGGGTCTTAATAAAGATCCACACCGAGAAAGTAAGGGTCATTACAGTGATCATTTTGTCTGTCAAGATGATCATGGAGCATAAATGTTTGTAGTTCACTAGGGTTTTTGATGCAATGAAGCAAGATTCACAACATCTCCAATCTCCATCTATTATGGGTTCATGGAAAAATCATTACAGACCCGCTTCTTTTCATCTTCCCTCCGAGACAATCATTACAAGGACATGCATATTTATCCAAGCTCTTCTCATCGGCTATTCTCTCATCATGTGCATGGTATTCATTCGGTGAAAAAATTGGACATTGACTCATCTTCAATCTCCCGCATTCAATTATGACATTGATATGTTAATCTTACTTTCAACTATTTTCATCTATCTCATCTTGAATTGAAATGGAATATCAAAATCAATTCCTAGATACTACAATAAATCATGTTAGAGTATACTTATCTGGTTACTATGGTATAAGCATAACATCTATTGTAGTACTATTTATTTCTTGGAAAATAAGTCTAGTCATATGCTTGGGGATTACTCCCTTGTGCTTGGGGATTACTCCCTTATGACCTTTCTCACATTCATTGGAATGTATGGTGTAAAGATTTCACCTAAAGCACTGCCTAGGTTTGTACCTGAAATCCTTGATTTTGTTTAAGATAATTACACATGTGGCTGAAGAAAGAAAATATGGTAAAGGAAATAAAAGAGTTGGATGTAGTGGAACCCTCTCCAGACCATAGATCGGATGTATATACTTAAAAAAATAGTAGTAGATCTAATGTTTGGCATTCACATAATGATCCAAATTCTGTAATTATTGATGTATCTTTGTTTGTCCCTATATCTCTATTCATATCACAGTAAATTATAGGCACATAATAATGTGTCTATCCTTTAAAAAAAGTAGCAAATTTAGGGTTTAAAAGGATGAAAATATAAGAAAGTGTTGGCACGGGATTAGTCCGCTGGAAGTGCGGAAGCCGACAGCTGCAAAAGGGAGAATCCGCAAAAGAAGGGTCATTCGCGGAGAATGTGGAAGCATGGAAGTAGTTAGTTTTTTAGATAAGGGTCATGTGGACCATTTTGTAGCCAATTAGTTTTGTATAAATAGGAGCATGATTGTAAGCCTAAGGGCATTGATCTGGTGATGAATTCTGATCCAGTTATTAATCAGTTTATTATCCGCGATATGATGTATTGACTGTTTCTGCGAAGGTTATTCCGCAGGTTTTAATGAATGCATGAAGATGTTCGATTATGGTGCTATCTGTGTCTTTGTTTCTGTTAAATGATGAATGCGAATGTCTATGAAATGTTTAATGCTTTGTGGGTTCGATAATTATTGTTCATGTTAATGAGCAGTTAGATCATGTTGATGCTAATGGTTATTACGAGTTGATTCTGTGATTAATGAGTATGAAAATGATGAACTGCTAGCATAGTGCGAAAGATATAATCTCTGGTTTCTACGGTTGCAATGTATGTTTGAAGCATGTCCTCAACTTCAGTGCGGAAATGTGGTTCCTGCAGCCCCCTTATGCATCTCGGGTGAGACTTCACTCGCTCTGCAGGTGTTGGTGGAAAGGGTAAAACCTTTCTGGTCCAGTGCGTAAGGGATTTCGGTTGATGATTTGTTGACGACAGTGCGAAGTGAACCCCTGTCGACACTCGTTGTGTCAACAGAAAGGACACAAGGTAGAAAGAATAGCAACATGAAAGAGAGGACACGGCCTGTGGAATTAAGTCATACTCTTGGTCAAGAATCCTTAGGCTAGGCAAGTGTTGGAAATCGGTTGTTTGATTGATACACATGTTGGAAAAGTACCACGCCCCTGAGGCTCAAAAAGCATCAACCCTAAGCAATGTGAAATTTTAGGGCTAGGATCACTCATCAGTAGCAGACCTCACTAGAATTTACTCATGTAGTGCAGAAAGAAGAAGAAGAAATGATGAATCAATTAACACTCATTACACAGAAAATGGAGAAAAATTGTTGTATCATACATCCGGTGTAAGTTGGCACTCTGTAATGTGAATAATAAATGAATACAATCAATGAGATTCGAATACCACTAAGGTCATTCGAATTATCCTCAAAGTGTGGTTTGGATAGCATTGGAGACATCATCCAAACTAGTGGCAGTGGTCATAAAGGTCAACTAGTCAGTCAAATGAGTCTAACTAAGTCTAACTGAGTGCATGGGAACTGATGTAGGGAAAGAGACTCTAATGTGGGCGCATGAGGAGCTGTCAGTAGTCAGTGGAGCTCAAACTAGTCTCAGTAGGTTCCTACCTAAGTGCTTCAGTCAGTTAACTGATCAATCATCCCCTGAATCAAGGAACTGAGTCATCAACCAACTAAATAACTGAAGTAACTCCTCAATAGGTGGAAGAAGGTGCACATGTTATCCAGTGATGAAAACAAGGGTGCATCAGTGGCTAGGAGGGCTAGAACTGACCAGAAACATGATCCTGGGGGCTGCAAAATAAGGACTAGGTGCTGGGAGACTACCATACTGATGACTCGATGCATGCAGAATTGCATGCAGGCATGCAAAATACAAAAATGATGGTGAGAATATTCCAACACATCATTCCATCACATCAAAACAAGATGATATTGATGAATAATGCATCATTGAATCACCAATGGTGCTCCTATAAGGAAAAAATGTTGATCACCTCCATCAAACCAAATGTACACTGATGATATCTCTATGAAGTGCTCATATGATAAGTACATCATGCTATCATATAAAAAACAAGGTGATACTTGCATCTACATTTTGGACAGAGATTTTGTACCTTTTGCTTGTGGAACCAAGTTTAGCATGGAAGGATACACTAGTCAATTTGTGTGAAAATCAGGAGTTTAAGTATTGGTTTATGCCAATTGTATAGTTAAGCAAGTATTTGGCATTCAATTTGTCCACCTAGACCCAAAGTGTGGGAAATATTGCATATGATATATTTTATATTTTTAATTTGATTCACATTCTTGTTTATGATGTGATTCAGTACATGCCATATGCCATGTCATAATGGGATGGTGGAACTTTGATGCATAATTAAATCACTAAATCCTATGATTGGATATGAATGGTTGTAAGTTGTCAACAATGAATTTTCCCCATCCATTTTTAGTCTTAATGACCGAGGCCATTCATGAGCATACACTTTGGTTCCACGGTTTGAGATTAGGAAAAGGTATATCTCAACAATAAGCACACAATTTACTTGATCTATGATTCAATTATTGCACTTAGTGATAAATACATTGCAGCCTGAAAGCACGCACAATTTATTTTCATGCACTACAAATCACAAATATTGCAGATTTGAATTATTTATTTGCCAATAATCTAAACATTAATTTTGTTTAAGACACCATACTTCTTACAAAAGTTTTTATTCACATGAAAGTAAAAGCTTCCATATTAGAAGCACCACAACTTTGACAAGTGCAAGTCCAACAATGATGCTAGTTATTTCAGTGTAATATTAATGAAAACTCTTGATGCAATTCAGATATCAAAAACTCCAAACATGCTTCTTCAGGTGATTATTCAAACTAGATATCATGTGTTTTGTAGTGTTCAATAGTGTTTTTTCGATAGCATGCCAAAATATTCTTTTCTGCAACAATGAAGAACGTTGCAACAAAAGCTATAATTCACAGAATAAATAGTGAGCATTTGGAAGTATAATTTCATTAATACAACATTTCCCTGCTAAAATGAATAAGCCTAAAGTAGTCCTTTGCATTTCACCAAATCAAAATAGTGAGGCAGTGTTTTGAATGTGGTATAAGATAATAATGGAGCTTCAGGAATGAATCAATTTTTGGAACATTTAAAAACCCATTAAATACTTAGGATATATTTTACTAGTCACCTAGATTAATTTCCTAAGTTTTGACTAGTTAAATAGAGCCAGTTTTGTCTTTTAGTGGAACACTTGCTATCCTAAGTCACAAAAAATAATTTGGAAAAATTTTGGATAAGATTTCCTTGGATTCTGTCTAATTTTATTCTATTCCTGAATTAGAAAGACACTTTCCTGATTTAGACAACTTTATCCTATTTTTCTACTTTCTAGTGGATAAGGAAAAGCTAGTTGACTTGGAAACTCTTACCACTTGACCAATTCGACCTCCACATAATTTATTATCCATATCTACATTCCATTTACCTCACTCATGAGCTTCCATACCATACTTGCCAAATTCGTGAGCCTCTAGCATAGTTTTGGAAACTGCTTTTGCCACCTAGGGGGTTTTTATGTTTTTAGTAAGCCTTACTTTTTGTGCTTTACAACTTGCCTTTAAGGAATTCTATTTTCTCTCTTGACATGTGTTATATATTGTATTCACATTGAGGAATAATACATGAGATAATATTTCCATCAATTGAGCTCCTTCTCTTATGTTCTGTTTCAACATTTCTTCTTATTCTTGCATATCTTTGAATAATTCTTGTGAGGACTTCTTTGCTTCAAGATTCTTGGCTAATAGAATTCTTTCATGGTATTCAAACCATATAGAATTCTCACATGGTATCAGATCCTTTGGAGTTATTAATTAAATTAGTCTTCCAGTATGAGTTTCAGAGAGTTTGCTTTGCAGGTACTGAAGATCAAATAGCATAAATTTATTGTTGAAGAATTCAGATTTTTCCATATCTCATCATTGTTCTCTCATATGTCTTCTGATTCGAATCATCAGCCAGTTGTTGCAGATCATACACACTCAAAACCTCTCCTTGGGTTGATATTTGGTGTGTTATTGAATTCTATGGAGGCAAAATTACAGTTTGGAGTGACTGGTTTTGCTCTCTCTCTCTTGCTTCTATTTCACTGCATGATTTTTGGCACCGATTGCACAGAAGATGGAGGACATCATCAAGTCTCATTTGGATCTGATCTCAAGAATCTCAAGTCTAGTGAGAACATTCCACTTCTTCCCACTAAGAAGATTCCTCCATACATTTGACAAATTTCTAACCTGCTTGAAGTTTGGAGAGCATTATTATGGTGTATTCCATGATCTTGAGGGGAGGTTTTCTTCCCAAGTGGTTTTCCTTCTTTCCTCACCTACATGGATTAATAAGTTTTTGTATTGGGGTGATCATAAGCCTTTTTGATTGGGCCCTATATTTTTGATATTTCACCTCATAAAGTTAGGCTTAAGGGGGGGTGTTGGAACATTTAAAAACCCATTAAATACTTAGGATATATTTTATTAGTCACCTAGATTAATTTCCTAAGTTTTGACTAGCTAAATAGAGCCAGTTTTGTCTTTTAGTGGAACACTTGCTATCCTAAGTCACAAAAAATAATTTGGACAAATTTTGGATAAGATTTCCTTGGATTATGTCTGATTTTATTCTATTCTTGAATTAGAACGACACTTTCTTGATTTAGACAGCTTTATCCTATTTTTTCTACTTTCTAGTGGATAAGGAAAAGCTAGTTGACTTGGAAACTCTTACCACTTGACCAATTCGACCTCCACGTCATTTCTTATCCATATCTACATTCCATTTACCTCACTCATGAGCTTTCATACCATACTTTCCAAATTCGTGAGCCTCTAGCACAGTTTTGGAAACTGCTTTTGCCACCTAGGGGGTTTTTATGTTTTTAGTAAGCCTTACTTTTTGTGATTTACAACTTGCCTTTAAGGCATTCTATTTTCTCTCTTGACATGTATTATATATTGTATTCACATTGAGGAATAATACATGAGATAATATTTCCATCAATTGAGTTCCTTCTCTTATGTTCTGTTTGAACATTTCTTCTTATTCTTGCATATCTTTGAATAATTCTTGTGAGGACTTCTTTGCTTCAAGATTCTTGGCTATTAGAATTCTTTCATGGTATTCAACCCATATAGAATTCTCACATCAATCTGGTTAATTTTTCTTTCCATTAGTTAGTCAGTGTAGGGAAGTTTAGCATTTTCTCTCATGAGTGCTTAGTATACTAGAATATTACATGTTTCTCATATATAAATGGTTTGTGATTTGTTTCCTTAGGTTCATAGGTGGCACATTCATGTTCAGATCTTTCTTACTTGTTTTTTAAAAATATTCTCATATGAGATGACATTTCGATTTGATTCCAATGACAATGATTATATGATCAAAGTGGTCTGGTAAACATAGCATGTATCATTTGAAACATTTTGGGATGTAGACCATCAATTTACTTGAAAGTTGAAACTAATCATTGAATAAAAATTGAATCCCTCACTAGAGTATTGAGTGAAGATATGAAACTGCAATTGGTACTTTGAATGATATCTTGTTGAGTTTGAAGATTGTTGTTGTGTCTTGATATTTTCTTATAGCATCTTCAAATAATTTGCAAATAGAAGTCCTACTGATTTGCAATGCTCTTACTTATTTTTTAAAATATTGGTTTGGGTGCAGGAAGTCTTGGTTGACCATCCATGTTGTAGCAGTACAGTCTCTTTCTCTTCAAAATTCACAACAGCCAAATGCTATAGAAAACTACATGAAGCCAAAGTTATTTGGTGAAGACTTCTCAAAATATCTTGACAATTTCCTTCCAGTGGCTATGAGGGGTATTTCAAAATATAGTATCCAAGGTGGGCGTTTGGTGTGGGAGGATGTTGGTGGTCTGTTTGAGACTTGCACTGCTATCAAGGAGGTAAGCTTCTAGTTATATTTCCTCACAAGCAAGATACTTTTGATCGAGGTTTTTTGCATGCCATTGCTAGTGATGAAGCATGCACGAAAAAAAAATTGGTATGACATTTGAACTATTCTGTAATATAGATATTATGTTTACTCTCTCCTTTTCTTTTTCCTGTGGAATCATTCTTTGGGAGGGATTTCTCATCCTGGATTTTGGGGGTACAAAGCACACCTTATATGATGTGAATTCACATACAATGAGGGATAGGTAATTGAGATCATATCCTCAGCATGATATGACGAGAGTACCACAGTATTGTCACCTTCATTCCAAGCCTTGTGGATCTACTTTTATCTTGCATTTAAGACCCTCTAGTTCTATTTGCCTGCATATTGGGAGAAGGGGACAGGCACACATTCATGAGAATGATGAATTGCTTTTCAAGAATATAACTCAAATGAACTTGCTGTATGCTCTACCTCCGGATAATTTTCCATCTGTAGTAGAGAATTTGCATGTTTTATTTTAGTTTTCAAATTAATCAAATGTTGGATTCTGCTAAAAGAGAATCTGATTTTAAACTTTATCTCGAACATCAAGGATCTCTCTCGAAGCATTGGCAATATATTCAGAGCAATCTGAAGCCTCTGAATGTTTTAGATTCTCCTTTTCCTTAATCAAATCATCTCCATTGTAATAGTAAGAAAGTAGTGAACTTGTTTTGATCCCTTGACCTATAAACATTGAAGTAATGGACTCATCCTCTGGAGTTGTTGTGGTTTCACTACTTTTTATTTCATAGCAAAAGTATCAAAGAAAATATCCAAGCCTTTTTCTTGCACAACACATTTCAAAAAGAACCTTTTGAATAATATTGAATCCCTTTGACACCCTTCTATTGTTGTGAGTGTACTTGTGGTATCAGCGTATCATACTTCAATTGGTGCTCTTCCTTTAAAGACTTCAGATAATTGCAATGTTAATATGTCCGTACTACCAGGAGATGACTGTAATTCATTTACAAGTGAATGTTAGAACAAGGAAGCACTAGCAAGTTGATTTGTCTCAAATATTCTACAAATTAATCCTTACGGGCACTTGGCGTTCTCTTTGACAATTTGTAATTTGAATTTTCATTATTTATACTACAATACTGCATGTCATTTGGACTAATTCTCACATGCTTCTCTTTGTTGGCGATTATGGACACACGGGGACCCTCTTGACAATGGTAGGATTACCTTGATCATTGTGATACATTGTCGATGCTATGCACTTGGATGTATCTCGGTGCTTGTCATTTGGAAAGGTGCCCTTTAGTTTTTTGTAGTGGATAATATTCAACATGCATGAGGTAAGTAACCCTAAAGTGTTTATATACATGGTTGTCTCTCCTCTCCATTGATGCATTGTGCACAAAATTGGATATGTGGCCTCTAAGTAAGTGAACTTGACACAAGCTTGCTTGGGATGGACGCTTGGCTTGCCTTAACGTTAGTTTGGACTGAATTACTCCTTAGCATTTAATATGCTTTTCCCAATGCTTGTCTTGGAACTTGGGCGATTGACTTAACATGGATATGGAAGCTTAATGCTACGTATGGACTAGGATGGAAATGGTCTAAAAAGACCCAATATATTTTAATTCCTTAGAATTTAATATGATTTCCCCAATGCTTGTCTTGGCACTTGGGCAATTGACTTAACATGGCTATGGAAGCTTAATGTTACATATGGACTAGGATGGAAATGGTCTAAAATGACCCAATATATTTTAATTCCTTAGCGTGTAATATGCTTTGCCCAATGCTTGTCTTGGAACTTGGGTGATTGAATTAACATGGCTATTGAAGCTTAATGTTATGTATGGAGTAGGATAAAAATGGTCTAAAAGACCCAATATATTTTAATTTCACGTGCCAAAACATTCTTAATTATCCAAAATACTTGCATACTGCAAAATACGAATTTTCCTGCTTCAAAGAATGGATATAAATAGGAAAATAAAGAAAAACTTACAGAACTTTTTTCTAGAAAAAATGTCTCTAAATATTACGAGTTTTTAAAATATCTACACCCAGCAGAAGGAATCGTGTGACACTCTGTTACAATTCTGAACTTTACTCTAAATCTTTGTATACAAAGACTTCACTTTTACACCTTATGTCATGCGTAAATGGCTTGTCCTTCTCCTTTGCAGCTCAATTATTTTTCAATCATTATTGTACCTCACTGACCAATTTTTGTTGCAAAGGGCTAATATTTTGATGTAAAAGTACGTTCCAAGAATGTTTAGATTCTAGAGTAAGAAAAGTCTACAAATTCACTGCCAAGATGATATTTTCTAATTTAATACAAGGAATGTGTTTTAGCTAACAATAACCTCTTGCCAAAGTTAGGAACCAAAATTTAGATAATTCATCTCTTTGCTTTCAAACATAATTGGTCCATGTGACACATTGTGTGGATCTTCATTTGTAGTAGGGAAAATGATCTATATGTTGAACATATTCAGAAGGCAAATTATATTGTTAATAGTTTAGATGTTAAATAGAAGGAGAAGACCAAGTTGACTAGAAATAGTGTGTTGTATCTTGGGAAGTTATCTTATCGTTTTTGTCATTCTCAGAAGATCGAAGTTTTGGTTCATCTCTTGGGAAATGCATGGTATGAAAATATTAATAGTAGTGAAATGTTGAAATCTTAAACATAAAAGCAAATGGAATGTTTGTTTCAGAACATAATGGGTACAGTAAATACATTATTGAAACTCTCTTTAGGAAAACTTATAAATTTTTAAGAACATAAATGATGTCGTACATTGAATTATGAAGATCTAGTTGCAAAACACTTATTAGTATTGTATATTGTTAAAAGTTCCTCTAGAAAGAGACGGGAAAGTTACTCTAGAAAGAGAAGGGAAAGTTCCTCGGAGTTTAGTGTTTGTGAGTCAATTGAATTGTCTAGAAGTATTTGTTTCATATAGATGTCAATGCAAATATCTTTGCATACCCTTTCTTTATAAACCCGACCATAGGGAAGGATGATATATTACATTTTATTATCAATAGGATCAGTGTTGCACTTATGTACCCTATCAAATGTTATTGTTATCATTTGGTTTTATTTATGCTATTTTATGAAGTATTGTTTTAGAATCAAGGGGATGCAAGTTGATGGTAGATTTACAAGGTATTAAATACCAATTCTGGTATTCTATTGACGAGCCATATCCAGCTCGTGGTCAAAGTCCAGGTCAGTTCTATGTAAAGTTAAGTTGCCAAGATGCTCCAACGAATTCCAAATTATGATCTCACTATTTTTTATTGTGATTCAATTGATGTAATAATGAATAATCCTCTCCCCAATTCTTAAAGGGTGCTAGATCAATGGAAGAGCATCTTCCTTACAAAAAGGAGGTTGGTGGTTCGATTCCTCCGTGACCTATTGGTATTTTAATAAAATATATTTTATTACAATTTATTATGGCTATAGAGGGGGTTTCAAACCGTCTTTATATGTTTCTATGGGGGGGTTCTAAACCACCTTCATATGTCACTACAAGGAGGTTCAAAACTGCCCTTGTATGTTACAACGAGGGGGATTTAGAGCATCTCTCATAGGTACCTACGAGGGGGGTTTGTAACCACCCTTGTAGGTACCTATGGGGGGGGTTTGTAACCACCCCCAAAGGTTTGTAATAAGGAATTTTAGGGGGGTTTATGAATTGCCCCCATAGGTGTCTATGAGGGGGGTTTAGAACTGCCTCTAAAAGTCACTTTTTTTGGGTGGGGGGGAAGAACCGCCCCCAAAAGTCACTTTTAGCGTCGGTTTTGATCTCTTCCAAAACCGCCCTTAAAAGTCCAAACTTTTAGAGTCGGTTTTGATCTCTTCCAAAACCTCCCTTAAAAGTCCAAACTTTTAGCGTCGATGCTATTGGGGGCGGTTTCGTTAAGATTTCCCCCAAAGGTTTGTAAGATGAATTTTTGGGGGGGTTAGAACCACCCCTGTAGGCAACTACGAAGGGGGTTTGTAACCATCCCCAAAGGTTTGTAATACGTACTTTGAGGGGGGATTTGGAACTGCCCCCATAGGTGTCTATGAGGGGGGTTTAGAACCTCCCTCAAAAGTCATTTTTAGTGGGGGCTTAGAACCGCCCCCAAATGTTGCTTTTAGGGGCGGTTTTGATATCTTCCAGAACAGCCCCTAAAATTCCAAATTTTTAGCATCGGTTCTATTGGGGGAGGTTTTGTAAAGACCGCTTCCAAAGCCAAAACCACCCCCAAAAGTGCCTTTTGGAGGCGGAAGACAACCCCCCCTAAAAGTCAAATTTGTTGTAGTGTGTTGTAGGGATGGAATTAGTTTTTATTGTCTATTATAGGTCTATCCTTATTGTGTTTCGGGGAGCCTCCATCCCAAGAAACAGGGAATAAGGAGGAAGGGGGTTACATCAAGGTGATAGTGATTGTACTTCCTTAAATATTTTCCAAACCTAGCACTAGGTCCACATATTTTGACTAAATCCACACACCTTACTTGGGTCCACATACCTGAATTGGGTCCACTTATATTCAATTGTGGAAGAGTATTAGTATTTTAGGTACATTGTTTGGCGTCGTTGTCGGGGACCAAGTAGTTCCTCGATTCATTTCAACAAAATATCTCTGCAATTTGGATGACCAAAGTCCATCTTAGAGATCATTGTACAACATCTTGGCATGTGGTTGGATCAAAGTCCTATTTCTATGGCACAAACGAAAATTTTGGTAAGAAGGTTGAGGTAAGTTTTTGTGTTGTACTTTGGTAAGATTATTTTTTAGTACTTACTTGATAGGTATTATTTGGCAAATCCACTAGAGAAAAAACAAATCAAAGAAGTACGATTCAAAAACAAGGACCTCAGCTAGTGATGACAAATGTTGGGTTTAGAAGGTGAACACAATCATCAGTTGAGAAGAAGGAAAGTTCATTTTGGAAACTCCATTGAATAATTTTGACATGGTGAACACTTATGCTAATAAATATCATCAGTTTCATGAACTTCTTGGCCCCTTGGATCTTTCAAATATTTGGGCTCCTGCTCATGAAGAACTAGACATAGCTCCATGGGAAATTTTGAAGTTTTATAGCGATGAAGATTCAAGTTCATCTTATCTTGTCACCTTTTTCAAATGTACACGAGCAAAGGGCCTCTTTTGTGAATATGGCATGACGAATTGTTTCTTGGCTAGCTTCAAGTCTTATGCCTTGCACTAGTATACATCTCTTGGAAAAGGAATAATCACGTCTTTTGCAGTCTTTTTTGGAAGTATTTTGTAAACATTGGTGTCCCAAAGACATTGACCAATGGCTACATACTATTCAAGAGATCAATAAATTCTATGATGCACAAAATATTGTTCAAGAAGGTCTCGGACCACCCTTGAAGGAAGAGAACCATTCTAATCCATTGATAAAAGATGATATGTCACGAGTACAGGATTGGTTTGAGCCATTGGATTTCTCAGGATCCTGCAATGTCCTAATTAGCTAAATGGTTATGATCCAGATAATGATGATAGGAATAAGAGCATCTCAAAATTTCATCTAGATAGGGATTTAGGCAGTTGGAATGTTATGTCATTTATGAAGGTTATTTTAGACTTAAAAGTGGTTCAAGAAGATGTCAAGATGAATATGTTCATGTTGTATTTAGACATGATGAATTATGATCTATACAAATGGTATGGAGGGTTTCCAAAGGAAGTAGTTCACTTGCTCGAAGAATTTATTAGGGTTTTTTTGTGAAAGATGGCATCCTCATTTCAAAGGGGATATTGGATATATCATGGATGATGACACAGCTAGCTCATCAGATGAAGATAGTGATGAATATCAACCACTGGAAAGCTCTCATGTGGGATCCACTATCTTTTTTCTAAGGATCCATCCCATGGAGTTTCGAACCGATGAAATTATACAATGAGTGCCTTAATAGTACACCCATTCACCATCTATTCTACACCATGTGGGCCATGTGAGAGCCACTATTAAAGCATCTTATGTCCAATATTTTATTAAGAAAGTTAAAGACAACGACATCTTAAATCCTATGATCCAAGAAGGAAGTACTTTTGAAAATAAATATGAAGGTGCTCTGGAAAACGAAGTTCAGAATGTCCATGATGAAGGCCTAAAGAAAGACTTTGAAGAAGGAACATATGAATATCAACAAGTCCTAATTGAATAAAATGGCAGGATTTATGTGCATGAGGAAAAAGATGATGATTATTGGAGATTTATTGGCCCTCCTGTTTATGATTATTCAAGGGACGGGAGTATTGTTTTTAAGCATTTGGGGCACACAAGTTCTGAGGTAGATGCCCATAATATTTTCCCGCCATGCAAAAGTGAATAGGGTATCAACTTGGATAAGATAGAACTAATTTTTTTTATGCAAATTCAAAACGGAACGAATAAACTCTTGGAAATCCATCCTCTATTAAAAAGCAACATAAATACACATTGGATGCATCGCTTTGTTCTATTGAGGATGACGAGTATGGGGATACCTTTTCTAGTGATGATCATCACCCTGGATGTGATTTCTTACATTTTCTTGATGAGCATGATATGGGTATGGATTCTTGAAAATTTATGGGAGAGCCCACTTATGATTCTTACAAGGAGTAAAGTGGAAAAAATTAAGACCTTGGCAGACCAATACTAGATGAGATTTCTCGGGATGCAGTCCAGTCATGCTTTCTCACAATTGATAACAATAAAGGGATACATATGGGGATATCTATGGCTTATGTTGAGCAGCTGAGTTCACATTCTCATATAGTTAATTCATGCCATCATTCTAAGCCATGCTTCTTAAGTACTAATGCGGGTTTTTTCTGGTAAGTTTTGGGAGATGAACTTCAACGAGGTCAAATCTTGATCAGATATGGGTGGAGGTATCATATTAACTTCCCCATGTGATCATGCTTCTCATTTTTCTTTTCAATTTGAATATGATGGTACTAATAATATGGTTAAGTATGATGCTCATTTACATAGATTTGATTTAGCTAAATATTGTGATATTAAATTGTTAAAGATTATTGGAGACTTTGAACTTATTGTGATGCAAGTAAAAGAAAAGTTTGCCCACAAAAATGAAAGGTTGAAAATCTACAGAGATGCAATCCACCTATACATGGAATATTTATAGAAAACGTGATCACATATAAATAAAATAAAATAGATGCAGAAATAAAATACATAAGAACAATATACAAGAGAGACACCAATATATGTGGTTCAGGGCTACATCCACGGAGAAACAACCAATCCTTTATTTTATTCTATCTAGCAAAATGAATGGATATAACCCAATGCACATCCACCACAAACTTTTATTCACTCCCTCATAGTCTCTCTCACTCAGTCACAGCGATCTTTCACAATACAATGCCCTCTTTAAAAGAGGGTTTCCTTCTAGGGAAAAAATACACAAACATAATCTCTATTATCAAATTTGTAACCTAATGATGAAAGTTCCATATTGACTATGAAATTAAAACATTTTACACGGCAATTTTTCCATAATTTCTCTTTGGGGTCGCTACCCCCGAAACCCTGCCAGAGTTGGCTTTATAAGGTGTTGTTAACCCCCCCCTGGACCCCTCTTACTACATTAGTGTGGGGGAAATCCCCCCTCGTCAGGTAATAGGATCCAAATAGGGATAAAACATGACCTCTATATCAGTAATATTAAAATCAGACTCCACAACCAACAATCTCCCACTTGGAGTGTGATCACAGCAACTCTAATGCTACTACACCTACTGGACTATGATCCACCTTAAACCTGGCAAGTTTCTCATATTCACCTTCATGCTTGAAGGCCAACTAAAACCGATCAAGAACTCAGTTTGTCCCTAGTTACTACCTTTGTTAACATGTCTGTAGGAATATTATGGCTAGTAGGTATCTTTTCCAACTTCAATTGTCCATCTTCCAAAATGGATCAGATGAAATGGCAATTGAGTTGTATATGTTTATTCTTAGAATGGAAGGCTGAGATATTTGCAAGATGCATGGAACTCTAGATACCACTATACAACTTGTTATTCTCCTACTTCTTACCCAATTCCTCCATGAACCTCTGTAGCCAAATCATCTCTTTACTATCCTCTATAGCAGCAACATACTCTACTTTCATTGTTGAAAGTGCAACAACCTTTTGTATAGAACAATGTTTGAACCTCCAAAACATAATGCATGAGTAGTAGCACCTCTCAAATACTTGAAAATCCACATTATTGCATCCAAATGCTCTTTACCTGGATTGTTCACATACCTACTCATAAATCCCACTACATGTGTAATATATGGTCTTGTGCACACCATTGCATACATCAAGCTACCAATTGTTGATGAATAAGGGACCTTGGATATGTATTCTATCTGCTTATGTGTCTTGGGACACATTTCCTTAGTTATTTTTAAATGGTTGGCCAAGGGTGTACTAATTAGTTTTATATCATATATTCTAAAACTCTCCAACACCTTTTCTATGTACTCACCCTGAGGCAATGTCAATTTGTGAATTTTCATGTCTCTTGTTATTATAATACCAAGGATTTGCTTTGCAGCACCCAAATCCATCATCTCAAAAGAATTAGCTAATTTTATTTTGAGTGCATTTATATCCTACATGTTAGACCTTGCAATAATCATGTCATCCACATACAGTAACTAGATAATATAGCTTCCATTATCTAGCCTCTTAAAATAAACACACTTGACAAAATGGCATGTACTATGACCTTTTTTGTCATGTCTCAAATTTGTAATTGGGTCACAATGGCCTAATCACATTAGCCATATTCATTAGAGTTTGTAAAATTGATGTTAAGGGTCAAATAATTGCCAAGGAGGAAAATTACTAGTTTCCTAGGTTTGGGGTGGAAGCTTTGGGATTTGGAATAAGGGGGATAATAAATGATGTTTAGACATTGGAAGGGTTCAAGTATTTAATAAATAGAGTGAATAAGAAATTCAAGAGAAATCCTAGGTGACAAATGGTTTTGGAGACATATGGAGGATGTGGGACCCACACTAGCTTGATTTTTCATAATACATGGTATATCTCTTTTGTAAATTCGAATTAATGGGAATGTGAACACTCTTGGGTGAGTTGGTAAGTCATAACACATGTCATTGAGCATCTTAGGTCGAATTGGGAAGTATTGGTAACCTCCATGGAAGATAAAGAGTCAAAGTGGAAGTTTGTGGACACTTGGGCTAGATTCCCTAGCCCCATGACACCAATGATGGAGCATCTATGACAACTATGACAAATTGCAGACCTGACCTCTGACATCTGACCACTATGACATGTCAGCCCCAAAAATAGGCTCAAGGAAGTCGAATTTGGGATTTGGAGAAGCCAAAGAGACCCAAAATCGAATTTGGGAGAAGATGGAAGGTTGGAACTAGGAGACAAGTGGCAAATGTGGAATATTTCCTAAATGGAAATCTATTGAATCTATTGAGAGGATTTCGACCCTTAGAAGGCTAATGTTGGTTATAAAATGTAGAAATGAAGTATGAGAATGGCTTTTGATCATTTGTAGAATTTGCAATTGCATTTGTGAAGAGGGAGAGCTAGTGGATGACTAGTTTCTTGCCTTAGCCAATTTCGAGGGTGAAAGATTCCCATCCAAGTTGGCAATTGGAAAGGCCATTCAGACCTTTCATTTGGAGCTTTAATGGAGTGTTTATTTGCAGGTGTAAGCTACAGGGCAGCTCATGGTTTCTTCTATTGCAGCTCGCTCCTTCAACCATTTCCAGTTTTGATGGCATATTCTTGATCCTTGAGGGAGGGCATTTTTGGTGAGCTATTGTACTCTTTGGGGGAGCTTCTAATGCCCCATTTCTTTTGTAATATGAAGTAAATACTCTGTTCTTCATCTCCAGAAAGTTTCAGGTCGAAATTCCAAGTATAAATGTATAAATCTCATTTTTAATGGAAGAACAATGCCATTTCCCCACTACCTTGTTGTGAACCAATGTATTGATAATGATTTCGAATGAATGGATGATTCTATGATATATTTGTGATAAATATACTGCCATGGATGTATTCTACAATTTTCATGTACTGTACTTGAGCATTTGAAGCATTTTTAGTCAGTTTAGTTGTATTGGGAGGTGAAATAGTGCCATTTCCCCAAGGGTCGAATTGGGGATTTTTGCAGTTGAATGGGAGAGGGTGAGAAAAGTTGTAATAAACCATTAATGGTGCATATGAGACCTTAATAACATAATTAACACATTACATACCTCTGTTCATAAATTTGAGTGGGTTTGGAGGCATTTGGGAAGCCATTTTCAGTACTTACCTCAGGGGGATTTGAACCCCAAATTACTAGTAAAATTGCATACTTGGTCCAGAATCTTAAGAGAGTTTGCAGAGATCTTTTGGTGGCCATATGTTATCCCTGAACATCATATTCAATTCCTAATATCATTCATAAACCTTCCTTGAATATTTGAAGGCATTTGGAGTCAATTTGAGACCTAGAGACCAATACTAGTCAAATGGAAATCACTAGTAAAGTTACCTACATTGACCAGAATTGAAAGAGTATTTGCAGAAGTGTTTTAAAGGTACAAAGGCATCCCTGAAACACATATTTATGTTCTAATATCATCCATATACCTTCTCAGAAGATTTGGGATCATTTGGGGCAAATTTGGGACCTAGAGATCGAAATTAGTCCAAGGTCGAACCAAGGAAAAAAGTGGAAAATTGCAATGTTAATAAAATTCCTAACAAGGGACATTACAGTGGTATCAGAGCATGATCTTGGCACTTGATGTGGTATAATATTCATGAGGACAATAATTCAGGTACCACCATTAGATATTGAAACCAAAAGTGCTTTTGTTGAAGAAAAAAAAAAGTAGGAGAAGAAGAGCAAATTTTTTGAGGAAACTATGACTAGGGATGAAAAGGGAGCCTCATATGATGGTGAGGAGCATATAAAAATTATGAAAACAATATTCGAAGATATGACCAAGCAAATTAAGGAAGGATTCGAATTGTTTTCTATCGAACTTGTGGAAAAAATTATTGATTTTAAGGAAACCAAGGGGCAAAATGCATCAGCTTGCTTGAAGGAGCAAAAGGAAGAGACATCACAAGATCATGAAGAAGATTCTATTGAAAATATGGAAGATCATTTCGAGACACCTTCTAGCTTAGACATGAACCAAAGAGCATCTACTGATGGATGCTTAAACTATGAAGGAGTACCTACTGATGGGTGCTCACACCTCTATGTTGGTGACATAGAGATCACGTTTGAAAGTGTTTCTACAAGTACAAGTTTCATTAAGCATGATAATGAAGACCTTGTAGCGGTTGAAGAAGAACCAAGATCAACTTCCCCATCACCACTTGAGCTTCATGAAGTTGGTCCAAGCAAAATTGAAGAAGATGAGGAGGTTCATTTGCAAGAGCCTCATTTTCTTGAAGGGTCCTTAAAGATGAATGAAAATAATATCCAAGAGTCCCTCAGCATTCTCCATGACACTCAAGAATTGGTGTCAAATTCTTGTTGGAGAGCTACTTCATTGGAGGAAACATCCTTCCTTGAAGACATGGAGAAGATTCAAAGAGCAATGTGCCACATCAAAGGTAATTTCATGTCTTTGCTTTTTGATAGAAACCATTTGTTTGAGCTTAATGAATTGTTACATGATGCATACTTGAAGAATAATGAGGATATTCATAAGCTCACAATTCAAAATGAGCAACTTCTTGAAAAGTTGCAAGATACTTGTTTTTCCTCCTATGTTTCAGATTGTCAAATGGTAGATTGTTTGGAGGATTCTCATGACATGGTGGATCATGAGAAATGTGAAAATTTGAATGTTCTTGATGTGTTTGAAGATGAACTTGAAGAGATCCAAACACTTGATGTGGTGGAAGAGGAATTTGAATTGCCTCTTGATGAAGGTTATGCAATTTTTAAAGAAGAGCATGATTCCTCTACATTGGAACCAAACTATTACAAAGAGTTCACACTTTTGAAGGAGCTGCATGATACTACCCACATGGATCCTTCCCATGATGAAACTCCTGAACTTTTTGATCATTTGGGTGAGTTAGTACATTCTCCTACATCCTACAATTCCATGTTTTGCAGTATTAGTCTCAATGAAGTATGGGTGAAAGGGTTCTTTTTGATGGTGCCACATGAGGAGTATGGAACTCCTAGATTTAACCTTTATGATGACATGGTTGGAGCACATTCTTATTCACATTTGCAGCAGCATAATTTGTCACTTTATGATGATTCACATCTACATGGATGCACCTATGATATGGATTTGAGTCACTTGAATACTCATGGTTTTTCTTGCTCAACACTGGGTTCATTTGATGTTAGAGGAACTTCATCCAACACTTGGATGAATAGATTTATGATGGGAGAACATTTTTGTTGGCAGCCACATACTTTGTTACATCTTTATGATTCTCACATTCATGGATGTATGGGTGAGACTTCTTCGAGTCATTTGAAGTCTCCTTGTTTTTTTTGCTCATTATTTGGTTCAGATTCTAGTGGAGATTCTTCATTCACTTCTTGGATGAAAGAATACATGGCTGAATATTTTGATGCATATCACATCCTTTTGGAGCAGCATTATAGGACATGGGATCCTCACCTATGTCATTGGAGCAGATTTGATTGGTCACTTGAAGCTTGTATGCACTTGGAAAATGGTGGTCTACTTGCTTGGAGGTATAAGCACTTTCATGACTCTTTGATGAAGCATATCCTAGATGTACATTTTCATTATGTTGTTATGTACTTTGATGATATATATTTGGTACTCATGATGTTTGGAAGAATGCATACAAGAAAATGGGATCCAGGAATCCTCTTATCTAATGGTGTAGGTTGGAGAGCACTCTTAATTGTTGGGGTGCAATACAAGCAATGGGACCCTGGAATAATTTTTGTCTCATTGGTTTCATTTTTTGGGGGGAAGCAAGCAGTATGGGAGATGGATTCCCCACTTAATAAAGTGATTTTAATCAGAGTAGTGCAGCAGCAAGCATGGTGGTTCCTCTCTAAAATATTCATGGAAACTCAAAGACTCAAGGTTTGGCAATTCAAGGGCAACTTCAAAGAATTATACAGAAAGCAGGTTCTTCAACACCCATGTTTGAAATTGCTTGAGGACAAGCAATATTGGGAAGGGAGGATTTGTCATGTCCCAAATTTGTAATTGGGTCACAATGGCCTAATCACATTAGCCATATTCATTAGAGTTTGTAAAATTGATGTTAAGGGTCAAATAATTGCCAAGGAGGAAAATTACTAGTTTCCTAGGTTTGGGGTGGAAGCTTTGGGATTTGGAATAAGGGGGATAATAAATGATGTTTAGACATTGGAAGGGTTCAAGTATTTAATAAATAGAGTGAATAAGAAATTCAAGAGAAATCCTAGGTGACAAATGGTTTTGGAGACATATGGAGGATGTGGGACCCACACTAGCTTGATTTTTCATAATACATGGTATATCTCTTTTGTAAATTCGAATTAATGGGAATGTGAACACTCTTGGGTGAGTTGGTAAGTCATAACACATGTCATTGAGCATCTTAGGTCGAATTGGGAAGTATTGGTAACCTCCATGGAAGATAAAGAGTCAAAGTGGAAGTTTGTGGACACTTGGGCTAGATTCCCTAGCCCCATGACACCAATGATGGAGCATCTATGACAACTATGACAAATTGCAGACCTGACCTCTGACATCTGACCACTATGACATGTCAGCCCCAAAAATAGGCTCAAGGAAGTCGAATTTGGGATTTGGAGAAGCCAAAGAGACCCAAAATCGAATTTGGGAGAAGATGGAAGGTTGGAACTAGGAGACAAGTGGCAAATGTGGAATATTTCCTAAATGGAAATCTATTGAATCTATTGAGAGGATTTCGACCCTTAGAAGGCTAATGTTGGTTATAAAATGTAGAAATGAAGTATGAGAATGGCTTTTGATCATTTGTAGAATTTGCAATTGCATTTGTGAAGAGGGAGAGCTAGTGGATGACTAGTTTCTTGCCTTAGCCAATTTCGAGGGTGAAAGATTCCCATCCAAGTTGGCAATTGGAAAGGCCATTCAGACCTTTCATTTGGAGCTTTAATGGAGTGTTTATTTGCAGGTGTAAGCTACAGGGCAGCTCATGGTTTCTTCTATTGCAGCTCGCTCCTTCAACCATTTCCAGTTTTGATGGCATATTCTTGATCCTTGAGGGAGGGCGTTTTTGGTGAGCTATTGTACTCTTTGGGGGAGCTTCTAATGCCCCATTTCTTTTGTAATATGAAGTAAATACTCTGTTCTTCATCTCCAGAAAGTTTCAGGTCGAAATTCCAAGTATAAATGTATAAATCTCATTTTTAATGGAAGAACAATGCCATTTCCCCACTACCTTGTTGTGAACCAATGTATTGATAATGATTTCGAATGAATGGATGATTCTATGATATATTTGTGATCAATATACTGCCATGGATGTATTCTACAATTTTCATGTACTGTACTTGAGCATTTGAAGCATTTTTAGTCAGTTTAGTTGTATTGGGAGGTGAAATAGTGCCATTTCCCCAAGGGTCGAATTGGGGATTTTTGCAGTTGAATGGGAGAGGGTGAGAACAGTTGTAATAAACCATTAATGGTGCATATGAGACCTTAATAACATACTTAACACATTACATACCTCTGTTCATAAATTTGAGTGGGTTTGGAGGCATTTGGGAAGCCATTTTCAGTACTTACCTCAGGGGGATTTGAACCCCAAATTACTAGTAAAATTGCATACTTGGTCCAGAATATTAAGAGAGTTTGCAGAGGTCTTTTGGTGGCCATATGTTATCCCTGAACATCATATTCAATTCCTAATATCATTCATAAACCTTCCTTGAATATTTGAAGGCATTTGGAGTCAATTTGAGACCTAGAGACCAATACTAGTCAAATGGAAATCACTAGTAAAGTTACCTACATTGACCAGAATTGAAAGAGTATTTGCAGAAGTGTTTTAAAGGTACAAAGGCATCCCTGAAACACATATTTATGTTCTAATATCATCCATATACCTTCTCAGAAGATTTGGGATCATTTGGGGCAAATTTGGGACCTAGAGATCGAAATTAGTCCAAGGTCGAACCAAGGAAAAAAGTGGAAAATTGCAATGTTAATAAAA
This sequence comes from Larix kaempferi, assembly GCA_027924585.1. Taxonomy (NCBI): domain Eukaryota; kingdom Viridiplantae; phylum Streptophyta; class Pinopsida; order Pinales; family Pinaceae; genus Larix; species Larix kaempferi. The sequence continues at coordinate 24,753,135 of BSBM01000299.1, forward strand.
TTCCTAACAAGGGACATTACATTTTTATGTCATAAACCTGTCAAATTTCAAATACCATTGCCCTGGAGCTTGCTTGAGGCCATACAAGCTCTTCTTCAACCTACACACTAAATTTTGATTCCCTTTAATCTCAAACCCCCTATGGTTGCTGCATATAAATCTCTTCCTCCAAATCCCCATGGAGAAAAATTGTTTTTACATCTAACTATTCAAGGTGAAAGTATTATACTGCCACTAGACTTAAAATAGTCCTAATTGAAGTTATTTTAACAACAAGCGGAAATATTTCATCAAAATATATACATTTCTTCCATGCAAACCCATTTGAAACAAGTCTGACTGTGTACCGTTTTTTCATCCATCTTCTTCCTTCAACCTATAAACTCTTTTACATGTAGGCAACTAAACCAAGTCCTAATTCTAGTTACTTACCAAGGAGTCCATCTCCTCTTTCATGCCTTTCTCCCACTTCTTTCTAGTTTCTACCTACATTGCCTCTTCATAACTTTACTGTTCACCAGAATTAGTCAAAAATAAATAATGCAATGGAGAGTATCATTCAGGGGGTCTACTTAACCTGGCATATATTCTAACAACATTTTTAGGAGTTTAAGGTACATGATGTTGTTGATGTTGTACATTTTGATTTTTTGGCACCTTTGGAATTATTTCATTTTATCAAGGATTGTGTATTTTGTGTTTTCTTTTTCATGTTTCTTTCCCTGCAACTAATATTTATACAAGACCTTTTCATTGAATACTACATATCTACTCCTAATGGATTTGTGATTTTCATAATCCCATAAGTGATAACCAATATCATTTACTATGTATCCAATAAAGGTACACTTCTTGGATTTTGCCTCAAGATTTGTTATATTTTCTTTATCAATATGGACAAATGCTTCACAACCGAAAGTCTTCAAAAATGAGTAGTTTAACCTTTTACATGTCCATGCTTCCTCTATAATTCCACCATCCAATGAGCTTGAAGGCCCTCTGTTTATTAAGTAAACAACAATATCCCGACAACTACCCAAAACTATAAGGGAAACCATGCATGCAATCTCATACTCCTTGCACACTCCATGGTTGTCTTGTTCATCCTTTCTGACACATCATTTTCTTGTGGTGTTCCTAGAACTGTCTTCTCTCCGCGAATCCCATGGTATGAACATTAACTATCAAACTCCCTGTCACGGTATTCACCTCCATTATTTGATATGGGACACTTCAACCTTTTTCTTGTCACATTCTCAACCAAATCTTTCCATTTCTTTAAAATATCAAAAACATCATATTTTTGTCAAATGCAAAAAACCCAATTTTGCCTAGTTGCATCATCAATCAAAGTAACATAACAACAAGAGTCACCAAGAGATGATACCTGATCAATTCCCCATACATATGTGAGCACAAGCTCTAACTTTTCAATTTATTTTTCTTCCCAACTCTAATCAATCTAACTCTCTTCTATTTTTCATAAGCATAGCTCTCACCAAAATCCAAATCAACTTGCTTCAAACCTGGAAACAACTTCCTTGAACATAGAATCTACATCCCCTTCTCACTCTTGTGTGCAAGCCTATGATTTCACAATGTTGTATCCACTTCTATAGAAGCTAAAGCAATAGAAGAGTCAACATTACCACCACATAAATACAATTTACCTACCTTTTCTCCTTTCGCTATTACCAGTGACGCTTTAGTGACCAGGATTCCACACTTTTTCTGTAAATGTAGATATACATCCTTCAATTCCAAACTGCCCTATTGAAATTAGATTTCTTCTCAAATAAGGAATGCGATTTACCTCTTTCATCAACCATTGGTTTCGATTCTTTAACTTCAACCGTACTTTACCCTTTCCAACAATTTTACATGGTTCATCATCACCCAAATAAACTTGTCCACAATAATTTTGAACATAATCTTCAAACTATTTCCTATGGGGTGTGGCATGAAATGAATCCCTTAAATCTAATACCCAAGAAAGATTAATATTATCTAATGAAATAATTAAGAATCTTGTAACATATCACTGGATACATTTGCTTCATGATTATTCTCTTGATGTCCATCTCCTTGTTTCTTTAGAGATCTACAGTCTTTCTTTATATGTCCTTTCTTCCCCCAATTCTAGCACTCTATCTTTCCTAATATGGATTTGGATATGCCCTTCTGATACTTCCCATGGTTACTTGGGATCTTTCTTCCATCCTTTTATCTTCCCCTGTTCTCCATTGTCAACTATCTCACCTGTTCTTTTCCATCGCATTTCCTCGCTAAGGATAACACCAACAACATCATCAAATTTCAGAGTTTTTGAAGCAAAGATAAAATCACTTACAGCCATGACCAAGTTGTTTCAGCTTTATGTCAATGAGCACAAGATTAGAATACCCCTAACTTCAACATCAAAGTTCACTCCTACGTAATTTATCTGATTAGTAACCGTATTAAATTCATTTAAATGGTCAGCAACAGACCCACCTTCTGACATATTCATATTAAATAACCACTTCACTAGAAATACCTTATTAGAGGTTAAGCGTTTTTCATACAGTTTAGCCAATGCATTCATAATATCCTCCATTGTATTTACTTTTGAAATGTTGAAAGCCACTCACATTTCTAGGCACAGCCATATTGTTCCTAGTGCCTTTATGTCAAGAACCTCCCATTCTTTGTCCTTCATAGTCGCAGGCTTCTTTGCTTTTCCACCCAACAGTAGGAAAATATCATTCTGATATAGATAGTCCTCCATTTGCATCTTCCATAGATGGTAGCTTTCAATGTTAAATTTATCGACACTAAACTTTCCTTATTTCGACATTTCCCCCACTCAAACCAAGAACGATTTTATTATCCAAAAAGACCTTTGGCTCTGATACCAATTGTTAGAAAATAGGATCACAGAGCAATAAAATAAAATAGATGCGGAAATAAAACACATAAGAACAAAATACAAGAGAGACACCAATATACATGGTTCACCCAATATGGGCTACATCCACGAAGAAACATCCAGTCATTTATTTTATTTCATCTAGAAAAATGAAGGGATACAACCTACAACACATCCACCGCAACCTCCTATTCACTCTCTCACAGTGACTCTCACTAAATCACATTGATGTTTCTCAATACATAGCCGCAATACAATGCCCTCTTTAAAAGAGGGTTTCCATCTAGGAAAAAAATACACAAACGTAATCTCTACCATTATATATGTAACCTAATAATGAACGGTCCATATTGACTACGAAATTACAACATTTTACAAGGTAAATTTCCAAAAATTTCTCTTCGGGAGCGCTTCCCTCGAACCCCTACTAGTGGGGGCTCCAAAACGTGTTGTCACCCTACCTAGACCTCCTTGATGGAAATAGTTTGGGGGAAATAGCCCCCCACCACACCCTTCGTCGGGTACTTGGATCCAAACATAGCTGAAACACGACCTTTGAATAAGGAAGATTATAATCAGGCTCCAAAACCAAAAGAAGATTTCATTGCAAAAATTTTCAAAGTGGTCCCCATAGCTCAGAACCAATAGGAAGATGAATTAGTAGTTTCAAATTCCAACTTGTCTCCATGTGAATGCCTTATAAAAGAAGGAAAGATGGAAATAGTATTCAGATCATCCATGCCTGATAATATTGGACATTGAAAAGTGTTTGATGGTGATGAGTAGATGCACAGGTTTATGACCAACACATCAGAATTTTTTCAACCTCACTATGCATACCTCCTTGACGGTTTTGAAAGTCATTTTGGGAAGAAAAAATATTTTGGAGAACATTTGTATGATTAAGGAGGTTCGTACTTGAGCCCATTCCAGGCATGGATAGAAAACACCTATGAGAAAAGTAGTTCTCCATGGGAAGATTTTAAAGGCTTCCATATCCATGATTTCTTCTACTATTGCAGCTCCATTATGATGAAGTTAATGACATCCACTCATTTCATCATTCAAGAGGTTTTGTTTTGGATTATTTCCAAATATAAAGGAAGAACTCCTAGCATGAATGATATGTTAAGTTGGCTTCACTGGTGGTATGATTTCACTTAACTTATCTCTCACATCATGCTTAGAGTAGGAAGGTAGGTTGCATAATCTATTGAATAAGCATTTGATTTTGTTATTTACTTTTACCCATGCATTTCACTTGCTAGTTATTGCATTTCATTTTGATTTGAACAAGGCCGGATGGAAGTGTCTGCCTCTAATGCATTTGATGAATTTGTTGTTTGAAGTGTGTGTAGATCTAAAGGTACCAAAATATTTGGAGATTCTTACGCACTCCCGAGAGAAGCCCATGTCCTGCAGTTGGAGCCAGTTGTTACCCTTCATATGCTCTACAGTGTTCCATACCTAATTTCCAAAGAGGAGGGGTTCTTTTTTCTATGTAAAGGCCAATTTTGGTCTTATTTTATGTAAAATTGTTTGTCTTGTGGGGCTCTAGACTCATGGCTTGGCCATGGAAGGTCCTCTTGGTTTTCATTCAAGGGAGTGTTGGATTAGTGGCACTATTGACTACCCCTTGATATGGTGGAAGTACCTCGTCATGTTGGGCCATTTATGCCTAGGTTGGTGTCCAATGCTTCTTCATATGACTCAATTTGGACACATGGATTACAGGATCCCAGCCACACTCATGTTTATGCTTTGTAGAAGGTGATTGTGGGTGTAAAGGTTGTCATACCCATCTTAAAACTCCTCATTATGCCCACTTGGACCCATTTTTATTATGTATTGACCCTCCTCTTGGCTCAAGCAAACCAAAATTGATGATGATGGCATCCTTTTGAAGAGGTTATACCACCTAAAGGATGAGGATGTTGAGGTAAAAAGCACAATGTTTGGGTTAGACGAGGCATGACACCCTCCTCCCATGCTCAACATTTCATCCAAGTTGTAGTAATTCATCATATTTTATCATTATTTTATGTTGTATATAAGGTTTAGTCCCCGACTTGCGGGTGACAAACTCTAAAGAACTCAATGATAAATCATTTTAAGTTATTTTAGACATTTTAGGTTGATCGGCTTGTAAAGGAGGTTAAGTTGTCCTAACTCACATAAATAAGGCAACTCCTCCTCATTTTAACGAAAAATCATGGTACCAATTAAAGTCATTTCACTCTTTATTCTTATTTACTTGGGATAGTGGTGCGCATTCTCTTCTTGGAACTCTTAAAGCTTCAATGTGGCATTTTCTTAGTGTTTGAGGTTGATACTTAATCATGCAAGGCTTTTATAAGGAAAGGGATTATTAGGAGGTTGCAATTTTCTCCCTTTTTTTCGTTTGTGGTAAGATCTCTGGTTCTCTTTCTTTTGCATTGTCGAAGACACCCAAGGTAAGAATAAAATAGTTTTTGTATGCATAAAATATCTATCTTGTAAGTGAGACATCCCTCTCTAGGAGGATCTCTCTTGTAAGGCTTTTTGGAACCTCTTTTTGCCTAATTAAGTCAATACCAACACAACCTAGTGTTTCTTGGTTTTGCCCTACTTCATCAAAATAGAATTGTCAATTCTTGAGAGGAACGCTAACCATGATTCCTCAATGGCCTTGAGGAGAAGAGACTTGGGTCTTTATTTCCCTCATATTCACTTGGAATGTATTTTATCAAATTTTTGTAAGATATTATGCAAAAAAATGCAAAAAAAATCATAATGATTATGAAAAAATCCTAAAAAATTCATATTTTCACAAAAATCCAAAAATATTTATCTTTTTGTCCTATATATTATCTTAATTGTTATTTTCGAAAGTTGTTAATTGCAGTAGTATATTTCATATATAAACAAGATATATAAAAAATAGAAGAAAAAATTAAGAAGAATTTTGGGTCAAATCCAAGGTCACCCGAGAAGAACCTGGGGGATTTTAGGCCAAGGCATTTTCTGATTGCGGACATTTAGGGTAAATTAGTTCTAAATTAGGTGTTTCATCCATAAAAAAAAAAAAATTCAACCTAGGAGGAATAGGTGTGCCCCTCACTGCTAGTCATAGGGAGGTAAAGTTTGTATGTTTTTTATGGTTAGTTTGGGACATATCTCCACTTTTCTATTCTTTATTTTTACTCCAGAAAATTATAGCAATGAGTTACATATTCATAAGTGATCCTAGCCTTCCAAGGTTAAATTTTTATCATAGACATATTTCATTGAATCCAATAGGCACTCGTCTACTAACAATCAGAAGATGTTGTAGGGATAGAATTTGTTTCTATTATCTATTACAGTTCTATCCTAACTATGTTTTGGGGATCCTTCTGTGGCACAAGGAGAAAGGTATAAATAGGAATGGGGTTACATCGAGGTGATAGTGGGTGTACTTCCTTGAAAAGTTGTCAATCATAACACTAGGTCCACATACTTGAATTGGGTCCACTTATCTTCAATTGTGGAAGAGTGCTAGTTTTTTAGGTAACATATTGGAGATTCATGATCATGCTAGCCCTTATCCATTGGGATGGGTAAACAAGGATACAGCGTTCAAGGTCACGAAACAATGTAAGATTAAATTTGTTGCAAGTGCATATTTTATTGATGAAGTGGAGTTAGTTGTGGCACCCCTTGATGTGTGTGGTGTAGTGTTTGGAAGCCTTGTTCTTGCAAAATGGAGACGGGGTTTCTTGTGTTGGGGCTGACAAAGAGGGTCGTTGTAGTCTAGTGTGTTGGAATTTTCAATCCTCTAAAGGAGAAGGTCCCACCTAAAGCACACCAAATCCCCATGGAGAAAACTTGTTTTTACATCTAACTGTTCAAGATGCAAATCTTCTACCACCACTAGACTTAAAATAGTCTTAATTGAAGTCATCTTAACAACGGGAGAAAATATTTCATCAAAATTTATACCTTTCTTCTCTGAAACACCTTTACAACAAGTATGGCCTTGTACCGCTTCTTACCTCCTTCTTCTTCCTTCAACCTGTAAATCCATTTGTTCTGCAATGCTCTTTTACCAGTAGGCAACTGAACCAAATCCCAAGTCTGGTTTCCTGCCAATGAGTCCATCTCCTCTTTCATGCCTTTCTCCCACTTCTTTCTAATTTCCACCTACATTGCTTCTTCATAACATTCTGGTTCACCAGCATCAGCCATCAATAAATAATACTTTGAAGGTGAGTAGCGTTCAGGAAGTCTACTTAACCTGGTAGATCTTCTTGCACTTGCAGGAGTTTCAGGAACTTGTTGTTGTTCTTGATTTTCTGGCACCTTCGGAACTTCATTTTCTTCAATTTCATCAAGTACTGTGTACTCTGTGTTTTCCTTTTCCTGTTGCTTTCCCTGCAACTGATCTTTAGACATGACCTTTTCATTGAATATTACATCTCTACTCCTAATGATTTTGTTATTTTCATAATCCCATAAACGATAACCAAAATCATCAACCCCATATCCAATAAAGGTACATTTCTTGGATTTAGTTTCAAGCTTTGTTCTATTTTCTTTATCAATATGGACAAATGCTTCACAACCAAACGTTCTCAGAAATGAGTAGTTTACCTTTTTATTTGTCCATGCCTCCTCTGGAATACCACCATCCAAAGAACTTGAAGTCCCTTTGTTTATTAAATAAATAGCAGTATTTACAGCATATGCCCAAAACTGTAAGGGCAACCCTGCATGCAATCTCATACACCTTGCACGCTCCATGATCGTTCTATTCATCCTTTATGACACACCATTTTCTTGTGGTGTTCCTGGGACTGTCTTCTCTCTACGAATCCCATGGTATGAACAGTAACTATCAAAGTCTTTGCCGCAGTACTCACCTCCATTATCAAATCTGAGACACTTCAACCTTTTTCCTATCTCATTCTCAACCAAAGCTTTCCACTTCTTAAAAGTAGCAAACACATCATATTTATGTCTAATGCAATAAACCCAAGTTTTTCTAGTTGCATCATCAATAAATGTAACATAATAATGAGAGCCACCAAGAGATTGTACCTGAGCCGGTCCCCATACATCTTTATGCACAAGCTCTAACTTTTCATTCTTCTTCTGTTTCCCAACCCTGAGAAATATGACTCTCTTTGTTGTCCATAAACACAGTTCTCACATAATTCCAAACTTACCTACTTCAAATCTGGCAGCAACTTCCTTGAGTGGAGAATCTGCATCCCCTTCTCACTCATGTGGCCAAGCCTATGATGCCACAATGCTGTATCTATTCCTATGGAAGCTAAAGATATAGAATGGTCAGTATTATGAGGACATAAATACAACGTACCTACCCTGTCTCCTTTTTCTATCACCATTGATCCTTTAGTGATCTTCCACCACGTTTCTCCAAACGTAGATAGACAGCCGCCATCTCCTAACTGCCCTGTTGAGATTAGATTTCTTTTAATAGAAGGAATATGCCTAACATCTTTCAGCAACCAATCAATTCCATTCTTAAATTTTATCCATACCTTACCCATTCCAACGATTTTACATGGCTCATCATCACTGTTATAGCTTGAAATGACACCTCTCCGTCCGTGACAACACTTGCTTCCCTTGGTCGCATGACGACACTTCTTGAGATCAAGTTCAGTCACACAACAGGACATTTGTGGATGGAGGAGTCATTTGGGACACTAAAAATGGTTGAAATTACCTCATTCTTCACCCATTTGATGTATATGACCCTTAGGAACATTTTTCCAGACCAAACCATCTCCTGAAAATGAGCAGAAAAGCCTGTTTTTGGCCATTTTTCAACATGAGCGCTGTTACACAGGCATGATAGTAGCGTGTGTACGCGACTTTGCTTGATTAAAGTAGCGCTCAACTCCATGTGTACACTACTCTGTCTACTGTAGAGTAGCGTACACCCCTGTTTTGGTCAAAATCTCGAAATTCGAGTAAGTTAAGTTGGTTGGGAAACCTCTTGAGCGGTTATAACATCTTTTTCTCTTCCTCACTGACTATATAAGGAGGGTAGAAGGGCCATGTGAGGGGACTAAGCCCAATTACAAAGTTATGTTGGAGGAATGGAGACCCTCATCTCCCTCTCTCGTGCTTCAGTTTTGGTAAACCCTAGCACAGTTGATTAGAGGCTGGAATCCTTGGAGAACGGAAGCAGGAGACCTTGAATCTAGGTTTCGTGAAGTCCCAAGCTTGAAAGAAGGTATAACTGTATGTACTTGCTTTCATTCATTAATAAATATCAAACGTTCTTCTCTTTCCAAATATGACCTATTAATGTGTATTAGATTTTATTAGAGTTTGTTTATAATCTGATGTCTCTTTCCATTATGGATATCAGTATCATATATGTAGTCAAATGTATTTGAGAAAGGTATCAAATTGTTTTGCAGGTCTGGGCATTGCAACATTGGATAAGCATTGAAGAGCGAGGGAGGCAAAGCTAGGATCAACCTTCTGAATAAGGTGCCTACATATCTAAACCCTAATCTCTTCATTTACTCGTTGTACTTGCAGAATGCTTGTAAGTCTATCTTTATCACCGTAAATTGGTGGTTTCTCCCCTGAACTATAGGTGCATTTTCCCCAGCGGAGTCACCAAATCAGAAGGCATGGGCAGGGTAACTGAGCCCAAAACTCAAAAGAGTCCCCATATGCGATCCAATCCTGGTATATGCTCGAAACAAAAAGTAGGAGGAGTATTTCCAACAATCTGATCTCACAAGACCTACTGCATAGATCCCAGGCAAGCTTTGAGTGAAATGGATTTACCCGTGAAAGTCGAACTACGATTTTTGCGTAATGTGTGATCTTGAGTGGTTTAAGGTGATTTAAACTCAAGATCCTAACCAAGACTAGTTGGTGTAGTGTAACCTAGAAAAGAAAATGTTGCTAGTACATTTTATTAGAGTTCATTTTAAAGGTTACTTGCTTACTCAAAAAGGTAGTGGGTGTGTGAGAGTAGTTATAATAAAGATAGAGTATTGAAAATGAAATATTTACCACCAAACGAATCTTTTTCTTTTCAATGCAAGTCTTAAAATTCTGATCTAGAATGCATATGCAAATGCAATTTTTAATCTTTCGAATGCAAAAAAGGTAAAAATAAAGCCTAAATGTAAAAAATTAAACTCAAAACCTAAGAATGCAGCTACTCAAGCAACTAGGTATGCAAAAGAAAACTTGTTCTTTTTTATGCAAAGCACTCTAAAATCTTTTAAGCCACTTGCAAGGTACTCTATTCAGAAAATGAATCAAAATTATTTATGCTTTCAAAGGTAAGAAACAAAACTGAAACTAACCTACTATCAAAGCAAAGCAAAGAAACTTTCAGGTTCTCTTTATGAAACAGTAAAAGCTACCAAATATGACTTTCAAATTCTTATTGATGTAAGCATGCCAAACATTGGGAAAATAGTACAAAAACTACTTTTATACCCAAACAAAGCAAATGACCTACGAAGAAGTATGGTTTGGTAAAGTCAGGTCTGCACATAAACAATGCAAACAAGGTCTTGAACAACATCCATAACACTTGAGCTTTCACTACAAAAGAAAACTTAAAAGCATAAGGGAGGATAAGAAACCAACCTAAAAGAGAAATTTCACTCAAATAGATACAAACAGGGTCAAGAAGACTCAAGAGGTTTCAAATCCAGTGGAAATGGGGCAAGCAGGTTTAGTCAGACTCAAATTAGGGTACAAAACACCAAACGGGTCCACAACCCCCCAACTTGGATCAACAAGCCCCAAAACTTTCCAAACAAGCCCAAATTGATCAAAAGAGGTTCAAATCATGAATGTAGGATCAGTACAAGGATGGGAGACCACTTACAGTGGTTTAACTCAGACCTAGGGTCATCAGGGAACCCAAAAAATACAGCCACAGCCCCCAGATTTGGGTCCACAACCCAAAAACTCAAAAATTTCAAACCCAGATTTTGAGCGCTACTGTGTATGAGGCATACCAGCACCCATAGCAGGATGGGCGCTACTGTGCAGAGGAAAAGTAGCGTATGGGCGCTACTGTGTTGTACAAACAGTAGCGTACAGGTGGAAAAAGTTGGAAAAATAAGGTTAAAACCACCACACCTGGGTCCACAAGGGTTTGCAAGGGCTGGGAAGGGTCTGTAAGAGCCAAGGAGGGTCAAACAGAGCCTACTAACTAATCCTAATCAATAAAATGAACAAAGAACATCAAACAATACTGAAGAAATGACCTTGGATACCCCTAAGCAGTTAGGCTTTCCCCAGCGGAGTCGCCATTCTGTTGTGGGGAAAATGCACCTATAGTTCAAGGGAGAAACCACCAACTTATGGTGATAAAGATAGACTTACAAGCATTCTGCAAGTACAACAAGTAAATGAAGAGATTAGGTTTTAATTATGTAGGCACCTTATTCAGAGGGTTGATCCTAGCTTTGCCTCCCTCGCTCTTCAACGCTTATCCAATGTTGCAATGCCCAGACCTGCAAAACAACTTGATACCTTTCTCAAATACATTTGACTACATATATAATAGTGATATCCATAATGGAAAGAGACATCAGATTATAAACAAACTCTAATCAAATCTAATACACATTAATAGGTCATATTTGGAAAGAGAAGAACGTCTGATCTTTATTAATGAATGAAAGCAAGTACATACAGTTATACCTTCTTTCAAGCTTGGCACTTCATGAAACCTAGATTCAAGGTCTCCTACTTCCGTTCTCCAAGGATTCCAGCCTCTAATCAACTGTGCTAGGGTTTACCAAAACTGAAGCACAAGAGAGGGAGATGAGGGTCTCCATTCCTCCAGCATAACTTTGTAATTGGGCATAACTTTGTAATTGGGCTTAGTCCCCTCACATGGCCCTTCTACCCTCCTTATATAGTCAATGAGGAAGAGGAAAAGAAGTTATAACCGCTCAAGAGGTTTCCCAACCAACTTAACTTACTCGAATTTCGATATTTTGACCAAAACAGGGGTGTACGCTACTCTACAGTAGACAAAGTAGCGTACACATGGAGTTGAGCGCTACTTTAATCAAGCAAAGTCACGTACACACGCTACTATCATGCCTGTCTACCAACGCTCATGTTGAAAAATGGCCAAAAACAGGCTTTTCTGCTCATTTTCAGGAGATGGTTTGGTCTGGAAAAATGTTCCTAAGGGTCATATACATCAAATGGGTCAAGAATGAGGTAATTTCAACCATTTTTAGTGTCCCAAATGACTCCTCCATCCACAAATGTCGTGTTGTGTGACTGAACTTGATCTCAAGAAGTGTCGTCATGTGACCAAGGGAAGCAAGTGTCGTCACGGACGGAGAGGTGTCATTTCAAGCTATAACAATCACCCAATAAAACAAGTCCAAAATCGCCTGGAACATAATCATGAAAATATTTCCTATGGGGTGTAGTATGACATGAAGCCCCTGAATCTACTACCCAATAATCACTAGTATTATCTAATGCAAGAATCAAAGCATCTTGTAACACATCACCTGCTACATTTGCCTCCTGGGTAGTTTCCTGGTGTCCATCTCCTTTCTTCTTTAGAGATCTGTAGTCTTTCTTCAAATGTCCTTTCTTTCCACAATTCCAGTACTCTATTTTTCTCAATCTGGACTTGGATCTGCCCATTTTAGACTTGCCACGATTACCTTGGCTCTTTCCTTTTTCCCTTTGTCTTCCTCTGCTCTCCATGGTCAACGCATTACCTAATGTATCACCTATGATTTTTCTTCGCATTTCCACACTAAGAATAACACCAATGACATCATCAAATTTCAAGGTGTTTGAACCAGAGACAGAGTTACTTCCAGCCATGACCAAGCTATTCCAGCTTTCTGGCAATGAACACAAGATTAGAAGAGCCCTAACCTCATCATCTAAGTTCACACTTACAGAACTTAGTTGATTTGTAACCGTATTAAAATCATTTAAATGATCAGTAACAGATCCACCTTTATACATCTTCATATTAAATAAAAACTTCATTAGAAATACCTTGTTGGAGGTCGATGGTTTTTCATACAGCTTACCCAATGTGCTCATCAAACCCTCCATTGTCATTTCTTTTCAGGTATCGAAAGCCACCGATGAATCCAGGGACAGTCGTATTGTTCCCAGTGCCTTTCTGTCAAGAACCTCCCATTGTCCATCCTTCATAGTCGCTAGCTGCTTTGCTCTTCCTCCCAACAGTAGGAATAGATCCTTCTTGCTATAGGTCAAATCTGCACTTCTCCATCCATGATCACATTGCGCTGTTGATCACACAAAAGGACACCATGGATTGAAGAGCTAGGTTGACCTATATGACTTATTGATGGTAGTACGCTCTTCAGCTGAGAAATTTATTGTTTCTCCTAATCTCACGACATGTGCGCTACTATTGCTCTAGCAAACTAGCGCACACCTCAAAAGATGCGCTGCTTTTCTCAAGGACAACCAGTGCACACTTTCCAAAAAGTTGTAAACGCTTGTTGCAAAGCATGAAAGTTGCTCTCTATGCACTACTCTTGTTGTATGAAACTCGCGCACATCTTAAGATGAAATCAAAAAATGTATTAAGATTACGAATTAGTATTAGCTGAAGTTGGTTCTGCAACTTCTCCAACCTCCCACTTCAACCACCTCTCGAATCCAACTGCCTACCTTATCCCATAAATACAAGGAGGATCCATGAAAGAGGGACCTAGAAGAAAGGCATTAAGTGTTGTTATGCTGGAGGAATTCCCAAGTCATTATGAAGAGAAGGAGCCCAGGACTTGGTTGCAGAAGCATCTTGACCGATCAGGTATATTTGTACTGATTCATGTTTCTTTGACAATAAAAAGGTGGAAATACCCTTCTTGTCCCAAATCAAATGTCTATTGGATTGTATGTTCATTTGGCTTAGTATCTGATTGTTGCTGATGTTTGATTGTTTTCAATATTCATCATATTTATTACAGTAAAGATATGCTAAGGAAGGTTTCCTTTGTGTTGCAGGTTCATCATAGCGAAAGATAAAAGGTACATCTTTCAATATCTTGATCTCTTTCATTTGTACGAACTAAATGCAATATAATGAATGTATTTACCTGTCAACCCCGCCTAAGTTGGTAGTGTCACTCCTCACTATAAGGTTTAAATTATGAACAACAGACTGGCGACTCTGCTGGGGAGTAACCGTCTGTTTTTCTGCTCTAGGAGGCCTAGTTAGGTTTTTCTTCCAGATTTTTTCAATTTATTTGTTCTTTGAGAGGTCTTATAGGTCTTTGTTACCTGTTCTCTCTTGCCTGATTCATATTAGTTTGATGTTGCAAAGCCTGTTTCTGTCCTTCTGAGACATGTGTGTTGGTTTACCCTACTTATAGTAGCGCATCTTTCCTGATGAGCATTGGTTTGTACACTGAACAGTAGCGCATCATTTCTAGTGTGCGCTAGTTTCTGCACTGCACAGTAGTGCATTTTCCTGTGTCTTCCAATTTTGTGTTAGGGTTTTATTTTTAGTGATTTGGTTCCACTTCCAGCCTTTTTATTTTCTTCCCTGGCTGACCCCTGAGACTTCTATGTCTCTTTTGAGTCTTAATTACCTCTCTAAGTCCTTTGGTTTGTCTTTGCTTGCTTGAGTACTTGTTTAAAGTGTCTTCACTGCTTTCTAGCCCTTTTTTGAATTTTGTGCACTAGTTCTTTGTAGACATAGTTGAACACTTCTTCCCTAGTTGCTTGTTGCAGTCATACAAACCTGCGTCTTTAACGTTTGTTGTTTGTGGTAACATTAGCACACTTTCACTGTGTCTTATCCTTTCCATTAGGGTTTGACCCCAAGTTTGAGTCCTTAGGGTGCTTTTGAAAGGTTGCTTGGTTTAGATACTTCCTGATTGTCTTTTCAGTTCAGTCCAAGTGAGTCAAAACCTTCTACTTGAGCTTTCTTTTGAGTGTGTGTGTTAGTAGGGTCACTTTTTGGTTCGCTCACATACTCCTTTGCTTGGCTTAGCGTTTTCTTAGGGTTTTGGTGCTTAGGAGCAGCCTGTTAAGTTTGCCTTTCCGTTACAAGCATCTCTTTTTCCTTGTTTCTTTTACACTTTGTTTCTAAGCCCAAAGTTTTTTCTTTTGAAACAACTTGATAGGTTGAGTCTTCCTCAAGTATTTCGATTTGTTTGTTTGAGCCATTTAGGTGTTTGTCTTACTCACACTTCACATTTAGGTCTTACTTGCTTTGTTTACAAGTTCTTTTTCTTTTACAATTATCAGAAAAGACAAAAAATGTTTTAAGTAGCTTAGTAGTAAGGTCTATCATTGTTTTGAAGTAGCATAATTTGCTTTACTTTGAAATTTTAAAAGAAAAATATAAAAAGAAATTTGTTTTAGGATTGCCTAGTTTCAATTTTTGAAAAACTATAAACGAAAAGAAAAAGTATCTTTTGTGAATTTGAAAGCATTACTTTACATGCACTTTACTTTCTGACAAAACCATTCCACACACCGCACTACAACCCTTGAGTAAAAAGTAGCCCTTAAAAAGAAATCTTAATAAAATTTACTAGCAACATTTTTCTTTTTAGGTATACACATCATCAACTAGCTTAGGCTAGAGTTTCGGACTTAAATCACCTTAAACGATCTGAAACTGGCTTCATTACTCAACAATCGTAGTACGACTATCGATTAGGAAAATCCATCTCTATCAAATAGTCCCGGGATGCTCTACTCAAACCACAATTAAGCACAAGGCCGTGGGATATTGGAATTGTCGAGGATATCCCCTCACTTTCCTCTCAACCATAAACCAGAGTTGATTCACGTACGGGGGTCTTTTCGGACTTCGGGCTTTGCTACCCTGCCCATGCGTTTCGACTAGGCTGACGACTGTCCCCCCAGGTTATTTCGTATTGGTGGTAGCCTTATTATCATAACCTTGTAGGGCTCTACCCAGGTAGAGTGGGCGGTTATTCCCACTTCACCTCGGACAGACGTGGAAGGTAAACCTTTGGTAGTAATCCCGGGAGGGCGGTTTGGTGATTCAAATGCTTGCACCCAAAGGACCTCCATTAGACGCCACGTAACTAATCGTCAGTACTCTATTAGTCTGTTATGGGCCCTAATCATCCCAGACTTACTTCTGAGAGTATTTTCCATCTGATTGCTTGGTTTTGATCACTTAGGAAATTTTTTAGTGGTATGTTGTTTGCTCCTTAGTTGTAGTGGCCACTAGGTTTTTACTTAGTTTATTTTTATATTTGTGGAGGACCAACATCTTCGTCGGTCTCAGAGGTTGAAAAACCTTTCCCCACCCATTGTGGAGCCTCCACCGCCACCGCGACGCCGGAGGACAAACTCTCATGGTTCTTTTGAACTTACGGGAGAAATAGAGGTTCTTGGATAACCACAACCCAGAACCCCGGATCGACAAGTCTTTGATACTGTCAAGGTTGAGGACCTAAATTCTAGAGAGTTCAGCACTCCTTTCAACCCTCCTCTTACTGGACCCAACGATCCACTTCTGGTACTTGTAGGTTTTCAACAACCTAAGTACAGTGCTTACTTGTTCACACCTAGTTATACTATGACTAACCCCGGAGACGAGCAGGGAGTTCCACAAACTCCCACAACTTCTATGGCTATAAGGATTGTTAATCCTTCTTTCACAAACATTGCCACACCGAGTTCGTCGCAGGATGCTTCTGCTTCAACTCCATCCTTTAGTTTTAATGCTAGTACTTTAGGCATGCCGAGCTCATTAGCTTCAACATCTACCTCAGTTTCCACCCGTACCTTTGGACCGAATAATGTCCCTTTGTCAGGGATACCCGTAGTGAATTTCAGTCAGTCGTCTACTACACAACAATTTCAGGGTGTAACTCAAGCTATTGCTTCCACTTCCTTTGTAGGATCGATCCCGTCTTCATCTATGCCTATTATGGGTATGATGACGACACCATCCATTACTACTACGCCTGGATTTAACCCCTATGCAGGTTACAATGTTAATCCATTGAATATACCTATAGGGAGTATCCCTTTCTCTTTGTTTACTGGAGGAGGGGGTAATTTTATTAATCCACAGTACGGTGGGGTTAACACCCAACCGCAATGGACCACTGCCTCGAGAAGTAATCCGCTTTCTTTTGGGTGGAGCAATTTCAATCATTTTGTTTCACAACAGATGGTTGGGGGAAACCCCAACCAACAATACACGAATTAGGTACTAGGGAATACCCAATACCAGGTTCCGGTCTATCAAATTCCATCGGCACGACCGCGTTTACCATTTCTAGAAACATTAAATTTGCTAGATCTTTCAAAACTCACAAATGACCCCATGTGCCATGATCCTGAATGGCCACCTATTCCCACTAAATTTCCCTCAGACATCCCAAAGTTTGAAGGTAAGACTGGTGAGGACCCCAGTGACCATGTCACGACTTTTCATCTCTGGTGTTCCTCGAATTCACTAAATGATGACTCCATTAGGTTAAGTATCTTTCAAAGAACCTTGACAAGTGTCACAGCCAAATGGTATATTGAACTATCGGTAGCTACTTATGGCACCTTTTGGGATCTAGCCACTGTTTTCTTGAACCACTTTAGACTTCATGTCCGGTACGATGTCAGTACAGGCCTTCTGTCAACATTTCGACAGAACAAGGCCACTCATCTATCTGATCATATTCAGGAGTGGTGAAGGAGAAAGAGGCTCATCAAAGCTGACATCCCTCCTGCATTTTTGTTAGAGAGGTACCTTAAATCACTCCTTCCTTATATCTCTAAGGAAGTTGCAACTTCGGGGGTGTCCTCCGAAGAGGAAACCATTTTGAGAACCCAGCAGCTTGACTTAGTTTATGCTCATTCTGGGCTCTTATACGAGATTATTCCTGATGCGCAGAGGTCTAATATGGACTTAGGTAAACCTACGCCTGGACCACATGCTGATGGCATTGTGGGTTCAGTCGACTCAGCAGCGTTTGATGCCTTAACAAAGCAGGTTCACGCCTTGCCAGTCAAATAGTCTGCTGCAGAAGCAACTGTTGTTGAATCCTCCCCTTCCACAACTGAATCTGTACAACAGGTGCAAACAAACCAAAAGGGATCTCGGCAGCCCAACAACAAAATAAAGGGAAAGAAAGGGGAGGGAAACCAACAAAATCCCAAGAACACGCAAAATGCCGAGGAGGGTAAAAGGGAAGGTCAAGTTCCCTTGCAAACTATGTCAAGACGACCACCTTACCCATCAATGCCCTCTAATGGAAGAAGCCCAGAAGCTGATCCGTGAAAAGAAATCTGTTGTCTTAAAAGACCCTTTCCCTCACGGATAGAGTTTAGCTTCTGGCATCTCTGGTACTGGGGGCACTACTCATGCCAACTCAGCTAATCAGTCATTCATTAATATGGTTAATTCAGATGCTCTTTTTCCAACTCGAGCAAGAAATTATACCCCGGACCCGCAGCAGAAGGATGTTCCTGAGTCATCCACCCCTCTCCACATCGAGAAACCGGTGGATCCGCTGCCGAAGATCCCGAAAGGTGTCTTCAAATGGGTTGTGCACAACCCCAATGAAAGGGCTGCCTCCAACTACAATGTAGTGGAGGATTTAACCCAAACCCCTGGTGCCATGTCCACCTTGGAGGTACTGCAAAGTTTCCATTACAACGCAGTGAACTCCTCACAATGATTGGAAGTGTAGATTCATCCAACATGCTTTCCCATTTTGATATGAAAGATATCAAGTTCTGGTTGTCGTACCACGTCGCTCTCCAGATAGAGGTCATCCATGGTCCCATGACTATTCGGCGAGTTGTTGTAGATGAGGGCGGGTCCACATGAGTAATGTCGATTTATTGCTGGAAGGATTTAGGTAAACCTAAGTTAGCCCCCTCTAATATGGTACTTACCGCCTTTGATGGAAGATCTTTCCGTCCACACAGAGTCTTACCATCATTTGATGTTGAACT
The DNA here is from genome assembly GCA_027924585.1 of Larix kaempferi. Taxonomy (NCBI): domain Eukaryota; kingdom Viridiplantae; phylum Streptophyta; class Pinopsida; order Pinales; family Pinaceae; genus Larix; species Larix kaempferi. The sequence goes on from BSBM01000299.1 coordinate 24,771,994, forward strand.
TGCGGGCAAACTAGTATCGGTAGAGGTTGAAGTTCTGGATGCACCGCTCGATTATAACTTGTTGTTGGGTAGGAGCTGGACATATGCCATGCAGGCAATTCCGTCAGCTGTTTTCCGGATCATAATGTTCCCTCACGAAGGCAAGATCGTCACAGTCGATCAACTTTCATTTTCCCGGAAGACCAACCAGAATTCTTCAAATTCAACTATCTCGTTGGTTGATTAGTCCCACCCAGTTACTGAGAGTTTGGGAGTAGGTATCTAGGGTTCATTAATAGGCACTTTTGACCTACCTTCTCCCATTAATTTTATTGGTTCTGAAGAATGTTCTTCGTCTAAGACTTCCACGGTCAGTTTAACAACAAATCCGTGGATTCTCCCTACTGAATCAGATTCAGTTGTGCATGTATCTATTGTAGAGGTAACCTATTTGGATACACAACAAGCCACAATAGAACATATCACGACTCCTTTGGTCTCCACTGAGTCGGATATGGACTATGCCCCTGCATGGTCAATGGACTCTACCCACTCTCCTGATTGTTTAGACACGGTCTTTCCTTTTGACGAAACATTTTTGGAAGCTATGATAGGCCTTGACCACCCTCGGGAACATATACACCCCAAGTCCTATTTACTTCCCATTCTAAACTTGATAGAGAGAGGTGAGTTCTCTCCGAGACCTAGTGAGAATGTTGATTTGTCCTCTATCCCTTCTACTTCGCAAGCTGTTTTTGCCAAAGGGAATAGGGTGAATACATCGAGAACCATCCCGATCAACTTTTCCACTGAACCGGGAGTCACGAAAAATATTTTTATTGGAGCAGATTGTTTTCTAGACGAAATCGTTCTGTATACCAATCTTTTTAACAATTTTCGCGACGTCTTTTCTCGATCTCATGAGGAGGTTCCAGGAACTGACCCTACCTGAAGAAGTACTACACTTAGGCATTTGTGCTTTTTCATGTATTATAGCTGTACATTTTTGTAGAGTTAGTTTTGTTTACAGTTGTAGTTACATCTTATGCATCCATTGTTTTGTGTTTCAGATGTCGACTAAACACTTTATAGGGTTTGTTGATGGCGCTAGCCGCCACACCCGTCAGTTGGTCGCCACTGCTTGGGTTATTTACTCACCAACTGGCCAACTGGTTTCTTCGGGAGGGGCTTGTTTAGGTCCCACAATGAACAATGTGTCTGAATATAGTGCAGTCATAGAGCTACTCCGAGATGATCTATTCCATGGAATTTCACAGTTGGAGGTACGGATCGACTCGTAGTTAGTTGTTTTTCAGTTAATGGGTGTTTATCAGGTTATAGATCCTACTTTGCTACGTCAGTTTCTGCACATTAAGTTGGTTGAGAGACAGTTTGATTATATTACATATCAACATATTCCAAGGAACTTGAATACATTATCTTATTCATTTGCAAACTACGATTTAGATTGGCATTTGCATCATTCACACACATAATAATTCATGCATAAAACACAATAACACACATGTAAATAACTGATACTCTATATATATATATATATATCTTTATCAAAAAATAGTAAGAGTTTGGATCATAAGTCTATCATAGAGTCATGTTATAAGATACAAAATTGGGCTCGATGGCCTCAAAAATATCCATAGAATATCCTTCTCTTATGGAGAAGGCGGGGCCTCATCTGGCTCTGCTTCCTCTCGGTAGCATATGACCAGCCTAGCCACTTTCTGCAGTAGCCTAATCCAGGTTGGGGGCACACCAACCACATCCTCCTGCATGTTGAGCAGCATCCGTTCGATCCTATAAGTAGGAACATCATGAGTCAACCGATTCATCTTTCTCTCTATGGTTCCCAGCATGGCATCACCTGCACCCACTTCCACTGGCCTCACGAAAGTGCGAGGGTGTCCCTTAGGACGCACTGGTCCAACATATGCACATGACACTTTGTCTCGGTACTTCAAACTCATCATAAAAATCATATATATAAAAATTATAAAAATTGAATAACTTTTCAAAAGCATAAACATACCTATCTCTCGCCAGGCTGCTTCTGGAGGAAGGATCGGCTCAAGATCGTTGCGGAAGTCTAGACACGCATATGGAAACTACTCGAGAGCTGGCACTTGTCTTTCCCACCAACCCCAGAAATCATCCTCATGGTAACAGAAGTTGCTCTCGCCACCATCCTAACGGAGGAAGATCTCACCCCAATGAGACAACATTGGCTCACGAGGGTTTCCTGGGGGAAAAGGCATGCCCAAAATCATAGAAGGCACCCTTTCAAAGAAGAAGGTGAAAAGTATGCTTCCGTACCCAAAGTTCTTCATCCTCCCGGTCTTACAACCCAAGAGTTGAAGCTTCATGTTCGCCAAAAGACTTGAACACTAGTCATATACTCTGTCAGTGCAAACATTCAGTACCTATGTGCATATAATGCCTTGAAGCAAGATGTTGCATAAGACTCCCTCCCATTCGGTTAAGAACACTTACGATGACTTTGAGGGGGAAGCTTGCAATAATCGAGATCAGAATTTGACTGCCGGATTTCTCAGTTCTCGGTACATAGTAGGCATTCACATACTCTTGCATGGACAAGGCACCCACATTGCGTGAGGACACTTTCAAGTTCACAACATCTCCCCTCTGAGAGAGACCCATGATAAAGTAGATGTCGTTGACGGTGAGTTCCAGTATTTCACCTTGGATATTAAACACTAATGCCTCGGCATCCCAGTACTGGACAAGCCTCTCAAGCAAGCGGTTTAGTGCCCGCATGTTGACTATTCTATAAAATTTCAATAGTCCACATCTTTGAAGTGCATGGAGGGTCGCGGGATCTTGTAATGCTTCTCGATCCATGTCCTCATGCTCCCTTTCATGCCAGACAAGAACCATCCTGCGAAGCAACAGTCAAATTTTTAGTCTTTTCCACTTTGTTCCTCACTTTCAGGGGTGTGCGCTACTGTCTGCACTAGACAATCACGTTTGAGCGCTGCTATGTCTTCACTAAACCAGCGCACTTGGCTAGTATGCACTGCTTTTGCTCAGATACAGTAGCGCACATGCAGAAACACGTGATGAACATTGCTAGAAAGTGATTTTGACCATGAAAATTGACAAAAAATGCATAAAATAGCAAGTATGGGAGGAATAAAATTACTTGGTGGAAGTAGAAGGTTGATTAGTGGCCCGATTTGATTGTAGCAAATGGAGGAAGATCAAGGTTTTGCTCCTCTTTTTCCCTAAAAACTCCAAATGTGATATTTGATTTTTCAATTTGAAATCATTTATATAAATGAAATTTGATTTTTACCCACTTTTTTCAAAAGTGTATAGTTTCAAATTGTTCCTAAAAATTTTTATTTAATCACTAATACCTACAAGTTTTGGTGAGGTAATTTTAAACTAGGTATTTCAAATTTTCACTAGATTTTCAAAGTATTAAACCGGAAATGACTTGTTTTCTTATTGATAGACCAATATAGGTACCATATAGTCATTATTATGTCATTAAGAAAATTTGTCGATAGTTACTAATGCGATTGTTGAGATCCTATTCTTTGGCAGGTCATGAACATACAATCCTAGAAGTTGTCTTTTAAGTCGTTTTAAGCTCTTGTTTTGACTATTTAAAAACTAAACAAGATTGCCGAGCATACTTGTTCTATTCAAGCTCATTAAAGGAATTGAAGGTACATCCGCTTAGGTATAAGTTTAACCCTTTTCCGGACTTTTACGGATTACTTACGAAAAAGGAATACTCTAGTCATACGTGGCTAGAAGAGTTCTTCTCTCATTGTTTTAGACTTGTTCGGGGGAGGAGACTAACTGTACGAAAAAAGGACATTTGGAGCCTTCTTTAGGGTTTTCAGGCTCTCGAAACATGAAAACACCAAGCGAGCACTCACCTACTCGGGCTCGATGTGAAATCCACGAGAGGGTATATAGAGGATTGTTTAAGTTTTTCAGACTCTATAAATAGGAAAACACCGGCGAGCATATACCAACCCGGGCTCGATATTAAAATCCATGGGTAGGTGTATGGAGTTATTGTTTAAGTTTTTTAGACTCCTTAAAATTGAAAACACTGGCGAGCAAGAACAGATCTCGGCTCGATATTAAAATCCAGAGATCAGTACTATAGAGTATTCTTCTATTTCTTCTTCGAACTCTGTAAACAATGAAGAAGGTCCTGAGTCTTCCTCCCATGGGCTCGTTAAACTTTTTACATGGTTGGACTTATTGAGTTTTCTTTATTGGACTCATTAAAAAAATAAGAAGGACATTCTTTAACCAAAAAGAATAAGGGATAAGAAGGGTATATCACATATTTCCAGTTTCAAAGACAGTTAAGTCAGTCATGTCCTTGAACATGGCACCTACTTGAGTCTATCATTTCAGTTGGGCTTTAGTTTTTGGCCTTAGGGTGAACCTGATCTCCGAGTTTTTTACTCCCCCGGTTGGTTATTCTTCCAACCATATGGAGGGTCTGTTAATGTCTCCAACATTGCAGGCTTATAACATTTCCCCTTCATGTTGAAAACTGCCTAAGTCACTTTGTGTCATGCTCACTGTTCAAGGATACATCCTGTGTCGGCCATTTTGCAATTTACCTTGACTTCATGTGTCGGCCATCCTGGTGTCAGTTTGTTTCATCTTGTTACTTGTCCTACTCCACATCAGCTCATACTTGTTGAGTGTTCCTCATGTTGGATGATGGAGGATGCATTAAGGCCTCCCTTCTAGCGGACTAATTCCCATCGACTTCAACTCATTATGCTCTAGGAATAAAGTTTAGAGTTTCGGTTAGTACCTTGGGGATTGCAGTCATTAGTGGCAGTTTCCCTCGTTGTTGAATAATGGGAATACATCAATGTCTCTTATTCGACAGGTTCCTCAGGTGTTCGACTTCAATTCCACTTATTCACACTTGTTGGATCGTACTAGGTACCTTAGACCCCATTATCATTATCGATGGAAGTCCTCGCGTTTGTTAAGGGTATACATCAATGACCGGTAATCAAACGATACCCCCCATGTTTGACCTCAGCTCATTTATTCACATGGTTAGGGTTTGTACCTTGGGTTGTTTGGATGAAGACCTTGGGACCTTGATAGCATCACCATATTTATGTTATCACCCAAGCTGCGCAAGACTGAGCCTCACTCATTTTGGCTCTTCATGAGACATAGATCCAGTTTGTTGTTATGGCTATGATATCTCATTTTGAAATGGATCCACGCTTGTATTTTAGTGGCCATGCTATATATACATATCCTAGTTATGTATCGGAGATCATTTTGTATCATGCTACACATCTATATGATGTCAATATTGTAATTGCTCATTGATCTTTAATCATTGTTTCAGGTACTTTTGTGACTTGGTTCTGCGTTTTCTTGCTCCTCCTTTGACTTGGAATTATAATGTATTTCGGCCATCGTTTCCCTCTGACCTCACACATTAGGGGGCATCTGTTATAGGTAAAATCTGCACTTCTCCGTCTGTGATCACATTGCTCTGTCGATCACACAAAAGGACACCATGGATTGAAGAGCTAGGTTGACCTAGATGACTTATTGATGGTAGTACACTCTTCAGTTGAGAAATTTACCGTTTCTCCTGATTTCACTACATGTGCACTACTATTGCTCTAGAAAACCAGCGCACACCTCAAAAGATGCGCTTCTTTTCTCAAGGACAACCAGCGCACACTTTCTAAAAAGTTGTAAATACTTGTTGCAAAGCATGAAAGTTGATCACTGTGCGCTACTCTTGTTGTATGAAACTCGCATACATCTTAAGATGAAATCAAAAAATATATTAAGATTACGAATTGGGATTAGTTGAAGTCGGTTCTGCAACTTCCCCAACCTCCCAATTCAACCACCTCTCGAATCCAACTACCTACCTTGTCCCATAAATACAAGGAGGATCCATGAGAGAGGGACCTAGAAGAAAGGCATTAAGTGTTGTTATGCTAGAGAAATTCCCAAGTCATTGTGAAGAGCAGGAGCCCAGGACTTGGTTGCAGAAGCATCTTGACCGATTAGGTATATTTGTACTGATTCATGTTTCTTTGACAATAAAAAGGTGGAAATACCCTTCTTGTCCCAAATCGAATGTCTATTGGATTGTATGTTCATTTGGCTTAGTATCTGATTGTTGTTGATGTTTGATTGTTTTCAATATTCATCATATTTATTACAGTCAAGATACGCTGAGGAAGGTTTTCTTTGTGTTGCAGGTTCATCATAGCGAAAGATCAAGTGGAAGACCAAGTGAAAGCTAGGACCAGCCGTCGATAAAAGGTACATCTTTTGATATATTGATCTATTTCATTTGTAGGAACTAAATGCAATATAATGAATGTATTTACCTGTCAACCCCGACCAAGTTGGTAGTGTCTCTCCTCACTATAAGGTGTAAATCCTGAACAACACTTCTGGTACAGATAGTCCTCCATTTGCATCTTCCATAACTGGTAATTTTGGCCATTAAACTTCTCGACCTTAAACTTTCCTTCTTCTGTCATTGCTCCCACTCGAACCAGAAACCCTAGTTTCCTGTGGGTTTATCTGCCAAATAGACCTTTGGCTCTGATACCAATTTTTAGAAAAACAGGATCGCAGAGCAATAACAATAAACAAAAATGCAAATATAATCACACAAACACATTACAAGAGAGACACCAATATAATGTGGTTCACCCAAGATGGGCTACGTCCACACTGAAATTGCCAATCCTTATTATTATACCGTCCAGCAAAGTGAAGGGATACAACCTACAGCACAGTCGCTGCACTTCCTCTTCACACTCTCTTAGAGTCTCTCTTCGCGATCTCAGAGATATTTACAATGCATAATACCTAATACATCTTACCCTAGCCGTATTACAATGTATTTCTTTTATAAGGGAAATACAGTGGGAAAATACTGTGGGTTACCCAAAACCATGGGCCCGTAAATTGTTGGCGAAAACAGCCCCAAACCTCCGAACCCCCTCGGGATTGTGTCGGGATCATAACCAAACCTGGGTACAAACACGGTTGAATCATCATCTATGAGAATGAATATCTGGCTCCACAACCAACAGAATGACCCATCACGAACCCAACTACATTATCAAAACCCAGAAACCCATGGCCCCATTACATAACCCAAAATTAGACTTCGGTGAGAAAATGTATCTGGCCAGAGCTCTAATCATGTTCTGGTTCTCGTTTTTTCTGTTTCTTTCTCTTTTTTGCACCTATCATATGCTTATTTCACTCGCTTGCCTTGTGTTCTTTATATAGTCACGAGAGTGGACTCAAAACAATCAAAGTCGTTAATTGTTTCCCACAACCTCCACCTTATTTTGCACATGCCCTTCCATGACTATGATCCCTTACAAAAATGAAGGAGCTAGTAGGCCCTGTTGGGCCCAAGTTGGGACAAAGTTTTAGTAACAATTTTGATAAGCAGGAAAAGTTGAGCTGAGCGCAGCTGAGAAAAAGATGTAATTTTGTCTAAGTGTTGAGGGTGCTGCAAAGTTGTGTGCAACATCCGAATTTTGGAAGTACTGCAAAGACCAGCGCTGTGAGGAAGCAGTGCTGCGAAGCAGTCAGGCCACGTGGAGCCAGCAAAGCGGAGTGCTAGACGAGGATCAGGTGCAAGTACCAGATGGACCAGTAGTGGTCTAATTTTGGAAAGATGCTCCAGGAGTGCCAAGCGGAGGGCATGATCAAATCAGGAAGGTGGCCAATGCACGAGTTTGTTAAGGAAAGGACAGCTCAGGGAAAGCGATGGCTTGGCATGCCTAGTGGGAAAGACCGCTAGAGATGAACGGTTCATTGAAAGTGACCTGTTGGCATGCGTACGACAAGAAGGCCGATAGCGACAGAATGAAGATGTGGAGAACCACCACAATGAAGCAGACGCTACCAGATGCCAGCAAGCCGGTTTAGGGAAACCGCCACAATTTTGTAAACCCTAAGGGTTTTTGGGTTTAGGTCTTCGGCATTGTAAAGACATGACCTTCGGGCATGGTCTATTTAAGAAGACAATTTTGTATGGGATGGGGTTACTTTTTGTTGTTACATTTTTGGGTTCTAGATTTTGTATTGTAAAATATCTTTTGAGTTGAGAAGATTGTAAAGGCTCTGCAGCTGTGTGCGCAGAGACCTATCTGAGAGGAAGGAGAGTCTGCAGCTAAGTGCACAGACTAAGAGCGGTTGTCCCCATCCCTTTTAAAGATATATATTATCAACCGTTCTTGTGGACGTAGCTTCCCAACCGGGGTCCGGGGGAGTGAACCACGTTAAATATTGTGTTGTGCGATTATGTTTTATGGATGAATGATTATATATGATTTCTATAAATGAATGTCTAGATGTTTCCTTGCATGTTGTTATGAGAGAACTATTGTATGCATTTTCCATCAGAAGAGGTATGGAGATGATATGTTAAGTTCTACATGAATAGATGAATGGTGAACATTTAGCTTGTATTTGAGAACTGTGAATCAGTTAGTTGGTTAAGTGTTAAGAGATCACTTAAGTACTCCCTTATGCGCAATAGAACAAATGCATAACAGTTAGACTGTATCAGTAGAATATGCTCAAATCATAACCATACCAAGTGGGTGAACGAATAGTAGATGGATAATCGTTTGAGTATTTGAATGAGTGGATGAGTGATACTCAATTCAGAACCTTAAGCATTTTCAAGGTAATCGAGTATAAAGTTGAACTGCATCGTCCGCAGTTTTAGTAGAAGTCTCGCAGTAGAAGAACATAGTGGTGTGGACCACAATGTTGTCCATCGCTGCGCAGTCTCCCCTCACAGCTCATACCCCTTGTTGCGCTGCGCAGTACATCCATCCACGCAACTCGTCACTTACTGTGGAAACCTGACTCCACAGTACCCCATAGATACACCTTGGGTGAGACCTCATCCTGCTCGCAGGTTGTTGCTGAAAGGGCCGGTGCGAAGGGGTTTTGTTGGTCAAATGGAAACCTCAAAGAACCTAGGTCTTATAGAAAACCTCTAGGTCAGTTATAGACAATAGGCCCTGACCACAAGCGTTGACTTGCCCTCAAGTTAACTCTTTGGCATTCCTAAATCCTGTGCATCTTATGGTGCTGACTCTTTAAATGAAGGAGCCAACTCTGGAACTTCTAATTGCTTCGAATTATTCATTTTTTTCCTTCCATTTACCCATTAGAATGTTGGAACCATATATGAAAGTTTGGGCCTTCTCCATGTTCGTTGTATTGGGCTTCTGGTTTTTCAATTGTTGCCACTCTGTATTTTCAAATTTATCCAATTGTTGCAAGTTGGTGAATGTGGCCTTTGTTGTGGCCTTTAATTCTTATAGATTCTTCTCCATGGTGACTACCTAATCGTGAAGGTGGTCCAATTCATCATCAACCTGTTGGGATTCCTAGTACTTGCGCTCTCATTCTAGCATATTTGTGGTTTCCTTAGCTTCCTCATTGAGTTGTCTAACCTTGTCGCACAAAGATTCTACTGGGAGTTGCTTCTTGGATAATATTCCAACCCAATCATTTAGTGTAGAGAAAATTATGTGGCTCTGGTATAGCAATTGAAATTTCCTCATGTGCAATGGAAAGGTACTACCGAACTCTAGGCCACATTTATTTCATCTAGTCATAGAGGGCGGTGATTGTGGTTTCTGCACCAATACGATCTTAGTGCTCCTAGTTTTGGGCCTCTAGTGCATCCGCCAATTGGATTTGAGTGTCTTCATATGGATGTTGGAGGGTATGGTGCTCAGTCTCAACCCAAACTAGTCTATGTTAAAATTCTATGGGAGTCCTATAAATTTGTTAAAATTATTGTTGCATTGAATATGTTGTCAAATTTGGAATTATATCCCCTTGAGGTAGCGATTGTAAAGGAAATCTGCTAGCGACAGACTATGCAAAATTATCAGTAGGTAATGGTTCTACTTCACGGTAGGTTGCTTTATTCTGCAGTATATTCCGCTAAGTTTCATTGGTCAAGAAGGGGATAATATCTATGTGTTCCTGACATATTTGTAGAATAACACGATAGTTTGCAACGTTCTTCACAAACTACGCAACTTGGGTTTCTACAAAATTATCATCGAATGTAGAAGGTGATGGGGGGTTTGTTTGTGCCTTTATCAATTGTTCATTTGGTGTTTCTTCCATTGGGACATTGGAGGTATCTGTTGGTCATCCTCGGACTGTTGTTGTTGTTCCATTTGTTGTTGTCTATTGCCTCCAATAAGGTTAGCTACTTGTTTCATTGCCTACAAGAGTGGGTCTTCTATGCTTGCTTCATAATCAGCTGATCGATCCAAAATTTGTTTTTCGTGGGATTCTTCTAGGCGATTATGTTGTTTTTGTGTACCAAGCTCCTGCGATACTAGAACTCCTAATGTGGTATCAATAGAGGTTGGTGGATCAGCTGGGATATCAATGATAGGGATTTTATTTTTGAGGCTCTGGAAGGAGTCCAAATTTTCTTATACAGAGCTCATGAGTTGCATTATGGGGATGGCAAGGGATGTTGATGAAGGGGTGGACTGCATTTGCGTAGCATGGGGTAGGAATTCTTAGTGGGGAGTAGGAACAATGGGAAGTGGGTTGTAGTGGGGGGTTTGGTAATGAGGGGACGCTTTGGTCCAGCCAGGGAGGTGAGGGTTTCTTTCATGATATTTGTCGGGACCAGGTTGGTATCTTTGAGGGATTATATCATTTTTGGGAGAGTAAAGGATGGGGCTAGAGGAGTGAGAGGCATGGTTGAGGAGGGTGTGGTTGTTGGGGCTTCCACTAGAAGGGTATCTACCTTCCTCTTTTTTCTAACTAAAAATAATGATTCTAGAAAAATATATGTCGTACCTTTGGCCTTCATCATAGTGGTAACACCTGACTAGCTAATTAGTTATTTGTGGAAATTGGTGGGGGGTAAGCATAATGGAAGTGCTCTAGCTTTGAAGTCCTTTGGTTCAACACCTTGTGGTCATACAAAGTATTGTCTAGTCCATTCTGAACCATATCTTGGTGGTATAATTAGTCAATAGGGTTCATGGAATCTAATAAGTTGTTGTAGAGTACAATTCCTAGTACTATTGGCCAAATTCATTATCATTGAAAGTTGTGTTGTTGGTGTCCTGGTTGGTTTTCCATGGAGCAAAGAGTAATGTTACAATTTTTCTATCTACAGGGACTTATGATTCCCATCGCTTTGGTGGTTTCCATTTCCACATTGTAAACTCTACTACCAGATAACCGAAAATGAATTATCTCCCTAATTTCAGTGTGCATCTATGCATGCTTGAAGGAATTCATCCATCAAATACTTGCACCAATTTAGTTTTATTCCCTAGACACATAATTTCACAACTGAGATAGTGTCCAAGGTGTGTTATCCCTTGGTATATTTATTCATCACTCAGTCGAAAATCATTTGACAAGCCGCTTACACCTAGGGGTCATTCATATTTGTAATCACGGTTCCCTTTCCCCACGCTTGGTGCCATATCGGTCATGTAGACTTTTCTCTGTCTGATTTATGCCTCACTTGTGGTACCCTTGAAATATTGTAGATACATCCTTGTTGATCAGGGATAATCCTGTCAAGTGGTGAATATCGTCAACATGAATTTGGTATTGAAAATTGAGCCATCGGGAATGGTAGTGTACCTGAGTAATCAAGAACACAGTGCATTTGAGTTTTTCCCCACAAGTACCAAACGCCAGTAACTCCTTTAGATTCATCAATGTAGAGTCCTTGATAGGTGCGAAATATGGATTCCATGTTGGCAAGAAGTCCCTATTATCGAATGATACAAATTCCATGTAACGGTTGGGGCACAAATCGATGTATAGGTCTCCATCGAAAAAATTGGAGTCAACAAACCTAGTATATTCTACTGTTCCCTATAAATCACCAAGAACTTCAATTGAGGGATTGATGAGATATGTTTGAAGTAGTTCCTTTTGCTTACCCTGTGCCTTACTTCCTAATGCTCTTGTTGCTACTTTTCCCATTTATGTTGATCAGTGTTGATACACTAACTGAACTGGAGGTTGAGCGACGACTATGCACTTACTCTGCTCGGGTGGTGTTGGAGGCTCCAGGTCGTCAGTTCATCAATTCTTCAAGTTGTGAAATGACAGATGGATTGGGACTTAAGCATTTTTAACGTTCAAATCAAGCTGGCGTGGGGGATAAGACATGCATTAATGGTAGAGCTATTGTGTTCGAAATGATCAACCATTAAATGTGAAGATAGGGATGATGATTTCACATGAAGATAAGATTGATGCGATCTACTTAGAATTTAATGACTCTCAATTATGGTATGATGGGTTTGGTTGATGCAACACGGTCATGACAGAAAAATAAATGAATATGTTGGGTTCCCCAACCACAATGGTATGATGTAGTTAACTCATAACTTGGAAAGATAGCACACAAAACACAAATGACTAATAAGAAACTAAAATGACTTTTAATGAACAAACAAAAAGAAAAAATTACAACATTAACTCCTACTCTAACTCACTCCCTATGAAAGGAGTTCTACCTTTTGGAATTACTGATCAGAGATCTAGAGCTTCAGGAATGCGCCATTAACCCAACTTTGTCTAAGAATACCATCAAGTTGCACAAGTTTAAAGAGCATGAATATTTGACTTTCGCAACAATGAATGGTCCCAACTAATGAATATTTTGAAGCTTTCCTATATGCTTCAGGAACTTGTTGTCATAGAGTAAGACTTGGTTGCCTTTTTTAAAATGTTTCCTCTTGATATGGAGGTCATTCCAGGATTTTTGTCTTGATTTTTTTACTGTTGCATGATAATCAACTAAAAAGAAAGATTCTTCTAATTCCATTAATTATAGTATTCATCCTGCAGCTAAATCTTCTTCAGCCATGTGAGTTGCATGTGCAATATACAGATTAGGAACAACAACCACTGCTAGAAAAACTGGTTCTCTGCCATATACCAACTGGAATGGAGTATGCTTCTGAAGTTTCTTTGTACTAGTATTGCATGCCCATAGTACTATGGGGATCGTTTCATACCAATCATCTCAGTTTGTACAACATACCATCTCTATTATTTTATTTAAGGCATCAACTATGTCATTTGCTTGTGGATGGTATGGACTATTTTTGTGATGCTTGATCGAGAATTTTGTTGTCAAGGTCATGATGGTTATGTTAATGAAATGTGTACCTTGGTCGTTGGTGAGGCTTCTAATAAATCCAAATCGAGTAATGATATTTTCATAAATAAATTGAGTTGTTGTCTCTACGAAACATTCCTATACTAGTGCTACTTCAGCTCATTTTGTTAAATAATCTCTTGTACTGATAATATAGTGGGATTTTGAGTGTTTTGTAGGAGGATTGTTGGGTCCAGGAAAATCATCATCCCACTTCTCAAATGGATGTAAGGAACGTACTGGTTGAATGGGATTTTTTCCCATCAATAAGGCGTACCCATTGGTTGGCAACGATCACATGTTCTGACATAAGCTTTAGCATCCGTGAACACCATTGGCCACCATAATCTAGCCTCTAGAATCTTTCTTCTGGTGTATTTTTCACCAACATGGCCACTCGTGACACCGGCGTAGAATTCCCACAAAATATCATCTTTTAAGATCTAGCATGCAGCGATGTAAAACTCCATTTGTGCCTAAGTCATATAGTTGTCCTGCAATCAATTGATATTTTGTTGCTCGTACAACTAAGTGGCGCTTATGAGTCATGGAATACTCATCTGATGCTTTATCGATTGTTAGAAATAGCATAATATCCTCTAAGTGATCTGAAATTGCCTCCACTATGAGCAATGTTGCATCATGTAGATGATCATCAACCATTGCTTCGACTTCCCCTATTTCCAATCATGATAGATGATCAATCCCATGGTTGTACTTTATCGATTTTACTATTACATCTAAAGAGAATTCCTAAAATAGGAGTAACCATCGGTAGATCTAGACTCCTAACATAGGTGTGCTCACTAGATACTTGAGAGCTGAATGATCTGTGAAAAACTTGAAATTCCCTCCCAACAAGCAGTGGCAGAATTTATGCAATGCATAGATAATAACCAATCCTTCCCTTTATGTAGTTTTGTAGTTGCCCTCAACCTGAGATAATTTCTGACTAGCAAAGTAGATAGGATGGTCAATGTCTCCTTCCCCTAGCTAAGCAGACACAGATCCAAGGTAAATGTTGGATGCATCAACGTGTACATGAAATCCTTTTACCCGGTTAGGAATTGTAAGGATGGGGGTATTGACAATTTGCTCTTTTAATATTGCAAAAGCCTTTTCACAATCTCTAGTCTAGTTCAAACCTTATGCCTTCTTTAGTAACTGTTCTAAAGGTGTTGTGAAAGAGCGTAGTTGTGGAGAGTCCATCTGTAATATCCTATATGGCCCAAAGTGGATTGTAACTGCTTCATAGAAGTAGGGGTCCGAATATTCATAATAACAATGATTTTTGTAGGATCTACCAAAACTCTATTGTGACAAACAATGTGTCCTGATAAGTTCACAAAGTGGATACAAAAAATACATTTCCGCAAGTTTAAGGATATTTGCATATAGTGACAATGATATAACATCAGTTGAAGTAGTGCTACATGGTCGTTCATGAGGCTGTAAACTATCCATTCGTCCAAGTATACTTCCAAAAACTTGTGAATGAATTCTTTCAAAGATGCTATCACAATCCGTGAAAAGACTACAGGTGCATTTTCTAGCCCAAAAGGCATGACATTGTAAGTGAATGATCCCCATTTTGTTGTAAAGGTTGTCTTATTTTTATCTTCTTCCACAATTCTAACTTGATGGTATCCCAAGAATCTATCTGTGAAGGAGTACGCCTCATTCTAGGAAACTTGATCCAAAATTTTGTCATTAAAAGGTGTTGGAAATGGGTCTTGAACACATGCAGAATTCAAACTTTGGTATTCAACACATACTCTGATATTCTCAATATCCTTCTTGCTCTAAATAACTATGGTATTGATCCACTCGAATTCATTCACTGGAAAAAATAAACTAGCATTCAACATAATTTGGTCCACTTCCTTTTTTATGTTTTGTTTCACTCAGGAGTTTAACCTATAGGGACGATGCTTTACTAGTTTGGCATTAGGATTCGACACAATAGTTATCTCTCCTTGATTACCCTCAATCCATTTGAGCTCTGTAAAATTTACGTAAACAAATCTTCATATTCTTTCACAAATCATATGATTTTGAATACCATCTGTTCATCCCATTATTCTCCTATGGACACCATTTTTTTTGTCTTCTATACCAATATAGAATTTCTATAGATTCATAGGTTGTGTATACAAGGCTCTAGTCTCTTCCAGTTTTGGTTGTTGTACTTCTTGGGATCCTTCCAATTCATTGAAAATTTAGGTACCTTAGGTGTTCCAGGTCATCACGGTTCAGGTTCTCTTTTTCATCCTTTGCGCAACAGAGAGAGGGTTTTGTTAACACCAAAAGTTTGTCCACTTTGCTTATCCACTAGCTACACCATATTATACATAATGTCCACTTTCCATTTCCACCACTTTGACCTTCACATGTAAACAATATCATAAATGGCCCATCATTATTATTTCTTCTTTACACAAAAGAGGGAAGTTGGAACATTCCTAACAAAATGGGGAAATGGGAAAATCCCCAAAAAATAGGAAATTCCCACAAACAAGATAAATTCCATAAAAAAGGAAAAATAAGTTGGATCTAACCCACTCATAATGTTTATCCAAATACTATTTTCCAATACTACGGGTCACCAAATACCATGGGCCACAAACAATGTGTCATAATATCTATATATACATGTGAAGGCCCTTCATTTTTCATAGATGCAGATATTCTCCACCTTATGCATGTTGTTACTCTGTCGAAATTCCATTAAGTCCATTTTACCCATATGTTGATATTTGGCAGCTTTTGTGACGTGTATTTGGAGACTGTGGAACTGCTAGGAGACCAAGGACACACTACTTTGGAAGGCTTCTAGGGCCCCAATTTCGAAGTATTGTTATGGTCCTAGATTGTGCTCTCATAATATAAAACCATTTTATGTTATATATTCCATTGTTAAATTAATATTAACTCAATGCATGTTTAGTGTAGATTTAATTTATTGTTGTTTATTTTGATTGTATATCCATCTTTGAAACTACTACTAAGGATCCTCTAATCCTTAGTAGGTGCCTTTGTATGGATGGGCGTAACTCCCACCATGTTGGATATCGATGCCATTTGTGGTTGAGTTTGTGGTGGGTGTTGAGGTTGTGAGTGCATTTTCGGTGGGACCATATTTTTACAAGAAGAAATGGTGCACAAATATGATATATCATTGGTCAAAGAGGGTGGGGGCAAGGCCTTGAAATTACCGTTCAATGTGGCTTCCCGGAATAGACCTATCCCAACAACAGAGATCAATGGGATGGAAACGTTGTCTATAGCGGTGTCAACGACGGGGAGGACGTTTTCAGGATTAGTTGATCCCTTGAGATCATAGTAATTCAATTGGTCGATCTTGATGATCCTCCCTTCATGAGGAAACATCAAAAATTGAAATACTGGTGAAGCAATGACTTTCATGGAATACACGTAGCTACGTCCAAGGAGAAGGTTGTAATCAAGTTGGTCGTTGACAACCTCAATGTCAATAAGGACCATTTTGCTGGCTAGCTCCACAAGAACATTCACGATAATTTCCTAGGGTTAGGCAGCGTGACCATCATAGGCACATAACGCGGTAGTAGAGGGTTGCAAGGGAGGTGACCCAAGATTCTTCCAAACAAATGTTGACATGACACAAGTGGAGGCACCTTCATCGACAATACATCTATCGATGAAAAGGTTCTGGATTGACACGGGGATATGGAACGTGATAGATGAAGGCATGAAAGGTTATGACTGATCCAAGTCGAAAGTGATCAAACGTGAATTGGATGGGTCAAATTCGACAGTAAGGCTTGTGTTGCATGGGGCAGTTCTTGAGAACCTCCAAGGTCAACTTGGCGGCGGGTGATTAGGCTCGTCCACAATTCTATAGTTAAGCACAGCTTGAGCATTGGGATTATTCGCAACGTGACACAAAGAAAATTCCTGGACTTTGGGAGCCCCGTCGGTTGGTGGTGGAGATAAGTGAAAATATCGATCCACAAGGGTGGATGTGACAGCCTTATCTTTGGGGATGGTTTTTTTAACCGAGTTGTATTGGTTGTGTTTGGTTTGAAGGTTGACATCAGACAAACACATCAAAAGGTGTTGAGCACCCAAATCAAGGGACTGACTCGATGAAGCAGGTGCAGCGGGGCACAAGACCATGGGTTGTGCAGCAACGACCCCTTGAGTAGGTGAAGGATTATGCAACACCATAGGTTGTTTACCTTGTTGAGGTGGGGTATTGGGCTGCGCCTAAGGGGAAACAGTACCTTGGCATTGGTTGGATTCATCCCAAAGCTGCTTAGATCCATCCAAGTGGGCGCAGTGAATCATGTGTATAATGGTCATAAACACCACAGAAGGAACACGAGTGATTACTCCAAAGTTGTGGGTTATTTCCTTGCTTGGCTGGTTTATTAGGGTTCTGAGGTGTAATATTAGATATGTTATTGTTAGGAGTTTGTGTAGGTTGGCCACCCCCATATTGATGTCGATTTTTTATGTGGTTCCTCCCTCTCTGACTCTTACTTTTCCCTTTTTGTTTATTGGCTGCAAGTTGAGCGGGAAAGTTTATGCACAGCAGGTTCCATTTCTGGAATAGAGATAAATGTACCTGTTAATTGTTGGTGGACAAGACATATGTATGAATTTCCTACATTCTGCAATTTATTAGTGAATAGAGTTCCCCAGATTGGAGTCATTGCATCTGTCACAAAATCACTTGTTGTGAAGAAGGAAAAATCTTGGAAAAAAATTGCACTTAGCTTCCTCCAACACCCGGTTTGGAATCATGTTTCTTCATGCAGATACTGTATGTAACTGCGGAATATATTCTATTTATATTATTGTATTCCTCCTATGGGAGTTGATGGTCATGTAATTAATAATGTAAAGGTCATTGAAAGAATCAATGTAAACCCTAGGACATCTGTCGGCTAAGAAAATCACCTAGAAGATTATTATATTATGTAATTGACCAATCAAGTAGACAAGTCGGCACTATTGGGGAATTTGTAACCCCAATGGAAGAATATAAATAGAGGACCTCTCTCTCACTTCTATTCACCCATTCACTCAAGCAAGTTCGCATAAGTGAAGAAGAGAGGTGCGCACAAGTGGAGGAGTAGCTGTTTTGTCTTGGGGTTATCTTGTACTTTGTGATTTCTATATTGAGGAAGGCTTTGATGGGTTTTCTACCCCAAGAGGGCTTCCTAGGATAAATTGTGTCTCTTGTATTTTATGTTGTGCTTGTTTATCTTTCAGTAATTATTTATATGCTATAGGCTACTCAAGTGAAAACTAACATGGTATCAGAGCTAGCCTAAAAGATTACATTGTGCAGCCACGGAAAATTAGGGCTTTTGATAGAAGGAGAATTTATGAGTTTTCTCTGCATAGGATTGATCCTCTCAGAAAAATCGAACCTTTGAGCCCTAGATCGAACTTTTTGGTTGGGCAGAAGGCTGAGCTCCATCAAACCCTAAATCAAGATTTTGATCGGAAAAGTGGAAAATTATGGTTTTTGCAAAAGTTGAAATTTTTGGAATCTGTGACCATGGTTGGATAATCCTCAGAAAAATTGAATGTTTTAACACAATATTGAACCTTTTGGTTGGGAAGAAGGCTGGGCTTTATCAAACCCTAGTTCGGGATCTTGTCCAGAAGATCTGGAAGTTTCAAGGCAATTTTTGAGTGGTCAAATTTTACAGATTTCAAATTTGAAGTATACCAGCTTGATCAAATCTGCAAGGCGCATCTTTCTATCCTTTCAGAAATTTGAAATTCAAAGTTTGAATTTTTAGGGTTTCTCTGAAAAACCCTAAGCCAAGGAGGAGCATATCTCAAAAGGGAAAAAAATTTGGTAAGTCTCAAATCTATTTCTATTTCCATTTGAAGTACTCACTATACCAAGATGACAAGCAATACCGATCTTGATGAGAAGCTTGAAGGAGCTGAGAAATTCAGATCTTGGAAGTAGAGAGTCATGTTCATTCTTGAGGGGCATGAGCTAGAAGACTATGTAAAAGAAGGACTTACAGAACCAGAGGGAGATGAAGAGAAGGCAAGGCATAAGAAGAATCTTATCAAAGAAAAGAGGATCATTGTTGATTCCATCAAGGATCACTTGATCACCCATGTGTCTTCCAAGAAGACACCAAAAGAAATGTTTGATGCCTTGACCAGTCTATTTGAAGGAAAGAACATCAACAGAAAGATGACCTTGAGAAATCCACTCAAGGTGTGAACTGCATGAAGTCTGAAACCATGCACTCATACTTCTCCAGGGTATCCCATATCAAAGAACAATTAGAAGCCATTGGGGATATGATTGAAGATGCGGCAGTTGTGATGACTACTTTGAATGGTCTCCCCCGAGATTGGGAACCATTTGTTCGCGACATTTGTGCCAGAAAGAAACTAATCAAGTTCATAAACCTATCGGAAGAATGTGTCCAAGAAGAAGAAATAATAGTCGTAAGAGAGGAGAAGTTAAATAACAATGAAGACGAAGCTTTATGTACTCATGCTAAAGGTGGAAAGAAAAGGAAGGAAAACCCCCGTCCTCGAGAGGACTCTCAAAGGAGACCCCAGAAGAAGAGAAGGACCAGAAAATATTTATCTTCAATTGAGTGTTACTCATGCCACAAGACTGGACACATTGCAAGGAATTGTCCAAACAAGCATGGACATCACAAGAAGCAGAAGAAGAGGTTTCATGCTCATGTAGTGGAAGATAGTGATGATGATGACAAGACTAGAAATAATGAAGACTCCAATGAAGAATATTTTCTTATCTCAGCACTCAATGGTTCAGTATCTCATGGAAGTGATACTTGGCTAGTGGATAGTGGAGATTCAAAGCACATGACAGGATACAAAGAATCCTTGTCTCATCTTATCCAGAAGGAATCTCCACACAAGTTAAAACTCGAAGATGATTATCAATATCCCATCAAAGATATGGGAGAAGCCTCTTACAAGTTGGACTCTGGGAAGTCCATGAACATGAAGGATGTACTTTATGTACCTAGGTTGAAGAAGAACCTTCTATCTATTTCAGCATTAGATAAGAAAGGTCTTTGAGTTGCATTTGTAGATGGTGAAGTTCTCATGTGGCCTAAGGGGAAGACTATTGATGATGCAATAGTCATTGGAGTACAAGAAGGAGGACTTTACAAGCTAAAGGGTCATGTAGATGCAGCAATGATGGCTAGTACCATGAACCCCTGTGAGCTATGGCATAGGAGACTAGCTCATGTACACTATAAGGCCTTACCAATTGTAAGTAAGGTGGTGACTGGATTACCAGAGATCCAGGTGGATCATGAAGGAATATGCAAAGGGTGTGCTCAAGGGAAGAGCACCAAGAACCCATTTCCCAGTAGCGATAGCAAGGCGAAAGGTATTCTGGATATTATTCATTCAGATATTTGTGGACCAATGTCCACCACCTCTCTAAGCGGGTATGAATATTATGCATCTTTTATTGATGATTATTCTCGCAAAACTTGGATTTACATTCTGAAGAACAAGAATGAAGTCTTTGAAAATTTTAAAGAGTTCAAGGCTCTCATAGATAATCTCTCTGAAAAGAAGATTAAGATCATGAGGTCAGATAATGGAGGGGAATATACCTCAGGATATTTCAAAGATTTATGTAATCAAGCAGGGATTAAGAGGGAGCTCGCTGTCCCTTATAATCCACAATAGAATGGTGTAGCCGAAAGCAAGAATAGAATGATCATAGAAGCAGTAAAAGCTATGATCCACGATCAAGACTTACCCATGCATCTATGGGCAGAAGCTGCCAGAAACGCAGTGTATGTACAGAACCAGATCTCTCATAGTGCTCTTGGCAACAAGACCCCTGAAGATATGTTCACCGGGAAGAAGCCTGAAGTCAATCATCTAAATATATTTGGATGTCTGGTTTTCATCCACATTCCAAAGGAGAAGAGATCGAAACTAGAGCCTTCAGGGAAGAACGGAATATTCGTGGGTTATAGTAGGCAATCTAAAGCTTACCGCATATACATCCTAGGATTCCGTCAGATCAATATTAGTCGGGATGTCACATTTGATGAAGATTCAGCTTTCAAAAAGTCTAAGAACACTCATGAGGATGAAGAGGAGAAAGAGGCTCCCAGAGTTGCAGAATCAACCAAAGAATTAATTCCAAATGTTGAAGGTGATCCTATCCCAGAGGATCATGACATGGCAGAACCTCAGAGACCTGAGGAGATACCTCATGTGGAGATCTCTCAAAAGAGAAGACCAGCCTGGGCACGAGAATTAATTCAAGATGCAAGAAAGTATGGTGCTCCAGAAGGCTCCAGTAGAGATATCAAGAGACCAAGGCCATATTCCAGCTATGTAGCCTTGATGTGCAATCTTGTTGAAGAAGAACCATCTTGTTTTGAAGAAGCAGTAAAGAAGAAGGAATGGTTGGATGCCATGAATGAAGAATATCAGTCCATCATCCAGAATGATGTTTGGGATGTGGTACCAAGACCGAAGGACAAATCGGTGGTTTCATCAAAATGGATCTTCAAAACAAAACATTCAGCAGACGGAAGCATTGAAAAGTACAAAGCAAGATTTGTAGCCCTGGGATTCTCGCAAAAGGAAGGAATTGATTATGAGGAGACTTTTGCCCCGGTCGCCAAATATACTTCGATTAGAACCATTCTTTCCTTGGAAGCGAAGATGAAATGGAAGCTACATCAGATGGATGTGAAGACTGCTTTCCTGAATGGAAACATAGAAGAGGAAGTATATATCGAGAAACCAAAAGGATTTGAAGTAAAAGATAATAAGTCACATGTATGCAGGTTGAAGAAAGCACTGTATGGGTTGAAGCAAGCTCCTAGAGCATGGTATGGAAGAATTGACAACTTCCTGATGAGCTTGGGCTTTACCAAGAGTAAAGAGGATTCTAATCTTTACTACAAGATTATGAACGATGAACCCATGATACTATTATTGTATGTGGATGACTTATTTCTGACTGGAGAAGACAAGCCCATTGTTGAATGTAAGAAGAGGCTTGCAGCATAATTTGAGATGAAAGACCTTGGCAAGATGCACTACTTTCTAGGTCTTGAGGTATGGCAGTTTCCAGACGAGATTTTTCTGAGTCAAGGAAAATACACAGTAGAGATCCTAAAGAGATTTGGGATGCTGGATTGCAAGGCCATGACCACTCTGATGGTGACAAATTTGAAGCTTCTAAGTGATGCTTCTTCAAAGAAAGTGGATTTCACCATGTATAGACAGATTATTGGGTCATTGATGTATTCGACGAATACTCATCCAGATATATGTTTTGCAATAAACACTTTGGGTCAGTATATGGTGGAACCCAGGAATGTTCACCTGATTATAGCAAAACATGTGATGAGATATCTGAAGGGTACATTGGATTATGGACTCAGATATGCCTCAGATAGTGAGTTCAGACTGTATGGGTACACAGACTCAGATTGGGCTGGAAGTGCTGAAGACAGAAAGAGCACTTTAGGATGTTGCTTTAGTTTGGGATCAGGTGTGATCTCGTGGATCAGTAGAAAGCAACCCTGTGTTGCACTCATTACCGCGGAAGCTGAATATGTTGCAGCTTGTTCAGCTTGTGGTGAAGCAGTGTGGCTTCGCAAGATGTTGACAGGATTGTTCGATGCAGAGATTGATGCTACGGAGATACTCTGGGACAACCAGAGTTGCATCAAGTTGATAGAAAATCATGTGTTTCATGATAGATCGAATCACATCAAGATTAAGTTCCACTATATCCTGGATATGGTGCAGAGGGGAGTTGTGAAGCTCGAGTATGTTCCTACAGAGGAACAAGTTGCTGATGTGTTGACTAAGACTCTGGCTCGTGTGAAGTTTGAGTACTTTTGAGACAAGCTTGGTGTGGTCCAAAGGGACCTCTCTAGTAAGAGAGATTGATGATTCCTATCCAAAAGGATAGATGCATGTCTAGGAGGGATGGAAGATCAGTACCTGCTGACTGATAGAGTTCCTGTCCGAAAGGATAGATGCACGTCCATAGGGATGGATGCCTCTCCAAGGGTGAGGGAAGATCAGTACTGGATGACTGATGGTTCCATCTCTCACAAGCGAATGCCTATCCAGAGGGATGGATGCCTCTCCAAGGGTGAGGGAATATCAGTACTGGCTGACTGATGGTTCCATCTCTCATGAGCCGATGCTTGTCCAGAGGGATGGATGCCTCTCCAAGGGTGAGGGAAGATCAATACTCGCTGACTGATGGTTCCAAATCTCATGAGCTGATGCCTGTCCAGAGGGATGGATGCCTCTCCAAGGGTGAGGGAAGATCAGTACTGGCTGACTAATAGTATCAGTACTTAGTTACTGATTGTTGTTCCAGGTGTTCCAGCTGATGGTACTGCTGATGAGGATGTTCCAACAGATGGTGTTCCAGCTGACGATGATGGTGTTCCAACTGATAGTGTTGTTTATGAGGATGTTCCAGCAGATGGAATTCCAGTTGACGAGGTTACTGACAGCAGAGGATGTTCCAACTGATGATGTTGTTGATGAGGATGTTCCAGCAGAAGAAGTTCCAATTGACGAAGATGTTGTTCCATTAGATGATGTTCCAGCAAGAGGATGATTCCTAATGATGATCATACTTCAGTACATGATGATGTTGCTACTCTACAGATGATGCCCCAAGACAGATGATGATCCAAAGCCTTCCTATGACATATAGAAGTTCACAAGTCAGTTGTGCAGATGTTGTTACCCGCAGAATACCTTCCTAGTTAAGAGGGAGTGTTAAAATAATGTAACTGTAGAAGATATTATATTTATATTATTTTATTCCTCCTACGGGAGTTGATGGTCATGTAATTAATAATTTAAAGGTCATTGAAAGAATCAATGTAAACCCTAGGACATGTGTTGACTCAGAAAATCCCCTAGAAGATTATTATATTATGTAATTGACCAATTAAGTAGACAAGTCGGCCCTGTTGGGGAATTTGTCACCCCAACGAAAGAATATAAATAGAGGACCTCTCTCTCACTTCTATTCACCCATTCACTCATGCAAGTTCGCATAAGTGAAGAAGAGAGGTGCGCACAAGTGGAGGAGTAGTTGTTTTGTCTTGGGGTTATCTTGTACTTTGTGATTTCTATATTGAGGAAGGCTTTGTTGGGTTTTCTACCCCAAGAGGGTTTCCCAGGATAAATTGTGTCTCTTGTCTTTTATGCTGTGCTTGTTTATCTTTCAGTAATTGTTTATATGCTATATGTTTCTCAAGTAAAAACTAACAGATACCATGCTTTGGAGATGGTTCCTAATTCATGAAAGAACTAGTGAACCCAAAATTTTGGTTGTAATCCATTAGTGTGCCATTGTCGTTCGCATTGATCAATGTGAGCAAATGGATTTGTCTGGCCTATATATATTTTCGCAATTCGATTGGCATGCTTGAAAGGTTTGAACCAGATCATCAAATCTAATTGGGTGGTATTCCAATTAGGTAGATCATCTTTATACGTTACCCACCATTTCGTAAGAGTACCTCAAAGCGATGTATCTAGGATGTCCATTCGATAATCTTATGCAACATAGGAATTCATAACCTGAAGAAACCTAGCCAAACAGTTGATGCCATCATATACTAGAGGGTATAGGACTTCTACTCCAATCCATCAAATCGATTTTATCATTTTGAAACATCAGAAGGATAGTTCATGTCCTCTGTTATTCCAGTCATCTCATGCTTCTTTAGAATCGATATCAAAGGAATGAATACTTCTCCAACTTACAAAGCTATATGTTGTGGGGTTCATATAGTCCTCTCTTCTTCCTGTTGTTGGAGAATATTTTTTATCTAGAACATCTCTTTTCATATTCTCATGTACTAGGTCAGTGTGTCGTGTCCCCAGAGCGGGTCTAGAGGTTGCGTAAACTTCATGTTGTTGGCTTCAAAAGTCATTGTTCCAATTTTTACGTCAACCACACCATATTTTTCATAGGCCCGTTCTATTCCCAATAGAGCTAGATATGGATCCATTCCTCCCATAATCTCGATTACTTTAAAATTGGTGAAGGTTTTTACCCCTTCCAAGTCTACTTTTATATTCTCCAACTGCCAATCGGAAATATTCAATACTAATTTTCCATTCTAAACTAAATAAGGGAGTAGAAAAGAGAGGGACACCCCTTAGCATCCTGGGACTTCTTCTGAGGTATGTTGGCGTCATATCCTAATAATATCATCACATACTTGATATTATATCCATGGACTTGAGCATCCAACCCGAATTCTCACCTAGTTCTTTTATTTATCCGCTTATCCACAAACTGAGCCATCCTTTCGGGAAGAGGGGCATAGATTTCCTTATCAATTTCCGCAACACCATTCATTATGCAAAAGGATTTCCATAACTTGCGCATTGCTCTTTTATCGTTTAGAATATCCCCCAATAAAGTAAATCATAGAGAGACATGGTCCCTTACCTTTCATGAAACTATATCCCTTTTGCAACTTCTCAACGCATCGTCTATTCTAACATTCTGGGATGGTCCTACCACGTCTCTTACTGGTAGAGCTAACATTTGTTTAAACATTTCAACAATGTTCTTGAAATTTTTTTTTTGGTGGGCTAGGTTGTACTTCATCATTCACGGAGTTGCCTTCCTTATCACAGTTGAATTTGGCTTGTTTTGATCTCCACCCATTCTTACTCCTTGGGTAACAGTGAAGCCTACTATTCTTTGGTTCTCTCAGGGTTTTGAGTTAAATATATTCGTCAATCATCTTCAATGATCCTCCCATCATAAAATAAAATCCAAGAACTCTTCAATATTATGGGTGTTCGTTCGGAAATAGTTACACCATGGCCTCTTAGGGAGGGTACAATTACAGCTATAACAATGAATCGGTCCTAAACATCCTCCTCCCCGCCAAAATCCAAAACCTCTTCTGCGTCCTCCACATCCTCCCCTTTTTTGTTGTTGATATGTTACCCAGTGTATGGATCGGTCTAACCTCTCTATTAATGCATCTAAAGCTCTGCATTTTGTTTTACTATTTATTGTAGACCCGCAAAAATCAAATTATATTGTATTTTACATCGAGTAATACTTTTGTAGGATCGATAAAACTCACGGAAAATAACCAAATTATTTGAAATTTCATAGTAATCATTTTGGGAATAGCTCTATGAATCTGGATATGTAGGGCGGTCAGTTGTATGAAATGGATTTGTTGCAGCGACATGCACAACAGTTTCACTTGGACTATCAGTGAATCGTCCTATTGGTGGCATTATTCTGCACCTCTTTCTGGGACATTCTGATACATGATGGCCTTTTATCATACATCCTATGCACCATAATTGTGTTCAGCTTGGCTTCGGTATGGTCAAATCCTGAATTTTTTAGTTAGAGCAGCAATTTGGCTTTGTACTTGTGATAAATTACTGGTAGATAATGATGTTCTAGTCACAACACCAATCAGGTAATTATCCATTGTGTCAATCTTCATAGCCTGCTCTAAAGTAGTTCGAGGTGAATTCACAATCTGTTGTGATAGAATAATTCTAGTCAAAGGCAATTACCCCTGAATAAATCATTCGTTATGTTGGGTGTCATGCACAAGGAATGACAGTTTATCCAACACATCTCTAAAACATTGTTCATAATCCCAAGCAATTCTCCCTACATATGTCGAATTTCCCTTAGTTTTGTGATCTCCCTTATTTTTCAGACTTGGGTTGTGAAAATTCATCCAAGAACAATTTATTTATATCCGACATAGTTAAGGTTGGTGCATTTGCATCTCTTCATTCAATAAAATTCATGTACGATTGCAAGGAACGCACAATGTGGTCTAAAATTCAATGATCTTCGATGCAGTGAGGGTCCCCCTGAACTTCAACATGGCTTCATAAAGAAACAAGTGTTTTTATGCATCAGCTGCACATCCTCTTCCAAATAATTCCAGGCATTTCATAGGTGGTTTTCCTTGTACTCCAACCATTCTAGCGATTGGAGGTCGTACCAACACAAATCCTTAAGGTATGGGATGAGCCACAATTTGATCACTATTGAAAGGTTCTACTACTTCCACCTACTATTGAACCAACCTGCAAACTACTAGAACTACCAATTATCTAATTATACCAAGGAAAATGTAAAACATGGTGTTCAAGACGGATTACCAAAATTTGTGAGGGTTCCCAAGGAGTAGTTGAAGGTGCGGTACTTCCATTACTTCCAGTATCAACTTCCGCAACAATGGGGGTGTCACTTTTTGAGGTTTT
Source organism: Larix kaempferi (assembly GCA_027924585.1). NCBI lineage: Eukaryota > Viridiplantae > Streptophyta > Pinopsida > Pinales > Pinaceae > Larix > Larix kaempferi. The sequence continues at coordinate 24,799,502 of BSBM01000299.1, forward strand.
GTCATTTTTTTGTAGGTGTTGACAACTCTAAGTATTTCACAACTTCTTCCAGGGCTATCTCAGGTGACTGATTCAGCAATCTGCTACTCGACAACTGAAATTTGCAATCTCTTTCCTTACTTGTACCTTCTCCCTAACTCTTCCTTGCTAGGCCATCCTGCACTTCTATTCCTCTTCCTCTGAGCCGCAAACTGACCAGTTCCTCTCATCTCTTTAGCTTCCACAGTTCATTTTCCCTGTATTCACTACTTTCTTTGTTCTGCATATCCTCCTCTAGTTGTGCACTTCTCTTCTTTGCTTTTCTCATCTACATTTTCCACCACTTTTTGTTGAGATATTGTAACTTCTAAGAATATTATATTTGTACTTTATTATTCTGGAGATGTTTCATTCCTCTGTGAAGACCTTATTGTATATCCGGAGATGTTTTATTCCTCCGTGGAGAATGTGCTAACTTGGGTTATTAGACTTCCCTGGTGGGGGTCGGCCCTCTATGAGTCATGTGGGTTAAAGGGTTATTAGACCACACTAGTGGGTTTGGCCCTATCACATTATGTTAAGTGGTTAAGTTGGGGCTGACCTAGTTAGTGTAAAACTCAAGTCGGAGTTGTGTATAAATAGAGGAGGTGTGTTCCTCATTTAACACACATTCACTCACTTGTGATTAGCGCATAAGTGAGAGAGAGATCTGATATGGAGGAGAAGGAGCTCATGGTTGTGGATTACATATTTGTATTTGTTGGTCATCTATATTGAGGAATCTTTGCTAGGTTTTCTACCCCATGAGGGTTTCCCGGGATAAATCTGTCTCTTGTGTTTATGTTGTGCTTGTTGTTCTTTCAGTGATCCTATATATGCTATTATTGTGAAATGGAATGTAATGCTGATATTTTCTGTCTTAGCATATTAAATCTTAACATGGTATCAGAGCTAGCCTGAAGGAAGGCAATGTATGGCACTTACGACACTTGCTTCACTTGCGACAATTTGAAGGTTACGGTTTTATATAGCAAAATCCAGTCATCGTGGAACTTTCACTATAAATCCATTTTGGAAAAGTTTCAGGATCTGAAACCTTTACAGGTCATAGATAACATCCCCCTATAGCTTTTTTCCAAAGGACAGCCTCTAATTCATTGTACTTTGTGATTTATGATCAGTACAAGTTAGGGTTTTGGCCTCTTCCAGATCTCAGTCATAAACAGGTGACCTAGGTAAAAAGGTCACAACTTGGGCTAGGACTATCCCAATTAAATTTCATAATAAGTCACAGGTATAGCATGGACTGTAGCTTCTCAGGTAAGTTTTTCTGAGGCCGACGTTGAACCAGTGACACGTGGCATGCCGTACAAGTTCGCTCTCCTGTTTTATCCCATAAACAGGTCACATTGTGACACTTGGCATAACTCTCTGTCAGAGAATCCAATTGAGGTCAGACCTATGGGGTTGGAAAGACCACAGGTCAGGCTACCACAAGCCAAATTTTTAGACCCTGTGGATTCGTAATTTCATAGATGCACCAGAAACAATAAGGTGCATATTTTTGTCAAAACAGAATTGGATTCTGAGCACCTTCATTCTTGGCTTATCACTGCTACGGGAATTTAGGGCTTTGGAGAAAGTTGGAATTTTTGGAATCAGAGTCCACGGCTGAATGCTCCTCAGAAAAATTGAAATTTAGAGACCAAGATCGAAATTTTTGGTTTGTCAGAAGGTTGGGCTTGATCAAACCCTAGTTCAGGATTTTGATCAGAAAGGTGGAAAATTAGGGCTTCTGCAAAAGTTGGAATTTTTTGAGTCTATGACCAAGGTTGGAAGCTCCTCAGAGAAATCAAAGTTTAGAGCTTTGGATCAGACCTTTTAATTGGGTAGAAGGGCGGGATTTATCAAACCCTAGTTCAGGGTCATGTCTAGTGAATCCAAAAGTTTCAAAGGCAATTTTGAGGGGTCAAATTTTGCAGTTTTCAAAATTGAATTATACCTGTTTGATCAGCTCAAAAAGCCACATATTTCCATCCATTCAGAAGTTTGAATTTTTAGGGTTTATATAACAAACCCTAATCCAGTTTCAGCAAATCAAAGTGGATTGGGTTAAAAGCAATCCTGACAGGTATGACTTGAGGAGATACAGGTATGTGTTGAAATCTGTTCATGATATGTTTGTCTTCATATTATTGAGGTTAGTACAATTATGATTGTTTGGTAATGAATGCATGTGAATGATAGAAGACATTCATTGATTAGGTTTATGACACTTACGATTGTACTAATGCACTTGTGGTGTTGTATGAGGATGATGTTGTCTGCTAACAAGATACAGGTACATCAAGAAAGACAAATCAAGTTCTATGACCATGATGACATGAAGACAAAGACTCATCCATAATCTTTGATCACATAGAAGCTCTACTTACGAGGTATGTATGACTTTGTTCTACTATGCTTAACCTATGAGATATGCAGGTTCTGGCACAAGATCTCTAAATCATTGAAGAGAACAAAGAAGATATTGTTTGGGTATGTTAAGACATCACCAAGCTTGATAATCCAGGTATGTTTTTCTATATCAAGTTAGAATCCTACTTTGTTAGGATCTTAGGTAAGTATACCTATGTATGAAATGATCATGACCATACATACTTAAGTTTATATAGAATCATAATGCTTTGATATTCTTGAGACTATACTAATGAATGTATGATTATGTATGAGATCATGAGGATGACACCAGTGCACACTTAAGCATGCATAGTGGTACAGAATGAATAGAAGTTCAAAGACATATAGAGATCAAGCGGGAGGAAACCACACAAACATAAAAGATAAGTATTTGAGTTGTTATTTGAATATCTAAAATAGTAAATTATATTGCTTATATATCGTGTATAGTGTAAGCATTCATATAGTATTGAACAATATACTACTAATATGCATATGATGGGTAAGTTAGACAAACATTCCATTGTTGTTTATCTAGAATGAAACCTCTTTGCTGACATGCTGAGAGCTGTGCACGCTCTTGATAGTATGTTCTGGTAGAGATGGAAGGAATCTAGATAGCCACTATATGCATACAGGATATCGAAAAGTGTTGTGCCAAAGTATTGGTCAAGATAGTTGCATAACCATGTGAATCATATTTGTATGCATAATAGGTTATCATGTCAACATGATTTGATGATTATGAAGTATTACTAATCATGTAATTAACTTTGATTTGTAGGAAAGATCATGAAGAATGATGAACACCAAACAAGTGATTGAAGAATGATGAACACCAAACAAGTTATCGATGTTCAACAAGAAGATTTACAAATCAAACATACTATAGAAGGCTCGTGGCTAGAAGATTCTCTTAGAAAGAGGAAGAGGATCATGATGAGATGTTTGCTCCAAGTGGCTAGATAAGACCATTCTCTTAATGGTGTAATTGAAGAAGAAGTGTGAATCAGGCTCTGTACGGGTACCTAGGATCGATAATCATTTGAGGAGCTTAATGATCACCATGGGTGATGCGGATTTCAACCTTTGCTACAAGGTTGAAGATGGTGTCTATATACAGATGACATTCTTCTCTTAGATGGATGCGAGAAGGAACTCACCATAGAGTTCAAATGATATTGAGGCCCATATCAGTAGACCCATCTGATGGGAGATGGCACAGATAGATATACAGAAGATCACTCAATGTAGAGTGTGAATTATGTTCAGTCACAGAGAGAGAATTGATAGCTTCTTGACAAGCTTGGGCTTTACCAGAAGTAAAGTTGATCCTAACCTTTACCTTAAGGTTATGGATGATACTATTATTGTATGTGGATGATCTCTTTCTGACAGGGAATGAGAAACAGATCATGGAAAGCAAGAAGAAGCTAGCTACAGACTTTGAGATGAAAGATCTCGGATTGATGCATTACTTCCTAGGTCTGGAAGTATGGAAAGGCTCGGAAGGAATATTTCTCAACCAGAGAAAAGTATGTTGTGGAAATCTTGAAAAGATTTGATATGTTGGAATGTAAGGACATGACCACTCTCATGGGTTTCAACTTGAAGCTGTTAGCTAATGACTCCTCAGACTTAGTGGATGTGACTCTATACAGAAAGATTATTGGGTCATTGATGTATCTAATGAATACAAGGCCAAATATATGCTTTGCTGTGAACACCTTGAGTCAATACCTAGTGGAGCCTAGGTGTGTTCACTTGATAGCTGCAAAGCATGTGATGAGGTTCCTAAAAGATACGATAGACTTTGGTTCTTGGAGATCATGACTTCATATTGTATGTCTACATAAATGTTGATTGAGCAGGAAGTGTATCAGACAGGAAGAGCACATCGGGTGGATGTTATTGTCTGGGATCTGCCATGATCTCGTGGTTTAGTAGGAAGCAATCTAGTGTGGCTCTCAGCACAGCTGAAGCGGAATATATAGCTACTTTCTCTGCTAGTTGTGAAGAAGTATGGCTTCGGAAGTTGTTACTGTGATCCTGTGTGAAAACCAAAGTTGTATCAAGATGATAGAGAATCCAGTGTTCCATGATAAGTCAAATCACATAGAAATCCGATATTTCTATATACGGGATATGGTGTAGAAAGGAGCTATAAAGCTCGAGTATGTGAGCACTGACGAACAAGTTGCTAATGTATTGACCAAACCTCTGTCTCGAGTAAAGGTTGAGTATTTCTGAGACAAGCTTGGTGTTGTTTAGAAGGACCCTCCTTGAAAGGGGGAGTGATGTGGTCGATGATGATATTTGGATACTGGTATCAATGTGGATACCTGTATCGATGATGAGATTGCCTATATTGACGATAAGGCCAATGATGAGGATACTTGTATCGATGATATGGATACTTGTATCGATGATATGGATACTTGTATCGATGATGAGGATACTTGTGTCGATGATATGGATACTTGTATCGATGATGAGGATACTTGTGTCGATGATGTGGATACTGTATTGATGTGGATACTTGTATCGATGATTAGGCTACATGTTCCGACGATGAGGTCGATGATGAGGTTGCTGGTTACGATGATGAGGTCGATGCATGGTCCTTAGACTTTGTCTAAGTGGATGAGGAGGGATTGTATCATCCCTAGACTTAGGTCCCTGAGCAGATCCGTAGATAGTTGTCTTCGAGAATTGGTCCCTAGTGGACGAGAAGGGATTGTATCATCCCTGGACTTAGGTCCCTGAACAGATCCATAGATAGTTGTCTTCGAGGATTGGTCCCTAGTGGACGGAAGGGATTGTATCATCCCTGGACTTAGGTCCCTGAATAGATCTGTAGACAGTTGTCTTCGAGAAGTGGTCCCCAGTGGACGAGAGGATTGTATCATCCCAGGACTTTGGTCCCTGAATAGATCCGTAGACAGATGTCTCTGAGAAGTGCTCCCTAGTGGACGAGAGGGATTGTATCATCCTTGGACTTCGGTCCCTGAATTGATCCATAGACTCTTGTCTTCGAGAAAGATGTTGGTGAATGATGTAATGTGCGCTCCTGGACTGCTCAACATAGCAGTAGGTGATCATTCACAAAACCTGTAATCATGTAATGTTCGCTCCTGGATTAGCAGGTGATCATTCACAGGTTGTAAATCCTAGATCTGATCTAGGTCACACCCCAGTTGAAATAGTACTGGCTCTGTGGTTGACTGGAATGATGTAATGTTCGCTCCTAGACTGCTCAGTGTAGCAGCAGGTGATCATTCGCAAGTCTTGTAATGATGTAATGTTCGCTCCAGGATTAGCAGGTGATCATTCACAGGTTGTAAATCCTATATCTAATCTAGGTCACACCCCAGTTGAAATAGTACTTGCTCTGTGGTTGACTAGAATGATGTAATGTTCGCTCCTGGACTACTCAGTGTAGCAACAGGTGATCATTTGCAGGTCCTGTAATGATGTAATGTTTGCTCCTGGACTACTCAATGTAGCAGCAGGTGATCATTCACAGGTGGTAAAATCCTAGATTTAATCTAGGTCACATCCAGTATGAAAAAGGACTGGCACTGTGGTCAGGATTGCATCGTCCCTAGACATGAGAGATGTCTTAAAGTGATAAGGATCGATCATCCTGTAAGTAGATCGGTATTGCATCTTCCCTAGACATGAGAGGTGTCTTAATGCGATAAGGATTGATCATCCTATAAGTAGATCTGGATTGCATCATCCCTAGACATGAGAGGTGTCTTAAAGTGAGAAGGATTGATCATCCTATAAGCAGATCAGGACTGCATCGTCCCTGAACATTTGGTTCAAAATGTACGTGATAGGACTGCATCGTCCCTGAACGTTTGGTTCAAAATGCACGTGATAGGATTGTATCATCCTTGGACTTATGTCCTAAAGTGAGCGAGATTGATCATCCTATAATTGGATCTTGTACATTGCAGAGTATGTTGTTGATCGTGATGATCTAGATGACGATGTTGTTGATCGTGAGGATCCAGATGTTGATGTTACTGTAGTTGTTCAAGTGTTGCAGAAGATGAAGATTCAGTACTGAAGATGTTGATGTTCCAGTAACTACTTGAGTTACTGATGATGTATAAAGAAAGATTCCAATGATTTATAGATGTATCATGTATGATGTTGATGACTCCTTGCTCCTGCAGATGTTGTTATAATATCCTTCTCGTTAAGGGGGACTGTTGAGATATTGTAACTTCTAAGAATATTATATTTGTACTTTATTATTCCGAAGATGTTTCATTCCTCCATGAAGATCTTATTGTATATCCGAAGATGTTTTATTCCTCCGTGGAGAATGTGGTAACTTGGGTTATTAGACTTCCCTAGTGGGGGTCGGCCCTATATGAGTCATGTGGGTTAAAGGGTTATTAGACCACTCTAGTGGGGTCGTCCCTATCACATTATGTTAAGTGGTTAAGTTGGGGCTGACCTAGTTAGTGTAAAATTCAAGTCGGAGTTGTGTATAAATAGAGGAGGTGTGTTCCTCATTTAACACACATTCGCTCACTTGTGATTAGCGCATAAGTGAGAGAGAGATCTGCTATGGAGGAGAAGGAGCTCATGGTTGTGGATTACATATTTGTATTTGTTGGTCATCTATATTGAGTAAGCTTTGTTGGGTTTTCTACCCCATGAGGGTTTCCTGGGATAAATCTGTGTCTCTTGTGTTTATGTTATGCTTGTTCTTTTAGTGATCCTGTATATGCTATTATTGTGAAATGGAATGTAATGCTGATATTTTCTGTCTTAGCATATTAAAACTTAACACTTTTCACACATTACCACTCTTTTCTTACACATTCATCCCTAGTGTCACAAATAGATCCCCCCTCCTTTCACATAATTTCTACTTTCCACAATGTCCGTCGATAACTTCCCTAGTGGCGTGAGGGTATTACTCCTCCATTCTAATCAAGTTTAAGGGAAAAAATTTGTATTCAACCATCTAGATCTTAATCCACAATGGAAATTACTTCAATAGTCTTCCTCTTGCTACTTTCTTGAGATCTTCTTCAGCTTTAGACATGGAATAGTTGTTTTATACTGCAAATTCTACAATATAGCTAATAAAGGTGTTCTCTACCCAAAAATCAACATCCCTAGTTAGCGAAGTATCCAATCGATGTAATGCTACTAGGTATCTACAAGTCCACTCACAATCCTTCATTGTTGGTTGCTATATTATGGAGCTTACGCAAGACCTTTTAGCCACTTGAATAGATTCATAGGAAATTCTACTGTAATGTACCCAATAAAAAATTTAGGCACATTAGCTCCAACCTTCCAATAGGGAGTAATTTGATCCCCAATTTTATCTAAACAATGGCTTATTATGATTATAGGAATATGAATAGTATGGTGCATCCCAATAAATACTTTCAAACCAATGTAAGGTTCCCAATCAGATATTATATGTCACTGTAATGTTTCTGATCCAAAAATCAAAGCTATCAACCCCAATGCAACCCCAAAGAATCAATGGATTCAAAACTAAGAGCACTAGCTCAAATATGACCACACCAAACACTGGGTTTCCAACTCTTTCCAAACACCTCCTAACAAACTCATATATTTCCAAAACATATTCAACTCAACCCTAAAACTCCCAAACACACCCAATCTGACCACTAACAACCTCTATAGAACTTTATGGAAGCTTTGAACACTTTACACAGACATTTATAACTGAGGGTGTGTTAGCATAATTGTACAGATTGACCATTGGTAAAATGATCATAGCCAGGGAATATGAAAACCTTTCTGAGTGAAATAAAAAGTGTTTCCTACTAGAAACAATTCTCCCAATGCAATGGAATAGGGTTCAGAACCCAAAAAAACCCAGAAATAGTCGAACCAGAAAGTAACTTTCAACCCCCAAAACCCCAATGCAATATTTAGAACACCCACAATAATAAAGCTTCCAAATGGACACAAAAAGCTTCAAAAGACCTTCAAAACAAGACAATTAGCTTACTAATAGATATCAGAGACTCATATGAATGAATAATACCCACTCATTAAGTTTACACAGCCATACATTCACATATCTACACATAGATTTACAGATCTACACATAGTTTGACCAGTGCTTGAATAGTGGACAATATATGAGGAATAACACTATGATTTTAAATAATAATGGGGAATTTAAAGAGATTACATCAATGGATTCTATAGAAGCTAAAATACAGAATAATATCTTCTACAGAGAGAGAAGGAATGGCTATAACATAACCACAGAGAAAAGAGGAAGATTTATTGCTTTGTATGAGTCTTTTTCCTTCACTGTTGTGCCCTCCATCAACAATATTTTGACCCCAACTCTCAAATATGCCTCCTAAAGTGTGTCATCCATCAAATATGGATGATATACAGAATTTAGAACATCCCCCAAGAAATCTGGATGACCACAAGTGCGCCCTCCTTTATTAGAAACCATTGCAAACATTGTTATCTCGAAACTCCACAACTTCACACTTCTACTGACTGGAACTTGAACACACCATCGCGAATTAGACGCCAATACTATATATGAACACAAACACCTGAAATAAATATCTGTAGAGAAATATGAAAGTGATTTCTCCTCTCAATGAATTTCCATGAAGCACCTTGAAGATATCTAGATGATCTCCTCCTCTCTACTAGCTAGGGTGGAATCTTTCACCACCAAAACTAGTTCACAATTGCAAGGGGAACATCTCACAAGCTTTAAAAGCCACAATATCTCTCCTATTCAAAATAAAAATGTCCAAAATCCCACTCACAATAGACCTACATCCTTCTTATAGACTTCATTGGGCCCTTCCCCTTCCTTCTAGAATTCTCTCATAAAATATTTAATAAAATATTAATAAATCCTATTTTCATGACATATGGGTCCTTAGAACACATTTACATCATTTCCTAATGTTATTTGACGCAATAGTACTTTATCTCACTTGAAAATTCGAATTAGCTATGCACAGTCAATTTTTGGAGAAGTTACACATTCATGTGGTCCCACCTTCACCTCTAACGCCCTCCTTGGCTAAAAATAGGACTTGCAACATGTCATATGGTGTCATAGATTCTCATAATCTATCATAGGACCTTATTCTTGTCATAAGCTGTCATAAGATTCCTTTTGGGAGTTACACTTCCTCAAGTGCTTCTTCCCTTTGCTATTTTTTTCCTGGGGAGTTACCAATTTGAACGTGTGCCTTCATGATGTCTTCTTCCATATTAGAATTCAAATTTAGGGAAGTTACAACTCATGTGGGGCCCAAATCAACCTCCTTATGCACCCTCCTTGTCCAATTTTGCCTAATGTTGCATCATTTCACAATTTGGACATCAAACTATACAAATATTTGACCCACATCACCACCGTGATAATTTTTCATGAGTTTACCAAGTGACTTAGGCCAATGCATCTCCCTAGTCCAATGGAGTGGTCCATAGAAAATATTTGGGGACATGAAAGTACTCCCCACCCAAGATTGTGTGTCCTCAAGAAATTTAAACCTGGGAGTGGTAATGCTTCTTCTTATTCCCCAACTTAATGCACAAACTGTTTGCGGACAATCTGTAAGTGCGAACACTAACCAATCCCCCTAGTCCGAATGGTTCGGATCTAAAACGAAAGAAGTACACAATACAAATTACTTTTCTAGATTGATCAAATTACAAATAATGTGAGAAGATAACTCACCTTATGAATGCAGTGCTATCTCCTTGCTTGATATAGATATTAATCTTCAGATCTGTAGGTGCAAAACCATGTACAACGAGTGGAAACAAGCAAGTATTAGTAGCATATAAACAAGGATAAATCTAAACTAGCAGTTAAAGAATCCAATTCTAAAGATCTCATAATAACAAGATGTTTATGGAAAGAATAAAACATAAAACACATGCATGAAACATAAACATCGAATTTAAAGAATGGCTTTTTGTATTGATATTACCTTCAATGTGAAGGTTTGATGAAGCCCTTTGCAATGTCCGAGAGGATGCTCCAAGCTTCAATATGCTCCTTCTCCTTCTCCAATGGTGGGAATGGGCCAAAAGTGGCTCTCAAGGTGAACGTAGTTCGATGGTGAACTAGGGTTTCGAGAGAGATTTTGGCAGAGTAAGGGTGCTTGTGATTGTGGATATGGAATAAGGGATCTCCATCACCTATTTATAGTTTTTTGGTGGTGGAGTGCTGACCCATGGTTTTGGGAAACACATGGTTTTGTGCAGCTGTATAGGGTTTTCTCCTCCTTTTCCTCATTATTTTATATTTTTTATTCCCTTTTTAGGGGATTTTTGCTATTTTTGGAGGAAAAAGGGGTTTTTTAGCCTTTTTTAGGCTATTTTGAGTGTTTTGTGGCCTTTTGGAGGCTTTTAAATGGGATTTTTTGGGATTTTAAGGGAAATATGGTAGGAAAATGGACAAATGAGCCATATAATGTGGTAGATGAGGTAGTGAACACTTTTTGGGTGTTAACACCAGGGTCTTCAAACTGAACCTGCAATGATACGAATCTATCCATGTGATTACAATGTTTAGAAGTTGACATTGGTAGAAACCACTTTATTACCGGTCATTGATGTAAATCGTTAACAAGTACAAGGGAAATCATCATTGATGTCAATGATCTCCAAGGTAGCATAGTACATACCTCTGAATGTGAATCAAAATGAGTTGAGGTCAAAGATTCAGTGGAATCTTGCAATCAGAATTCAATGATGTGAACTCACTATTGAAAGCGAGGTAACCTGCCATTAAGGCATGCAGGCCCAAGGTATTTGACTTGTTTCTAGGTTCAATCCTTGGATGATGTGTTGAAGTCGACAAGGATAAACCCGTCGAAGGAGGGCCATGATGTTTCCCCCATCATTGACATGAAACAAGATTGAATATGTTTTGGAGTAGATTGTATTGTAGAGTGATGTGTGAGACTAACTCAGGGGTGACCGACACAATGGAAGGTATAATGAATGCATAGATTGACTCGATCAATAGACTACTCTTGAACACATAATGGCATGAGTTGGCAGCATTGACATGACAAGATTGACACCGAGACCTCATGCAACTAATGATCGATGCATTCTTCAAATGACCCAAAGGAGTAAAGCGACTCATGGAATTGGTGAGACTCCAGGACAAGCAGATTATACAAGCGATTCGAATGAAATGCAAACGAGTGCCATGTTCAAGAGTGACTACATACCGTCATTACTACAAGTAAATGCAAACTCTTTCCTTATTCCCCATCATGCTTAATGAGTACCTCTTTGTTTATTTACGAGCTTAAGGAGGGTAACAGATGCTCGGTATAGCTCATCCTTAGGACGAGTCCAATCTCACATGTTTTACGAACCTGAGATGGGAGGGGTTCGTCCCTTAAAAGGGCCCTTCAATGTTAGATTTTAACGATTCCAAAGAAGGTAAACTCAACGTCATTCCAAGTTTAAAGAGTCTGAAAGGACTAAAGAAGACTCTGGTATGTACTTTTTTGTAAATTTTAGTCTCCTCACCCGAAAAAGGATAAAACAATGTGAGAAAGAACTCTTCTAGTCATGATTAACTAGAGTGCTCCTTTTTCGTAAATAGTCTCGCTGGTCCGGAAAAGGGGTAAACTATCACCAGAAAGATGACCTTTCTAATACTTTTACAAGCATGAAAGAATCAAGTTCGCTTGGCGATCTTTTCTTACTTAGGGAGTCTGAAAAGAGCTTAAAGGACTCCAGGGGGGTTCCTTTTTCGTGGGATTTTTACAAGCACGAAAAAAGAGATAAAATATAACTCGGTGACTTATTCTCATGTATTTACGAGTATGAGAAGGAAAAAAGACTCAGCTTGATACCTTTAATTCTTAGTTTTAACGGGCGTGATAATAGTATAAAAAAATGCTCAAAGACATTTTCACACTTGATGAGTATGAAAAGTCAACGATGGTTACCAACATAGTCAACACACCACTTTCCTCTATCTACAAGCTCCAGGAACCAAGTTAGGATCCATTGTAAGGTTTTAAAACGTAAAAATGAGATCAACTATAGTAAACAACCCATGAAATAACAAAAATTAAAAAGGAAATATTATGTCTTTATATAAAAGGGTGAATAGTAAAAAATATTTACCATTTCATTTTTACCAAGTTGAATAGTGAAGAAAAAACCTCCTTGGATCTTGATCTCTCGGCGACGATTTTGGGAGCCTCGGTCAGTCATTCAATCTCTTGTCAGTTCCAGGTAATCCTAGATCTCATCCCCTTTGTTTCAATGGTTTAAAGTTTGTTTTTAATGCAAATTTTTGGAGTTTTTGGACTCATTCAAAAGGGGGAATTGTGCACCCTGGGTGACATGCTTTCCCCTTTCGGGAAGTGCCTCACCCAACAATGACGCACTTTCCCTATGGGAAAAGTGCGTCGCTGATGCCCTGTCCTGCAAAGACGGGGTGCGTCGGTGCAATTCGGCCCACAAACTCAGGAATGGGGGACAAAAAACAAATTATGAAGCAATGGAAATTATCTAAAGCCTCTTATTTTGGTGTTTGTGCGGGGTTTAGCCATCAAAATGGTGCAGTGGAAAGAGCGTCATGATGAATTAGAGGATGTACAAGCCGCAAATGGTCCTCACTCTGTCAATGCTTTTAGGGGGTGTGGATTGCTCAAATTATTCCATGTCCAAGGAATAAGGGCCCCGATATAGTTGTTAGACTATTTGATTCGGTTATGAGATCCGAATCAACAGTATTTCAGAGTAGGGGATCATATCCTCACTTTGGATGTTGAGTACATATAATTTTTTATAGGATTGTCCAGGCATGGGGCCCCAGTATCACTATTTGAACCCAGGGGCAGTGACCGGTCCACTGAGGACCTTATCGCACAATTATCTACTCCGGGCACGCAGATGTTAGGTGGGAAAATTCCCATCAAAAATCTACGAGACTGTCCTTTGAGGACTGTTCTATTTACCATCAAGCGGGTGGCGAGCAGTAGATACCCGCATTAGGACACCAAGGCCCATATGCTATATTCCATCGAGTATATGGTGCCCATTGTGTTCAACTAGTGTGAGGGGCTCCTCACAAACCTAAAGGATCAACTGACTAAGTGTCATAGAGGGGAGTTGAAAGAGTTTGGATATGGTTCCATCGTGGTCTCTTTCTTCCTAGAAAGGGTTCCACTTATTTGTCCACAGGTTGAGCTCGGTGATATCGATCCCCGAGATCAGCATATGCAGAGGTGGGATGAGGTGATGGCCCATAATGGTGGTGGTGGGCCTATGGTCACATACGGGATGACCTTCTTCAGGTGGTTACACAGGCATCTCCTCATGGTTGAGGATTATGCTTATGCAGGTGCAAATTTCAGAGGAGATCCTTATTTAGCTCTTTCGGATAGAGAGAAATGGGGAGAGCTTGGTAAGAAAGAGACTCTTTTGTTTTTGTGTATTTTATGATTTTTCATTTTTTTTGTAGTACCGATATGTCATATCTTGATTATACAAATATTGGCCCATCCAGACCGGCAGGTTCCTCACCGATTGAGAGGCGAGGGGTAGTTCGGGAGATGGCAGTGGTCCATTAGGAGGCAGTGGAGGAGCTTGATGAACTAGAGGAGAACCTACAGTGGTTGACCTCTGATATCTCGTACATTTCCATAGATGATCTTCCTCGATACTACCAGCGTAGGACAGCTGGAGTCTCAAGACATTTTGCTGGGTTGCTCCATCAGGTGGCTAGGGCCGTTATATGCTACCATGAGCATCCTCGGGGATAGGATGTATATATGATGATGTATTGAAATCCATACGCTTCAGATTTTGTAGATGTGACCTAGTGAAATCTTATGAGCTTCATATTTTTGTGTATCAATACCTTTGTGTACAACATTTTTCCAGACATGATATATATAAAACACTATCTAGCGGTTTATACATGTGTTTTCATGATGGATTTGGATCTTCTGCATGCTTGCCTATACACTATGAATAGTTAACATATTATGTTGATTTATGCATCCTTGATAAAAATGTTTATGAATGTGCAATATGCCAAAATAATACAAAATTGGCCAATGAATCGGCAACCGTGTTCATACTTCTTGGAATGTGTAGGTATTGAATGGACTCAAAAGACCTTTCCAAGAGACATACCCACCGGAGCAAGCAAAGTAATATAGGTTCACGGATAGCGTAGACACAATTCAAATGAGAGACCACTAGTTGAGAATCTAGGTATATAACAACGTGGTCCACACCAAGGGAAAAAGTGTCGGTCAATAATCCAATCACCACATGATATTCGGCGACGTTATTAGTTGCAGGACCTAGGCAAGTTCCTCCTAAGCTTATCAATTCACTGGCAGGGGAATAGAGTACCCATGCTACTGAGGCAAGGCTGCGGGTGTGCCGGCTAACACAGTCTGTGAATCCATAGTAGGTTACCATCTGCACATCCAGGCAGAACATGGTATAAGCGAAGATCGAGATAAGATCCTAACACACTAAAATAAAGTGTCATACCAAACACAAACACACATCATGTACAATATATACTTGAAAGTACTAATGCAAGATAACTTAATCATAGTACCTCTTTAGGTAGATCCCGTTATGGGGCCCCCCTAAGGATATTTTGTCATAGTCAACCAACTTGTAAGCTCCTTTTTCCAAAACACGTTTTACTACATATGGACCATGCCACATGGACTCAAGTTTTCCTGCCCCCATCTTATCATCTTTTTGGTCGTAAATGAAGACCAAATCACCCTCGATGAAGATATGAGGTTTTATGGATTTATCGTACTAGGCCTTGATGCATTTCTTATGCACATCGTTAGCTAGAGCTGCATCACGATAGGTTTCGTCAAGTTTTTCCAGGTGTAAGAATTGTTCTTCCTCGGTAGTTGTGTTTGGTAATATTTCAACGGCTAGTCTTAAAGATGTAATTTCGCACTCAATAGGAAATACTTCCTCTAGTCCATACACCAACTAGAAAGGTGTGAAACCAGTGGCGGTTTTTACGAAAGTTCGGTATGCCCAAAGGGCTGAAAAAATAATCACATGCCAATTTGACTTGTGTGTTCCCACCATACGTTGAATCATGGTTTTCAAGACTTTGTTAATGTCCTCTACTTGTCCATTTGATTAAGGATAGTAGGGAGTTGAGTTTTCATGCCGAAAACCCAATTTGGTGCTTAGTTCATCCACCATCTTATTTTGGAAATGTGATATGTGATCGGTAAGGATGGCTTGAGGGACTTTGAATCTAGCAATGATGTGATTTAACATAAAGAGTGTGGCAATTTCATTGTCTTCCTTGTATGTAGGCATAGCCTCAGCCCATTTGGTAAAGTATTCTACAGTGACAATGATATAACCATGCCCCCCGGCTGAGGTAGGATTACAATGCATGAAGTCGATGCCCCGTTTTGCAAAGGGGCCAACGGCCATAACAGGATGTACTGGGGTTGTGTGCGAGCACTTTTTATAATGAAAAATATGGAAAGGAGGACACTTCTTGACCGCTTACATACAATCTTTGAAAATGAATGGCTAGTAGTATCCAGCGCGTAAGATCTTCTGGGATGTAGCCATCCCATAAAGATGACTGCCACATTCCCCCGAGTGGCAATCATTTAGGACATGCTCGGCCTCGTCGTTAGTTAAACAAGGTTGTAGGATGGAATCAATTCCACAAAGGTATTGTGTATCACCAATGATCAAGTAATATATCGTGTGGTGACAAATACGATGACGTTCACTGTGGGATAAGTGAGGATCAAAGCGTTGGGTTTGGAGATACAATGTGATATCTTCGTACCAACGGTCGGGAGTACTAATAAAAAACAATGACTCATCCGGGAGAGATTCAATGGGCTCAGATTCTTGATCAGTACAGGGAATATCACAAATGAGCTCCACGAATACCAAAGATTTTTTGGATTTGGCCTTTTCAAACTAGAGATCGAATTCTTAGAGAATCGCGATCCATCATGAATATTTCCCCCCTAAAACATGAGGTGTGAGAACGTGGTACATAGGGTTAGAATTGGCGATAATGGTAGTAGTGCAGAGGAGGATATAGGGACGGAACTTCTGGACATCAATGACCACTACTAGAGATAATTTCTCCACATGCGAATAGTAGGTTTTAGATTCAATGAAACCCTTACTAAGGTATTATATCACATGTTCCTACGCGTTGCTATATTTGTGTACTAAAACCATAGTGATAGTTGAAGTAGAGGTAGCAAGATAAAGGATGTAATCCTTGGTGTAATCTGGTGGTTCTAACACAGGCACATGAGTAATAACATACTTGATATTTTCAAAGTCCTTTTGGGTGTAGTCGTCCCAAATAAACGGGACATCCTTCTTTAACAATCGCATGTAACCCTGTGTTTTTTCTGCAAAATTGCACATGAAACGACGCAGGTATTTTTCCTTCCCCTACAAACATTGAAGTCTTGTAATATATGTGGGTGGGGGTAGGGAAATGCTACCTTGAGGGGATCAATGCGAATCCCGTCTTTGGAAATGATGAATCCAAGGAGGCGCCCGGACTCCACACAGAATATGCACTTATGGGGATTTAAATAGATATTGTACCATTGACATCTGAGAAACACAGCCGTCATATGATCAAGGTGCAAGTCACGACAATTTGAATGAGCAGGCAGATCGTCGAGGTAAGGTTCCACAAAACCCTTTATATCATGAAAGGAATACGACATGGCCCACTGGAATGTGGCACCAACATTTTTAAGGCCAAAGGAAATTTGTGATATGAAAATGTACCCCATGGGAAGATGAAAGCAGTTTTATGTTGATCGGTTGGGTGGATCTCAATCTGATTATAGCCAGAAAATACATCCATAAATGAAAAGATGAAACTTCTGGCACAGTTGTCAATAATTTGGTCGATAAACGGGGTAGGGTAATTGTCCTTAGGACAAGCCTTATTAAGATCCCTGTAATCAACGCAAACTCTGATGGTTACTTGTTTCTTCATAACCGGGACGACATTGGAGACCCAATCTGTTAAGGGAATAGGATAAATGAACCCAGCTTTCAATAGCTTTTCAATCTCTGCTTTAATATCCATAGTCTTCCTAGGGTGCACTGGATGGAGCTTTTTTTGGATAGGTCTTGCATCGGGCTATGTTTGGATTTCATTCATAACAATAGCAGGATCAATCCCAGGCATTTCCTCGTAGCTCCATGCAAATTTGTCGCAGAACTGGTTTAAACAAGGCCGTAAAAGTCTTGATTTCATCGAGAGAACAAGTTTGTCCTATGTGAATATGTTCCATGATTCTTGGTTTTACCGAGATGTCTAAAGTGATGGTAGGCGTGATGTTTTCCAAATTCCCCTTGGTGATTGTATCCTGGGTAAGAATAGGAGATTGAGGGTTAGAAAAGACATCTGGTGAAACAATACTATGAATCGCATTATCTACCATGTCTAGAGGTGGAAGGAAGGATGATCGATTATGAAGGTCTTCCCATGGAGGCTCATCCAAGCTCATAATTTCCATGATTGATTCGTCAAAATGAAAATTCTAGAATAGACGATCAAGCGATGGTAGGGATGAGTTATGTTGGGGTGGAAGAGAACCTAAGTTAGATGCCACTAAAGAATGGGAATTTAGTAAATTGGGTGCTGATTGGATGGCCTCATAAGTGGCTTCAGCGGGGCTGAGAGGCATCACATATCCAATCAAATCCATATGATTAAGATCGGGCATAATCCATTAGTCTGACGAGTTGGAGGAGGATGGGATCATGGATGAGATCATGTGCACCATGGCAACATGTGATGGGGGATCTGGTGTTGGAAAGACTCCCATCAAGGATGAGTCTTTTTAGAAGTTCTACCCCCACACTCTCATATATTTGCGATGAGTGTCCGAAAAGAGGGACATTATCCACAATATGAGTAGTGGTTCCTGGTGTACAAAAGTCTAATTGGTCGATAGTGAAAATTTTTCCATGATGAGGAAATTGCAGAAAGAAAAAGACAGATGATGCAACTGCGGTCATGGCATAGAACCAATTTCGACCAAGTAACAAATTATAATCCAATGGGGTGGAAACTACTTCCATGTTAATGGAAACAGTCTTACCTCCCAACTCTACGACTAAGGATTGTAACATATCGTGGGGTTGAAATACACATCCGTCAAATTCCTTCAAAGTACTAGGGGAATAGTTCAACTCAGGAGAGCCAATGGTTGTCCAACAGGACATCGACATAGCCGAAGTAGAGGCTCCTTCGTCTAAAACAGTACGATGGATACTTTTCCCAGAAACATTCGTAATGATTTGAAATGCTAATTGGTGGGAAAGCATCGGTTTGAAATACTCTAATTTGAACAAAATAGTGTTGGAGGAATCGAGATCTACTGCTCCTATAGCAGATAGCAGATAGCAGAGTCTTATACTGATTGGGACAATTTTGTAATACTTCAAGCATCGACATAGCACAAGGGGCCTGGGCGAGATCTTCTACAATATTGTAGTTTTGAGCGGCCCGAGCGTTAGGGTTGAAAATGGTTTTTTGAATTGTGCTCTTTGGTAGATGCAATATTGTATCTGGTAGAGGTTTTAGTATGGTCAAAGGACCTTGTAGTGGACGAGCATTGCATGTAGACGGGGAGGATTTTTCAGTATTACCTCCGTTAGATTCCTTATCGGGAATAGAGTCATATGTACGTGACCTGGTAGATAAGTTGACTGTTTCGCTGCACATCATGAGAACATGAGTGGTTATGGATGGTTTTCCTTGAACATGAGGTGGTGGTATTGTATCTGGTATAGGTTTCTCTATGTTCAAAGGACCTTGTAGTGGAGGAGCATTGGATGTAGAGAGGGAATATTTTTTAGTATTACCTCTGTTAGATTCCTTATCGGGAATAGAGTCATATTTACATGACCTGGTATATAAGTTGACTGTTTCATTGCGCATCATGAGAACATGAGTGGTTGTGGACGGTTCTCCTTGAACAGGAGGTGGTGGCTAGAAAACCATTTTTTTTGTGTGTGGGGAAGGGGTCTGTTAAAACTGCAGGTGTGGGGTTTCCCTTGAGAAAATTTTGGACTTCTTCACGATGTGGACATTCTTTCGTGAAGTGGTCGTCACCACACAGTAAACAAGGATATTTGACCTTTTGTCTCTATTTTGTATCATTAGAATCAGGATTAGATTTGGGCTATTGTTGGTTAGAAGACTCCTTATATTTTCCTTTGTTCTTCTTCTTGCCACTAGATTTCTAAGGTGAAGCAGATTGAATTGAATTCACCTCCGCAGTGGAAACAGGGTTGGGTGAGCAATTGGTGTTTTTTCCATCCTATGATGGGGATGGAGTTGAACCAAGGTGGTTTTGTGATCCACTTGATTGAGTTGCAGGCTACGTATGAACGGAACCAATAATGCCATAGGCATGTGGTCTTGTAGGAGGTTTTTTTGGGTCGTGTGTAGGACGTGGGTATGTTCTAGATTGAGCATAAACGAGATCTAGGTATTGAGCATGCAAGATGGCTTGTCCTTTCGTAACATCCCCTCCCATAGAAACATATTTAGCTATGATGCGTAATAATGAATTTGTGAACCAATCGGTGAGTAGTTGATCCAGAATGGGATCTTTGATGAGGCGACATCTCCTTCTCCACTCATGAATATGATCAGAAATGTGAGTGGATATTGATTGGAGAAGGGATGTCAAAATATCCATGCAGGTTTCATAGCGGATCGGTAGTTGAAAGTGAGTCAAAAAGACCATATCTAAAGATCTAAAATCAGCGAAAGAGTGTGGTGGTAACTAGATGTACCACTTTGCAGTGGTACTGGTGAGGGTTCGTTGAAATAGCCTCAGATGGATAGAATCATCCATTAAGGAATTGGAGGAGCACCACAAATGGTATGTCATTACGTGGTTCTTAGGATCCTCATCGAGTTTGTTGTCAAATTTAGGTATGTCCGATGGTAGCTTCATAGGAAATGGTGGCCAATTTATACCATGTTGGATGGGATCATTGGTCAAACGTGACATATATGGAAAATCTAATGTATCCACAAATGGTAACTAACTATTTGGTTGTGGATACTGGTAATATTGATAAGGCATTTGAGTACCAGTAGGACCATGTATCGAATGATCATAAGGTTCGCCCATGGAGTGTTGGCCATATGGCTGTGGTCCTCCCGAATTAGGAGGTGGACCTGAATGGGTGCCTCCTCTGGAGTGTGGAGGTCCTCCTACAGAGTACGGGGGTCCTCCGGGTGGTGGAGGTGGGACATGTGGTGGGGGAGGGGGTGGGACAGGTGGTGAAGGTGGTGGGGGGGGGGGGGTGGTCTGTCGGATGGAGGTCTAGTTGGTGGAACATTATGATGCCCCCATGGGGTGTTCATATTTCCAGGATAGGGTAATCTAGGAAAAATATTCCCTAGGTAGTTTTGACCCATCACGATATTATGATTACTTGGGTATGTATGCCCGCATGAGGGTTGGGTCCAAGTAGATGGTCCCCCCATTTGATGTGCCCACGTAGGTTGTCCCACGGCTGGGAGTTAACTTCCAACCATATTGTAGTTCATGTATGAAGGATATCCTCCACTTAAAAAAATTCCCCTAACTGGATGTTACCTCCCGGTTAGATTTTGGCCACTCACTAGGTGTTGCTCCTCCGTTGAATATTGTCCACCATCTGGAGTATGACTAGTAAGAGTATGTTGACCACTAATTGTAGGTTGAACCATGATCATATGTTGACTACTAACTAGAGGGTAGCCTCCACTCAAATTTTGAGGCGGAGGTGGTGTTCTAGTTATGAAGTTGATAGTAGCTAAAGGATGCCCTTCAGTCGTTGGGGTAAAGTGGGGTGTAGAACCGTTCGAATGATCTAGAGGTGTACAAGACAAAAAAAATATGGTTGAATTGGTTCATAAGTGGTCATAATGGGTGTATATATTCTTGGTGAAGAGAAACAAAAAGAATGTATAGGGTAATTTTGTTAATTTTTCGATAGATGCATTCAAACATTATCTAGGATCCTACTAAGAGAATAACAAGCACAGCATAACAATCATAAACACAAGAGAGGCAGATTTTCCTTGGGGAAAACCAAGAAGGTGAAAAACCCCGCAACCTCCTCAGAGATAGAATAAGCCATAATACAAGATCACAATGATCAAACCCAAGATAGATATCTCCAGCAGCTACTCCTCCTCCACTTGTGCGCACTCCTCTCTCAACTAATGCGAGTTGGATGAGTGAGTGAATGAATAGAATGAGACAAACTCACTATCTATTTATACACTGACTTGACTTGCCAATAACTTAACAAGTCCAACTTCCTAAGGAAGCCTAATAACCCATCCACATGACTCAACGAGGGTCGACCCCACATCAGTGGTCTAATAACCCATCAAATATAAGTTGTGACACTTGCAACACTTGCGACACTTACAAATACAAATGACGACACTTCTGATTGGGGGAATAATACATCTCCATCATGCATATAATAAAGTACAAGTGTAATACATAGAAGAATATCTTCCGAAGTTACAAATACATCAAAACTCCCTCTTAACTAGGAAGGTATTCTCTAGACACAAGTCATCAATACATGTCACCACAAGTCTTCAATTCTGGAGCTGGATCATCGTCACTGGATCACGGAGCATCATCGTCACTGTTGTTGTACTCGTCATCTCGATCACTGGGCTATCTCTCAATTCTTCTCGTCATAGGAAGTGCTACAGAGCCATCCCTTTTTCATGTTGGATGTAGGCCTAGCCTTCTGTAGGTATTCAATCATCTATGGCCATACTGTGGATCCCAGGACTAATTACGTGCGTCAACAAAACCTCGAAAGAGTATCCTAGGATCCTTTATGTGCCTAAGCATGACCGACAAGATCTACAAGGGAGCTATTACATGTGACCGCCACAAAACCTCGAAAGAGCATCCCAGGACTGATTACAAGCACACAGCTCAACCTATTGGATCTCCCAGGGTGTTATTACATGACATAGGTGTTAACGGACAATCCACCCGAGCGGACGTGAGCCGGATCTCCCTAGATCAACGTGAGTCAAGAACAAATAGTACAGAATACAAAACTCATTTCCTAGCTCTAGTTACAGATCGAGTACTTAAATATCGTACCTTTCAGATCGTGGATCCTCCTCCTTGTTGTTGCTCCAAGTCTCACGGTCGTCAGATCTCCAGCAACAAGACCTATCAAGATAATATGGAAACGATACAAGCAGTACAATATATCTAAACAATAACTTATCTATGGAAAGAGATTATATTAACTGTATAAAAAGGTGGGAATACATAGAAAGGATGAAGCTACAACCAAAGCCTCAACGTCGCATCCTCCATCCAACATGTCCAAGCCAAGTCTCCAAGATGGTACAAGCTTCCCAATCACCAATATGGATTCTATCAGCATAAGGATACCATAGACCTTCCCTCCTCCCATGAAGAGAGTGGGTGTTTATATAGGGCTAAAGAGATAGGGTAGGTTGAGGATTAGGGGGAGATGGTTAAGGGATCTTCCCATTAGGTTAGGAACCGAAATGCCACCTCACCTAGAGTCTAGGGATAGGCCTCCACCTCAACAAACTTCTAGAAAGACCTCGAGAGTCCCCAAAATAGCCTTTAACCAACCTCGTCGCACCCTAGTAGAGGACACAGAGCGACAAAGAGGGGTCGTCGCACTCTGTAGGAAGACAAAGTGCGACATTGTCTCACCCTAGCTGACCATAAACTGCGACGTCGCACCCTAGATGAAGGAGAAGTGTGACAGCCTACTCAAAGAGGTCAACTAGGCAGGAAAAATCTCTCAATTGGCAGTGTTTTAGCCCAAAATGAGGTTAGGGGTCAGAGCAAAGAGTTTACACAATGGTCAAGATGATGAAATTATCACAACGGTCATGATGACGACACTTGGTCATAAGGACGATACTTGCAACGGCCATGGTGACGACACTAAGTTAAGATGACGACACTTGCAACACTTGTGACACTTGCGACACTTGCACAAGGGGGATGACATTTTGGTGTAACAGAATGCCCCCCAAAGCATGAAGCTGACGGAATGAGACAGGTGAAATGCTTTGTAGTAAGAAAAATGGCAAGGACTTGCTGGTTGGAAGGAGCTATTGTAGAGATGACCTGAGATCCACAAGTCTCATACAACACAAAACATGGCTACCGACCAATACATTGCAAATCCACGATAGTAAAGACTGACTGAACACAATCATGGCTACTAGACACAATCGTAGATCCATGATGAGATAATGACATAGCCACAACCAATAGAAAAGTGGATCCGTGTAACTCTGAACTGACAACATAGCCATGACCAATACAAATTTGGATCCGTGCATCTCAAACAATCTCCATCGCAACCTGGGTAGAAAATAACTTCCCCAGGGTCTTCAAGATGAACTCGCAATGATACGAATATATCCATGTGATTCCAATGTTTTTGAGTCGAACATGGTAGAAACCACTTGATTACTAGTTATGTATACCATTAACAAGTGCAAGGGAGATCACCATTGATGTCAATGATTCCCAAGGTATCACAGTACATATCATCAAGCGCGAATAAATGAGTTAAAGTCGAACGCGAGATGAAATCTTTCAATCAAGAGTCAATGATGTAAACTCATGATGAAAGCAAGGTAACCTACCATTTAGGCATGCAGGGCCAAGGTACTTGATTAGTTTCTAGATTCGATCCTCGGATGATGAGTTGAGGTTGACAAGGACAAATCCGTCGAAGGAGGGCCATGATGAATCCCCCATCAATCAACACGAAACACGACAAAATATGTGTAGAGTGGATCGGATGGTACAGTAACATGTAAGACTGACTCAAGGTAGACCGACATGATTGAAGGTATACTGACTACAGATGATGGGTAATGAAAATCTCTTGAACATGGGCATGGCATGAATTGGCAGTATTGACATGACGAGAATGATACCAACCCCTAATGCAACTGATGGTGGAAGCATTCTTTGGCTGATCCAAAGGAGCAACGCGACTCATGGAATTGACAAGACTCGAGGACAAACTGATTGTCCAAGTACTGAATGCAAATGCAAACGAGTGCCATGTTCAAGAGTGACTATGTACTGCCGTAATTAAGATGTAACACAAAATATTTCCTTTTTCTCCATCATGATTAATGAGTGCCTCATGTGTTTTTGACGATCTTGATGAGGGTAACCAGATGCTCGGTATAGCTCATCTCATAGATGAGTCCAATCCCAAATGTTTCACGAACCTAGGAAAAGAGGGGTTCATCCCATAATGGACCCTTCAATGTGAAAAATTTTAACGAGTCCATAGAAGGTAAACTCGGCGTCATTTCATGTTTAGAGAGTCTGAAAAGATCTAAAGGAGACTCCAACGGTCCTTTTTCGTAAAGTTAGCCTCATCGCCCGAAAAAGGGTAAAACAACGTGGGAGAGGACTCTTCCAGCCATGGTTGGTTGGAGTATTCCTTTTTCATAAATAGTGCTTCCTGGTCCGAAAAAGGGTAAACTATCACCAGAAAGACGATCATTACTACATGAACAACTTTGTCATGGTTGATGATCAAGTACGACAAAGGAAAAAGTAAACTCGGCACAGTTGCTCTTCCATAAATAGTCTAGCGAGGCCGGATAAAGTGATAAACCTATACTCGGTAGACACACCTTTTTAACTCAAAATTTTAATGAGCACGAGAATGGTATCAAAAGCACTCAGAATCTTTTTCATGTTTGGACCAGAGCACGAAAGAGTAAAAAGTAAGCTCAAACCACTTTTCATGTTTCAAACAGAGCACGAAAAAAGTGAAAAAGTAAGCTCAAACCACTTTTCATGTTTCAACCAGAGCACGAAAAAAGTGAAAACTAAGCTCAAATGCCATCTTACTATTTTTAACGAGCTCGGAGATAGGTTGGAAGAATGCTCGTGATATCTACTTCATTTTTTAACAAGCTTGTAGCATAAAATGAATTATGCTCGGGATAATTTTCATGGTTTAATGAGCTCGAAACCTAAAAAAGGAAAGTATGCTCGAAAATGTTTCCAATGGTGAACTTCTTCTCATCATGAGATCCAAAGGTTTGTACATGCCCCCAACATGATTACTAGAAGTAAGTGACTTAGCTCCAACGTGGTGTGGAGAGGTGATCGAGTTGACTTCAACGTAACTTCCAGAGGTTGAAGACATGCCCCCAAGCTTCATTTCATTCACCTAAGGCATAAGCGGATGAAAAGAAGGTTCAGGTACTAAGTCTACGAGAAGACTCGACTCACAGGAAAAAGAGTTGTTTCATTTTTTAATTAGCTTGACACAAGATTAGAACGTTTCTCATGGGGACCTATTTCATTTTATAATGAGCTTAACATAGAATGGGAACTATGCTCACGGGAACCTATTTCATTTTTTAACGAGCTTGACATAGAACGGGAACTATGCTCATGGTTAAGGTCCATTGACGGGTTCCTTCCCAACATGATGCCCAGAGGTTGGTAAATGCCCCCAGCATGATTGCTAGCAGCTTAACATGGTAGTGTTCCCTCAACATGATTGTTGACAGTACGACATGTGGCATGCCCCCCAAGCTTCATTTCATCTAAAAATGTTGCTTGCTAACCCAACTACCAACCTGGCTATTAATATGAAAATTTTCACCAAGGGGGGGAAAAAGAGAATCAGATGAAATGAAGGTTCAAGTTCTAACTCTAGCGAGAGATTCGAACTGATGGAAGGGAGATCTATTTCAGTTTTACACAAGCTTGAAATAGACAATAACTATGCTTGAGGGGGCCCATCTTATTTTTTAACGAGCTTGAAATGGAATAAAACTATGCTCGAGGGGACCCATCTTATTTTTTAACGAGCTTGAAATGGAATAAAACTATGCTCGAGGGGGGCCATCTTATTTTTTAACGAGCTTGAAACGGAATAAAACTATGCTCAAATGGATTGGTTTCATTTTTATTCAAGCTTGAAACCAAAGGGGAACTATGTTAGGGTGGTTGGTTTCATTTTTTAACGAGCTTGAAACATAACATAAACTGTGCTCGTAGGAACCTATTTCATTTTTTAACGAGCTTGACATAGAACGAGAACTATGCTCATGTGAAATGGTTTCATTTTTATGCAAGCTTGAAATCAAAGAGAAACTATGCTTGAATGTTGGTTTCATTTTTTAACGAGCTTGAAACAGAACATAAACTATGCTTGTGGAAACCTATTTCATTTTTTAACGAGCTTGACATAGAATGGGAACTATGCTCATGTGAAATGGTTTCATTTTTATGCAAGCTTGAAATCAAAGAGAAATTTTGCTTGAAGGTTGGTTTCATTTTTTAATGAGCTTGAAATAGAACATAAACTATGCTCGTACCCCCCATCCTCAGGGGGAAGAAACCACTAAAACATGTGGAGCATTTAGGGAATTCTGATGACTAGGAGTCATATGATGAATGGGTGTCACGAAGGAAAGCTGATCAATGGTCACAATATTCCAATGATGAGGAAAATATATCACTCGAAAGAGCGTGGACACTACAGCTTTCATAGCATAGACAAAATCACGTCCAAGGAGCATATTGAAATCTAAAGGACCTTGGACAACCTTGACATCAACATAAATAGTTTTACCTCTCAACGTGAGAGGTAACTGCTGGAGAATCTCTAAAGGTCTGGTAGGCCTTCTATTAAAAGCCAAAATCTAGTCAGTTACTGGCACAAGCTGAGGAGAACCTATAGCTTGCCAAGCAGTTGAGGATAAAATACTAACAGAAGCTCCTTCATCAACTATCATACGAAATATTTCTTTATCAGAAACTCCTACAGATATTTGAAAAGGAAGACGAGATTCTGTTAGATCATTCCAATCAAAGGAGATGACCTCAGTACTTGGGGGGGGTCTTGTAGGAATGGACAGGGTTTCCCCTTGCCTAGGACATTCTAAACTGACTAGGAAAACATCAGCAGTTTCCAATTCACTCTCACTTGGAAGATAAGAATGAGATGAAGATTGTGTCATGGTGATTTCTTCAGTCTGGACTTTCTCCAATGAAAGAACGGGATCGAGTGGAGATGACAGCGACTCGATCACTTCACTCTCAGAAGTAAGAGTGGGATCAATTACAAATGAAACTGAATTGATCACTTGGTCAACCAGTGGGGGATCGAGGGACAACTTACTATCGCTTGTTGGAAGCACCTGTTGAGAACTAGTAATATCTTCCAACCACCGTGAAGCTTCATCCATGCTTGGACAAAGGTAAGTACGATGCAAGCCCTTGCATATCCAGCAAGGCTCTGCAGCTCTACCCTTCTGACCCGTCACCAATGGGTCACTGGTCGAGGGAGTATCATCAATATGATGGTCAGAGGTTGACGATACAAGTGGTTTTGGTTTTGGTTTTTTAGACCACACTTATGACACACAGGAAAGACTGGGACAATTCTTGAGAAGGTGATCACCCTTGCAAAGTTTGCAAGGGAACTTTGGCTTACAAGGTGTTCTCATAGAATGAGTGCCATCAGAGGCAGATGGTTGACGCGTGGTCTCTTTCTTATCTTTCTTCTTCTTAATCTTCCCTTTCTTCTTCTTCACACCCACCTTCTTACTAACATCATATTTTTCAGTAGGAGAAGAGGAAAAGATGAAAGCTGATTCAGCTTTCAACGGAGAAGGATAAGGGTCACCATGAGATCGATGCTCATGTGGTGAAGGACCTAGGTTCGACACAATTGGTGCACTTGGTGTAACCGGATTGGAGAATAACCATACTGGTAATCCTAACATCAATCCAGGAAGACTCAACGTAGCCATAAAGGGAGGACCAACAGTTCCACAAGGGGGAATAACAAATGGCATACCTTGTAAAGGTGCCTCCTGGTTGGTAGTCCCGAAAGAATCTTCCATATCTAAACTTCCTAAGAGTCTCTAAAGGACCACATAAGACAAACACTACTCAAGTCTAAAAGCAACAAGCAAACTGTGTGAATAGGAGTGGATTCAAAGTCTGAAACCTCACAGGATTATCAAGGCATCGCAAATCGCTATATACTGCAAGGTCCAACAATATGACGCGACAAGGAGGATTGGGACCGTACCCTTGCCTGCATACCCGATTACCTGGACAGTACGTGCGTGCTAATCTCCCCGAGTGTTGTTCTCGGTGTATTTCTTTTCCAAGACGGCCAAATGGTTAACTTAGTTGGTTTTAGGAATCCTAATGGTGTCTCCCGATATACGCAAGGTACGTGGGAGCTCAAATCCATAGTGGTACTGTCTAATGCATAGTCGTTGGCACGATACCTTCCGATATACGTGTCGAGTACGTGATACACCCTTCGATATACGCCAAGTACGGATTATGGCACTTGGTGGGTACGTGAAGGAGCTCGATATATCGATGTACGTGGAAGACTACAATACCCCCAGACTACAGTGCTGGAAAATAACGACAGCTGCCACGCTTAACGACGCCGGAACACGTCTCTAACTTACACACAAGTTGCTAAATGATTTTAACCTAAGCTAGCGTTAATTTTATCTTGTATGGTTAGGTGGATGCATGAGGTGAGTACATAAATGTAAACATAATGCAATCCTCAACTACATGATAATGCACATTTTCCTTTCCTTTTCAATGAAAACTACTTAAGGTAGGGAGATATTTTTCTTTCTTTCAAACCAAAAGTACTTAAGTAGTAGCGAAAAGAAGAATTCCTTCCTAGAGTGCAATAATTCTAACTTTCTGCAATAATCAGCCAAAAAGCGTAAAGAAAATGAAAGATGCAGCTAATCTTAACAATGTATAAGACAAGATAATGAAGCACTTTCCATTTTCAAATGCATGTACCAAAAATGGAATTTGATAACTAAACGCTTTTCATATTTATATAAATGAAGTGAGAGGATATCTACAACACTCTAATCTTTCATAAATTCCCAAAGAAAAATCACAAGCACCCAAACACCTCAAAGGCACTCAAGAGAGGCTCAAAAATCTACCAAATACAATAATTATAACTCATTTCCTATCTTTTTACACTTGAAAAAGACACATCTAAGCTATGGAAAGAAGGATTCCACAAACGTTTCCAATCAAATGCAAGACAAAGATAAGCACTTAACAATCTTATCTAACTCAAATGCATACAAATCTGAAACAAGCCTTTCTTCTTCTTATGATGATAAGACCAAGAATATCAAATGATCAAAATAAAGTAAGAAGAATATTTATGTTTTCCAAATTCATGAATATAGCAAAAGAGTGACAAAATCAAGATTTTCTTTGAACTAAAGTGGAGACAAAGAATCAATCTTCCCCAAAAATGATTGAATAGCTCAGCATGTAAGGGAAACAAGATGCATAACCCAAGAAAGAGAGGCTCAAAAAGACATGGATATCCCACACTCTTCAAGTCTTTAAAACAAGCCAATCACGCCAAACAAAAAAATGATCTCAAAACCTTGAGATGGGTCAAAATGACTGAAGAATGCACGATTCAAGCATTTCGCTTAAAAATAGAACCCATTTCGCTTAAAAATGCAAGCAAAATACTAGTTTACTCAAGGGGCCAAACATGAATCCAAAACTCAAAAGACCCAAAAAACCAATACAAACAAGCCAAACAAAACACTGTTGGACAAAAGGGGCTCTTCCTGGAAGGTACAGTGCAGGGGAATCTGTACACAAACCAAAACTCAAATCAGAAATGGAGAAAAGGTGCATGTATGGAAAAACATGGCAGATTGGCGCACTCTGTGCTTATGCACAATGCGACATCATCGTTCACTAGAGCAGGAAGTGCGACGATGTTGCAGTATACCAATGGAAGGGATGCGACGACAGACTAACAGGAAAAGAACAGAGATCAAAAACAACACAGTGTCGCTCTGGGTACACTAACCAGGTACGACAGGCGAGATCTAAGTCCTAAAATGAACCAATTCTCCCGATAATGAGCATAAAAAGGTCTGCCAATGAGAAGTACAAACTCAAAGGAAGGTAATCAGACTCTTCAAAGTGAAGATTTGATGGTGAAAGGGATTAAGAAGCAAATGGCCAAAGAGATGGTTTGGAAAAGCAATCAACTGAAACTGACATTCAGATTGAAAACAAAAACTATGTTCATTCCCCAACGGAGTCGACAAAATTTTTTAATGGACAATCCAACCGAGCGGATGCGAGCCGGATCTCCCTAGCTTAATGTGAGTCTAGAACAAATATTACAAAATACAAAACTCATTTCCTAGATCTAGTTACAGATCGAGTACTTAGATATCGTACCTTTCAGATCGCGGATCCTCATCCTTGTTGTTGCTCCAAGTCTTGCAGTCGTCAAATCTCTAGTTGCAAGACTTGTCAAGACAATATGGAAACGATACAAGCAGTACAATATATCTAAACAATAACTGATCTAAACTAATGGTTGAAGAAGAAAGTTCTAAATATTATCAACGAGACAACATTTATGGAAAGAGATTATATTAACTGTATAAAAAGGTGGGAATACATAGAAAGGATGAAGCTACAACCAAAGCCTCAATGTCGCATCCTCCATCCAACATGTCCAAGCCAAGTCTCCAAGATGGTACAAGCTTCCCAATCACCAATATGGATTCTATCAGCATAAGGATACCATAGACCTCCCCCCCTCCCATGAAGAGAGTGGGTGTTTATATAGGGATAAAGAGATAAGGTAGGTTGAGGATTAGGGGGAGATGGTTAAGGGATCTTCCCATTAGGTTAGGAACCAAAATGCCACCTCACCTAGAGTCTATGGATAGGCCTCCACCTCAACAAACTTCTAGAAAGACCTCGAGACTCCCCAAAATAGCCTTTAACCAACCTCGTCGCACCCTGGTAGAGGACACAGAGCGACAAAGAGGGGTCGTCGCACTCTGTAGGAAGACAAAGTGTGACAGTGTCTCACCCTAGCTGACCATAAACTGCGACGTCGCACCCTAGATGAAGGAGAAGTGCAACAGCCTACTCAAAGAGGTCAACTAGGAAGGAAAAATATCTCAATTGGATGTGTTTTAGCCCAAAATGAGGTTAGGGGTCAGAGCAAAGAGTTTACACAATGGTCAAGATGACAACATTATCACAACAGTCATGATGACAACACTTGGTCATAAGGACGATACTTGCAACGGCCATGGTGACGACACTAAGTCAGGATGATGACACTTGCAACACTTGTGACACTTACGACACTTGCACAAGGGTGATGACATTTTGGTGTAACAATAGGACAAAACCTCAAAAGAGCATTTTCCAGATCTCCCAAGGAGCTATTATATGCCATAGGCAAAACCTAGCAATAGTATCTGCAAATCTCCCAGGGCACTATTATATGCTTATATGCACAACCTGTCCACGGACAACCTGTTGAAAAACCTCGAAAGAGTATTCTAGCACAGACTATAGGATCTCCCAAGGAGCTATTACATGCTACCTGCACAATATGTTTGTAGCCAACCTGTAGCAAAACCTCGCAAGAGCATCCGAGCTCAGACTATCGGATCTCCAAAGGAGCTATTACATGCTACCTACACAATCTGTCCACGACCACGGAGTATCATCCTGATACTCATGATCATACTAATCATCATCACATAGTACATCATCCTGATGTACATCATCATCACATGATCAACTTGATCATCGTCACAGCATCGTCCTGATGCACATCATCATCAAATGATCAACCTGATCATCGTCACGGCATCATCCTGATGCATATCATTTGGAGCATCTTACTGATGCTCATCACACAGCGCTTACATCCACAACCATGGGAAGGATCCTCCTACCACCATGCTTGGATTGGCTCCTGCAAATGTGTCCCATCACTTCTTCCTCGAAGTATCTTCTATCTGAAGAACACAAAGCCTCTCTCTGAAGTACTCAAACTTCACATTGGCTAGTGGTTTGGTCAACACATCTGCAATATGCTCATCAGTCGCAACATACAAGAGCTTCACTGCTCCTCTCTGCACCATATCCCTGTTATAGTGATATCTGATCTCAATGTGCTTCGACCTGTCATGGAACACCGGGTTCTCAGACAAAATCACACAACTCTAGTTGTCACAGAAGATACAGGTAGCATCCAACGGGAGATCAAATAAATCCGACAGTAGCTTCCTAAGTCATACTGCCTCACAACTAGACAAACAAGCTACGACATACTCTGCTTTGGCTGTACTCAGTGCTACGCAGGATCGCTTCCTGCTAAACCAAGAGATCACACCTAATCCCATACTGAAGAAGCACCATGAGGTGCTCTTCCTATCTGCAGCACTGCCTGCCCAATCTGAATCAACATAACCCTCCAGGTTAAAATTTTGATTCGCATCATACTTGAGCCCATAATCAATTGTACCCTTCAGGTACCTCAGAATATGCTTTACAACAATCAGGTGAACATGTCTAGGATCTGTCAGAAACTGGCTCAAGGTGTTCATCGCAAAGCAAATATCTGGTCTCGTGTTCGTTAGGTACATCAAGGACCTAATCATCTGACGATACAGTGTGACATCAACTGACTCTGCTGAACCATCACTCAATAGCTTCAGGTTCGATGCCATAGGTGTGGCCATGGCCTTGCATTCCATCATCCCGAACCGCTTCAAGATATCTACTGCATACTTCCCTTGTCCAAGGAAGATTCCATCTGCACTCTACCACACCTCCATACCTATAAAGTAATGCATCATGCCCAAGTCCTTCATCTTGAACTCGGCATCAAGCTTCCTCTTCATGTCGGCAATCAATCTATCCTCGCCTGTCACAAACAGGTCATCCACATACAATTGGAGTATCACTACATTGCCTTCCTCAACCTTGTAGTAAAGGTTGGAATCCGCTTTACTCCTGGTAAAGCCCAAACTGGACAGGAAGTTGTACTCTATCTTGCCGTACCATGTCCTAAGAGCTTGCTTCAAGCCATACAAGGCTTTCTTCAAACTGCACACATATGACTCCTTGTCATGTGTCTCAAAACCAAGTGGCTTCTCCACATACACTTCCTCTTCAACTACACCATTCAAGAAAGTTGTCTTGACATCCATCTGGTGTATCTTCCACTTCCTCACTGCAGCCAGGGCAAGTACTATTCTGATGGAAGTGTATCTGGATACAGGAGCAAAGGTCTCTTCATAATCTATCCCCTCTTTCTGGGAGAAGCCACGAGCTACAAACCTTGCCTTGTATTTCTCTATGCTGCCATCTGCAGCATGCTTGATCTTATAGATCCACTTGGAAGTCACAATAGACTTCCCTTCCGGTCTTGGGACCACCTCCCAAACATCATTCTTCATGATCGATTGGTACTCCTCGACCATGGCATCCTTCTATTCTTTCTTTTCTGCTACCTCTTCATAACTCGAAGGTTCTTTCTTCATTATGTCACAGAGCAAGGCCACATAGCTGGTGTGTGATCTTGTCCTTTTCCTTTCTCTGTGTTCCTCCTCTAAAATACCATACCTTTCTGCATCTTGGATGAGCTCTCTAGCCCATGCAGGTTTCCTCTTGTGAGACTTCTTCTCTCGGGGTGGATCTATAGGTTCTTGTGGATCTTCTATTTCACGATCCACTTCTGGTATTACTTCATTCATGGTGGTGTCTTGTGTTCTGGGTACCCTTTTTTCTTCATAGTCTTCAACAGGTGTCTTTCTGGATTTGATGTATGCTGAGTTTCCATCAAAAGTCACATCCCTGCTGATGTCAATATTCTTGAACCCTGGAAATTAGATTATGTATGCCTTCGAGCTTTCACTGTACCTCACAAATATACCCTTCTTTCCTAAAGGATCTAACTTTGTCCATTTTTCTTTTGGAACATGTGTATATACTGGACATCCAAATATTTTGAGATGGCCAACTTCTGGTCTCTTACCAGAGAAGAGTTTTTCTGGTGTCTTGTTGTCAAGTATCTTGTGTGGTGCTTTGTTTTGTACATATACAACTGTTCTTGCTGCTTGTGCCCATAGGTGCATGGGTAGATCTTGGTCATGAATCATTGCTCGTGCTGCTTCCATGATTGTTCTATTCTTCCTTTCTGCAACTCCATTCTGTTGTGGATTGTAGGGAGCGGTCAACTCCCTCTTAATCCCTAAATCCCTACATAACTTCTTGAAGTCCCCTGAAGTGAATTCTCTGCAATTGTCGGATCTAAAGGTCTTGATCTTCTTATTAGTTTGATTTTCTATCAAGGCTTTGACTTCCTTGAACTTATCAAACACTTCATCTTTGTTCTTCAAGAAATAAACCCAAGTCTTCCTAGAGAAATCATCAATGAAAGAAACATAATATACATACCCACTCAGAGAACTGGATGACATTGGTACGCATACATCGGAGTGGACAATCTCCAAGATTCATTTTGCTTTGCTTTCACTGCTTGGAAATGTCTCTTTGTATTCTTTCCTTTTGCACATCCTTTGCAAACACCTTCATGCTTTGACTGGATTTTAGGAAGACCTTCTATTACTTTTCTTGCAATTGGTAGTGCCCTATAGTGCGCATGAGAAAGCCTTCTATGCCAAAGTTCACTTGGCTCCATGGATTCATGTACCATGGCATGTTCAAGTTGTCCCTTCAATTTGTACAATCCTCCCTCTTGCTCTCCAATCACTACTGCATCATCTATGGTCTTACCTTTAGGCCACATAAGTACTTGACCATCCACAAATGCAACTCTCATCCCTTTTGCATCCAAAGATGATATGGAGAAAAGATTCTTCTTGAGTCCAAGTACATATAGAACATATTACATCTTCAAAGACTTCCCAGATTCTAACTTGTAGGATGATTCACCACTTCCTTTTATGGGGTATTGATAGTCATCCCCAAGTTTCACCTTATGAGGTGACTCATGTTCAGATAGATCTATAAGAGATTCTTTGTATCCTGTCATATGTTTAGAAGCCCCACTATCAATAAGCCAATCATTACACCCATGTGTAACAGTACCTGTGAGAGCAGACATTAGAACATATTCATCATCACTTGAATAATCTTCACTTTCTTCTCTAGCCTTCTTCCTGGGAGGCTCTTCATCCTCAGCAACATGAGCATGATATCTCTTCTCGTTCTTCTTCTTCTTATTATTGTTGAATTCTCCTTTGTTCTTCGGACAATCTCGGGAAAAGTGTCCCTTCTCATTACATGTGAAGCATCTACCATGAGAGGTGTCTTTCTTAAAGTTCCCCCTTTGATGACCCCCTTTGATGATGATGAGAATATTTCCTAGTATTAGGCTTCTCCTTCTTGAACTTACTTCTTTTGGTGTGAGCAGTGAGAACTTGGTCTTCACTTCCCATATTTTCTTCTCAGGCCACAAGTCTAGCTTCTTCTTGTGAACATTCCTCCCATAGTCTACTGAAGGAGATAAACTTCCTCCTTGCACAAATACCTTGGATGAAGGAGTACCATGACCTAGGTAGGCCATTCAAAGTGGTCATGACAATTTCTCCATTCTCCACTACTTCATCCACAGCTTCAAGTTGTTCCTTGATTTGAGATACCTTAGTGAAGTAGGATTGGATGGTCTCTCCATTCTGGAACTTTACCCCTTTCAATTTATTCCGTAGAGTCATCTTCCAATTTATATTCTTTCCTTCAAACAACTTGGTCAAAGAGTCAAACATCTCCTTAGGTGTCTTTATGGAAGACACATGGGGAATGAGATGGTCTTTTATAGAATCAGCAATGATTCTCTTGGCCTTGACCAAGTCCTTATTGTGTAAGGCCTCAGCCTCATCTCCCTCTGGAACTGGAACCTCTTCCTTTATGTAGATATCCAATTCATTCTCTTCTAGGATTAAGCCAATCCTATACTTCCATGCTCGGAAGTTATCATCTCCTTCAAGCTTATCCTCAAGCTTGGTGTGGTGAGACATCTTAAAGAGTACTTAAAATGGAAATAGAAATTTTTAGGTCTTACCACTTGATTTGTTGAAAAATGGATCTGGAGTTGGATTAGGGTTTGTTAGAGAAACCCTAAAAATTCAAACCTTGAATTCCAAACTTCTGAATGGATAGAAAGATGCACCTTGCTGAGTTGATCAAACTAGTATACTTCAATTTTGAAATCTGCAAAATTTGACCCCTCAAAATTTCCTTTGAAACTTCTGGATTTCCTGGACAAGATCTCGAACTAGGGTTTGATATTGCTCGGGGTTCTACCCAACCAAAAGGTTCGATCTTGTGCTCTAAACTTTGATTTTCTTAAGGGGCATCCAGCCGTGGTCTTGGATTCCAAAAATTACAACTTTCTTCGAAACCCTAATTTCCCGCGGCAGTGATGGGCCAAAAACTGAAAGTGCTCAAAATTGAATTCTGTCTCAACAGAAAGATGCACCCTTCCAAGGAGATTCAGTCTAGCCTCCTTCCTTTGATGATCTAAGGAGAGAAACCCAAATATTAAGAAGCCCTAGCTTCCACAGCGAAATAGTGTCTTCTTCTTAGCACAGCTCTGATACCATGTTAATTTTTCGATAAATGCATTCAACCATTATCTAGGATCCTACTAAGAGAATAACAAGCACATCAAAACAATCACAAACACAAGAGACACTAAGTTTCCTCGGGGAAAACCAAGAAGGTGAAAAACCCCGCAACTTCCTTAGAGATAAAATAAGCCACAATACAAGATCACAATGATCAAACCCAAGATAAATATCTCCAACAGCTACTCCTCCTCCACTTGCGTGCACTCCTCTCTCAACTAATGCGAGTTGGATGAGTGAGTGAATGAATAGAATGAGACACACTCACTCTCTATTTATACACTGACTTGATCTGCCAATAACTTAACAGGGCCAACTTCCTAAGGAATCCTATAACCCATCCACATGACTCAACTAGGTTCGACCCCACATCGGTGGTCTAATAACCCATCAAATATAAGTTGCTACACTTGCAACACTTGCGACACTTACAAATACAAATGACGACACTTCTTCTTGGTTGAATAATACATATCCATCATGCATATAATAAAGTACAAGTGTAATAAATAGAAGAATATCTTCCGAAGTTACAAATACATCAACAAATTTTGTTCAAGGATTGGTATCTCTGGATGGGGCCGTGGAGGAAAAATTCGACGCCTAACCCACTCACCAAGTGAGCATAAACGTTCAATGGTTCCCTATACTGGTGCGAGAATTTCCTCGTTTGGAGTCCATCGAGAAGGGAGCAGGCTGTTGAAATATTGTAACTTCTAAGAATATTATATTTGTACTTTATTATTTCGGAGATATTTCATTCCTCCATGAAGACCTTAT
Organism: Larix kaempferi; assembly: GCA_027924585.1. NCBI lineage: Eukaryota > Viridiplantae > Streptophyta > Pinopsida > Pinales > Pinaceae > Larix > Larix kaempferi. The sequence goes on from BSBM01000299.1 coordinate 24,837,327, forward strand.
TGTATATCTGGAGATGTTTATTCCTCTGTCGAAATGTGGTAACTTGGGTTATTAGACTTCCCTAGTGGGGGTCAGCCCTGTATGTGTTGTGTGGGTAAAAGGGTTATTAGACCACCCTAGAGGGGTCGGCCCAGTCAGTTGTAATGGGGTGTTTAACCCAGTAGTTAAAGTTGGGGCCGACCTAGTAAGTATAAAGTCAAGTCGGAGTTGTGTATAAATAGAGGAGGTGTGTTCCTCATTTAAGACACACTACACTCACTTGTGAATAGGGCATAGGTGAGGGAGAGGTCCGCTATGGAGGAGAAGGAGCACATGTCTATGGTTTACATCTTTGTATTTGCTGGTCATCTATATTGAGGAAGCTTTGCTGGGTTTTCTACCCCATGAGGGTTTCCCATGATAAATTTGTGTCTCCTGTGTTTATGCTGTGCTTGTTGTTCTTTCAGTGATCCTGTATATGCTATTGTTGTGAAATGAAATGAAATGCTGATATTTTTGTCTTATCATATTAAATATTAACATGGTATTAGAGCTAACCTGAAGGAAGGCAATGTATGGCACTTACGATACTTGCTTCACTTGTGACAATTTGAAGGTTAGGGTTTTATATAGCAAAACCAGTCATTGTGGAACTTTCACTATAAATTCATTTTGATGAAGTTTCAGGATCTGAAACCTTTACAAGTCATATATCACATCCCCATGTACCTTGTGTCCAAAGGAAACCCTCATATTCGTTGTACTTTGTGAGTTATGATCAATACAAGTTAGGGTTTCTGCCTCTTCTAGATCTTAGTCATAATCAGGTAACCTAGGAAAAAAGGTCATAAATTGGGCTAGGAAGCTCCAAATGAAATTTTGTAAAAATTGACAGGTAGTGCACAGACTGTAGTTTCGCAAGTAACTTTTTCAGATGCCAAAGGTGAAACGGTGACACGTGGAACGCCGTACAAGTTCGCTCTCCTGTTTTATCCCATAAACAGGTCACATTGCGACACTTGGCATAACTCTCTCTCAGAGAATCCAATTGAGGTCAGACATGTGGGGTTGGAAAGAGGACAGGTCAGGATACCACAGGAAGAATTTTCAGACCCTATGGATTTGTAATTTCATAGATGCCCTAGAAACAATCAGGTACATATTTCTATCCAAACAGAATTGTTTCCGAGCACCTCCATTTTTGGATCGCCACTACTGTGGGAAATTAGGGTTTCGTAGAAAGTTGAAATTTTTGGAATCGGAGACCACGGCTGGATTCTAATTAGAAAAATCTAAATTTAGAGACCAAGATCAAAATTTTTGGTTGGTCAGAAGGATGGGCTTGATCAAACCCTAGTTCGGGATTTTGATCGGAAAGGTGAAAAATTAGCTTCTGCAAAAGTTGGAATTTTTTAAGTCTGTGACCATGGTTGGAAGCTCCTCAGAAAAATCAAAGTTTAGAGCTTTGGATCGAACCTTTTGATTGGGAAGAAGGGTGGGCTTCATCAAACCCTAGTTCAGAATCATATTCAGAAGATCCAAAAGTTTCAAAGGAAATTTTGAGGGGTCAAATTTTGGAGATTTCAAAATTGAAGTATGCTAGCTTGATCAGCTCAGCAAGGCACATCTTTCCATCCATTTAGAAGTGTGAAAGTCAAAGTTTGAATTTTTAGGGTTTCTCTAACAAACCCTAATCGAGCTCTAGATCTAGTTTCAGGGGGAGATGAGGCTAAGGCCTTACATAAGAAGACTACAAGAAATCCTAACAGGTATGACTTGAGGAGATACAAGTATGTGTTGAAATCTGTTCATGGTTAAGTTTATGATATGTTTGTCTTCATGTTATTGAGATTAGTACAATTATGATTGTTTGATAATGAATGCATGTGAATGATAGAAGGCATTCATTGATTAAGGTTATGACACTTATGATTGTACCAATGCACTTGTGGTGTTGTATGAGGATGATGTTGTCTGCTAACAAGATACAGGTACATCAAGACCATGATGACATGAAGACAAAGACTCATTCATAATCTTTGATCACATAGAAGCTCCACTTATGAGGTATGTATGACCTTGTTCTACTATGCTTAACCTATGATATATGCAGGTTCTAGCACAAGGTCTCTAAATCATTGAAGAGAACAAAGAAGATATTGTTTGGGTATGTTAAAACATAACCAAGCTTGATAATCCGGGTATGTTTTCCTATATCAAGTTAGAATCCTACTTTGTTAGGATCTTAGGTAAGTATACCTATGTATGAAATGATCATGACCATATATACTTAATATTATCATGTTTTGATAGTATACTAATGAATGTATGATTGTGTATGAGATCATGAGGATGACACTAGTGCACAGTTGAGCATGCATAATGGACTAGGATGAATAGAAGTTCAAAGACATATAGAGATCAAGCGGGAGGAAACCACTCAACATAAAAGATAAGTATTTGAGTTGTTATTTGAATCTCTGAAATAGTAAATGATATTGCTTGTATGCATATTTGTATTCCTAGAATATATCATGCATAGTGTAAGCATTCATATAGCATTGAACAGTATACTACTAATATGCATATGATGGGTAAGATTGGACAAACATTCCATTGTTGTTTATCTAGAATGAAACCTCTTTGCTGAGAGCTGTGCACGCTCTTGACAGTATGTTCTGGTAGAGATGGAAGGCATCTAGATAGCCACTGTATGCATACAGGATATGGAAAAGTGTTGTGCCAAGATATTGGTCAAGATAGTTGCATGACTATGTGAATCATATCAGTATGCATAGTAGGTTATCATAATTTGATGATTATGAAGTATTACTAATCATGTGATTTACTTTGATTTGTAGAAAAGATCATGTGCTATGATTATGAACACCGAACAAGTGATGGATGTTCAACAAGAAGACTTACAAATCAAACATGCTATAGAAGGCTCGTGGCTAGAAGATTCTCTTAGAAAGAGGAAGAGTATCATGACGAGATGTTTGCTCCAAGTGGCTCGATAAGACCATTCTCTTAATGGTGTAATTGAAGAAATCTATGTACAGGCTCCCAGGATCGATAGTCATTTGATGAGCTTAATGATCACCGTGGGTGATGTAGATTTCAACCTTTGCTACAAGGTTGAAGATGGTGTCCATATACAGATGGAATTCTTCTCTTAGATGGATGCAAGAAGGAACTCACCACAAAGTTCGAATGATCTTGAGGCTCGTATCAGTAGGCCCATCTGACGAGACATGGCACAAATAGATATGCAGAAGAACACTCACTACAGAGTGTAGATGATGTTCAGTCACAGAAGGAGAAGCTGATAACTTCTTGAAAAGCCTGGGCTTTACCAAAAGTAAAGATGATCCTAACCTTTCCCTTAAGGTTATGGATGATGAACCTGTCATACTATTACTGTATGTGGATGATCTCTTTCTGACAGGGAACGAGAAACAGATGATGGAAAGAAAGAAGCTAGCTACAGAATTTGAGATGAAAGATCTCAGATTGATGTGGAAGTATGGAAAGGCCTAGAAGGAATCTTTCTCAACCAAGGAAAGTATGCTATGGAAATATTGAGAAGATTTGATATGTTGGAATGTACAACCATGGCCACTCTCATGGGTTCCGACTTGAAGTTGTTAGCTGATGACTCATCAGAGTTAGTGGATGTAACTCTGTACAGATAGATTATTGGGTCATTGATGTATCTGACAAATACCAGGAAAGATATATGCTTTGCGGTGAACGCCTTGAGTCAGTATCTAGTGGAACCTAGACGAGTTCACCTGATAGCTGCAAATCATGTGATGAGGTACCTGAAGGGTACGATAGAATTTGGTCTATATTATTTTGGATATCATGACTTCAGATTGTATGGCTACACAGATGTTGATTGGGTAGGAAGTGTATCAAATAGGAATAGCACATCAAGTGGATGTTATTGTCTTGGATTTGCCATGATCTCGTGGTTTGGTAGGAAGCAATTTAGTGTGGCTCTCAGCACAATCGAAGCAAAATATATAGCTGCTTGCTCTGCTAGCTGTGAAGCGATATGGCTTCGAAAGCTGTTATCAGGATTGTTTGACTTAAAGATGGACCCCACTATGATCTTGTGTGAAAACCAGATATGTATCAAGATGACTGAGAATCCAGTGTTCCATGATAAGTCAAAGCACATAGAGATCCGATATATTTATATACGGGATATGGTGCAAAAAGGAGCTATCAAGCTTGAGTATGTGAGCACTGATGAACAAGTTGTTGATGTATTGACCAAAACCTCTGTCTCGAGCAAAGTTTGAGTATTTTCGAGACAAGCCTCGTGTACTTCAGAAGGACCCTCCTTGAAAGGGGGAGTGATGTGGTCGCTGATAATGAGATTGCCTGCATCGACAGAAAGGTCGATGATGTGGATACATGTATTGATGATACCGACAGTGAGGTCGATGATGTGGATACATGTATTGATGATACTGACGGTGAGGTCGATGATGTTGATACATGTATTGATGATATTGACGGTGAGGTCGATGATGTGGATACCTGTATTGGTGATACCGAAGATGAGGTCGATGAGTGGTCCTTAGACTTGGTCTAAGTTGACAAGTGGATTGTATCATCCTTGGACGTAAGTCCTAAAATAGATCCGTAGACATATGTCTCCGAGAAAGAAGTCCCTAGTGGACAAGAGGGATTGCATCATCCCTGGACTTCGGTCCCCTGAATTGATCCGTAGACATATGTCTCCGAGAAAGAAGTCCCTAGTGGATGAGAGGGATTACATCCTCCCTGGACTTCGATCCCCTGAATTGATCCATAGGCATATGTCTCCGAGAAAGAAGTCCCTAGTGGATGAGAGGGATTGCATCATCCCTGGACTTCGGTCCCCTGAATTGATTCGTAGACATATGTCTCCGAGAAAGAAGTCCCTAGTGGACAAGAGGGATTGCATCATCCCTGGAATTCAGTCCCCTGAATTGATCTGTAGACATATGTCTCCGAGAAAGAAATCCCTAGTGGATGAGAGGGATTGCATCATCCCTAGACTTCGTTCCCCTGAATTGACCCGTAGACATCTATCTCCGAAAATTGATGATAGGACTGCATTTTCCCTGAGCTTTTAGTTCAAAATGTACGTGATAAATCCTAGATCTAATCTAGGTCACATCCAATATGAAAAAGGACTGGCTCTGTGGTGAGAAATCCTAGATCTAATCTAGGTCACATCCAGTATGAAAAAGGACTGGCACTGTGGTCGGGATTGCATCATCCCTAGACATGGATTTGTCTTAAACGGATCACGGACTGCATCGTCCCTAGACATGGATTTGTCTTAAATGGATCACGGACTACATCCTCCCTAGAGATGGATTTGTCTTAAATGGATCATGGACTGCATTGTCCCTAGACATGGATTTGTCTTAAATGGATCACGGACTCCATCATCCCTAGACATGGATTTGTCTTAAACGGATCACGGACTGCATCATCCCTAGACATGGATTTGTCTTAAACGGATCAAGGACTGCATCATCCCTAAACATGGATTTGTCTTAAATGGATCAAGGACTATATCATCCCTAGACATGGATTTGTCTTAAAAGAATCAGGATTGATCATCCTGTAAGTATAACTGCACTGTATCATCCATAGGCATGAGAGGTGTCTTAAAAAGATAAGGATTGATCATCCTTAGACAGTGGTCCCTAAATTCCAAAAGGAAGGATAGTCTTAAATATTGATCCTTAGACTAGAGTCCCGTAATTCTGAAAGGAAGGACTGTCCATGATCCCGTAATTGCGAAAGGAAGGATCATGTGTATTGCAGAGTATGTTGCGATGATCCAGATGTTGTAGATCGAGATGATCCAGATGTTGTAGATCGACATGATCCAGATGCTGTAGATCAAGATGATCCAGATGTTGTTGATCGAGAGGATCCAGTTGATGATGTCATGTTGTTGATCGAGAGGATCCAGTTGATGATGTTATGATGATGATCAGTAGATCCAGATGATAAGGCTGTTAATCAGGTGATCCAGATGATGGCGATGTTGTAGCTGATCGAGTGTTGCAGAAGGTGAAGACTCAATGCTGACGATGCTGATACTCTAGTATTAAAGACCTAAAGATATTCCAGTAACTGGTTGAGTTACTAATGATGTTGAGAAAGCTTCCAATGATCTATAGATGTATCATGTATGATGTAGTTGATGACTCCTTTCTCTTGCAGATGTTGTTATAATATCCTTCTCGTTAAGGGGGAGTGTTGAAATATTGTAACTTCTAAGAATATTATATTTTTACTTTATTATTCCGGAGATGTTTCATTCCTCCATGAAGACCTTATTGTATATCCGGAGATGTTTATTCCTCCGTCGGAATGTGGTAACTTGGGTTATTATACTTCCCTAGTGGGGGTCGGCCCTGTATGTGTTGTGTGGGTAAAAGGGTTATTAGACCACCCTAGAGGGGTCGGCCCAGTCAGTTTTAATGGGGTGTTTAACCCAGTAGTTAAATTTGGGGCCGACCTAGTAAGTATAAAATCAAGTCGGAGTTGTGTATAAATAGAGGAGGTGTGTTCCTCATTTAACACACACTACACTCACTTGTGAATAGGGCATAGGTGAGGGAGAGGTCTGCTATGGAGGAGAAGGAGCACATGTCTATGGTTTACATCTTTGTATTTGTTGGTCATCTATATTGAGGAAGCTTTGCTGGGTTTTCTACCCCATGAGGGTTTCCCAGAATAAATCTGTGTCTCTTATGTTTATGTTGTGCTTGTTGTTCTTTCAATGATCCTGTATATTCTATTGTTGTGAAATGAAATGAAATGTTGATATTTTCTGTCTTAGCATATTAAATCTTAACACAGGCGTGGTGGAGTTTCCACCATCGGAAGGGAACCAAAATTGGAAATATTATGACCTAAGGAGATACCCCAGAATGATGCAGTTGGACCAAAAGCGGTTGCTATCAGGTCATCCTGGGGTTTAGAGAAAATCCAATCGACGGCTCCATGATTACCTTCAAGCGGGTGATGAAAAGATGTGTCATGTGGAGGAGGTTGTTCCACCAACAAAGGTCCTGTAGGATCAGTGATGGGTGGATTTGCAAGGGTAGGAATTTGTTCTTTGCGTGATCTAGATGTTATGGATTAATCCATGCTTGCTCCTAAGTTCTCCTCCTAGTTAAGGGGATATTCAGGTGGAAAATTTATTATTTTGCGGGATCTTCTTAAGGGTTGCTCGGCCAGGGCGGCTAATGTGAAGCTTCTCCTAAAAGTATTCCAAAAAATAAAAACACACTTCAAGTCCTACTCAAGCTACATCCATAAGCAAACTTATGCGATAGGTGGGATTCAAAAGTCTGGAACCTCACGGGATTATCAAGGCATCGCAACTCGCTATATACTACAAGGTACAATAGTAATACCCATCCCAATTTTTCAGAGCACTAACTGGGGAGGATTAGGACCGTACCCCTAACCGTATTACCCGACAACCTGGAAATACGTGCGTAGTATCTCTCCGAGTGTTGTTATCAGTGTATTGCCACACCAAGATGGCCAATGGTTAACTCGGATGGTTTCAGGAATCCTAGTAGGGTCTCCCGATATACACAAGGTACGTTGGAGCTCCAATTCGTAGTAGTTTTTTAATGCACAATCGTATGACAATAGCCTTCTGATATACTGTCGAGTACATGAAGTACCTTTCTTGTTGGCTATAACTGACCCAGAGGTTTTCTATAAGACCAATGTTCTTCGCGGTTTCCCTTTGACCAACAAAACCCCTTTGCACCGGCCCTTTGGGCAATAACCTGCGAGCAGGCTGAGGTCTCACCTGAGGTGTATCTATGGGGTACTGTGAAATCAGGTTTCCATAGTAAGTGACGAGTTGCATGGACGGACGTACTGCGCAGTGCAACAGGGGGTATGCGCTGTGAGGGGAGACTACGCAGCGATGGACAACACTGCAGTCCACACCACTATGTTCTTCTACTACGGGACTTCTACTGAAACTGCGAACGATGCAGTTCAACTTTATACTCGATTACCTTGAAAATGCTTAAGGTTCTAAATTGAGTATCACTCATCCACTCATTCAACTACTCAACCGATTATCCATCTACTATTTGTTCACCCACTTGGTATGGTTATGATTTGAGCATATTCTACTGATACAATCTAACTATTATGCATTTGTTCTATTGCGCATAAGGGAGTACTTAAGTGATCTCCTAACACTTAACAAACTAACTGATTCACAGTTCTCAAATACAAGCTAAATGTTCACCATTCATCTATTCATGCAGAACTTAACATATCATCTCCATACCTCTTCTGATGGCAAATGCATACAACAGTTCTCTCATAACAGCATACAAGGAAACATCTAGACATTCATTTATAGAAATCATAGATAAGCCTTCATCCATAAAACATAATTGCACAACACAATATTTAACGTGGTTCACTCCCCCGGATGGGAAGCTACGTCCACAAGAACAGTTGGTAATATATATCTTTAAAAGGGATGGGGACAACCACTCTTAGTCTGCGCACTCAGCTGCAGACTCTCCTTCCTCTCAGATAGGTCTCTGCGCACACAGCTGCAAAGCCTTTACAATCTTATCAACTCAAAAGAAATTTTACAATACAACATCCAGAACCCAAAAATGTAACAACAAAAAGTAACCCCATCCCATACAAAATTGTCTTATTAAATAGACCATGCCCGAAGGTCATGTCTTTACAATGCCAAAGACCTAAACCCAAAAACCCTTAGGGTTTACAAAACTGTCTCGGTTTCCCTAAACCGGCTTGCTGGCATCTGGTAGCATCTGCTTCATTGTGGTGGTTCTCCACGTCTTCATTCTGTCGCTATCGGCCTTCCTGTCGCACGCGTGCCAACAAGTCATTTTCACTGAACCATTCATCTCTAACGGTCTCGCCCACTAGGCATGCCAAGCCATCGCTTTCCCTAAGCCGTCCTTTCCTTAACAAACTCATGCATTGGCTGCCTTCCTGATTTGCTTGTGCCAACTGCTCGGCACTCCTGGAGCATCTTTCCAAAATTAAACCACTACTGGTCCATCCAGTACCTGCACCTGATCCTCGTCCAGCACTCTACTTTTCTAGCTCCACATGGCCTGACAGCTTCGCAACACTGCTTCCTCGTAGCGCTGGTCTTCGTGGTACTTCCAAAATTTGGATGTTGCGCACAACTTCGCAGCACCCTCAACACTTAGACAAAATTACATCTTTTTCTCAGCTGCACTCAGCTCAGCTTTTCCTGCTTATCAAAAGTGTTACAAAAAATTTGTCCCAACTTGGGCCCAACATGCCCCTAACACTTACATGTGGCTCGTCCCCGAGCCACTTGTTGCTTCGGTCGTCTCGCTCTACTCCACGATCGGTGGAACTAATTTGGCCGCGAACTCGTTGTATGTGTCGAACAACTACTCCACTGCTTCTCTGGTATCTTGTTCAACTTGTTTTACTGTCTCAAGCAGTGTTGGAGTTATCTCTTCTCCAATATGTCCTTGTACATGCTCCTGGTTGTCACATAGTTCCTTCGGCTTGTCTTCTATCTGCTGCGACACCCCCATGGCATCCTCCAGGAGTTGTTGCGACTGATTATCCATATCAGTCTCTTTTTCTCTTAATGCCTGGACTTCCTTCTTCAAGCCCGATATCTCCTTATACCTCAGCAGCCTCTCCCTGGGTGGCAGAGCCTTGACCTCTGCGTCCAACTTTTCTAGCTCGGTCTGCTTTTCTTTTACCGCGGTCTTCACCTGCAGTAGCCCTTGATCCTCTTCAAGGGCAGTGAATGCCTTTGAAACCTTCTCTAAGAGATCTTGGCACTTAGCCATCTCACTTGTTATGCTTTGCGCGGCGGCACTCGCTGCTTTCTCTCTTAACTGTTGCTCAGTTAATGGCATCTGCGTATTCAGTTTTTCCTTCAAGACTTCAAGCTCGGCCTCATAAAGGATTTCCTTATCCTGCATCTCCTCCTTCAAAGATCTCACATTTTCTCTGATCCTCAGAACTATGTCCACAAGATCATCCTGGAGTTCTAGACCTTCAATATCTTGGGAAACAGTAGATATGGTAGTCTCCAATTGTTTTCGGCGGTCCTTTTCATCACATAGTTGCATTTCTGCACGCAACTCGAGCTGCATGTTTGCTACATGCAGCTCCGCTTGTGACTTCATGGACTCTACTTTTCTTTCATGCATCTCATCGACGATCTGCGTGTGCATAAAGTGTAAGACAGGCAAGGGAATCTTGTCCAAGTTGAGCTCTACCCACTAGACTCCCTTTGTGTCCAAGACGATCTGTTCTGTCATTGGTAATGAAATAGCCAATGGGTCCAAATGGACAACCCTGGTCTTAGAAGGCAATGTTATTGCTAGCTGCAGCGGTGTTTGTTGCAAGGTTCCTACTGACCTCCCTTCAGTTGTTGTGTCATGCAGCAAGGTTAGGCTCTTCTGGACATCGTCCATTTTCTTCATGAGACCTTGCAGTGTGAGCCTAGTCTTTTACAGGTCATCCTGGATGACCTTGTCCTTTTTTTCTTTGTTAGCCATGAGCTCCTGCATTTGTTCTGAGACCTTTTCTGCTATCATCTCAAAGTCATCTTCGTTCAGCACTGTCTCAGATTGAGTCTTTGTGGCCTTCATCTTCTTCCGCACCTACAGCTTCTGTGAGGTCTCAGGATCTTTTCACTTTCCGTTTCTTCAACAATCGGGCATGACAGCGGGATTGGCTCGTCTTCTTCAGAGTCTGTCTCAACATCCATGACTTCAACACGGAAGTCGGTCGGCCAGTCCTTCATGAGGATGTCAATGTCCTCCTCATACATATGGTAGTTACCCGCGTACCATTATGGCTTCTTCATTATCGCTTTGGGTGAAATAAAGATACATCGCATGTCCGCCATGAAATGAAGAACGCGAATGTACTTCGATGTTACCTACTTTGTGATGCAGGCTGTATGGGTGATCACATCGCGCAGCTGAGTGTAATACTGATAGAAAACTTCAGCTGTCGCGTGCTGTCGCTCTACGTTGATGTTTTCCCAGGGTTTGGCATGACGGAACCCTATAGGATTGTTGCTTTCTATAATGACACCCACATAGTCCTTTGGCTCCTTCCATCCAGAAAAGGTGATGAGGATGATCAGCCATGTAAAGTGGAACTGTCCACCATTCTCCTGGGTATCATTGAGTTCATCCAAGAACTCATTAAGGAGATACTGACACTAATTGAATTGGGTGCCTTCAGCCGCTGCGGCACCGAGTAGTATTACGCCCGCAGGCACCTCCGGAGGCCTAGCTGTTTTGAGGATTTTTCCTGCGAGCAACTGGGTGACAAATCTTGTCGCTCTGTCTTCAATTTCTTCTGTGGGAAAACCCCTTTTCCCTTTCACCAGTCCATGAATTTTCTTCAACTTTTCGACCACCTCTTTTTCCTTATTCTTCCCCTGGAAGAATTGCTTGGGATCCTTACCGCGCTTACTTAACCCTGTGATGCAGTGGATTAAATCAATGTTTACATCGACATTTCTGTCGAACCACAGATATCCCTAGTGGATTCGCACCATCAGCGTGCGAACCACCACATTCACTTTTGCTGATCGATCAAAATGTGGCAACCTTAACAAGTTCAGCAGTCCTGACTGAACGACGGGTGTCAGCCAGCTTTCGACAACCAAGTTAAAAGTTCCCTTGGCATCCTTTTTCTAGCACATATAATGGTCAGGCTGGAACTGTGGGTACTTAGGCACATGGGGTTCTTCCTTTTGCATGCCTAGGAGGTCAAATTCTTCCCACTTACAGTTTGCGATCTTTCCGAGTAGGTTCTTGGAAACCTCTACATGTTTTGAAATCGGCAACAATGGGATTTCATATCTAGCATTCTTGGCCAATTTAAAGATTGGGGCATTCAATTCCCGTGGTGATATATACTCCGGTGTCAACTTCAAGGGTTCCTTCTGAAAGACCGGCGACCTCGACGCCGTCTGGCCTGTGTTTGGAGTCTTGCTTCATGGTCCAGTTATGTCTTTCCCTTTGTCCTGCATGATTGGATTATGGCGAGGTGATCTTCTGGATGCTTGACCGGGTTCAAGTATAGTCTTCTTGGGAGGGGTTTTCATTAACTCTGCAATTCCCTCGTGCTGAAAGATTCGGATTGCTTCTTGAAGTGTAAGCTCTTCTTCTCTATCTTAACACAATCCTTATCTGATGATATCTGGAGAAACCATCAGTAAAGGAATAGGCCTCATTCCCTCTAACATTGTCAAGCACTTCATCTGTGAAAGGAGTGGGGAATGGGTCGTGCATAGAAGCATCATTCGATTTTCTAAGATCCACACAGATCCTGATCTCACCCTTCGCTTTCTTGTCTTGAACGACCATGGGACTAATCCACTATGATTCCTTGACAGGTTCAATGATTCCTACTTCAAGCATCTTATCCAACTCTGCACGTACTCTTTCTTTGTAGCGCGAATTTACTCTCTACGGTCTCTGCTTCACGAGCTTTGTGCCTGGCTTCAAAGGTATTTTCATGACCCATAGGTCTCCCAAAATGCCTTTCATTTTTGTGAATTTTGTCGAAAACAACTCCTTACACTCATGCAGAGTGTCTGCGATCTCTGCAACAGTCTGATCGTCCCAATAGTCTCCGATTGCTGTGAAATTTGGTTCTTCGCTTGTGCCAATATTCACCTTCTGTGTTTTTACTGGTCCGCTCATATCTGGGATTTCTAACGGAGGTCCTTCTACGTCATGCGTACCCTGCAATTCTGGTATGTTTATGTTGCGCGGATCATCGTCATCGTCTTCCTTGCTATCACCATCTTCTTCAGCTAGGTTATAACACTCTATGGGATGTTCTTCATGTTCCTTCCATTCCAAGTGTAGCTTCATAGGAACACTATCTGCCTAGAATTATTCTTCCCATGTAGTATCTTCGCGAAGACAGTCTCCCCTGAATATGCGTTCCTTAATTAACTGCAATGCCTCATGGATCAGCGGGTTCTCATCCTCGAAGCTGAAGTCTCTCTGGAAGTTCACAGTCAACATTTCCCAATCAATGGTTTCCCTGCGCAACTCCAGTTCTAGGTACCATTTCTTCGGAATGCCCTCATGGAGCGTATGTACAAATAGATGCACCCATTCTTCATGTGGCCTTTCAAACCATGCCTGCGAACAGACTTCAATGTGCTTACTAGGATCTATTTGTCCATTAAACGTTTCAAAGGTAAAGTAACCCGGTCAGCAAACCAAATCTGCATGTTAATTCTGCATTGATCCCACGTGGTCAATGTCTGCTTGTGCGCATTCCACCATCTGGCGGGTGTGTCACGCAGTACCATATCCAATGCTGGTAATCTGTGCTCATCTGCAATAGCTATAGTGTATTCTTGGATGAAAGTGTAAACATTAGCAGAACCATCATATGTGGGAATAGGACTTACCTTCTTTCCAATGCAGCGGAGTGATTTCGTAACCTGTGCGCATCTTCTTGCTGATACTCCATGCATCTGACTTTGCCAATTTTCCAGCCCTGCCTCCGAATCAGAGACGCAGGAGCTGTCACATCTCCAGCTAAGTGTACCATCTACAGTAGGATTAATGTAATCTTCCTGGCTCGCTGTGAGCTGGTATAGTCTGTCCAAGTCTTGATCCTTGGATTCCTCCTAAATCGGCTCGCTGTATCTGTCACCATCTGCAGGATCCAACGGTGCAATGACCCTAAGATGCTTCCCTTCAAATATCATCTTCTTTGTTTTTAAGTTGATGATAGCCAAGTTATCAATAGCCCAGTCAATTCCTACCAGTGCAGGAAAAGGCTGACTATCATCCACAATCTCAATAACTTCAAAGTCTGCATGACTTTGGACTCCATCGATGTCGACTATCATGTCAACTAACCGGCCAAAAGGTATGACTTTCTCTTGGTTATCCATTCTCAGCTAGATAGGTGACCATGACAACTTTGGTCGACCCATCTGCTGCCATGTCTGCTTAGTTAAGACATTTACTTCGGATCCCAGATCAAGGATGACTTCATCCATTTCAAAATCTCCTATCTGCGTGGTAAGTCTCATTTCTTGGCCTGTTCTTTTATGCTTCCTTGTGTGATGTACTACACTATCAAAAGTTTATGTTCCCATCTGTGGTTCATATTGGTTTATGAGCTTCTGCAGCTCTACTATGGCATTTTCACTTTTGAGTAGCTTCATGCAGCTTCGCAGGAACTGTGCAATGGAGGTGCTGACATCCGTTGCGGTACTTGATTTATCATAAGCAGCTGGCATGTCTTCAACATGCGGTGTTTCACTACGCAACGGGATCCTCTGTGATTCTGTTGCTGGTTCTCTGAAGGTATCCCGCGCGTTGATGAAGACTTCCTTGTTCTTTCGTAGGTCGAGAGCAGGTGTTTTTCCCGGAGCTTTCCTTATCCATACTGTCTCAAGAGGAGTCTGCCTTATGTGAGCCTCCCCTGACTTAGAAGCTTCTGCTCCCCTATCGCGGCCTGTCTCAGCACCACTGCGCGTGACCACATTGATGCTCAGGTCCACTGGTCTGTTCTCTGCTACTATCCACTGGATGTTTGGATTCGGTGTCTCCGTCCGTCTTCTTTTCTACATTTCCACCTCTAGCACTGGGCAGTCTTTAATAACATGCTCAAATGACTTGCAATAGTTTCATGTAGTGCATGGGTTAACACAATCTCTAGATACGTGATCTGGATGGCCACAATTATAACAAATGACCTGGCCGCGGCCTCTTCCTTGTGCCAGGTCAGCATTTCTTCCTCTGTCGTGGTATCCACCACCACAAGCTCTGTATCCTCCTTGTTCATATTGTGCATTCTCTTGTTTTGGCTGGTTATCTTCTTGTATGTGGTACAAGCCAGCGCCTCTCATTGAGTCCATATCTCGTTTTCTCTCATCCATTAGCTCATATGCGCGGCAATTGGATTCATCATGTCCAATTGATTTACAGAAAGTGCAGTATAAATTTTTAGGTGTTTTCACATATTTCTGTATAAGATAGCAGTCTTCAGGTCTGTGTCCTGTGGTTCTACAAATTTCACACCATGGGGCCTGATTCTGATTTATTGGGTTGGGCGCACCACTATTAAGATAGTCACAGAATAAAGGGCAATGCTCCCGGTCATGGCCTTCTCCTTTACAACTTGTACACCAGACCTCATGTCTAGGTTCATACCTTTGTTCTTTGCCATTCTTCATGCTTTGCAGCTCTAGTGTCAGGGTGGTCAGTTGGTTCTGGATCTAAGACATTCCAAAACTAGTCTCACCAATCGGCGAAGCCTCTAGCTTCACTGCGATCTCCAAGGCCTCTTCTTGCGACGTAACCTTCTGCTGCATCAGTGGTAATCTAATACGGGGAAACAGTGCAGCAATGAACCATTCCTTATGCTGCTCCGGGGCTATAACAAAGCTCACTTGGTCTAATAGGGTTTTGAACTTCTGATCAAACTCCCAAACCGTTTCAGTCGGTTTCTGCTTTATTTCTTTCAACTCAGTTATACACTGAGATTCAGATTTGGGTTTCTTAAACTCTGCCACAAGCGCAGCTTTGATTTCTGCGAGGGTTCTCGGTTGTGTGTTAGAGTACTTCATGAATCAATGTAAAGCTCTGTCCCTGAAAGTGGTGATGAGCTATGCTCTCTTTACGGCATCATCCTGGATTTGTCTTACACTCCATACGGCTTCGCAAAGGAACCAATGCTGGTCAGGGTCTTCTAGGCCAGTTCCTTTGAATATCGGTAGCTTCATATCTATGTTTGCCATTATCCTATTAGGTGGTGGGGTGCCCGGATTAGTGTGCGACTGCTGTAAAGGGATCTGTGTAGTGAAAACAAACGGGATTATCGGGATAGACGTATTGGGCTAAGTATTATGCGGGGTGGGCTGCGTAGCGGGTGGGTTTTGAGATAAAGGTGGTGCGGTCTTTGCAGCCGGTGGGTTCTCAGGGGTAAATGGTGGTGCGGCTTCGTTGTCAAGGTCACAAGGAATCTTAGTATCGATATGGAGTCCAAGGCCTCCAAGATTCTTATTAAACTTATACCTCTCACCACTTCTAAGATTATGGGTATCTTCGTCAGAATCATTATATATACTGTTTACCATGACAAACTTAAGAATATTACTGCATTCTTAAAACACCTTTCTCAGCTAACAGCATCTTAATGTATAGACTAATATTGTTCAGCAACTTACCTTGGAATCCTCTGAAAAAATATGCTTATGCTTGGCTGTAGGATTTGAGTGTGTCTACAACAAATTCTGTTACGAAGCCTTCTAGCATATGATCGACCCAAAAATCAACTGTGCGTGTCAATGGGCTGTCTATTTCTTTGAGCTGCGCTATGAGCTCAGGAGTCCACTCTGTAGGAACCCCTCCTTGAAAACAGGTTTTCTTTTCTGCGAGTCGCGAGATCCACGCATGCAGCTCGTTTGGAAATGATGCCCAGAAAATCTCGTGGATATCTTTCCACAGATATATATCTAACCACTGTGTGTCACATAGACATGGATGTCTATTCTCTTGCCTTGCAAAGTCTCTTATGGTTTTGTCCCACCAAGCTTGTATTTCTGTCTTTTCAGGATGCCAGTTGTCAGAGCCTTCCGAGAACTGGTATTCTTCGTCACACATCACGATTGAAACTCATCACGGATTCTAGTGTGGAAACGGAACCATTTGTTGGCTATACCTGACCCAGAGGTTTTCTATAAGACCCAGGTTCTTCGCGGTTTCCCTTTGACCAACAAAACCCCTTCGCACCGGCCCTTTCGGCAACAACCTGCGAGCAGGCTGAGGTCTCACCCGAGGTGTATCTATGGGGTACTGTGGAATCAAGTTTCCACAATAAGTGACGAGTTGCATGGATGGGCATACTGCGCAGCGCAACAGGGGGTATGCGCTGTGAGGGGAGACTGCGCAGCAATGGACAACACTGCGGTCCACACCACTATGTTCTTCTACTGAAACTGTGAATGATGCAGTTCAACTTTATACTCGATTACCTTGAAAATTCTTAAGGTTCTGAATTGAGTATCACTCATCCACTCATTCAACTACTCAACCGATTATCCATCTACTATTCGTTTACCCACTTGGTATGGTTATGATTTGAGCATATTCTACTGATACAATCTAACGGTTATGAATTTGTTCTATTGCGCATAAGGGAGTACATAAGTGATCTCTTAACACTTAACAAACTAACTGATTCACAGTTCTCAAATACAAGCTAAATGTTCACCATTCATCTATTCATGTAGAACTTAACATATCATCTCCATACCTCTTCTGATGGCAAATGCATACAACAGTTCTCTCATAACAGCATGCAAGGAAACATCTAGACATCCATTTACAGAAAACATAGATAAGCATTCATCCCTAAAACATAATCACACAACACAATATTTAACATGGTTCACTCCCCCGGATGGGAAGCTACGTCCACAAGAACAGTTGGTAATATATATCTTTAAAAGGGATGGGGACAACCGCTCTTAGTCTGTGCACTCAGCTGCAGACTCTCCTTCCTCTTAGATAGGTCTCTACGCACACAGCTGCAGAGCCTTTACAATCTTCTCAACTCAAAAGAGATTTTACAATACAACATCCAGAACCCAAAAATGTAACAACAAAAAGTAACGCCATCCCATACAAAATTGCCTTCTTAAATAGACCATGCCCGAAGGTCATGTCTTTACAATGCCAAATACCTAAACCCAAAAACCCTTAGGGTTTACAAAACTATACCGGTTTCCCTAAACCGGCTTGCTGGCATCTGTTAGCGTCTGCTTCATTATGGCGGTTCTCCACGTCTTCATTCTGTCGCTATCGGCCTTCCTGTTGTACGCGTGCCAACGGGTCACTTTCACTGAACCGTTCACCTCTAACGGTCTCTCCCACTAGGCATGCCAAGCCATCGCTTTCCCTGAGCTGTCCTTTCCTTAACAAACTCATGCATTAGCCACCTTCCTGATTTGCTCGTGCCCGCCACTCGGCACTCCTAGAGCATCTTTCCAAAATTAGACCACTACTGGTCCATCCAGTACCTGCACCTGATCCTCGTCCAGCACTCCGCTTTGCTGGCTCCACGTGGCCTGACTGCTTCCTCGCAGCGTTGGTCTTCGCGGTACTTCCAAAATTCGGATGCTACATACAGCTTCGCAGCACCCTCAACACTTAGACAACATTACATCTTTTTCTGAGCTGCGCTCAACTCAGCTTTTCCTGCTTATCAAAAGTGTTACCAAAACTTTGTCCCAACTTGGGCCCAACATTTCTATATACCCGAAGGTACGTGAAAGAATGTTCGATATACTGACTGGTACGTGGAAGAACTACAAGCCCTCCGGATGCAGTGAAGACAGATAACAAAAACTTCTACGTTTTAAGACGTCGGAACACGTCTCTACCCTATCACACGAGTTTCTATACAATTTTAACCCAGGCTACCGCTTGATTTTATCTTGTATTGTTAGGTAAATGCATGAAGTGTAGACTTGTAAAGTAAACAAGATGCACAACTAATCTAAATTGAGTGCAAGTCTTTAGCTTTTCTTTTCAATGAAAACTAACTAAAGTAAAGAGAAATATTTTTCTTTTTTCCAAAAGCAAATGAACAAAGTACCTCCTTTTACTTTATTTTTTAATTTAACCAAAAGACTAAAAAAAAAAACTCTTTCGTTCAATCCAACAAAATAGAAAACAACACACCAAATCAACAATATTTTTTCTTTTTTCTTTTTTCTTTTCAACTAAGCAAACCTATGAGAAAAATGAAAAGATGAACTTCACTTTCGATTGCAATAACTCTACTTTGAAAACAAAGACTAAAAGAAGTGAAAAAAAAATATAAGAGCATTCACTAGCTTTTACAACATTTCGAGAAGGCATATATTTACTTAATGTTTTCAAGGAAATGAAGATGAACTTTTCAAAACCAAGAGAACACAAGCATTGACAAGTTTTTAGCTTTTTCAAAGTTTCTTAAACAATTATGCAAAGCATGAAATACTCTTCACGACAATCCCAAGTAATCTACTCGAAATGAAGGTAATAAGGAATTTTTTTATTTTCCACACTAATGTACTAAAAAATCTGAGAATAATCCCACTTCTTAAACCTTGATTCAGAATACTAGAGACTGCTTACTACTGCAATCTTTAAGCAAATAGAATTTCTCTTGAAAATAGTCACCCAAAATCGTAATGCAACACAAAAATCCACACAAATTTTTTCAAAAATCACAACAACTTAACTTTTGGAGGGTTTAGAAATCAGAGTGAACAAATCATATCAACTGAGAGGGAGTCACAAGACTGGTTGTACTCGCGAGGGATTGAAATTTCCCACGACTAGAGAAACATCCGCTTGACTAACTAGGACTCAAATCGAACTCTAAATTCTAAAAATAGACCAAGGATAAAGCACATTGGGTCTGAGGTATATTGTGGGTGTAAAGGACAAAACACAGACCTCAGCAAACCAAGCCAAAATCAATTTGTGAGATTTTTTTACCCTATGCACTAAGTTTTGTAGAGCGATGCACCCTGAAGGAGTATACCAGAGTGTCGGAATCCCAATGACGTGCTTTGCACAAGCCGGAAGTGCGTCAGTGACGTAGGCTGATCACTAACAAATCTTGTCAGTGATGCAGATTTCCCAAAGGAAAGGTGTGTCATTGTAACAAAGACACAGGAACAAAGTTGCCCAGGTGTGTTGGGCGAAATCCAAGTTTTGTTATACCTCAAAGTTACACTTCGAGCTTTAGTGTCGCATCTTTGTACCATGTGACCTGGGGACATTTCTCCCTAATGTTGTTAGAACCCTCCTTGGTCTCATCTGGACACCTAGGAGATAAATCCACTTCCTGTTTGTTGAGAAACAACTTAATAGGCCATGTGTCACCCTATCTGACCATGTTTGCCTTGATTTTCTTGCCCTGCATATCCCATGAGGCGTGAAAAAGCAACATTTTCGTGCTCTGCATAACCTCTGGGGCGTGAAAATATTCAGATTTTCGCTCTATGCTCAATCTCTGGGGCACAAATATCCTGATATAGCCTTTGGCTTGGATCTAGGATATCTACCTTCCAAGAGATTTCCTTGGGATTGACATGTCTGATTCAATCTCAACCTCCTCTCTATGTTTAGCTTGGCTGATCCACTAAACCCTCATGAGATCCACCTTCCTCTCCTTGTGGTTAACTCCTCGAGTGTTATAAATGAGAGGCCATCCATGAGCCAAAGGGGGGACTACTTGGGGCATCCAACTTATGATCTTGAGATATTTGTAGAGATATCCAGACTGAGGAAGATTTGGATCTAGAGATGATACTTGGACATCAAGCAACTCTATGTAAGCATCTTCAAGTTTCCATTAATAATAACTTGTCTTGTTTCCCATTTCTTGTGCATTATGCTTGAATCATTGGCATGAAGTGTATCTAGTAAGATTTGAATCTAACTTGTATTTCAAGGTATTTGGGAGATTGTGTGTTTGTCTCTTGTTTGATCTTGACAGGTTCAACTTGGGAGCTTCGGAATCAAAGCTAGAAGTGAGATAAATGTCTGATTCAAAGGTGAGTCACATCCTTCTATTACTATCAAATACATCTAGTCTCGGTATATGAGTTTAGATCAAGATTCAAGGTTTCATGTGTTACTTAATTGTCTTATATTAGAGCTAGTGCATCCTAGTCTAACCTAAGAGAACCTCTTCTTACCCGTAGGAAGAAAGTTCTACCACAAGTTTGAAAAAATAAAAAATCTCAAGAACAAAAATATAAATGGCTAAGCTAAATGTACCAATCAGAGTCTGGATCACCCAATAACTCTCTGATAAATAGATCCAATGAAAAGAAATAAATTAAGAGGATATTGGAAGAAAACCAAGAAATCAAAAATTACAAACAAATCAAATATTATGGGCTACTCTTCCTCAGTACGGTCGCCAATTTTTTTTGCGGACAATCCGTCAGTGCAGACACTAACCGATCTCCCTAGTCCGAATGGTTCAGATCTAGAACAAAATAAGTACACAATACAAATTACTTTCCTAGACTGATCAAATTACAAAGAATGTGAGAATATAACTCACCTTATGAATGAAGTACTATCTCCTTGCTTAATATAGCTCTTGATCTTCATATCTCTAGCTGCAAAACCATTTACAACGAGTGGAAACAAGCAAGTACTAGTGGCATATAAACAAGGATCAATCTAAACTAGCAGTCAAAGAATCCAATTCTAAAGATCTCATAATAACAAGATGTTTATGGAAAGAATTTGCATTAATGTAATTATAAGAAGTACATAGAGAGAGGTTACAACTGATCTTTGGCGTCGTAACTCCTTCCAAATGATCCAAGCTTCTACCTCTTGATGGATGAAAGGGAATCAATTCTAGCATAATTTCACCAGCATTTAAGTGCTCTATCTTCCTCCCCATTAACCATGGAGAGGGGGTTTGTATTTATAGGCCTAAAGGTATAGGAGAGGTTGAGGACTTGTGGGAGAAGCTCAAGGGATCATCCCAAAAGGTAAGGGGATCGAATTCCACCTTTCCTAGTTCATAGGAATAAGCCTCCATGTAACCAAGGATTCTAGAATCCGCTCGAAGCTTCTCTTTATCTTTTTAAACTAACAACATCGCACATTGCACATAGGAAACTCACGTATTTAAGTGGTGATGCACCTTTTGCAAAGGTAACCACTGTCACCGACGCACTTTGTTAATGTGCAGAGTGCGTCACCAAGGGTCTGACGCACCTTATCAAAGAGCAGGGCGCGTCGGGGTGACAAAAAAAGGTAAAAGGAACAACAACAAATCCCCTTTCAATCATTTGGCCCAGGTGCTTTAGGAATTAGGGAAAATAGAGGACACATAACTCATGATGACGATATTTTGGTGTAACACAAACCATTTCTTTGCCTCCTTCCTTAGTGATGATTATTTATAAGGTTGCAATTTCAAATGGATCAATTCATCAACTCTATATCCCACAAACTAAACCACACTAAGGCTGAAAATGATATCATAGTTCCCACCCAATCGAAAAGAGGTGAAGTATACTTTGATCACTATATGGTCCCGCAAAGCACCTAACATAGGAATCCTCCTAGACAATTCCCATAAGAAGAGTAAGTCTATACTGCAACCACTCAATCAACTCCCCACTAAACTGATATCCTGAGAGTCTCATCTTGTGAAAGCCAAGATTGACACTCACCTCTGGGCCTACTGCTAAAAATATACCCAGCATTGTAACTCCAAATTCCGCAGCTAATATCATAAAGGAACCACCATGCTGCCACTACGCCACTCGGATCATAACCATCCCCTCAAGAGATAGCTCAATCTTCCCAACTATCCTATCACCAACCCAACTGAAACAACTGAGTCCAAGAATGATCCCAAGGTCCCAAATGAACCTAAGAAATGTAAAGTGTCTACTGCATCAACCTCTTTCCTACATAGTCTCCACACAAAGAGATTCTTGTAGTATCCCAAGACACCTAGTAGGAAAACATTGTATCCCTCCATCATAAGGTCTCCCACCGAGGAAACTAATCCACTGCTCCACATGGAGGGCTCCTGAAAGTGATGGTTGGCTCTACCTCCTATGCGAGCTGCTAAACTATTGAACCAAATAATACCAGGATCCCATTGTCTATGTTGCAACCCTTCGATCATCACCATCATTCGAAACAATCCATCACTCTAAAGGATGCCAGGATCCCACCACCAAGTTGGAATTTCATCACTCCTAATGATAATTCAAACCTCTGTGAGCCTCTCCAATAGAACATGAATCTCTTCTTGTGTCCTATGTACACTATTCCTATGGATCACATCATTTTCATCTATCCCATCCAACTAAATTAGGTGAGACACCCATCTACCGCTATGTATAATGAAGGAATCGAATAAAAACCATAGATGCCTATGCTGCTACTCACAAGACTGAAAAGGGACTAGTGTGTTTGTCAACCCCAAGGTTATGGCCATCAAATCACAATCAAATCTAGAAGTAGATATGTGAGTATCATGCTCCTCATGTGGAACCATCACAAGAAGTCCCTCCATCAAACCACAAGTTCCATTTACATACCCACATGTTCTGGATGTCATAGATGTCCAAGATGGTGGAAAATATGCCAGCCTCAACTCCTTTCAAGGTTCATCCACCCAATCCATGGATGCATGTAATCCTATTTTTGCCGGTCCATAAAGAAAACGCTCATCTACTTCCTCTATGACGAAGTCTCTCTCCCATAGGGGCAGCTCTTGATCCTCCTTATGCAAAACAAGTGCGTGGTCAACATCCTCCATGTTAATAATCTCCTCAAGCACCTACCAATATGAATTCTCCTTATGTGGAGCCATCACAAATGGTCCCCCCATCAACCCAAAAGCGCCACCAACCTTCTCCATGTCATGCTCAACTTCTGCATATTCTTCCATTGGAAGAATTAATGGTTGAAGATAGGTTTCTTTTTGCTGCCTTGTTTGGGATACCAACAAAATTGCCTTCATAACTCTTGGTAACCACTCACTTCCCAAGTCTTGTGTCTTGTTCACATTTTCTAATGGCTGATATAAAAAATCAAAATGCTTGTGGCATGGATTCACAACACATTCTTCATTTTCAACTTCCAAATCTAAAATGCCAACATTAGAAAACTATACAATTTCATCCTTCTCACATAGAATGGCTTATATCTCATGATGCTTCAAGGAAATAGGATTACTGGAAAAATTAGAATTGTTTTCAAAACTTGGTTTTATATTTCCATCCTGTATGTAGATGACATTAGCTTCATATTGAAGCTCTAATAGGGAATGGAAGACTAATTTTTGTTCTACCTCTAAATCTGATCCAATATATGTTTCTCCTATGCACCATTCCTATGTATGATGGGATGTAGGATCGGTTTCTTTTCCTTCATGCTCAACTCCCACGTATCTTTCTCCCATTTTGCATCCATCATTAGTGACTTGCGCTCCTCATGGAGTGATTCTTCTTGTATCTCACTACATGTAGGAGTAGGTGTCTCACTGCTTTGACAAGAGGAGAAACATTGTTCTTCCCTTGATGGAATGTATCTCTCCTCATTTTTAGATGAAGGTTTAACAATGACCATGGTTTCACTTCTTCCTGAACCAATATTATATGAGGAACCCTTGGATTCTTTCTTTGTGAAGGATCCAAGCATCCTCACCATCATTCTTGATGCAGAGAATTCTTGTAGTAAGGCTTCACATTGCTGCAAGTTATGCTCTATATCTCGATATGTCTGGACATATTTCTTTGATATATTCTCGTTGTTCTTCCTTAACCTTCCCCATTCAAGTTTCTCCTCCTCTATGGCCAAGGCAGGACAGAAATTGGGTAACCTTTTTCCCTCTACAATTTTAACTCTTGAAGGAACTTCCTCTTCACTTTTCACATGGTATATGCTATCATATAAGAAATCATCCCATCATATGGATCATGCAAACGTCCATCTACTATTTCATCGCTTTCATTGTTATCCACCAAAGAATCGAAACCATCCTCAGAAAATGACTCTTCCCATGCTAAGCTATCCTCAAGCTCCCATGCATCTAGTTCCAACTCTTCATCACATGGTGCATCCATGTCTACAAACCTTCTTCAAATTTTTTCTTTAGTCCCCACAGCTATTGAAGAACATGATCTAATACCACTGTAATGTACCCAATCAAAAATTTGGGCACATTGTTAGTTTTTCATCATTTAATTCAATATGATCTAGGATCTTAACTGAGAGAACAACACGTACAGCATATCAAACACAAGAGACAAGAGACACAAAGCATTTCACCAGGGAAAACCAAGAAGGTGAAAAACCCCGCAACTTCCTCAGAGATCAAATGAGCACCAATACAAGAGATAGTCTCCTAATAGCTTCTCCTCCTCCACTTGTGTTCACTCCTCCTCTCTCTCACTAATGCGAAGTGAGTGAGTGAATGAATAGAATGAGAGACACACACTCTCTATTTAACAATGACTTGACTTTCCTTTTACTCTAACTGGGCCGATCTCCCTTAGGAGAGTCTAATAACCCATTACCACTTGTCACTGGGCCGACCCCACTAGGGTGGTCTAATAACCCTTTAACTCACATTGGGCCGACACCTGTAAAGTGGTCTAATAACCCATCAAATATAAGTTACGGCACTTACAATATAACTTGCGACACTTGCAAATACAAATGACGACACTTCCAACCGGAGGAATAATACATCTCTGTTGGGGATACAATAAAGTACAAATGTAATACATACAATATACAAGTGAATATCTTCTGAAGTTACAAATACATCAACACTCCCTCTTAACTATGAAGGTATTCTCTTGACACAAGTCATCAATACATATAGGCACAAGTCTTCAATACTGGAGCTGGATCATCATCACTAGATCACGGAGCATCATCGTCACTGCTGTTGTACTCGTCATCTTGATCATTGGTGTTATCTCTCAATTCTTCTCGTCATAGGAAGTTCTACAGAGTCAACCCATTTTCATGCTGGATGTAGGCCTAGCCTCCTGTAGGTCTTCATCATCTCTGCAAGCAGCCTGATAGAGGTGGAATCTCAGGACTGATTATGTGCCTCTGCAAAACCTGACAAGAGCATCCCAGGATCCTTTATGTGCCTAAGCACAACCGGAAAAATATCCCAAGACTAATTACATGCAGTCTCTGCAAAACCTTACAATAGCATCCCAGGATCCTTTATGTGCCTTAGCACGACCGGCAAGATCTCCCAGGAATGATTACATGCATCCTTCACAAAACCTTTAAATAGCATCCTAGGAACGTTTATGTGCCTAAGCACGACCGACAAGATCTCTAAAGAGCATCCCAAGACTTTTACGTGCCTAGCACAACCTATCGGATCTCCAAGACTTATTACATGTGAACAAGAAAAACCTTAAACGAGCATCCCAGGAATGTTTATGTGCCTAGCACGACCGGAAAGATCTCTATAGAGCATCCCAGGACTTTTCTGTGCCTAGCACAACCTATCGGATCTCCGGGACTGATTACATGTCTCCCTCACAAAACCTCGAAAGAGCATCCCAGGATTGATTACGAGCTTACTGCTCAACCTATCGGATCTCCCAGGGAGCTATTACATGCTACTGCACAACCTACCACATATCCACATCCTTGAAGTATCACCTTGATACTCATGATCAACCTGATCATCCTCAAAGTATCACCCTGATACTCATGATCAACCTAATCATCCTCGCACGAAGCATCATCCTGATGCTCATGATCATACTGATCATCATACATTGCATCGTCCTGATGCACATCATCATCACATGATCATCCTGATCATCATCATAGCATCGTCCTGATGCATATCATCATCACATGATCATCATGATCATCATCATAGCATTGTCCTGATGCATATCATCATCACATGATCATCATCGTAGCATCATCCTGATGCATATCATCTGGAGCATCATCCTAATGCTCATCACATATGACCATCCTGATCATCATCACACATAGAATCATCCGAAGCATCGTCCTGATGCTCATCACACAGCACTTATATCGACAGCCATGGGAAGGATCCTCCTACCACCATGCTTGGAAGGGCTCCTGCAAATGTGTCCCATCACTTCCTCCTCGAAGTATCTTCTATCTGAAGAACACCAAGCCTCTCTCTAAAGTACTCGAACTTCACTCTGTCTAGTGGTTCGGTCAACACATCTGCAATATGCTCATCTGTCGCAACATACAGGAGCTTCACTGCTCCTCTCTGCACCATATACCTGATATAGTGATACTTGATCTCGATGTGCTTCGACTTGTCATGGAACACTGGGTTCTCTGACAAATTCACACAACTCTGGTTGTCACAATAGATACAAATAGCATCCGAATGGAGATCAAATAAATCAAATAGTAGCTTCCTTAGCCATACTACCTCACAAATAGCCAAATAATCTGTGACATACTCTGCTTCGGTTGTACTCAGTGCTACGCAGGATTGCTTCCTGCTAAACCAAGAGATCACACCTGATCCTATACTGAAGCAACACCCCGAAGTGCTCTTCCTATCTGTAGCACTGCCTGCCTAATCTGAATCAACATAACCCTCCAGGTTAAACTTTTGATTCGCATCATACTTGAGCCCATAATCAACCGTACCCTTTAGTTACCTCAAAATATGCTTTACAGCAATCAGGTGAACATGTCTCGAATCCGTCAGGAACTGGCTCAAAGTGTTCACCGCAAAGCAAATATCTAGTCTCATGTTCGTCAGGTACATCAAGGACCCAATCATTTGATGATACATCGTGGCATCGACCAACTCTGATGAAGCATCACTCAATAGCTTCATGTTCGATGCCATAGGTGTGGCCATGGCCTTGCAGTCCATCATCCCGAACCGCTTCAGGATCTCTACTGCATACTTCCCTTATCCAAGGAAGATTCCATCTACACTCTGCCACACCTCTATACCTAGAAATTAATGCATCATACCCAAGTCCTTCATCTTGAACTCGGCAGCAAGCTTCCTCTTTGTGTCAGAAATCAACCTATCCTCACCTGTCACAAATAGGTCATCCACATACAGTAGGAGTATCACTGGATTGCCTTCCTCAACCTTGTAGTAAAGGTTGGAATCCACTTTACTCTTGGTAAAGCCCAAACTGGACAGGAAGCTTCCTATCCTGCCGTACCATGTCCTGGGTGCTTGTTTCAAGCCGTACAAGGCTTTCTTTATCTTGCACACATGTGACTCCCTGTCATGTGTCTCAAATGCAAGTGGTTGGTCCACATACACTTCATGTTCGACTGCACCATTCAAGAAAGTTGTCTTGACATCTATCTGGTGTATCTTCCACTTTATCACTATAGCCAGAGCAAGTACTATTCTGATGGAAGTGTATCTGGCTATGAGTGCAAAAGTTTCTTTATAATCTATCCCTTCTTTCTGGGAGAAGCCATGAGCCACAAACCTTGCCTTGTATTTCTCTATGCTGCCATCTACAGCATGCTTGATCTTGTAGATCCACTTGGAAGCCACAATAGACTTCCCTTCTGGTCTTGGGATCACATCCAAAACATCATTCTTCATGATCAACTAGTATTCCTTGATCATGGAATCCTTCTATTACTGCATCTCAGATCCTAGGAACTTCAGATTCTTCAATATCTTCAATAGGTAGTTTTCTTGAACTTCGTTATTGGAACAAATGTCGTTGTTGAGTCTTCGTCTCTTGTTCTTCGAAACAATTCTCTCTTGTGGGTGATGGTACACAGTCTTTCCTACAAGACAAGTTAAATTGCATGATTAGAAACATCTCATAGATTTCAGAACAAATTCTTAGACATAAAGATATATGTCATAGAGTCATGCAATTATCTTATCCAATGCTTCAATGCAACATTTATCCATATCCTGTAACTTTCTAGATGCCTTCCATCTCTACCAGAACATTGTTAAGAGTGTGCACAACTCCCAACATGTCAGCAAAGAGGTTTCATTCTAGATAAGTAGCAATGGAATGTTGTGCAGTACCATAGGCCACTTACCCATTACTTGTATATTAGTAGTATCTTGTTCATTAATGCAACTTTTCTAATATGCATAATATACATCCTAAATCTAGGAACATAAGTATGTACATGACTGAACAACATTATTTAAGTAATCATATATACAAGACATGACAACTCAAATACTTATCTTTGTTTGGTTGAAGGGTGGACGCCCTCTCAATCTTTGCTTCCTTGCAGGAACTACTGGAGTGTGCTCCCTCTTGATCTTTGCATCCTTGCAGGAACTACTGGAGTGTGCTCCCTCTTGATCTTTGCTTCCTTGCAAGAACTACTGGAGTGTGTTCCCTCTTGATCTTTGCTTCCTGGATTATCTGTCTTTGAACTTATATCGATCCTGGACCACTATGCATGGTTAAGTGTGCACTAGTGTCATCATTGTGTCATCCTCAAGATCTCATACATAATCATACACTCATTAGTATAATCTCAATACTATCAAAACATTATGATTCTAAATATGTATGGTCATGATCATTTCATACACAGGTAATTTATCACAAGCGTTAGTATTCAAGGTTTCAGGGAATACTTCTTTTACTCATGCATATTCTTATTTGACCATAGTACTCTTCTAGTTTGTCATCAAAGTAAGAGGCATAATATGCATAAACCCGTGATTATTCAAACCTATAACTTCATGAATAATCATTATCAATCATATGAAAGTATACTTATATGAGACCCTAACACAAAGTAGGATTCTTAACTTGATATAAGAAAAACATACCTGGATTATCATGTTTGCAAGTTATGTCAAACATACCTGGATTATCATGTTTGCAAGTTATGTCTAACATACCCAAACAATGTCTTCTTTGTTCTCTTAAATGATTTAGAGACCTTGTGCTAGTAACCTGCATGTCTCATAAGTTAAGCATTGTAGAACCAAATTATACATACCTCGTAAGTAGAGATTCTATGTGATCAATGGCTATGGATGAGTCTTTGTCTTCATGTCACCATGGTCATATCTTCTCGATCTAGAACTTGATTTGTCTTTCTTGATGTTAGCGGACAACATCATCCTCAAACAACTCCACAGTGCATTAGTACAATCATAAGTGTCATAAACTTAATCAATGAATGTCTTCTATCATTCACATGCATTCATATTGTTACTAAGGTGATAAGGCAAGTCTAAAATTAATCAAGATTGTACTAACCTCAATAATATGAAGACAAACTTAATCATGAACAAATTTCAAAACATACCTATATCTCCTCAAGTCATACCTGTCGGGATTGCTTGTAGTCTTCTTTTGTAAGGCCTTAGCCTCATCTCCCTCTGGAACTGGAACTTCTTCACTTATGTACGTGTCCAATTCATTCTCTTCTAGGATTAACACAATCCACTTGATTTACTGAATCTGGATCTGGAGCTGGCTAGGGTTTGTCAAAGAAACCCTAAAAATCCAAACTTGGAATTTCAAACTTATGTCTGGACGGGGAGATGCAGATGACTGAGGTGAGCAAGCTGGTGTGCTCAGATTTTGAAAACTCCAAAAATTGACCCCTCAAAATTGACCTGCGAGTTTTAGATCTGCAGCTTATGTCAAATTCCGGTTTTCAGGTTTTTCTAGTTTTCTGGTCAAATCCCGAACAAGGGTTTGATAGAGCCCGGGGTTCTACCCAACCAAAAAATTTAATCTTGGTCTCTAAATTTCGATTTTGATGAGGATCATCCAGTCGTGGTCTCAGATTCCAAAAATTCCAACTTTTGCCGAAACCCTAATTTCCCGCAGCAGTGACAAACCAAAAATGAAAGTGCTCAGAATCCAATTTTGTTTAGACAGAAATATATGCCATATTGTTTCTGATGTATCTTTGAAATTATGGATCCTCAGGGTCTGAAACTTTGGCCTATGGTAGACTGACCTTTCATCTTTCCAACCCTACTGATCTGAGCTTTAATGGATTCTCTAAGAGAGGGATATGCTAAGAGTCGCAACGTGACATGTTTATGGGATGAAACCGTATAGCAAACTTGTACAAAGTGCCGCATGTCATTGTTTCAACTTCGGCCTCTGAAACCTGGACCTGTGAAACTACAGTCCGTTCCCTAACTATCCCTTTTTACGGAATTCCATTTGGATCTTCCTCTCTAGAGATATGACCTTTGTTCCTAGGTCACCTGTTTAGGGATCCATTCTGGAAGAGGCAGAAACCCTAACTTGTACGGATCATATCTCACAAAGTACAATGAATCTGAGGCTAAGCTTCAGTCAGAAGGTACATGAACATTTCATCTTCGGCTTGTAAAATTTTTCAGATCCTGAACCTTCACCAAACCTGAGTTATAGCAAAAGTTCCACGATGACTGGTTTTTACTATACCAAGCCCTAGCTTCCAATTTGTCGCAAGTGCAACAAGTGTCATAAATGCCTTACAATTCCTTCCTTCAGGATAGCTCTGATCCCATGTTATATTTTCATCATTTAATTCAATATAATATAGGATCTTAAGTGAGAGAACAACATGTACAACATATCAAGCACAAGAGACAAGAGACACAAAGCATTTCATCGAGGAAAACCAAGAAGGTAAAAAACCCCGCAACTTCCTCAAAGATAGAATGAGCACAAATACAAAGATCAAAAATATCAAACCCCAAAATAATATATAGTCTCCTAGCATCTTCTCCTCCTCCATTTGTGCGCACTCCTTCTCTCTCTCACTAATGCGAAGTGAGCGAGTGAATGAATAAAATGAGAGACACACACTCTCTATTTATACAATGACTTGACTTGCCTTTTACTCTAACTGGGCCGACCTCTCTTATGAGAGTCTAATAACCCATTACCACTTGTCACTGGGCCGACCCCACTAGGGTGGTCTAATAACCCTTTAACCCACACTGGGCTGACCCCTCTAAGGTGGTCTAATAACCCATCAAATATAAGTTACGACACCTACAATATAGCTTGCGGCACTTGCAAATACAAATGACGACACTTCCAACCAGAGGAATAATACATCTCCATTGGGGATACAATAAAGTACAAATGTAATACATACAATATACAAGTGAATATCTTCCGAAGTTACAAATACATCAACACACATTGACTCCAACCTTCCAATAGGGAGTAAATTGATCCCCAATTTTATCCAAACAATGGCTTTATTATGTTTATCGAAATATGAATAATATGGTGCATCCCAAGGTATAATTTCAAACCACTATAAAGTGACCAATAAGATATGATGTGTCATTGTAATGTTTCTGATCCAAAAAATAGAGCTATCAACCCTAATGCAACCCCAGAGAATCAATGGATTCTAAACTAAGAGCACTAGCTCAAATATGACCACATTGAACACTGGGTTTCAAACTCTTTCCAAATACCTCCTAACAGACTCAACTCTATCCCAAATGGATTCAAATCATCCCTTACACTCCCAAACACACCCAATCTGACCATTAACAAACTCCATAGAACTTTATGGAATCTTTGAACACTTTACACAAACATTTTTAACTGAGGGTGCGTTAGCATAATTGTACAAATTGACCCACTGGTAAAATTATCATATTTTGGGAATATGGAAACCGTTTTGAGTGAAATAAAAAGTGTTTCCTATTGGAAACGAATCTCCCAATGCAATGGAATAGGGTTCAAAACCAAAAAACACTCAAAAATGGTTGAACCAGAAAGTAACTTCCAACCCCCAAAACCCTAGTGCAATATTTAGAACACCCACAATAATAAAGCTTCCAAAGAACTTCCAACAATTATCTTACTAGCAGATATTGGAGCCTCATACAAATGAATCAGACCCACTCATTAAGTTTACACAACCATACATTCACAGATCTACACATAGTTTGACCAGTGCTTGAACAGTGGACAATATATGAGGAATAACATTGTGGTTTCCATTAGTAATGGGGAATTTACAAAGATTACATCAATGGCTGATATAGAAACTATAAATACAAAAGAATATCTGCTACATAGAGAGAAGGAATTCCTACAACATAACCACGGAGAAAAGAGGAATATTTACTTCTCTAGATGAGTGTTTTTCCTTCATTGTTGCGCCCTCTATCAGCAAGATTTTGACCCCAACTCTCAGATCTACCTCCTATAGTGTTCCCTCCATCAAATATGGATGATATACATCATTTAGAACATCCCCCAAGATATCAGGATGACCGCGGGTGTGACCTCCTTTAGCATAAACCAATGTAAACATTATTGTCCCGAAACTCCACAACTTCACACTTCTATTGACTGTAACTTGAACACACCATCAAGAATTCGATCCCTCTACTATATATGAACACAAACACCTAAAATAAATATCTTTAAAGAAATATGAACATGATTTCTCCTCTCAATAAATTTCCATGAAGAACTGTGAAGAGATCTAGATGATCTCCTCCTCTCTACTAGCTAGGGTGGAATATTTCACCACCGAAACTAGTTCACAATTGCAATGGGAACATCTCCCAAGCTTCAAAAGCCATAATATATCTCCTATTAAAAAACAAAATGTACAAAATCCCCCTCCCAATAGACCTGCATCCTTCTTATAAACTTCATTGGGCCCTTCCCCTTCCTTCTAGAATTCTCTCATAAAATATTTAATAAAATATTAATAAATGTTATGTTCATGAGAGAATGGGTCCTTAGAACACATTTACATCATTTCCTAATGTGATTTGACCCAATAATACTTTATCTCACTTGCAAATTCAAATTAGCTATGCATAGTCAATTTTGGGGGAAGTTACACCTTCATGTGGGCCCACCTTCACCTCTAGCGCCCTCCTTGGATAAAAATAGGACCTCCAGCATGTCATATGGTTTCATAGAGTGTGATAAGTTGTCATAGGTCCTGATTCTTGTCATAAGTTGTCATAAGATTCCTTTTGGGAGTCACACTTCCTCAAGTGCGCTTTCCCTTTGCCATTTTTGGCCGAGGAAGTTACCAATTCGAACTTATGCCTTCACGATGTCTTCTTCCACCATAGAATTTGAATTTGGGGGAATTACAACTCATGTGGGGCCCAACTCAACCTCCTTAGCAACCTCCTTGTCCAATTTTTCCTAATGTTGCATCATTTCACAATTTGGACATCAAACTATACAAATATTTCACCCATGTCACCACCTTGATAATTTTTCATGACTTAACCAAGTGACTTATGCCTATGCATCCCCCTATTCCAATGGAGTGGTCCATAGCAAAAAATTGGGGACATGACATCTAACCATGGGACTTCATATTGATCCAATATTGGTACTCCATAAAGGATGTATTCTCTAAGTTTCGGTGGAGCCCACCCTTAATGCAGCTCAGCTTCTTGTATTACAAAGTCTTCAAAAAAAAATTCCAACCAATCTTGAACATGGATCTTCGACACCAGTGCATCTATGTAGTTAACGGTTTCCTTTTAGTAACCAGGGCTCAGAAATGGAACCATTTTTTAGCACAAAATAGAGAGTGAGGTTCTTTCAGAAGGGCCAACAAAGGGCGCTGCTATAGTCTAGTGTCCTAGCATTTTCAATCCCCCGAAGGAGAAGGTCTCACTCGAAGCACAACATAGACCTATGTATGATGAGGAAGGTTAACTATAGGGATAAACTAGGTGTTATTTTATTCATTCACAATATCGCAACATATGTTTATCAAACATGATTAACCATACATATAATAGAGTTACGAAACATGTATAAAGCAAGAGTAGGAAACATTATGGACCACATACACAGAAATTTAAGGGGGGACAATCATCTTTATTCATATTCATTGGTAGGTATTAGATACAATGAATTAATATGGCTCTATGAACTTAATCGATAATCTACAGAATGAACCATCATGGACTCAACTACGTTATCAAAACCCACAAGCCCGTGGCCCAAATACATAACCCAAAACTCAAATTACTCCATTGAGATAATGTCTCTAGGAAGAGCTCTAATCTTCTAGTTCTCCTTTTTTTATTCTTTCTTTTTTCTACAACTCTTGTTTCTTTATTCCACCCGCTTTCCTTGTGTTATTTATATAGTCATGGGAGTGGACCCAAAAAGGTTGCGGTCGTTAACCGTTTCCCACAACGTACACTTTACTTTACATGCACCCTTTTGCGACTATGATCCTTTCCAAAAATGAAGGATCCAACAAGCCCCTACATATATATGAGGGATGTGGTATTCATGAGGAGAGCAAATCAATATTGCTTGTCCCCTTTTGAAAGTTGTTTTGGATATATGTCGCATTCACCTTTAGATGTTGTATGTTGACAAAAAGGGGGAGTAAGGGAAGACACCACAAGTGAAGCATTAAGAGATAAAAAATTCATTGATAAGATTTTTAAGATTTAATATGCTAAGACAGAAAATAGCAGCATGACATTCCATTTCACAATAATAGCATATACAGGATCACTGAAGAAACAACAAGCACAACATAAACACAAGAGACACAGATTTATCCTAGGAAACCCTCATGGGGTAGAAAACCCAGCAAAGCTTCCTCAATATAGATGACCAGCAAATACAAAAGATGTAACCCTGAGCATAAGCTCCTCCTTCTCCATAGCAGACCTCTCCTCCACAAGTGCGCCACTCTCAAGTGAGTGAGTAAGTGTAAAATGAGGAATACACCTCCTCTATTTATACACTACTCCGACTTGTCTTTTACACAAAAATGTAGGCTCGTATTTAACCAATGGGTTAAATACCCCACTACAACTGACTGGGCTGACCCCTCTAGGGTGGTCTAATAACCCTTTGACACACATAACACATACAGGGCCGACCCCCACTAGGGAAGTCTAATAACCCAAGTTACCACATTCCGACGGAGGAATAAACATCTCCGGATATACAATAAGATCTTCACGGAGGAATGAAACATTTCCGGAATAATAAAGTACAAATATAATATTCTTTGAAGTTACAATATCTCAACACTCCCCCTTAACGAGAAGGATATTATAACAACATCTGCACGAGCAAGGAGTCATCAACATCATACATGATACATCTATAAATCATTGGAAGCTTTCTCAACATCATCAGTAACTCAACCAGTTACTGGAACATCTTCAATACTAGAACATCAACATCTTCAGTACTGAGTCTTTATCTTCTGCAGCACTCAAACAGCTACAGCAACATCAATATCTGAATCCTCACAATCGTCAGCATCATCATCACACGATCATCAGCATCGTCCTCACACGATCAACATCGTCGTCTCATATCGATCTACAGCATCTGGTTCATCACGATCTACAGCATCGGGATCATCACGATCTACAGCATCTGGATCATCTCGATCTACAGCATCTGGATCATCTCGATCTACAGCATCTGGATCATCACGATCTACAGCATCTGGATCATCTCGATTTACAACATCTGGATCATCACGATCTACAGCATCTGGATCATCTCAATCTACATGATCAGCAGTATAGTCATCTAGATCAACACGATCAGCAGCATCATCATCTAGATCAATATGATCAACAGCATCGTCATCTAGATCAACAGTATTAGTATCCACACCAATACAAGTATATCATCAATACAAGTATCCACACAATACAAGTATACACATCATCAATACAAGTATCCACACAATACAAGTATCATCAATACAAGTATTCACACAATACAAGTGTACACATCATCAATACAAGTATACACATCATCAATACAAGTATTCACACAATACAAGTGTACACACCATCAATACAAGTATACACATCATCAATACAAGTATTCACACAATACAAGTGTACACATCATCAATACAAGTATTCACACAATACAAGTGTACACATCATCAATACAAGTATTCACACAATAGCAGCATACCCTGCAACACACACGATCATATTACAGGATGATCAATCCTGCTCTCTTTAGGACATAGGTCCATGGATGATGCAATCCTGTCATGTACCTTTTGAACCGAGGTCCAAGGACGATCCAATCCTACCATGTACCTTTTGAACCGAGGTCCAGGGACGATCCAGTCCTATCATGTAGCTTTTGAACCGAGGTCCAGGGACGATCCAGTCCTATCATGTACCTTTTGAACCGAGGTCCAGGGACGATCCAGTCCTATCATTCAATTCTCGGAGACCTCATGTCTACGGCTCAATTCACAGGACCAAAGTCCGAGGATGATCCAATCCCCTTACCTGTTCATTCAGGATTTTATTCTCGGAGACATCTTGTCTACGGCTCAATTCACAGGACCAAAGTTCGAGGACGATCAAATCCCCTTACCTGTTCATTCAGGATTTTATTCTCGGAGACATCTTGTCTACGGCTCAATTCACAGGACCAAAGTCCGAGGACGATCCAATCCCCTTACCTGTTCATTCAGGATTTTATTCTCGGAGACATCTTTTCTATGGCTCAATTCACAGGACCAAAGTCTGAGGATGATCCAATCCCCTTACCTGTTCATTCAGGATTTTATTCTCGGAGACATCTTGTCTATGGCTCAATTCACAGGACCAAAGTCCGAGGACGATCCAATCCCCTTACCTGTTCATTCAGGATTTTATTCTCGGAGACATCTTGTCTACGGCTCAATTCACAGGACCAAAGTCCGAGGACGATCCAATCCCCTTACCTGTTCATTCAGGATTTTATTCTCGGAGACATACATCTACAGCTCTCTTTAGAACATGTGTTCAAGGATGATGCAATCCCTCTTCTTTCTCGGAGACACCTGTCTACGGATCCTTTTAGAACATGTGTTCAAGGATGATGCAATCCCTCTTCTTTCTCGGAGACACCTGTCTACGGATCCTTTTAGAACATGTGTTCAAGGATGATGCAATCCCCTTGTCACCTTAGACCCTGTCTAGGACCATCCACCAACCTCTCTGTCGGCATCACCAATATAGGTATCCATATCATCGACCTCACTGTCGATGTGGGCAATCTCATCATAAGTGATCACATCACTCCCCCTTTCGAGGAGGGTCCTTATGAACTATATTAAGTTTGTCTCGGAAAACTTTACTTGAGGTAGAGGTTTGGTTAGTACATCAGATCGGTAGAGGTTTGGTTAGTACATTGGAACTTGTTACAAATTCAAACTTTAATTCCTTTCTGCACCATATCTCGTATATAGAAATGTCAGATCTCTATGTGATTTGACTTATCATGGAACACTGGATTCTCTACCATTTTGGTACAACTCTGTTTGTCACATAGGATCACAGTTGGGTCTATCTCTAAGTCAAACAATCCTGAAGCCATACTTCTTCACAACTAGCAGAGCAAGCAGCCATATATTCCGTTTGTGTTGAGAGCCATATTGGACTGCTTCCTGCTAAACCACAAGATCATGGCTGATCCCAGACAATAACATCTTCTCGATGTGCTCTACCTGTCTGATACACTTTCTGCTCAATCAACATCTGTGTAGCCATCTGAAGTCATGGTCTCCAAAATAGCATAGATCAAAGTATATCGTATCCTTTAGGTACCTGATCACATGCTTTGCAACTAATAGGTGAACACATCTAGTTTCCACTAGATACTAACTCAAGGTATTCACAACAAAGCATATATCTGACCTAGTATTTATTAGATACATCAATGACCCAATAATTTGTCTGTACAGAGTTATATACACTAACTCTGATGAGTCATTCACCAACAGCTTCAAGTTGGAATCCATGAGAGTGGACATTCCAACATATCAAGTCCTTTTAATATTTCTTGGCATACTTTCCCTGGTTGAGAAAGATTCCTTCTGAGCCTTTCCATACTTCCAGACCTAGGAAGTAATACATTAATCTGAGATCTTTCATTTTCATTTATGCAGCCATCTATCTGTGCCATCTCTCGTTAGATGGGTCTACTGATATGAACCTCAACATCATTTGAACTCTGTGGTGAGTTCCTTCTTGCATCCATGTCATCTGTGTATAGAAGCCATATTCAACCTTGTAGCAAAGGTTGAGATCCACATCACCCATGATGATCATTAAGCTCATCAATTGACTACCAATCCCGGGTACCCATACAGAACCTGATTCACACTTCTTCTTTAATTACATCATTAAGAGAATGGTCTTATCTAGTCACTTGGAGCAAACATCTCGTCATGATTCTCTTCCTCTTTCTAAGAGAATATTTTAGCCACGAGCCTTCTATATTATGTTTGTAAATATTCTTGTTGAACATCCATCACTTGTGCAGTATTCATCATTCTTCATGATCTTTCCTACAAATCAAAATTAAGTACATGATTAGTAATACTTCATAATCATGAAATCATGTTGACATGATAACCTATTATGCATACAGATATCATTTACATAGTTATGCAACTATCTTGACCAATACTTTGGCACAACACTTTTCCATATCCTGTATGCATACAGTGGCTATCTAGATGCCTTCCATCTCTACCAGAACATACTATCGAGAGTGTGCACAGCTCTCAGCATGTCAGCAAAGAGGTTTCATTCTAGACAAGCAACAATGGAATGTTTGTCCAACTTACCAATCATATGCATATTGGTAGTATACTGTTCAATGCTCTATGAATGTTTACACTCAGCGTGATATATTATAGGAATACAAATATGCATACAACCTATTACAAACAATATCATTTACTATTTCAAATAACAACTCAAATACTTATCTTTTATGTTTGTGTGGTTGCCTCCTGCTTGATCTTCTATATGTCTTTTGAACTTCTATTCATTCTGTACCACTGTGCATGCTCAAGTGTGCACTAGTGTCATCCTCATGATCTCATACACAAACATACATTCATTAGTATATTATAAATATTATCAAAACATTATAATTCTAAATAATCTTTGAATATGTATAGTCATGATCATTAGTATTCAGGGTTTCAAGGAAGTCTTCTTTTACTCATGCATATTCTTGTTTGATCATAGTACTCTTCTGGTTAGTTAAATCATCAAGACAAGAGACATAATATGCATAAACCCTTGATTACTAACTTTATGAATAAGCATAACCAATCATACCAAGTATACTTATATAAGGGATCCTAACACAAGGTAAGATTCTAACTTGACATAGGAAAACATACCTGGATTAGTATACCTGCTTAGTTATGTCTAACGTACCTAAACAATATCTTCTTTGTTCTCTTCAATGATTTAGAGATCCTATGCTAGAACCTGCATATCTCATAGGTTAAGCATAATATAACAAAGTAATACATACCTTGTAAGTAGAACAAATATTATGGATGAGTCTTTGTCTTCATGTTGTCATGGTCATGGAACTTGATTTGTCTTTCGTGATGTACATGTCGCTTGTTAGCAGACAACATCAACCTCATACAACACCATAATGCATTAGTACAATCATATAGCCCTAATCAATGAATGTCTTCGATCATTCACATGCATTCATACTGTTACTAGGGTGATAAGACAATTCTAACATTAATCAAGATTGTACTAATAAATAATATGAAGACAAACACATTATGAACTTAATCAAGAATCAGATTTCAAGACATACCTGAACCTCCTTAAGTCATACCTGTCGAGACTTCTTGTAGTCTTCTTATGTAAGGCCTTAGCCTCAACTCCCCCTGAAACTTGATCTGGAGCTTGATTAGGGTTTGCTAGAGAAACCCTAAAAATTCAATCTTTGACTTTCACACTTCTGAATGGATGGAAGGATGCGTCTTGCTGAGCTGATCAAACTAGCATACTTCAATTTTGAAATCTCCAAAATTTGACCCCTCAAAATTGCCTTCGAAACTTCTGGATCTTCTGGACAGGAACCCGAACTAGGGTTTCATGAATCCCACCCTTCTGTCCAATCAAAGGTTCGACCCAAGGCTCTAAACTCTTATTTTTCTGAGGAGCTTCCAGCCGTGGTTACAGACTTCAAAAATTCCAACTTTTGCTAAAGCCCTAATTTTCCATCTTTCCGATCAAAATCCCGAACTGGGGTTTGATCAAGCCCGGTCTTCTACCCAACCAAAAAATTCGATATTGGTCAGTAAATTTCAATTTTCCTGAGTATCATTCAGCCGTGGATTCTGATTCCAAAAATTCTAACTTTCTCCGAAACCCTAAATTCTGGAAGCCATGAATGAAGGTGCTCCAAAAATAATTCTGTTTTGACAGAAATATGTACCTGATTGTTTCTGTTGTAACTACAAACTTTTCGCTCCACAGGGTCTGAAATTTTTTTTTGTGGTAGCCTGACCTATCATCTTTCCATCCCGACAGGTCTGACCTCAATTGGATTTTCTGAGAGAGAGTTATGCCAAGTGTCGCAACGTGACCTGTTTATGGGATAAAACAAGAGAGCGAACTTGTATGGCATGCCACGTGTCACTGGTTCAACTTCGACCTCTAAAAATTTTTATTGAGATAGTACATTCTGTGTACTACCTGTCACTTCTTACCAAATTTCATTTGGAACTTCCTAGCCCAAGTTATGCCAAGTGTCGCAACGTGACCTGTTTATGGGATAAAACAGGAGAGCGAACTTGTACAGCGTGCCATGTGTCACTGGTTCAACTTAGGCCTCTGAAAAAGTTTCCTGAGATAGTACAGTATGTGTACTACTTGTCATGTTTTACGAAATTTCATTTGGAGCTTCCTAGCCCAAGTTATGACCTTTTTTCCTCGGTCACCTGATTTTGACTGAGATCTGGAAGAGGCAGAAACCCTAACTTGTACTGATCATAACTTACAAAGTACAACGAATCTGAGGGTGCCCTTGGGACACACGATACCTGGAGATGTTATTTACGACCTGTAAAGGTTTTAGATCTTGAACCTTCACCAAAATGGATTTATGGTGAAAGTTCCACGGTGACTGGTTTTTGCTATATAAAACCCTAACCTTCAAATTGTCGTAAGTAAAGCAAGTGTCGTAAGTGCCATACATTGCCTTCCTTCACGTTAGCTCTGATACCATGTTAAGATTTAATATGCTAAGATAGAAAATAGCAGCATTACATTCCATTTCACAATAATAGCATATACAGGATCACTGAAGAAACAACAAGCACAGCATAAACACAAGAGACACAAATTTATCCTGGGAAACCCTCATGGGGTAGAAAACCCAGTAAAGCTTCCTCAATATAGATGACCAGAAAATATACAAAGATGCAAACCAAAGACATGATCTCCTCCTCCACCATAGCAAACCTCTCCTCCACAAGTGCGCCACTCTCAAGTGAGTGAGTAAGTGTAAAATGAGGAATACACCTCCTCTATTTATACACTACTCCGACTTGTCTTTTACACAAAACATGTAGGCTCGTATTTAACCAATGGGTTAAATAACCCACTACAACTAACTGGGCCGACCCCTCTAGGGTGGTCTAATAACCCTTTGACACACATAACACATACAGGGCCGACCCCCACTAGGGAAGTCTAATAACCCAAGTTACCACATTCTGACGGAGGAATAAACATCTCCGGATATACAATAAGATCTTCACGGAGGAATGAAACATTTTCGGAATAATAAAGTACAAATATAATATTCTTTGAAGTTGCAATATCTCAATACTCCCCCTTATCTTTATATAGTCATGGGAGTGGACCCAAAAAGGTTGCGGTCGTTAACCGTTTCCCACAACGTACACTTTACTTTACATGCACCCTTTTGCGACTATGATCCTTTCCAAAAATGAAGGATCCAACAAGCCCCTACATATATATGAGGGATGTGGTATTCATGAGGAGAGCAAATCAATACTGCTTGTCCCCTTTTGAAAGTTGTTTTGGATATATGTCGCATTCACCTTTAGATCTTGTATGTTGACAAAAAGGGGGAGTAAGGGAAGACACCACAAGTGAAGCATTAAGAGATAAAAAAATTCATTGATAAGATCAGGCAAATCCATTCATAAGTATAGGTAACTTTGAATAAGTCAAAGGAAAAGTACAAGCCCAGACATGACCAACAAAGGGTTGAGAAATCATTCAAAGTGGAGAATATAGTTTGGTTACAGTTGAAGAAGGAAAGACCACAGGGTCATGGCAAGAAGATAAAGGCTTTGTGGTATGGACCTTTTGAGGTATTGGAGGAGGTGGGAGATAATTCTTACATACTCAACCTACCCATATACATGCGTATTTACTTAGTAATAAATGTGGAAAATTTGAAACTTTATGAGCCTTCCATGTTAGATCACAAGGAGGAGTAGGCCATACCTACCATACATGACCTGGCACCTAATGCTCAAGCAGAGCTAGTAGAA
This sequence comes from Larix kaempferi, assembly GCA_027924585.1. NCBI lineage: Eukaryota > Viridiplantae > Streptophyta > Pinopsida > Pinales > Pinaceae > Larix > Larix kaempferi. The sequence goes on from BSBM01000299.1 coordinate 24,880,229, forward strand.
AATGTAGTTTTGCATAATAAGTCTAGAACTACTAGACACGGGTAGCATGACCTTTGGCAGATTGGGTTGAGAGGACAACTTCCAGGCAAGACTAAATGGTACTCCAGGGAGAAGGTAGAGGAATTTTTTCCTCACCTCATTTAGTAAAATATTTTGGGGACCAAAAGCCTCCTAGAATGGGGAGGTATGATCGAAATTGGATCAATATAAAATTTGTCATCTATTTTGGTGTTTCTTGGGTGGAACAATTGGATGAATTGGCTTGTAGGCCCCATTTTAAGGGTAGGTCTTACTTTGTAGATTGGGGTCCAAAACCTTTTCGAGGTTCATTTGAGGTATTAAATAAAAATTTTGGGTGTCCAAACTTCACAATATATGTGTGTGACCCCCTTGATGTTATTCTACACTCTGAGACCTTTCCAACGGTGCAAAGGGCACCCCAATCGAAGTTCATATGATAAAATTATGCCTCCCACAAGTTGACCTATCTAGTTGACAACCATAGTATCAAGTGGATCTGAAGACGTCAGCTCTCATTACCCACACATGTGGATCTAGTCACATGTGGAATTTCAATAACATTCTAGAGGCTCCAAAACCCTAACCCTAATCAAGAGTTGAAACATGTACAAACCCTAAAACTAACCCTAGACGGGTATCAAGCTATGTTAAATATCAAGTCATTGGGAGGAAAAGGGGTTCAATTTTGAAGATGTTATTGTATTGTTCCATAGCTAAGCAATAATACGGAAGTGGATATTAGAGTAGAAGAGAGGAAATAGGAGATCATGTAGTAGTTTTGCAGGCCACAATGTCATAGGTAAATCCATAGTGAGTACCACGTTCTTTGTATTTGTGTTGCATATTGGAGAAGAAAAAAGTAAGGAATAGTCCTCACGTCTGGATGGGTTTTTCTCCATAGTAGGCTTTCCTAGGGCATATATTTTTTTATTTGTGTGGATGTGTTATTTTTCTCTAGTTATTTTCTATTCAATTATACTTTATTTATCATTATATAGAATTAAGCTAACACAATGAATTAAGTTGTAAGATTTGTAGTGATGAACTATTCCAGTGGAATATCCACTGTAGTTTACAATTCAAGAAAATTTGAAGACTACTTCCAATTTCTAGGCATCCATGTTATTCTAATCAAGGGAAGTCTTGAAACTGATGCTCATCAACCAATCTCATTCTATTTTGTCACCATATTAGTACTTACAATGTGTCCTTAATTCTTATCAGTGAGATCCTCATCTTGTCTACTACCCTGGCTCTCATTGACCTCGGCATGGTTTATTCTAAGAGGTAGGGTGTCAATTTTTGTACCTGTGTTTTCATCCCCCTAAATGGTTAACCTCGAACGGAGTGGAAAGAGTCATCATTGCTCTCCACCTCAATAGTCTCTCCTATGCTCGATGACAACGAATTTCATCACATTAGGGTTAGTCATACATTTCGATGGTTACAATGTTTTCAATTATGATTGAAGACTTTCATATATGGATATGCAGGAGTCTCCCTTCAAGTGCCTCCCTTTTTAATCTGGTCCCCATCCCTAGTGGGTTGTTTTTATTATTCATATTTTCCCCCCTCGAGCATCATTGTCATCATACAAACATCAACAACCATGTCCCTTAGGGTCTTAGATTGAAGCAAACTTTGCTCTTACCCCATTGGTTGTAGAGTGGATCTCGTGGTCTCCTTCTATTGTAATTTACTTTAACAAAATTCCATGAGGATAGGATTGCCTTCCTTGTATGTAAAAATATTATTTCGTATGTATCACTTCTCACCTTGTTTCTTTACAAGTAGTCACCATCACTCTCTAGCAAGTTCTCCTTTACTCTCAAAAATTGATCTCTCACTCTCTAAGTTATGAAATATTGGCATGAGGGAAAGAAAATATGACGTATTTCAATTGTACAACCTACTCCTAACTTCACATATCTGAGAACAATTATTATTACCTAAATTTTGCACATTTGTGACTTTTTTTGTTGAACAATGTCATGATCGTACATTGTGTAGCTCCTAAAACTTCCTTTCTTCATTAATCAACATATGGAAAGGAGGAACCAATTTACAATTTACTTTTACCCATGTTGCATGACTGTTAGAACTAGGACCTAGACAAAACGGCATGGAAAATCCCTCGGTACTTACATGACTGTGAAAAAGCACGAATTCATAAGTTGTATCACACATTAATGGTGTCCAATTTCATTTGGGCACCAAAGAGGTCGAGTTAATCTCACCTACCAGGTGCTTGGGCCTTAATGGACCACAATCTTGCACTTGGAAGTCACTTCATAGGTGGAGCTTTCAGATTTGGAACTAGTTCTTTGAAGACCTCCATTTTGGCTATATAAGGAAGTCATGGGCATGCATAGAGCAAGGTTATGTTGTAGGAATTTATTTGGAAGACATAATCTTCACCTCTTCTCCTATCATATGTTGGGATTCATGATAGCTTGACTCCTTCCCTTAAGAAGTATCATTTTTCTTCATCACTCCCAATTTTGTTTGAAATAATTTTGTAGATTTAAAGGACCATTTTCAAAGGGAGTGTTGGTTTCCATCCTTCATAATCATTACCATGGTCCACTACTCCTCCTAGTGGTAGTGGAGCAAAAGAATGTGGGATATGAGGAGTTTGAGTGGGTTTTAATTCATTACCATGATCCACTACTCCTCCCAGTGGTAGTGGAGCAAAGCGAGAGAAATAACATAGAGGCATGGGAATCATCCAGATGTGCAAAGAAGAGGGACAAACATCTGCAGACACACCAATGCCCAATATGGTATTCTAGATGCCCCAAATTATCACCTTGTAGAAGTACAATTAGATATGAAATGAGGTACATGAGGGAGTTCACTAGTTGGTATATATAGTCATGTAACAACCCATTCCAATTCCTTTAAGTATTATTCCATTGCATGTGAAGCCAACAACACAATAAGACATGATTAACCTTAACCAAGAAAACCAACCACCATTGTTGGTGTCCAAAACATAGATAGAGATGGACCTCCTGTTAAGTTTAGCCTAATTTAACTAGCAAGATCACTGAAAGAAACACAATCACAAGATAGACAAAGATTTACCCTGGGAAACCCTCATGGGGTAGAAAACCCAGCAAAGCTTTCCTCAATATAGATAATCAACCAAATACAAGATGTAGTCCTCAACAAGAGCTCCTTCTCCTCCTATGCAGACCTCTCTCTCTCTTGTGCGCCAATCACAAGTGGATGAATGAATCAGATAAGTGAGGAACATACCTCCTCTACTTATACTTGTTTCCCGACTGACTTTTTACCCTAATGGGGCCGACCTCTCCCAGGAGAGTCTAATAATCCCCAAATAATAAACTCAGGGCGGACCTCACATGGGAGATCTAATAACCCTAGTTACCACACTCTCTCGAGGGAATAAACATCTTCGGATATACAATAGTGTCACCGTAGAGGAATGTACCATCTCCGGAATAATAAAATACAAATATAATATTCTTTGAAGTTACAATATTTCAACACTCCCCCTTAACGAGAAGGATATTATAACAACATCTGTAGGAGCAAGGAGTCATCAACTACATGGTACATGATACATCTATAAATCATTGGAAGCTTTCTTTATACATCATCAGTAACTCAAACAGTTACTGGAACATCTTCAAGATCTTCAATACTAGAACATCAACATCTTCATTACTGAGTCTTCATCTTCTGCAGCACTCGAACATATACAGCATCATCATCTGGATCTCTCGGTCTATAGCATCTAGATCATCTCGATCTACAGCATCTGGATCATCTCGATCTACAACATCTGGATCATCTACAATACACACGATCCAATTCCAGGATGATCAATCCTGCTCACTTTAAGACATGTCTCATGTCTATGGATGATACAATCCAGATCTTACTTATAGGATGATCAATCATGATCCTTTTAAGACAAATCTCATGTCTAGGGACTATGCAGTCCATGATCCTTTTAAGACAAATCTCATGTCTAGGGACGATGCAGTCCATGATCCTTTTAAGAAAAATCTCATGTCTAGGGACAATGCAGTCCATGATCCTTTTAAGACAAATCTCATGTCTAGGGACGATGCAGTCCATGATCCTTTTAAGACAAATCTCATGTCTAGGGATGATGCAGTCCATGATCCTTTTAAGACAAATCTCATGTCTAGGGATGATGCAGCCCCAACCACAGTGCCAGTCCTTTTTCATACTGGATGTGACCTAGATCAGATCTAGGATTTATCACGTACATTTTGAACTAAAAGCTCAGGGACAATGCAGTCCTATCATCAATTTTCGAAGACAGATGTCTACGGATTAATTATGGGACCGAAGTCCGGGGAAGATACAATCCCCACATTCTCGGAGACAGATGTCTACGGATCAATTCTGGGACCGAAGTCCGGGGATGATGCAATCCCTCTTCTTTCTCATAGACATATGTCTACGGATCAATTATGGGACCGAAGTCTGGGGATGATGCAACCCCTCTTCTTTCTCGGAGACATATGTCTACGGATCAATTTAGAACATGTGTTCAAGGATGATACAATCCACTCGTCAACTTAGACCCTGTCTAAGGACCAGTCACCGACCTCACTGTCGGTATCACCAATACAGGTATCCACATCATCGACCTCACTGTCGATGCAGGCAATCTCATCATTAGTGACCACATCACTCCCCCTTTAGAGGAGGGTCCTTCTGAACTACACCAAGGTTGTCTCGAAAATACTCAAACTTTACTCAAGACAGAGGTTTGGTCAATATATCAGCAACTTGTTCGTCATTGCTTACATACTCGAGCTTGATAGCTCCTTTCTGCACCATATCCCATATATAGAAATATCGGATCTCTATGTGCTTTGACTTATCATGGAACACTGGATTTTCTGTCATCTTGATGCAACTCTAGTTGTCACACAGGATCTCAGTGGGTTCCATCTCTAAGTCAAATAAACCAGATAACAACTTCCGAAGCCATATTGCTTCACAACTAGCAAAGCAAGCAACAATATATTCCGCTTCAGCTGTACTGAGAGCCACACTGGACTGCTTCCTCCTAAACCAAGAGATCATGGCAGATCCTAGACAATAACATCCTCCCGATGTGCTCTTCCTGTCTGATACACTTCCTACCCAATTAGCATCTGTGTAGCCATACAATTTGAAACCATGATCTCCAAGATAACATAAACCAAAGTCAATTGTACCCTTTAGGTACCTCATCACATGCTTTGCAGCTATCAGGTGAACTCGTCTAGGTTCCACTAGATACTGACTCAAGGTATTCACGGAAAAGCATATGTTTGGTCTAGTATTTGTTAAATACATCAATGACCCAATAATCTGTCTGTACATAGTCATATCCACTAACTCTGATGAGTCATCTGCTAACAGTTTCAAGTTGGAATCCATGGGAGTGGCCATGGCCTTACATTCCAACATATCAAATCTTTTCAAGATTTCCACAGCATACTTTCCCTGGTTGAGAAAGATTCCCTCTGGGCCTTGCCATACTTCTAGACCTAAGAAGTAGTGCATCAATCCGAGATCTTTCATCTCAAATTCTACAGAGAGTTTCTTCTTGCATTCGATAATCTGTTTCTCATTTCCTGTCAGAAATAGATCATCCACATATAGCAACAATATGACAGGTTCATCATCCATAACCTTGAGATAAAGATTAGGATCAGCTTTACTCTTGGTAAATCCCAAGCTTGTCAGGAAACTGTCAATTCTTCCATACCAAACTCTGGGAGCTTGCTTCAGTCCATGCAAGGCCTTCTTTAGTTTGCACACATTGGTTCTTCCATATTCCACCTCAAATCCTTGTGGTTGTTCTATGTACACTTCCTCTTCAATCACACCATTCAGGTCAGCTGTCTTTACATCCATCTGGTGTAATTCCCACTTCATCATGGATGAAAGTGCCATGATGGTTCTAATGGAAGTGTACCTTGCCACTAGTGAAAATGTTTCTTCATAATCAATTCCCTCTTTCTGAGAGAATCCTCAGGCCACAAACCTTGCCTTATATTTTTCAATGCTGCCATCCGCAGCATGTTTTATCTTGTATATCCATTTGGAGGATACCACACTCTTGTCCTTTGGCTTGGGAACTATATCCCAAACATCATTCTTCATTATTTACCGGTATTCCTCAATCATTGCTTCTACTCACTATTTCTTATGAACTGCTTCTTCATAACTAGTGGGTACTTGATCTACAATATCACACATCAGGGCCACGTAGTTTGAGAATTTCTTTGGCTTCTTGCTCACCCTAGTGGAGCCTTCAGGAGCTCCATATTTTTTTGCTCCTAGAATAATGTATCTTGCCCATGCTGGCTTTCTCTTCCTTGAAATTTCCATGACAGGGTGTTCTTGTGTTTCCATCATGTCATGGTCTTCAGGAGTTGTCTCTTCAGGGGTGGGTGCAGCTTCTGTAATTCTGGAAGGTGCCTCTTCCTCGTATACTTCTTCATGTTGGCACTTCCTAGATCTCTTGAGAGCTGCCTCTTCATCAAATGTCACATCCCTACTTATTTCCATATGATAGAATCCTGGGATGTATATTCTGAATGCTTTGGATGCTTCACAATATCCAACAAATATTCCTTTCTTCCCAGAAGGATCTAGCTTGGTCCTCTTTTCTTTTGGAATGTGAATGTATATTGGGCATCCAAATATCTTGAGGTGACTTACCTCAGGCTTCTTCCCTATGAACACTTCTTCTGGGGTCTTGAAATCAAGACCACTATGAGATAGTTTATTTTGCACATAGACTGTTGTCCTGGCTGCTTCAGCCCATAAATACGTGGGTAGGTCTTGATCATGTATCATTGTCTTTACTGCCTCCATAATGGTTCTATTCTTTCTTTCTGCAACACCGCTGTTGGGGATTGTAGGGAGTGGTTAGTTCCCTCTTGATTCCAGATTCCTTACAAAAGACTTCAAAATCTTTTGAAGTATATTCTCCACCATTATCTGTCCTTAGTATCTTAATTTTCTTTTCTGAATGGTTTTCTATCAAGGCTTTGAATTCCTTGAACTTTCCAAAAACTTCATCTTTTCCCTTCAGAAAATACATCCAAGTCTTCCTTGAGTAGTCATCGATGAATGTAAGGTTGTATTCATATCCACTCAAGGATGTGGATGTCATTGGTCCACATACATCTGAGTGAATCAATTCCAATGTACTCTTAGTCTTTGTATTACTCTTTGGAAATGGGTTCTTGACATTCTTCCCTCTTGCACATCCTTTACAAGTGCCATCATGGTCAATCTTTAAGTCTCGTAGTCCTATGACTACCTTTCTCACATTAGGTAGTGCATTGTAGTTAATGTGAGCAAGTCTTCTATGCCATTGCTCACTTAGGCTAGTGGCTTCATGAACAAGGGCAGCTTCTGGATGGCCCTTGAGTTTGTATAGACCTCCTTCCTCTTCACCAATAACAATTGCATCCTTAATTGATTTTCCTTTGGACCACGAGTACTTGTCCATCTATGAATGCAACCCTATAGCCTTTCCTATCTAATGCTGAGATGGAAAGTAAATTCTTCTTCAAACCTGGTACATATAGGATTTCCTTCATCTTCAATGGCGTTCCAGAATCAAGCTTGTAGCTTGCTTCACCAATTCCCTTGATGGGATATTGATAGTCATCTCCTAGAGATACCTTCTGTGGGGAGGTCTTTTCTTCAAGTCTTGAGAGAGTCTTCTTTTGACCTGACATGTGCTTTGAAGCACCACTATCAATGAGCCATGTATATTCTCCAGGTGTTACTGACCCATAGAGTGCAGAGAATAGAACATATTCTTATGCATCTTCTTCCTCTACTTTGGTCCTCTTCCTTTTAGGCCTCGCCTCTTCTTCTTCTTCACTATCATCTTCTGCTAGATGTGCATGATGTCTTTTGTGAAAATTCTTCTTCTTCTTTGAAGGACAATTTCTAGCAAAGTGTCCTAGTTTGTGACAACTGTAACACTTAACTGAGGAGAGGTCTCTTTCTGAGCTTACTCCTTCCTTCTTTTGAAATCTATGTGGAGGGTGAGATTTCTTATGGCCATTTTTCATGGAGTTGTAGTGACTCCTTCTTCTTCTAGTGTGAGTGGCCAAAGCTTGGTCATATTCTTTGAGCAGGGCTTCTCTGTTGGCTACCCTAGCCTCTTCTTGAATGCAATCCTCCCATACCACATCAAACTTCATACTTTCTTTTCTTGCACACATAGTTTGGATGAATGAATCCCAAGGTCTAGTTAGAACATTTAGAGCAGTCATGACTAGTTCATCATCATCAAGGGTATCTCCAATGGCATCTAGTTGTTCCTTGAGCTGGGAAACCCTTGAGAAATAGTCTTGAATGGATTCTCCTTTATTCATCTTGGTGATCTTCAGTTGAGTTCTCAGATTCATCTTCCTATTGATGTTCTTTCCCTCATACATTCTGGAAAGGGCATCATACATTTCCTTTGGGGTCTTCTTGGATTCCACTTGGGGAATCAAGTGGTCGTTTATAGAATCAGCAATGATTCTCTTTGCCATAATCAGGTCCTTCCTATACTTTTCTTTGGCTTCATCTTCCGCAGTTTCCGCAACCTCATCTTTGATATATTGGACAAGATCATTCTCTTCAAGAATGAGACCAGTTCTGTATTTCCATGCCCGAAAATTTTCTATACCCTCTAGCTTGTCTTCAAGCTTAGTGCTTAGAGCCATCTTATCCAGGAGGTCACAGAGATTGAAGTTTCAAAAGATAGAATAGTACCTACCAGGAGATGATCTTGATTGAATTGAGAATTCTTGTGTGATCAGCTTCTGGAAATTTCAACTTTACACCTTCCGGATCTGCAACCGAATTTCTGGTTTTCTAGTCTTCTCTTTTCTGGTTTTCTGGTGCACAGGTTCACAGCTTTTCTGGTTCACTGGTGCATAGGTGCGCAATTTTTCTGGTTCTCTGGTTTTCTGCACTTTTGGTCAAACTAGGGTTTGAATTTCCCGGATTTCTACCCAATCAAAAATCTTGATCCAAGGCTCAAAACTTCGATTTTGAGGAGGGCTATCTATCCATGCAATCAGAATCCAAAAATTCCAACTTTTGCAGAAACCCTAATTTTCACCAGAGGAGGAGAGAGAGGTATTTTCACCTTGTGAAAGATGTCCTATTCAGGCTAGCTCTGATACCATGTTAATTTTAGCCTAATTTAACTAGCAAGATCACTGAAAGAAACACAATCACAAGATAGACAAAGATTTACCTTGGGAAACCCTCATGGGGTAGAAAACCCAGCAAAGCTTTCCTCAATATAGATAATCAACCAAATACAATATGTAGTCCTCAACAAGAGCTCCTTCTCCTCCTATGCAGACCTCTCTCTCTCTTGTGCGCCAATCACAAGTGGATGAATGAATCAGATAAGTGAGGAACATACCTCCTCTACTTATACTTGTTTCCCGACTGACTTTTTGCCCTAATGGGGCCGACCTCTCCCAGGAGAGTCTAATAACCCCCAAATAATAACTTAGGGCCGACCTCACATGGGAGATCTAATAACCCTAATTACCACACTCTCTCGGAGGAATAAACATCTTCGGATATACAATAAGGTCACCGTAGAGGAATGTACCATCTCCGGAATAATAAAATACAAATATAATATTCTTTGAAGTTACAATATTTCAACACCTCCAAGACTCAATAGTGGGTTGGAACACACAACAACCATAGTATCTTGTCGAAGACTATGACCTCACTAGTAACCATGACCTAGTGTAGACACAACCAAATGAAACAAAAGGTGAGGCTAGGAATCCTAAGGAATACCCCAATAGTGGATTGAACCAATAAATTCTAGTACAAAAGCAGCAAGCACAACAATAACAATAGGAAGACCCACAAAAGGATCAACAACATGAAGAGAAACGAGAAGTGAGAAAGGAAAAAAAAAATATGCAAAAATGATTGATGTCCCCCTAGATGTTGGCATGACCCTCAAGACCAACAACCCTCCTACAACAGTCTCAACCATGCCATTAGATTATATGACTGATGTGCAACTGATAATGAGTTTGGAACAAGACAGAGCATACCAATTTCTGCACCCATGCAAGAGTGCCAAACTAATTCTGACATCATGTAGCACATCATTATTAATGTGCAGAAAGGACCCCAAATGTGACCATCCGGCTGGGCACCAATGTCGAGCAAGATATTAAAGAAGCAAGTAGCATGCCCACCACTATTGCAATAATGGTGATACCTCTTTCTCTAATGAATGTGAAATGACATCTACACTCTCACGCATTACAACCATTAAACATTGGTCAAGTCTTGATGGATGACTTGGCTAGACAACATTTCATCTCAAGAAATGAGATAGGGCATAGATTGATGTAGACATAAAAACATTTGATACAGCTAAATGTTGAAAATAGTCACCTACAACTACAACTAATTGACATAGTTGAGGAAGCAAACAACCTACAATGAGAGAAGGTTGCTCTCAAAGACCAAATGGAAACGATTTGCGGTCATCTCATCCAAATGTTATCGACCATTCAGGAAGAATATGAAACACTAGTAGAAAAAGTGAAATAAATGACTAAAAAAACTACTAAAAATTGCATATAAATGACTAAATTTAGTCATGTGACTAATAGTCATTTATTTCCGGTCACTTATAACATGAATAAATACGTGACTAAAAAATTTTAGTCATTTATTGGTCATTCTGATTGGTTAGTTTGGTTGTATATTTAATCATTGTTTTAGTCATAATTTGATTGTTATTAACTAGTCGTTTATTTAGTCATTGATTGTTGTTAACTAGTCATTTGTTTAGTCATTGATTGTCGTTAACTGCTCATGTATTTAGTCATTGATTGTTGTTAATTGCCCATTTATTTAGTCATTGATTGTGGTTAATTGGTCATTTAGTTAGTTATTAAGTGTAGTTAATTGATCATTTATTTAGTCATTGATTGTTGTTAACTGGTCATTTATTAAGTCATTGATTGTTATTAACTGGTCATTTAATTAGTCATTAATTGATGTTACAGGTCATTTAATTAGTTATTGATTTATGTAGAAAAGGCACGAAGGAATCGAACCACCAACCTTTTTCCTGCAAGATAGACGCTATTCCATTGAGCTAGCACCCTTTAATAGAAGAATCAAAGTTCACACTAAAAAAATAAGTTTAGTTAAATATAAAAATCACATTTTATTTTGACTTTTTTTCTTCCATGAGGCACTGATAGTGGCACAATAAGACTTGATCAAATAGAAAGATAATCAATAGGTAGATTTCCAAATTACCAACAAGTAACATGCCTTTCAAGAGGAAAGCCATAAAAGGTCCAAGACCATGGCCAATGGAAACCATTTCAATATCACAGTAATGAGAATTATTGCTCTCCAGAGGGGAAACTTCATCAAGTTGTGTGGTTGAAAAGGTTGATTGCAAGTGAAAATATTCTCAATTTTCAAGCCTTGTGCCTAAGAAAAAGTTGTGTGACAACTCAATGTTGTAGGGAGTAAAGACACTATAACCTAATATTGCCAGGCCCCCCACAACCGCAACATGCAATCCAATATTGTGGAGGGCATGAAGCTCACAAGACCTTATTCTTGAACAACGCAACATAAAAATGATATTGACGAGACTTCTACTACCAAGAAAAGTGTCAAAGAAGATGGGAAAGAGAAATGAAAATGACAATTCTCTGTACAATAGATCACAAGAAGAAAACCAATTATAAAAAAGTTTATTGAAATGCTAGGCAAATGCCTAAACACAAAATGATTAAAATTAAAAGCAACTTTATTTTTCCCCTTTGAGAAAGAATTTGGTAAAACAATAAGAAATTAAAAACATTAACCACAAGTCAGTCTACAGTTACCCAACATATAAGCCAAACCTGCTATCGACAAATGATAGAATACCCATAGCTTACCTCAAAAAGTTGAGAATCACACTTGAATTTTATTATTCAAATAGAAAAAATAATGATGACAAAGCAATTCACAAAAAATGAAAATAATTGTTGGTGTATACCCTTTGAATAGATAAGCATTTCAATGAAATAATCTTACACTCTGTCTAGAAACAGTTTTCCATGAAAAATAGTAGTACTCTTAGAAAAGTTAATTCTTCCAAACACTAGAACAGTTCATTGGATATTATAGAACTTTATAAAAGGGCTTGTAACAACTAATCCTTGCAACATTAATTCCTTAGCCAACTTCTCTTTCGTTTTATGAACCTATAAGGGAGAACACTATGACCTTAAAGTTTAAACTAACTGCCTGAGAATTAGGGCAAGATTGTTTTACTCTAGAAACATATTATGAGGTCCAACATAAATAAGAAACAATCTAACTCAGACTGGCAGAATCATAGAACGAAGTTTAAATTATTTGTTCTATCAACCTTCATGCTTTTATTCTTTTACAAGAACATCATAGTTACTTTGACATGATATAGAATGATTATAATGACCAGCGGTCAATATTGCAGGCTTTAGAGCCCATCACAGTAGATTTGGCACATCAAATAAGTGTAGAAGAAATAATATGCCCTTCAAAATAATTTGACAGCATAAAATGGCCCATCATGCAAGAAATGACCTCTACTAAATTTCCATAGAGGAAGGGTTCATATTGCCCATTATAAACAACTAAGTACTAAGTAGATGTTTGTTAACCTATGAGAACATACCAGTGAATTAAAGCCCGGAACAATTCAAATTCAAAATATGAAGAGAGCAGAGTGGTGCTACTGCAAGTGTAGTTAATGTTAATAGTTAAAACCACATCACATAATTTTAAATTAAAGCAATAGCCAATTTTGTTCCCTATAGTTGTAAATTGAAGAGCCAATTTTATTGCTCATCTCCTATCTCCATTGTTTTGGGCAGTGTTCTTCCTGTTGGGTATTTTTTATATTATTTACATATGTATGGGGGGGGTTGTGCCTGTCAGCGGCGCGCCTAACGATCCCTCCGACACCTTTGGGCTGTTTTCGGCTATTTTGGGGGAATTTTCTAAAAATATGTAATTTAATCCCAGTTAAGGGATTGGGGTCTATTTTCTAATCCAGGTTAATGGATTAGGGTATTGGATGCTGCAAAATACCTATATTGTATTGTGAGTGATTCATAATGAGAATGAGAAAATAAGAGGTGTGGCTCTAAGTTTTGTTGGTTTTCCTAGTTAAGGGTTTCCAGGGTAAATCTTTATGTATTATGTATGAATGTTATGGTGTAATCTCTATTTTGCTTAAAATAATATGTATGCTTTGCTTCTCTACACAGGTTTAAAACTTACATGTGGTATCAAAGCTCGATTATTTGGTTTCAAGGGGATGCCTATGTTGTTAAGGGTTCGACGTAGTTGATAGATCTTGGGTTTGTGATAAACCTGGGTTCAGTGGGAGCTTTGCAGGTTTGATTTGTGCATTGAAAGCGAATGGTGAGCACTTCAAGAATTGAGGTCGAGAAATTTAACGGCCAGAAATTTGAGCTATGGAAGCTCAAAATGGAGGATCTTCTTGTAGATCAGGAACAATGGATCGCTATGGATCCGGGTACACCACCCACTGGAACGTTGAAATAATATTGGTAGAAATTAGATAGAAGATTGAGGAGTACAATCCGACTATTCTTATTGGACTCTATGTTGTTGAACGTATCTAGAGAAGAGACTGTGGTAAAGCTTTGGGTGAAACTAGGGAGTTTGTATCAATCAAAATCCCTTGTAAACAAGTTGTTTCTGCAAAATAAATTGTATCACCTCATAATGGATGATAATGACATTATAGTGACAGAGCATGTAAATGTCTACAATACTCTGGTAAATCAAATAACCTCTATCAGCATTAAAATGGTTGAAGAAGATAAATGTATTACATTATTGTGTTCTTTGCTAGATTCTTGGGACAACCTAATTGTTGCAATAGGGAGTGCTAATCAAGCGACTTTAAAATTTAATGAAATAGTATCATCCCTGCTATCAAAAGAGATGAGGCAGAAAACCATGGATACTCATAGCATGGATGCCTTGTCTGTGAGAGGTCGCCCCCAGGAGAGAAAAAAAAATAAGAGATCTGGGGGGAGATCTAAATCTAAGGGTAGATCTAAATCCCTGGGTAAATTTATAAGGAAGTGTTGGAAATGCGGTAAAGCTAGGCACTATAAAAAGGATCGTATATCTAAGAATGTTGAGAAATGAAAGGGATCTGAGGATACCTCTACCACAAAGGCAAAGACTTCCTTAGAAGAAGGAGGGGATGTGTACCTAGCTTCCACTAGTAATCATTTAGAACGTGATATATGGTTGATTGACTCAAGTGCATCATGTCATATGACCCCTCATAGGGAGTGGTTTTGTGAATATGAAAAGTAGAATGGAGGCGATGTGTTCTTGGGAGATTATTCACCAGCTAGTATCATTGGACGTGGTAGAGTCAAGTTGAAACTCAAGGATGGAAGGATTAGAACTCTCCCTAGAGTACTACACATTCCAAATCTAGCGAGAAAATTGATATATGTCGGAAAGATGGATATTGCAGGTATAAAGACTATGTGGGGAGATGGTGGTTGCAAAATGGTTCGAGGATAAATGGTATTGATGAGGGTAGTTCGGTATGGAAATTTGTACAAACTATTGGGAAGAACCATCATTGGTGAATGTAACAGCTCTGTTGTTCCTGAGGGAGGAGATACAAAAGCAGAACCTTAACTACATCAGGAGGAAAGACAATGATATGGCATCAAAGATTGGGGCATATCGAAGAAATGGGCCTTCGAGCATTACAAGGTAAAAGTATGGTTGAAGGTATGATTGATTGCACTCTAGATTTTGATTTATGTGAACATTTCATATATGGAAAACATAATCAATTAATATTTGCATCTGGTGCTACAAGAGGAAAGGGAATTTTAGAGTTAATACACAGTGATGTGTTTGGACCTGTGCATGTTCCATCGCTAGGTATATCTGTGTATTACGTTCCATTTATAGATGATTTTTCAAGGAAAATTGGATTTATTTCATTTGAAAGAAATTTGAAGTGTTTGCTAAGTTTAAAGAATTTAAGGCTCTTATAGAGAATCAAACAGAAAAGAAAATAAAGGTGTTGAGGACAGATAATGGTGGAGAGTTTTATGGGAATGAATTCAAGGAATTATGTAAGAAGTTCGGTATAGAAAGGCGGAAGACTACTCCATACAAACCTCAACATAATGGATTTGTTGAAAGGATGAATATGACACTGATGGAAAAGGCAAGGAGCATGCTAAGCAATGCTGGTATAGGATAAGAATTATGGGCAGAGGCAGTGGAGACAACATGTTACTTGGTAAATCAATCACCCACATCAACATTGGTTGAAAAAACTCCACAAGAGATATGGACTGGTAAGAAACCCTCTATTAAACATTTGAAATTTTTTGGCTTTGATGCTTATGTACATGTTCCAAAGGACAAGAGGAGTAAGCTGGACAATAAAGCTGAAAAATGTAGCTTTATTGGTTATAAAGATGGTGTGAAAGGTTATAAGCTTTGGAATCCTGTAACTAAGAAGATTGTTTACAGTCGAGATGTTTTGTTTATAGAGGTCAAAGAACTTCCCATACATGAAGTGACTAATGGAAAAGGAACCAGTGAAGATAGAGTTTGAGTTAGAAGATGAAGAATCTGACTCAACGGAAGAAGATGAATCAGAAGAAGAAGAACCTCATACCCCAGTTTTGAGGAGATCATCTCAAAAAAGAAGTCAACCAGAAAGGTATTCCCCTCGTGACTTTCAGTCTAGTTTTGCTTTATCTATTACTGATGATGATCCTAGAAATGTGACGGAAGTTATTGATTCAGAGAATAGTGATCTATGGAAGAAGGCCATGCTTGAAGAAATGGAATCCTTGGACAAAAATGAAGCATGGGATCTAGTTCAGTTACCTGCTAGAAGAAAAGTTGTTGGCAGCAAATAGCTATATAAAAGGAAGTTAAATGCAGAAGGTAAAGTGGAGAAGTACAAAGCCCGCTTGGTAGCAAAGGGATATTCTCAGGTAGAGGGAATTGGTTTCGTGAAATATTTTCTCCAGTTTCAAAATTAACTTCCATTATATTTCTTCTTTCTATATTTATTGCTTTTGATCTTGAAGTAGATCAGATGGATGTGAAGACAACATTCCTACATGGGGATCTAGAAGAATAAATCTACATGAAACAACCAGAAGGGTTCACAGTAAAGGGGAAGAAAGAGCTTGTATGTAAACTAAAGAAGTTCCTTTATGGTCTGCAATCTCCAAGGATGTGGTACCAAAAGTTTGACACATACATACTTGGATTGGGGCTTGTGAGAAGCAAGGTTGATCACTGTGTATACTCCAAACAAGTTGATGATCAATTCATTAACATAGTACTATATGTTGATGACATGTTGCTGATTGGAAACAACAAAGATGTCATAAAGGAGGTGAAGTCTCGGCTACCCTCCAAATTTAACATGAAGGATCTCGGTGATGCAAACTTCATACTAGGAATGGAGATTAAAAGAGAACATGCAAATAGGAAGATCTAGTTAAATCAAAGAAAATATGTTGAGACAGTACTACAGAGAATTAACATGCAGGAAAGTAAGCCGGTCAAGGTCCCTATACCTGTAGGTGTAAAATTATCTATAGATCAGTGTCCCGAGACACAGGTAGAGGAAGAAGATATGACACGAATTCCATATGCTAGTGCAGTTGGCAGTTTGATGTATGCAATGGTTTGTACCAGACCAGGCATTGCTCATGCAGTGGTAGTATTGAGAAAATATATGTCAAAACCAGGGAAGGAGCATTGGACAACTGTAAAGAGGGTCTTCAGATATTTGCGTGGCACTACAGATTATGCAAATTGATACCGAGGAAGACTTGGACCAGAGATAGTAATAAATGTATATGGATTTGTTGATGTAGACAGGGATGGAGATCTTGATCACAGAATATCTACAAGTGGGTATGTGTTTAACCTATTTGGAGGAGCTATCAGTTGGATGAGAAAGAGACAGCCTGTAGTTGCACTCTCAACTATAGAAGCTAAATATATGGCAGCCACTCATGCAAGTAAAAATTTTATATGGTTGCAAAGATTGTGTTTAGGTGTTGGGTTTGTACAGAGAGTTGTAAGGTTAGATTGTGACAGCCAAAGTGCAATCTTCCTAGAAAAGAACCCTCTTATAATGCTAAGACAAAGTATATTGATGTGCAGTATCACTTTGTGAGATATATGGTTGAAGACAAGAAGGTGTTGTTGGAGAAGGTTGACATCTTGAAGAATTTTGCAGACTCATTAACAAAGTTTGTCAGTACATAGAAGTTCTCTTGGTGTAGATAATCTATGGGCATGGATGCCCTGAACCTTATATGACTTTATGAGTACATGACTCATTGTTATGCAGAGAAAACAACAAGTGGGAGAATGTTGGGTATGTGTTATATTCTTTTCATATGTATGGGGGGGATTGCGCCTGTCAACGCCTAATGATCCCTCCGACACCTTAATGGAAATGGTTGGTAGGTCGTTTTCGTCCGCGGGTGCCAAATGTTTTGGGTTGTTTTCGGTTAGTTTAGAGGAATTTTCTAAAAATATGTAATTTAATCCCGATTAAGGGATTGGGGTCTATTTTCTTATCCAGGTTAACAGCATAGGGTATTGGATGTTGCAGAATACCTATATTGTATTGTGAGTGATTCATAATGAGAATGAGAAAATAAGAGGTGCGGCTCTAGGTTTTGTTGGTTTTCCTGGTTAAGTATTTCCAGGGTAAATCTATGTGTATTATGTGTGAATGTTGTGGTGTAATATATTTTTTGCTTAAAAGAATCTTTATACTTTGCTTCTCTACACAGGTTTAAAACTTACACTTCCAATGTTTAAAAATCTATTTAGGTAGCTCTTTTATTCATTTTAACATATTGTACTTTTCAATCTGTGGAATCTAGTAAACTTGACTTGTTCCATTTGTAACAGCCAATTCCATCAACTCCAGAAAGTTGTTACAAAAATTATGAAAAATTCTTAACATGGGATGCCTATCCAATATCTGTACATTTCTTCTTTATATACATAAAACCGCCATCAACCCAAACAAGATGAGACAATGGCATG
This sequence comes from Larix kaempferi, assembly GCA_027924585.1. NCBI lineage: Eukaryota > Viridiplantae > Streptophyta > Pinopsida > Pinales > Pinaceae > Larix > Larix kaempferi. Next base: position 24,898,427 of record BSBM01000299.1, read on the forward strand.
TTTTTATCGTGCAGGGTCTTTATATCCAATGGTAAATCAATAGGCTAGATTCAACCAAGTTTAAAGTTTAGATGGTGACAAGCTTAGGTTAAGAAGTATGGACAAAAGGGTGATTGGAAACGTGTTGCCAGAAAGAGAACCTACCAAAAATGCCTATTTACTATTGATGATGTGAAATAGGGTAGAGCTAACTTGTTAGTTACAAAGCATCTAAGGAACAGTTTGATGAAGGTTTTAAGAAAGTTTTTATGATAATTTGCAAGAGGGACAAGGTTCCTAGTTTGAATCTTGTCAATAAGAAAAGGAAATACTCATGTTAACATCAAAATATATCTCACCATATAGGAAAATAGGTTTTATTTTGGACATTTAACAGCTTACATATTATCAATATCAAGAATTATGTTTATTTCAGTCAGAATTTAAAGTAAATACATTATGGCCAATTTCCTAAATATTTCATGAAATACCCTACCATAACATATCTTGTTTGGAATTGACCAATAAACATATGGAAGTATATAACACCAGTTGTCTAGTGTCTATTACGTGTAATGAAAGTGCTCATTTCTTCACCATGACACCAATAACAAGAACAGTGCTTCAAGAACGTTTACAATTTGTATGTCTTGAAGAATTGTTGCTTCTAGAATGATTTTCAAGGTCACTGGAATTCTCCTCAAATTGATCTAATACAATAGGGTGCCATGATACAAACATTTGCTTATTTCTCGGGATGTAATAGAGATGTACTGTAATAAAAAGAATTCAAGTTTCACAAAAGAAAAGAACCTGAATTTTTAAAACAATATTGTATCATGTGCATGCAATAGTAATTATCATTGTTGATGAAGGTCTTGAAGAATGGATACACCAAGGTCCTTTATCTTTGGAAGCATCCTCCTGCCTTCCTTAATCCAGTCACTTGTCTGTTTAAGTCTCTATGTTGACATCAATAATCTCCCCTCTGATCTATCGAAGGCTACACCATATGACAAAAAAGAAAATTAACAAAAACAACTCAAAGTGAAAAATAAAGATACTTCAAAGGGAAGAAACTAGAAAACATGCACCAATGTCAACAACTTCAAATTTATGGGTAAAACATGCTATCAGAACTAAATGCATTCATGTAGAACATATACAATCACCACCATTAGATGAATAATTATTTTTAGAGAATGGTAACTATTCTCAACATGTATGTTTACCTCTTCTACATAGAATCATTGCATTCAACATTGAATATCCATGTATCTATCCCTTAGTTCATGAAGCAATGACCGAAATGTTGTAATTCCCACCTTAGTGGGAAGATCGACAAGGTGTATGTATACTTTGACTAATGATGCATTTGGCATTCCAATACATTTTAAAGTGAAAAAGGTTATTTTGTACAAGGTAATGTATCCTTCCTTAGAAATCATACATACATGTAATTTTGTAAATGTGCCTTACAACTCTGAAGCATTCATGGAAGTTCCCTTATGCAATCAGATATGCTTATACCAAGAGTGTATGATCCATCTATTTATGAAACTTGATGGTCCACATGCAATGACTGTAGTACTAGGATGCTTCGAACTAAAAAATAATACACTTCCAGTTTGCCATAATGGTAGAATCAATGAGGTGACCTCATCTTAAAGTTAATCACAACTTATGGCATTACTTGGAATTAATTTTTTGATGCATCATGTGTACACACATGTCTAGAAATTTCTATGAAATGAAGAACAAAATCTCTGTTATATTCATGAAACTCTTAGTCATGTGGGGTCGTATACTAATTAATGGAGGAGGTTGATTCTATACCCTGTGAGACATACCTTCCTCTTTTCTTCCTTCGCCTTCTTGTAAAATATAAGCTTTACTGTTTTTTATATGTGACAATGTTCCCAAGATGGTTGACCATAGTCCTAAAAGTCTATGTTAGCTTAGATCTTTGGAAGACCTACTTGTAACGAAAGAAAAATGTACAAGTTGTAATAGTTTAAAAGGTGGGTGATCTCATTACTATACTAAAACAATAAGCAATATAATCTACTTGTAATCATAAATACTATATTCAATTGCAGATTGTCCCTTCAGACTATTAATTTACAACCATGTTTTTCTCTTTACCTATGCTACGAAACAAGTCATAAAAAAATGTAAAACTAGTTCAGCCGATAACAATATACATCTAAAACAAAATCCTGCAAATGACATTAAAACTTTCCTTTGAAAAGGAAACTTTGGTATGTGGGGAAGCTACAAAACGAAGGATTTTAAATTTCAAAAACATACAAAGTGAATGTTTTTTCACTCCCAAATGGGGGTACTCAACATCTTTCAAACACATTTGAACTCTTATTTAGGTAGAAGCATATCCACATGTTAAATACTATCTTCAAAGATGTCTACTTGCAAGAACATAGTCAAAATAGAGTAAGAAACCTTTGGAACATTAACCAAGAAGGAGTTATGAAGTCAATAGTAAACTTGCTTCTTCCACTTTATTCATAGTAGTAAACTTACTTCTTCCACTTACCTTTCACTACAGAAGTTAGTTGTACATATACAAAATCTGTTCCGATATGCTAATGTCATAAAGCAAGAATGAAAGTTAAAAGAATCTACATGCATACTTTCCAAGAAAAATGTCAAAAGGTGATTGACAATTACAAAATTATTCATTAATCAATAGCAACATGTTCCATACTGTCATCCTAGGACAAGAAATATTGCTATGACATACCCACCCATTGTAATGAAGACTTTGTAATCAACAAATACAAACAACAAACCAAAGCTCATCATTTTCATTGACCCTGAGTTTGAAAAGAAAAAAACCTTTGAAAAAGGTATGATTGCGTGACATCAAATTTTAAAAGGGGAAACCCAAGTTGCTTAGATCTAAAACATTATGCATTTAATAACTGACAACCATGATTAAGTCATAAATATATCGTTTTCCCTAATTAAGTAAAATAATCCATGATGCACGAATTCATGTTTTTATTAACATGGATTTGTGGAAATAAAACATTACAATATGTTATCGAGTCAAACGATTGGGAAACATACCTGGAAAAAACAAGCAATAGCATAAATATTTTCTAGGCCAACATGCTCATAGAATACCATTGAACTCCTATACATTGAGTTGGTAAAGTTATGTTCACCCATAGCCAGTAGATGTAATCTAGTTGATTTCCCTCTCTTAGGAAGTCAATTTGAAATCCAAATGAATACCCCTCGCTGGGAATGCTCAATATGTTTTTTGGGGATTTCGTTCTAGTTCGACAATTTATAGGACCAATTCCCATTCCTTCTACTACGTTTAGAAAGTAAAAATGGAATAGTTCCCTATCTTAAGCGATTGATTCCCCAAAACAATTTTCCTCCAACTACACAAATTTGTTCTTTCACCAAAATGTTTAGAAGCAAGATGTTTTTACCTCTAGTAGCCAATTGATTCATTCCCCATCTGACAGGAGAATCAATTTATTCATAGTTTTCCATTTGCTTCCTTTGTGTGGCATTTTATTCTCCTCCTATGCTTATTTGAGAATTCGCTTCACCCTTCATATTTCATGTAGCATTGTCTGGAACGGATCCCCTACCAAATATGACACGGCATGGCACTTTGGAGTGATGGGTCTCATCTAACATGGACTCTTCTCTTGGAAATTACTTGGAGCTTGATAAGGCTTGGACTAAGCCCTTTCAACGCCACTTGTATCCACCTAAAACAAAGCTTTCTCTTGATATTTAAAACATACAGTCTTCTCTAAAATTTATGATGGTGAAGACAATTATAGTGCATGTAGATCCCAAAAAATTTGATTCCTCTGTGAATTGGTATACTAAATTCACATACTTGGATTTGATGTTGCATGTAGGGCCAAGTCCTTTCATTAAACAATCAGGACCGAGGTATATTTAGAATGTATTTGAATGTGATGGGTCCAATTCAAGGATTGTGGGCTTTCAAACTTTTTAACAAAGAGATTTCGAATGGAAAATAATCCCTATCAGGAGATCAGAAGGTGTCGAATTTTGAAGATATAGCCGCTCGGATCATTAAGTTATGTTGAATGGTCCTTTGGAAAGGGTCCATCCATAGATAGGGCTTGATTTCCAAATCGGGGTTCCTTTAAAACCTTTTACCTTTAGAAGGGAACAATCCATGGATTGACTTTGATTTTGAAATCAGGAGTATTTTAATCACACCTTTTCCTTAAAATAAGCCATGATGCATGAATTCCTATTTTTATTAACATAGGGTATAATCCAAAAGGGAAATTCGGGCAATCTCAAGACCCTCACCGAGAAAAAATAGTACTTATAAGCCTAAGGCAGCCAGATGATTCTCCTGCACCTTTTCCCTCTTTAATCGAAGAAGGAAGAAGAATATTCTAAGATGTAGTACGACCAAAAACAAACATTTCCAACATATTCATTCCTAAGGTTGCTTTGCTGCAATATTATAAGCCTGGGAATGCTGAAGAGAATAGAAACTTGAAGGCCTGTACTAGCCTAAATGATCCAGCTTATAATACGAAGGTAGCTAATAAAGTCAAAATTTATGTATCTACTATAGTGATTGCTCCACCTCAAAGTTATCCTGATCAGTCTAATAAACTCGAAGGATATATATATAAAGCAATTAGGTGAATTAAGGATAAAAATGCATTGGAGCTGGTGATGAATACAGACTGAGTTTTTTTGAGGGAAAATATTTAAACATATAAAAGGAAAGTTTCAAAAGCTTATACTCCGGGTGGGAAGAGTAACATGCAAGAGCTTGTTCCTTAAAAGCAGGTGTTGTCCCTAAGGTCTGCACTGGACTGCTACAGGGAAAATCTAGGGCATTTAAGTTTTAGGTTTAGGTTGAATACAAATTTTAGTTTTCTGAAGGTCTGATATTTTGTTAATCTTGAAAGGCTTGAAGAAAGGGAATAGAGAATGACAGTAATATAACACACATGCAGGGATTTTACAGTACCAATACTAATAACTTGTTCACTGACTTGTTGTTCAATATTTTAACATGCAAAATAGACATTCGGTTGTTCATAACCTACATTTCATAACATAGTTATAATCTAAAATTGAGAAAGAAATAGGGTATCTTCAATTTAATGAATAATAAAGCTTAAAATCATTAAATAGAAACCAGACCATTATGCATCGCATATAAACTTTCATTCTCAATCGTAAATTAGTAGTAAAGACAAGGAGGAGCACAAAGTATTCATTTGTACAAGATTATTGAACATGTGTTTCTATTACTGTATCAAATACTTACAGTTTCTCCCAACTATATGCAAGCTCCTAGAAAAAAACCGACCCCTTCCTCGTTTACATCTTTCTTCATATAGTTTCTTGATCGTTAGGGTTTTGAAACTACATGCTAACTAATAATTGACTTTCTTGATAACCAAAATTAATAACTTTGAAATTATACGTATGTCTTGATTTTTAACTTTAAGGATGTTTGAATTATTAGTAACGATATTTTAACAAAATATAACTACGCTTAACAAGTCTTTCTAACAAAATGAACTTAATAAAGTCACGGAACTATGAAGTAAAATACTCTGTACACTTCTCAAAAGAAACAAAATCGGACTTTGACAAGCTGGGAACTGCATTGTGATTCGCATGACACTGTAAAAACATTGAATTTGCTTCGACTCTCTCACTTTGGGAATGCTCATCCCTTTGACTCTGCAATGTGTCTTGAAGTACATGGGTGCCCAACTCTGTGAGAATGCCAAGTTTATCATGGTTAACCTGGTGTTTTTTCCTCTTGAGCATACACTCTTTTTTCCAATACTTTTTTGTCTTAGGAGTCTCTCATTGTCTTTCTTAATCCCTAAGAAAACTTGCACAATTTGTTGTATTTAATAAGCAGCTTACTCCACTCCTTATTGGTTTCATTCAATCTGTTTTGGACCTGCTTATTTTCTTGTTTCAATTCTTTAATTCGAACCTTGGATTTCTTTAACTTTTTCTCCAACTCCTGACTAGCCTGAAGATCAGTGTTTTCAGGTTGTATAGTGTCCAACTGTTTTCCTACCTGGGGTGTCGAGACTTCAATATTTGTCTTTGGATTGTCATCAAACCCTTAATTTTGGATACTTTGTTCCTCCTCAGAAACCATAGACATATTAGATTGAACCAGAGATGAACAAGGAGCTATGTTAATGGAATTATCTAAATTAGTTAACATCTCAACCATTTTTTTCTCAACTTCCATGGATGAGTCTTGTTGCCGCCGAATTGTGCACCAAAAATGTTGTCACTGGAAACACACCTAGGGGGGAAACACAGCAGAAATATTCAAGCTGATCAGTGTGTGCTTGGGGGAAAGCAAAGGGTTGAGATACGTTCACTCAACACTCAACTCCTCCATCTAGGCCAACTCCTAGCAAAGCCAAGGGGGGTGGTCCCTATGAAAAACAAACTAAGGCTTTTAAGCTTCTAACTTTTCTTCCATCTCTCTCTTTCCTTCATTTTAAATTAAAAATATTTTGTTTACAGTTACTAACATCCTTGAGTATTTTGGTTTCTTTAAAATAATATTTAAAGTCTGATTTGTTTAAGCATGTAACTAGATCTAGAAGTCTAAAACCAGCATTTTCATAGTAAGATCTAGCCTTGTCAAGTACTTGTGCTTATTTTGTAACTTTTTGTACTTGATATTTTTTATGCTTTTAATGCTTATTTGGGCACATTTAGTGCATTTTAGGTGTTTGGTTTCACAGTTTTATCACCATAACAAGAGGAAGTGTTGCCGGAAAATCGAAGATCTAAAGATATCCAAGGCTTCTCGGAGCAACATACTTCCATCTTGCATCATTTATGAAACTTGTAAGGCCTTTGGATCCAGATCTATAAGGACCAAAGGCATCCACCTTCATATTGTAAAATAATTAATAAAGGCAAGTGGGCTACTTCATCTCCCACACCCAATCCCCCCTTGGGGGGATCTCACAGGCTCAATTTTGTGGTTTGCATTTTTTTCTAATTTGTATTTATTTTATTTTATCTTCACATGCACACAATCCGCCCCAATAGGGCTTTATAGTTAGTTTTATTTTCATTGTTGCAATCTTTCTTTTACAATTTTGTACATTCTTAACAAATAAATATAAGGTTGTGTATTCCCGAAGTAAACTAAAATGGCTTATCCCCAGTAGGTGAAAAGAGATTCTTAGCTACATAATAAAAAATTATTTTTGCTTAATAAAATTAACTAGGGCTTAAAGTTCTTGAGTATGCTCTTGACCTCTGCAGCTTAGTCTGATCAATTGATCAATCAGAAAGAGACCTGAGTGACTAGTTTAATAGGGAAATACAATGAAAACTTTATCATTAGAATTCGGGAGGTCGTGTGAAACTAACTACCGAGTTAGTGGGATACTTTAAGAAAGTTATGCCTCGCCCAATTAGACCCTTGGTTTTGTTGTCACTGCGCTCAATTCGAAAGATTAAGTTGAAATTGGTCCAAACCAAGAACTAACCCATTCCTTAATCCACACATCTAATAAAATTAATTAAAACTGACTAACAAGGCTTGCAACACTTTTCACGACACAACAACACTCCAACTTATGTGACTCCATTTGGCATTGGTCTAATCTGCAAACAATCAAACATTAAGTGAATCAATGTGTTAGATGGATGTATCTTTATTCATGTTGTTGTTGTAATTCATAATTGCATTTCTCTGGTTCAATGTTAATTCACCCTTCAAACTCCTAGATTAATTTATTTCTCTAACTTAGCTTAAAAGCCTTAGTTTGTTTTTCATAGGGACCACCCCCCTTGGCTTCGCTAGGAGTTCGCCTAGACAAAGGAGTTGAGTGTTGAGTGACAGTATCTCAACTCTTTGCTTGCCCCCAAGGAAACAACGAGCAGCTTGAATATTTATTTTGTGTTCCCCCCCTAGGTGTGCTTCCAGTGGCAACAAGTCTGATTCCTCATTGACTCTCTTTTGAGTTTCTTTGGTTTCTAGGAACTGTTCATTCATCTTAGTTTCCATAGACTCATTCTTTTTAATGAGATTCAAGTTTATAACTTTCTCTCCTTTATCAATTCTAGAGCTTGCTCTTGTTTGCACATGTCTTGAAGTTGAATTTCTGACTCTTGGCCTCTTGATTTTAGGTTCTTGGTCTAATAAACTATCTAAATCTATGACCTTTTTCTCTTTGAGGGAAGGGTCAAATATTTCCCAAGAATTGAGCCTCAATTTATCCGTAGCTCGAGTATGTGGTCCCATTAGATAGTAAGGTTTTGAGATCTTAGGCTTTCTCTTTTGTGCTTCAGTCTCTTTTTAAACATTTAAGGCTTATCTGAACATTTTTCCCTATGAGACTGAATATTCTTAGTTTCTGGCGGTGGATTTACAGCCCCTCTCATCCTCGACTTCATCTTTAATTCTTCCTTTCCAAAGGTCTGTTTTTCATCAATTCTAACACCTTTGCAATATTCAGGGATTTTGGAGTTGGCGGAAGCATTATTAATATCTTTTGGTAAATAATGGTTTTCTAGGATTCCAAACTCAGAATGAACACAAAATGATCCCAATATTTATTGAATTTGTTCAACTCTTGAATAACTAGCAACGTAATTAAACCCTGATGGAATATACTGTGTTGGATTTCAGGAAAGTTACTAACCCTAGAGGTCATTTTAGATAAACTCTTTAAGAAATGAAATAGAAGATTCATCCTTGCAATACCATCCAAATGTAGCAGAAAGCGCATGTGATAAAGGTGAATGGTTACATACCTTCCCTCTCCCGTGATATGCCTATGTACCATCTTTAGCAAGTCACTATATTATTTCTTGAGCCAAGCCCACGGAATCCATTTGCGCCAATATGGATCTATGTACTTGTCAAGAAGGAAATGATTACACTGCACGATGTCTACAGCCTGAAGCTTATGTTAGGATATTCCTATACTCCATCCTAGTCCCACCAGTATTTTGATCATTTACATTTTCAATCATGCGTGCACTTTTAGGGTTTACATTCATTCTAGGGTTTGCATGCATCCCAGTCATCAGTCCAGCACCTAGCCCTCAGTTAGCCAGCCCCCAGGAGCTTCTCACTATTCAATTTTAGCCCTCCAGTTGCTTAATGCGCCCTTCTTCCTTGATTTTAGGAAGCAACTCGCCCTTCTTCACCTACCAATCTAGTTGTCTTCAGTTTATACTCAATTACACTTAGTAACACTCAGTTACACCAAGTTACACTCAGTTACACCTACGAGACTCAGTTTGACTGATGGTTGATAGTTACTTGAGCATTGATGACTCCACTGATGATGATGAAGACTTCCAGTTGTGCTCCGATGATCATGAGGACACCTAGTTGTGCTCCGATGACACTCTATTAATATTATGATCACTCTGAGAGGCTAATTCGAATTGCCACCTTAGGCATTCAAATCCTCTCTACCATTGTACTATTTATTTGTCCATATTGTGATTAATTAATTAGTGTGTGTGAAGTATTATTGCTTCTATCCGAGTTCTACTGTACCATATTATTCTGTTGCTCATTATACTGTATTGACCACTCTTTTTCTATTTTCCTGCTTAATCATAATTACTCTTGTGAGGTTTACATCATCTCTTAGATCTGCTGTGAGGATTTTCACAGCTTAAACCACTGCTCACCGTCTTGTGGGAGTTCAGCCGCTATGGCAATTGAGTTCTCTGACACAAGGAAAGTCACATACCCACAGTGACGACTTTTCCATCAAACCCCTCTGCAAAAGCTCTTGATACCTCTGCATGATGACCCTGTATTTTTTCACAATAACAAAACCAACCGGCCCTTCTAAATTTGACACCTAACTTTGGATATGCCTCAAGAATCTCAACCCCTATGGGATCATACCTCACCACATGACCACTTCGGTGCACAGACATGATGGCCTCTCTCAATCACTCTAAAGAATCGGATGAAGCCTGTGTATGATACCTTGGAATTATAGAGTGGTAAACAATGTTTTAAAAGATCCATGGATAAATTTCTCAAATGACCAAACTGACAGCTGATAAAATCATAAGTCAGCCTAAACGAACTCATAGAACTGAGGAATTTCTAAACATTTAAATTCGTGATTCACCACTGATTTCATTTATTGTAGGGGGTCTCCCAAAATGATATGATGCCAAGAGTTGTTACAATGATGGCTCTGATAGTCATGTCAGTTATGCAGCGCTTAGTGGGCGGTTTGGTAGCGCCTTTGATTTGGTAGCGTAATTTTGGCAATTCTATAGCGCTATCAAAATTCAGCCTAATAGACCATCACACTTGATTTTAACCAAAGCTAAGCCATTTGTTTAAGGACCATACCTACAAAACCAGAATATAACAAAGAACAACTTGTGCCACCTCATCGCATTACAAACTAACAATTGAAATTGAAAGTAAAGAAGCTGGACATCACAACATCACAGGACAAAATGGCAAAAGATTGCTTTGATTGGATTAAACTTGGAAATAACCATGGGGAAAAGGGATTTGAATTTAAAAGGTTTTGGGATCAAGGAGTAGAAAATATGGAGTGCATACTTAAGTACTAACAACAAGGACAAGATCAAGAGCAGCCACCATCCCAAGAAGGTCATTCTAGTCAAACTCATCCATCTCCCATTACTATCCCTCTTAGCATCACTACTTTCTAGTGTACTATCCCAACTATGCAATATCCTAAAATATAAGACCTATGTGGAGCTAAACGTAAATCCACTGGAAAGAAGTCCTTAAAATCCAGAATACACTGTGACTAAGTGGATCAAAGAATGGGAGGAATTATTGAAGAAACAAGTAAAAGAAATTTTGAGAGGAGAAGAATAAATAATTGGTAGGTATAGTCAATTCTCTCCAACATGCCATGGTAAAGAAAGATCAGAGATGCAAAAACTAAAACAATGGCTAAGCAGCCCAAACCCTTCCAAATATAGGATGTGAAGAAGATGACGGAGAATTAAAATAAGGGGATCCAAAGGGATAATAAATAAACCATAGATCAAACTTAGGAGAGAGGACTAAACTTGTTGATTTCAGTTTCCCAAGAACTAGAGATCAATGCTTTATACATTCTAGAGTTCATGTCCCAGGCAGAGGGATTTATTAACATGGATTTGTGGAAATAAAAAATTACAATATGATATCAAGTCAAATGATTGGGTAGAATACCTGACAAAAATGAGCAATAGCATAAAGATTTTCCAAGCCAACATGCTCATAAAAGACCATTGAACTATGGTACATTGAGTTGGGAAATTCTTAGAACATTTTTGAGATTTTCATCATCAAAGCCATCATTACATGGAAATAATTGAACATAAGAACAAAATTTCAGAATTTAAAACTTATGATAGTACCTATCGAGGAAGACCAGCCGGTCTAAAGTATAGCAAACAATGTGATGGAAGGCCATCACGACCTGCTCATCCACTTTTCTACAAATAATAACAAAATTAGAACGTGAGATTTCCCACTACCAATAATGAAGTAACAAAATCATTTAAAACTACAAATAAGCATCCCTAACTTCAACATTGTTTTAACAATGTCAACCATCTATAGACTTGTAAGGCCAAATTTACACTTCTCACCATATGTAGCACTGAAATGACCACCATGTGCGCCGAATTAGAGAGGATCCCTGTGAACAATAATAAAAACATTGATTCTATAGATAAATTTATATATAACACTGGAAAAATGATCATCGGACTGGCTATGGTTATAACTTCAACTCTGATTCATCATTCAACAACATTTTGATCTGCAATGAAGCTCTAAAATGATATCTGACAAACGACCACTCCTTATAAGAACAAATATTGTAAGTCCTGCATTGACTAGTATAAGAACCTTATATGTTGCAACTCCTGCTTGCATCACCATTACGTACTGCAAACCTAGGTCTGAGTACCCTGAATCCTTCCTTCCTACAAAATGGCCATGGAATAGAATCAAAGTCGACTGTGGTTAATAATAATCATGGAAAAAAAAAGATAAAGAGGGTTCAATCACAACAAAAGCACACAAACGTCAGACCTTGGATTCTGGGTTTAGACTTCTGGGTCTAAATCAGAGCTAGATTTTGTGCCCTCCCTCTTTCTCTGCACTTCCTCCTTGGATACCAATTGCTTCCCTTTTCTTTTGGCAGGGGGCTACTCCAACACATCTGAAAAAATGTACACAGTACCGGTGGGTTTCTAGGTCATTGGCTTGACAATAGTAAGAACAATTACCGAATGCCCTTCCTGAAACCAAACATGCTTAATTTCACCATTGAAGCCACCATTAACCATAACCAAAACCTGACAATTGGAGCAAGCGAGCAAAACCCCATTTTTTTCCCTAATTTCTTCCCTCCATGTTAACCAAAACCTGGCAATTAGAGCAAGCTAGCAAACCCCCATTTTTCCCCTAATTTCTTCCCTCCATTTAAATTTGATTTTGTTAAAATTTGTTATATTATATACATTATATATTGATATTATATATATTATATATTATACGATATTATATATATTATATATTAAACATAATATAATGTTTTACTATAATAGATTTATTTATTAAAAACCTATTATATTAATATTATATATAAACATAATATATTATCTATATATTAACATTAGTATATGTTAAATATATAATATCACCATATAAATATAATATCATATATAAAATATAATACTATATACTTATATATTAATGAATAATACATATTAACTATACTATAGTAATTATGAGGATGAGGATGAGGGTAATGGTGAGGGTGCACGTATAATATTATAATCTCAATGGAGGGTGGGGGTGGGAGTGGATGTTTTTCTTGGATGGGGTGGATTGTGCTTTGCTGTTAATAGTAAAAGCTCTCTACATCCTCTGTTGGATGATCAATCTTTTAACATTGTACAATCCCATCAGTGCATCCAAAACAGAATTAGCAGCCTCTAATAGATCAATTGGCAGTGTCTGAGAGATAACTGCAAATATTATATGCACGCTCTTCCCCCCACTCCCACCCTCCATTATAGGCGTGGTCACCCCCCGACCCCTATTCTCATTGGGGTCCTCTGAAGCCATCTACGGTATTACAATTTAGTAAATTTTAACACCACAGATGGATTCATAGATCCCCTATTACTTTTACCATTTAGAAATTAAGATCACCCTCTGTACATGAAGAGAATAATAATCAAGTACTAGTTAATGAGTAAGATAAATAACATCGTTCTACTGCAGCTTGGGCGGCCAGGGCTTGGCCCAGCCACCCCTCCTTTCCCTGTACACTCTCGGCAGGCTATGGAATGGAGACGCAGATCACCCTCAGCATCTTGTGCCCAGCAGCGTATGCTCATGGGGTCTGTATTCACACTGACTGGGATGAATTAAAGAACCTGATTATGGTAAGATTTATGAGAAATGGAGAAGCCTGCCTTAGTCTTCGATGGGATGCCGAGAAGCTGAGGAATGGGTTTATTACTCTGTCGGGAAGCCTCTGGATCCATGGATCAAGGATCTGCCTGCTTCATCTGCTCATCGGCTGCAACGGCCTCGCCTGCCTCATCAAGATCGATGCCGACTCTGACTCCGCCACCACCATCATGCCCTTGGTTCGTCGTCCCTTTACGATGGAGGCGTCTGGGGATTAAAAAAGAAGGGTTCGATTCCCACAGACGGCGATATTCTGTTCCTTTACGATTTTGAAAGAACTGCGTTTTCTTTGATAAAAATACCGCCATGGCCGGAGCGGCAAAGGAGGTCGAGCCTTCCTGCACATCTCCCCCGTTGCAGAGATTTCTTTATTTTCTGCTCTCCATCCTTTTCAGGCGCCACGAGCTTTCTCCGTTGATATACATTTCAGGGATGATATTCTACATGGGAACGTACTCCTTCCTGGTCCCCAGAGTCTCTCGCAGCCCGCCGCCCGGCTCGCTGTATCGCAGCCCGCAGGTGTTCAGCAAGCTCTGGCCAGCTATGAGATCCGAGAATATTACTGTCAATGAGTTGGAGGGAGCGGTGAGGGGCGAGGGTTCTTGGAGCGAAATTTTTGCAGTAGCTTGGGCGGCCAGGGCTTGGCCCAGCCGCCCCTCCTTTCCCTGTAGATTGTTGTTTCTTTGCAGGATGATGGACGGCGTGCGGTGGAGGCATCGCAGGTTCTGGTGCGTAGGGTGTCTGGCCGTTTTCTTCATCAGTAGTTGCTGGCTGAGTTCACCGGTTTGGGAGATCCAGAGTTTGCTGCTTGTCCACAGACTTGGATCTGCTGTTTCTTCTGCTGAGGGTTTCGGTTTGAAGACGTCTTGCTTTCTTAGTGGCCGACGGGGGTTCTGTCTCAGGGTTCGTGCGGCTTTGCCATTGATCTTGAAACGGTGGCTCTTCATGAGATCGGGCACCTGATTGGTGGTTCAGCTGATGGATCCAGTATTGAAGAAAGATAAGCCGTCACTTGATGATCGATGGCGCCACGATCCCGGCTCGCAGGGCCTCGTGAAGATTTCAAGATGGATCTAGGATACCAAGGGCTTCCCAACCACCTGGTCACCTGCTGCTCAAGATCTTTTTCTTGTGGCAACGTTTGGGTTTCTCTTTGCTGTTCAAGATTCATCTTCTTATGGCGAAGTTTTATTGGGTTTATCTTTTTTTTTTTGGTTCAGCTCTTTATAAGCTGTTGTATCTGCTTATATGGGACAGAAATATGTGAAAATGTAGGGATCCTTATGATTTTACTACATCTGCAGAATGTAATTTTAATCATCTTTTTGAAATAAAATTACGGACTTTTTCCCAGGAAAAAAAAAAGAAGAGTAAGATAAATAAGCTTATAGTGATTGATATTAAAATGCTAGTCTATAGAAGTAATTGGTCATTGTTTTAGTCATTTTTATTTGCGTGACTTATTATTTAGTTGTATTTTTTATCCGATGACTAAATTAGTCATTTTTAGTTGTGCTGCTTAAATTTAGTCATATTTAGCTTAAAAACACTGTCGTGACTAGCGTTTTTAGTCACATAATCATTTATCACTCATTTTCTACTATTGAAGTGATAAATGATCTTGCCCTGAACACCTCTCTCACAGACATAATAGAGCAACTACAACAAGTAATACATTTGATGAAGCAAGGAAAGCAAAAATTGAAAGAAATTTGGGGCATTAAGAGGTTCTCTAAATAAGAGAAGATGGATTGTTACCGTAGGAGATGGAGCATACAACACAATTAGTCAAACAAATAAGACACAAAATATAGGGAACAACTAACCAATGTAGGGAAATTTTCATGGCTACCCAGGATTGGGTACAAATTATGAAAAGAAGAGAGCAATCATTATAGGAAATATATGAAAAAATTAATAGTATGTAGCAAGGGGTAGAGAATATGCTAGACCTAGTCATGTGGGAGGAAAAGTTGTAAGAGATCCAAAAGGCTGACAAATTGTTGGACCAACTATTTATGTCCAATTGGAAAATCCAACCCTAATTGTGACAACTTAGGCCAATGGCACTAGGACACTACAGTTCACTCCAGTAGTTGCAAAATATAAAGGATTTAGAGTAGGCATAAGTACAAGAGACAAGATCTCAATTGCTTGTCACCAACTAGGGAAATGTCTCATGGATAGACTTAACATTTTGGTAGGGAAATGCTCCAAGGAGTTGGACAATTTCATTGATTTTAGAGGCAAAGTTTTGGAGGTGGTCTTGGAGTTGGGCCCCTAATTTAGAAAAGAAGCAAAGAATGCTAAGTCTAATAAAGGTGGTGGGAGTTGACTCGAGGGTAAGTCAATAGGCATGGTTAGGGCTTGTTGGCCTCCTCGTTTTGAATTTTTTAGCATAACATGGTTGAAACAATGGGAGAAATGGGATGGTAACAAATCAACAAATTAAATAGATTATAGTTTCGTCAGGTGGAGTAGAGACTATTGGAAGCAATAAAGAGCATCAACATTGAAGAAATATCAGATCCAAAACAATCGACATGGTTTTAGGTGATCAAGGATGAGGTGGCAAGAGATTGAAGGCACCTTGTTGGAGGAGATGAAGATAACAAGGAGTCCATAAAGTCAAAGGTTGTAAGAAAGTCATTAAATCTATAGAGTTTTGGATGCACATTCCCACCCTTATATATATATATATAATGAAGGTGTAGGACTAGAGGAAGGTTGTAGGTACTATTAATATTGATGTTAATATGGTCAATAGATATTAGAGTATGGAAGGATAGTAGAAGGTTGTTGCAATCGCATGAATTATAAGGGTTTTTGGGCTAGTATGGGATAGTCATTCTCTTAAATATGATATTTAATAATCTCACCATATTTACGATATAAGGATATATTGGGTATGATTAATACTAATGGAATTATACCCCCTTTCAAAATATTTTTTTGTTCCTATTATTTGGGGATGATGTGCTTTTTGGTTGTTTCGCAACTGTGTTAATGGACGAATCGTATTTAGTCTAGTTATGTTGCATTCTTCAATAGAAGATAGCAATGATTGTAAGGGACCATTCCCCCATGAAGGTATGGGAATGAGTTAGGCCCAATTGGATGGCGACTTACATAAGTAGACAAGGAAATTACGTATGGTGGATTGAATGTCAATATGACCATGTTATGTGAACCCCATATAGCCTTTAGTCTTGACACAATGCTTAGGGTAAGACCTTCTCCTCTCCAAGGATTGAATATTCCAATGCTTGGACTACAATGTAGTCCCTTTTTTGTTGGACATCGATGCAGACCTTGGTGTGAGAGTGAGGCAACAAAGACATGATAGATTGAATTTAAATGGCATTGAGCCATAATTCTCCAGCTTTTCCATCTTTAGCGATATCAACTTATGATCTAATACTAAAGAAGGGATGATTTCTAATTGTATTCGGGTGTTGTTTAAAAGGAAGGTAACTTGAATTAAGAACTAGTTCAATTGTCCATTATGTGCCTAGGTACTATCTATTTGTTATTCTAGGTATATTTCTTTTCATGGTAAAAGGTATATAACGTCTCATTCAAATACCAAGTCACCAAGCATTTCTCAATAGGCATCCCTCATATACGCTCCACCTCATTTATCCCATGGCCTGAAGACAAGGTTCAACTCTTCTATTATTATTCTTTCCAACTAGTATGCCTCCCCGAATACTTCAACATCTCCCAACATTTTTTTCTATTCAAGATTATTGGGGGTATACACATTGAAGACCTGCATGTGATCCTTGTAATCTCATATCCTCATATGATCAAAGACCCAATGCTGCTCTATATGCATGAAGATAATTCTAATTTTTATTTTATGTTTAATCCCACTTCTAAAATCATTTGGCAATGTGCCTTGGGCCCCAAACGCCTTACTTCAATTTGCTTCCTCTTTTTCCCTTTTCTCTTTATTCAACTTCATCCCTCCAATGCATTGGTTTCATGGTTATACCCCCTCATTCTCTTCTTCCATGGGGGGTTCTTTCCTTTGAGTCAAGAACCCTTTTGGTGTCTCTACAATGTCTTGGCTTCATTGATTCCATATCTCCCCTTATTCTAGTTGCTCTTAGATATTATTATCAATCAAAATAATTATGCCATCTTCTACAAAATTTGTTGGTGGTGCATGAGTTGTGTTGGCCCGACTTGGGGTGAAGAATAACATGACCAGATACATTCATTGAAATATTTGCAGGAGGGACATATCCTTTGGGGGGGAATCTGGGAATAACATACTGGTTGTTACTACTTCTTGAGTTTGCTTCATGTTGCATTCCTTCTTCCATATTTTGCCATTAGAAGATATTTTTACTTTGATTTGTTCATGATGGTTCAAAACTTTTTGCCCTTTAATTATGGTGATCTATTCATCTACACTTGGTATGTTGAATCTGGATTCCTTATTATGGTGTCACTTTTTCTATAGGATCTTGTTTGGTTCATGTTGTTGGAGGTGCTTGGTGGTTCTTTACAAGTTTCTTTAGTTAGAGGGATTGTTTTTCATATGCTATAGCATCTTGAGTTGTCCATTTGGGATTTTTGTTACAGTCTTTTGCATAGTTCCCATATTCATGGCAAGTATTGCATTCGAGTGTGATTAGTTCATAATTGAGCAATTGAATACGACTCAATTCTAGTAGATTCAATTTCACTACCTCTGATAAGTCATTCTTTAGAGCTACTTTCACACATTTCCTCACATAAGAAAATTGTTCTTCATTAGGATTTTCCTTATCCACATATCGATCTAGAACATTCCCAATGGAGGCTAGAGGTTTATCATCCCATAGATGAATGAAAGATGTGACAAAATACACCCATGTTAAGGTCCTCTTCAAGGTTGAATTTGAAGGTACATCTCTTTATGTACACAACAACCCATGAAGCAAGGGTTGTTCATGAATATGAAGCCCCAATCTTCCTTCAACTCAAAAATGAATGAACAATAACTTTTTCCATAAAATAAAGTCTCTAGTTTCACTTTCATTAAAGCTAACCAATTTTTATACACTCCTATCTCCATTGATTTAGGTATGGTCATAGTGCAATGAACAATCCAACCAATGGCCTCACTGCAAAGATATGTATTTTTTTCCTAAGGACCATTGAAGAATTGTCCACCTTGTGGATTTAATTCATCTTTTACACAGAACAAGTCAGCTCCCTATGTTTTTGGGCTACTTTGTTTTCTATGTTTATCATCATTAGCTTGAACACTTTGACCTTTGTTGAAAAGGAATTGGAAGGAGATATAGGGTTGCTCCCTCCTCCGGGAATTACCACGGGAGACTCCAAAACTTTCTATCTAATTTCTAAACCTTGACTCTTTTGACTTGGAATTCTCATCATTAACATCCATCTACATGGCTACTATTCCTAATGAAGGTACTCCTTATTACACCAACTTTGTTAGTTACTTTAATTTGCATAAATAAATTCTCATAAATGTTTTTCAAAGTTCTAGCAAAAATGAATTATTAAATGGATTTGTTTTCAAAATATAGATCGTTCTCTTCAAAAATGAATTATTAAATGGATTTTTTTCAAAATATAGATCGTTCTCTTGATTTTAATTTTTCATTCACCTAGAATTAAGGGATGTGATTGAATTTCCATTGTCTCTATCTCATATTTTTTTTCATAACAACTAAATAATTTTAAAATGACCATAAAAGGAGAAAAATACCACAAATAGCCACATTTCCTTTGACAAAAAGGTAATGATCTAACAATGTATTCGAAGCATAATACAACAAGAGCCACATGGTGGCATGCCCTTACTCTTTTGCAGGGCAGGTATATTTGAACTGTGCACATGGGTTTATTAGATCATAGTGGTCATTATTGTTGAGTGTATTAACAAGAATAAATCCAAAACATTTTAAATAATTCATTTTTTATTTTATTTTACTTATTGAGTTTGTAATTGATTTACAAATTTACTATCATGAATTTGTAACCGATTTACAAATTTATTAAAATCCTCAATTAATAATTACGAATTCATAACAAATTATTTCTCTATTGAGATTGAGAAAAATAATGTTTAGAGATTGTTTTAGAGCAGATACAATAAAAGTAGTTTCAATAAATCTACATTATGGTGGTTACCACAAACAACAAACATAATTTTCCATTGAATGTCAAAAACATATATTTTATGGCAACTACAGTAAAAGTAACTTTCCATTAAATGTGTGAAAATTTATGTTTGACATTGGTTATTTTATTTTTTCCACCAATACCATATCAAATAGTAAATATGAATAACAAAAATAAAACATCCAAATTAAAAGAAAGCCCAAACATCATTTGCATATGTTGAAGCATTTATAAGATCTAAAATAACATTATAAAAACAATGGTCATGGATCATTTTTCCACTAGAACACAAAATAATCAAATTAAGTCCATAAAAGACTTGCATACTTTAAATCACTCAACATATCTAATATTCTCAAGATGAATTGTTACCTTACTGTTATCAAAACTCTGCTCATTGCATTTATCGTTGCTTAGTGACTCCCTTATTCAAGGCTCCAATGGACCAACATAGAAATTACCAAGCAAGAACATCCAAACTTTGATTAAAAATGATCGTGCAAGCACATAAAACCATTACGAAATTGGATGTAATAAATCTAAAAGACTACAATACTTTTAAAAATAATATAGATCTTTCAACACCAAAATTTTGACAACATAGAATAACAAAAAATCCCTTTACAAGAATTAAGTTATTTTGTAAAGCTAGTAAAACTCCACGAGGTAAATTAGCAAATTTGGACTCCATGTAAAGCTAGCATGCCATTTCTATGGTAATGCCATTTCTATGGTAAACAAGTGCACCACATGGAAAGTGAAGCACCCAATAGAAGATCCCAAAACAAAACGTCTAGAAGCATAACTACTAAAAACACATGGAAAGTGAAGCACCCAATAGAAGATCCCAAAACAAAACGTCTAGAAGTAGAACTACTAAAAACATAGTAATTGAAGGGCAGGGAGAATTATGCAAACAAGAAGATATGTTTTTAAAATCCTTTAACAGATCTTTGCCACTTAAGTCAGAGAACATTGAGGCCATGATTAGGAATATCCTAAGACTTATCAACGATGAGGTACATAGGAAATTAATGGCTCCTATCTCCAAAGAAGATGGTCCTGAAATTTGGATTTTTCTATGGGATGGTTGAGTTGGGACTAATGTTTCTCAACAGGCTCTTTTTGTCCTAGTTAATGAAGGCCCATGCAAATTATTTACAATAACCGGAGGTCTAGACATGGATGATCTTTATCTCCACTCGTGTTCATAATCATGATTGAAGCACTAGGAAGAGCCTTAACTAAATCCAGGGATTCGAGGCTGATCAAAAGCTTAAAACCATCTTGCCAGAGACTCGAATTAGAGCCAAGAAGATGCCTATGGGCAGCCATAGAATGGTGGCCCTAGGGTTCGGTCTCTATACCAAATGCTCATCATGGATGACGATTGGGCTCAGTAGTTTGTTAGTGGGGACTTCATACACGTTCATCTTGGGAACCATGTACCTCCAGCAACACCAAGAATGACCAAATTTGTATGCAAGAAATCCAAGCTGGAACTCCCATCGGTTACTGTATTCGAGAGGACTTTGTTCCCTATTGCATAGAACACCAACTAGATGCCATGAACCTTGAGCCAGCCTCGGTTATAGATTCACTATTAGTGAACCGAGAACCATAAAAGTCGCTCATGCAAATGCGCTTCACTACCCACCTTACTACTATCTCCAAAACTCTACGCGTCGCATGGGAATGCACTGATTAATGCAATGTGAAACTCTACGCATTGCATTCAATATTCCACACTGAATTTTAAGGGTACAATGACGTATGTAGGTACAAGGGTGTTTATTGCACCGAAAGGAGCGAGGTTCTCTACAACCCAATATGGGGGAGATGTTGTAATGTTTGTTCCTAACAAAATAATTTAAAAAAATCATGTCGGCTCATAAAATAAAAAAATATGGAAAGTATTTAAAAAAAATCTATGTTGGCTCATAAAATAAAATATTATGAAAAGTAATTAAAAAATGGATGTTCGTCTATAAAATAAAAACTTAAAACTTAAACTTGGATCTATCAATCAAGAGAGATCAAATTTCTTGAGTTCAAATTATAAAAAAAAAATACACCTCAAGGCATTGGATCCCTCTCGGTGCTTGATAGATCCGGATTTAAGATAGATCTATGTTGGTAACGTACAACAATTCAGACAACATATACAGTGAAACCACTCCAACGCAATTAACTCGTACAATAGATACGATAACCTATAGAGACTCCATCGCAATTGACTTAGAGAATGGAGATGGTGACGTAGCTCGGCCACCTAGTGAGCAGAACCTCTACACCAATCCCCAAGGTTGACTTCATCTCTCTTCAACCAATAGAGAATAATATAATAAAAAACAAATAAATAAAATGTGTTCTTAAAATGTCAACCTTATGGCCATGGAAAATTTGTGTGGTGTATAGGGCCATTTAATATGTCCAGCAGAGACATAAAAAAACAAAGAGAGAATTTTGATATAAACTAAATACCATGCCCAATCATCGTACATAATTTTAATGGTGACTATTAATGAATGCATGAATTTCACCAAGAGGTTTAGAAGGTAGGTTAAAGCACAAAGAGGTTGAACATCGTATAGATTCCCCTAATGGCCACGTTTCTTCTTCGATATTCTAGAGCGTAATATTATGTTCATCTATGTTGTTATTGATGTTTATAATCCAATTTTTTGGATTCCCGTGTCTCAATATTCTTATTCTTCTCACTATTACCGCAATATTCTTCTCACTATTACCGCAATGACCACAAGTCCAAAATTGGTTAGGATTTTTCTCCTAGCTAACTAAGCTCATTTTATCATATAATCTTGAGCCACTTATTTATCAAGCAAATAGAAAATTTAAACGTAAAACGTGGAAAGAAAACATGCATGTTTATCGCATAGAATCCTGTAATTATCATTGTTTTCATGCCAACATGAAAATATAGCATACTCATAGAGAGTACAGGGTGTGAAGTTAAGTTGGAACAAAGGCTAAGTGCAAAACTATCCTAGCTGCTAAATGAGCCTATTGGATTGTTAATTGCTATTAGGATTTATTAGTTGATTATTGCAAGTTCAATTCTTTTGGAGTTGGCATGTTTGAGTACAACTTGCATGGATTAATTATATGTTCACATTGTAGGAAAACTGTAAATCTATATACACATTGGGAAAAATAACTGTGTGAGAAAATCATATACCCCAATGCCAACAACATACCGAGGTAAGCTCTCTGCTTCTAATTGTGCGATGACCTGATTGCCTGCTATATATAGTTGTGTATTCTTGGTTATCTTTGCAACCACGGGTGCCTTTCCATCTTTGGATAATATATGAATGTGTTATTAGGGAAAACGACTTTGTTGCTATGCTTCATGGTCAAAAATAACCTACATAAAACTAATCTATAAAAATCATAAGGCGTACCTCGAGTATATGGATAGGAGAACTTGTCATGTATTGGAGCAATAGAGCAAGTTCATGCTCATCGTATTTTTTATTCACCTTTATGAACTTATTATTTGTGAGATTCACAGCAACATACCATGCATTCCAAATCCTCATGTTGATCATGAATACCAAAGAAACTGATGAATATTATCCAACAGCTTGTTAGTCCCACTCAAATTCGTTTTCTTGAAAAGGAAGAAGCAAAGGTGGATTCTGAGAACTATAAGACTTATTTGAAGCCATGGAAACATAACTCGAGGGTTGATAATCATAGGTTGGGTATTTTTGAACAACCTTTGCATACAAATACATTTTATTTTATTATTGTTCAATACCAAATTGGTTGGTTGCAATTTCACCACTCTAGCTACCTACATATTGATAATGTATGTACTTTAGTCTTTGGTTATATGTTAATTCCTCTCCATAGGCCATTGATTCAATTGAATTGTTTGTAGGCCAAAGAAAGTATGAAATTACTAATTCTTCTAGTGCACATATATAACAAAATGCCAATAGGAATGATAGATGGGATAAATAACATTCTTGCTTATGACAATACATATTTTTTAGCAATGTTTGTGGGAATATGAATAAAAGGTTGCAGAGGCACATATGTGATTTAGTTACTGAAGACACATATTCCATATCATGCAATGCCCTGTTCCCCTACCATCATGAGAAATTTTATCCTATTACATGATTGAGCAAGATGGCTTCTCTTGACATCGTGACTTGTTTGTTGGCAATGCCAAATGCGCTACAAAATGTAGGGACACCTATGCCTATTGTTTTTGTTTAAGCATGGCTATGAGAAAGAACATTGGAATTACTACAACATGTTTAACACACACACTCCACTTGTGCACCAAGCATGTTGAAGCTATTCCAATGCTCCTACTTCTACTTATTGATATCATTATGTCAACAATTGAAGCGTATCATAGCTATTCCAATGCCCCTACTTCCATTTGTTGGCATCATTAGATAAATGAATACATACATAAAATATCTAGAAACTTTATAAGTCAAAGAAAATATACACAAAAATGTTGTGTTTCTGTTGAGATTTGGAATGCACTATCATGTTGGAATGCAATCTATCATGTTTTTACAAAATTATAAACGCAAATTGTTTGTGACTACTCTATAAAACGCGTAGTCTAAATGTTCGACGATTTCGAACAAGAAATTTTGATTTTTTCGGCACAATTTTGAAAAAATCTAACAAATTTTTTTAAAACTCCAAGTTCCAACTATCAAACTCTAAAATTTTGGGTGTTCCAGAGGTTTTTGATGGTGCTGAATTCATTTCTACCATCAAAATAATCATTAAAACACACTTAAATTCAGATTTTGCAAAATAAAATAAAAAACATCGGTCTCCAATGAAAAGCCCCTGTCCAAGCAAAATCATCAAATATTTAGACTCCTTCCTCTATAAAATATTAAAGTTGAAAAAGTTTTAAATTACCCACCCCAACAATGCATTTAATCCAACTAATCTTATTAAATTTTTTTAATCCAACTTAACCAATTAAGACAAATTTGATGTGCAACTCAACTCTCAACTCTCATTTAATCCAACTAATCTGATTAAATTTTTTTAATCCAACTTAACCTTTTAAAAAGCAAAAGACAAATTTGATGTGCAACTCAACTCTCTTTTGTTCAATCTAGTTTTATATAATGTAAATTTTTTAATCCATGTGTCATGTAACTGTGCCATAAATATGTAATTCTTCTTGCATCTTTGAGCTTTATCACCGTTGTTTTAAAGTAAGCTTTAACTTTTGGTTTGACTTTGTCTTTTATGGGAGCACCTTACTTTTTCTCATACTTTATCGAATAGAACTTTACACTATCCTCATACACCGAGGCCCTTATACCCTAGTTGACCAAGCAATAGTTCATTGATCTCATCCCACCCTATCACTGTCCCGTTGGTGTCCCATCTCTATCATATTCTAAGGATTACTTGGGTTTACATAGTCATACCTCATGTTTTCTTGGTATCAAACTTTACATTAAAAATATGTCTAGTGGTGGGGTTAATAATAACATGGGCTATCAATTTTGAATATTCTTTCATGCCTTTATGCATGGAAGATGCCCTCCCAAATGGTAGTTTCACCCATGTTCATTTGGATTGGGAATGAAAAAATATATTTGAATAACTTGCCCATCCTCTATTGAATCCATGTAAGAGAAATGGTTTAAATTTTTTAATTAGTATTAAATATAATTTTATTTATATCCCTTAAAACTAAAATAAAAGCAAAAAGATTTAATAATTTTTTATTTATATGATAAGATATATTTTCCAATAATAAAAACTTAAAATAAAACGAATGGCATTAAAACGAGATAATTTTAGGTAGAAAGTGGTTATTTAACGAATCTTAAAACGTTTTGAAATGAAATTTTTTGTGATATCAAAGAAAGTAAAGAACATTGTTTTCATAGAACATACCTTATCTTTAATAATAAAAAATGTTATTTTATTTAGTTTATTATATTTAATTATTGAACTAATTTTTTTAGAAAATATTTAATTTGATTTTTTCATTTATTTTATAAATCTGATTTGATGTTAAAAAATGATAAATAGTATTATTATCAAAAATAAAAATAAAAATACATTGAATCTATCTTAAATATCAATCATTCAGTTTTCATGATGTATGTATCGTGATTCTATTTAATTAATAACTATAACACATTATAATTGGTTGACATGTTAGATTATTAAAATTAAAATTTTATATATTCAATAACTCAAGATTTTAAAATAAAAATAATAATAAATACATTTAATTAAAAAATCATATGTAGTTCACAAACTCTCTATTGGGGTTATTAACCCGATGGGGACATCAAGTGAGGTCCTTTATAGCAATGTATTGCCACCCTAAGATTTGACCCTAAGACTTCCTGTTCACAATTTACAACACTCAACTACTTGAGCTAGCCCATCAGACTATAATACATTTAATTAAATATTTAATAACCTTGATTTTATAGAAAAAATAACAATGAATCTAAATATATAGCTAATAACTTTGACCTTTTCTCATAAGGTTTAACTAAAAGTGGTAAATGTAATCTAACCCTAAATATGTAGATATTGATAATGGACATTAAAATTTTAATAGAAGAAACACATTGAAACCATCTTAATTTTGCATTGGTTTTTGTTTTTGTTTTTTGTTTGTTAGTTTGTTTTATTTTGTTTTGTCTTTTTCTTTCTTTCTTTTCAAAACGACAAAATTTGTCATAATTGAGTTGTCAACTAGTAGTAGGACAATGTCATTAGTTGTTATTTGCAAATCTGAGTTGACTTATCATCGTTATTCAAGGAAAACCACTCTACCTAAGGACAATCATCATTGGTTTTTATTCGCAAATGCGAGTTGACCCAATCACCGCTATTTAAGGAAAACCACGGTGGTCTGTAAGGGGCATACTTCCATTCCTACTTGATACCTTTAGATCTTGAATTGTTAACCTATTTCCTTATGTTCTAGAAAAAACAAGTTATTAAGCAATCATAAACAATATAATAATTTTATTTACAAATATTGATAATGGACATTAAAATTTTAATAGAAGAAACACATTGAATTATTAATAGAATGCGACTCTTTTTTGGAAAAAAAAGAAGAAGAAACACATTGAAACCATCGTAATTTTGCTTTGGTTTTTGTTTTGCTTTTTGTTTGTTAGTTTGTTTTATTTTGTTTTGTTTTTTTCTTTCTTTCTTCTCAAACTAACAAAATTTGGCATAACTGAGTTGTCAACTAGCAGTAGGACAATGTCATTAGTTGTTATTTGCAAATGTGAGTTGACTCATCATCATTATTCAAGGAAAACCACTCTACTTGATGACAATCATCATTGGTTTCTATTCGCAAATGCGAGTTGACCCAGTCACCGCTATTTAAAGAAAACCACGGTGATCTATAAAAAGGAAAAGTTCCATTCCTACTTGATACCTTTAAATCTTGAATTGTTAACCTATTTCCTTATGTTCTAGAAAAAACAAATTATTAACCATTCATAAACAATATCATAATTTTATTTACAAATATTATAAATTCTTTCCAATTAAAATTAATTTCTCTTAGATTTATTTTTAATTAATAATCTTGTTTTTATACCTCCAATGAAAATGTAAAATTTAAAAATCTGCGTACAGTAAGCACAACTTCAAAACCTACGAGTCTAAATTAAATCAAGTTATTCAACGTTAAGTTTGGTGGCACATTGCATTCTTTTTGTTTTGATGTAAGAGCGAGAAAGCGCTTTTAAAAGTTGAAGTCAAGCTAGTATGGTTGGCATGGTTCCCTCTCTTTCTCAAAAATTGCAGCAACACTTTTGACCCATATTTAATGAATGGATTAGACTTTAGTGTTTGGTATAGTTGTCATATATTCTCCACATTAATGGGACCCATTACAATATTGCATTATCTCTAAAGGTTCCAATGATGCACAATATATGGAATCTTATGGCCATTGTATGTAAAATGGCAAAGGAGAATCATAATTCAGGACACATGCCATAAAGTGTGGCACAAATCTTATGAGGACACAAACATATTACTTGTTTGCTCCAAATGGTTTATTGAGCAGTACCACAATCCTAGGGAAAATGTTATGTAAAATGTTATGTGGCCCAGTGACACCATTCCATGGATAGTGTGACATGAATCCATGACGAGTAGCTTATTTGTAGTACCCAAAAGTACCAACCAAAAAAGGATGACTCATGATTGCACTTAGTTATACTACCAACAAAATAAAGAATGGACACAAATATATTACTTGTTTGCTCCAAATGGTTTATTAAGATGTACCACAATCCTAGGGAAAATGTTATGTGGCCCAGTGACACCATTCCATGGCTAGTGTGACCCATTGACATGAATTCATGACGAGTAGCTTCTTTGTAGTACCCAAAAGTACCAACAAAAAAGGATGACTCATGAATTCACATTAGTTATACTTGTGGTGGTGAATTGGGCTTTCGGACTGGGTCCTTTACATTTGTTATCTCTTAAACCATGGTCGAGTCAGATCCAATCATATCTACAGGTTTTGAAGGTTATCTAGTTCATCCATATTCCTTGCTTGGAGAATGTCAAGGTGGATGTTCTTTCGATGCGGGTGCTTTTTGAGGTGGAAGGCCGGCTTTTTTATGAATTATGGGCCGCTGATGTCCTTCAGGATTCTGGCAGCTATCTTTTGTATGGCCAGTGATTTTGTTTTGGTGTATTTTTTGGGTTTGGTGACCGTTGTGGCAGGTTGCCTTGTTCTTCTTTTTTATTTTTGTTTGTATATATATCCTCTTTGTTTAGTCCATTGAGACAGTTCTCCTTTTTGCCCTGGGGGCTGTTTTTTCTACCTTTGGATGGCGTTGGTATGTTCTTGACTGTGGAAGTCGGCTGTATCATCCTTCATATACTTAATATTAAAGTATAGAAATTATTGTGTGAAAAAAAAGATGAATTCACATTACATCACCTTGAAGCAACTCATTACATTGTATTCTACATCACATAATTATTATATTTGATAGATTTACTTGTGAGGGAGTTTTACTTCAATTTCATTTTACCATATGTTTATTTAGAGGAGTTTAAGCTTCAATTTCATTTTAACATGGTATAATGTCCTTTTTAATGTAGAAAGAGATCCTATCAACCAAAGTTTTTATCCTAGTTTGATTTCTAATTTTAATTTTTAACCTTGGAATATAATAATTAAAATTTTATATATAATTAATTTTTTCAAAAAAATAATTTTACTTTATCTTCATATATTTGAACCAAGAATGAGGTGTTTACACCATATTAGTTTTTGTAGAGTTATATATATTTTTAGACTTTTTGAATGAAAGGTGAACTACTAATAACCTCGAAAGATTAGGTAAAATTTAATCACAAAACTTCTTTTAGACTTAGCATAAGCTTAGAATATACAACAACATATTTGAATCTATGAAAGCAGTGAATGCATAGAATTGTTGAGGTAAATATATGTAATAGAGGCTCTGCACGCTATAAAAAATGTGATTTTTGGATAGTAAAAATTGTAATATTTTTTTTTTTTAAAAAGATTTATGTAAAAAATGTGATTTTTGGATAATAAAAATTATAAATTTTTTTTTTGAAAAAAAAAATTTATAAATTTTCAGAATTTTTTAAGTGGAATGTGAACTCCTAATAACCCAAAAAATTAGATAAAATTCAATCACAAAATTTATTTTAAACTTAGAACAAGCTTTTACCAATCAAACAACCATAATTTTTCACAAAATATGCAAATCATAATTCTCACAACCATGCTTACATGTTAAAAGTTATATATATATGTCAAAAGGTAAACAATGATTTTAATGTCCCCGAAACCAATAAAAGCTATTAAATAAAATAGGGAAACATAAAAATTGTTTTTCAAAATGTAATTTTTATATTTGAATTAGGTAAAGACAAAAATACCAAAGTCGTTATAGTTTTCATAATTTATAATATGCCTCGGGAGTGATTAAGTTTTTTTTTTCCAATGAAAAATTTAACTTACTATTAATAATGCGAAATAGTAAATGTTCTACATGTCATGAAGTAAACAATCACACTGTTCAGCATATGTAGCAGTAGAATATTACATCCCCCGGGCACAGGATATACCTATCCCATAAAAACATAAAATAACAAGTGTCATATCTGTCATAAAGATCATAGGTAACAACATAAAAGCTCTATGCATGTCAAGGTAAAACAATGCATACATAGCTGCACATAGACTAATCTCCTCACAGCCGTAGGATAAAAGCACCACTAGTCACAAAGAGGCACATCCCAAGTGCCACATCCATCATAATAACACATCAAAAACTGTCATCAATGCAGGAGCAAATGACCAAAAGATATATAACCCATAATGAAAATAGTGCCGCAAAATAGTCCAGATCAACAAGATGTTGATGAA
This sequence comes from Larix kaempferi, assembly GCA_027924585.1. Lineage (NCBI taxonomy): Eukaryota > Viridiplantae > Streptophyta > Pinopsida > Pinales > Pinaceae > Larix > Larix kaempferi. The sequence continues at coordinate 24,928,489 of BSBM01000299.1, forward strand.
GATACACCCTATAAACCTGCATAAAAGTATGTCAAGGAAAAGATATGTATCAACCACCAGCATAAACATAAACCACCAAAATACGATAACCGTGCCAAAAAGTCAAGTCCAATGCATGTCAACAGTGCCACAGGAGAACAAGAGGTCCCCATGCCACTTCTCCCACCGAATGATGCCCACCGAAGATGATAAGGCCACCTTAGAGAGCTGATCAGCCTCCAAGTTAACCTCATGGAAAATATGACAGAAGTGAGTATGATCAAAAGCCTGGATAAGCTTCCTTACTGTCACCAACCAATAATTGAGTAACAGTACCTTGAGGGAAGATTTGCCCAATGCCCAGGAAATGATAGATAAGGAGTCACCAAAAATCACAAGAGAAGTAATCTGCCTGGATCGTGCAAAAAACAAGAGAAACCAAAGAGCACACAACTCACTATGAGTATTGGATCCAGGCCCCAAATTAAGCCAAATGTGATAATGACAATCCGTAGACAGATGAAGCATTGCACCAGCACCACACACACCAGGGCAACCAGCCGCAACCCCATCAAAAAACCCACAGGGATAAACAAAGACCGGAGGGGTCAGACGACGTCCAGGATTCATCTGGTAATTATATGGATGACCCCCAACATTAGCAGATAGGTTTACGTATTCCTTGAAGGCAGCCATGATACGTCCACTGAGCCACTCCAAATGTGGACACGTACCATCAAAAATAAGGGTGTTACAGGCCTTCTACACCTCCCATAGCATAAAACAAGGCAACTCCATCTTAGAGGAAGAATTGTGAATCCAGAATCCAAGACAGTCAATAAGAGTAGTGGGGGGCCATAAAACCTGTAAACCAGAAGAGATAGCAATAATTTTCCAAAGATCCTGAATAAATGAGCAAGTAGCGAAAAGGTGATCCATAGATTCATCATGAAAGCGACAGAATGGGCACCATCCAGGACCATTGAACCCCCGCCGACACAAATTATCCCATGTGAGTATGTTGTTGTTCAAGGCAAGCCAGATGAAGCATTTTATTTTTAGGGGGAGAGTGAGTTTCCATATCTTTTGGTGCCACCATCGATTCTCAGGTTGTAAATCAGCAAATAAGGAATCATACGCAAGCTTTGCAGACACCGACCCATGAGCCACATCCCAAGACCAGACCAGCCGATCAGGAGACTCGGAGAGGTGGATATTAGCAAGACACAAAGAGCTAATATAAATAGTCCATTCCTTGCCCATAATACCATAGAGACCCAGCTGTGACGCAGATATCCATTAAGTACTATCACCACCATTATAGCAAACAACATGCCCCAGAGAAGAATAACCCCTTGTCCGAAGAAAGGACAACAATTTAGGTGACAATTGGACAGATGAGGATCCCCCCAAGATAGGATCCAAACCAAGTCTAACCTCCCGTCCATTACCGGGCACCCAGGAGAGCCAATTTGCAACGATCTTGAAGGAGCCCAAGAGACCATTCCAGATGTTTGAGACCCCAATTGTCGAGGGCTGCCCCATTCTGAACCAATCCACCACCCGAGAGTGTTTAAGGTACTTAGCCTGAACGATCTTACCCCAAATAGAATCCACAAATAAAGCCCTCCAGAGACTCTTGGCATGTAGAGCATCCACAAATAAGTCCATGTGTTTAATGTCCCATCCCCCCAAGTCCCAGGGATGAGCCAAAGTGGTCCATTTGATCAAGTGAAATTTTCCAGAATCCACCCCCCCCCGACCATAAGAAATTGAAAAACTTCCTGCGAATAAGTCGGAGTGATTAAGTTATGAGACTAGGTAAAGTTACATCTTATATGATTTAGGGTAGGACATGCCAAAATGAAATATTATTCATCTTCAACATCCTTTGTATTGCAAATTTTACAAGTTTGTTTATACCAAAGTGTTTTTGGGTTGGTCCAAATACTTATTTTACATGGAGGTCATAAATAATAGTCATGATTTTGACAACATTCACTCTATACCAAAGTGTTTTTGTGTTGGTTCAAATACTTGTTTTACATGGAGGTCATAGGTATTAGTCATGATTTTGATAACATTCACTTTCTTTATAAAGACCATCAAGCTAGAAAAAGTGTTTAAATTAACTTATCTTAATTTCTTTATGTTAATCATTTTGTCGACATTCTAAGCCTCATATAAATTTAATACTATTAATATTATTAACATGTTCATAACCTTTTATATTCCAATAGCTAAGCCAAGCCTTGTAATATCTAGCCCAACCTCTTCAGAGCATGTAGTAGCTAGTGGTCACCCCTAAAGAAATAATAAAGAGTTTATCTATGGTCAACTTAAGCAATTTATGTTTTTATTCTATATATCTAATCATTGCTTTACACTCCACGTAAGTACAAGTAGCTTTATTCAAGAGAACGAGGTAAGAACTATAACATTTAATATAAAATTGTATAGTATAAAACATTGTCCGAATTGCTCAATTTTATTCAAAGCCTCACGAGATGTTGTGGGCCCAAACATCATCGTTTAAAATAACTGGGACAACTAAGTGTTGAAAGGGAAAGTTTTTCTTGTCCAATTTCTGTAGTTCAACATTTCCACATTTGTTTTCAACACCATAACAAGCTTCCCAGCTGCTAATGATTCTCTTTTCAATGATATGGTCCTTGTGTATATAACATTAAATTCGATGCCTATATATTTGTAAGATTAAACTTCTTCAAGAAGCATTATCACAATCAAAGGATAAATTATTTCCTTATTTAATTATCACAATCTTGGTTTTATCAATATTAATGGTAAGTTCATAATCTTGAGTTGCTTTACAAGATGGTCATTAGTTTTTTTAAGAAGAATCATATCATTAATGTATAAGAGAAGGGAGATAAGGAGTCCAACCATATTAATATCAACACACCTAGTGTTAAATTTATATGTTCAATTTGAAAGTTTTGCACATTTTGAATAGTTTTTACAAGTGGTTTTGGACAAAGAGATTGTTAACGCTTACGTGGAGCAAATTGGCCAACTTTTTAAAATTTTGAAATGGAGTAAGCTAAACTCTCTATGATTTGCACTTTTCAGATGGTTTTTGTTAGAATCCGATGATGAGATTTTTGCTGAAATCACAATTTTCATTGTTCAAATTGCAATTTTGATTGCATAAATGGATTCAACACTGCCAATTACTTCTGGGAACCTCGATTATACAATTCCAACAACCTAAAACTACAATTCCAACATTTTTTTGGCAGATTTTGGCTAGAAAAATCACTAGAAAGTGGGTGCAAATGGTAAAACATTTAGCTTATTTCTTTATGAATTGGGCAACAAACTTCCCATCACCTTCCTTTCAGAAGTAGTAAGAAGGAAAACTTGTATATTATAATATTAGAGTCGAGAATGCGTATAATATACTAATATAAAGTTTAGACAAACATATATTTGTGTAACCTTAAAAGGTTGATTTATATATTACATTTAAATTATTAAAAAAATGATAGTAGATGAAGTTTGTATATTTAAATTTTAAATTTTTCATTATTATTATTATAATATACACATTTTTATTTAACATATTTTTTTAATATTTTTTTTCATTTTTATTTTCACATTACATATATTTCGCATTCAAAGTTTTCTATAAAATTGTGAGTTTTTTTAACAACAAAGTTGCACTTTATAAATAATAATATTATATATTGTACATTTTATTATTACTATTTTATTTTGTAATTTTTTTTTTTTAACTTTTTAATATAACAACAATATTAAGATGTAAGATTGAATTAAACTAACGCCTTAATAACTAATAATTTTCAACATCAAACTCATTGTAATATACTTTACCCATTACAATATACATTACCTATCTACACACAATAATAATATATATAATTACATTACATCAATATTATTTTACTTCATGATATAATAATATATATAATTACATTACATCAATATTGTTTTACTTCATGATATAGTAAAGAAAATACCTTTAAAATCAATAATATTCACTTTCATCCACTTAAGGTTTCAAGTTGCATTTTCTTTGGGGTACATCACCTAACAAATAAGACTAAATGACTATCTATATGAGATGAGAAAATACTATGTAAGAAAACATAAAGTGTGGTAGGTGTTACATTTTATACTTATAATTCTATGTGTAAGGTTTTTAGCTAAATGAACAGTATGACCTTTAGCTTTAAATAAAATTTGGATTGTGATATTTTTTTCATGGAAAAAATCTCATATTTTATTATCATAACTCGTAAATTATAAGGCTATCACCATCTGGTGCAATGTGTTACATCTCATACTTTGTAATCATGTGCCATGAATTATAAGGTTATCACCATCTCCCCTTGGTTTTAAATCACAAGTACTAGTCACGATTTTGACAACATTCACTCTGTTTGTAAAGGTCACCGTGTTGGAAAAAGTGTTTAGATTAACCTATCTCAACTTCTTCATGTTAATCATTTTGTCGAAATTCCAAGCCTTATAGTTAAACTTCGTAAGGATGAAAGATTTAATACTATTAATATTATTAACGTGTTCATAACCTTTTATGTTCCAATAGTTAAACCAAGCCTTGTAATCTCTAGCCCAACCGCTTCAGAGCATGTAGTAGCTAGTGGTCACCCCTAAAGAAATAATAAAGAGTCTATCTATGGTCAACTTAAGCAATTTATGTTTTTATTCTATATATCTAATCATTGCTTTACACTCCATGTAAGTACAAGTAGCTTTATTCAAGAGAACGGGGTAAGAACTATAACATTTAATATAAAATTTATAGTATAAAACATTGTTCACATTGCTCAATTTTATTCAAAGCCTCACGAGATGTTGTGGGCCCAAACATCATCGTTTAAAATAACTTGGACAACTAAGTGTTGAAAGGGAAAGTTTTTCTTGTCCAATTTCTGTAGTTCAACATTTCCACATTTGTTTTCAACGCCATAACAAGCTTCCCAACTGCTAATGATTCTCTTTTCAATGACATGGTCCTAGTGTATATAACATTAAATTCGATGCCTATATATTTGTAAGATTAAACTTCTTCAAGAAGCATTATCACAATCAAAGGATAAATTATTTCCTTATTTAACTATCACAATCTTGGTTTTATCAATATGAATGGTAAGTTCATGATCTTGAGTTGCTTTACAAGATGGTCATTAGTTTTTTAAAGAAGAATCATATCATTAATGTATAAGAGAAGGAAGACAAGGAGTCCAACCATATTAATATCAACACACCTAGTTTTAAATTTATATGTTCAATTTGAAAGTTTTGCACATTTTGAATAGTTTTTACAAGTGGTTTTGGACAAATAGATTGTTAATGCTTACATGGAGCAAATTGGCCAACTTTTAAAATTTCAAAATGGAGTAAGATAAACTCTATATGATTTGCACTTTTCATATGGTTTTTGTTAGGATCCGACAATAAGATTTGTGCTGAAATCACAATTTTCATTGTTCAAATTGCAATTTTGATTGCATAAATGGATTCAACATTGCCAATTACTTCTAGGAACCTCGATTATACAATTCCAACAACCTAAAACTACAATTCCAACATTTTTTTGTAGATTTTGGCTAGAAAAATCACTAAAAAGTGGGTACAAATCGTAAAACATTTAGCTTGTTTCTTTATGAATCGGGAAACAAACTTCCCATCACCTTCCTTTTAGAAGTAGTAAGAAGGAAAACTTGTATATTATAATATCACAGTCGAGAATGTGTATAATTTACTAATATAAAGTTTAGACAAACATATATTTGTGTAACCTTAAAAGGTTGATTTATATCTTACATTTAAATTATTAAAAAATTGATAGTAGATGAAGTTTGTATATTTAAATTTTAAATTTTTCATTATTATTATTATAATATACACATTTTTATTTAACATATTTATTTAATATTTTTTTTCATTTTTATTTTCACATTATATATATATTTCGCATTCATAGTCTTCTATAAAATTGTGAGATTTTTTAACAACAAAGTTGCACTTTATAAATAATAATATTATATGTTATACATTTTGTTATTATTATTTTACTCTGTAATATTTTTTTTATTGTCGTGATATTTTTTTAAAATTTTAATATAACAACATCAACATGTAAAATTGAATTAAACTAACACCTTAATAACTAATAATTTTCAACATCAAACTCATTGTAATATACTTTACCCATTACAATATACATTACCTATCTACAAAATAATAATATATATAATGTACATTACATCAATATTGTTTTACTTCATGATATAGTAAAGAAAATACCTTTAAAATCAATAATATTCACTCTCATCCACTGAAGGTTTGCATTTTCTTTTGGGTACATAACCTAAAAAATAAGACTAAAATGACTATCTATATGAGATTACAATATACATTACCTATCTACAGAATAATAATATATATAATGTACATTACATCAATATTGTTTTACTTCATGATATAGTAAAGAAAATACCTTTAAAATCAATAATATTCACTCTCATCCACTGAAGGTTTCAACTTGCATTTTCTTTTGCGTACATAACCTAACAAATAAGACTAAAATGACTGTCTATATGAGATGAGAAAATACTATGTAAGAAAACATAAAGTGTGGTATGTGTTACATTTCATATTTATAATTCTATGTGTAAGGTTTTTAGTCAAATGAATAATATGGTTCAAATTTAAATAAAATTTGGACTGTGATATTTTTTCATGGAAAATATCTCATACTTTATTATCATAACCCGTGAATTATAAGGCTATCACTATTTAGTGCAGTGTGTTATATCTTATACTCTATAATCACGAGCCATGAATTATAAGGTTATCACCATCTCCCCTTGGTTTTAAATTTTTATAAGGATATTGTTGATAAAAAGTTAGGAAACATATTTGAAAAGTCTAATGACATGAAAGATGATGATGATTGTTTACTAAGATTTATAAAATTAAATTAAATTAAAATTTTGTTTGGATTTTTTTGATGATGGATGGAGTATTAATTCGAAAATATTGTGATGTTTTTTAAAATCCAATACAATGTAATTTCAAAAATTCTTAATAATAATAATAATCTATTTTTAAGGTCACAATATACTTTGACATCAAATTGGTGTATGAGACCCTTTTGTTTATGAGATAAATGATCATCTTTGCGTAGTGATTTGACTACTAAAGTTTATGAAGGTGTACATACCCTAGCCCCTTTGAATTTGAACTTGCCATTTTTTAGGATTTGAACTTGTGACATTCCCTACCCTACATAACAATTGATTTACCTTATTCTTTCAATGATTGAATAACTTGGAAACATAATTTCTAAGTTTCCTCTAACTTTTATGTGTTAGTAAGTTATGGAATTAGATTTTATTATAAATGTTTTGATGCAACTTCAAAAATAAAAACAAAACTCCCCACCCCACTCATGGAGGTTGGTATGTTCTCTGTTGGACGTGAATCTCTAAAGCGATATATTCAAAGTAGTGTAAACATTATACAATTTGGACTTTTTTTTTCTGACTATCATCATTGAATCTAGCTATACAATCTTTGGTTAAATTTCAATTTTTCATTTCTTAAATTGCATTATTTAGTGCATAAATTGATGAAGTGCCCTCAAATATCCTTATTGCATCTGGATTATGCAATCTAAACAACTTATATTTGCAATTCTATAAATTTTGATTGGATTTCGAGCAAAAATGGTAGGAAATATATGATAAAAAAAGTCCAAATTGTAGTATGTTTAGATTACATAGACATATTCTGTATAAATAACGTTGGAAAAAATTGACCGACACATAAATTCTCATCTTTCGCTGTAAAGGGTTGGAAAAAGAACTTTGATATATAATTATGACTTTGGGACATCTAAAAATGATAATGCTCTCTTATTATGCAACCTAAAATTGAAAATTCAATATAAAGTGTTTAAATTCTTACACAACAATAAAAAATGAAAGACTAAATAAAACTATTTTATTATAAAACATCAATAATCTCAAGCATGATCATCTTTCCTACTCAAAAAATGATGATTACTAAGCTAAGAATCAACTAACTTATATATATATATATATGAACTCTTTTGTGAAATTTTTTATTATCTAATCTATATAATTTAAAAGAAATTAAAGATTAAACTCATTTATTTTTAAGATGCTTTATATACTATGATATTATATATGCTTATTATTATTATATTAACCATAAATCTTAATGAAATAATTAAATTAAACTTAAAAACTTTATTATATTAAATTTTATAAATTTACATAATGTTTAATTACTCAACTTAAAGTTTAATAACTTTATTATAATTTTAAATTTACATAATGTTTAAATAATCAACTTCAAAGTTTGATCGATTATAGAGTACACTTTATATTAAAATATATCAATAAAATTTTCTAATATTAATAATATTATATTTTTATTCTTCACATAATATTATCAGATATTTAATATTGAATATTTATATATTTTTGGTGAAAATTATAAAAAATATATATTTAATAATTTATTTCATAAAATCAAAATTATATAAATTTGAATTAAAATCTAATAATTTTTTTTGAATATTATGAAATTTTATTTCATATACAATGATTAGAGTTAAATTACAACATTAAAAATATTTAATTTATAATAAAAAATAGAAATCTACATCCAAATATTACTATAGATAAATAAATGTAGCATTGAAAGTTTTAAGGGTAAGTTCATTAACGCAGGTATTTACACAACCCCACTTGTATTGAATTGAAAAGAAAAACATAGAAAAAGTGAAAAAAAGGGCATCCATGCTCGTGAAAATTTAGATTGCAGACCCGTGTTCATGATAATGCTAAAGCATAGGTCATCTATAGTGATTGTAATTCCAATTAAACTGTTAGTTTAGGTTTAGTTTTTGTTTTACTCGGTCAGTTTATCATAGTACTATAGAAACTTGTAATTATATGGTTATATTGTTTGCAGGGCACCTTTGTCTCTTTCCGAAATTTTTAAAAGCTTGATTTTGGATTGAGTTTTAGCTTTTTTTTTTTATAAATTTTACAGTTTAAATTTTTTAGTTTTTATAAATATAAATTATTTATTTTTATTAAATAATAAATATTATTCATTTTTATTAAATTATGTATAAATAAATATACAAATGTTAATTGGGTTTAGCTTAAGTTGTTGAGTTATTCGATTGTTATCCCTTCCACGAGATTTATCTGGAAGTTAATATAGAAGCACTGAAAAAAAAAAATGTTTCGTAAATCACACAGGAAAAAAAAAACAAACATGTGAGAATTAAATTAAACTAACAACCTAAACAACTAATAATTTGTCAACATCAAACTCATTATAATATACTTTATAATATACATTGTCTCTCTCTATATGATGTAAATCACAATATTATTGTGAAATATATATGTGTGAACATTTCGAGTTCTTTCTAAACTTATTTTTAGAACACTAACAATATTCAATATTATTATATCAATTTACTTTATATTATTTTATAATATAGTAAAAATAAATATAACACATTTAAAACCAATAACATTTACTTTCATCCATTCAAGGTTTCAACTTGCATTTTCTTTTAGGTATATAACCAACAAATAAAACTTAAAAACCTATCTCTATGAGATGAGAAATACTATATAAGAAAACATAAATAAAAAACATAAAGGGTGTAATGTGTTACATCTCATACTCTATTATCATAACCCATAAATTATGAGGCTATCACCATCTAGTGCAATGTGTTACATATCATACTCTATAATCATGAGCCATAAATCTTTCGCTGAAAAATCATGAGCCATGAATTATAAGGTTATCATCTCCTTGATTTGATTTTAATTTTTTATAATTATAAGGTTATCATCATATCCCCTTTGTTTGATTTTAAATTTTTATAAGGATATTAATATTTATCATATTTGATTTATTAAGATTTATAAAATTAAATTAATTATAAAATTTAATTTAATTTTTGTGTGGATTCTCTATTATGCAATATTAATTTGAAAATATTGTCATGTTTTTAAAAATCCAATATAATATAATTTTTTAAAAATAATAATAATAATATTTTAAAGGTCATAATTTATTTAGACATTAAATTGGTATATGAGACTTCTTTGTTAATAAGACAAAGGATCACTTCCATGCAACGATTTGACTACTAAAATTTACAGAAGTATACATACCCTATCCCCTTTAGATTGGATCTTGCGACCTCTTAGGATTTGAACTTGTGACGTTCCCTATCCTACATAACAATTGATTTACCATATTCTTTCACTGATCGAATAACTTGGAAACATAATTTATAAGTTTTCTTTACCTTTTATGTGTTAGTAAGTTACAGAGTTATATTTTATTATAAATGTTTTAATACAACTTCAAAATTAAAAACAATACTCCCTACCTCACTCATGGAGGTTGGTATGTTCCTTACTGAACGTGAAGCTCTAAAATGACTTATTCGAAGTAGTCTACACATTATACACTTTGGGCTTTTTTTCTAACTCTCATCATCAAATCTAGCTATACAATCTTTGGTCAAATTTCAATTTTTGATTTCTTAAATTGCATTTTTAGTGCATAAATTGATCTAGTGCCCTCAAACATCCGTATTACAGTTGGATTATGCAATGTCAACAAATTATATTTGCAATTCCATAAATTTTTGATTGGATTTTGAGCAAAACGGTCAGAAATATATGACTAGAAAAAATCCAAATCGTAGCATGTTTGGACTAGTGCGATATATTCTATATAAAAACACATTGGAAAAACTTCACTGACACATACTTCCCATCATTGTCATGCAGTTATACATAACTCATCTTTAGCTATAGAAAGGTTGGAAAAATAACTTTAATATATAGTTACAACTTTGGGACATCTAAAACGATATAGCACCTTCTTATCATAAAAACCTGAAATTGAAAATTCAATATAAAGTGTTCAATGATGCAAGCCTTAAGAAAAAAAATGACCATTACTAAGCTAAGAACCAACTAACTTGATGTATATATGGAAATCCATTAATTGACTTTTTTGAGAAAAACAATTTCTCCACTTGGACGTATGCCACTAAAATGCTCCACGTGGCAAGGGAGAGCGTGCCACTACTAGCATCCCTATCCGACCCCTACAACTTAGAAAAAATTAAAGATTAAGCTCATTTCCTTTTAAGATACTCTATCTAATATGATATTATATATGTTTATTATTATATTTACAATTACAATTTAATTTATAAAATCTTAATCAAGTAATCAAATTAAACTTAAAACTTTTTTTTTCAGCGAAAAAAAGTCATACTACTGGTATTCAATCAGTGAATCAAATAGTACAAAAATAAATCAGTCGAAGAGAGACTTATTTGACATCATATGATCGATAGTCACAAATAAACAAGTTCAGATCAGATGTCCACATTACATACTTCTAACATAGTATCTCTGTCCTCAGAATTACAATCATAGTAATTATATATCAAAAATACTGACAGAGTCAGAATCAACAACTTGTTAATCCAAAAATTCATCCCAGTAGATGACTCCTTCAACCCCATCATATGCAGCTTTTGAAAGTGAGTAAGCCAAGGCATTATGTAACCTATAAATATGTTCAAATGAAATCTTACTAAAGAGTTGAATCTTCTCTCTAGTTCTGCAACACCATTGGAATAGAGCAATGATATTAAAATTATACTCTCCTTGCGCCCATTTAATAGTTACTCTTGAGTCACCAAAAATTGTTAACTTCCGAAGACCAAAAAAGATTAAGATACTAAGAACACACCAAAGAGCTAGTAACTCAGATTTTATGTTAGTACCCCTTTCACAATTCATGTTAGTTCCTAAAATCTTTATTATAATTCTAAATTTACATGATATTTAAATAATTAACTTCCAAATTTAATGGATTATAAAAAAAAAGTATATTCAAATATACCATCACCATCATAATATAAATATCAATTATATTTTTACTTTTCACATAATGTTATCTTTATTTTTCAATCATAAAATTTATAAAAAAATATATTTAATAATTTATTTTATAAAATTAAAATTAAATAAACTTTAATTAAAATCTAATAATACAAATTTGGAAGTTACAAAATTTTATTAATATATAATGATTATTATTAAATTTCAACATTAAATAACTGTGTACAAAATAAAAAATTACTATAGATAAATAAATAAATGCAACATTGAAAGTTTCAAGGATGAGTTCATTAACGCAGGCATTTACACAACCCCACCTGTATTGAATTGAAAAGAAAGAACATAGAAAAAAGCGAAAATAAAGGCATCCGTGCTCGTGAAAATTTATAAAAAAAATTGAAAGCATAAATTGCACGTCAATGGGGAACCTTGAGGGCCGTAGCCTTAGCGGGCCCACACAAGAAACGGACGCCAAGAAATTATCCAAAACCGTTAATGCGTCTCCTTCCAAGTTGGCCTTGCTGACGGCGACGCCACCATCTTGTCCTTAAGCCAACTAGTTATAATTAACGTAAACACATCGTTATGTATTTAATTACGCATTTAATGAGACCCAGATGTGAGAGTGGAGCCCACATTGACATCAGGTTCCCCTCTAACGAAGAAGACCTCGGAACTAGCGGTTGCGGTTGGCCCAACGTCCCCCAGATGTAGCGAGTATCTTAATCTGGCTGCTGGATAACTTGGCAGAAAAAAACACCGGCCGCCAAATTAGGCCAGTACCCACGGGTTTGAATGTCAGTTTGGCTTAATTTAGTTAGCCAGTAATTGGATTTTAACTCCGTCCGGTACGGCGTCAAATAGAGGGAAGGAAGAAAGATTTGACAATAGATGTCGTTGTTATGATTGCTTGCTTTTGATGTTTCATTCGTTCCATAAATATTTATTTTACCGTGATTTTCAGGTTGCTCTGTTTTGTTTCTGTTATGTTCATTTCGTTCCATTTTCTCTCTTATTGTTGTCTTCTTCTATTCTGCAACGACGATGGGCATGATGGAGAAGATGAGGGTTTTGCCACTGGAGCTCCGGCCCCGGGGAGGAGGCATTTAATGCAGAGTGAGCAAGACATTGAAAGCTTGATTCTGTTCTTGCTGTTTTTCAGGGGCTCTGATAATGTTTTTGAGGTTCCCTTATTATTTGGGTTCTGTGCAGGGTTTGCGGGCGGTGAAATTTTTGTGAGGAAATGGTGACTATGGTAGAGGGAAGGCGCAGGAAGGTCGGGGACGCGGCTCGAACTCGTAACCCGGCGCCGCCATTATGGTATTATTCCGGCTTTAAATTTGGTGACATCATTTATTTATTTATTTATTCAGTTTCCGCGGCCGCCTCTTATATTTGGAGTCTCTGGTTTTCTTGTCTGTTCATCAAAATCATCGGAAAAAATTATATTTGCAAACGAGAAATCTGCGATTTTTGTTTATGTTCTTTTGAGTATTGGACGAATGAACGGCGGTTGAAAATTTTCCAAACAACGTCTTTTTGGCCACGGTCACATGGGCAGGGGGGCTTAGACGAGGCGGTTCAGTTTCAGCTTATCTCAGGTCGCAGTAGCATGTATTTTGTCTCTTCGGTTCCGTAGATGCTTTTCTTCTTGCAAAGTTTGTTCTTTTATTTTTGTTGTAAGTTATGCCAATGCCAGGAAGTCCGTTATTTATCGTTTAATCATCGGAAGGCATTCATTTATATATTTTCTGTAGTTATAGTTTATATAAATGTAAGAATAGACTAGTAAATAAGATAATTTAGGCGGCTCTTCAGTGCCGATGGACCACTTGCTGATGATTAATTAAGATAAGAATCGGAGGGGCTTTGCACAACAGTATGTCAAAGTTTCTGTCAAGGTGAAATTCCAGCAAGTTCAACTTATTAGAACATAGAGCTTCCTTTTCAATTATATCAAGATCATCTTTTAATATATTTTACAGAGGTATTTTACTTTAAACAATCTGTTCTGATAGATGGCGCAAGCTGGGCCTAAAAAAGTATACTTGAGCCATAGGTTGTCATTCTCGGCTATACATTGCGAGACCAGATGCGTCATCGACTTTATCATCAAAATTTATCGAAAATATCAACTGAACTGGATAAGGGGAAATACATTTTTCTCAATCCTGTAATAACCTAAGCAATGCAAAGTACAGAGAATATCACAAAATATGACAGAATAATGCAAATGATAACTATGGCGCTTCAAATATCTGTATCACAGGAAACCAAATGCTGGATCATTACCCAAAATAATCACACCGTTGAAGATTTGGATGCAATTCCTTAGACTACCACAAAGCTTTTGACTCTGATAGTCCCTTCCGTTTGGTAATGTACTTTGTGATGCTATTGTTGCACAGTTGTCTGGTGTGGGTAACCAATATACCTTCTGCTTGCACAATGATATCATGCTCTACGTCCTGTTAATAGGTCTGGTCGAGAGTTGTCACTTTGCGGATTCCCAGGGGTGGACACTGGAGATTGCAATTTCGATACAAAATAACCGGGCTATAAAACAAAAGTGGCCACTGTGTCTTATCTTATTCATTTCCTTTAAGACTCCCATCTTTGCAAGTCGATACTGATAAGAGCCTTGACGTGATTATGCTTCAGAAAGGATCGACTCCGGAATCTTTATTTACCTCTTCAAGTGCATCAAAATCGTGTTGGAGTTGAATATTTGCAGTAGCTCGTTTGTGTAGCCAATAGATTACTGATTACTTTTGGGTACAAAATGTTTGATGGTTGTTGCTAGCAAATTTCGAAACCCCAACTCTATGCCACAAAGATGATAATGGGAAGTAAGCAAAATGTTATGATTGATATGTTGTCTATTGTTACCGATTCAGTGCATGGAGTTGTATCCAGACTTGATAAATCTGGATTCTGAAGCACCGATTGTTACCCTTGCACAATTGACTCTCCTCCGTAGTCTTCACGTTTCTTCACTCCATGCCCTTGGGGAAGCCACATATCAATTGCCGAGTATGTATCTGTTTTATTGTAGAGGATACTGTCACCATCAACGGTCAACTAGTGCTTTGAACTTGGCACAAAATCTCAGTTTCTTGAAACTGACTAACAATTTATGATAGACAAGGTGAATTGAGCTCTGGTACCACTTGTAATGACCCCAGCAACAAGGCACAAAAAATATTATGCAATATAACAAAATAATGCAAATAATAACAATCACGATTCAAATATCTATTTCACTGTAAATCAAAGTTTGCATCATTATCTAAAATGGGCTTGATCTGCATACAAGTATGGGCAGCACTCTGCTCTGCCCTTGAATAGATTGGGAAGCACATTGCTTTCCCAAAATGGGAAGATTCACATGGAGGAAGAGAACAAAGTAACCCAAAAACAAATTATCGGTTCTTTGATCCCAGATAACACACCTGCTTATTATTCAAATTGGTGAAACTGAAACACAAGTTACAAACCCCCTCATCATTAGCTGACATACTTTTATTGTTTACAACCTAACAGTTAACCACTAACATATGTTAAATTTTGGTTAGGGTTAGGGTTTGATGCGGAAAAATTGGAAATCAATGTACTTTAATGCAAAATTACATTTAATAAACTAGTACTGAAATGAAATAGTACAGCAGTAGCTTTAACAAAACATAATTTCCATCTCTTTCAACTTTTCAACTTTAACACTACCAATTGGGTCACCGTTTTAAAGTAATCTTCAGTAACATGTAATCAGTAATAGCAAAATAACTAACATGTTTAATTAACAATAGAAGAGACAAGTGAGGGTTCTTACCTGGGTGTGGAACCCTTCCTGTTATATACTCAGAAATTTTACTTTCAAAAAAGACTGTGCCTCTCAGAGGCCAGTCAACACTAGGAACCAGCTGACCCTAATAAAAGGGCAAGTACAAACCAGAGAGAGAGAGAGAGATAGGTTGAAGGCAACAAGTGGTATTCAAAGACAGTCAAAAGACACAGTTACAATCTCAGTCAAATCACAGGATGATATAAGTCCATAAAATACAAACACAATAAGTCTGGACCCTATCAAGATTATAACCTCAGTTAGAATCAAATCTCAGTAACATGGATAAGGTTGAAACAAATTTCAACAGTAGATATCTGGTAAGGCTTAGCATAACAAACATAGTCTGATCACTCTAGGTATGTCCTCTTACACTCATGGTTTCCACAGATATACATGTAGCAGAGTAGAACAAACCCCAAAGCCTTACGGCCTCCTCAGATTTACACTTGCAGAGTTTGATCAGACCCTAAGGCCTCACGGCCTCAACAAATAAATAATCAGCAGGCAGAAACAAGACAAAATAGTATCACAGCTGAGCTTCAGAGGTAAACTAGGGTCACAGCTAACTCAGCAAACAAACACAGGACAGATTGGATCCCTTCAAAGTACAGATCGGAGCTCACACAAGTTCAAACTAGCAGATTGGACAACTCAGCAAGTGGATCGGAATACCAACAGACCAATAGTAGCAGATCGGTTCACCTACAGGCAGATAGAGTCACCTACAGGCAGATCGGGTCACCTTAACATCAGATCGAATTACTTACAGGCAGATCGGATTCATGTAAAGCAGATCGGATCACTCCATATGGTCACGGTTAGGATGGTAGCACAATAGGGTCTTCACATTAACCTTTGGACCAACAAACCAACCAGATCTAAAACTTATGGGAGGTGGGCAGCCTAAAGGCAGACTTCAATCAGCAGAGAAGGATCAGATCTGAGATAAATGGAACCTGCAGAAGTTAGGCGGCCTCAATAAGCTGTAACAAACTCATAATACCCTTGACGTCAAGCAGCCGAGCTGAGATAGGATAATAGATGATGATAATGAGAGAGAGGTCTCAATTAAATAGAACAATGATGTCTTCTAGAAGCATCACAATTAATTCTTAGGGTTCCATAGAATTAGGAGGGTACATTTAGTTAGAACTTAGGACATAAAAAAATATAAATGACTTAGGTGGGTACCAAGCATACTAAGATCAAAATAATAAAGTCACATAAAATATAAGTAGAGTGTATTAGGTGGGTACTAGGGTCAAACAATTAATTATGTGAGGGTACAATGACCAATCAAAATGGTACAAGTCAAAACCATAAAAACAAGAGTGGGTATATGGACCCATAACCTTTAGGACCAAAGGGTGTACCTCAAACGTGGACAAACAACCATAATACCCATAAGACCAAAAACATTAAAAGTGGTACAAATCAAAAGATAACTCAAGGTGGGTAAATGACCCTATTAACCACAAGTCAAAGACAAGGTACCACAAGACCAATAATCAACAATGTGTAAGGACCAAAAGTAAATCAACCAAGGTGGAGAAGGTACAACTAGTCATCTTTCTCTCAAATGTACAAATGTTCCATATAACCTGAAAGTTCATTATCGCTGTATAAGGAAGGGTCCACACTGGATGATGTGATCATGTGGTACTCTAGATTGCTCCTCAGGTCAAATTCTAGTGGCTCCATCAAGGGGTGTTCAGGCCCTTGAGAAGACCATTTATCTCAACCATATCGAAGACCTAGGAGAAGAGGACATCACACATCATCATCTTGGTTCACTGACCAAGATCCACCTAGTTAATTGACTAGGTATGTCACTGCAGGAACTACTTGGTCCTCGTGACCAAGAATCTGCTTGGTCCTAGACCAAGAATCTGCTTGGTCCTAGACCAAGAGGTCTCTGTCTCAACTTGTAGGACCTGCTTGGTCCTCGTGACCAAGAAACTGTCTGGTCCCAGACCAGAATACCCTAGAGACAAAATAGGGGCCCTAGCCACATGCTAGGGATTTTGCCATGGCATCAACTTGCTTGGTCCCCGACCAAGAACCCCAGGAGACAACTGGGGGACCTACGGTACCTTCCAGGGTCTTACTCTTTACTTTCCCTGGTTAACTTGATCAGGAACCCTAGTTAACTGACTAAGGTACCATCCTCTCTGGGAATGTGTCTTGCAGCTGCACTAACTTTAACAACATAGCCATATGATAAGTAAATAAGCCACATCTTGTCAAGTTGTGCTTGGGACACAACCGAAGTTGCATGAAACTTGATGATGGGTATGGGTTTTGGAGCTGGGGGTGACATAGAGATATGACATACAAAATTTTTAAGGAACGTGGAAATGGGGAATTTCAAAAATAGTAATTTTATATATATACATATATATATTAGCAGATTATTAGGAAAATTAGAATGAAACCATTAGGAAAATTAGAGTCATAGACATAAACAGTAAGTGCAATAGACATTTCATGTATATGTTAGTTGCCATACAATATTACATTATGCTGAAGCCAAAATTAGGCTTATAGATTGGGCTATATGTGCCAAAATAAAAGATGTGTGCCAACTAGAAATCTCATGTATATAGTGGGTGCCACACACATTCAATTTATTACATTATGCAAAATCCAAAAGCCACCTCTTGGAATATGGACAAAATATTTTCACAGGCCTTCAAGGGGATAAAGAGCACTCTGGTTGCCTGATTTTGGTTTAGGAGAAGGACAAATACCACTTTTAGGGCTCATGGATTCTGTAAAATCAACAAATAATGTTGCCCACTGTTGATAATGAATCTCATAACAGTTTTCTTTCTATCCACAACACTCTTCTTGTTGGAACTTCTTTAGAAATTGCTCTGAATGTTGCAAAGAGCACTATAATAAACCCTTGCTGCTGCTGTTGTAGAAAGTGCAAGGAGAGAAGGACAAGAGGGCCTGCTTTATAATAAAAGAAGCTTTTTTTAGTTCCTGTTAAATATTTTTTCTTCTTTTAATTCTTTTTTTCCTTGGAATATAATTCCCTGGGAAACTTCTGGGCACTTCCCCTCATTTCAAGGATGCTATCCAGTGTAAAGCCGGTGGTGCCTAAGTTCCAAGCACCTTGCCTTGAGAGAATCGAGGAGAGTCGAAGCCATGACCTCCTTACAGTGGGGGAGAGATCTCATGTCTGGCTAATGGCCACTTGAGCTAACCCTCAAAGCTACTTCTTTTAATTCTTTATTTAAATTCTAAATTTTTTAAATTTCTTTTTTGATAAAAATAATTACTTTTGAATTTCTGCCAATGAAATTGCATGCAATTGATTTTTTAATACGCTGTATATTTTTTTGTCTTGTTTTTAGGGGTTGTGTGGGTCCATGGGATCCACATGGCCCCAAATTGTTGTGGGTTGCTAGGAAATGCACAGAAACAGTGCTGAAATGCTTTGAAATGGCTTTGAAATGTTTCAGTGCATTTCCAATCTTGAAACCAGCCCGAAATGTTTTGGGCCATTTTAGATGCATTTTGAATGCGTTTTAGCACTTAAAACATTATTAGGTACTGATTTTTTTTTCTTGGGGGGGGGAGGGTTGAGTTTCCTGCAACTTAGGATACAGTGAATAATTAGTATCATGCTTCTATTGAGGCTCCTTGGCATAGGCTAGAATTTGCACTTATTCAAGAATTCTTCTTTTTTTAATAAACGAAATTGAGTTAAAAGGATAGAAATGGCGTTATTTATTTGGACACATAGTAAAAAAATAATTTAAGTTCATGGCTTTATTCAACTAATATTTAGAATTAAACGTGTACATTAAATGGACTCTTGTACAAACCAATGTAAAAATTATGGACTATTTTTCTTATTCTGATTCCTAGTAATGATCACAATTGAAGGGTTTACTTTAATCGTTTATAAAGGGCATTTTTCTAATGCTGCCCTTCAACTTTGACATGCTCAAGAAGTTTGCCTTCTGTAATGAAATGTATTGAAACATGAGGATTACCTTTTTCAATATTGATGAATTTTTTAAACTTTTTTATTCTAGTGATGAAGTTAAAACTTAATGTCAATTTAAGAATCCTTAAAGATAATCTGATCATGTACTTTATAGATAAGTAATGAATGATAGGAGAATCTCAATTTGTGAGTTCATGATTTAAATCATGGGAAATTGTCTAATGTTTGAAATTTGTAACGAGACCTTATTTCTGAAGCACACATAAAATGTCTATAACCATTTGTGACTCATTTACATCCGAATGCTTTTTGTTGTGATTTCTAATATTTTCTAACATGTTAGATTTACACGCATTTTCACATTAATGCTAACTTATAAGGATGCTCAATGATATGAGTAGACACATGATGCATTGGCGAATTAGGCACCTCAAGTTGTATTTGAGAATAGAAAAATTCACTTCATGATTATATAATGTGATTTGATGCCATTATATTATGTTATAATGGTTGGCTGATTAGCTATACCCCCACACAAGTTATGGGTTTTTCACCAAGACCACAAGTTGGGCATATCTACCACACATGTGGCTCCTTCAATAGACACATGGTTTTGCCAATGGACTGTCACCACAAATAAAAATTGCACTTCTAAACACCCTATGCTGAACACTATTTTGTTCCTTTTGATTTACCCCATAACACTATCTAGTCCCTTCCACATTTAGTTCTTGTTGGTACTACCAAACTCTTTTACAAAGTTATCTTGGCTTGCGAATGTGACTATGTAACTTGGCTTTTGTTTGGTGCAAAGCAAAACTATGGTGCTAAAATACTTGAGCAAAATTCAGAGAACCCTAACCGTCTATTACCCCTCATATTGTATGAGGGTCACACTTGTGATGTTCATCACAATGTAGGGTGTTTGCATCGTACCTATGAAGTTGTTGATGGATTGAGGGTGCAATTTCATGGAGTTTCTCTCTTTTCTTACAACCATATGCTTGGAGATGGTACTATCATATGATTGAGTTGGTGGAGGAAACTCATTTTCTCCCTGGGATGGTCATGTTTGATGGTTCATCTGGTGGTATCCTTCTCCTATTTCATGCCTTTACTCGATGGATCACCCTCTTGGTATATGTTTCATGGATACTTACTACTTGATATGATTTATCTTCGCATAATATTGTTCTTGGAGCATCATAGTGACTATGGATGGTGGTGTTATATTTTTGGTTTGTCATTGGGAGGGGGGGGTGTTCCACATGATTCCCTCTTCTTTGCGATGGGACAAGTTTTAGACATTGCTTGACGGTACATGATGCTTAGTATATAAGCACCCTAGTGTGATGGGGCATTGGTTTATATGTTGATCACACGTACGCATGATCGGCTTCACAAAATTTTTTGAGTGCTTGATGCATCACTATGCACATGGTTCCAGTACTCCATGGGGTTTTATTTGACAAGGTCTAATTTGGTTTGGGTCCCTTGGTGTGTGTGCTCTAGTTTTATTAGGGACTTTTAAAAAATGAAACACCTTTTGATGACATGGATTGTCTATCTTAGTGGAGCACTCCTTTTGTTCACAGGGGTTTTGGTGATTTTAGCCCTCATAATGGCTATTTTGACTTGGTTTGGAGGTAGATTGCATGATCACCCTTGCTTATGTAGGTTCCCTTCACACTTGGATTGATTGTTGATGATGTGGTTCATGACTTTTGATGGAGCGCTCCATTCACTGGCACATATGTTGAGGCACTTCACATTATTATCATTATTTTATTGCTAGATGATGGAGCTGTCCCTCTATTTATGGAGTTAGTTGATCTTATTTATGACTTGGCATGCGGAGAATTATTATGTTATTTGTTGACTCAGACCTTCCTCGCACACTTTTGGAAAGTTGTTGCACATTGGAGATTGTGCTAAGGAGGTGGTTGAGGAGACGTCCTAGCTTTGGGACCACTCTTTGATATTTGCAAGTCATCAATTCATCTTGTATGGTGGTTATCTTGTGGATGGATATGGTTTGTAAGCCCCTTACTTTATAGATCCATTCATGTGCACATTATTTGAGGAGTTGTAACCACCTTGGAGCATATTTTGTAGTTATTTGGAGGGTTTGACATGGTTAAACACCTTGAAGATGAGTTGGTTACAAATTGGAGAGGCAATATTTCTATTTTGAGAGTGTTTTGGGTATCCAAAGATAGTTGACTAGCCGAGGGAGTGAAGGGCTTCAACTATGAAGGTCCTTTTCATCTTGTATGGTGGTTGTCTTGTTGATGAATATGTTTTGTAGACCCCTTACTTTATAGATCCATTCATGTGCACATTATTTGAGGAGTTGTAACCACCTTGGAGCATATTTTATTATTATTTGGAGGGTTTGTCATGTTTAAAGTTTAAACACCTTGAGGATGAGTTGGTTACAAATTGGAGAGGGAATATTTTTATTTTGCCGAGATAGTTGACTAGTTGAGGGAGTGAAGAGATCTAGCTATGAAGGTCCCTTTCCATGTTTAATTCATAAATTTGTTGATGGAGAGCACGCAGAGTATATAAAGGAAGATGATCATTGTTGACTTGTTCCAAGACCAAACTATTGATGGAGGTGTCTTAGTTTTGGAGTCCACTATGCACACCTTTCTATGCTATTATTGGAATGTGATACTTTGAGGATGCTTTACTTGGTTCTTGCACACTTGTTCACATGATTGATGGGATGCCCGCACTATGGAGGCCACATGTGTTAGCTTGGAGAGTGTTTACTCAGTTAAAACCCTATTTGATGGGATGTCCACCTTGGAGAAGATACAAGAGGTTTCAAAACCTAAATCTAGGATGCTACATTCTATTTTTAGGAAGTTCTTGGTCCACCTTGTTGCGGGGCCATAGATGCTATTTTGAGGTTGTTGTTACGCATCTATTGAGGATTATTAATGAAGCTACCTCTCTTGAGAGCTTTTGATGAGAGATATGTTGGGGTTGTTGACATGGACAACCACCTTGGAGGAAATGCATGGCATAAACACTCATTATTTTATATTGGTTTGAATTGTCACGAGTTGGTTATGAAATATTATATTTTGTTGTAAGAGAGATGGAGCTCAACTTTATTTAAAGAGTAGCTCTCTTCATTGTAAGGGTGGTGGTGGTGGTGAAGGAGATTGAGGATTGAAGGAGTTTCTCCTCTTGGGCTTCATTGTATATTTGATTGGAAGGCTTGATGGAAAGTTGGATGTATTATTTCTATCAATATGACTGAACCTTTGGAGTTCTATATCAAATTTTTCCATCTCACACTTACATTTTTTGTATTAACTATTGGAATTTCTCCAACATTGAATGCTACACAATCACTTTAGTCATTGTTTTGTTTGGAACCTCTATTATATTCCTTATCAAGATAACAAGGGCTAAAAGTTTTGTAACATGGAATACATGTAAATCAATTAACTCGTTATTGAGGTAATCAATTAACTTCTGAGTAAATACTTTGCTTGGATACAAACATCTAGAATACTAGAACAAGGGAATCAGGTACATATCGAAAACTTCAAAACGCACATGTGACATACCCCTGCTATTGATAAATTCAAACTTTAAATGTTCAATCTTATTTAAGAAACTTATTGAGAGCAAACTTTGAATTTATGCCACAAGAATCATTTCAATAAGAACATATAATTGCTTGTGCGATAGAAGTTATATCATTCTACTTTTCTTGAAAGTTTTTATTTGAATTATTGAATTCACTGAGAATAGAACAATAAAATACACATTGCCAATAGAAAGACTTTGGTAGAAGTTTTTGTGGTGTAGTGGTCATAATTCTACATAGAAGGTGGAAGATGTGCACTACAAGCTCGTGAAGTTAAAAGAGAAGGCAAAGCTAAAGTATTTTCACAGAGAGTTTAATGGAGGAGGAGGAGGTGTTGGTGGTTACAAGAACTTTGACATAGGAAGAGACCATGGTGGTAGAAGTCATAATTCTATGCAAAAAGTAGAAAAGACACGTGGTGATAAGTTTTAGAAGATAAGAAAACAATGCGAGAAACCAAGGCTGAGGTAGAGGTCACAAAGGATTTAGAGGATAAGGTAGAAGTTTTGTTTTTTATAGGTGGAAAATTTACTATTATACATGTGGAGAAGGGGGATGCAAGTCATTTGATGTCCACATAAGAGAGAATGCATGTGGAAATGAGCAAAGAACTTAGTTTAGCACATGGAGATGCATCAAAAGGACCAAACACCAATTGTAATACATGGAGAAAGCTTGATGATGTACTGCGCTATAGAAGCAACAATTGTGAGAGGAAGATTGACAATTGAGAAAGAATATTTTCATAACAAAGTGTAAATATGGATGTAAGTGTTGTAAAGTCATTATAGATAGTGGTAGTACAAAAAATATGTTTAAGGTTGAGATGGTGGAAAAGCTAAATTTAGCACACAATAGAATCACCCACAATCATATAGATACTTTTGGTTTGAAGCAAATATGAAGTGATGGTGACACATCAATGTAGTTTGTCATTTACTATATGAGAGTATAAAGATGAGATTTTGTATGCTCCATAAATGTTTTCCACCTGTTCTTGGGAATACCATGGGAATGTGACAAACATGTGATGCATGATAGTAAGACTAATTAGACCCTTTGAAAGGATGGGAGGAGATTTTAGTTGTTGCCAATGAAGGATGAGGATCCGAGAGAGGCTTTGCTATTGTAATTAAAGTTCTTGAGCATGGTAAAGGAGTCAAACGAATGCTATGCGATAAAGGAGTCAAAAGAATGCTATGCTATCGCATAAGGGAAATAATAGTGTATTGAGGACATGATGAGGAGGAAATTCCTAGTGAAGTGAAGAATCTAGTAGTGCACATAAGCTTTATGGAAAGCATGATGTTGAATTGACATGTTGGTGATTCGTTATTGAAGGGATTGATTAGAGAGGACATGAGGCCATGTGTAGTTCCAATGTTAATTGTGTTAAAGAAAGATGGACAATGGGGAATGTGTTCAGACTCCAGAGTGTTGAATAAGACCACAATGAAATATAGGAATTAGTTTCCTATTGTTGAGGATGGATGATTTGATGTATAGTTTGAATGGCCTTAGATACTTGACGAAGATAGATTTGAAAGGTGGTTATCACTAGATTTGGATTAGTGATGGTGATAGTGGAAGAGTGCATTGAAGAGCAAAGACAATTTGGGTGGTCAATTATGATGATTGGGTTGACCAAATTGCCAAGCACGTTATGCGATGGATGAAAAAAGTATTGCGATCGTATATTGATAAGTTTGTGGTTGTATTCTTGAAGAACATTGATTTTTTATTAGAAGTAGAGAAGATCATTTGTAGCACATTTGAGATTGGTGTGGTGGATAAAATTGAAGTTGAATCCTTCAAGGAAGAGTTTGTGTACTTGGTTTCCTTGTGTCCAAGGATGAGTTGTGCATGGATCTAGAGAAGGTGAAGGGAATTTTAGAACAACCCATGCCTCCCAATGTCACACAGTTGAGAAGTTTTACGGTGTTACAAATTTTGATAAGAAGTTCATTAGAGGATTCAACGAGACATTCACAACAATGGTAGTGTATGAAAGTATGAGGATTCTAGTAGAGCATGGTGATGCAACAAAGTTTTGAGAGGCAAAAAGGAAGATTATATAGGTACCTATTTTGGCTTTATCAAATTCCAACAAAGTAGTTTAAGTTGATTGTGATGTGAGGGTGAAAAGTATTGGTGTGCAATGTTGAGTCAATAAGGAAGGGCAACATTCTTAAGCAAGAAATTGAATGGAGTGCAAAAGACTAGTTATGATTTGGAATCTTATGCAATTGTATGAGTGTTGAAGCATGAAAGCATTGCTTGTTGTTGAAGGAGTTCATCTTGTGCATAGACCATCACCAACCATTAGGCACTGAAGTTCATTATTAGTTAAGTGAAATTGAACTAGCGAGATGTGAGATGGGTGGGGCTTTTGCAAAGTGACACATTTGTGTTGAAGCATAACTTTGAGAAGGAGAACAATGTTGTTGATGTGCAAGGAGAGTTTTGATGTTGTTGATAACAAAAAATGGTATGTTTGGTTTTGAGCAAATCAAGGATCTATACGAGTGTGTCAAAGATTTTGGGCAAGTTGTAGGGATTTCCATTGTGAAAGAAATTGACGATAGGACAAAAGCACACAATTAGATTATTTAATCCAGTTTGGTTACTTTTGTTTTGGATGGATTACACTTCAAAAGAAACCCTTCGAGCATTTCCCCTCATTTTGAGGATGATACCATGGATAAATCGTTTGGTTATAGTTTTGGCATCCTAACTCAACGGGGACATCGAGTGAGGCCCTCGACATTCACATAGATAACATGGTTTCTTGTTCAAAGGAAAGAAACTATTTCATTCTAGCAATGTGCTATAATTTGATTAGAGGGTTGCATAATGATGACTTAGGTGGACATTTTGGGTGTGACGAGACAAGCTTTGTTAGAGGAGAGATTGTAGTGGCCAAGTATGAAGGAGGAGGTCATCAAATTTGTGGCATGCTATGAGATTTGGTAGATGGTGAAAGAGTGACCTAAAGAACACATGGTTGGACATTGTTTTTGATTTAGAAGATGGCTTAAGAGCGTATATCCATGGATTTTATTATTGGATTGTCTAGAGCACAATGTAGATTTGATGTAGCATTTGTTGTGGGTGACATGTTTTGAATATGGTGCATTTCTTTCCTTGTAAGTATTGCATGGAGTTCTCCAAGGAGGTCATGTGCATGCATGGATTGTAGTAGACATTCACATAAGATGTGGATATGAGATTTCTTGGTCGTTTTTGGAAGATGTTGTGAAAGAAGATGGTGATGAAGTTGCAATACGATTCAACTTATCACCCTTAGATGAATGGACAACATAGATAGTGAAGCTAAGTCTTGGGAATCTTCTAAGATTCCTAAGAGACATGAAAAACCAGTGGGATCAAGTCTTGGTGCTAGTAGAGTTCGCTTATAACAACTTTTTGAATAGGTCAACAATTTTTTCACCATTCAAGATTGTATATGGGAGGAATGCAACATGATTTGCATACATGGTTGATATGCTGAGGAGTGATGAGGTGGAAGCATTTGTAGGGTAGATAGAGTGGGTGTATGCATAAGTCTAGGGCAAGCTAAATGAATAGAGCACACAGTACAAGGAGTGTGTTGATACATGATGGAGGAATAAGTCTTTCGAAATTGGAGATATACTAAAGGGGCTTTTTAGGAAAGAGCCTTATCCCAAGAGTGTGTATGATTAATTGAATGTTAAGATAGGATTGTGTAGGATGAGAAGGAAGTTTGGCAACATTGCATACGAGATGGAATTGCTTGAGGAGTTTGATATATCACTCATATTTTCATATTAATAAAGAAAGGGAGCTCGTTGTAGAAGCTGAAGAGCAAATGAGAAAGAACGTGCTAAGGTAAACAAATGCCAAGGAAGACATTAGATGAAAAGAGAGAGAGGGATTTACAAGAAAGTGATTAGGATGTAGAGTGCTAAGTGCAAGTCATACTTAGTGAAATGGAGGAATAAGTCGAATGGCGACAATACTTGGTTTTCAAAAGCCAAATAATTCACATAGGGAAAATGTTGGATAAGAAGTAAAGGATGCAAGGTCGATGTGAGGATGTGATGTTTATTAGTAAGGGGGGGAAGTTGATGTAGGAGTATCCTTGAACTTTCTAAGTATGAGTATTGTTAACCCCCATATTTGCTCCTTAGGAATTTGGATGGGTTAAGGACCAACATATTCTATTAGGTTGGTACTTAGGCAATATTAGGTTCAGTTATTTGATTGGTACATTGATGTATTCTCGGTACAAAGACATACATTTCATAGGTTTTGTTAGTTTTGAGATGATTCCCATTTTTTAGGAAATAGGGTTCGCGGGTTTGCATGATAAAGAGATCACATTTTTGGCATCTTTGTGAGCTCATAATTCCAATGACACCCTTTTGGGAAACATGCAAGATACTTCATTTTTGATAGTTAGGGTTTCGACTTGCATGGCGTTGCATGGCATATGCATGGACATGCATCACTTTGCATGTCAATATCTAGCACATGCACGAACATGCATCGCTTTGCATGGCAGTTTTGGGTGCATGTGCATGAACATGCATAACTTTGAGGATGAAGTGGTAGTTAACTAAAGAGCATGCACAGATAGCTTGAGTCCTCAGAGCGCATCATGGATCACTTGAGGCTCTAGGGGCGAATGCATGGATTGCTTTAGTTAAATAGGACACATGCATGGATCACATCAATCATCTATGGCACATGCTTGAGGTGTTGGAGGTAACTAGGATGCATGCATAGTTTACTTCAGTGAGTTGGCATCTACGTGAGTTGAACAAGGGCTTGACCTAGTTAACTCATGTGCCTCCTTGGTGGACTAGAGTGAGGAGCCACTTCACCTCAGTAAGCATGAGATTCTTTCACTTCATCGGAGTTTGACTCAGGAGTATCTTCACCTAACTCCGCATTGGATACTTCACCCTTAGTTTGACTAAAGCCAAGTGCGCCACCTCTCTCCTGCATGGCAAATGTGCCCTCTCTCTTGACCTAAAGAACATTGTTTCATTCTTTAAAAGGATAAGGCACATAAGCATTTGAGGTCGGATCTTTTTCAGTAGGAACTCATTCTCTTCTGCGATTTCTTCTCTTCTTTCTAGCTTCCATACTCTTGTGCAGGGAATGCCATTGTACTTGTCTCTTTAGCACAATTAGCCTTTTGGTGATGCAGAATAAAGTTTTGTTATGCTTATGTTGGGCTCTCGAAGCTTTGTTGGTATTTTGATGATTTATTGTGCAAATGCATTGATGTTTTTAGCCTCTTACTTGGTCAAATTTGCCATTTACAAGCACTTTTCTGTCCTTATTTTTCATTTTCTATTGAGCTAACATTGAAAGAGATCTCACACCATTGTTTTAAATTGTTTACCAAGATCTTTTTGGTGTTAAATAACAAGCCAAAACACTTTTTTCCTCGCTGTTCACTGTTTTTTATTGCAGCTTACAGGTTTTAGGACAGCTCGGAAAGACTTAGGGATGCCCCCTTGAGGCTGGCAAACACCAGCCCAAACGGAGAGAAGTTTTGTCGTGACATTTTGGGCATTTTCTCCTACTACTTACACGATCTTTGATGCTTTTTTTGGACCTATTCTTATTCATTTGGTGCAGCAAATCGTGCTAACAAGTACATGTAAGGAAACCATGATACATGCAATTGAGACAAAAGAACGTACAACAAAGAGAGTGCATGGAAAGTAGCTGTGATATGAGGAGGCATGGAGGGTAAAGTGTATATGTGAAAGAGTGATGGTGAAGGTGTTAGTTTTTTTGTAACTCATTTGGTCCTTCCTCATGATTTTGATGTCACATGGGGGGTGTTACCAAGCAAACTAGCAGTGCTAGTTCCCGATAAGCAAAAATAAGAAAAGTGATCCAATGTCACCTCGATCACGATTCTAACTTCTTCGGAGCGTCGGAACCTCCAAGGAGAAGTATCCTTATGAAATCCCGTAGAACACTGATACAACCAAAATACTATGTTCTCCATGCAATCGACAGCTAGACCAGTGCCTAGATGGAGTCAATATGAAGATAAGTTAACAATTAATCAACCAATGTCAGTAAATTAGGCAAAGTAGGTTATCAAAGTATCACTACGTTGTGCTAGCATTCACCAAGGATTGTTAATCAACAAAGATTACAATGAAAGTGTAAGGCCATTGACTTGAGATAATAGAGTTCTTCACTGATGGCAATCTATGACCAATCACCAAATCAATACAAGAAGTAGATATGTGTTCAAAAGTAAAGTCACACCTCAAAAGGATTTCAACAAATGGATGTAACTTTCCAGATTTGTATGTAAAATTCCGAGTTATATGTATAGTGAAACAAACCTCTATATACAGTAGAAGACTAACCTAACCAATATATATAAAAATACTTTATTAATTACACCACCAACTAACTAATTTAATATGCTAACTTGTTTTCTGTTTAGTGTTTATTGTAGATAAGGACAAGAAGGAGAGCACAGGGTCTGTAGACCTGTGTATAGGGCTCAGTGGGGGTTAGAGGTGGAAGGAAGGGCCGACAAGAAGGTGGAGAAAGGAGATGGAAGGAGTGGAGGGGTAATGGAAGGGAAGGAGAATGATAAAGGAGTGGAAGATGATGGGAGAAGGATAAGGGGGAAGCAACAACAACGAAGGGAGAAAGGGAAGGTTTGGATAAGGGGGAGAGGCTGCGGCTAGGGCAGCAGCAGCAGGTCCGAAATTGGGAGCAACAACTTCAGATGGGGAAGGCAGAGGACCAGCGAGGCAGAGATAAAGGGGCCGAGAGGATAAAAGAAGAGAGGAGGGGAGGCCGAATATGAAACAAGGGAGATCGAAGGTAAGGGAGGAGGAGAGAGGGAAATCGAGGGAGGTTTCAGTCTCCAAACTAGTGCTAAACACAGAAAAATTATTACCTTTTAATAATTTAAAATTTGTAAAAAAAAAAGCATACACAAAAGATCAAAATCTAATTAAGATAATATTTACAAAATTTTACAAACTCAGAAATTAGGTTTAGAAGGGAAAATGGAAGATCAACCTAGGGTTTGTTAGGTAATTCCACCTAACCTAGGGCTTCCAAGAGGATAAAACTCTCCTTGAGATGGTACTTGCCAAGTTTGGCAAGCCAAGGACTCCTCCAACAGCCTCTAGGGTTGGTTGTGAGGAGTTTGGCTAAGACAAACCTTGGAGACCTAAAGCTCAAGCTTTCCTTGCTAGGGCAACAAAATATTGAAAATTTTACTTAGCTAGGTCAAAATGCAGCATTAACAACTACCATTCAACCTTAGACAAGCATAGTTCCAACATTTAACAAAAAGACATCAAGAGAAAAGACTTAGATACCTTCTTGTGCATGTGTCAAGCAAACAACTCTTAGCATTACCCAAGCAAAGTGCAAGAACAAAAGACACTTTAATGATCAATCTCCAAACAAGCTTGTACATTCATCCTCAAGAAGTGCGCACCCCTTAAAATGCCTAGGAGAGTCGAAATGAGAAAATAAAGTATAATCCCATGAGTTGATGTATAAAAATGAACTGAGGAAAGGTAATTTATATCCTTTCACACTCACTTTTACAAAATAAAGCAGTTTTTAAATCTATTAGAGGCCGTATAGGTTGCAATCGTACAACAGAAGGTACAGTAGTATTGTACAACAATATAAATCTGAGTCTGTCTGATTTTTGTGATAGTTTTATCAATGGATTTCTCGTATTGCATTTGGCAACATTTCTTTGTTGTAAATCTCCTTAAATCTCTGAATAAATTTCTTTCGGGTTTTCCCCAAAGTGAGGTTTTGCCCTGGGCTTGGGCCTAAATTTCTGTGTTAGTGTTCTTGTGCATATATCTTCAATTAGATCACAGGGTTGATTACATTGTATTTGTGCTTAAGCTATCAGTAAAATTCATCATTAAGTTGTATATGAATCTTTAGCTCAAAAAAGTCACAAATCTGGTTGCAATCAAAGTGCTTGACAAAAGTATATAAGAGAGTTTGTGGTTATTTGTCAAATTTCTTCATGGTATCAGAGCTTACTTGCTGAAGAAGGTGTGTTAAGTTGTGTAGATACAGAACATAAGAGGTTCAAGTAAGGTTCAATTAAAGATTATCAGTTGCAGTCATGGCCTCAGCAGGATCATGATTTGAAGATAGGCTAGATGGGTCTAGTCATTTCAGTCCCTGGAAAGAGCGCATAACTGTGTTATTCAAAGAACTGGAGCTATGGGATATTGTTGGTGCTTTTGACACCATCACAGTTCCCACAGATGCTGCTCATAAAACTGCCTTTGAGAAGAAAAATATTAAGGCACAAAGAATCTTTTTGGATTCCATAAAAGATCATTTGATACCTCACATCACATGTAAGCAGCATACTTTTGAAATTTGGAAACTTTATGTACTTTATATCAAAGTAAAAACCAGAACATAAAGATGGTTCTCAGAGAAAAACTGAGGAACACTAAGATGACTGATACTGATACAGTAACCATCTACCTCACCAAGATTTCCCAAGTTAGAGATGAATTGAGTGCTACTGGTGAGAAAGTGGAAGATGAAGAGCTAGTTAGATATGCTCTTAATGGGTTCACTACAAAATGGCACACATTTGTGCAAGGAGTGGTTGATAGAGAGAAACTTCCAGATTGGACAAGGTTATGGGATGACTTTGTTCAAGAAGAGTCCTGGGAGGGGACGTTCCAAAATAACACTTGGAGCAGTGAAGACGATGTAGCCCTTGTAATCAAAGGCAAGGGCAAAGGAAAGAAAAAGGAGAAAGACCTTAATAAGGTCCGATGCTTTAACTGCAACAAGTATGGACATTATACTAGTCAATGTCCCAAGAAGAAGAGTAATGAAGAAAAAGAGGGAGCAACATCAGCAGAGGTAGAAGATTATGTTGCCCAATTTGAGAAAGAATTTTCTTTGGTGTCAGTGTAGACCAATGTAGGCAGTTCAATAGATTACCATGACACTTGGATAATTGATAGCGGGTCAACTAGCCATAGGACCGAAAAATATGGAGTTTTTCAGAGGATTGAAGAGATAGCTCTAGGACGCTTTGTTGAAACAGATATTGGAAACCCTCAAGCAGAGATAAGAGGGGTTGGGATTTTAAGATTCCAACTAGACCTTGGAGAGATTCTTGAAGTAGACATGGTACTATTTGTTTCGGGTATAAAAGTTAGCAGACTTTTTGTGTCACCATTGGAGGATGACAAGTATGGATTTTGCATCCGGTCAGGTCATGCATTTCTATATCAAGTAGGGAACCCGGTTGGTACCACAATACTACTTGGGGATAGAAGAGACAAACTTTATTTTATGTTTGGAGAGGTGTTTTTTCTAGGTTCAGGTGGATGGTTATCTGAGATTGAATCTGAAGATGAGGCAGGTGCACAGATGATACCTTCAGATGAGGAAAGCAGTATTGGCAGGAGGCCTAGCCAGTATGGAGGTTATGAGCAAGCTCAAGGGTTTAGAAAGGATTCCCCTCACAGTTCTTAGTTTAGAGTTGTTTTCCAACATGAATCTCTGGGTCATATTCCAGAGCAAGAGGGAGTTGCTCCAGAGGACAAAGACCCAGGTGGTGGAGGTATAGGCATTGTTGGAAGTACCTCCCTCGTTAAGAGGGAGTGTTAGTTTTTTGTAAATCAGTCGTTCCTCATGGTTTTGATGTCACATGAGGGGGACAAAGTTGTCTTTCCTAGTGTTTCTTTTTAAATATAATAAAGTGGCTTTTATATTTTAAAAGTGTGTTTCACTTAAGTAATGTGGGTCCCTTATGTAAATGTGCATTTATTATTTATTAAAAGAATTTAAATGTGCAATTAATGATGACCCTTAGATTATCTCTAATCCCAGTCATTCATTGAGGAAGTTAGGGTTATTGAAGGTAGTTAGGGTTGATGAGGGTATTAAGTGACTATTTAATCACTTGGAAGGTAGAAGAAAAGGGCATCAAATCAATGAGAGCTCATTGACAGTGATTGAGAGAGAAAGAGATTCAGTGAGTAAGAGTTTTGAAGGAGAAGAGTTTGCAGCAGCAGGAGAAAGACAGATTGCTAGGGCACAAAAACCAAGTTAGTAAGCTACAACACAAAAATCAAGGCAGTAGATTTGCACAGTCAGAGTTGTACAGTAGGGTTGTACACTGTCAATTCCTTACAGGTCGTACGTCAGACTAAAACTCATATTTCAGGCTTGTAAATTGCATAGAATTCAAGGTAAATAATTTTTGAATTTATTGGACACGAATTTCAATGCATTTCGAGTCAGTTTGAAGCAGGTTTTAAGTCTGTTAGAGGCCGTACAGGTTGCAGTCGTACAACAGAAGGTACATTAGTACTGTACAACAGTATAAATTTGAGTCTGTTTGATTTTTTGTGATAGTTTTATCAATGGATTTCTCAGATTGCATTTGGCAACATTTCTCTGTGGTAAATCTCCTTAAATCTCTGAATAAATTTCTTCCAGGTTTTCTCCAAACTGGGGTTTTGCCCTGGGCTTGGCCCTAAATTTTCGTGTCAGTGTTCTTGTGCATATATCTTCAGTTAAATCACAGGGTTGATTACATTGTATTTGTGCTTAAGCTATCAGTAAAATTCATCATTAAGTTGTATATGAATCTTTAGCTCAGAAAAATCACAAATCTGGTTGCAATCAAAGTGTTTGAAAAAAGTACAATATGAGAGTTTGTTGTTATTTGTCAAATTTCTTCAGAAGGACACAGTTAAGGTGTGGATATGGGAAGTGTTACCAACTGAGTTGCACTACAGTTGGATTTCAGTGAGCCGCCAGTATTGCACATTTACTTGTGCCTTTTTCAGAGTTCAGAAGTTCCAAGTTTGGCCTTTTCAGGGCCCATTTGTCAGTTTTTTGTAGTACATGACTGTGCCCCACGGGGTTTGTAATAAGCGTACTAGCATGGTGGTCTTTGAGTGACTCGGTTCCCTAGGACTTGACAACCAAAGAAGGTATTCCAAGGAGTTTTTTCCCTTGTCGATTATGCCTTGCCTTTAGCCGAGTATAATCGATGAGGTTTTCTCCTGCTCCTCCAAAGCTGGAATGCCCAAAGTGGGGGTTAGGCCTTAGGGGATTATTAGAGCCCATTTTGTAACATGTATAAACATGCTAGGCGCTAGAATTTCATCGTTTTGTCATGTACTAAGTTCCCCTGAAGTTTCAGTCGATTCCGAGAAAAAATATTTTTCGCATTTTTTAAGCCATTTTTTAATGGTTTAATTAAAAAATTTCAAAAAGTGATAAAAGTCTTATCCGGAGTAAGAATTCGACGCAGGGATGCTCGTTTTCAAGCTCAGAGCATCCTCTTTACCCCGGTACCCAGTTTTCCTACATTTTGGGCGACCGAGAATCCTCGTGGAGCAGTTTTGTCATTCAGAGATACATTTTGGCACTTTAAATGCTAAAATTGCTACAAAATGCACTTTGGTCAAAAGTCAAAATGATTAAAAAATGGAATAAGTCACATGTCAAATGACATGGCACTCATTCACTTAAGGTAAAGCGACTATGCTAAATGGATTAATAAGTTATATGGTGGAGAAATGAAGTCAAACGTTGAAGTCTTGAAACCAAGGAAACGCCCATCCTTCACGTGGGCACCAAGTGACTTGGCATCATTTTTTTTGATGGACGATTGAGGTTAATATTAGAACCTTATGTTATAAATCGAGGTGGGAAACTTTATTAAAGAATCAAAGCTTGTGATATAGTCGATTTAAAGATTGAAGATTTTAACACCAAATCCGTACGGTTATATTTCACGTGGGCCAGCTTCCCTTCACGGCCTTGTTTGTTTTGGTTGAGGATAGCTTCGAGAAAGATGGGGGCGGCTTCTACAAGTAACGTGGCATTATCCACATGGTTACCATTTAAAAGCAACTAACCCCACCACCTCAACGCAATATGGAAACATCAACTCCCCACTCGATTTTCTCCTCATGTGCGCTGACCGATGGCTCCACATGGCTGTGTATGTTCTGTTTGATGATAAGTATTGAGGTGGCATACCCCACTTGGATGGGCTGCCAGTTATTGCAACCAATCAGAATCCAACACAACAAAGCTTGGAAACATCAAAAGTTCGAATTCCTCCTTCACGTGGGTATTCTCATCAATTTGGCATTTTCCAAGTTTTATTGTTTTTTCGAGTTTTTGTCCAAGTGTGATGGTGCATTACCATTGGCCATCTAGTTTGCTTGCTCTACAATCAAGGAGTTGTGTCTCCTTAGGGTTTTGCGCCCTAGCTAGGTTTCCATTTGCTATAAATTGAGGAGCTTGGCTCCATTGTAATGATCTGGAAGGTGGAACCTCTGCACATTTCTATTTGTAATATTTTTATTTTTGAGTTAATAAAGAGAAGGCTTTGGAGGCTAATCTGATTTGGTGATTGTCTTGGATTGGATCCACATGCATGAATGAGGTAAACTGTACTTATGTTCCATTGATTAATATTGTTGGGATTGCATTTCTTGGGTAAAGAAGTTATCTTCTTATAGATCTGTAAGTAACTCTTTATAGGCTGCTTACATATGTAAATGATATCATGATGCAAAGAATGATGGTGTTTCTTGCTTGAAATTCATTTTTCTATTGTTTTATGGTTTATTGTTATACAAATGCTCTTAATCCCCTTGTTAGTTCTTGGTAGCTATTTACAGGTAGCCCAAGTTGGAGAGCACAAAGAACTTGCTTGATCTTGTCTTCATTTCAACATTGTCGATCGAAGTGTAGATCTTATCGGTGCATCAAGGAGTTTGACTCCATTACCCTTCTCTTCAAAAGCACTCAAACCCCATGGGTTCATCTTTCTAGATCTCCCTTTTTTTTTAAATCTATCTCGGTTACTGTCCTATTTAAATCTAAATCTTGCTTCAAAGTTCATTTGATTAATAGATCTAAGCAAGTAGCAATCTAAAGAGTCTAATAGCTTCATTGTTATTTAGTTCTAGGTTGCTAGCGAAGTTAGAAATTTTTGCAATTTTTTGTAGCAACGTCAAAGACACTTTTTAAGTGTTTCTTGGCATTTTTAAGACTAATTCAGTTCGCTGGTTTTTTTTGTCTTTTAGCAGGTCCGAACCTTTTAAAGCTCAAACTCTGAGATTCGGAGGTGTTCGTAGCCATCCGGGGAGCTAGTTTTACCTCCCTTGCATCATTCTAACATTGTAAACTGACTTGTCCCTAATGATAAAGGGCAAGCAGTATTTCTCTTAAGTTTCCAAGTTGTAATCAAAAAAATAAAAAGAGCACAGCAGGCAATTCCAGCGCCTGAACCCAATCCCCCCAGGGGGGATTCGCACCCTTGTTCATTTTTTTTTATTTTTTCGTTTTAGATTAGTTTTCTTTCAAGCAGTAGTAATTAGATAACTCACTCAAGCACACAACGTCCTCCGAGGACCTGTTTATCTTTTTTATATGCTTTTGTGTTTATTTCGAATTATTATCCTGTGCTTAAAATTTAATCCTAAAATTAACCCCCCTTGCTTTACGCTTGGGGTTTAGTGTAGATTAATCATCCACTCATACCTATTTAATAAAACGAACAACGCCCCAAACTCGGAGTATGCTCTTGACCACTGCAGCTTAGTCGGAACAGTTGGCTCAATCAGAAACGGGTGCAAGGTAATTAGTGTTAATAGGACAATCCATCAGAATCCAATCCTAAGAACTCGGGAGGTTGCATGGACTGAATCCACAGAGTCAGCAGGTTCTTAAGCGGGTTCATCCTCACCTGGTTGGACACTTGGTAAGGTTGCTAGAGCACTCAGTTCGAAGTTTAGGTTTTCTTTTGGGCCAAACCAAGAATCAACCCACTCCTTAACTACTCATTTAATAACTATAAAATTTACCAACCGAGCCACTGCAATACTTTCATTGAGACTACACAAGCAACCCCACACAACAGTACTTACAAGCATTTTTACATTCTCGGCACTGGTCTTTATTTTTCTGTGTTTAAGTATCATCATAAATGTCGTGAATGCTTATTTATCTTATGTTGGGTTAGCTATTTGATTTAATTCACAAGCAGTGCTTTGTTGTTATATTTTATCATCTCATCATTTTTTCATTAACTCCTAGAATAGACTTTTATCTTTGTTGTAGATTAAAAGCCTTAGATTATTTTTCATAGGGACCACCCCCCTTGGCTTCGCTAGGAGTAAGCCTAGACGGAGGAGTCGAGTAATCAGGTGACAGCACTTGACTCTCACTTGCCCCCAAGGACACACCGAGCGGCTTGAAGGTTTCCTGCCGCGTCCCCCCCAGGTGTGTATTAGGCGGCAACATTTTGGCGCCGTTGCCGGGGATAAACCTTTCTATTCCCGGGTCACGACCTTTGTTTCTTTTTGTGTTTTTTACTTTGTTTGATGTATCCTGTGAATATTTAAATTTTTACTCGGTCCATCTGGCGACTCCACTTTTAAACAATTCAACGAAGTATTCAACAAGAAGAAATTCGAAAGGATTATTCAATTTTATTCCTGAACCTGAAAAGGTATATAGAAGAAGATTGAATAAACAAAACTCTCGGAGAATACTCGAAAATCTTAGACTTGAGTCAATCTTAGATATTCACCATCTGTTTGAAGAGTCTAATCCACCAGAAGACATGGGAGATTTTTTTAGCCCTCTAGACTTTACTGCAATCATAGGGTACCCTCATGTCGTAACTGAGAAGGCAATTGAAAAGTTGCCTTCATTTCAGGGTAACAACGCCATAAGTGCTAAGGCACATTTAAAGTCTTTTTCACAATGTTATAATAAATGGTGTCTTAACGCTAAACATGAAGATGTGCAGATGAAGCTGTTTGCACTATCCTTAGAAGAAGATGCCTTTGATTGGTTCTCAGACCTAGATGCTGGCAGTTTCAAAACATTCAAAGAGTTTGAGAAGGGTTTCCTAGCCAAGTGGGGAGACAAGAAAGAAGATAGGTACCTGTTAGCATCCCTAAACAACATGAAGAAGAATGAGAATGAGACTATGGAAGAGTTCAACAAAAGATTCAACAATCTCATCTCAAGCTTGCATGCCGAGATTAAGCCTCCTGATGGCTCAATCCTCATACATTATATTGAATCTTTCAATGGAGAGATGAGATATCAACTTAGGGATAAAGAACCTGTTGATCTTAAGAAAGCCCAAGTTATAGCTGAAAAGATTGATAAGAACATGCAGTCATCCGGAAAGTCCAATCTTCCAGGTTTCACTAGAGGTACTACATCAAAACAATCAGACAACAAAGACAAGTCAGCATCAACAGATAGCAAGGACCTAGCAAAAGATCCTTTAAGAGAATTGACAGATGTAATAAAAGCTATGGAAGCCAATCATGCTGCACAAATGAATTCCATGCAAAATAGACTCATTGCTATGGAAAGAGAAAAATCTCACATGCCTTCCAATAGGTTTCCTCCTAGACAGAACAATGAATGGAAGCAAAAGTATCCATCCAACAATCAGAGGATCCCTAGTCAACTTGATTCAGCCAACATGGTT
The DNA here is from genome assembly GCA_027924585.1 of Larix kaempferi. Lineage (NCBI taxonomy): Eukaryota > Viridiplantae > Streptophyta > Pinopsida > Pinales > Pinaceae > Larix > Larix kaempferi. Next base: position 24,967,426 of record BSBM01000299.1, read on the forward strand.
ATGGAAGAGGTGCCCCCTTTCTGTAGGGCTTGTAACGAATTTCATGATGAGTCAACTTGTCCTAAGTTTAACTACATAAATGAACAAGGTCCTCCTGAAGTCAACAACTTTGTAGGGTATTCAAATCAACCTGAGTATATCAATCATGTTGGTAAAACTCACACTTTGCCAAAGGATGTTTGGAAACAAGCTAAGGAAATGGCACAAGAAAAGGACAATGTTACAAAAATTTATGGAGAGAAACCTACACCTGAAGAGATCAAAGAATTAGCAAAGTTCAAAGGCTTCACCTATCAGAGAAGGAAGACTGCCATCCCCATCAAATCAGATCTGCATATTCCTAAGGTAACTCATCTTCCTTCCCCAGAACTAAATGTTGATGTAGTTAGCTGGCTAGCTGGTGCTAAAATGCTTGTTCCTGTAACTGAAGTAATTAAAATGCCAGGTCAAAAGGATAGATTGATAAAGTCTTTAGAAGCTAGTGGAAATATTGATGAAGCACCTACGGAAGTTATCTATGAAAAACCTAAGGAAAAGGTCCTAGAAAAAACTAAGGATAAAGTTCAGGAAAAACCAAAAGAAGTAATTCCTGAAAAACCTAAACAAGTCATTCCTGATGTTCCTAAGAAAATCAATGAAGATCTTCCTATTATACTACATAGTATAGATCCTCGTAAGGAAGAGCATCCTCCTTTCTATGTATCCTTAGTCGTCAACAACATGTTGCTCCATAACTGCATGCTTGATTCAGGTGCCACATCCAACGTCATAACTAAAAAAGTCATGGAACAATTGAACCTGAAAGTCACAAGACCTTATCAGAATGTGTGTGCAATGGATTCTAGAGAAATTGACACCATAGGCATTATCATGAACTTACCTGTTAAGTTAGCTGCATATACGGATGTGAATTTGACTATGGATGTAGTTGTGATCGATGTCCCTAACATTTGGGGCATGTTGCTATCTAGAAAATGGGCTGCTTCCCTTGGTGGTTGCATACAGATGGATTGGACCTATGCCATGATCCCAGCTAATGAAGATGCTCATGTTAGGTTATATAGGGAAAAGGAAAGAAAATTTCATGTTGAAGACCCTAATGTGCTAGATAATGAGTATGTTCACGAGTCAGATGGTTCTGGGAACTATTCCATTTTTGCAAACACATTAGCTCCTATTAAAGAAAAGATTAAAGATGATAGAGTAAATGGATTGTGGAGGATGAGTTTTGATGGTGCATTTTCCAGATCAGGAAAGGGTGCTGGAATTGTGATTACTTCTCCATCTCAACAGACTTTCAAGTTTGCTTTCAGACTGGAGTTTGATGCTTCAAACAATGTTGCAGAGTATGAAGCACTCTTGCAAGGCCTTGAAATAGCTAAAGATATGGGTATAAAAATTCTAAGTATAAAAGGAGATTCAGACTTAGTTATAAGTCAAATCAAGAATACCTTTGCATGTAAGAATCAAAGGTTAAGGAAGTATAGGAATGCTTGTTGGGATACAATGGAATTATTTGATGCCCTAAACATCACATCAGTACCTAGGGAAGAAAATCAGGAAGCAGACCAACTAGCAGTAGCAGCCTCAACCCTCCAACCGACTGAAGAGATAATCAATGGTGAAGGAAAATTTGAGATCAATTTCAGACCCTCCATCCCGGATAATGTAGATCATTGGCAGGTATTCAAAGATGACAAGCAAATCCTTAGATTTATACATAATGTCCAAGAGTTCACTGATTGTAAGATAGGCTATAAGGAAGAAAAGTATGACTACAAGGAAGATGAGGATCAACCTAGGAATGCCATACCTAAAAGTATAGTTGAATGGGAGCACATCTTTGACAGACAAGACAGGCATAAGCCAGAAAAGGAAATATTAAAGGCTGGAAATTACATAGAGATTAACATTGGGACTAAAACTGAACCTAAGCTAATCAAAATTGGTAAGGGTACAAGTGAAAAGGAAAGAAATGACCTTATAGCCCTAATTCGGGAATATCGGGATGTCTTTGCCTTTTCATATGATGAGCTCAAGTCATATCGGGAAGATGTTTTCCAACATACTATCCCTTTAAAAGGGGATGCCAAACCCTTTCGCCAGAAGTTGAGACAAATAAATCCCAAGGTGGCCCCCATAGTTTTGAAAGAGCTTCAGAAGATGCTAGCAGCAGGAATCATAGCCCCAACTAGACATTCCTCATGGTGTTCAAATCTGGTTGTTGTAAGAAAGAAAAATGGAAACCTAAGACTGTGCATTGACTTTAGAAACCTGAATTGGGCATGTTTAAAAGATAACTACCCTCTCCCCAATATGGAAACACTGCTTCAAAGAGTAACTGGTTCTGGAATGATGTCAATGTTGGATGGTTTTTCGGGGTATAACCAGGTAGTGGTCAGCAAAGAAGACAGGCATAAGACAACTTTTACCACCCCATGGGGTACTTTCGAGTATCTTAGAATGCCTTTTGGATTGCTCAATGCTGGGGCAACTTTCCAGAGATCCATGGATTATGCTTTCAATGATCTAATCGGTAAGATCATAGAAATATATCAGGATGATCTCACAGTTTTTTCTAAAGAAAGAAGTGATCATGTTGGCCACCTAAGACAAATCTTTGAACGATGTCGAAAATTCGGCATATCTTTAAACCCAGCTAAGTCTGTCTTAGGTGTTGATGAGGGAAAGTTACTTGGTCACATCATCTCCAAAGATGGGGTCAAAATTGACCCAGAGAGGGTAGAAGCCATAAAGAAAGTTCCTTTGCCTTGTAATAAAACAGCTTTACAGTCATTCAACGGGCAAATCAACTTTATCAGACGTTTTATTCCCAACCTAGCAGAGTTAATGAAACCCATGCAGAGATTGCTTAAAAAGGACGCTAAGTTTGAATGGAATAAAGAGGGTAAAGAAGCTTTTAGTGGAATAAAGGATGCTATCTGTAGATCACCTGTCTTGATCAGTCCTGATTATTCCAAAGATTTTCAAATCTTTTCATTTGCATCACCAGACACCATAGCCGGAGTTTTGTTGCAAAAGAATAAGGATGGCCAGGAGCAACCCATAGCCTTTATGAGTAGAGCCTTACAGAATTCTGAGCTTAAGTACACTATCATGGAAAAACAAGCATATGCCTTAGTTAAATCACTTAAGCATTTCAGAATGTATATCGGATACTCGAAAGTTATAGGGTATGTGCCTCATGCGGCGGTTAAGGACATTTTATCACAGCAAGACTGTCTTGGTATAAGGGGTAAATGGGTCTCTAAGATCCAAGAATATGACTTAGAAATCAAACCCACCAAGTTAGTTAAAGGTCAGGGTTTAGCCCGCATGATGGCTGAAGGGAACGAGCAAGCCTTACGGATGGTATGTCAGAACAATGAGTCAGTACAGGTCAGATCAGAAGAGCTTCAACGTCTTGAACAGGTTCCTTGGTATTCAGACATCATATATTTTCTAACCAACCTCACATGCCCAGATCATCTTATTGGCCATAAAAGAAGGGCCTTGAGGTTAAAAGCCACAAAGTTTTGTATCACCCAGGATGGGCTGGGATGGAAAAATCCAGATGGTCTAATTCTTAGATGCATCGATGAGCCAGAGTCCAAAAAACTCATGGCTGAGTTCCACTCTGGATTTTGTGGAGGACATTATGCGGCCAAGACAACAGCCCATAAAGTCCTTAGAGCAGGGTATTATTGGCCCACTTTGTTCTCAGATGTTCACAAGCATGTCAGAAGTTGCCAACAATGTCAACTCTTCACAGGAAAACAAAAGTTAGCATCCTTGCCTCTTAAACCTGTAGTTGTCCAAGCCCCTTTTCAGCAGTGGGGCCTTGATTTCATTGGTCAGTTTAAGGATAATTCTAGCAACGGTTATTCTTGGATCCTAACTGCCACTGATTATTTTACCAAGTGGGTGGAAGCAATCCCCACGAAAGCGGCAACCGAGAAAGTGATCATGGATTTTTTAGAAGATAAGATTATCACTAGATTCGGTGTGCCCGCTAGGATCACCACGGATAATGCTAAGGCATTCAGCTCAGCAGAAATGTCATCCTTTTGTTTCAAGTATGGTATCATCCTATCACATTCATCAAATTATTATCCCCAAGGTAATGGTTTGGCAGAATCAAGTAATAAAAACTTAATGACCATAGTCAAGAAAATTGTTGGAGATAATAAAAGAGCTTGGGATAGTAAGATCAGATTTGCACTATGGGCAGATAGGATTACTAAGAAAAGTTCAACTGGAAAGTCTCCTTTTGAACTGGTTTATGGATTAGATGTTACTTTACCTGTGCACCTAAAGCTGCCAGTGTATCAGTTACTAGAAGAGTGTAACACAGATCTGGATGCATCTCAGTATAGAATGGATCAACTAGTTGAGTTGGATGAAATCAGACGAAAGGCGGTTGATCAAAGCATAAAGAATCAGGAGAAGGTTAAAAAGAATTTTGATAAGTCATCAAAGCCAAGGGTATTTCAGATTGGTGACACAGTACTACTTTGGGACAAAAGAAGGGAAAAACCTGGAAAACATGGAAAATTTGACAGTTTATGGGCAGGCCCTTATCTCATTCATGAAGTAGCAGGCACAAACGCTTTCTACCTAAGCAGTATGGACGGCGAGAAGTGTACCCTCCCAGTCAACGGAGGCCTTCTCAAACTATTCTACACTGAAAATATCTGATGCCCATGGGGGCATCTTTGTATCAAAATTTCTAAACCCTACTCCTGCATTTCATTTTCTAGTTAGATTTATTTTATGTATATTATTGTTTTGTACATTAGATTGAATTTTGGTTATGCATAATAGTTTCCTTTTATGAATAAATGTCGTAACTTAGATGTTTCATTTGGTTATTTTTCATATATATATGGGACTGATGCACTTACGTTTCCATGCAGGAAACTGAGAATCTGGAGTTCTCGAATGATCTCCTTTCCTAGGAAAGATTAATCACACGTCCCGCAGTTGGAGCCAGATGTTACCAACTGAGTTGCACTACAGTTGGATTTCAGTGAGCCGCCAGTATTGCACATTTACTTGTGCCTTTTTCAGAGTTCAGAAGTTCCAAGTTTGGCCTTTTCAGGGCCCATTTGTCAGTTTTTTGTAGTACATGACTGTGCCCCACGGGGTTTGTAATAAGCGTACTAGCATGGTGGTCTTTGAGTGACTCGGTTCCCTAGGACTTGACAACCAAAGAAGGTATTCCAAGGAGTTTTTTCCCTTGTCGATTATGCCTTGCCTTTAGCCGAGTATAATCGATGAGGTTTTCTCCTGCTCCTCCAAAGCTGGAATGCCCAAAGTGGGGGTTAGGCCTTAGGGGATTATTAGAGCCCATTTTGTAACATGTATAAACATGCTAGGCGCTAGAATTTCATCGTTTTGTCATGTACTAAGTTCCCCTGAAGTTTCAGTCGATTCCGAGAAAAAATATTTTTCGCATTTTTTAAGCCATTTTTTAATGGTTTAATTAAAAAATTTCAAAAAGTGATAAAAGTCTTATCCGGAGTAAGAATTCGACGCAGGGATGCTCGTTTTCAAGCTCAGAGCATCCTCTTTACCCCGGTACCCAGTTTTCCTACATTTTGGGCGACCGAGAATCCTCGTGGAGCAGTTTTGTCATTCAGAGATACATTTTGGCACTTTAAATGCTAAAATTGCTACAAAATGCACTTTGGTCAAAAGTCAAAATGATTAAAAAATGGAATAAGTCACATGTCAAATGACATGGCACTCATTCACTTAAGGTAAAGCGACTATGCTAAATGGATTAATAAGTTATATGGTGGAGAAATGAAGTCAAACGTTGAAGTCTTGAAACCAAGGAAACGCCCATCCTTCACGTGGGCACCAAGTGACTTGGCATCATTTTTTTTGATGGACGATTGAGGTTAATATTAGAACCTTATGTTATAAATCGAGGTGGGAAACTTTATTAAAGAATCAAAGCTTGTGATATAGTCGATTTAAAGATTGAAGATTTTAACACCAAATCCGTACGGTTATATTTCACGTGGGCCAGCTTCCCTTCACGGCCTTGTTTGTTTTGGTTGAGGATAGCTTCGAGAAAGATGGGGGCGGCTTCTACAAGTAACGTGGCATTATCCACATGGTTACCATTTAAAAGCAACTAACCCCACCACCTCAACGCAATATGGAAACATCAACTCCCCACTCGATTTTCTCCTCATGTGCGCTGACCGATGGCTCCACATGGCTGTGTATGTTCTGTTTGATGATAAGTATTGAGGTGGCATACCCCACTTGGATGGGCTGCCAGTTATTGCAACCAATCAGAATCCAACACAACAAAGCTTGGAAACATCAAAAGTTCGAATTCCTCCTTCACGTGGGTATTCTCATCAATTTGGCATTTTCCAAGTTTTATTGTTTTTTCGAGTTTTTGTCCAAGTGTGATGGTGCATTACCATTGGCCATCTAGTTTGCTTGCTCTACAATCAAGGAGTTGTGTCTCCTTAGGGTTTTGCGCCCTAGCTAGGTTTCCATTTGCTATAAATTGAGGAGCTTGGCTCCATTGTAATGATCTGGAAGGTGGAACCTCTGCACATTTCTATTTGTAATATTTTTATTTTTGAGTTAATAAAGAGAAGGCTTTGGAGGCTAATCTGATTTGGTGATTGTCTTGGATTGGATCCACATGCATGAATGAGGTAAACTGTACTTATGTTCCATTGATTAATATTGTTGGGATTGCATTTCTTGGGTAAAGAAGTTATCTTCTTATAGATCTGTAAGTAACTCTTTATAGGCTGCTTACATATGTAAATGATATCATGATGCAAAGAATGATGGTGTTTCTTGCTTGAAATTCATTTTTCTATTGTTTTATGGTTTATTGTTATACAAATGCTCTTAATCCCCTTGTTAGTTCTTGGTAGCTATTTACAGGTAGCCCAAGTTGGAGAGCACAAAGAACTTGCTTGATCTTGTCTTCATTTCAACATTGTCGATCGAAGTGTAGATCTTATCGGTGCATCAAGGAGTTTGACTCCATAACCCTTCTCTTCAAAAGCACTCAAACCCCATGGGTTCATCTTTCTAGATCTCCCTTTTTTTTTAAATCTATCTCGGTTACTGTCCTATTTAAATCTAAATCTTGCTTCAAAGTTCATTTGATTAATAGATCTAAGCAAGTAGCAATCTAAAGAGTCTAATAGCTTCATTGTTATTTAGTTCTAGGTTGCTAGCGAAGTTAGAAATTTTTGCAATTTTTTGTAGCAACGTCAAAGACACTTTTTAAGTGTTTCTTGGCATTTTTAAGACTAATTCAGTTCGCTGGTTTTTTTTGTCTTTTAGCAGGTCCGAACCTTTTAAAGCTCAAACTCTGAGATTCGGAGGTGTTCGTAGCCATCCGGGGAGCTAGTTTTACCTCCCTTGCATCATTCTAACATTGTAAACTGACTTGTCCCTAATGATAAAGGGCAAGCAGTATTTCTCTTAAGTTTCCAAGTTGTAATCAAAAAAATAAAAAGAGCACAGCAGGCAATTCCAGCGCCTGAACCCAATCCCCCCAGGGGGGATTCGCACCCTTGTTCATTTTTTTTTATTTTTTCGTTTTAGATTAGTTTTCTTTCAAGCAGTAGTAATTAGATAACTCACTCAAGCACACAACGTCCTCCGAGGACCTGTTTATCTTTTTTATATGCTTTTGTGTTTATTTCGAATTATTATCCTGTGCTTAAAATTTAATCCTAAAATTAACCCCCCTTGCTTTACGCTTGGGGTTTAGTGTAGATTAATCATCCACTCATACCTATTTAATAAAACGAACAACGCCCCAAACTCGGAGTATGCTCTTGACCACTGCAGCTTAGTCGGAACAGTTGGCTCAATCAGAAACGGGTGCAAGGTAATTAGTGTTAATAGGACAATCCATCAGAATCCAATCCTAAGAACTCGGGAGGTTGCATGGACTGAATCCACAGAGTCAGCAGGTTCTTAAGCGGGTTCATCCTCACCTGGTTGGACACTTGGTAAGGTTGCTAGAGCACTCAGTTCGAAGTTTAGGTTTTCTTTTGGGCCAAACCAAGAATCAACCCACTCCTTAACTACTCATTTAATAACTATAAAATTTACCAACCGAGCCACTGCAATACTTTCATTGAGACTACACAAGCAACCCCACACAACAGTACTTACAAGCATTTTTACATTCTCGGCACTGGTCTTTATTTTTCTGTGTTTAAGTATCATCATAAATGTCGTGAATGCTTATTTATCTTATGTTGGGTTAGCTATTTGATTTAATTCACAAGCAGTGCTTTGTTGTTATATTTTATCATCTCATCATTTTTTCATTAACTCCTAGAATAGACTTTTATCTTTGTTGTAGATTAAAAGCCTTAGATTATTTTTCATAGGGACCACCCCCCTTGGCTTCGCTAGGAGTAAGCCTAGACGGAGGAGTCGAGTAATCAGGTGACAGCACTTGACTCTCACTTGCCCCCAAGGACACACCGAGCGGCTTGAAGGTTTCCTGCCGCGTCCCCCTCAGGTGTGTATTAGGCGGCAACAGGAAGCATGCGATAGTCAAAATGGCATGTGAAGAAGGATGGGCAATGTCAACATGATAGCATGGTATAGCAGAGGGAAGTTGGAAGGTCAGAGAAGGTAGGTGAATCATTAGGCGTGGGTCTAAAATGCCTAGAGGAAGTTGAAGAGGTGGATGATGAAGTTGAAGCAACATGTACGTGTGTGAAAAGTTTTTGAGGACCTGAACAGTAAGGTTGAGAAGAATAAGGGATCACAAACATTAAGATACGTTAGCCAATTTATAGTCAATTAATGGAGAGTCATACGTGTGTATAGATTGCTCTGAATTCCGAAGAAGAACATTTAGGCACAAAATGTAGTTTGAAAATGTATTCTATATTTTGGGTTATTAGAATAAGTAGACCATTATTCTTGTAGATGTGATATGGTGATGTTATGTTTTCTCTATGCTGTTGGGAGCGCGGAGCAGGAGTGGAAAGCGGAGCGAAAAGCAAAATTTTCAAAAGCTCCCGTTTTGGGAGCGTTTTTTATATAGTATATATTTTAATAAAATATTGATGGATTTATATTTAAAAAACATGTAGGATGTTCAATTAGTTATATAAAACATGGATTAAACCATATAACATCAATCATCTAGTAGTTATAACTTATAACACTATCATCAAATGATCAACCAGAACAACTTTTATAGAAGCTTGGCAAAGGGAGGTATCATAACATTCTCCACAAATGATCAACCTAGTCAAGGAGCTTTTAGTACAGGAGAGGTAGGGAGCGTCTTGGGAACGCCTTGGGAGCATTTTGGGAGCGAGCTTCCAAAGGAAGCGAGCTTCGGGAGCAGGAGCGAGGGGGTAGGGGGCACTCCCACGCAACATAGGTTTTCTGCTAGTTAGATACTTATACGAGATTGTGGTATTGCATTTTTTTACTAATCATGTTGTTGTAGGTCATCATGCACAAACGATGTGAGGGTGAATTGGGCATGTTGTGGTCCCGCATGTGCTATACTAGAACTTATGATTATTGATGTGAAGCTTTTATTTATAGATGACATCCTAAGTGCTCAAAGTCATCTCTAAATTGTGATGGATATTTCATTGGTCATCTCCCCATAACATATTTTAAACTTATTGCTACTACAATGAGCCTATGATTGTGCGGCTATTTTTTTGTACTTATAGTGATTTAACAGAAAGATAAATCACATCATACAGATTCTTTAACACCTATGAACTGGAAACAGAACTACAATAACAAAGACACATAATGGAATACCATACACACAATATTTATCTAGATAAACCTATTGTTGGGAAAAACTCGAACTATGACTTTCTTCTTAATCAATAGAGACTACAAGGAAAAATACAAAGATCTTTAAGCTCATTGCAGAACTATGAGATGCTCTGATCTGCTATATTCCCCTATGGAATGATTATTCTTCTAAGCTTTGCCATCTCTTTTCGCCTTTTGGTGGAAACTCCACTATGGAACATTCAGTTTACTATAATAGGAGTTGAACCTTTTCCCCTCCTTTTGACTAGGGTTTTAACACACTTCCTTGGTCGTTAATGTTAAGGTCTTGGAATGTTATGATGCTTCTAGAATTCTCTAGTGATTTTCATACGTTACTAACTCCATGATTGAGTCATGGTGAGATGACATGGCTTCCACATGCCCCTACTTGGAATAATTGACAGTTATCTTGAGCATAAGTTTCTGATACATACTCTGTTTGCGGTAAATGACCCACCATTGGAAAGCTGTCGACATGTAGAGTGTTCTGAGGACCTCTGGGACATATGTTCTCAAGTTCAGAGACCCAAAGATTTCATTTTTAATGCCCAAACCAGAGGATTTTTCAGTTCTTGTCTGTTAGTGTGGTTTTTAGGATTCTCAAAGTGCCCACCTATAGGTCCCAAATTGTTTCTTCCCCATTCCAAAGCTTAAGTATAGCAATATAACAACATTATAGATCCATTTTGGATCACAGAGTAACTCTCCTGAGAAGTAGTTAGAAAACTAGAAATTCTAATTTGTTGCAATGTTGTGAAAATGACTATGATTTATGCAAGGTTATAAGCACTTTAATATATTCGAGAAAATGATTAATTTTAATTTAGAAAATTCTAGCAAGTTCAATATCCTATACAATTGTTTGAATTTATTCAAAGGACATTGTTACAACCCTAGAATTTGCATAATTTGACTCATGCTTTCATGCAGGAGTATTTGCGTACATTTTAGGTAGAAGTTTTCAACCCAATGTTAATTCACAGGTACAAGCAAGTGCCGTATTAGACGTGAGGTTGATTAATTTGGTTTGCTTATGATAAGAGAAACCAGCCACATTAATCTAGAAGTATCTGCTGTATTAGATGTGAGGTTGACTAATTTGGTTTGCTTATGATAGAGAAACTAGCCACATTAATCTAGAAGTATGCCACTCAAATCGACATTGATCTCAAGTTTGGTTGGGCCCCATTATGGTTCTAACTAAGATGGTTCCACATTGACAGGGCTGCATTGGCGTGCACAAAGAAGAGTTGCATATCAAGGGTATTTAAGGTAGGAGAGTACTATATTCATCCCCGGGTTACCTGAGGAGATGTCCTTAAATGGGGAAACATCCCCTGCTTTTCCATAGACTTGATTTGGGAATGTCATATTATAGAATTATGTTGGAGATGTCAACCGGGGATGCTGATAGATATACCTGGTATGGTCAAGGGACCTCCACATATTGATGACATTTTGATGTCTTTGGCGTGAAACAACTTTTTTGTCCATTTTTAACATGGAAATTGGATTTGATATTGAAATTTTATTAATGCCCACAAATGAGCAAAATAGGTCAGCTGGACTTGAAAGCACATTGTACACTAGACAAAGGACACATGCAATCATTGTTTGCATGGTTGCACCTTACCATTTTAAAGCTTTTCAAGTCAATGAAATATAATCATGAAAATATTAAGATGTGCTCTTGTGCAGTACTGGCTTCTCCTTGTGCTTGTTTCAGGTGTAGAGAATACATTTCTTAACTAAACATGTCAAGCAAATCTGCCCGAGTTTTTTTTTTTGGCAGAATACTTCTTATATTTACAAGGACACATTAACAGCCACGCCCACAGAGGGTTTTGAACTCGGGTCCCTTTTTATGCAGACTTGCCTGCTGGCTTGGTTGCATGAACACTCTTGTTCAAGTGCAACTTTGGTTGCTTGTGTGCACCAGTCCATCCATCTGCAGCAATCCTGTTTTTGGTGCACACATGACGAATGAGTAAAGTTGTAAACATTATTAAAATTAACAGTACAAAAATAAAATTGAATTAATATAAGACCGGCATACAAATAATTAGAAGATCTGATATTTAATTAAAATAGCTATTTTGGCAAGTATTTGCCACTGGCATGTGCTAGTAGAATACAATAGTACAATACAAAAGATGGAGTGGGCTTATGCCCTGGAAATGTGTCTCTTCTGCTGATTGACTTCTGCTGGGTTTTGTATATATTACAAGTTACAGCATAAGAATTAAAAGTCAAACACACATCTAGAAAAAGATAAAACTAGAAGAAAACTCAAAATGTTAGATGTATAATAAAAGACTATTACAAGGCCAAGGGATTTATTCTTTCCACTGTTTTTATCTATTTAGATTGATATTCAATACAATGATTATTGTCTGTCACCATTACATAAAATACTACCTTTTGTGCTTATAAAAGATTAGGAATGTATTCATCATATTCTCTGTGATGTATATGCTCCTTTGCCTCCCATACATTGGTTCTAATGAAGTATCCAGTGATATGTGTTTCTGTGAGGTTTACAAATTGAGGCTGTCTTTTTGTGTACTTTGTTATTTTTTGTCATCTGTACTACAGTCTTATTGATTGTTCATGGATCTATAGTAATGAAGATCCTGTTTTTGTTTTGCAGGTCTTGGTGGTGTTGTGCTCATGCTCCAAAGGGCTGCCATCTTGCAGTAGTTCTACTTTCATGGGCTGTATTTACTCTCTTATTTTGCATGCCTTGTCTTGTCAAAGGTCAGTTTATCTCAAGGAAAAATAACATGCAGGACCATTTAGAGTTTCATGCATGTGGAGATCATATCAAGGCTAGAGCTAATCCTGCTTTAGATTCTTTTGTATCTGATAGAAATGAGAAACAAGGAGAATACAATGATATACAACAGATTTGTTCAAAAGATAAGCATATATGTAGTGATTATCAATCTTTGTGTTTTCCATGCACACTGGCTGGTTTCAAGGCTGAAAATGACAAGAATGAGAGATATTCCAATGAGGATGCTACTAGAAACAATGTAAAGAAACAAGAATTGAGACAAGTCATGCAGTCCGATGAGAATATGGTGCAAGAGCAAGTCAAATTGACAAAGAATGTAACATTTAGATTAATAGATGGCAGGACTACAGTTTCTTGTTTTCCTTCACCATCATATCATTCAAATAAAAATATATCTGTTATGATGGAGAATTTGGAGCAGATTCAACCTGCACCTTATGAAACATCTTCTCCCAATGTGGCAATTAGCCCATCCTTGATGGACTGGGGCCCTCAGCCTTTATTTTCCCCTTCAGTTTCATTCTTGACAGTGCTGAATACCTGCAATGATACTGTTTTGCATGTCTTCAAGCCTTTCAGTACAAATTCACAATTTTATGCCTATGGCTTCGAAGAGATGATGGTAGCCCCTCACGAGATGGTTTCAATTGCTTTTGTTTTCTTACCAAGGATGCTGGGTATGGCTACAGGGCATCTTGTTTTGCAAACTAGCTTGGGTGGATTTTTGGTGCAGGTCCAAGGGGAAGGTGTAGAGTCTCCTTACAGAGTTCAGCCTTTTACTGGTGGAAATGCCTTCTCTGGGACTAGATTACGTGACAATATGACTCTATACAATCCTTTTGATGGATTACTCTTTGTTGAGGAAATATCTGCCTGGATAGCAAAGTCAGAAGATAGTTCAACACAACCAACAGGTGCTGTCTGCAAGACAAATTTTGCTTTTGGAGCTGGCAATCAAAACTTATTATCAAATGAAGATCCTTGGTTTGGGTTTGGGATAGATGTGACGGGCATTCAATTGCTTGGAATAAGACCATTGGGAGGATGGGAAATAAATCCGCACTCTAGCAGTACAGTCATGGAGCTAGACATATCTACCCATTTGGAGGGAAAATTTTCAGGTGATTTATGCATTATCTTTAAGAATGCCTTGCAAGACACAACACAAACAGTGATAGTGCCTCTTGAAGCAGATATCATGAAGAATCCAGGGAATGATCTACTTATTCACCCTGTATTGAACTTTATCAAGTCTGATATTGTGAGCAAGGGAGAGCAAACAATCAAAGTTGCTCTATCATTGGATAATGATGGATCAGAGTTAGTAAGACTGGAAGAAATATGTGAGAGTTCTGGAGATGCAAAGCTTCTTGAGATTGAATTCTTACAAGGTTTGATCCTTTTACCAGGGACAGTGACACATGTGGCAATGATAACATATAAGGTCATTGAAAAGACTTCCCCTTATGATTATGAAGTACAGAAATCCAGCTTATTTTTAGATTGTAGATTGCTTGTAGTCACAAACAGTACACAAGGTCCACAGCTCGAGGTTCCATGCCAAGATTTGATTTATGATCATGATTATTTAGAAGAGAATGATGTACCAAGAGAAGTTATTTCAGACAGCGTTCATGGCATATCCACCAAAGTAAACAGTCAAAGGGAATCTATCAACCTGCAAACTCGATCAGTGTTAAAGGTGTGTGTGAGCAGTTAATATTATTCTGATTACTTTTCTTGCTTGTCTTTTTTTGTTTTGTACATTGCACTCTGTATTGGATAATATTGTTTCCTTTTGTATTTACTATTGTTAAAACATTCGAGATTAAACTGACAGACGTGGTATATGCTTATGAGGCTGAGGAGAAATCTATTTAAGTCTTCAAACCAATGCATGTTGTTATGGCTGATCAACATTCACATTAGTTGGTACATATCTTTATATTTATGTCACTTTCTTGCTTGATGTATCACACATATTTTAACTTCAATCTTGGAATATGTCAAATATATATAAGACAGATAGATATCACTTTGTTATGTTCATTTTAGGTGGAGTGTGTAACGCTCTCTATAAGCATCCCATAAATTTCAGGACTTTCTCTGGAAATCTCAAGGTAAAACATAAGCTATGTATTAGCACGGACATAAGATTGGGTTTCCAGTTAATACTCGGAACTGCAATACTTTATCTTCTAAAAAAGGTTTATAGAAAATGAAATATTTTGGTAGCTTTTTATAATTTTGATTTCATAAAATAGATTAGCAGCTGAAATTTGTAATATTGTTTCATTTATACATAAATCTCAACTTAATTGTACCCTTTTGGAGAATGTAGTGACTAGCACAGCCACTTAACTTGTGGCTGGTGAACACCGATAGGCCATAATTTAAGTGCCATGAACTTATATGTTACTTGAAACTTCTCTCCTTTTTCTAGTTAAACTCTGCCATGAACTGCTCGTTATCCATGAATCACAAACTGACTGTTATCCATGCATTGCCAGTTATTTTTTATATTCCTTTTTTTTATAATTGTTTATTTTGAGTTGAAAAGACTGCCATAGAATCAATCTGGACAGTACACTTGTCTCATCCTTGTGCAATCCAGGAAAAGCATAGGTTCTAGTCCACCCCAAATTCTAAAATGAAAACACCTATTGGTGTAAATATCAAAGTCCTGATCTAGCTTAATGATGGAGGGCTTGGCTAAGAGGCAGTCAGCCTGTTGCACAGCTCGGTGGATTCACTCAGAATTGATCTAGTTTGATCCAGCTTGATGATAAAGAATCCAGGTCGCATGATCTATGTCACATGGTTCGGGTTCGAGTTCGGGTTTGGCAGGGTTGAAATTCGATTCGAATTCGAATTTTCCAATAAAGTTCGGCATGAGGTTTGGCAATACACATATTTTTAAAATATAAATATTTTATAAATTAACTTATAGATATAATTTTATATTACATTTATAAATAAAAAAATTTAATATTTAATATAATAATTTGTACAGTATAATATATATTTATAGTTAATAGTTATATATAATATATACAAAAATATTTGCTATAAACTATAATAACCGATGCATCTAATAGTAACCTTATATACCCAAATTAAAAATTTAAATTAGATCCCTTCATTAGTGTTTTAAAAAATAAATGACGTCGAGACTTAGTGGAACACCCGTCCGGCACATTTCGATAGACAAAGCGTGGGCGCTGGAAGGATTACTCGACGACTAACCTTTATCCGTCAAATTGCATTACCCATCGGCAATCGGAATACCCTCCGTTGATTCAGCACATTGGCACAGAGAAACGTTTCAGGTGAAAAAACGGCACAGAGAAAGCGTCAACACTGGAATGAGTAACCTAGATCGATCCAATCGCATTCTAAACTTTTTACATGGAATGCATGTTAGATTACTCCCGGCCGCAGCTCACCAACAGATTCTTTTAAATGTCCCTGCAAATTTTGGGGTACAGAAGAATACCGACCATAGTATATGCCAAAACGGAAACCTGGAATACAAACCCACAAATTTAGTGACCGAACCTCAGCTCGAATTTGAACGAATTCCCTTTTTTTTCTAAAGGTTCGCCGAATTTTGAACTTCATGGTTCAAGTTCGGCGAACCCTATGACATAGGGCATGATGAATGGCAGAAAGTGAGTCAGCAGGTGACACTGACTGGACCTAGTCAGTCTCATACACTTGTAAGTGTTTGATGTGGGCCCCATTCGAAAAAACGAAATATAATTTTAAAAATTTGAAAGACAAAATAACCCAACCCTATCTTACCTCTTCAAAAGCTGCCCTCTCCTCATTTATCTGTCATTGCTTGCATTTAGAAAGTTTGAAGCTGATTTGGTGAGTAAACCCTGCCTGCTGGTTGGAGATGATTTCGAGCTTATTTCAGAGTGGAATCCATTTGTGATTTCTTTCTATCCATTAATGAATAGGGCATTTGTGGAATTTTGTACCCATTCAATTTGGAGTTGTACATCATGTCTTATTGTATTGGCAAGTTTCTCAGAACATTTATTTTATGTATCATGGGGATTTTAATTTATGTATCTCTACGAGATTTTGCCTATTTGCACCTTTACACAAATGAAATCTGCAAAGTTGCATATTTGGTCTCCAATTGTTTATATTTGCATTGTTGTGCATAGATGGCAGGACCACAGTCACTTGAAGCACATGAGTGTCACAATCTTTTTTATTGGTTTAAAGAAACTCATTTTCATTGCTGGTATTTTTCACTTGACTCATCACATAAAGGAGAGTTTCCCAGCTTGTAGTGATTGCAAGTGAATTTGAAATTAACTTAAGAAGTATAACTTATTGGACCACAAATCCTTATTCTATTGTTGGGTTGCCAATAAAATAAGGTAGTTAATTCCAGAAATAGACTCAACAAAGTGAAATTGTTAATTAACTTTAGTGATCGAGCTGTGATAATGTGGTTAATAACAAAAGTGTTGAAAAAGACAAGTAACTAATCGTTTGAGGTGAAAAGAATAAAATGTGTTTAGTTACATGTCATTAATTTCAGATCTAGTAGGTGCAACTGATTGTGTTAATGAACCATGTAACATGACCTATGATTTGAAAAACTGTTTAAGAGTGCTGAAAACATTAAAAAGAAAGTAACTCTAAAACAGTTATAGGTTTAGTCCTAAGAAACTGGATTCGTTGAGTAGGGCCTTCGTGTCCCGTGGGGTTGAATCGGACACGAACACGATGGGAAATCGTGTCCGATTCGACTTTTGGTCGTGTTCGAAATCGGGACACGACCAAAAGTCGAATCGGACACGATTTCCCATCATGTCCCCGACTGTGCGATTTGTGTCCCGATTCCAGGACACGATTTCCGCGGAAAAGGCCGGCCGGGGTGGGTTTAAAAACATTCACTTCTCTTTTGTCATTTGCCAGTGTGGAGAAGGTTGAGAGTGGTTTTTTTTTTGCAGGTGAAGAAGATTTGAAGGCTTTTCCAAGGGAATCCAAGTGCATTGGGGGTGGATTTGTGGAGAGAATGTCTCAATCAGCTAGGGCAGGAGCTAAGGGGCAAAGGAAAGGGAGAAATGCACCATCTAGTGCCTCCTCTCCTATTCCTCCAAGCACAAGCGGTTCTCCTCCTCCTTCAAGTGCTCCATCTGCAGCTAGTGGGGCTCATGCTCCATTTAACCCTGTTTTAGCAAGACAACAAGCCCAAGAAAAAAAATACCCTTTGTGGAAGTATGTGACAAGGAAAGATGGGCTTGGGGCAAAGCTTGGTGGGGGAGGCAATGTGTCTTGGAGATGCAATTTTTGCAAGAATGAGTTCAAGAGCACATATTTCCGGGTTAAGGGCCATTTGTTGGCCCTTCCTTCTTGTGGGATTTCTTCATGCAAAGCGGTGAGTGTTACCCAAAGGAGGGATATGGAAAGAGAGGATCATGTTGGCTTAGGGAAGGTGGCAGCAACAAGCAAGAAAAAAGATGAGGATCCTCTTCCATTCTTGAGGAAATCCTCTAGCACCAAGCCTCCATTTCCACTTACCATTCATGGGTGTGGGGATACTTATCAAACAAGAAAGAGGCAATCTCCAAGTGGTCCAATGGATAGGATTTTCCAACAAGAGGCGCGAGAAGAGGTGGACCTTACCATTGCATTCTATTTCTACCTCAACTTCATCTCGTTCAATGTTGCACGGTCACCACTGTTTATTGAGATGCGTTGAAGTCTCATGGAACAAGCTCCAAGTGGTTATGTGCCTCCTGGTTTAGAGAAGCTTAGAACCACATTGTTGGTTAAAGCAAAGGAGGTAGATAAAATTATTGAGCCAATTAGAACAACATGGCCCTCATTCGGTGTGAGTATTATTTTTGATGGATGGACGGATCCAACAAGCCATCCACTCATCAATTTCATGGTATCTTTCCAAAATGGATCGGTGTTCTTGAAAGCGGTGGATGCTCTTGGGAAATACAAGGATGCACAGTATATGGGTGAGTTATTCATCAAAACCATTGAAGACGTAGGTGTTGGTTCTTGTGTACAAATCATCACGGACAATGCACCTGTTTGCAAGGCTGCTGGCATGATTGTGGAAGTTAAATATCCACAGGTATGTTCATTTTGGACACCTTTCATTTCTAATTTGCTCATTGTTTGAATTTATCACAAGATTCATGATTCATCTAGGTGTCTTTGACTCATTTGAGTTGTTAGTGTTGTAGAGTCATTTATACATGCTTTTATTACTCTTACAGGTGTTTTGGACACCTTGCATTGTCCATTCCTTGAATATAGCATTGAAATCCATTGCTTCAAATGTGACATGGATTGGCAACCTTATTGAGAATGCACGCCATATCCGTACTTTGTACAAAACCACACAAATGCCCTCACCATCTACAAAGAGTACACAACTTTCATTGCTGAAGATTGCAGATACTCGATTTGCTTCCTCATTCATCATGCTCAAGAGGTTGAGGGAGGTCAAAACCGCTCTTGGGTCCATGGTGATTTCAGAGTTTTGGTCTTTTTGGAGAAGGACAGATCAGATTGCTTTACAAAAGGTGAAGGAAATGGTGTTAGATGATGGTTGGTGGGATAGGGTAGATCTTAGCATTAATATCATGGAGCCAATCATTTTTTTGCTGCGGTTTGCAGACACGGACCAACCCATCCTAACAGATGTTTATGAGGGGTGGGATTCCATGATTGAGTCCATGAGGTCCATTGTCATGGAGAATGAGTGTCCGGAGTATGGGACATCGACATAGAACTTATGGTCCATGATTCAGGATATTCTTATTTCCAGGTGGGATAAGAATTGCACACCTTTGCATTGCTTGGCCCACTCCTTGAACCCCAAGTTCTACACTCAGGATTGGCTCACTGGTGCACCAGGGCCCTCACATAGATTCCCTCCTCACATGGATGGAGAGATTGCACATGGGAGGAAGATCACACATAGACGGCTATTTCAGGATAGAGACCTACTTGAGGAGGTGGAGGAGGGCTTTGTAGATTTTTCCACTGGCAATGGGAGATTTGGAGGCTATGAGGTGCTTAGAGACATGGGGGTTAAGAAACCCTATGTTTGGTGGGCAACTCATGGGGCAACATGCCTTATTCTACAGAAGTTAGCCTTGAGGGTCATCTTTCAAGTTACATCATCCTCTTGTTGTGAGAGGAATTGGAGCACATATGGGAAATTGTACAGTGTGAAGAAGAGTAGGCTTGAGCAGTCCAGGGCAGAGACGATGGTGTATGTGCACTCCAACCTTCGTCTTATTTACAGGAAGAGGGAGGGGTGGGTGAAGGGAAAGACAAAGATGTGGGATGTCTTTATTGATGATATGGGTTTGGACAGCAGTACTGAGTTGGCATTAACCGACATGGATCTTAGTGATCCAGTGCTAGAGCTGGTCACTTTTGATGGTGGTGATCATATGGAGGGGTCATCCTCCACAGTAGCAATTGCAAATCGTTAGATGGGCAGAGAGGAGGAGGAGGATGAGGATCAGGGCAGTGCCAGTGATGAGTTTGTTGATTCAGGCATGGATGAGGACTATTGACATATGAGATTCTTCCATCTTGATCCACCCTTTTTGTATTTACTTTAGTCTATTTGGCATTTGCCAGTGCCCAGTGGCATTCTGACATTTATGTAATACATTTTGATTTTGATGACTTAATGAGAAATATGGTTCTGACATCTTGAGCTATTGCCCAATGCCTATCAAATTTCAATGCATCTATGTGTCTCATTGTGATTTGTGAATGACAAATGTGTAATCATTAATGTGTTTTGATTCTAATTTCTATTGATTATTTGTAAATGTTCTAGTTTCTAAAGATTTTTGGATCTATATGTCTATATTTTTAAATTTTAATATATTTAAAATATATATATATATATATATATATAAAATGTGTCTTTCGTGTCTTGATTCTGGGGGTCACCATGTCCGTGTCAGACACTCGCATTTTCGTGTCCCGTGTCCTCGTGTCAGGTGACTTAGGTTTAGTCCAATCTAAAAGATAAATGAAATGCACTATTTTGAGCTATAAGTAAATTTGAAAATACCATTAAACTCACATTAATTCAGTTTGTAACCAACAAGTAAAAGATTACCATAATATAATATTTTCCCAAGATAATAACATCGACTTTAAAATTAAGGTGCAGTTCTCAAAGAGAGTTTGATTTAGCTATCTTTTGCCCAATCGTATGTGTGAGATAAAATTAAATTCCAGATTTTGAAACAGAAAATAATTTTAAAGGAAAATAAATTATTTGAGTGGCTAAAAGAAAGAGTCGAGTCTCTTGACTAGTGCCTAGTTTCCCTTGAGGGAAGGGCATGGAGTCATAAAGGAAGCAAGAGAATATTTGGTGATCAAATAGAAGGAGAGCATAGAAAGGCTTAGATCCTTGTCCTAGATAGCCAAATGAGATTTCTCTTCAAACTTAATGGAGAACTCAAGAGCTGAAAATTCTCCAAGTGAAATGACATGGGATGAAAAATGGCTAGGTAAAATGTTGTGAACTACATGAAATGATTGGTACTCTTACTTAAATTCCTAGGGATACACCTAACCCGCAAGGTCAAACACTTAATCTAATGAAGAATTATAACCACACCATGATGCATCTTTAACTATGAAACAATAATCTAGGATACATGAGCGATTAGAGTAACACCATAGACCCCCTATTGTCATGTCCACACATAAGAAAGCATCTAACATGAGTCAAATAGAGAGTGTATGTCATAACACTGGTGTCAATTCAATGATCATATTGATCTCTGGCACATATCATGGTGGATTAAGCAAGCTGAAGGTGTCGTTGGAAAATATCCATGGTCATACCATAGATTTCATTTGTGGAATTGTTGGATGTGATGGAAGATCACATAGGCAATGATCACCCCGACATGCTGAGGGGTAACACGTCCTTTTGAAGAATTTCTACTATGTTGTTATGCAACTTGGTGAAATGATCTAACAGGTGGCGGTGAAGACCTATTAGGAGATCATTAACATTTTGATCACTTTCACTTTCTACAAGTGCTTTGTAAATATTTTGTTGCTCTATGACTTGGTATTCGGTGAGAAGGTAGGGTATGAGTCTTCGCCCTCAAGTGAGGAGTCTTGTTCTATAACACTTCTAATAGAGGCTTTCATAACGACTTGATATTCTGGCTTCTTATAATGAGGTCATTGGAATTTTTTGAGCACTTTGCCTTTGTTGGCAAGGTTGACTTTGTGTAGGGTTGCTCTACTTTTAACATAATGCCTTTGGGTACCTTTTTTCCCTCCTTCCTTCAAGTACTAGCTAGCCCCCTTATTTATGCTTAGATAGTAATGGAAAATATTTGTAGGGGGCGGGTAGTGTTTCTTTACAGGGAGGTAGTCTCTTCCAGGGAAATTGCTAGTGGTGTTTCTAGCATTCTCAATTGAAGCTTTAGAAGCATGGTGAGAAAGAGGATTCAAAGAACAAAGCGTTGAGATTTTTGGTGTTTGTTAGTTTCATAGAGTTGTTGGGTTGCTCAACATTTCGCATAATGCCTTTTGGTAGCTTTTTGGCCTCCTATCACAAGCTAGCTTCCTTGTTCACACATAGATAGTAAATGGAAAATATATGTAGGGGGCTAGTAGTTGTTCTTTATAGGGAGGTAGTTTCTTCCAAGGAAATTGTTAGTGGTGTTTCTAGTGTTTTCAAGTGAAGCTTTAGAAGCATGGTGTGAAAGAGGAGGAATCAAGGAGTAAAGTGTTAAACATTTTTCGTGATAGTTAGTTTCATGGAGGTTTTGTTAATTTTGGCTGTGTCTGAGCCTTGTTGGAGGTCACGTTTCTATCTATGATTACATGATTGAATATGCTGTGACATGCTTCCCTTGCAACAAGGTGATACAATGTCTTTGTGTGATGACTAGAGTGGCCATATTTAGTCATGAATTGCATGGAGATCTCCTTTATGTGATTAGTCATGACATATGTCAACATTTGAAATGTCGAGGATGTGGGGTTTACCATTTATCTTTTGTTAGATGCATGTCAAGCTCTCCTTTTGAAATTAAGACATGATTACTCTTGTGTTAGTGGTAAGTGATGTGCTCTCATGTTGGTAGAGATGGATAGGGTAGAGAAGGTACAAGATTAAGCAAAGCATCAATTAACGATCAATATAAAAATAACTAATTTTGTATTTGTGAACTAATTGATTTATTACTTTGCTCTTTGACAATAACTTTCAATATGTGTAGGACACAAATTGCAGCAATCAAATGTTTTTTTATTAAGTAGATTATTTGATTAATAGATATTTGGTGAAGTACAACCTTTTGTATATTATTTACCCTTAACATATTGGTTTTATAAAAAAAAAGCATCCCTGACAACATAATTGCCATTTGGAAAGTGATGGGAACTTGCCAGAGTTTTTTCCAAATACATTGTATTTCAAATTTGACTTTGAAATGATGTATGATCATATGGAATGGCCTTTTATTTCAACTTCACCAGTGGAATCTACGAAATCCCACTCTTGAGCCAAGAAGATGCACATTTGATCAATGGTCACCTTGTTAATGATTCATAATTTCATTCCTTACAATTCAAGAGTATGAAGTGTCTTATAGGAATGCCTTAGGGTGTCCAGATATTTTTTTGTCTTTCCCTAGGCACCAATATTTAGTGGAGAAGAGACAATTAGAGTCCCAACCCACTCCTAGAGTGGTTAGAGAGAAAGAAAGAAAGAAATAAATTATACTAATGCCCATGAATGACCAAGGTTCGATGATGGTGCCATTGACAATCTATAGGAATGTGAGCCTAAAATTACTCTTTAGATGGAGAGTTTGGGCATCAAACTTAGCTTGGACAATATGTTGAGAAACCATCCACTTGCACGAGATGATACACTAAAGCATATTAATCTGCAGCCTCAACATGTGCCTAATCCACATATCCTAAACTGGGGCCCAAAACCTTGAAGCCATAAAGAACTATGGGTTTAATGATAGTGTTGAAGAGGTTCTCCTTTAAAGGAATATCTTGAAAATGTGTTTGAAAACATTACAAAGGAATGACTTGGAGGTAGGCTTCAGATTGAGGGGTTGATCAGTGAATCAAACTCCTCATTATGTATAGCCGATTGTGATCTTTACAGCCTCTCCCTTATAGGGGAAATTAAACCTAGATAGAGAATCCCTAGAAGTATTAAAGATTACTAAGGTTAATTAATAATAATAAAACAATAATAATCTAATTCTAAGGTCATGGCCAAGCCAGACACCAAATTGGTGTATGATATCCCCTTGTTTGTGAGACAAGGGATGCCCTCTGTGTAGCAATTTGATTGCTAAAGTCTTTGGAGGTGTACATACCCTACGCCCTTTTGGATTTGAACCTATTATCTCCTAGGAGGAAAAACATCTTCTTAACTATGCATCGGTGGAGCTTGTAGAAGCAAGCAAATGCATCCAACGGTCTTTGCAAACCATCAAGAGATGAGAGAGTAACACCAAATCATTGCATAAAGTAGTATAGCAATCATGACATGATATAACATACAATCATCATCGCCATTGTTATGTTATTGAAGAATGTTCTCAAGCTCATCTATGTAAAGACCAAAGTGAGTCAATGAGAGAGGGCATCCTTGATTAACTTCACTAGTACTTCTAGAGAGCCTTCATAATGTTGGTGATGAAAGTATTCGATACATTGGTGTCACACAACTTTTTGAAAAGATGTCGTGGATCCAAATCAATGGCTTTCCTAAAGTCTATAAAGCAACAAAAGACTTTGGAAGATTGTCGAGGAACTTTCTCAATAATATCTCG
The DNA here is from genome assembly GCA_027924585.1 of Larix kaempferi. Classification (NCBI taxonomy): domain Eukaryota; kingdom Viridiplantae; phylum Streptophyta; class Pinopsida; order Pinales; family Pinaceae; genus Larix; species Larix kaempferi. The sequence continues at coordinate 24,991,900 of BSBM01000299.1, forward strand.
AACTGTGAAAATGTGGTCAATAGTTTTAAAGTCTCTCTTGAAACTAGCTTGCTCCTTGATGTTGTGATTGTTGTGCTTCAAGTGCTCAGACAACATCATGTCCAACACTGTGGCATGCACTTTGAAAATGTATGTCCAATCATGATAGTCCCATAGTTGTTTGGATCTGAGATATCTTTTGACTTATGCATAGGATGGGTGATGTGTTGTGACCAAGAGAGGGGAAACCTCCACCAAGTAATCTTCTCAAACAAATCTACATTGGGAGAGGCAAGTGAATTTGCACCATATTTGAGAAACTTGGCTTGAAGCCCTTCACAATTTGTTGCTTTGCTAGTGCAATCCGGAATATCTCTTTGGATGTCCCTTGGAAGAAATAGCAGGGAGAAGGGGGGAGGTAAGGAGATCTAGTAATAGGTTGTTTTCGTATATCATAGAGGGAACTAGCATAGGAGATCCAGTCTTGTGGTCAATGTCAGAATGGGGAGGTATTCTTGGGAGCGGGATTAGCCAAAAGGTCTTTGGGTAGTGATGGAGGGAATCAAGGCGCCTATGTAGTCTATATGCAAGAAAGTCACATTCCTCTTGAAGGAGACAATGATAACTTTTGAATCCGCTCCTAAACATATCTAGCAAGCAGTGGTGCAAAAAATACCAGTAAAAGTGCCTAGATGGATTACCAGGCTCCTTTCCTAAGTAGCCTGCTACCAAATTTGCGCCAAAGTATTATTGACTACTTGAAACTATTTTTCTCCTTGTGTAGTCCTATTGGCGACAACTTATGATAGGATTAGAAAATTTTCATGATCCTTCCTTTGGGACAACTTTGAATGGAAAATTGATTTCATCAGGTGAATTAAACTTTAGGTAGCGGAAGGTGGAAAGGGAGCCTCTCGAATCCTGAAATAAATAATAATATATAGCTTTGATCTTGTAATAAAGGGGACAATGGAAAATGAGATGTACCTCCATCTTTGGCTTTTGTGATTGACAAAACTAGTATATCTTGCCCAGCTGCTCAAGGTGCTGATCGGTCTCGATCTAGATTGTGAGAGCCCATTCGACACTGACCTAGGTGAATTCTGAGGGTATGCATCTAGTGTTTGCAACTTTGCATGTTTAAGGAGGGTGGATAATAAGGCTGAACCTCAGCTCCAGAATTTTTTTAGGTAAAAGACCATCTTTGTGCTGAGATCCTCTGAAGGTGTGATGCATGTGGTTTGGAGGTACTCCCTGCATACGTCCTCTCTAATAGCTTGATTCAAGTATCGTTTAGATGGCAGGAGGTGTCTTGGTGCATCTAGTGACTACCTGATAAGGGGCATGCACTCTGGAGAGTTGGCCACACACTGAAGAATCCTCCAAAAACCAACTGCAGGCATGCCTTAGAAAATCTGTCCAAAAATCATGATAAACCCTTTAATGAAGTGTAATCACCCCTCGCCTCTACAACTATCCAAACTTTCCCTATTCTGAAAATTAATTGCCATTATTTTGTAGATAACAAACGCAGCACAGGAAGTAGTTCCTATACTCATTTTGATGAAAGATGTGCAATGCTTTGTGCAACTTCTGCCTTGATTGTATTCCCAAACTTGAGTGAAATAAATCTAATTCTTAATATTTGTCTTTTATTGCACTAGTATTTTTTTTGGTAACATGAAGACTGTTATTCTTCAGCAGATGGTAGAAAAGCATCTTCATATTGCTTATTGCATTGGAGAAAGTTTGCATATATCCTGTTTAATCATACCATGAATTCACCTATCACATTTGATAATTTTGTTGAGGACAACATCTCTACATCTGCTTACCACTTTCAACAATTCTCGAGCTGAAATCATTTCGACCTTTCTTTTGTTGGTTTCTGTCTTGTTATTTTTTCAGTCATTTTAGACTCTTTTCATTTCTGTTTGATTTTACATGGTTTTGCTGCCTGAAATGCTTTACTTGGTTCAAATTTGAAGTTAAAACCCTGGATTTTTGTAAGTTAACCTGGATTCTGGAAAAAAAGCATTTCCAATTCTGGTCATGGGGAGAAACTAAACATTCTATAATTGAATCTACAAATTCCTCAATAGTATTGCTGCTGCTTCAGTTACAAGGATGTCATCGTGTATGGATGGTTTTTGATTTTATGTTTGTTTGCTACCCATAATTGTACTTTCAGGAGCATTAGTACAGAATTTGTGGTTGATTGAAAATGGCCATGTGTCAGAAAACTGTAGTGTACCTTAATTGTTGTCTGCAAATCTTTTTTCACCTTGCATTGCATTTTATATTTGTTATGTGGTCACTATGTTCCTGCAACATGGGGTCAATTTAAAAAATAAAATTACAATCTATACTCTTTAGATTTTGTGCATTCTCCTTGACAAGGTCATAATGCTACGCATCTAAACTATAGTGGGACATGGCATCGAGATGTATATATAATGGGTGGCATTAAACTGTGTGCATTATAAGCCAAATTTGCTTTGTGAAGGCTTTGCGATGCAGTAGAGAGTCTCAGACATCTACACCTCATAAAAAAAGCAAGATGTACATATAATGGGTGGCATTTAAACTGTGTGCATTATAAACCAAATTTGCTTTGTGAAGGCTTTGCAATACAGTAGAGAGTCTCAGACATTTACACTTAATTAAAAAAAAGCAATATGCATTTTATAATGAATGTGTTTGTGTCTTCATCCTGTATTAAGCAGTCTACTTTGCATACCAGCATTTTATAACTGCATTTAGAAATGATATTCAATGTAGTCTTTGGTGGTCTTTACTAGTAATTCAGAGTGCACTCGTTTCTTAGTTGGCAAAGGTTTCCCCATCTTTGCAATTTGAATATTGGCTCAATGTCTCTTCAGGTTTGATTCACTTTTTTCTATTGCCATGGCAGGATAATGCGCTCGAATTTGTGAGTAAAGCAGATGAATTGTTCTTGAACGACTGGAAATCACAGGGAGCTTCAGAAAACTTGTCTGTACTAGTCCAGTCAGAGATAATGTATCCTATGATTCAGATTGGCACAGAAGGCTCAAATTGGGTCAATGTGAGTAACCCGAGTGAGCAACCTGTAGTGATGCAGCTCATTCTTAGCTCAGAAGCATTGTCTGCTCAATGTAAGGAGGATGGGGAAGTCTGGGAAAGTTGGGAGCCGAACCATTCTTATCTGACCACTAATAGACTAATAACCAAAACCACTGATGATAGGGATTCTCACTATACGGATGTGTTCTTTTTGCCTAAATATGGAGTAACAGAAGCAAAAGTTCATCCTCATGGGAAGGCATTGTTTGGTCCTATATTTTTTCGTCCCTCAAAGAGATGTGTTTGGAAAAGTTCAGTTTTCATAAAGAATAATCTTTCAGGTGTAGAATGGCTGCCTCTTCAAGGAGCAGGAGGTTCTGTTTATTTAAGTTTTCTTGAGGGATCTGAACCTATCCAAGCATTGCACTTTAACGTCCAAAAACCATCCATTCCACCATCTACCATAGGTGCCATGAAGTTTTACTCCAATCAGTTTTTCTATAAAGCGGGGATGAAGGCTTGTAATAAGCCTCTTCTGAAAGCCATTCTGGCTAAAAACACTGGAGATATGCCCCTAGAAGTGAACGCGATTGAGGTAGCAGGTAAGACTTGTGGTTCAGATGGATTCAGGGTACACACGTGCAACAGATTCTTTCTAGTTCCGGGAGAGTCCATTGAGCTGCTGGTTTCCTATCAAAGTGATTTTTCAGCATCAGTGGTCTACCGGGATCTTCAACTGACCATGTCTTCGGGCATTCTTGTGATTCCAATGAAAGCAAGTCTTCCTGACTATATGGTTATGCTCTGTCAAAAGTCATACATTTGGTTTGTACTGAGGAAAACCATTTTGGTAATATTTCTTGTTGCTCTTCTTTTTGCTTTGGTGTTTCGGCGCTTGCTTGCCCAAGACACAGCCTTAGTGGATTCGAGTCAATGGCGCCAGAAATTTGCAATTACTGAAATGGTGAAAGGGGTGGCACAAGGTGATCATTTGAAACAAAGGTACTTTATCTAACTATTTTAAATGATTTTATTAACTTCAAGAAGGGTATTTGCTCGTCATAAGTATCAGGTCATTGACTATCTGTATGTTTGTGATAATTAGCCCAGTGGCAGTTTCCAATTCAAAACTGAATTTTCCAGCTGTCAAGAATAAGATTCCCAAGGAACAACTTACGAGTTCTGTTGTGAGAAAGATAGGTGAACCAATTTGGGAAGGAAATAGATCATCTAATTTTCATGATGGACTGGAAAGAAATAATTCCATCTCCCAATCTGAATATGAGCACACGAAATGTTTGCATGATGCTGAAACAAAGGCTTCAATAAAGTCTGCTGTGGGCAGAGATCAATCCAGAGATGATTCTCGATTCTCTCAAAATTCAGATGCACGGAATTTTTACTTGCCATCTGCAATGTCAGAGTCTCCAGACTTTTCAGCAGAATCAAATGCTTCAAACAGGAAGTGTGGTATATATCATCATTCTCAGTGCAAGCAAACAAAATGGATTCATGACAACAGTAATAAAACATTATCGAATTCAGGTTTGGGTGGAGATAAATCTTTAGGTATTACAGGATCATCTGAAGCTTCAGATGCAAGGGTCTCTTTTCCCCAAATTAAAGTTCCAGAGCTTTTGAACTCTGTGGGGGAATCAAATCCACCAGCTGTTTCCTCAAACAGGTCATTATCACATATGATTCCACATTCGGGGAATTCCCTTACAGTTAAGCTAGAGAAGGAAAAGGGTAAGAGGAGGAAGAGGAGGTCTGGTGCCATGACAATGAAGCAGGATGTTCCTAGTAGTCAGAGTGGAAATTCCACCCCATCATCACCGGCTTCTCCTATTACACCTGTTGCTTCCTCGAGACCTGTTAGTCCCCTTGTAAAGATGACATCACAGTCCAATTTAATGCTGACAACTTCTGTTGGAGCGGATGACTTCAAGCACATAGAATCAGCGGGGTGCCAGTATATGAGCAATGATTTTCCTAGAACACAGGGAGAAGGTAATGATGCCTCCCAAGCTGGTTTTGGTGCAGATGTTTGTAAAATACATTCATGTGAAGTTGGTTCTGCCTCTTTTTCAAAAGCCATTCTTAAGCAAAAGAATGCAGGAGAGTTGACAGCTGCAAATGGAGATTGGGTTACTGTTGCCAAAAAGTCAGCCTCAGGTTTGAATAGTTCAAAGGGTATGTGCCTGCATAAGTCAGAGCTTAATTCCTCGACAAAGATGACAAGGCCACAGTTAACAACATCGGCAACATTTCCTCGGGGCAGGTGCCAAGAATCAAATTTAGGATGGAATCGTCCAATAGTTATTGGTATGAAACAGACAACGGTTCCTTCACCATCCAACCCATCCTTGGTTTCAACTTCCGCTATTGCACCTCATGCTCGTGCCCCTGGAACCAAACTTACCAAGAGTAATTCTGTTCAAGATGGACAAGGTGTTTCTTTAAAGTCAAAATTGATTGAGCAAGATTCCACATATGATATATGGGGCAATCATTTTGCAAATTTCCCCCTCCTCAGTAGTGCAAACGCATCTTCAATTACTGAGTTACCAAACATGTTATCATCATCCCAGGGGAACTCACAAAGTTTTTTTGCAAGATTTGCTCCTCAAGCTCATTTGGAAAAAGCAACTCTGCCGTCCTCATCTTCAAATCAATCAGATTCTGTCTGTGTTCATCCCTCTGATTGATGCGATTGATGCAGAACTACCCATCAATCAGTTGTCTCAGCTTACCTACATTCTTCTCTAAGGCCAAATTTTGATTATATGCCGACTTTTCATAAAAACAGTAGCAGGATGTATATGCATTCCTTCCACAGGAAGTGAAATTCCTTTCCAAGGATAAATTGTACATTTTATCACTATTTAGCTTGGTTACTATCATCCTATAATTATTATACCTTGTTAGCTCTTGCAATGTATTGTAACTTAACATGATAATTCCATTGTATACCAAGGTCAAGGGAAGACAATTGGGGCTTATAGAAAAAATATAACCAAACCTAAACAAATAAAGAGGTTTCTCCGTAATTCCATTGTTCACCAAGGTCAAGGGAAGACCACGAGGCTTAGAGAAAATATATAATCAGGCCTAAATAAATAAAGAGGTTGCCCTTTTCCCCTTAGTAACTAAGCGAGGTCGGTTTTGACAAATTTTCTTGTTCTTTTCTTTGGTTATAATTGCGCATAGTTTTTTGGATTCCGCAGTTTATCGTTATTCTGTCGAATTATTTTCATTTACAACTGTACTACCACTGATGGTCCATATTAATTCATATATATTAACGGGGACATATATTTTACGAAATATTTTCTGTTTTTCTTGTTCTCAGACGCAAAAATTTGCTGATATTTCTGGGGATATAATTTTTGTGATAAAGGAAGGTCCAGTGAATCTGATGATGAACATAGACAACGAAATAATAAAGAGCTTCCGCATACTTGCTCTAAATGTGTGTATTGTAATTATTACTGTAAACAAACATCTTTTGGAGGGTTGTAATATGATGTGGTGGGAATGAATCAAAGGTTTACTAAATTTTGTAACCTTGGAAGGAGGGTTGTAATATGATGGGAAAGAATCAAAGGTTTAATAAATATTCTCATCTTGGAGGGAGGGTCGACGGGACAAAGGTTAGGGACTCATTAATGGAAGAAGGGTTTTTGCATTTTCTATGAGTATTATAATATAATATATAAATCAAAGATTTCTAACTAAACCCTACGTCTTAATGTATCTCCCAACTACCTAAATTTCTTTTTAATATGTTGATTTGTCTTCTTGGTTGTCGTACATACTCTCCTTTATCACCACCAGACTTGTATTTTACAGATTTCACTGTTATGCGTAGGTGTTAAATGCTTTTAGCCATAGACATGACGATGACAGCTTAAAAAGAGAATTTGGAGTCTTTTATTTCTTGTCATGCTGGTGATTAAAGAAGGCGTCACTATCATAGATCAATCCAATAAATTTCCATTTTTACATGGGGATGCATCCCAAGGGTAGGAAACACGCTTCCATGCCCCTGCATGTCCTGGAAGCTTGAAAACTCCATTGCAAATATTCCCCCGAGTCTCCATTTGAAGGAAACTCAAGAAAACACAGGCGATGTTCCCTTAAAAATTGTGTCCTCGTGTCTGTTTTTGATTAAAAAAAATTAAATAATAAAGAGCCATGCTGTCCACTATTTCCCTTCTCTCTGGCCTCTATTTTAGTTTGCTGTTCAATATGGCTGTATTTTTCGATTTTGTTTTATCAATTGTAACTCATGTATGGTTGTATTTCATTTTATTTCACTTGATGTATGTTGTAAACTTGTATTAATCTTTACATTTATAAAATTAAAGACTTTCATAACTTACTGTTCCAACTTTCACTTTTTATGTATTTCTAATATATGTTTTGTAGTATTTCTAGCAGGGTTCCCTATGTTGAAGACCCTGACATCTACATCACTTTTGACATTTCCTAAAATTTGAGGAAAAACTTCTACATAGGCAGCCCCTACGTTTCCCTGCTCCCATGTTCCTATGTCCCGGAAACTTGGTGGAACATTGTAAATTTCCCTAAACAATATGCTTACTGATTCTTATTGTCACTTAATTGCTAGCTCAGGATAACACTGAAGATGATTTAAATTTCACCATTCTCTCTGTTTGTTCATTTCAAGTTCTAATAATTTTTCATATTAATTTCTGTCGTTACATAATTTCACCAATCTCTCTGTTTGTTCATTTCAAGTTCTAATAAATTTTCATATTAATTTCTGTCGTTGTTACATTTTGATATCATTGTGATCTTTGCAGATATTGTTTTCCTAAATTGTCTTTCAATTGCCCTCTCAAGCTGGAGACAATAAAAGGAAATTTGAAAGCTAAGCCCCTATGGAAAATACGGTCAACTATTCATGTCATATATTAGAGGCCCAGTGTCCGATAGAAATGCATGTCGTTAGCAAGAACCAGTTTAGATGTTTTGTGATGAGTGTCATTAGAAATTTTAAATACATGATAATCATGTTCACACACAGAGGCACAGAAAAAAATCCTTTGGTGGTACAATATACAAGTCAATGCTTTCATACATCCTTTGGAGGTACAATGTCCGTGCTTTCATACTCTCTCAATCTTTATAGTTGACATTTTATTTATGATTTCTTTACCCTTAATCTCAGTATCTTATGGGACAGAAAAAAATCCTTTGGTGGTATAATATACAAGTCAATGCTTTCATACATCCTTCGGTGGTACAATGTACAAGTTGGTGCTTTCATATTCTCTCAATCTTTACAGTTGACATTTTATTTATGATTTCTTTACCCTTAATCTCAGTATCTTATGGGACCTTTCTTAGCCCATGAATTTTCACATTTATTATGACTTGTACCTCCGACGAAGATGTTTTTCCTCCGTTTGGGGATGTCATGTTAAATTTATGATAATTGCATTCAATATTATCTAGGATCACTAAGAGAATAACATGCACAACATAACAATCACAAGAAACAATGGACACAAAGCATTTCACCGAGGAAAACCAAGAAGGTGAAAAACCTCGCAACTTCTTTAGAGATAGAATAAGCCACAATACAAAGATCACAAACATCAATCCCCAAAAGATAGATGTCTCCAACAGCTACTCCTCCACTTGTGCGCACATCTCTCTCTCAACTATGCGAGTTGAATGAGTGAGTGAATGAGCAAATCGAGAGAGAGACACTCTCTATTTATACAACAACTTAACCTGCCTTTAAGCCTAACTGGGCCGACTTCCTAAGGAGGCCTAATAACCCATCCACATGACACATGCAGGGTCAACTCCACCAAGGTGGTCTAACAACCCATCAAATAATACTTGCGACACTTACAAATACAAATGACGACACTTCTGATTGGAGGAATAATACATCTCCATCATGAATATAATAAATCACAAATGTAATACATAGAAGAATATCTTCCGAAAATATATCAACACTCCCTCTTAACTAGGAAGGTATTCTCTAGACACTAAGAGAATAACACGCACAACATAACAATCACAAGAAACAATGGACACAAAGCATTTCACTAGGGAAAATCAAGAAGGTGAAAAACACCGCAACTTTCTTAGAGATAGAATAAGCCCCAATACAAAGATCACAAAGATCAATCCCCAAAAGATAGATGTCTCCAACAGCTACTCCTCCTCCACTTGTGTGCACCTCTCTCTCTCAACTATGCAAGTTGGATGAGTGAGTGAATGAGCAAATAGAGAGAGACACACTCTCTATTTATACAACAACTTAACCTGCCTTTAAGCCTAACTGGGCCGACTTCCTAAGGAGGCCTAATAACCCATCCACATGACACATGCAGGGTTGATCCCACCAAGGTGGTCTAATAACCCATTAAATAATACTTGCGACACTTACAATAATACTTGCGACACTTACAAATACAAATGACGACACTTCTGATTGGAGGAATAATACATCTCCATCATGAATATAATAAATTACAAGTGTAATACAAAGAAGAATATCTTCCGAAGTTACAAATACATCAACACTCCCTCTTAACTAGGAAGGTATTCTCTAGACACAGGTCATCAATACATATCGCCACAAGTCTTCAATTCTGGAGCTGGATCATCGTCACTAGATCACGGAGCATCATCGTCACTGTCGCTGTACTCGTCATCTCGATCACTGGGCTATCTCTCAATTCTTCTCGTCATAGGAAGTTCTACAGAGCCAACCCTTTTTCATGCTGGATGTAACCCTAGCCTCCTGTAGGTCTTCATCATCTCTGCGAGCGGCTATCCGGTGGAATCTCAGGACTGATTACGTGCGTCAACAAAACCTAGCAAGAGCATCCCAAGACTGATTACGAGCTTACTGCTCAACCTATAGGATCTCCTTGGGAACTATTACATGTGACCTTGCAAAACTTAGCAAGAGCATCCCAGGACTGATTACATGCCCAACACAACCTGCAAGATCTCCCAGGGAGCTATTATATGCGTCCAGGCAAGCAAAACCTAGCAAGAGCATCTCAGGACTGATTACGTGCCCAACACAACCTGCAAGATCTCCCAGGGAGCTATTATATGCTGCCAAGCAAAACCTAGCAAGAGTATTCCAGGACTGATTATGTGTCCAACACAACCTGCAAGATCTCCCAGGGTAAAATTACATGCCACGAACAAAACCTCGAAAGAGCATTTGCCAGATCTCCTAGGGAGCTATTATATGCCATAGGAAAAACATAGCAAGAGTATCTACAAACCTTCCAAGGCGCTATTATATGTCCCTCTAAGCAAAACCTCGAAAGAGCATTTGCTAGATCTCCCAGGGTGCCGTAGGCAAAACCTAGCATGCAAATCTCCCAGGGCGCTATTATATGCTTATCGCACACCCTGTCCACGGCCACGGAGTATCATCCTGATCATCCCCGCACAAAGCATCATCCTGATGCTCATGATCATCCTGATCATCATACAGTACATCATCTTGATGTACATCATCATCTCATGATCATCCTAATCATCATCATAGCATCATCCTGATGCATATCATCACACATGATCACCTTGATCATCATCATGTAGAATATCATCTGGAGCATCATCCTGATGCTCATCACATAACACTTACATCCACAGCCATGGGAAGGATCCTCCTACAACCATGCTTGGAATAGCTCCTGCAAATGTGTCCCATCACTTCCTCCTCGAAGTATCTTTTATCAGAAGAACACCAAGCCTCTCTCTGAAGTATTCGAACTTCACTCTAGCTAGTGGTTTGGTCAACACATCTGCAATCTGCTAATCTGTCGCAACATACTGGAGCTTCACTGCTCCTCTCTGCACCATATCCCTGATATAGTGATATTTGATCTCGATGTGTTTCGACCTGTCATGGAACACCGGGTTCTTAGACAACTTCACACAACTCTGGTTGTCACAGAAGATATAGGTAGCATCCAATTGGAGATCAAATAAATCAGACAGTAGCTTCCTAAGCCATACTGTCTCATAACTAGCCGAACAAGCTACAACATACTCTGCTTCGGCTGTACTCAGTGCTACGTAGGATTGCTTCCTGCTAAACCAAGAGATCACACCTGATCCCATACTGAAGCAACACCCTGAAGTGCTCTTTCTATTTGTAGCACTGCCTGTCCAATCTGAATCAACATAACCCTCCAGGTTAAACTTTTGATTCGCATCATACTTGATCCCATAATCAATCGTACCCTTCAGGTACCTCAGAATATGCTTTACAACAATTAGGTGAACATGTTTGGGATCCGTTATGAACTGGCTCAAGGTGTTCACCGCAAAGCAAATATCTAGTCTTGTGTTCGTCAGGTACATCAAGGACCCAATCATCTGACGATACATCATGGCATCGACTGACTCTGGCGAAGCATCACTCAATAGCTTCAAGTTCGATGCCATAGGTGTGGCCATGGCCTTGCAGTGCATTATCCCGAACCGCTTCAGGATCTCTACTGCATACTTCCCTTGTCCAAGGAAGATTTCATCTCCACTCTGCCACACCTCCATACCTAGAAAGTAATGCATCATACCCAAGTCCTTCATCTCGAACTCGGCAGCGAGCTTCCTCTTCGTGTCGGCAATCAACCTATTCTCACCCGTCACAAACAGGTCATCCACATACAAAAGAAGTATTATTGGATTGCCTTCCTCAACCTTGTAGTAAAGGTTGGAATCCGCTTTACTCTTAGTAAAGACCAAACTGAACAGGAAGCTGTCTATCCTGTCGTACCATGTCCTGGGTGCTTGCTTCAAGCCATACAAAACTTTCTTCAATCTGCACACATATGACTCCCTGTCATGTGTCTTAAATCCGAGTGGCTGCTCCACATACACTTCCTCTTCGACTACACCATTCAAGAAAGCTGTCTTGACATCCATCTGGTGTATCTTCCACTTCATTACTGCAGCCAGAGCAAGTACTGTTCTGATGGAAGTGTATCTGGCTACAGGTGCAAAGTTTCTTCATAATCTATCCCTTCTTTCTGAGAGAAGCCACGAGCCACAAACCTTGCTTTGTATTTCTCTATGCTACCATCTGCAACATGCTTGATTTTGTAGATTCACTTGGAAGTCACAACAGACTTCCCTTCTAGTCTTGGGACCACATCCCAAACATCATTCTTCATGATCGACTGGTATTCCTGACCATAACATCCTTCCATTATTTCTTTTCTGCGGCTTCTTCATAACTGGAAGGTTCTTTGTTCATTATGTCACAGAGTAGGGCAACATAGCTGGTGTGTGATCTGGTCCTTTTCCTTTCTCCGTGTTCCTCCTTTGGAATACCGTACCTTTCTGCATCTTGGATGAGCTCTCAAGCCCATGCTGGTTTCTTTTTGTGAGAGTTCTTCTCACGGGGTGGATCTACAGGTTCTTGTGGATCTTCTATTTCATGATCCACTTCTGGAATTACTTTGTTCATGGTGGTGTCTTGTATTTGGATACCCTTGGTTCTTTATTGTCTTCAACAGGTGTCTTCCTTGATTTGATGTATGCTGAGTTTTCATCAAAAATCACATCCCTGCTGATGTCAATCTTCTTGAACCTTGGAAAGTAGATTCTGTATGCCTTCGAGCTTTCACTGTAACCCACAAATATACCATTCTTTCCTGAAGGATCTAACTTAGTCCTCTTTTCTTTTGGAGTGTGTGTGTATATTGGACAGCCAAATATCCCGAGATGGCTAACTTCTGGTTTCTTACCAGAGAAGACTTCTTCTGGTGTCTTGTTGTCAAGTATTTTGTGAGGTGTTCCATTTTGAACATATATAGCTGTCCTTGCTGCTTTTGCCCATAGATGCATGGGTAGATCTTGGTCATGAAGCATTTCCCGTGCTGCTTCCATGATAGTTCTATTCTTCCTTTCTGCAAATCCATTCTGTTGTGGATTGTGGAGTGTTCAACTCCCTCTTAATCTCTGAATCATTGCAGAGCTTCTTGAAGTCTCCTGAAGTGAACTCTCCGCCATTGTCGGATCTAAAGATCTCGATCTTCTTGTCAGTTTAGTTTTCTATCAAGGCTTTGGATTCCTTGAATTTATCAAACACTTTATCTTTATTCTTAAGGAAATAAACCCAAGTCTTCCTAGAGAAATCATCAATGAAAGAAACATAATATACATACCCACTCAGAGAACTGGATGAAATTGGACCGCATACATCAGAGTGGATAATCTCCAAGATTCCTTTTGCCTTGCTTTCACTGCTTGGAAATGCCTTCTTTGTGTTCTTTCCCTTTGCACATCCTTTGCAAACACCTTCATGCTTTGACTGGATTTCAGGAAGACCTTCTACTGCTTTGCTTGCAATGGATAGTGCTCTATAGTGCACATGGGCAAGCCTTCTATGCCAAAGCTCACTTGGTTCCATGGATTCATGTACCATGGCATGTTCAGGTTGTCCCTTCAATTTGTACAATCCTCCCTCTTGCTCTCCAATGGCACTACTGCATCATCTATGGTTGTACCTTTTGGCCACATAAGTACTTGGCCATCCACAAATGCAACTCTCATCCGTTTTGCATCCATAGATGATATGGAGAGAAGATTCTTCTTGAGTCCAGGTACATATAGAACATCTTGCATCTTTAAAGACTTCCCAAAGTTTAATTTGTAGGAGGCTTCACCACTTCCTTTTATAGGGTATTGGTAGTCATCCCCAAGTTTCACCTTATGAGGTGACTCATGTTCAGATAGGTCCATAAGAGATTATTTAAATCCCGTCATATGTTTAGAAGCCCCACTATCAATAAGCCAATCATTACACCCATGTGTAACAGTACCTGTGAGAGCAGAAATTATAACATATTCTTCATCACTTGAAGAGTCTTCACTTTCTTCTCTAGCTTCTTCCTGGGAGGTTCATCATCCTTTGCAGTGTGAGCATGATGTCTTTTCTTCTTGTTCTTCTTCTTATTGTTATTGAAGTCTTTTCTATTCATGGGACAATCTCTGGAAAAGTGTCCCTTCTCATTACATGTGAAGCATCTACCATGAGAGGTATCTTTCTTAATGTTTTCCCTTTGGTGATGGTGAGAAGATTTTCTGTTATGAGGTTTCTCCCTCTTGAACTTACTTCTCTTGGTGTGAGCAGTGAGGGCTTGGTCTTCATTTCCCATCTTTTCTTCTCGGGCCACAAGCCTAGCTTCTTCTTGTGAACATTCCTTCAATAGTCTATTGAAACAGATCAATTTCTTTCTTGCACAAATACCTTGGATGAAGGAGTCCCATGACCTAGGAAGGCGATTCAATGTGGTCATCACAATTTCTCCATTCTACACTACTTCATCCACATCTTCAAGTTGTTCTTTGATTTGAGAGACCTTAGTAAAGTAGGATTGAACGGTCTCTCCATTCTGGATCTTTACCCCTTTCAATTGGTTCCGCAGAGTCATCTTCCGATTTATATTCTTTCCTTCAAACAACTTGGTCAAGGAGTCAAACATCTCCTTAGGTGTCTTTAGAGAAGACACATGGGGTATGAGATAGTCTTTGATAGAATCAACAATTATTCTCTTGGCCTTGACCAAGTTCTTCTTGTGTAAGGCCTTAGCCTCATCTCCCTCTGGAACTAGAACCTCTTCTTTTATGTAGGTGTCCAATTCATTCTCTTCTAGGATTAACCCAATCCTATACTTCCATGCTCGTAAATTATCAGCCCCTTTAAGCTTATCCTCAAGCTTGGCGTGGTGAGACATCTTAATGAGAAACTCAAATGGAAATAAAAGATTTAGGTCTTACCACTTAAATGCTGAGAACTGGATGAGCAAGCTGGTGTGGAGATTCCAAAATTTGACCTTCCAGAATTGACTGTAATGTTTATGGTGTAACTCAGAAATTTCAGATCCTCAGGGTCTGAAACTTCGGCATGTGGTAGCCTGTCCTATTATCTTTCCAACCCCACAGGTTTGAGCTCAATTGGATTCTCCAAGAGAGAGTTATGCCAAGTGTCATAACGTGACCTGTTTATGGGATGAAACGGGATAGCGAACTTGTACGGAGTGCCGCGTGTCACTGGTTCAACTTCGGACTCTGAAACCCAGACCCGTGAAACTACAGTCTGTTCTCTTACTGACACTTTTTACAAAAGGCATTGTGCAGCAGCGGGAAACTAGGGCTTCCTAGTTCAAGGTCTTCTCTCCACAGATCATCTGAAAAAGAAGGCTAGGATAACTCGCCCTAGGAGGGTGCATATTTTAGATGAAGCATAATCGAATTTGGAGAATTTTCATTTTTGACCCAGACACTAGTGACGAGAGAAAACTAGGGCATCAAGATTTTGGGGTTTTCCTCCATCAATTTGGAAAAATGAGTGCATTGGACAACTCGCCTTGAGGAGGCGCATATTCCCGTCCAATCAGAAGTTCAAAATTCCAACTTTGGAAAATTAGGGTTTCTCTAACAAACCCTAGGGTAGCCAGCTACAGAACTAGGTTGGGCATCTCAAATTGTGGTAAGATCTAAATCTTTGCTATTTCCATTTGAGGTTCTCATTTCAAAGTGACTCACCACACCAAGCTTGAGGATAAGCTTGAGGGAGCTGACAACTTCCAAGCATGGAAGTATAGGATTACTCTTGTCCTTAAAGAAAATGATTTGGACAAATATGTTAATGAGGAGGTTCCAGTACCAGAGGGAGATGAAGCAAAAGCTATCCACAGGAAGAACTTGGAAAAGGCCAAGAGAAATATTGCAAAATCCATTAAAGATTATCTCATCCCCCATGTGTCATCCTTGAAGACACCCAAGGAGATGTTCGATGCTTTGACGAAGTTATTCGAAGGGAAGAACGCCAATCAAAAGATGACATTAAGGAACCAACTCAAGAATGTGAAGATCCTAAACTCAGAGACCATGCAATCCTACTTCATAAGGGTCTCTCAAATCAAGAAACAACTTGAAGCTTTTGAAGAAAAGGAGGAAGGAGAGATCGTTATGACCACCTTGAATGGTCTCCCAATATCATGGGACTCATTCATTCAAGGAATATATGCCAGGAAGAAGTTGATCACTTTCAACAAACTATGGGAAGGATGCGCTCAAGAAGAAACTCGGATATTAGCAAGAGAAGAGAAGATGGGAGCAAATGATGGTCAAGCTCTCATAGTTTACACTAGAAGAAAATCACAACAAGAGGGAGGACCACCATCACAAAAGACAAAGGAGACCCATAAGAGATCTATCCAGTATTAGATGTTACACATGTGATGAGAAGGGACACTACTTCGGGAATTTTTCCAGAAACAAAGGTTCCTCCAACAAGAAGACTAACGAGAAGAGACATCATGCTCACACCGTTGAAGATGATGAACCATCAAGGAAAAGAACCAGAGAAGAAAGAGACGATTCTTCAAGTGATGAAGAATATGTACTATCTGAGCATGAGTCACCTCACAAGGTGAAACTTGGGGATGATTATCAATACCCCATAAAAGGAAGTGGAGAAGATTCCTACAAGCTAGACTCCGACAAATATTTGAAGATGAAAGATGTTCTATATGTTCCAGGATTAAAGAAGAATCTTCTCTCCATCTCAACACTAATGCAAAAGGAATGAGTGTTGCATTTGTTGATGGCCAAGACCTAATGTGGCCAAAAGAAAAGACAATAGATGATGCAACAGTAATTGGAGAGCAAGGGGGAGGCTTATACAAGTTGAAGGGACAACCTGAAAAAGCATTGGTTCATGACTCCATGGAACCAAGTGAACTATGGCATAGAAGGCTTACACATGTGCACTATAGAGCACTACTTATTGCAAGCAAAACAATTTCCAGATGTCCAGAAATCTAGACAAGACATGAAGGAATTTGCAATGGATGTGTGCAAGTAAATAATGTAAAGAAGGTGTTTCCCAGCAGTGAAATCAAAGCAAAAGGAATATTGGAGATAATACACTCAGATATATGCGGTCCCATGTCATCGAGCTCACTAAGTGGGTATGTATATTATGTTTATTTTATAGATGAATTTTCTCGTAAGACTTGGATTTATTTCTTGAAAAGTAAAGATGAGGCATTTAGTAAGTTCAAGGAATTCAAAGCCTTGGTCAAGAATCACACTGAGAAAAATATCAAGACCCTACGATCAAGTAATGGCGGAGAATTCGCTTCGGAAGAATTCAAGTATCTTTGCAGAGAATTTGGGATTAAGAGGGAGTTGAGCACTCCCTACAATCCTCAACAGAATGGCGTTGCAGAACGAAAGAACAAAACGATAATGGAAGCAACAAAAGCAATGCTACATGACCAGGATCTTCCGATGCACTTATGGGCAGAAGCAACAAGGACAACTGTGTATGTACAGAACCGTACACCTCACAAAGTATTAAGCAACAAGGCTCTTGAAAAAGATTTCTTAGGTGAGAAACCAGAAGTCAACCATCTCAAGATATTTGGATACCTAGTGTACATACACATCCGAAGGAAAAGAGAACCAAGTTAGATCCTTCAGGAAAGAAGGGAATATTCGTGGGATACATCGACACTTCAAAATCCTACCAAATATACTTCCTAGGATTCAAGAAGATCGACATCAACAGAGATTTAACCTTCGACAAAGACTCAACATACATCAAATCAAGAAAACTACCTATTGAAGAGATTGGAGAACCTGAAGTAACCGAAGTCAGAGACATAGCGATGGAAGAAGAGATTCGAGAAGATCATGAAAACCGCGACATGGCACACCCACAAGAACTTGTAGAACCACCTCGTGAGAAGAACTCCCACAAGAGAAGACCAACATGGGAACGAGAAGCAATACAAGATGCAGAGAAGTATGGTGATCTAGATTGGATGTATAGAGAAAGAAACAGATCTAGACCATACTCCAGCTATGTGGCCTTGCTATGTGACATCATTGATAAAGAACCTTCCAACTACGAAGAAGAAGCAGAGAAGAAAGAATGGAAGGATGCCATGATCGAGGAGTACCAGTCAATTATGAAGAATGATGTCTGGGAGATAGTTTCGAGACCAGAAGAGAAGTTTGTTGTCACTTCAAAGTGGATCTACAAGATCGAGCATGCTACAGATAGTAGCATTGAAAAACACAAGGAAAGATTTGTGGCACGTGGCTTCTCCCAGAAAGAAGGCATAGACTACGAGGAGACATTTGCACCTGTAGCAAGATACACTTCCATCAGATCTATACTTGCATTGGCCGCAGTAATGAAATAGAAGGTACACCAGATGGATGTCAAGACAACATTCTTGAATGGTGTGGTAGAAGAGGAAGTGTACGTGGGCAGCCGCTAGGATTTGAGACACATGACTGACAGACTCATGTGTGCAAGTTAAAGAAGGCCTTGTACGGATTGAAGCAGGCACCCAGGACGTGGTACGACAGGATGGACAACTTCCTGATGAGATTAGGCTTTACCAAGAGTAAAGCAGATTCCAACCTTCACTTCAAGGTTGAAGGCGGAATACCAGTGATACTTCTGCTATATGTAGATGACCTGTTTATGATAGTTGAGGATGAGCTCATTGCAGATGCAAAGAGGAACCTTGCCGCAGAGTTCGAGATGAAGGACCTGGGGATGATGCATTACTTCTTAGGCATGGAGGTGTGGCGGAGTGCGGATGGGATTTTCCATGGTCAAGGAAAGTATGCAGTGGAGATTCTAAAGAGGTTCGAAATGATGTACTGCAAGGCAATAGCCACACCAATGGCATCAAACTTGAAGCTATTGTGTGATGCTTCATCAGAGACAGTTGATGCCACGATATATCGACAAATGATTGGTTCGTTGATGTATCTGACGAACACGAGGCCAAACATATGTTTTGCTGTGAACACCCTGAGCCAGTTCCTAACGGATCCGAGACATGTTCATATCACGGTTGCAAAACATATATTGAGGTACCTGAAGGGTACAGTTGAGTATGGGCTCAAGTATGAGGCGAATCAGAAGATTAACCTGCATGGTTATGTTGATTCAGATTGGGCATGCAGTGCCACAGATAGGAAGAGCACTTCAGGATGTTGCTTCAGTATGGGATCTGGTATGATCTCCTGGTTTAGTAGGAAGTAGTCATGTGTGGTGCTGAGTACATCCGAAGCAGAGTATATTGCAGTTTGTTCGGCTAGTTGTGAGGCAATATGGCTTCAAAAGATACTGACAGATTTGTTTGATCTCGAGCTCGAGGCGACTTGTATTTTCTGTGACAACCAGAGTTGTGTGAAGTTTTCTGAGAACCCGGTGTTCCACAACAAGTCGAAGCATATTGAGTCAAATAACACTATATCCAGGATATGGTGCAGATAGGAGCAGTGAAGCTCCAGTATGTGGCGACAGACGAGCAGATAGCCAATTTGTTGACCAAGCCGTTAGCCAGAGTCAAGTTTGAATACTTCAGAGAGAGGCTTGGTGTTTTCCAGATCGAGGTTTCTCGAAAGAGGGAGTGATGAGACCAGAAGATGCAGATGCACTAGAGCTGGATCTCGCATGGTGGAAGACGCAGGTGGTCCTTGGGATGTAATGCATCTAGGGTGCTCCTCGTTGTACTCCCATGCTGGAGACGTTGAGAGGCCCACCGGTCACAAAGACACTTTGTGTGCCCCTAGGATGGTTCTCGCATGGTGGAAGATGCAGGTGGTCCTTGGGACGTAATGCACCTAGGGTGCTCCTGGCTGTGCTCCCATGCTGGTAGACGCGGGATGACCGTTGAGAGACGTAATGCACCTGGGGTTATCCTGGGATGTACCCAATGGGTGGGAGACGCAAGTGGTTTGTTTGGCACGAGGTGTGCATCTGCGCTGCTCTCCATGTGTGATGATGAGATGATTTGGATATGATGAGATGATAGTAGGAAACACATGTGATTGATGTGACAATGTAATGTGTGGTCCTGGGATGTACCTACTTGATGGCTTGCTCGTAGATATGATGAAGACCTAGATGAAAGCTAGGACTACATCCAACATGAAAAAGGGGTGGCTCTGCAGAACTTATTATGACGGATAGATTCAGGGATGTCACTAATCAATGATCAACAAGATGAGGGTTACTGCAGCAGTGACGATGATGATCCAGTGTTGATGATGATGTTCCAGCCTTGAAGATGATCCAACGATGATGACGTTGTCCAAAATATGTGTCCAGAATGATGATGACTGTGGCGAGAGAATACCTTCCTAGTTAAGAGGGAGTGTTGTTGTAAATATAACTTCGGAAGATATTTATTTGTATTTTATATTGATATTATTATTGTATTTTACTTGTACCTCTGACATAGATGTTTTTTCCTCCGTTCGGGGATGCCATTATTATGTTTGGTCATGCTAGGTCATTGATGTAAAACCTCCATTGTAAGTCGGGGCAATAACACCCCAAATATTAAATGTAAAAGGTATTATTGAGTCTCCCTAGGATAGGTCGACCTAGTCAAGTTAGTCAAGCCGACCTAATTAGGAAAAATGTCACCCAGACATAAAGAATAAATAGAGAGTTTTCTCTCTCATTTGGACACACCTCTCACTCACTCAAGTTCGCATAAGCTAGAGTGAGAAGACAAGTTCGCTGGAGGAGAAAGAGAGAGAGTTGCAGAAGACTTCTTATTTTTGGGTTTTCCATTTTGTGATATTGTATTAGTGACGAATCTATCTTTGAGGAAGTTGCGGGGTTTTCTCCTTTATGGTTTCCCCGAGGAAAATGATTGTGTCTATTGTGTTTTGTTATGCTTGTTATTCTTTCAGTTAAAGATCCTAATTAAATTGAATTAAAGTGAAAACTCTAACAACATCATATATCATTTAACACTTTGATACTCATCTTGAATGTTACAGTACTTGATCTGATTGTTTTATTACTTTAATGTGCATCACACATGTCCCATTGATTTTAAATCTTATGATCCAGATAGACTTATTTGTGCCTGAATATATCAAAGGGTGGGAATTTTGGACCACACATTCTCTTTCTCATGGACATTGGGAAATGTTTCATGGTTTGTGTGAGAAAGTATTTAAGTTTCAGGGATGCTTATATCATTTTTATCAATGTTAATCACATTTTCCAATGTGAAAATAAATCTAAACCAACCTTTGTTGCCCCATTTTAACTTAAATAAATGTGAATTAAGCCTTATTTTATTGAACACTAAAATCTAAACAGGTTGTAGACTTAATTCACCTTAATAATAATTTATTTCAAGGTAGATCTAAGCTTGAAAATGTAACGAACAATGATTTATTTTATTATTGTAAAAATAAAGACTAAAATAACACTTGTATCTGGCTAACTTGAACAATCTTTTCAAGTGTTAACAAAATAAAATCTAAACTAATGAAGGTAGATCCAAACAAGCAGCAAAATTGAATTTGATTCACACACTAGTTCAACCTGATAAAGATAGAACAAAAGCATCCTCTAGTTACCAATTATTCGTAGGAGACATATATATATATATATATATATTGCTAGAAAATGACACATCGAAAGTGTATGTTCTTCATAATCCTAACCACGTTAGTGCAATCTATCTATCCCACTCTACATCATATGAGGACCACTAAAGCCACTTGTACATTTCAACTATAATAAACATTCATGATAAGGAAGCCACAACCAAAATACCATGATTAATGATTAGAGGACCAAATCAAGCTTGTAGAAACCAAGTTGCTAGCAAAAGTTTCAAATAGGCTCATGCATGATAAGGAAGCCACAACCAAAATACCATGATTAGAGGACCAAATCAAGCTTGTAGAAACCAAGTTGCTAGCAAAAGTTTCAAATATGCTCCATTTTGATTTAAGTGATATAAAGGTGCATAAAAGTCTAGTAGTTGTTGCCACATTGCATTCACTTGCCTCCTATTGTCTTGGAGATCGATTATGAGGCTCTCTAGAGTGCCGTAATTCAATTTCCTCTTGCTTGTTACCCGATTCTCCTGCATGGTATCCACCATAATTCCCATGATGCTACTGTCCCACGCCTCTCCATGATCAACAATAAAGTATGGGATTCTATTGCCACATCCTTACTCGAGATGAATGCACCAATGAAACACTCATTAAATCATTGCTACCTATAAATAAGAGAGGAGCCATAAAAAAATTACTACATGAGATGTCATTCTATCATATGCTCATATGCATCATGCAAAGTGATGGCAATATTTTGATTGTAACCCACAAATATGTAGGTGAAACAAATGTTGCTCTTGCTACGGTGACTCCATGTTGATGGTGGCATGCTCTGGGGTGTCATTCCTACTTCAATAATTGAGACAATATTTTGAGCAGATCCTTGCCCTTCTAGGTTTTTCTAAATCTTCATCATTAGAGTATTCATTCATGTGTAAAGTCAAATGTTTAGAATGCTCACTATCCCTTCATGGCTCTTCTTCAAGGCAAATATTCTTCTTCTTGCCTCTATTTGGTAGACCAGATTCCAACAAAGGTTTGACATAATCTAGTGCTTGCATTTTCAATTTCCGTAAAAGGGTCCCACTTGGAGTACATGCCAAGACTAAAGGTTAAGAGTAAAGGTTGTGTGTTGAGTATTTTACCATTTCATGGTAACTATCATTCATAACAGAACCCATTACAGTGATCTACAACTCAACCTCTATAATTCATTACACAACATATCCACCGTAACATAAAGTAAATAGAACATGGTAACTATCATTTATTCATAAAAGAACCCATTACATGATCTGTAACTCCTTAACATCCATAATTCATAACACAACATATCCACCGTAACAATAGAATTACTTACATTCCAATCATCCATATAAACCATGGGAGTCACAATTTGAGAAATGAAGGGGCTTCTTCTATTCCAATGCAACATACATATCCAATACATCATTCTACTCACAATAAGACCACGAGCTCAGTCAAATAGTAGCAACATTACAATGGCATAAAATCTGTCCTGCAATAGCAGAACTATAGCAACAACCAATAAGTGAATAACCCTAATTGTAACCAACCATGTACGTAAGCAAGTAGTCACTACTTTGAGGGACTACTTATACATTTCAGCTCACTGTTTTCTTTAACTATATCAAAACCCTAATTCAAACATAAATACATTCCATTACATCATATCCCTATTGAGCTGATTTACGCTGTAAATAGCATTGATCGGGGCACTGTACTTTAAATGAAACTCCTCAAGGCACCGTAGGAACCACATCCTGTTGGCACCTCCACTTGGATCCGTTGTTGATTGCACAAGTGACCAGCTCCTTGATGTTCTAGTGAGGGTCGATACTTCTACAATATTGAGACTACTGGGATCAGGGACAAGGTGACAAATTTCCTTATCCATCCAGGGATGAGATGTTTTTCTCCTCTTTTGGACGATGCTACCCTCCATCCATCCACTTTCTTACATAAAACTATAGAATTCATGCTCTGATAAGTTGCAGTGAGGGCCATTGCATCCCTTCTCAATTTGCCACTCCGGGGTGGTTGATCCCTTAAATTTCAGTGGAAAGCCATAACTAAAGTACTCGACCCAAAGTAGTTGGATGTGACAAAAAGAGGGGTCTTGTTTATCTAAAAATCCCCAAAACATACCATAATACATTTATTTACATGTAAATTCAACCAGTCTACTCTGCTATCCATACACGCTCTAAAGAATCAAATAGTAAGAGAGGGACAAGAGAAAAAGAGGGGTCTTGTTTATCTACAAATCCCCAAAACATACCAGCACTAAAGAATCAAATAGTAAGAGAGGGATAAGAGAAAAGAGGGGTCTTGTTTATCTGCAAATCCCCAAAACATACCAGAATACATTTATTAACATGTAAATTCAACCCGTCTACTCTCCTATCCATACAAGCACTAAAGAATCAAATAGTGAGAGAGGGACAAGAGAAAAGAGAGAGTACACGAGATATATATGATGTATGATATTCTTTATTTTTCAGCTTCATCCACATATGCTTATCACAACTTTACAACATGTTTACAATATTTCATCAACATTATTATTCAAAGGGTCTCCTTCACCTCTAATAGACATATGGATGGATTACGTCCCATAATACATGTGGGATAAATGATTTTCCTCTTTATATAACTAGCATAGATCCATGTTAAACTCGGATCTATCAAGCGTTGAGAGGGATCCAATTCCTTGAGGTGTAAATTTTTTACATGTCTAGAAAAATTATACCTCAACAAATTTGATCCTCTTGGTGCTTGATACATCCAAGTTTAAGATGGATTCATGCTAGTTTTAATTTTGTTATTTTATAAGCCGTTGTGGATTTTTGTAATTATTTTTTATCTTATGAGTTGACATGAATTTTTTAAGTATTTTTATTTTTATTTTTTGTAACGTTACGTGACAACATCTCCCCCATACTACATTGTAGATCACCTCGCTACTCTCGGTGCAATGAATGATAATAGGAGAATTTTACTCCATGATGCATGAGGGATTACGTTTTTTACATAAGATAAAGAGAATTATGTCTTTGCTAGATAAGACACCATAATATCTGACAACATCACTCTAAACATCATTACACTTCAAAAAATTAACATTACACATTTCAGCACTCCCCCTTAATGATGACTAGGGAGAATGAGCACACATGAAAGAATATGGCATTATATTAACATTCCCCCCTGATGACAACTTCCCGCATTCTCAACGAATTTTGAAGATGCACAAACTTTGCTTATGTCATGGATTTGGTGAAAATATCTACTAATTGTTGTTTAGTGGGACACTACTCCAAAGAAATAACACCATTTGCAACAAGATCTCGAATGTAATGAGTATCAAGGGAAATGTGTTTGTTTTGGAATGATAGACGAGATTATATGCAAGCTAAATTGCACTTTGATTGTCACATCTTAACTTAGTAGAAGATTTCTGAACCAATACAAGCTCTGTAAGAACATGCTGGATTCACACCGCTTCTTTAGTTTCCCTGCACTCTGCTTCACAAGAAGAAATAGAAAGAGTTCTCAACTTGTTCCTGGACCATGAAATCAGACTTAAACCAAACCGAAAGATGTATCCTGCAGTAGACCATCGATCTAACTTTTATCCCCTGCCCAATCAAAATCAATGTGACCAATAAGGGAGATTGTAGCTTCTAGAACATAAAACACCATAATGTAATGTCATTTGTAAATATCTAAGAACGCTCTTTGCTTCCTTCCAATGGCTATCATGAGGCTTTTGCATAAACATAGAGACTATGCTAATGAAAAAAGAGAGGTCAAGCCTGCTATGTGCCAAATATATCAAACTCCCCACAAGTTGATGATAAAGACTAGCATCAACAAGAGGAGTATCACAATCAACAATTAACTTTACTCTGGATTGAAATGGTGTTGGTGAAGCCTTACAATCACTCATATTAAACGTGCTTGTAAATATGAAGCATACTTAGGCTAAAAGAGGAATATACTATCAACCATATGCCAAATCTGAAGATCCAAAATGTAATGTAATATGCCTAAATCTGTTATTTCAAATTGACGTTTAAGATTATTCTTCAATTCCTAAATTAATGCAATCTAGCTACTAGTAAGGATTAGATCATCCACATAAAATACCACAATGAGGACATCATCATCAAAGTTCGTAACATATAGATTTGGATCAATACACTATTTGAAACCATTCTTCAAATAAGAAATATAAATTTTGTCATACCAAGCTCTAGGTCCCTATTTAATACCAAATAAATACTTGTTTGATTTGCATAACAAATTTGAATTTTTAATAGTGATAAAACCAGGTGGCTATTGCATATGAATTTCTTCACGAAGATAACCATTCAAAAAAACACTTTTGACATCCATTTTGTGTATTTCCCATTGATAAGATGCAACAAGAGAACATATGGTTCTTATTGTGTTCATTGTGATATCCCCCTCATTATCAATTCTCAAAGTCTTAATACTTTTACCGGCTTCATTTTCAACCAAGGATTTAAATTCTTGAAATATACCAAAAGTTTCACTTTTATGTTTCAAAAAACAAACCCAATTTTTTCTACTATAATCATCAATAAAAGTAAGAAAATAGACAGCTTGAGACAAATGAGTTTCAAGAGGACCACATTTTTCACTATGACTTAATTGCAATTTCTCTTTAACATGCAAAGCTTTACCTTTATCAAACATTTTCTTATGATGTTTATCAAGTACACAACCTTCACAAACATCTTTAGTGGAAGAAATTGTAGGTAATCCAAGTACCATTTTAGACAACATTTGTGTTTTACCATAATTCAAGTGACCTAATATTTCATGCCATAATTTACTTTGTTCATCAACGTGAGCAACATAGGAATAAAATGATCGATTTTTAATTGAATTAAACAAACCAACATCATGATCAACAAGACTGACATAAACAACTTTGAAGTTATGTTTGATATCTTTAAGCCTGCATATTCATTTGGCCATGCTTCAAACTTAGAATATTTTTGACAAGCACTATAAATAGAAAGCAAATTGATGGGCATGCATTGAATATGAAAAACGTCTTCCAATGTACCATAAAAAACTTTAACACCACCCAAACCTACTATTGAAAGTTGTTTACCATCACTAATTGAAACTTTATGGGTTGTGTGCTCAATAGTGTCATAAGATGGAAATAAAGAAGCAATACTAGTCATAATTAGAAGCACTAGAATCCCTAATCCATTCCATAGAAGAAGAGGATTTACCTAGGTGAACATAATAGGCACACATAGCTATTTGTTGTTCCTTATAGGATTTCTTCTTGGGTTTTGCAAGTTCATGTATTTGTTTAAAGCAAATATTTTTAGGGTGGTTGGTTTTGCCACAATACTTACAAGGGTTAAACACTTTATTTTTAGGAGCATCATCAGAGGCATCATTATAAGAGTGATGAATTGATCCTTTAGTATGTGGTTTAGGGTTTTATTAAAATATTTACTATGATTCCTTTTACACGTGTCATTAGAACTTTACCATTAGTTAATTGACCTGAAGCAATCAATCTATCTTTCTCACATATTAAACCTTTACAAAAATATTCAAAGGAGGTTGACATAGAACCCTTATACATTTCAATTGCTCTATTCCTAGTTTAGATGAACAAATCAAAGACAAAGGGCAATTTTTCTCCACAAAAATAACAAGGGCAATATAAATTTTCTTGTAATTTTTACCACAATTATTTAGTTTTTCATTATAGGTTTTAAGTTAAGCAATAAGTGATTCAATTTTATCAAAATCAGTAGGATCTAGCTCATGAATATTCTTTTCAAGATAATAAGCAAAAAACATCATCATATTTATCAAATAAAGAGGCTGAAGTTTTCCATACCTCAATTGGGCTATCTTTAGCCTCTATATGTACCTGTAAACTATCTAAACAATTTGACTAATGAGTTCTCTTGCTTGATCACATCGATCTTTCCATATAGGTAAGTATTTATCATTGGTTCGTTTTGTTTGATCACCTTTAACTAAGCGCCAAAGATTCTTATTCTTGAGAACATCAATCATCTTGCTATTCGAAGCAATATAGTTAGTACCAATTAACTCAGTAATAGAAGCTACCTTTGAATCATGACGATAAACAAGAAACTAGACCCTAATCCAAGCAAAAGACAAGAAGTTAATGACTAGAAGAAAATAATGAATGAAATTGAAATTTATCACTAATGACGAAACCTTGTAGTGCCTTACCAATAGATATGCAAACCCTCAACATATACAACGAAAAATAATAATCTTTCAACGAAGTTTTCACTGCAAAACTGTGCCACACACTTTCTTGGAGGCTAGGGCGCATGTGTACACACCTCATCTGAAGGGAAAGTGCATGTTTACGCATCCCCAATGAAGGAAAAGAGTGTGCATGTCTAAAACTGTAATTTTTGTGAATGTAGATGTTGTTTGGATGGAAACCTGTGAAAAAACACAACCAGAAACAAACAAACAACCATATTTGTTGCAAGATAGATAGATCCTTGATAGAAAGTTAGTATACAATGGATTCCAACTCAGATCTACAGAAAAAAACCAAGGAAAACTTGAAACTTTTATGAAAAATAAATGGTTGGGTTAGGTTTTGAGAAAAAAATATCAAACATGTAGAAAAATGCCCAGATTTGAAGAAAAACTTCACTGGTTTTCCAGATATGATGGCAAATCTACTAGAGAAGGAGGCCCCCCTCAAAAAATTGAAGAACTTAACGTTTGTAATTTTTTTTAACATAAATTAATAAAGAAGGTTTAGTAACTTGTTGTGATACCATGTTAGAATATTGAGAAATATGCATAAACATACAACAATACAATTAATAACATGTAAATCAATAGTAAGAATCAACTAGTCTACTCTTCTATCCATACAAGAACCAAATAATCAAATAGTAAGAGAGGGACAAGAGAAAATAGATTTTACGCCAGATATACATGGTAAAATTCCAATGGGGAAACATCCACATGAAGATATGATTTTCTTTATTCTTTAGAAATATCCACTTTTACACTTGAGCTCCACCCACACATGCTTATCACAACTTTACAATATGTTCACAATATTTCATCAACATAATTACCCAAATGGTCTCCTTCACCTCTATTATATAGCTAGATGTATGGAAGAATTACATCCCACAATACATATGGGATAAATGATTTTCCTCCTCCTTATACAATGAATGGAAATAGGATAATTTTACTCCATGATGCATCGAGTATAACTCTTTTTACATAAGATAGAGAAAATTATGCCTTCATTTAATAAATAAAACACCATAATATCTTACGACATCACTCTGGACATCATTGCACTTCCAAAAATGAACATTACACATTTGAACACAATAAACCATCAATCTCACAGACTCACACACATAAGAGCACCCCATCTTTCTGTCTTGTCACTCATTTGTATGAATGGTGAAGTGTGTGGAAAAAAATACCGTGCAAGAAGGTGGTAAGGATATCCCTGCAAATCCCATCCCATCCTATCCAGGGAACCACACCTTTCATATCCATGCAAGTAATCAATTATAGCATGCATAAACTAATCATTTAGATTGGGAGGCGGTCATACTCTTGGGTAAATGATCCCATCAATGCCTCTTGGCCACCTGGTGTTGTTCAGTTGTTACCCTCTTCCTATGGCCTCGACTTGAACCCAATGCAAATATTCCCTTGATCTGACTGCATTTGATACACTTCCATGGACTTTTCACAAAACTTCAAAATTTGACATCCACCATTGTAAATACAGTAGAATCTGGCCTGAACATTAAAAAAACAAATTGAAAAGAAAATTCAAAAGGTATCATATAATTGGACATAAAAGACTCTCCCCAACTACAAGGGTGTGCTTCGATTCAACAAAATTGAAAAAGCGATCAAAATGGAGGTAAAACCAGACTTAAGACTTGTATTGCCATTACAAAAAGTAAGCAAGATTGGAAAACATGATTGTAAATTGGAAATGAACTAAACCAAAAATGTTAAAATCTAACTTGAATGGACTTTAACTAGGTTTAACTCAACAATTTTGCGTTGAGGGGGTTGGGGTAAAGGGATTTAGGGAAGCGTCATTAGTGCATGCTGATTTGAGAGCACCATTTAGTTGAGACAATTGAACTATAATGGAAACTATGATATCCACAATTAAGAATGGACCCAGCCAATGGATTTGTAGTTTTCTTGTATGATTCAAGTACTTATTATCATAGAGAAAAACTAAATCTCCTTTGGCAAAAGATTTGGTCTTGATGTGTCTATTGTGCCAAGCCTTTTGTCTAGCCTCTTTGACAGTTTGGTGGAAATCGACTAAAAATGGACTCATATGATTGCATCAATTATATTAGACAATATCCAACTAACATTTCATTTATTATGTGGATAGCCTACACAACAAATAGGGTAGGAACCAAAAATTTGGAAAGGATAACTACCTCTGACCTATAAACCAACTAAAAGGGAATTTGCGTATTCAATCTTTTAGTTGTAGTGATCCTTACATCAATTTTTTACTCCATGAATTATTAAAACACACTTTCAAAACAACTACTGTATCACCCCAACACAAATTCCAATAAAAATAACCACATTTTATTTGAGTATTTCATTTTTTGTATATAATTTTTTCCTAGAACTATCACCTTGTAGCTTAGAGAGATTTAAACAACTAATCAATATAGAAAATTCCTAGTCACCTAGGCATTCCCTTAGGCTTTGTTGCCTCCCTCCTTTGATACGAGGGACTCTTTCTCTTTCCATCTCTCTAACGAGAAATGTTGGATATCCTTCAAACCCCAATCCAAGCTTATCCTTGTTAAGATCATTTATGTCTTGGTTATCTTGTATTATCTTACCTTCATTAAGCTGTACCCTATCTAGCTTGACAATCATTTATCCATCTATGATGGTTGGCTAGATGTACAGATATATGTCCAACTTAGGCACATCTAGTTAGGTATGACCAAATACAACTATACTAGATGCCTCCTAATGTATGAAGTTTGAAGGGAAGTTGATGGCTGGAATACATTATAATAATACAAAAATAATAGACAAGTGAAACCAACTGAAAATCGAAAAACTGAGTAGAAAGGTACCTGGGAACAAAAACCAAAGTATTAGATAAATCTCTTCCACGAGGTTGGCATATCCATGCTTAGGAGTAAATAAACATGGATGAAAAATCAAAATATACAATAGATACATGAAGTATATATAAGATGCAACAATATGGCCATGAAAAAGTACATGGTAGATCCATGTCAAAAAATGATAATGTAGACATGATTAAATACACAATGGATCTACATACTATTATATTTAAAGATAACAAAAGTACCAATGTCATATGAATAGGAGGTAGAAAGTACCAATGTCATATGAATAGGAAGTAGAAGATATGCAACTCAAGTAGTAGGAAAAAGGGGAAGCTACTATAGCACAAGGTCTACAACAATCCTTGATAATGTATGAATCATTACCATGTGAATCAATGTGCCAATTCAACTACCAAAAAGCTTTGCTCTGTCTTGCCTTTCCCTTCACACACTTGTATCTGATTTTGCACCTTCTGCAAATTGCCTTGGAATTTCTTCAAGATGCCATGCTTTGCTTGGTATCGAGCCTTCTCTTCTTGTGCATTTCCTTCTCCATAAATATGATTTATATGGATAGGATTTCCATACCAATACAAATATTGGAATGGAGATACTCCAATGAATGTATGAAGAGTAGTGTTGTGGTTGGATTTTTCCAACTCCACTTGGATCCTTGGACTTGGCCAATCAAGAGTGGCCCTAATATCCTACAGAATGTCTTCCTTCATTTGAAATTGAAGATGGACAAGGTCGAGATCAACCTTGGGGAATTTCTCATCCTTAAGCCATTCGCTCCTCACCTTTTCCCAAGGTATTGTGGAACTAATTATAATCACATGGAGCTTTGTGAATCCAAATTCAAGAAACTCCTTCAAAGTCCCTTCAACTTTGAATATTTTTATATGCATGTATGTGTTGTGAGAAAATCTCCCTACGGATAGGTAGATATCCCCTTGCGATTAGAAAAGGCCCCTAGTTGCCTACCCAATACAGAGATGAAACAAATAGACACTATAGTCCTCCTAGATCTAGCTCACACATCAGCTAACAAGCTATGGAAATACAAAGCAAGTATATGGCGTACCTTACTTTGATGGTTGTCCTTGCTGCTCCTAAGTTGCTCCAACTCCAGCCTTTGATTATGGACTTATGAACCTGTTCACAAAGGAAATACAACACCTTCTCCAAAGTAATATATGTATAAACAAAGATCTAACTATCAAAACGTAGACAATTCCATGCATTCATCATTAAAGACATGAAAATGAGAGGAATAGGCTAAGTTATATTAATGATAAGAAAGCCCAAAGACGCTGATTACAATGTTATACCTTGATGTCCAAAGTAGCAGCACCTCCTTCCAAGCTCTCCAACATCACCCTTGCAAGACTAATAGGATCAAAAGTTTGGTGCTTCCAAGATCACCCTCCTTCCTCTATAGCTCATGGATGGCTCTCTTTAAGTAGGATTTGGGAGGCCAACCACTAAGAGGAGATTATGGATCTAAGTGAATAATATGTGGATCAAAGATATAAATCATGCCAAGAAGGGAAAGTGAGATGGGATTCGAAGGGGTATCTCATCCCAAGAAAATCTCCATGAGATCCAAGATCCAAAATCAAAGGGATAAGCCTAAACCAAAACTACCGCTCCCATATAACTAAGCAAAGTGCGGTAGTACCGCTCCACCATAGGCATGCAGCACGCGGTAGTTTGACACTACCACTCCCCCATAGGCATACAACACACGGTAGTTTGACACTACCGCTCCCCCATAGGCATGCAAGGCATGGTAATTCCGGAAGGCTAATTTTTGGAGGTGGTTAATGTGGGTTTCGACCGCTTTCTTGTTGGATTTTCTTCCAAGTGTGACTAGGGAAGGTACCAACATTAGAATGAAGGGTCCTAACACCCTTAGGAGGCATAAACATCATGTTTTCCATGGTCGTGAAACATGTATATTCTCACTTACACATGGTGTGGCATTTTGAGGTATAAAAGGTGCCCCCTAAAGTGTGAGGTTAGAAGGAATCTGATGGACGAAACACTTTACAAATAATAATTCTGCAAGGATATCTGAAGGAGAACTGGAGAAGAGCTGCAAGCAAAGATCAACAATATGTCTAACGACCTCGAGGCGGGCATACCCATGCTCAGAACAACTGATTGAAAGCATGGCTGCCGACCAATACATTGCAGATCCATGATAGTATTGACTTAACAATGACTGGAGACAAATCATGGCTACTAGACTACAAGCGTAGATCCATGATAAGACAATGACACAACCATGACCAATACAAGAGTGGATCTGTGTGATAGTACATCAATGAGGTCACCAACATAATATATATGTGGGAACCTACTCAAAAAATATCCATCGCAACCTGGATGAGCTAAAAAGACTTCAGAACCATCTAGGGTCTTCTACTCGATCCCAAATCGATACGAATCTAACCATGTGATTACAAGGTGTTGAAGTCGAACATGGTAGAAACCACTTGATTACCGATCAATGATTGGAATTTTTAACAAGTGCGAGAGAAATCACCAATGATGAAAATGACTCCCAAGGTATCATAGTACATCTCGACGAAATGTGAATAGATGAGTTGACGTCGAACATCCGCTAGATCATTTAATCAGAGGTCAATGATGAAAACCTACTATCGAATACGAGGAAACCTGCCATTGAGGCATGCCATTACCAAGGTACTAAGGTTGGTTTCTAAGACTAATTCTTGGATAATGAGTTGAAGTCGACAGGAATAGACTCGTCGAAGGAGGGCCATAATGGATCCCACATCATTGACACGAAGCCGACATAGGAAAGTGATGTGAAGTAATGAATCAGATGAGTATGGATTGACACAACGATGTAAAGGCTCACAATATTGCAGAGTATGAATAAGGTAAACTTCCCTTGAACATGAACGGCATGACAATAACGACTCGACAACATTGACTCAACGAGGCAGAGACCAAGACATAATGCAACGATGACTGAGGCATTTTTCAGATGACTTGAAGGAGCGGGACAACTCATAGAATTGGCATGACTCATAGATAAGTAGATTACCCAACTGTATGATGAGAGGCAAACAGGTGCCATGTTCAAGGGTGACACAAGTTGCCATGAAGCTTTCTAAAATAAACTTAACTTATTCCTCCCCAATCCCCATCATATTTGATGAGTACCTCTTTGTTTTTTAATGAGCTTGAGGAGGATAACAGATGCCCGGTATAGCTCATCCTTTGGACGAGTCCAATGTCACATGTTTTACGAACCTGAGAAAGGAGGGGTTCGGTCCCAAAAAGGGTCCTTCGATGTTTGATTTTACGAGTCCAAGGAAGGAAAATTCGGCAGTTTTTCATGTTTAGAGAGTCTAAAAAGAACTAAAGAAGACTCCAACGGTCCTTTTTCGTAAATTTAGCCTCATCACCCGAAAAAGAGTAAAACAACGTGGGAGAGGACTCTTCCAGTCGTGATTGGCTGGAGTATTCCTTTTCGTAAACAGTACTTCCTGGTCCGAAAAAGGGGTAAACTATCACCGGAAAGACAATCATTCAAATGCTTTTACAAGCGTGAAAGCATCAAGTTCACTTGGCAATCTTTTCCTATTTAGGGAGTCTGAAAAGATCTTAAAGAGGACTCCATGTACAACTTTGTCATGGTTGATGACCGAGTACGACAAAGGAAAAGTAAACTCGGCACAGTTCCTTTTCCATAAATAGTCTAGCGAGGCCAGATAAAGTGATAAACCTATACTCGTTAGACACACCTTTTTACTCAATTTTTAACGAGCATGACAATGGTATCAAAAGCACTCAGAATCTTTTTCATGTTTGGATCCAGAGCACGAAAAAGGAAAAGTAAGCTCAAACCACTTTTCATGTTTTAACAAGAGCACGAAAAAGTGAAAAGTAAGCTTGACACCTCTTACTGTTTTTAACGAGCTCGAAGAAAGGTTGGAAGAATGCTCGTGGTATCTGCTTCATTTTTTAACGAGCTTACAACAGAAAACGAACTATGCTCGGACTACTGGTTTCATTTTTTAATGAGTTTGAAGCCAAAGGTAAACTCTGCTCACGGTTAAGGCCCATTGATGGGTTCCTTCCCAACATGATGACCAGAGGTTGGTAAATGCCCCCAGCATGATTACTAATGGCTAAACATGCCCCCCAAGCTTCGTTTCGTTTGACTACTCTTCTTCCTTACCCAAAAAAAATCTGGCTACTAATCTGAATGTGTTCTCTAGGGGGGGTAGGGAGAACCAGGACCAAGTGACCTAGGCAGATGAAATGAAGGTTCAAATCCTAACTCTAGCGAGAGACTCGAACAAATGGAAGGGAGATCTATTTCATTTTTACATAAGCTTGAAATAGACAATAACAATGCTTGAAAATGTCCTTTTTATTTTTTAACGAGCTTAAAATAGAAAGAAATTATGGTCGAAGGTAGTTTCATTTTTACGCAAGCTTGAAACTGAAAGTAAACTATGCTTGGGATTGGTTTCATTTTTACACAAGCTCAAAACCAACGGTAAACTGTGCTTGAGGGTCGGTTTCATTTTTAAACGAGCTTGAAACAGAGAATAAATTATGTTTGTGGGAACCTATTTCATTTTTTAACGAGCTTGACATAGAAAGGGAACTATGCTCATACCCCCCCCATCCTTAGGGGGAAGAAACCACTAAAACATGTGGAACATTTAGGGAAGTCTGGTGACTAGGATGCATGCGATGAGTGGGCGTCACAAAGGAAAGCTGATCAATGGTCACAACATTCCCATGATGGGGAAAATACATTACTCGAAAAAGTGAGGACACTACATCTTTCATTGCATAGACGTAATCACGTCCAAGGAGTAGATTAAAATCTAAGGGACCTTGGACTACCATAACATCAATACAAACATTTTTCTCTCCCAAAGTGATAGGTAACTAAGGAAGGATTCCTAAAGGTTGAGTAGGCCTTCGGTTAAAAGCCAATATCTGGTCAGTTACAAGCACAAGCCGAGGAGAACCTAAGGCTTGCCAAGCAGTTGAGGATAAAATACTAACAGAAGCTTCCTCATCAACTATCGTGCGAAAAATTTCTTTATTGAAAACTCCTACAAGTATTTGAAAAGGAACACTTGAAGGAAGATGAGATTCTATTAACCCATTCCAATCAAATGAAATGACGTCAATACTTGGAGGGGGTCCCGTGGAAACGGGTTCTTGCCCACCATGATCGGAACTGACTAGAAAAACATCAGTGGTTATCAATCCACTCTCATCGGGGAGAGTAGGATGAGATGAATACTGTGTCAAGGTGACATTTGCAATCAGAACGCTCTCTGATAGAAGAGCGGGAGTGAGCGGAGATGACAGCGACTCGATCACTTCACTCTCAGAAGGAAGAGTGGGATCAATTACAGATGCAACTGAATTGATCACTTGG
Source organism: Larix kaempferi (assembly GCA_027924585.1). Taxonomy (NCBI): domain Eukaryota; kingdom Viridiplantae; phylum Streptophyta; class Pinopsida; order Pinales; family Pinaceae; genus Larix; species Larix kaempferi. The sequence goes on from BSBM01000299.1 coordinate 25,027,999, forward strand.
TCAACCAATGGGGGGTCGAGGGACAACTTACTGTCGTTTGTTGGAAGCACCAGTTGAGAACTAGTAATATCTTCCAACCACCGCGAAGCTTCATCCATGCTTGGACAAAGGAAAGTACGGTGCATACCCTTGCATATCAAATAGGGATATATGACTTTACCCTTCCGACCCTTCACCAAGGGGTCACTGGTTGAGGGAGTGTCATCAACATGATGGTCAAAGGTTGACGATACAAGTGGTTTGGGGTTTTTAGACCACACTTCTGACACACGGGAAAGACCGGGGAAATCCTTGAGAAGGTGATCACCCTTGAAGAGTTTGCAAGGGAACTTGGGCTTATGAGGTGTTTTCGTAGAATGAGTGCCATTAGAGGCAACTGGTTTATGCTTGGTCTCTTTCTTATCATTCTTATTCTTAACTTCCCTTTTCTTCTTCTTCTTATCCTCCCGATTACTAATATTATTGCTTTGATCAGGCAAGGAAGAAGGAACGGAAGAAGATGTATCTGACGAAGAAGGGGAAGGATTAGTTTGGGATTGACTCTCTCATGGTGGAGAGTTAACATTTGAAACATTGGGTACAACCAGAATCACCGGATTGAATAACCATACCGGTAATCCTATGGTTAATCCAGGAAGATTTAACGTGGCAATAAAGGGAGGACCAATATCTCCAACTGGAGGAAAGACAAAAGGTACCCCTTGAGAAGGGGTCTCTTGATTGGTAGTCCCAGAAGGAACTTGGGCGCATAGAGATGGATTCGCCATGGGACAAGACTAAGTGATGTGGAAGGAGTCTTGCTAAAAAGAACTCAAAAACCCTTAGGCAACTGAACGTGCAAAAGGGGAGCTAGGAAAAGACAAGGCTCACAGGACAAAAGAGAAAGCTCAAAAAACTATACTGAGGCCGCTACCACAGTAAGCGAGTTGTACAACAAAATGGCCAGAATGCCAACAAGCAGCCCTACAAAGAAAAAGACCCTCTACAAGATGACATAGCAAGCAAAACCTCCTAACTAAGAGCTAGAGACCTCAACAAGTTGTATCCTTCGAAAGGTGATGAAATCCAAGTCGAACAATACAAAATGAGAGACCAATAATGGAAGAATATCCCTCTACCGAAAGGGATCCAGGGTAAAAGAGCCCTAGAAGAAAGGTCACTAAGCTACCTCGTTCATGGCATGTCAGAGAAGGATACTAGCACTTCTGTCTTATCACCCTTGTATCACCAGTATGGTGGTCGGAGAATACGAGGAAGACAATGGATCGATATGCCTTAGGAGCTAAGTGGAGTGCAGTATTCCACAAAGTCCGTCCAGAACCGATCCTCGCAGCTTACCCCCTGAAACGACGGGAGGCCTTCTCCACAAACTGGTCGATGACCGTGTCAATAAATACTAGAGGATTTTAGTATCCTAGAGGACAACAACTATGTTTTAGATGATAATGACAAGGGGGAATTATTTGGATGCCTATCCCCGGTATCCTATGTAACTAACAAATTCTTTTTCTCCTCAAGTGAGGTTATAGTGTGTTGAGTTAGGGAGTGTAAATTTTAGTGGTTGTATTACTCAATCGGGTAAATGGAAGTGAAACTCGTGATGTTGTGATGACTCAAACCATGCAAATGAGAATGAATCGAAATGAGCCTTTCTATTCGATGAAATCTAGCTAGAGAAAAGGGAGAATTCTTTTCGTTCCCAATATTTACAACCCAATGCAAATGCAATTTTAGCCTTTGAATGAATGATAACCAATCATGTATTAAAACATACCGAAACTATCCTAAAGTGACAAAAAGAGATATTTTTACAAACACCAAATGCAATAATTATAATTTGTTTCCTATCTCTTTACACTTGAAAAAGACACATCTAATCTATGGAAAGAAGGATTCCACAAATGCTTCCAATCAAATGCAAGACAAAGAGAAGCACCTAATAATATTGTCTAACTCAAATGCACATAAATATGAAACAAGCATTTTTTCTTCTCATGAGTGTAAGACCAAGAATGTCAAATGATTCAATTAAAGCAAGGAGAATGCTTATGTTTTCCAATTTCATGAATATAACAAAAGAGTGACAAAATAAAGCTTTCCTTTGAACAAAAAAAATGGAAACAAGGGATTGATCTATTCCAACGACCAATAAATAGCTAAATATGTAAAGGAAACAAAGCACAAAACTCAAGAAAATGACTTCAAAAGACAAGGATGTCCCAAATTTTTCGAAGCCAATCTAAGCAATCCAAATGATGCCAAACCAAACAAACCTTTGGAATATCATACTAAAGAGATCTCTGAAAAAATTGAATCCAATCACAATTCGATGGCGAGAACAAGTTTAAAAACAAATGCAATCTATTGGGGCTTGAAAAGAATGACAATTCTACCCGACAAGCAAACAAAGCACTAGTTTGACTCAAGAAACCAAACAAAGGCTTTGAACTTCCAAAAGATACCAAGAGTTTCTAAAACAAGCCAAAAATGAATTGTATCAGTTCAAATCAGTCATGTAATGGTCACAAAATCACTGATCAAGAGACTCTAATTCAGAAAAATCGAAAACGTACACAAGGGATCAAGTTAACCCAAGGGGATTTCAACTTTCCAAGGTAGAACCTAGTCTTCCAAACAAAGAAAAAGGGTCACAAATTCTCCAAAATGAGGTTTGGAAGGGTTCAAAGTTATGTTATAGAGATCCTAAAGTGATTGGGAAGGTACACTTGACCCCCAGAACTGAAATGGCTCAGAAGACTCAAAATTGACCAAATGGCCTCAAAGATGCCAATGAAGGACTAGAGACAAAATGTGGATGAAAAGGACTCAAAAGAGACTCAAATCTCTTCAAAAATGTGTCAAAAAGAAGCCAATGGACCATATGGAGGCACCCCAAAAGTTTGGGAGAAAAAAACCCAAGGGAACCCCTCCAATAAGCTAAAAAATGACCAAAACAGGACAGTGCCGCCCTTGCACAGACCAATACAGAGTGATAGTTGGACAGTACTATGCCCTAGAACAATGTGGGGGAGCGGTAGTACCGCGCTCTATCTCACTATGAGGGAGCGGTAGTTCTCTTGTAGGGTTTAAAAAATGAAAGTTTGGCCAAGATCCGAGCAAGGATAAGGTCCTGAGTTTAAAATGGTCCTCAATGATGATCAAAGAGGATCTAAGGTGATGAGAAACAACACTTAGAAGAGGATTTGATGATCTAAACAAGCAAGCAAAGGTGAAACTAGGGAAGAAAATTTCCCAACAGAGTCGCCAATTTCTATTGTGAGAAAATCTCCCTACGGATAGGTAGATATCCCCTTGGGATTAGAAAAGGCCCCTAGTTGCCTAGCTAAGACAGAGATGAAACAAATAGACACTATATTCCTCCTAGATCTAGCTCACACATCAGCTAACAAGCTATGGAAATACAAAGCAAGTATACGACGTACCTTACTTTGATGGTTGTCCTTGCTGCTCCTAAGTTGCTCCAGCTCCAGCCTTTGATTATGGACTTATGAACCTGTTCACAAAGGAAATACAACACCTTCTCCAAAGCAATATATGTATAAACAAAGATCTAACTATCAAAATGTAGACAATTCCATGCATTCATCATTAAAGACATGAAAATGAGAGGAATAGGCTAAGTTATATTAATGATAAGAAAGCCAAAAGAAGCTGATTACAATGTTATACCTTGATGTCCAAAGTAGCAACACCTCCTTCCAAGCTCTCCAACATCACCCTTGCAAGACTAATAGGATCAAAAGTTTGGTGCTTCCAAGATCACCCTCCTCTATAGCTCATGGATGGCTCTCTTTAAGTAGGATTTGGGAGGCCAACCACTAAGAGGAGATTATGGATCTAAGTAAATAATATGTGGATCGAAGATCTAAATCATGCCAAGGAGGGAAAGTGAGATGGGATTCGAAGGGGTACCTCATCCCAAGAAAATCTCCATGAGATCCAAGATCCAAAATCAAAGGGATAAGCCTAAACCAAAACTACCGCTCCCCTATAACTAAGCAAAGTGCGGTAGTACCGCTCCCCCATAGGCATGCAACACGCGGTAGTTTTACACTACCACTCCCCCATATGCATGCAAGGCGCGATAATTCTAGAAGGCTAATTTTTGGAGGTGGTTAATGTGGGTTTCGACCCCTTTCTTGTTGGATTTTATTCCAAGTGTGACTAGGGAAGGTACCAACATTAGAATGAAGGGTCCTAACAACCTCAGGAGGCATAAACATCATGTTTTCCATGGTGGTGAAACATGTATATTCTCACTTACACATGGTGTGGCAGTTTGAGGTATAACAGTATGTGTGGGTGAAATGTTTTTTAGCCTTTACTCCCTTTTCAAGGAAGTGCTCAATTAGGAGCAAATCATGAAAACCCCCATAAACTCCTCCATAAAAACTGATTTTGGCTCCCAATAGATGCCTTCATCCATGATGTCAAACTGTTCTTCTTGAAAGCAACCATTTAGCAACTCATATGCAAATTTTCCTTTGGGATACTCTACTACTAAATGAATTTCCCAATCAAATAAATATTCCCTTGAGGAAAGAAGAACATGTACTACTACATTCTTGCCTTCATGATCAGAATTTTAAACTTGAACTTCACTTACCAATCTTGGTTTCCAATCATTAAGCTCCTTTGGTGTCATGAAATGCATCCAACTGTTGTGATCAACCTTGACCAAACATTCATTCCAAAATGAGTATTGTCTATACTTATCCATTGCATGCATGATGGTGATGATGGCTATGTCAAAGATGGTATGATGTATTCCATGTGGCTACAATCTTCTACTTTCGAAAGCAAAGTGATTCTTGAAAGATGAGATCATGTTAGGTGGTGCACCCATCTTCAACTTGACCTTGTGCTTCACTCCTTTATCAAGTGGTCTACCCAGTGGGAGGTATTCAAGAACCTTATCCTGCCTTTGTAGCGACTTATCGATGTCTTCAAGATGATGTGAGAAGTCCATACTTGTGCTTTGATTTGTATTGAGACTTTTAGCATCCCACTCACAGTATCCATGCTTCACAATGGAACTCATGCTATGCGTTATCACCACATTGTTTATGTATTTTTCCATCCAAGGAATGAATGGATGAGTATGTAAGGCATCATATTGCAGCCATTTATTCCTTTACTATTGTTCACAAAACATGGCTTTATCAAATGCACCAATAAATCCATCACTAATGCAAAAGAGACTCTCAATGATGTGAGAAAGTTTTGCATACCCTTGGGGTCTCCATTTCGGTAATGTATCTATCCACCCAATACATGGATGAATAGGCTTATTTGCTTGCTGATCCAAATGGAATATGATCAGCCACCTTCTCCAAAGTTGAGTCTTCTTCACATAAAGGCAACTCATGGTCCTCTTGTAGTTGAACAACTGCTTGGCCAACATCTTCCAAGACATTTCATTCCTCAATCTCCCGCGAGTTTGAATGTTCCTTGTGTATAATCCTATCTTGAGGGTCTTTTCTCAAATCATGACTGTCACTAGCCATATAAATCTGATTTTCAATGGGGTTGGAGGAAGAATGCGATCCTCCAAATTCCATAATAAGTTTCTCCAACTCTGTGGCCTTGTCTTCTACTATTTTGAGAGCTAGATTTATGTCCAATAAAAGTTGCAAGTAATTTGATTTCAGTCTTACCATTTCTTCTTGTATGATGAACAATTCATTACTAGTGACTATTGCAACCAAGCCTCTATACCTCTCCTCCAATTGGGTCCTCCTCACAAGTTCTTCAACAACCTTAAGTGCACCATTGGTTCTTTCCAATACCTGCAATGCCTTCTCTTCCGAGACTAAAATTTAACTCTCAAAATCATGCAATGGAAACTTCTCAACATTGTGTATGCTGCCATATGTGGTCTCATCCAAATCATGAGAGTCATGCAAACTCCCATCCATCAATTCGGTCCTCTCATCGAAATTATATTCGTCACCAACATTTTGAATCTTAACATTGGGAGATTATTCCATGCAAAGCTTCTCATAAGAAATGGCAGTAATCTCATGATGATAGAAAGGACTTTGACTTCTATAAAAATTAGAATCATATTCATAGTACTTTTGTGTTACATATTCGACAAAACTAGATGTAGGTTCGGCTTCATGTTCTTCAAGCTCTGCTTCTAGACATTTTTCCTCTATTTGGCAATCTTCCTGTAGTGGCTTATGCTTCTGCTTAGGTGTCTCTTCTTCTTTCTTCTCTAATGTTTCCATGCATTGGTTAGAGGAACCACATGGTTCATCTTTTGATGGATTGTTTCTCCTTTCATGTTCATTAGAGGGCTGAACAGTGACAGTGGATGTACTTCCCTCAGAACCAATTTCTTCTCAAGTATTTTTGGAGTCTTTCTTTGGAGATAAACCAAAGAAGAGTATCTTTAGAGTTCGCATTCTAGATGGTGATGTTAAGGTCTCTTTAAACTACTGCAAACTTCTCTCAATATTGTGGAGTGTCTTATCATGTTTCTTGAGTGACTCCTTCAAAGTAGGTTCCTTTATTTCTACTAGTCTAGACATTGGTGCACTATGCAAGCAATCATATCTGTAGGAGTAGTCACATAAAGAGTCATACTCCTCATGTGAAGCATGCAAAAATCCACTTGTGGTTGCATCTCCTCGATCAATGTAAATTTGATCTTCAACAGGGAAGGAATCTTCCCTTGCTTCCAATTCCCAATCATCATCGATGGGAACCAATCACATAGCTGCAATTTATTTTTTTCCGGAAGAGGTGATCTGCAATATCCTTCAACTGGGAGATTTATGTTCCACTGGTGCATAGGAATGTAATACACCTAGTTTTGAATTGGAATGTATTTAGCCAAAATTATGTAAATGATGTAAATATGATAGTGTGAATTCCTAGTGCGGAGCTCAAGGCCAAGGCCCGACTAGTGAATGGTTAGGCATGCATGATGTACATATTTTATTTGGACTGTTTGGTTGGATTTTATGTTGGTTTAGAATATATGTAAATATTGTGTGCATAAATAATGAAATAGTCCAAGACTAGTTGTGTAAATAGCACCAAAGGGGCTATGATTCCATCAGAGGGGAAGAGGAAAGGGAGTCCATGGATGAATAAATCGTTGCTTCCAAGTGTAAACCTTAGAACTCACCTAAAATTCTGTCATGTGCCTTGAATAAGCCAGTGATCTCCTTTTTGACTATTTTTTCAATCATTAATGCATGAATGAGGTTGGTGGGAAAAGTCACCTCATGCAGTTATTGAAGCATGGGACTGATTGCACTTTTGTGAAAGTTCTTTCATGACATAAGTCAGTCTGCAACTGCCAGGATTCCTTTCTTCTACTGTCAGAAGTTATGTCAGTTGTCTTTTCACCATTTTCCCATATGCATTGGAGTCAACCCTCATTCTCTCATTCTTTCATGCATATCTACACTAGGCATAACTCTCCATTGTTGTCCATGAGCATACCAGACTATCCCTAACCTGGAAATTCGAATTTGGAGACCATGCTGCAGATTTGGAAGTGAAAATTGTTGGTTGTAAGTGATTAGAGAGGTTGGGAAAGCTAGGAACCCTTACCAGTTGAGTTTTGTTGCTTGTAGGTGCTTGAGAAGCCACGAAATAAAGCTACAGGTGGTTCTATTTGGAATTCTTCTATGCACACACTAGATGCACCAAGTAATATGGATCACCCAAGAGAACCGTGGATCGGTGAAGGGGATGCCTGAGCCAAGAAGGGTGTTGTGTGGGGCAGGTATTGTGGAAGCCAAGGCTGTGAGGGATGAGTGAGACCCTTGTAGAGCTCTGTATGAGCATTTGGATAAGCATAGAGAGCAGAATGGGTTGTGGGATGAGAGATAGAATCCTATAGGTGTTTCCATCGCCCTGGTGGACTCATATCCCAGCTTGGGGGTGTCCTCTCAGCATAAAGAGTATATGCTGGATAGAGTGCCTATGGTTGGGTAGAAAATCGCTCTTACACATCCAGTTTCTTAGATCTGCGCTGGATAAAGATAAGTATTCTTATGCATTTGATTATGAAACCTTTTTATTTCATTCCTGTAATGTTTATGCTTGTATAGATGCATGTTGTGTGTGTGTGGATCAATTATATTTCTGTTGTGCATGTTTATTTGCATTTCTGCACACATTTTATTTTGTTGAATTTTGCATTCTGGATCTGGGGTGAAATTTTGAGAACCCGAGTTTAGCTAGCGTCATCTCCCGATGGCCGGATTGGGTGAGGGGGACGTTACAAGGAACATGCTCTAACACCACTGTAATGTACCTTTCTGGATGTACGGCACACTAGGAAGAAGATTGAAGGAAAGACAATGACTAGTTTTAAAGAAAACCTGTACAAACACTGAAACTGGACCCAAAACCCTTTTAAGACTTGGTAAAGGTTAACTTGTAGGTTTATGAAAATAGAAGCATCCTATACAAACTCCCTACTTCGAAATCAACACTTTCTTTGATGCTCAACACGCATGGGAAGATTTCCTTGGCAGAGCCAAGGCTATCGATGCACATTCCCCAAGGAATTCTTTGGAGATTCAACGACTTCTGTGATCTGCACATGGCCAGGAAGCACGAGGGGGACAACAGTTTGACTAAATGAGTTGGCTCTGTTATGGTGAAAGATTAATAAATAGAATGCGCAAAGCAAGAATACACTACACAGACATAACACAAATATACGCAGACAATATGCAGGAATGCGAACTGATCTTCTATTACTAGATATGAGATCATCGATTGATTCTAAGTTGTATATTACAATAGTTTACATGCTTATATAGAGAGTGATTGGGTGCTTTCCTGTTACGTTCAGTTACAAGAGAAGTTAGAACGGTTCGACAATTCAATTGTTATAGTCGATTGGAAGACAGAGAGACAATATGTCAAAGTTTGATAGTCACAAGTCGCAGATCGACGCTGTACGTCGATGTCACGAAACTGTAAGGTCGCGGAACTTGTCGAAGTCGCGAAGTTGTCGAAGTCATGTCGAAGTCGAAACATGTCAAAGTTGTGTTGATGTCGATTACTTGTTGAATATGTGTCGAAGTTAGCATCCGACAATAATGCCAACTGCGATGTGGATCAGACCTCCTTCCTTAAGAAACAATGGTCCCCATTGTTTGCTCGTGAAGGTGAGGAAACTTGTCGGCCAGTTCAGTATCAGAGTACCACTTTCCTTGTGCTGGAATCTGTCCAGCTTTAGCAACCTGAAACAAGGGAATTGTGTTCGTCCTTGTATGGCATACTCGTCATCCCACAATGGTGTCGCAAGGAAGAGGCTCCTGAACATCTGGATGGATGTCGTGGGGTTCTGTTGTCAGTAAGTCATTTTGTTCCAACAGTGGTGCATTGTATGGTCAAAGTAGATCCACATTGAATACTGGATGTAGACCCAGGCATGCAGGAATGTCAAGCTAGAAATTGTTTTTTCCAATTTGTCGAAGAATACTATACGGACCATATCGCAAAAGTTTGAGATTCTTGAATGGATCGGTGAAGCGCTCCTTATTGAGATGTAACCAGACCTTATCCCCAATTTGGAATGAATGAGGAATACGATTCTTGTCGTGTTGGGCCTTAGCTTTCTCGTTTACTCATTGCAACATTTCATGTGCTTGCTTCTGGATGTCGCAGATTTGATCTCAAAACTTCAAGGCTTTATCAACTTCTCGCTAGCTGTAGTCGGTGTCGGAGTTCAGCTGTGTCAAGGAGCTGATCAAGTCGATAGGTGTTGAGGGTTGAAATCCGTAACATATCTCAAATGGACTCTTTCCTGTAGAGTTGTGCTAAGCAAAATTGCAACTGTGCTGTATGTATGGAAGACTTTCATCCCATGTGCATCGATGCTTGTGGTTGTACATGCTAAGCAGTTGTACTACCAAGCGATTCACAACTTCTGTCTGTCCGTAGGTCTGAGGATGGAAATTTGTCGACAATGAGAGTCGTGTGTCCAGCTGTTTCCAGAGAGTCTTCCAAAATATGCTGACAAATCTAGAATCTTGGTCGGAAGTAATGGTTGTGGGTAAACCAAAGTGTTTCCAAACATTTGTGAAGAAGAGCTGAGCAGTCTGCTGCGCTGTCGTGGTCTTCTTGCATGGTATGAGAATGGCCATCTTGGAAAATCTGTTGAGTACAACTAATATCGCATCGTGTTGATGTTTGGTAGTAGGATATCCCGTCACGTAGTCCATATAAATAGATTCCCATGGTCAACTAGGAACTGGAAAAGGTGTGTACAATCCTTGTCGTCGATTAGGCGGTTTAGCAATGGCACAAACCACGCATGATCGAATGTACTTGTTGATGTCAGTTTTAAGTGTAGGACAAAAGAAATACTTCTAGAGAATAGAAAGTGTCTTTGCTACTCCAAAGTGTCCCGCAGTATTTTTGTAGTGCGCATCCCAAATGAGCTGTTTTCGATGCTCACCGGTCGGTACACAAAGCTGTCCAAGCTTGTATAGCAAGGTGTCTTTCAGGAAGTAGTCGGAGGTCGAAGACTTGTCAGTTTGAAGTTGTCGGTAGACTAGTGAAAATTCGATGTCGTCCTAATATAACTGAGGCCAAGTGGTCGTGTCGTAACCCTGCATACTCATCACTGTGAAAAGGAGAGTAATGGGTGGTCTTCTTAGATAATCGGTGGCGATGTTAGCTTTACCTTTTCGATACTTAATTACCAATTGGAATTGTTGCAGGTAATTAATCCACTTGAGCTGTCGAGTTGTTTGTAGTTTTGACTGGGTCAGAGCGAACTGTAGAGTCTTGTGGTCAGTGAGGATGACTGTTTCCTTGCCAAGGATGTAATGCCTCCATTGCTTGAGAGCTTGCACAATGGCGTACAGTTCTTTTTTGTACGTCGAATATCTTCTAACCATGTCATTAAAATTTTTGGAATGAAAAGCGACTGGGTGACCAGACTGAGTGATAATTGCGCCCAAGGAATAGTCTGATGCATCCGTCTCAATCTGAAAGGGCTGATGCAAATCAGATAATGCAAGTACTGGTGCAATGCAAAGCTTGTGTTTGAGTTGTTCAAAAGCTGCTTGTTGTGTCGATGTCCATTTGAAGACAATTTTTCCATTTCCCTTCGTCAACTGATTCAAGGGCCAGGCTATGTGACTGAAGCCGAGTATGAATCGTCGATAGAAATTCGCCAAACCAAGAAAACTTCTTAGTTCTTGAATGCTGTGAGGAATGGGCAAATATTTGAGAATTTGTACTTTGTTTGGGTCGATGTGAATGCCTGCAGAGTCAATTAAAAACCCCAAATATTTGATGTTGTTCATCGCAAAGGTGCATTTGTCCATGTTCAAGTAAAGTCGATGTTGCTGGAGAGTGTTGAGGACTTGTCGAAGTTGCTCGACATGTTCTTCCCATGATTGATTGAAAACCAGTATGTCGTCAAGATTGACAATGACCAATTTCCCGATGAAAGGTCGAAGAATGTTATCCATGTATCGCATGAAGGTCGTAGGTGCATTGGTTAAGCCGAAAGGCATGATTGACCATTCAAACAATCCTTCCTTGGAATTGAAAGAAGTTTTCCACACATCTGAGGGATCGATTGGAATCTGATGATATCTCGACTTGAGGTTGAGCTTAGTAAATAATTTAGTACCTTTCAGACAGTCGATGAGCTCGTCTATCCGCGACAGAGGGTAGAGATTCTTTACTGAAATTTTGTTGAGTGCCTTGTAGTCGATGCACATGCGCCAAGTCCAGTCTTTCTTTGGAATGCGGATGACTGGACTTACACAAGGAGAGGAGATGGGTCGGGTATGAACTTTGTTGATCAAATATTGGATTTGTGTATGAATCTCTTCATTTTCGAGAATGGATCTTCTGTAAACAGATGCTCTAGGAAAAGAAGAACCAGGAGCAAGTTCAATGGAGTGTTTTACCTGGAAATGTTGAGGTACTCCGTTTGACTCTTGGAATAAACTCTGATACTCGTCGAGAACGTTTTCGATCAACTGCTTCTGTCGGGAGTTGCTTTGGTCGGTGAGTCGACTCGTAGCTGTAGTCTTCCTAGAATGTTGCGGTTTGGTCATGATTAACGTGAACTTATGAGCATGATTGATGAACTTCTTTGTCTGTTTATCATATATCATTGAAACCGTTGGTGTAGGTCGCTGCTTTGGAATGCTGCACCATTGATTATGGATTCTGACAATCACCTTCTGCGGTTGTGACAGATAAATTCCATGGCGATCCCATAGGCAAGGTTTCCCAAACAGGGCGTCGACTACGGAGAGTGGTGCTATGTCGCAGAGTACTTCATCTTCAAAAGGATTTATGAAGTAGGCTATTTTTCATTTTCGGGTGATCCTTAGTTCCTATCCATCCTTCATCCAACCGATGTTGTAAGGCTAAGGATGCGGAGTGGTGACAAGACCTAGTTTCTTCACGAGATCTTCAGAAATGAAGTTCTTTTGGCTAGCATTGTCCACAATCAGATGTAATGGGTTGTACTGGACCCATATCCGTTTATGGAATAGGCATTCTCGTTCCTCCTCATCGATAATAGTCGAGTCTGTTGGAGTGGTCGATGCCTATGTCAAAAGGGTCGTTGCATCTGGATCAGATTCTTCCACCGTATTTTCGAACGCATCGAATTTTGACAAATTTTCCAATAATGTCTTTCGAGCTTCGCATTCAGACGTATCATGCTAAGATGAGTGGTGGTAATCGCACCATTTTCTGGATGGTGGTTGTTTGCTACGTTCCCTTTTCGAAAAAGGCGGTGGATTCGGATGAGAATATTTTGACTTGTCGAAGTCAGCTGATGTCTTCTTGTCAGGTGGTCGTCCTGATGTCAGGTTTGTCGCGAAGCATGCTTTCCATTTCTGCTTGGTTTCAAGTTTGATGGCATAGTGGAATGCATCCACAAGTGTATTGATAGTTAGAAATTCCATCTCTTGCTGAATGTACTGGGACAATCCGATGATGTACTTCAGAACAAGCAATTTCTCTTCTTCTTGGATGCCAAGACTAGCCATGAGTCGATAGAACTCGTCGGTGTAACTCTGTACTAATTGGTATTTCCATTGCCTTAGCTGCTGCCACTTCTTATAGTGTTGCTTGAGGTACTTGGGCGGGTAAAGTTCCTTTCGGATGTGTTTGACGAATTTATCCCATGTGTCGATGGGGTCTCCACTTTTCTCCATTTTTGTCGAGAGGTTCTCCCACCAGCAGTGCACAGATGTTGACATCTTTAAGGCTGCAATGGTGATCTTTTCAGCTTCTGAGAGTTGACTCACAGAGTAATAGGATTCCAATTGTTGCACCCAATTTTCAACAGATTCCGCATCAATCTTGCCTTCAATATTTGGTATGTCCAAATTCATTTGCACTTTGAAGGGGTTGATTTTATCGGAGTGAGTTCTAGTCGAAAATCCTCCGGATGTTGAAGCAAATCACGTGAGAATTTCATTGAACTGGGAGAACATTTCAGTCCGTTGTCGAGTCAGCGCTTGCTTAATAAGATTTGCTGTCTCGTCGGATGCATGTATATCGTCTGTTTGTTCTACCATTTATGGAGGCAGTGTCTTCTTAGATTGTTGAGATTGTGAACGTGTTTGAACATGCATAAGTTGGTAACTTCGCTGGAAGTGTCTACGCAAACTTAAGCACGAAAAAAAATGAGTGCTTTGATACCAATGATCCATACGTGGCTAGGAAGCTGTAGGGGGACAATAGTTCGACAAAATGAGTTGGCTCTCTTATGATGGAAGCTTAAGAAACAAAATGCGCAAAGCAGGAAGACACTACACAAACAAAACAAAAATATACACAGAAAATATGCAGGAACACAAACTGATTTTCTATTAATGGATATGAGATCATCGATTGATTATAATTTGTACATACAATAGTTTACATGCTTATATAGAGAGTGCTGAGACGCTTGGGTGCTTTCCCGTCACGTTCCGTTACAAGAGAATTTAGAACGGTTCGACAGTTCAACCATTACAATCGACTGGAAGACATAGAGACAGTCTGTCGAAGTCCGACAGTCGCAAGTCGTAGATCGACGTTGCATGTCAATGCCGCGAAACTGTAAGGTCACGGAACTTTTTGAAGTTGCTAAGTTTTCGAAGTCATGTCGAATTCGAAACTTGTAGAAGTTGTGTCGACGTCGATGACTTGTCGAAGTTAGCATCCGACAATAATGCCAATTGTGATGTGGATCATTCTGGTTCTTGATGGAAGTGGATGGAATGTGTCTAAGTCCCAATCCCTCTATCAGAATTCAAAAATACAGTTCAGATTTGGTTTGGTGAAATCTTGGATCATGGAGAATATTTGGTAACTTCGAGACTACACAACTAGTTAATATTCAGGACATTCCAAACATTATAAAGGGCCAATGAATTTTCAAAATATGACATTTATGTGTTCATTATGATATTAGTTGTCATTAGGAACTAACAAAATCAAAATCCATTGAGCAGAAGATGGTAAAATGAAGCAATACTGAAAACTAGTTAAAATCCATGCAAATCTAGGAGGGTTGAGAAAACTCATAATAATTCAGAATTTTGCATTATAAAATTTTATGAATGATATCATAGATTTAACATAACAGTAAATACATCAAATGGGATCCAAGATGATTCTCAGAATAGTCCTAATACTTGACATATTTCAATATAATCAATTATCAATGGAAAACACTAGAATACTTGAGAATTTGAATCACAGACTTCATGAAACCTTCTCTGAGTTTCGAACTAGACTTGAATAAGCTTCAGGACCTGTAATAAAATCAATGAAAATGGTTGGATGGCATAATCCAAACATCTAACTGAAGAATCAACTAGTTGAAGTAACATGGGCACATCTTTTAGCTGCGACTAGGGGCACATCTCCCAAGTCGAATTGAGATCTCAAAAGCTATCAACATCAAAACATAATTAGCCAAAAGGATTTGAAATTGAGTTTTAATCCTCCTTTTATAGACTTCTCCTTCATAATTGAGCTTATCTTCCTTCCTTCTAGGACTTTCCATCTATGAAATTTGAATTTAGTGATGAGTGGGGCTTCTTTGGCAAGTTGCTTTTGCATTTTGAACCCACTTGCCTCATGAATTTCCATGCTTGGCTAAATTTAGCCTATGTTGCTTTCCTTGAGCCTTTTTCCTTCTTTCATGTTTTTTCCATTCTCTCTTATCTTCAAAAATTAGGAAACCTCTCTATACTTTCTTATGCATGCTACCTAGCCGAATAAGCCTTCATGAGCAATTTTAGGACTTGTTGATTTTTGAAGATTTTTTTTTTTTGCTTTTTGCTTTACCTTCTTTATCCTACTTTATTGATTTATCCCGCTTTTCTTTCCGCCTTATCAACTTTTCTGCTTTTACTACTTTATTATGCTTTTCCACGACTTTTCTGCTTTTAGTCTGCTTTTCTTGCTTTTACTGTTGCTTTCCATCTTTTTCGCTTTACTATTTCTTGCTTTCTTTATGCTCTAGTTTCCTTGTTGGATGGAAACTCAAAGATCCATCCTTGTCTCTTTATGTGCCCTTTTGCATTTTTTCCCACTCATCTCATAATTAAAAATAATTACTATTCAAAGCATAAAATTCATCACTTCTAATTTAATTTATTCCAAAATAACTATAGCCATAATTTATTCCCTAGCTAATTTATTTAATTTCCTAAACTAACTTGGCTAAGGTTACTCCCTTATTAATTAATTTAATGATTTTCCACTAGGACCCATGGGGTTGGATGAGCTAGTTGTTGCTCCATGGTGCTGACAAAATGGGGACATGACAGTAGCCAAACAATAGTCACAAGTAGCTATCAAAATCCGTTCCATGCAAAATTACTTGATTGATGAATAGGAGGCTAGGATGTGGAGAGCAATTACGTCATTCCATTTCGACATTTTGAACCAATGAGATGACCATTGATTCATTTTGCAATTTGAGATTTGATAAAAATCTAGAAATAATACCAAGTTTGGCATATGAATAAGAAAATATAGATAGAAAGGACACGGAAAAAAATTTCCCATATGGCAAGAGTAATTTGCATAATCTTAGAGAACTTTTGTAAAATCAGAAAAATGGAATTATCACTGAAACCTTGCAGCGTGTTCCCTGTTGAGTGAATGATTGTTGGGATAAAACAAAACCACTTTTTCAGCAAAATTATAGATATATAACTTTCATTTGCAACTTTGAACTAGCTTGCAATTCCCATAAACAAAAATTGGTTTGAATATCGAACTAGTAGAGAGAGAAAAAGGAGTCTCGGCTTATTTTGAGCGATTTGAAGACTGTTTTAGGAGATAGGGCCCTAAAATTTGAGCTATCACTAGTCTCTTCCCATTATAATGTAGGTAGGGGCCTTATTGAACCTCACAATACCTCCCTCTTTAGTCAAATTTTTACACCGGAGAAACTGCAGCGTCACTCACTACACTACTATCTATTTGCCTCTAATTCTCACCCAGCCCTACTATTATGAATTGTGGGAGGAGTGGGATAAGAATCAATCTTCGATATGGGATATAGAGTAAGTAAAGCATTAAACTCATGCCCATTGAAAACAACAACAACTTTCCCTTTATCTATTAGATTGATTGCTCGTCTTATTCAACTCACCTTTTAGTACATTTTATTTATAGTAGTTCTTCATATTGCTTCATACATGCTATTTGTATTAGTTCTTCATATTGTTTCTGCTTTTCCTTTCTTTGTAAATGTATTTTCCATACTCATTTTGCTTTTGCTCTTTGTTAATCTGGTAAATTTTTTTAATGTTGCAAAATCCATGGAAGCCGTTTTGACTAGAGCAACAACCAATACCATTAGTAGCGTTGGTATTCGACTCATAGATTATCTTATTCGCTTGGATCAGAACACTTTGCTTTTGCAAAAGAAGCTACGCCTTATGAAGGACCTCTTACAAGATATGGGCAATCAATTTCGGCATGACCAAAGAAGTACCCTGATCATCGACAAAAATTGGTTGCAAAGGCTTCACCATGCACTTAAAGATGCAAAAGGTGTGATAGATTGCTCCCAGCAACACAAATGGTCTTTTGTAAGCCTAGTTTGTCTAGACAAATTGGAGAGTGGAATGCAAATTTCGATTAGCTCTTTAGCAATCTTCAAAATGCCTTTGTATGGAATCCCTTTTATGTTACCATCCTCTATGGTTATCCATAGAAATTGCATGGAATATTGTAACAATATTCTAATTATATCAGTATTAACATAGCACTTACAAAAACAAAGACCATTGATAAGCATAGCTTCTTACAAATTATCGTATTTTTCATCAACGAGAGGGACATCACCATCCAATGGAACTTGTTGGTAAAATTTATATGGATAATAATTTAAGAGAGTTAAAACATGTAATATCCCTGATCTGATATCAAATGATATTATCTCAAATACAAACTTTAAAATCAGAAATTTTCCAAGCAGTGACTATTTCTCAAAACTAGTGAAGAAGGAACTAGAACTGGTCATTGAATAACCCACCCAGAGCTTGATAGGGGAACACTTATGGATATGCAAATTGTACTGGGGAGTGTGCAACATCAAGGACAACAACATCAAGGCCAACTTCTGAGTTGTACAAGGTACTAGGGCCATTTATGTTTTGAACATCAGCCAGGATCAAGTCTACGCCAAGGCTTCCTGGGCACACCAACATATGCATACTAAACTCGTTAAATTACACTTGAAATCAACCAGAGGTGTACCCCAGGTCAATCAACCCCTAACTTGATGATGGAAAAGATTTTATGAGGTTTAGGGAAGGTTTGACTGAGTTTGGGGCAAGGTGAGAAAGTGCGCTATGGTGGACGACTCCACTAGATTTCTTCCAGGCTCTTCCAAACATGCAAAGAAGGCCACAAATTCTCAATATAATGGTGGGATGGTATTCATAAATGTCTCAGGGACCCAACATGATTGGAAGAACCGAAATTGAGCATACAAAGACCTTTTAATTAAACAAATTGCAAAACTAGTTAAACAGAAGTGCTCAATGAGATAATATTTAGAAATATGAACACAAGCAGTAAAAAAGGGTCACGAATATTTGATTTATGAGTTGGGATGGATTATTTAGAAAAATGACCACCTACAACAACTTACAGGAAGGAAAATGGATTTACAGAGCTCAGTATATTGCAAATTTATGGAAACTAGTCAATAAAAATTGTAGAATGAGCTAGTCTTGAAACATAGGGGCTCAAATAGTCAAATGAGGCTCTCTAAATCCTCTTATGATATTTAATGTGGCTATGATATGAAATATACAGCAACAGAAAATTATAACTGAGATTATTCAGCTAATAATTAAATGACATAGCCTCAGACATCATAGATAGTCATTATTCTTTGAATCTTTACAGAGATAGGAGAAGGAGGTTATAGAAAGGAGTAAGAAGAGAAGGTGCGGTCACAATATCAGATTTGTAGGTTAAATCTGAGTTATTGGTTTCTCATGGGAGGCGCACTGATCTTCTGTATCTCTTTGCAAGCTCTCCAATTGATTGCTTTCTCAAAGTGAAACTCTACAAAACCACCTTGAATCATCTGGATCTTTGCATCAACTTCTGAAGTATGGATCTTCACATGAAAATGATGGATCAGATCTGCAATTGGACATCAATGGATGCATTGGATCATGTGCATAAGACTGGAACAAGAACTATGGGGCACATCTCCCATAGGTGGCTAAGGGTGCATCACCAAAGCCTAGAGAAGCTTGAACTTACTCTCATACAAACAATAAACTGTCAAAAGATATGAATGTGGTGCACCCTCCTTCTTTTATAGACCGGGTGACTTGTTGAGCAAGTTAACTTTCCAATAAACCTCCTCGGCCTCCTCTAGTGTGCCTTCCTTGACTGAGTTGGCACTTTCCAGCTTTTCTACTGACTAGCTTTTCCTCTTTTTTGGGGGGAAAATGCGCCCTCTTGGATTTTCTGGATGTTTCCTTCTTTTTACAACTGGTTGGATTTTGTTCTTTTTTGGAAATTGCGCCCTCCTTAGCTTTCTGGATGTTTCATGCTTTTCCTCACTTTCCTGCTTTGTGCACTTGCCTGCTTTATGCACTGTTTTTGTTAGTTTCCTTCTTTTTTGCTTTGCTATGCTTTTCTTTCACTTTCATTTTTGGTTGACAACTCACTGAGCCAACCTTATCTCATTATGTGCCCTTGTCATCATCCAACTCATCATCACACGTAAATAATAATTAAATACAAAAATAATAATTACATCCTCTTCAATTTAATTAATTGAAAAAACTACAGTCTGAATTTTTATTCGTAGTTAATTTAATTGCCTAGGGTAATTTACCAATGTTATCCCCCTCATCAATTAATTAATTGACTTTCACTAGGATCCATGGGGTTTTAAGGTGACATTGGCTGCTACCAATGTTACCCTTCATCAATTAATTAATTGACTTTCACTAAGATCCATGGGGTTTTAAGGTGACATTGACTACTTCCTAATGCTTGACAAAATGAGAACATGACAAAACAACATTTAAAATTATAAATTTATCTTGGCAATGCTTTTTAATATAAATAATTAAAATTTGATCATTCAAAATTTTTATTAAAAGGGACCTCCTTTACATATGATTTGATTGTTGAAATTTACTAAGTGTACGTAACTTACCTCATTTTAAGTTTTCAAAAGGAAATTTATCCACTTAAGTTACATTTTTAAAATTATAGAAGATGAACTTTTCAAAAATTTCATTGTGTCAAGAGGCGTTTTCTACACCTCAATAAGATGGAGATTCCCTGCTCGACATGGAGTTCATCGATGACAAAATGCTCTTAACTTGACAAAATTATCCGATCCTTGCTCAAAGGATCTCTATGCTACGTTTTACATTTATGTTGTCCAGGATTCATCGGATGAAAATAATGTGCATGTGCCATTATCAAAGTTGTAAGGGCAACTTAATTGCCACTGCTTCTGCTCATCTTATTGAAGAACCCATTCAAACTTTACAATCCAACGAAAGCAACAGCAATGGCGGAGGCGGGGCCGCAGATTTCACAAAGAGGCCGTTGAAGGAGTCATCAATGAGTACAAATTATTTCAAAAACCAGCGAGTAGGCACTGAGGTAAGACGACTTGAAACTCATGCTGCATCTCTGTTAGAGGAATGTTCCAATATCAAATCTCTTGCAGAAATCAAGAAACTCCATTCCTTCATAATCACAAATGGGATTGTCAACAAGTTATTGGAAACTAAAATAGTGAACTTGTATTCTGAGCGTGGAAGTTTGGAGGATGCACGCCAATTGTTTGACAAAATGTCGCAACGAAATGTGTTTTCATGGACTGAGATAATTTGTGGTTATATCAGGCATGGCTACTGGGAAGAAACGCTTGCACTTTACTGCCAAATGCAAGAAGAAAGTGTCCGGCCAGACCATTTTATTTTCCCCAAAGTTCTCAGAGGGTGTGCTCAATTAGCAGCTCTGCAAGATGGTAAGGAGATCCATGGCCGCATAATCAGAAGTGGATATGAATCAAATGTCTATGTAGCAAATGCTCTCATGGATATGTATGTTAAATGTAGGAGGATAGAAGATGCGCGCCGAGTGTTCGACAAAATGCCTCAAAGGATTCTAATATCCTGGAACACCATGACTGCAGGCTATGCTCACGGTGGGCAAATCAATGATGCATCCGAGCTTTTTCAGCAAATGCAGCGTGAAAATGTGAAATCGGATGTGGTTACATTGAATGCCATGGTCACGGGTTATGTACAGTGTGGGCAGTGTGATGCGGCCTTGAAACTCTTTCAGCAAATGCAACAAGACGAAGGCCTACAGCCAAATGTGATCTCGTGGACCGCCATGATTGCAGGTTATGCACAGAATGGGTATCACGGTGAGGCATTGGAATTTTTTCATGAAATGCAGCAATCTGGTGTGAAACCTGACTCACTTACCATCTCTAGCGCGCTATCAGCATGTGCCCATGTAGCAGCTTTACAACATGGCAAGGAAATCCATGGTTACATAGTCAAGAGTACTTATGAGTTACATTCTTCTGTGGGGAGTGCCCTTGTGGCTGTGTATACAGGAAGCGGTAGAATAGGAGATGCTCGCCAGGTGTTTGACAAAATGGCTCAAAAAGATGTAACATTGTGGAATGCAATGATTGCTGGTTATTCCCAAAATGGTTACAGTAGTCATGCATTGAAACTCTTCCGGCATATGCAATCAATGCAGCTAAAACCCGATTCGGTTACAATGGCAAGTGTTCTTCCAGCATGTGCGGGATTGGCATTGCTGCAACAGGGAAAGGAGATTCATGATTACATAGTTAGAAGTGGTGTTCACAATAGTGTCGCTGTGTGGAATGCTCTCATAGACATGTATGCCAAATGTGGTTGTATAAGTAATGCACGCAAGATCTTTGACAAGATGCATGAAAGAGATGTAGTCTCTTGGACTGCAATGATCACAGGTTACGGTGTCCACGGGCATGCTAAAGATGCCCTTGCACTCTTTTCCCAAATGCAACAAGCAGGCATAAAGCCAAATCGCATTACATTCACCAGTGTCCTGTCTGCTTGCAGTCATGCAGGCCTGGTGGATGAAGGTTTGGATTACTTTTATTGCATGACTCGAGATCATCAAATGAAACCCAGCATCGAGCAATATGCCTGTATGGTTGATCTTCTAAGCCGTGCTGGGCGGTTGGATGAGGCACAAAAGTTTATTGACAAGATGCCATTTCAACCTAATGCTTGTTTGTGGGGTGCCTTGCTTAGTGCATCCCGAATTCATTCCAATATACAAGTAGGAGAATACGCTGCAGAACAACTTTATGAATTAGAACCTGAAAATGCCGGTAATTATGTGTTGATGTCAAAGATCTATGCTGCAGTGGGTAGATGGGATGATGTTGCAAAGGTTAGAAAAATAATGGAAGAGTTGGGATTGAAAAAACCTTCAGGTTGCAGTTGGATTGAGGTGAAGAACAGGGTGCATGCATTTGTTCAAGGAGAAAGATTGCACCCACAAATCAAGGAAATCTATGCAAAACTAGATAGCTTGGCTGGGGAGATCAAGAAGGCAGGGTATGTGCCTGATACAAACTTTGTGCTGCATGATGTTGGGGAAGAGGAGAAAGAATCCATTCTTTACTGCCACAGCGAAAAGGTGGCCATTGCTTTTGGGCTTATCAATACATTCCCTGGAACTCCAATTCGCGTCATTAATAATCTTCGTATGTGTGGTGATTGCCATACTGCCACCAAGTTCATTTCCAGAATTGCTGAGCGAGAAATCATTATCAGGGATGCCAACCGTTTCCATCATTTCCTGGATGGGCATTGTTCTTGTGGGGATTATTGGTGATTCTCATCTAAATAAGCAACAAATATGATCTTTAATAGCGCCTAATCGATGCATATTATATGCCTGTCCTTAAAGTCAGGACACCATTTCTATTGTGGACATTGCAGTGCTTTGCAGAATTTTGGGAAAAGGAGGCTGTAGTACATGATTCTGTTTGCTATTTGAAATTGGTGAAGAGAGAGGAGAAGGATGCCTTCTATCCAAAAAAGAAAAGATGGCCATTGCTTTTGGGCTTGTTCACTGATTTTCGGGTACTCCTCTAGATAATCGTGGAATGTTGTATGTGTGATCATTGCTACACCGGCGTCAACTTATCCAAATGTGAAAAACAACTGAAGCTACGGTCTGCTTCCATCATTTCACAAATGGACTGTATTCTGGTAGTATTTATTGGCTCTGCTGATTCGAACAAGCAACCAATATGAACTTGCACTTGCACAAGTTTATACAGATTATTTACCTGTCACTGTCACATGAGGTTGGTCATATTGCCGGAGCAGAATTCTGAATTATAAACCATTTGGTGACAGACAACCTGGAATACGCGAGAGTCAGTTTGTAAATAGTCATGAAGATTGATATAGAGATAGAACATGAGGTCTTAGAAGAATATCCAATTTTCATATTGAATAATGTTCTGTGTAACTTAAACTCTGAGTTCTTATCTACAAAGTAACAAGCATTTTTCTGGTAAAATTGCCTCATGTCACTTCCATGCAATTCCCTGTGTCGACTGTAAGAGCTTCATGGTCTACCTTGATTATGTATCATGGCCCATGGATTGTTGCAAATGTGAGTAAACTTGGCTGATCGGAGGTACCGGTATTTTATCTTCTATTTTAGAAACATTCATTAACATATTCTTATCAATGGAGTTTTAACGTCGAAGTTGCTTGGTTGTTACAGTTTTCTACCAACAGGGTTGTGCTTTTGTGAGAAAGGTAATGAAAATGGGTTTGTCGGTTCTTTCTTCAACTACCTGCATTATTAATGGCTTGATTTTTGAACTCAGTGGTGTACTCTTTTACACTTTGCCCTAACTCAGTGGTGTACTCTTTTACACTTTGCCCTTACTTCTACTGGAAGTAATGCCAAGATCGATTCGTTCTCTTCATACCCAATAAGGTGAAACTGGGATTTAATGATGGTTTTAAACACCTCCCACTTAGTTACCAAGGGATCACCCTCCAGCTTAAGCATCTTCATTTGGCTTTCCCACCAAGTTTGGGCATGGCCCTCTAACTTCAGTCGAGCAAATGGATCTTTAGCTCTTCTCCTATGTTATGAACATTGACATAGACTTCTAGCTATTGCAACCATTGATTTAAATTAACAACATCAATCTCACCTTGGTAGGGTTTGATGTCCACTTTTACTTCCACTGTAAACAAAGATTTTGAAGAAGTGATGTTGGAACTTGGTCTCTCTTGCTCTTGATCCTTTTCTCGCTCTTTTTTTGGGTCTTCTTTGTCTCTAATTTTTTTATTTGAGCAAACTTTCAAGTTATAGCTACCAAACACCTTTATATCTACCAAACACCTTGAAAGGTCCAAACTTGGTCTCTAAAGCTTCCATGAGGATTGTCATGTTGCGAGAAATGTTACTAACTTAACTTAATTACGATTTAAATTTAATATTACTAATTTAACACACACAACACTGAACTATGAAAATAAAAGAGAGCTAAGATAAATACCACATCATCCACACAACGAACACAAGATCTATCCTAGGAAACTTAATATGGGAAAACCCAACCAAATATGACGACTATGCCTTGTCTTTTTCTTCTCAGTTATGAAATGCAAATACAAAGAAGGTGAACTCACTATGGAGTTTCCATGGACACTATGGCCAATATGGATAATATCGAGGCTTCTACTTCCTCTATTCTACTCCAAGATCCCACTCCCTTGCTCTACTCAACTATGTAACAATAAATTAATACAAAAAGAGTGGAATTGCTTCCTTTCCTACTGGCCCAAATATTTAACATGTCCTAATAGTGGTCTAGGGTTAGGGTTTTTGCATGCCTCATCTCTCGATTAGGGTTAGGGTTTTGGATCCCCTTGAATATTTTTGAAAGCACACACGTCACTAGCTTCACATGTGTGAGTAATGGGAGTTGATGTGGCATCCATTTGGTACCATGGTAGTCAACAATACAAGTCAACTTTTTAAATGCATATGTTCTTCACATGCACTCCGATTGAGGTGACCTTTGCAGTGTTGGAAAGCTCTTAATGTGGAGAATAATGTCAATGGTCTTAGAATTTTGTTTGCAAATTTTGACCCAAAAAATATCTGTTTAATGCCTCAAATGGGGTTCGAAAGTTTCAAGGAACCAAATCACCAAAACATGAGCCACCTTGAAATGGGTCTACAAGCCTTTAGCTCCAATTTTTCCACCTACAAAATACCAAAATAGATGACAAATTATATAGTGATCTGTTTACGATCAATTGGTTCATCAAATAAAATTCTTTGATGGAAAAAGGAAATGATAAACCTCTATAGAAAATTCATCGCATAACTCCTTGAGAACTGTTGCCATAACATTTCTATTGTGATTCTCATTAATGCACTTAGATGAAGAAAACTAGTTGGTGCATTAAAGAGGATTCCTTGGAACATGAGTTTTAATTCTAATTTAGAGGAGAGGGAGATTGTTGCAAAATTTGGTTAAGGGGTCTTTACGGGAGAGGGTGCCAATGAGATCCCAATGGAGTCCTCCAAGCACTTCATGAGATTACCTTTGAGCACCTCACGACGGTGATCATGGGAGCACCAAGGCAATGGTTCAAGTAGAAGGTGCACACTCCAACAAATACTAAGAAAAAGAGTACAACTCACATCCAACTATTGGGACAACAAGCACAAATAAAACAAATATATTGCGTGGATAATTTGATGGGATGATGCATTTTCTTGCATGAGGTTGCAACAATCTATAAATCTCATCCTGTCCTATTTATTGATGGGTTTCACTAAACAAGGCCAAATGAGAAGAGCTATCAAAACATAACCCTTGTCATGGCCTTAGAGATTGCCCTACAAATTTTTGCTTTTGGCACCTCCAAGGTATGTGGCACTAGGTTGCTATCAGCCTAGTGACTTGGTCACCCTAGGCAACCTACAACTAAAATATGTCTCACTAGATAAGACCCAACCTAAGAATGCCCAGGTTATATTAGCAGTTCTACAACCAACAAACATACATGTGAGGTAATCTAACTATTCCTTAAAACATTTGAAGTTATAGTTTTCAACACTTAATATTTCAACAACAAGCACAACCATACCACACTTACATTTGGGGTAGTTCCCAAACCAAACACCTACACTTAATGAAGAATATGATACAACCAAGTCTTTACAAAAGTGAGTTTGGCCAACTACCATGACTTTCCATACATACACAGTATCACAAGTCCCTTGTGACTTGCAACCACTTTACTTTATAATTTTCCCTTGCATCCTTGTGAGCTTGCATGTTGCAATTTCAACCTTCTTCTAGAGAGTGAGTCATTTAGAGAACCTATTGTTCACTTTGAACAACCATCTACCTCTCAAATAGAACCATTTTCCTTGTGATGCACCAATTTCACCTTGGTCACCCAACCCTTACAACAATCCTCAAATGTTGCATTGTCTAGCTTCAAGACTATTTCTAACCCTAATTCTTCCATCGAATTAAGTCTACCACCTACCTTCTCTCTCAAATCTATTCTTAAACCCTTGAACGATTTGCACAAACACTCAAGTTCAATTAGTCAAATGCAACCCTCAACTTAAACGACCAATACCTCAAAACGAACTTCATTACCCAATGATAAATCACTCAACTTCTCTCCGCTTGTGCCATCCACACTCTCCACTTTAAATAATGAAAAAAAGCTTAACCATATCCCATAGTTTGAGGAAGTCACTTTACCCTCCACATCCTCATGTGGACCTACAAGGCTACAACCCTTCCATATTTACTTAAGTCATCCAATGTTTGCAAGTGTTTCCTTAATGCACGGGTGTGCACATATGCTATCTAGGCCTTCTCAAAAGAACTTCATGCCTTGAAACTCAGGGTCCTCTTCATGTCGACCACCCAAGCTTTAGCTTCCTTTCCTCCCACCTACTCCATAAATTCCTACAACTTTAATAATACCATATAAGCGAAAAGTGTCTTTTTATTTATGACACCTTCTTGAGAAGGTAAGGATAAATGAATGTCTCCTTTTGTTTTGCATCATTCTTTGATTTAAAAAATGTATATTAAAATTTTGTTTTTATTTCATCTTTACATGTGCGTAAATAAAGAACAAAAGCTATCGTGAATGAATTTTTTTAGAAATGATTTATTAATTTTCTTAATATATTTTTGTTTTTTTTTAATTAATTTATAAATGAAAAAAAACATTTAGAAATGATTTATTAATTATCTTTACATACATTTGTGGATTTTTTTATTGACTTAATTTATTATTATTATAAATTTTGTTATTAAAATTAAATTTACACAATGATACTATACCCTTTATTTACATTTTTATTCGTATATATTGAGATTTGGAAAGATGTTTATTAATCACTCATTTTTAAAGCTATTCTCTAACTATTAAATAAAAGATTTTTTGCTTGTAAAATGTACAAGTGTTAATGGTGATAATGACGATGGTTATTAAGGTCATACTAATTTTAGTTTATGGGATCTTAAGAAAATAGTAAATTACTTGTTTATTTTAGAATTTTATTTTTGTGTTCTAAAAGATTTGAGAGAAGCATCCATAAATCACCATAGTCTTGATGAGTTAAAAGGTTAGGAAGGTCAACATTGTAACAAATATTTTGAAATTGAGATTTAAAGTGGATTTCATCGTCAACCATCTTAATGTCTCATAATGACTAAACACTCCCTCGATCAAGGCAACATATCAGATCAGAAAAGGTTTACTAGTTTCGGGTTGCCACAATTGTACATAAATAGGGCTCCCGAAGGGGTTCCTCTTCTTCAGAAAGAGGTGGCTTCTTCTTGTTCGACGCCCATAGAGTTGGGCTCTTTTTATGTATCTCTACCACAATAGTTTGGGCATTACGCATTATAAATTATAGAGATACGAATAACGATGATGACTTTGAGTTCTCCTAAAGGATTGAGCACTCGTTTCCATCCAACCATAAAGGAGGGAAAGAATGGGTTCATACAGATAACAAATTCTATCAACCCATGACAAAGGTTAGGAATTCAACCCCCTATTTCATCATGAATTTTTTGAGTGTGATTTTAGTTTTGCAATGTTAATTTTATTCTTTAGGTTAATTAAGAGATACTTTTAATTTGTTAAGTTAGGGTGGATTACCTCCTTTTAGTGTCTTAATTTTCTCTTATCCTCTAAATCTTTATCACACCATAATTTCTCTTTAAGTTTAGATATAACAGTATTTTTAGTATTCTCATTCAGAGTGGCCTATTTTTCAATTCTCCAATGATTTAGCCAAGACTTCATCTTGATAGGCAAGTGGTTTTGGTTAGAGTTTGAAGCAATATTAGGAAAGCTCTTGTCTTCCATGTTGTTTATAATATTCTTGTACACTAGATAACTAGTCATATCCATGCTCCCAATGGGGAAATACTGATTTTATGAGAAGGATATGTAGGGTATATTACCTTTAATTTTAAGATTATAAGTTATAAAAACTTTTTGAATTTGTTTGATCTTTTTCCACATTTTTTAAGATGGTGTAACCCCAAACTTCACAATCATATAAAATAAGAGAATGATGAAAATCTCATATATATATATATATATGGTTTTATATAATAATAATAATATATTTTTAAGATCACGACCAAGCTTACGTTAAATTGATGTATGAGACCCCCCCCCCCCCTTCAATACCCTACAACTCCGAATTTTATGTCAACATGATGT
The DNA here is from genome assembly GCA_027924585.1 of Larix kaempferi. Classification (NCBI taxonomy): domain Eukaryota; kingdom Viridiplantae; phylum Streptophyta; class Pinopsida; order Pinales; family Pinaceae; genus Larix; species Larix kaempferi. Next base: position 25,056,324 of record BSBM01000299.1, read on the forward strand.
CGAAGCTATTCCTTAATCATACCATCTTATAATTTTGTATTAAATATGTATATATATAACCACAAATGTTACACACGAAGCATTTTTTCACTATTGCATAGTCTAGGGAATTTTCATTGAGGCAATTTTACGGGGCATTTTCACGGGATATTTTCAAGATTGGGCTTTTTCATTAGGGTTTTTTCATGCAGCATTGTCATAAAGGCACTTTCATCGGGGCATCTCTATGGAAGCACTTTCAAAGATTTGTGCATTTTCATAGCATGCCTCCAAAATCCTAATCCACTCTTAACCAGGTGCACAAGTTCCTTCTCCCAACCTTGGTTCTATTTTATTTATTTATTTAAAAATTGTTTTTACAGAGGCACTTTCACGGGGGGCATTTTCAAGATTGGGCTTTTTAACTACAACATGATATATTTAATATTGGGGTTTTTCATTGTGGCACAATACTTTCAAGATTGGGGTTTTTTTCACTACGACACAATCTAGGGCATTTTCAGTGAGGCATTTTTATGGAGCATTTTCACGGGATATTTCTAAGATTGGCCTTTTTCATTAAGGCGTGATTTTTTTATCATTTTATTTTATTTATTTAAAACTAGTTTATACCCCACAAGTATGAACACCTCACCAGATTTACCAAAGATTATTCGGTTTGAAGGAGGACGCTGAAGAGGATACGCTAGCTCTAGTCAAGGAAAAACTACTTAATGAGTTACAAATTGAAACTAATTGTCTCACATAAAGAAAGAAGTCGGGAAAACTAATTGAGAATAAAGACAGGGTAATCTGGGTTAAGGTTATCCATGGAGACCATAAATTCGGAAAACTTAGTAAAACCCCAAGTCTAAAAGGATCAGGAATATTTGTAAATGAAGATCTCATTCTAGAAGATCAAGTCGAAGTAAGAAAGGAAGTCCAAAAGTTAAAAAGAGCCAGGAAGGAAGGAAAATGGGCACTAATAAAAAATAGAAAGGTTGTTATTTGAGGTAGAGACAAAAAATATAATAATAAATAGGAAATTGGCACGCTCTAGATCCTCTCTTGGAACTGTTGGGGCTCTCCATGGAATATAGGTTCCATCTTAAGTTGTATTTTGAATGAAATTGAAATCATATTGCTTGTTGAAACTTGGGAGCATGAAGAATAAAAGGTCCCTACAATAGAAGGATTTGTATTATGGTTGAAATGGAATAAGCGATCTTGTCGCCGAGGCATTCGAGGCATAGCTTGTTATGTTAGGAATAACATTTTCCCTCATGTTATGATCTATAAGAAAGATCTATTCAACCAATACATATGAATGGAGATTACATATATTAATGCTAAAAAAATATTTATAGAAATTTGTTATTTTGCACCTATCAATTCCAGCTTTTATAAGAAGAACAATTTAGATAAAAATTATCTTATAATGGCCTTGAACATGATATTTCTAGTTTAAGAAATGAAGGCAATATCCTCCTAATGGGTGACTTTAATGCTCAAACTACTAGTAACCAACTTATTCTCTTAAGCAATGCTTCCAACCCTAATCCTCTATGGTTAGATGAAGACCTTGCTTTAGCCAACAACTACAAAAGAAGTTCTAAATATTTAGGGGAACATTTGTTTGGTTATAAGCTAATCAAGCTCTCTAGTTCCCATGATCTAATTATTTGCAATGATCTTATGAAATGGCTTAATTCTAGCTGAATGACTTGCATTCATGGGCTTGGAAATATTGTGGTTGACTATGTCATTTCCAATATCCCTTTAAACAACCAAATAATAAATTTTGACATTTTAAATGACCATGAACCTAACTTGCATCATAGACCTTTAATTATAACTCTCGACTTTGTTATGCATAGTAGTCTCATAGAAACAAATTCTTAGAGTCAAAAGTACTTAATCTTCAACAAAAGTAAAGCTGATCTTTTTCTATTTAAATAATACTTTGTTTCCTCTATCTAGTAAGGGAAATATAGAAGACATTTATCATAATTTATCTACAAACCTCTCCTCTTCCATTAACAAATTCTCTATTGAAGTGTCGTATAAAAATAGAAATAGAATGACCAACCCTTGGTATGACCAAGAGTGTAAAATCGCAAGGGATATCAAATAAGCTATTAAGGAGTCCTTAAAAGTTGACAAGACAAACAGGTACAAATCCCTCATTAAAAGAAAAAAAGGACCTATATAAATAATAAGCATGAGAAGATTTTACACCTCGCCAAGATGGATCGTAAGAAATCTTGGAGACAAATTCTAACTTGCAAAACTAAACAGAATAATACGATTGTATTGAAGGACTGAAATTCCTATCTTAAGAAGCTTTATGAATAAAATGATGTCGTGGGAAACATTCAACCCCTTTTATGGAAAATTAATTTTTTCTTTAGAAGATTGCGAATAGAAAAGCTAAGGACATCAAAGGCTACTAAGATGAAATCCTAAAAATTGGGGGTTCTGTCCTCATCCCTCACATCCACTAGTTCTTCAAACTAGCATTCAAGCAAGGCATCCCTAAACCTTGGAATTAGAGCCGTATTGTACCGATTTTTAAAAGAAACGATAACAATAACCCCTCTAATTATCATTAGTACATCCAGACGTGAATTTCGACATTTTTTTTTACAATGATGGAAGAAATCACGTGTGTTGTCAGGAATTCTTTTCAAATTTTCAATTTATCCCTGACACCAACATCTGTACGTTGGTGCAGTGTGAACATTACATGATTCTTTTTGTCTTTGAAATGGTCAACATGCCCTATTGTTGACCTAGTCAATGCACGTCAGTATTCCACCGACATTTTGCATAAAAGATAATTATATAAGAACTCTTCATATTAAGTTGAAAATTATGTGACGCTCTTAATGTCTACAATATAATGTTTCATACTTTCGACAAATATATCATCAATATTACAACAATTTCCTATTGAGTTACATAAGTTCATTGATTAAATGATATAGTTAACAATGCCAATATCAAATGAGCAAACTTCGAGGACTATTGCTAAGTTAAGGGAGAAACTTGATGATGGTAAATGTTGGTGCCCTTGCAAAAATTTCAAGGGAATAAAAAGAAGAATTTTAAGGTCTACAACTACGAAACATTGTTGAGAATATGGACACTTCGAAGGGGAGCATGAATTTCATCCAATGGTAAGACGTACTAGAGGGTTTTTTTGTTACATGTTTAATTTTTATTCTTATTAATTTAATTTAAAAGTTTCAATTTATTGTTTTAATATTTGATTTATATATACACTAAAAATATTTGATTGTAATTTGTAATGACAAAGACAAATCATCCTTGGATTGGATCAATCAATGAGCAGGATGTGCCAAATTCTAGTAGAAATATTGGTAAACAAGCCGATGGAGATCATCATGGAGCCAATAATGGAGATGATGAAGTTAATCCTATAGCCGAGGAAAATGATCATGATATTGCCATGATTCATAATGATGGGATAAATAGATTGATCAACGACACCTTTCATGCTTCATTCATGGCCCATGGATGATAACTTTGATGGATATATTGAAGATGTACCTCTCATTGAGAAGGAAAAAAAATCCTTTTATGGAGGCTCAAAGTCAAATCTTATCTCTGCATTTTATTGTTGGTTAACTTGAAAGTGTTGAATGGTTTATCTAACACTTTCCTCACATAGATCCTAAGGAATGCAATAGAATTCTCCATACATATTGAATACCATTTTTTCTTTCTATTTTTGTAAGTGTTAATTATATTATAAAAAGGATGTTGCAAAATTGATGAGCAATATTCATTACTTTAAACTTTGTTTGAATGTTTTAGATTGTTAGGTGATATTCTCCTGCCATCACCAAATAATTTACTTTGCACATACCGAGAATTGTCTCTCATTATGAAAGATTTAGGAATGGAGTATGAAGGCATTGATGCATGTCATAATGACCATATTATATATTATAGGAAACATGCAACAAATTTGGATTTCCCTCAATGTGGAATTAGTAGATATCGAATCAATCAAGTAACAAATAAGGCACCACGTAAGGTTTTTCGTCATATTCCCATAATTACACATTTCCAACAATTGTTTAGGTGCAAAACATGACAATTTATGGATCATCGTGCATGAAATAGAAGTGAAGATTGTAACATCCCCAAAATTCACAAAAATTTAAAATTTTCTAAGTAGCATTAAATGCTTACATTCGTTATGCGGAAGTATAATTAATGATGATTTTCTTATTTAAACGACAGCCTAATTTTGTAATATGACGACACCTTCTTCAATGGGTCGTCAATGTTATAAACATGTTATGTCAATTACATGCTATGTTTGTCTGAATGGTTAATGTATGTATTTATGTTTGTCATTTACTCCTGGATGTTTTAATACCATTTCTGAATAATTATGGTTACTTCTTTAAATGCATAAACATCATCAATTACCTATAGTACTGTTTTATTCATAAGTACTAATTGTTTGATCTTCTTTTGATGAAGGGGTCCTATGGGCACCCCGAGGCTTACTTAGCTATTTATAGCTAACGCTCTTAAACCTCTGTCGCATATCACAGGTAAGAGCGAGTTCACTATCTAAAGCATTATCGATGTATGTCAAAAAAACTACTTAACTTCAATTTTCCTCGATATTAAATGTATAGAGAACTTGACTTGTTCAAGGGTATGATCTACCTTAGTTTCGATCATCAGTTTTAAAGGTTTATTCAATACAAAGTCACCTATATTTTTATATATTTTGAAAAGCAGGATATACGAAATTTATTATAGTCTTTACTTGTATTTTCCATAGCGTTTAAACTTCATATTTAAGATCTTACGCCACTTTTGTTTTATTTGTATTAAGTCGTGGCTTATTGTATTCAATTCTTGACTACAACTTTTATGCACAACCAAACCCTACACTAAAGGTTTTATACTATGTGCTAACATATGTGTTAGAACTATTTCTAGATATCCTAAACTATATACATATATACCCTATACTATATGCATAGAATGTATCTCGAAAGCTCTAAGTAGAACTACACACTATATGCTTGACTATATGCAAAAACATATTTTACGTTGTAGCATAGTGTGGCTCTCTAATTACTCTATGTATACACTATATACCAAGACTATAGTGCATAGCATACTTTATATTACAAGCATAGTGAAGACCATAAAATGAAATCTTGGTGGATGCGTTGGCAGCATACGTGCCTTTGGTAGCTATACTCTTAAATGTTATTAATTGTGGTTTGGGTGAAATTCCTGTTGGCATCCCTCGTGGCAGGGCTCCACGTGAAGATTCTTGGTCTTTGTGTCAAACCCTAGTTGGGTTTTGAACTACCTCGACGAGGCATTAACCTGGACATTCATTTTGTATTGAAGGTGGAGGAGAGGCCTATAGGCCCTCGAGTTTTTAGGGTTTGTAACAACGGTTGCAGGCAGTCTCTCTCGGTTTCGATACTGAGACCTGTGACTGTATGATTTCCACCGTAGGTTATATGAGCCAAGTCTTTTTATAGAGTTGTTAAACATTACGTGATTCGATGGTGAATCTTTTCACCAGAGTCGTTGCTGACAAAATACTCAACGTAGACATGCTCAGGCATGCTACAGGAGTTTTGCAGGTAATGTTATAACTGTCCCTTTTAGTTTCGCCGAGTGTTTCAACATTATTATCGCTTAAATTAAAAAGTCTGTGTTATTTCGTGGTTTAACTAGTTGTTACATTGATGTCCCTAGCAGGTTACTTCCTCGGCATTTGTTTTAAGTTCGACCCAAAAGGAATAAAAGCTTTTTGGCCCTGGTTAGCCTCGGTGACTCCCTATGGGCATTCTACTTGTACTTGGAATATTTGTGGTGAATTTTGGCACCAATGCCGGTCTTAGTTTGGTTAACTGAAGCTTTGGTTTAACTTATAATTTGGATTTTCAGTTGGTTGTAAACTTTAAGCCGTAAGGCATTTGGTACAGGGAAGGTTGAACCCTCAACCTTGACCTACTTTGGTTTCTCAACGTTTTCTTCATTATTGTACATGTATAAATTTTATGGTTAATATATATGGTTTTGTAAGATCAAAAAATAGTTTGAAAAATGAACTTCAAAGATTTTAGTCTCGACATTTTCGTTATTTTTTTGTCAAAGATAAGATTTGGATAAAAGCTATCTGGTTTTAGGGCCAAGCCCGATTCTGTTGGTAAATGGTTGTTTTATTTTAAAAAGCTATTTCAAAGATTGGTCGTAAGGCAAAGGAATAAACCCTACCATAACTGTTTATATTATTAAAGGTTTTGCTTGTGGAAACACCAGGGGTTTCGAACCCTGAACCTATTATGTATTTAAGTTTAAATTGATAGCTTGTAAAATTATTATGTGGCTTTTAGGGCGAGTCGAGACTCGAACCCTACACACTTGTATTTTTAGAAACTTGCAAAGGTCATGTTTAAGATTATGAATGTGTGGTCTGTTTGGGTGAACCCAACGGGTATCGAAACCTAGTCTCGTATGATGCTCTCGTTTTGGAACAGATAACAAGGTTAATACAGTATTACTAGTTTGTGGAAAGAGAACAGGGTTTTTAACTTTGGAGTAGTCGATAGACTCTTTAGAGTTTCTAAATGCATAATTAATCTTAGTGTAATGAAATTTTTAAAGCTCTTAAAGGAGTAATAAGATACTGTATGTTTGAAATATCATTGCATAAACAATTACGTATATATTATGGTGAATGTAATATGGAAAATACGATACTATTAGGGTTTTGCATCGAAATTGTTTATATAAAGAGCTAGATTTATAGCGTGTTTCTGTAGTTGTTTAAGAGATAAAGTCGATACTGAGATTTGCATTACCACTATTTAAAATCTATTATGAAAGTAAATAATGCTCTGAGAGTAAGATAAAATGAGATTATTAGTTTTTTAGAAAGGAGAGATGCTTATAATGTTTTAACTGTTTTGTGAACAATTCAAGAACTCTGTCCTATTTTATAATATTTATAAAGTAGTTTTTCATAAGAATTTTGTACGTAAGTGAGGTTTGATTTTAAGTATAACTTATGTATTGTAAAAGGATTTATATAGATGTGTAAATGTGTTGACAGTTCTATTTCTAAGTTATATGCAGAAATATCTAAGTTTCCTAGTTAGGGTTCTATAGTGTTTTACTGAAAAACTAAACAGTTTAACTATATTGAAATAAAACAGATTTATCTATGAACTTCAGTCAATTTGAATCCATCTATAAAATATCATCTTTCCAGTCTATTTTAAATTCACCTTCCCTGTACTAGAGTACGACACTAAAATAGTGTGTGGAAAAATACCGGGAAGCATTTCTATTCTATCATTCATCATTTTAAGTTAAAATTTAACTATTTATTTAACATTTTAACCTAGCAAGTAAATAGATTTTCAAAATAAATAATATTGCAGAAATGAAACATTTATTAACAGTTTAGGAGATATCTAAGATTTAATAGCAAACTGGTAACATAACTTCATTCATTTCTTCAATAATGTATTTGGACAGAAAGTAAATAAGATAACACAATTAGAACCTGGTAACTGTAGAAGAGACAAACAGCCAAAGGAGCCCGTTCCACCCAACCTTTTCTTGAAGATAGACAAGTTACTTGCCTTAGGACCCCCGAGCCTGTCCACTAAACCACCAGGATGAAGATGCTGTGTGGAGAATGGAATAAATCCCTTGCAACTCAGCAGTAGCACTTGACAGTAATATTTATGCCTTTAACAATATTGAACTCAGCAATGTGGTTGCACTAGTTCATAATGCAATCTTAAATCACTCAATCACTTCTAACCTTCCCCTCATCGAATCTCTTGTGCTCTCTTGTCTTTCTGTTTCAAAAATTTTCACAAGGTAAGAACTGAACACCCTCCTGCTGAATTTGATGGGTAGATAAAGCAGGCCTAGGTCTTTGGTCAGTTTTCTTTAGTTAATGAGCCACCTGCTAGGTTCCACTTTCTTGGGGAACATGACCATAAAAATAGGGAAGTTGCCCCCTGCAACATCTAGAAGTGAGTTGAGGATGCTTCCAAGTGTCAGTTTGCTCTCCACCCCAGTCCATTCCTCCTAGTGGGTCAGTGAACACTCATTCAACAGTTTCATTTGGATATTTGTCTCCTCTTTTAGTTATAAATAATAAAATATTCAGAGTAATTAATTACAGTCATCCTTGACCCCACTTAGTCAATAAACATAAAACTTTACAATAACATAAAACATAATGTTTTTCTGACAACATAAAATGTTCAGAATTTGTGTATGTGACAAAGATGGTGTTATGTGAATGCCCACAGATGATACTGCATTTAGGGACGTCGAAGAAATATGGTCAATTTTTTAAAGAAGAACCTCATAATGTTAGGCCTTCATTGGTAGTTGATGGTGTCAATCTTTTTGGGGAGATGAGATCGGTTTACTCAGTGTGGCCTATTTTTGTTATAAAGAATAAACTTTCTCCTTGGATGTCAATAAATAGAGAGAACATAGTGTTGGAAATGATTGTTCCAGGTAATTGTTCAAATTAGTAATATTGTTTTCAAATACATATCATTTCTATTGTACTTTAGTTGTTTGTTAGATATAATAATTTATTATATGTTCAATGTAATAAATGTGTGTATTTTTAAATAATTAGGTAAGTACCAAGTTTATAAAGATATGGATGTATTTATTGAGACTCTTATTGATGAATTTCTAAATTTATGGGTTGGCATCACTATGTACGACATATCCAAATCAATAGGTTAAATACAATTTCAATTCCATGGAATAGTTACATGGACAATTCATGATGCCTTGGGGCTAACACATTTTTGTGGTAATTAGTATTAAAGTATTGCACTCTAACGGTTTTTAATTTTGTTAATGATTCAAGCATTTTTTGAATAATTTCTCTGTATACTATTGTTAACATAATTCCACATCTTGTAGGTCTTCAAACAAATGGTAAATTTGCATGTCCAGTGTGTTATCCCAAACTGATATCTTGATGCTCCAAAAGCTTAGTAAATGATGTGTTTGATGAGTATAGGCACTTCCTCCCTAAGAGCCATCGTTATCAAACTACCAAGAAATATATGTTTAATGGGAAGGAAGAGACCAGGAAAACCCCCCAAAGAATGACACCTCAACTATGGAAATTGGAGTCTAATAGGAATTGTCATCGAGGTAAGCAATTCGATTCCAAATCACGTGTAATAACATTATACATCTTGTAATATTTATAATATTCAATTGTTTCTATGATATATAATATTTATTTTTGTTCAATTATGTTTTGTAAATGTCACAAATGCATTAATGAGCTTCTTGCGCGAGGAATGAAATGATACTCCATCCAATTCAATAGGTTTCCCTACTATGAGCACTTACAAGTTGCACATTTGTTTGATACAATGCATATTGGGAAGAGCATTATAGAAACATTATGGATAATATTAGATGAAAGGATTAACAAAGATAAAATCAACAAAGTTTGTTGCAACATTATGGAATCCAATCATGTAATGGGAAATTCGATTCATTATTCCAATGATGGACAACTAGACAATATTCCATGCTATTTATAGAGTAGGAAAGCAATGTTGTAAAAGACATCATTAAAAAAATTAAATTTCCCATTGGTTTTTCTTTGAACATAAATAATATATTAACAAAGAAAGGAGAATTTGGTAGGGTAAAAACTCACGATTGACATATATTTATTAACGTAAATTGGTAAATTAATCTTCCAACTTTTTTCTAGAATTTGATTGTTGTATTGAAGTTATGAATAAAATGAGTATGTGTCTTTCTCTGTTTCAGTTTGTTCTACCTCTTTCTCTCCCATATAGTTTGAAAACAACATAAAACAAGTTATATATGATCTTGACCAGTACATGAGGTAATCTCTCACAATTTATAATAGAAAGGTCAACATCACAACTGTCCTAAACGTGATTTACTCGCATGGTATGCATATAGTATTAGTGTATTCAATATTTTTGCATATTTAAGTTGTCTCAACATATTTAGGTAGTTTTCATCCAAAGAAATCCATACAAAATATATAAGGTATTGGAAAACAAAAATTCCTTGGCTAATGTGTGAATTGCAAAAGTATCTTCCTCCGATATTTTTCAATGCACAATAACACTAACTCATACACCAAGTTGAGGAGATTGAAATATGTGGACCTATACACACAAGGTCAATATGGGTGGTGGAGAGGCACTTGAATTAATTGAAAGCACTACCTCATACACCAAGTTGAGGAGATTGAAATATGTGGACTATACACACAAGGTCAATATGGATGGTGGAGAGGCACTTGAAGGCATTGCAAGTTTTTATTAGACAAAGATCACGTCTCGAGGGTTCTATGGTTGAGGGATACATGGCATATCAATCCATGGTGTATATTAGTGAGTATCTTCTTGAAGTAGCATCACCACATATTAATGTGTCCCACATTTGGGACATTGATTCCAAGAAAAAATATGAAGGGGAGTTTTTGTTGGGAAATGGTAGAATCAGGAAAGTCAAAGGTAATGAAACAATAGATCATATCAACTTATATAATAATGTATATTATATTCTTTCAATTTTTTTACTTCTCTAATCTTATAAATTTTATTCATCCATCATTCATTAAGCTTTACAATGAGTATCTAAGTATCAAATTGTTTTTGTGTCACATGGCTTCTCGAGAGTGGGATGCACTACATTTATACATTGCAAATAATCTTGACTGGATGGAGGAATGGATAGAATGATGTAACGAAGTTTATGGTAAATTAACATGTGATGGAGTGGTGGAATTAATTAAAATATCTTATAAATCTAGAGATATCAATCTTATGCAAAGGGAAATTGATTTAGAAAATGGTGCAAAGGATAAATAGGTGATCATTACCCACACTTTTTTGTTTTGTATATTAGATGTGCTAGTATTATTTGTTTCTCAAAATTTTAAGCAACTGATAGTCAATGTTTATTATTTGACTACATATATATATTTATACACACACACACACACACCACAATCAAAGGTTTTCTTCTTATCACCCAACTGCTTGATGCGAAACTTTCTGCCATATATATATATAATGTTGCAGGTGAAACACTACAACGTTATTTTATGCAATGGCAGAAAATTTGGCATCAAGCAGTTGGGTGATAAGAAGAAAACCTCTAGTTGTGGAATAACTGCAATTTTTCAGGTTACTAATGTTTCCTCTAGCATTGATAGCATCCATAAGTATCTAGAAATAGATATTATGGCTACCTGAAAGATATATTGGAGTTAGACTTTGAATTCTTCAAACTAGTTTTCTTTGAGGTTTGTTGGTATAGGTTATGAATGAATGAATGTGATCCCGATAGAACTGTTATTGAGCATGATAATGGATTTTTCATGATTAATACAAGGCTATTTGAGCTAGGTACAGAGCCTTCTGTACTTCCAAGTCAGTGTGAGAAAGTGTTCTATTCACAGGTGCCAAATAAAGCAGGTTGATCATATGTAGTTAGGTATGATCCAAGAGGAAGGCATGCAAAATATATTGTACCGAAAGAAGTTGATAATGAAGAAGATCAATAAGATGATGTAGAGGTTCAGGTAACTATGTCAAACAAAGAAGTTGTAGAAGACATTGAAGGTGATGCATATTAGGAGCAGGTAGATGCCATTGATGAAGAATTTGAAGATGAAGTAGACCATGCATAGTTAGATGTGTCATACAAAGAAGTTGAAGAAGAAAATGTTGTTATGACTAATCCTTTCATCGATTTGGATCTTGATGATTCTAATTCTAATTTTGATGTAGAACTAGAAGATTAATGAATATATATAAGTCTTGAAATGAGATATGAGGTATTTTGTCAAGTTGATTATGTCAGCATCTGTGAGATGCAACCACAATTTGCAAAGAATTCTACAACTTGTCCACATAAAAAGTGCAAGAAATAAATTAATTTAATTAGAGTTTGTCATCATCAAGTCCAAAGTTTTTGTTCATTTTAATATCACAATCGTGTTGTGTGAAATCATTATACCTTTTTGGTTGTTAAAAACAAGACATACATAAATGATCAGAATTTCATCACAAATGATCATAAATTTCAAATCTTGGGATTGGAATCTTGTAGAAGGACTCTTGTACTGGAAGAGGATGTCTCTCTTAGACTTAGAAACCGGGCTATCTGGCTTCATAAAGGTGATAATAACTCTAAGTTTTTTCATAATTAAATTAAGCATAGAATTCACACCAACTCTATTTGGGAAATCAAGGAAGAAAATAGGAATATGGTCTCTGGCTTTCATGATATTGCCTCTGTAGGAGTAAAGCATTTTTCCAGTTTGTACAAGGAGGATCCTAAAGCATCTAATGCATCCATGATGGAGGTTATCGCCCATTATCCTCGTCTTGTCACTGATGATAATAATTAGACCTTATATGCTCCTATCTCTAAAGAATAATTATCAGTGACAATCCATTCAATGTAACATGATAAGTGCCCAGGACCCACCGGTTGGCCGATTGAGTTCTATTTAGGTACGATTGATGTCATGGGTGAAGGACTTCTTGTTGTACTAGAAGAATCCATAAAAAAGGGCAAAGTGTTAGATGCTTTCAACTCCACCTTCCTTACCCTGATTCCAAAAGTTGATAGAGTGAAGCACATGGAATACCTAAAACCTATCTCCTTATGTAACTATGTATATAAACTATTGCAAAAGTTATAGCTACCAGAATGAAGGGGATCCTTTCTAAAGCGATCACTCCAGAACAATTCACTTTCTTGGAAGGCGGACATATACATGATGCCATAGGAATTGCATAGGAAGTCTTACATTCTGCCAAGCAAAAGCATGCTCTCGATGTTGTCAAAGTTTTCCTTTCCAAAGCTTATGACAGGGTGAACTGGATGTTTCTTATACTGGTTCTTTTACAGATTGGTTTTGAGCTTCCTATAGTGAACTGGATTCTATCATGTGCACAATTAGTGATGTTTGCAATACTGATTAATGGATCCGCCTCCACTTTTTTCAGGCCTTGTAGAGGCTTAAGGCAAGGATGTCCACTTGCTCCACTTCTTTTCCACTTAATTATGTAAGGACTTCGTAGACTCATCTTGACCACTAGAGCCAATGGAAATCTTAAAGGTTTTCATTTTAGGGGAGTTGTGTTCATTACACACCTTCTATTTGTTGACGATATTTTATGTTCTTTGATGGATCCGGAAGAGAGTTTCTAAAGTTCAAAGGGATATTAATGCTTTTTTTGTCAGCTGCTACAGGTATGCTATGTAATCCTCAAAAGTCCTCTTTATCTTTTCTTTATATGGAGCAACTTGATATTAGTTGGATGATTGAACAAATAGGATTTGAGTTCTGTGATATATCTTCGGGTATAAAATACCTGGGCTTTGTACTCAAACCAAACGATTACTATATTAAATATTGGGCATGCTTAATAAGCGGAGTTGAGGGAAAGATAAATATGTGGTGTGATTCTTGGTTGCCAAAAGCAGGAATATTTGTACTACTAAAGTCTGTTTTGGAAGGCCTCCCAATTTACTGGGTTGCTCTTGCTTATGTGCCTTCTGGAGTTCTTGATCACATCAGAAAGCTCTATTTCAATTTATTATGGCATAGAAATCTTGAAGGTAATTCTTTTCATTGGATCTCCTGGAAAGCGTTATCTCTTCCTAGACAGCTTGGTGGCTGGGGGCTTAAAAACCTTCACAACTTCTCAAAATCTTTGGCTGCAAAGGGAATTTGGAGGCTACTAACTGATAATGGACTATGGGTAAAGTTTATTCAACAAAAATACATGTCTCCTATGTCCATGCAAGATTGGCTCCGATCCAAAGAAAAACAGAGGAGGAATGGTTCCATTATGTGGAAGGATTTGATTGTTGCATTCGATTTAATAGGAGACTGGCTTTCTTGGAAAATTTGCAATGGAAGATGCTTCCGAATTGGATCTGAATCATGGATAGGGAGTATGCTCATCGATTGCCAGAGCACATGGTGGATCATCTGATTGACAGCGGCTATTTTTTTATCCCAGATTGTTGATCAACAAAACTCATCCCCGTTCCACCCCGAATGGCTATTTTCTAACATTTGGGTTTTGTACAAGAGGACAAGACCATTTGGGACCGCTTCATCAAATCTATGAAAGACTGCCACATTTTTTTGTCTGACGAGGAGGATACTATTGTATGGACTAAAAATCCTTGTGGGCGAATATATCTTCCCAGGTATGGCTATCTGGTTCTCTGTGCTGAAGAAGATCACACTCCTCCTGAGTGGTAGCATAGTTCTGTTTGGACTCTTAACTGTCCTCTCAAGGAAAAACTATTTCTCTGGCTCACCTTGGCAGGAAAGGTACCGGTTTGGGACCACCTTGTCACACTATATGAATCAGGACCCAGTAGCTACTGCTTATGATGCCTAGATGGTGAACATCTCAACCACATTTGCATTAGCTTCCCATATTTGTCAGAGATGTGGAAATATGCTTTCCCTATTTACAGGTGTGACATTTTTATGGAAGGGGATGGTGTAAAGGAGGCATTACACAAATGGATGAAAAATATATTTTTCCAGGATTACACTGCTCTGCCCACCCATATGATCTGGGGTACATGGCTAGAATGCAACAAAATGACTTTCCAAGAAACTCTTATCCCCCTCATATTTATGCTACAAATTTTTTATCTAACACTTGCACAAAAGCCTAAAGCCAAGCATTAGAGAATCATATTGGAGGAGCAGATTGATAAGTCCAAAGCCTAGAGTTTTTTCAACGGTGCAGCAGCCGGTAGTCTGAGAAGAGGGGGCATATGTGGTATACTTTACTTATCTGACATCCATTGGTTCAATTTCATTGCAAGTATTGGAGAATCCACCAACAATATGGAATAATTACAACCATCTATATGGTACTAAAACTGGATATCAACCAAAATGTGAAGTGCATTAAGGTATTTGGGGATTTGGTCTTAGTCATAGATTGGCTCAGCAACAAAGCTTCACCTAAGAACATTTATCTTAAGCTTTTATACGAGGAAATTATCAACTTTCTTCATCTCTTTGAAGAAGTTTTTTTCTATCATATTTTCTGGGAAAGGAACACTTTGGCTGACTCCCTCTCCAAACAGGGTTTGTTGATGGTGGAGAACCAAGCACAGCTTTGGGAGAACAATAAAGACTTTATTAAGGAACTTGATCCTAGTCCTCTATTTGGATATGACAAATTTTTTTGGCATCAAAATTTTGTTACTGACTACATGCTAGTAGTTTCTAGACTGTTTTAGACAAGAATTAGATACTATAACTAGTAAGTTATGATCCAATACCTTTGAGGAGATATATCTGAAGATGACATATGTAAGAATTTTTTTTCCAAATGAACAATATAGTTCACTGTTTTTTAATAAAAACAAGAACTGTGATTTTTTTCTCGAGGAAAAAAAACAAGACATGCAAATTAAGCATATGTTGTCCAAGTAAAAAGAACACAAATAAGTTGTGTCCATAACACTGTGACAAAGGAGCCATAGATCCACTAAATTATTGATGAGGCCATTTAAAAACCAAGGGACTAAGGTTTTAATCATAATTTGAGAAAAGTAATAGTTGTTTTTCAGGCCATGTGAAAGTTCGTATGATATATGAAGTAATGTTGAAAGGTTTGGTCATTTTTCTCTAGCTCATTCAGTTAAAGTGTGGGTCTCGTCCATAGGGTTACCTAGGTTCAATTCTCCTTAGGGGTGAGCTAGTTGGGAGGATACACCCAAAATCCAACCAGTTGAGGGTTGGTGTGGCCTAGGACGAGGGGATACCGGGTGATTTTGACGGCTTAGATGACCCTTGGTCATGGTTTCTTAGACCAAAGGCCACTCCACAAGTCAGAAAGATTCTAACAAAAAAAATGTTGAAAAGTTTGACTAAGTTGAAGTGTATGAGATTTTTTAGATTTGCTTGGAAATAAAAATGCCAAATATTAATTTTCACATTAATAGACTTTAAGGAAGGCAACGCACCCTCTAGATACCTCTCTTGAGTTCTTAAACACGCATTTGGAAGGTATGATTTATGTGTAAGCTTTGATGGGAATAATTTGATTGAGGAGTTTCCTAGTTAAATGTGTAAGTCAACCTTCTCCTTTCTTGATTTCAAGTGTACCGTAAAATAGGTTTCCTCCTCTTTTATCTATATGCGAGTCCATCCACACAAATTAAGCATATCATAAACACACAACATTATTAGGTGATCTTCCCAGGTGCTTATACTTTTGTCTTTAACTTGTAATTCCATATGTATTTATGGAAGAACTAGGAGTAGTATTTATATTTATGTTAGATGTGTGGCTTGAGGATCTTGGGCTAGTTTTTATGATAAACTCACAAAACCCAATGTTTCCCTAAAACCATTTTTTATAGACATTAATTAAATCAATATTGTAAGACGAGGATTTTGAGAAGTAGATCTCCGATGACAAAGTACATTATAGAGCATTAAGCTAGCCAAGAGCTTACAAATTCCACACATAACCACCATGAAAGTTTCAAACATTATGCACGAGAGGAATGGAAGGGATTAGGTCGGGGGGGGGGGGGGGGGGGGGGGGGCATAGGAGGAGATTATCAAACCATGGGATCAAGCAAGCCATGAATAAAGGAAAGTAGCAAGAAAGATAGAGAATGGTATCATGAGAATTCACGCCTATATGTATCATTGATGTATGTATGTTGATGGTTGTGATGTCAATAAGTGAAAGCAATAGAAATAGATGGTTTTTGTTGATTGTGGTTACTAACCACCTTCATTAAGTTGTGTTAGGTTAAGAGTTTCAAAATAAATGGAAAAACAAAGCATTAATGAAGACAATAACCATGATGTGAACATTTATAATATAGGAGGGCAAATACAAAAATAGAAGGAAAAAAACCCATAATATGCAAAAATTGAAGAAAAGAAACCCATAATATGCAAGTTGAGATGTGAAACTAAAATGCATGATTTTTTTTTAATAATAAATACTAAGGTAGAGTGAAATTTTTTTGAATAGTAAATACCAGGATAGAGTGAAATGTTCAAATTCAATCAAACAAATATTTTTAAACATATTAAAAAAACCAAACACAACAATACAAATATTTTTATATTAAATAATTTTTAAAACATCTTACATAAGTGAATGAACCAACTTAAATTATGTTTTAGACGTGGCCATGCAAATGAAAAATTTAACCTCAACCCACCAATCATTTTTTACACAACCTAAATGAACAAATTTTGTAAAACATGAAGACAAATTTTGGAAAACATGAAAAATTGAAGAGGAAACATAAATTACTTATACGAAGACAAATTCCTTGTAAACATAAATAAAGCAATTTAAATGCTAGTCAATGAAAAATTGAAGAGGAAACATAAATTACTTATACGAAGACAAATTTCTTGTAAACATAAATAAATTAATTTAAATGAAGTTATGTATTTTTTATTCATATATAAAAATGATTTACTATTTTTTAATATTTTATTATATAATTTAATATTTTTTAAATATTTATTATATTACCTTTAGCCATTAATCATGTTACCCTTCTTTATTTCCTTGTGCTTTATCATTTCTATTCCTCAGGTCTTTTTGTTAAGTTACATTTCCTCTTGATTCTATATTCCTTTGTCCCTAAGTAAAAATCGAAAAGGTTTCGTTAATGAAGCCCTTACCTTCATTTATTTTATGGTTGGCAAAGGATTTCCTCCATTTGCAGTGACAAGGAGACTTCCAATTCCTATACCTCAGGAAGAATATGAGAAGGGAACATGTCTCTATAATAAGGTATTTTAATTTCTATGTTACAACCTTATTCTTATAGTTGGCCTTAAGTTAACTAGTTTTGTCAATCATTATTGTTTACATATAAAACTATTATCATTTTATCATGGCAAAACAAATTTTTATGGTTTCTAAGCTAAGTGAGAAAACTAAGTTACTTTTTATTTAGGATGGTGATCATCTTAATGATTTTTATTTATATTAATTATTATATATTTTATTGAGATATTATTATGTTATTAACTTTGGTTGTTTGATGGTAACTTTTAAAATAGTTACCTATTAACCAAAGCAAAAAGAAATACTTATGAGCCAATTCTATATCAAATTAAATTTTTAAACAACATCATTTCTCAGAGATTTCATGTCATCCATTCGCTTGTATGTCCATTTCCTTAGCCACCATAAATTTGTCAATGTCATCCATTCGCTTGTATGTCCATTTCGTCGGCCACCATAAATCTGTCTAAGTTCATGCATGGAAGGTGACTTCTATTGTTTTCTTTTAATTACAATATAATCTACTAACAATGGATATTTTTTCATACAACACTTTAATCTACTAACACTATATATTTATGCACATGTCACGATGTTGGATTCTAGGAATGTTTTGTCATACCCCAAAATGTCACCATTGATTATTTTCCTTTTGCGTGCATATGCAGCTTCCAACACCTTCATGTTTTGAAGCCTAAAGTGTATCTCATGTGAATCTATATAACAAGGATGGGGTTGTTGCATGATGTAGTGAATAAGTCTCTTATTGGCATGAAAATACATGACTTCATCATGCATTTGGGCCTAGATAATGTATCGTGAGGGTTTTAACAGAAAGGAGTAATCACTATTATGTTCAACACAATCGCAATGTTAAGTTTCCACAATTTCATTGGTGAGATATCCAAATGGACTTATCTTAGAGTTGGTATCATGAGAGGATCTCTATCTCATCTTGGAGTCTAAAGACGGGCTATCTTGAGCTCCAACTATCTTATTTGCATATAAACATGTAATTACAATTGATTGGTATTGACAATAATTTGGTTATCCCAAGCAAATGAGTAACTTATATTTGATGACTTATTACGTGCCATGGTTTCTATGTTGTTCTCGCTTCATCAAAGCCACTTTTGTCCATAAGTAGAATCGATAGAAGATAATTTGAACAAATAAAACCCCTCAGAAATTGATACTACATTAGGAAAGATGAACGATATATAGGGCTTAGAGCTTGTATAATGATATCAACAATCAAGAGACAAAAATGTTCCATCCTAGCATATAAAATCCGTAAAAAATGCATTATAGAATAACTAAATACACTCCAAAAACACACATTATGACATAATTAGATAACAAAAATATGTTAGTAATATCAAAAATGAATTTCATTATTTAAAACTTTGTTTTTCTTAATTCAATGTTTAAGATTACTATGTAGAAATGTTAATGATTTTAAAATAAATTTCATTATTTACAAACTTAGTCTTTTTAATTCAATGTTTAATATTACCATGTAGAAATGCTAATGCTAGGCATGCACCGTGTGTCCATAGCACCACCATGTGCATCGACCTAGTGGTCATTACCTAATGAAAACTTGTAATGAAGCAAGATATCACACAATGATGGTAGGAAAATTATTGGGAGATTACCTCACAAGAAGATTAATTGGATATCGAGTGTAAATGGCTCTTACTCTTACCAAAGAGAAACCTAGTTGATGATTTATTATTGCTTCCTCAGCAAAACGTTGTCATAATTTTAAATAATTTGGTGTGGTGTGCAAAGGGAATTTTTACACTAGCTTAGAGTGTAGCATATTAAAATGGGTTGCCTCAATATTTAAGTGTGGGAAATACAAATCCTTAACCCAAAGTGGGTGTAGTAGAGAGTCTACCACAAAAAAGGATATGGGTATATTGTGTATAGTCATCAACTTGTTCAATGTTAAATTGGTGATGCCACATTGAATAAAGGAAATTTATTACTAATCTTATCCTATTTTTTTAATCATTTTTTATGTGTTTTGTAGGGACCTTGTGAGGGGGTCTCTCTTTGTAATCATCTTGGCATCAATGAGCATAGCGGCCACATCGCTTCTTAGAGATGGATACCACCATTCTAGCTATTGTATTTTACAGTCTGTTTACTGTATCACTGTGTTCTTCGCAATATATCTCTATATGTGATTCTGTATATGCTATCTTATTTCCTTCATCCATAAATTCGGATCAGTGGTATCAGAGCGGACTGCTCTTTGATTGTTTCTCGGTGCATGTCCCTGACGAGGTCAGGATACAGAGAGTTGGGTCTCGAACTAGTTTCACTTGGGGAAGACCACTCTCACCGCCCCAAATGGCCTCCCATGGCGGAAGAAAAGAGAGACGACGGAGCAGTGGATCCTATCAAGTTGTTGCTCGAGGAAGCCCTCGCGCGACAAAGGAACAAGATGATGGATAATTTCACCCAGATCCTTCGACGCATGCCGACGTTGACAGATACACCTTCAACAAGCAGTCGTTTCGGAGATGCGACTCCATTCAAGGTACAAGTTAATTTTGATATCCCTTTATTTAAAGGCCAAATTGATGCCGATGCCCTAGATAAATGGTTGAATCTACTAGAAGGGTATTTCTCTGTCCACAAATTTTCAAACAGGGAAAAGATCATCTTTGCGCTCCTCAAGGCCATCCCCCATGTCAAAATCGGGAGGGAAACTTATTGTGAGAAAAAACTCTTCAGACGAGCCTGGATTGTTTGAATATACCAATCCCACTTGGGCCTCTTTTATAGATGTCGTCAAGGAACAATATTACCCTATTGGAAACTATGATGACCACTACACAAAATGGACCATTCTGCGTCAAGAGAGGGACCAAACGGTGTCGGAGTACACCAACAACTTTCATACCTCGCGCACAAAGCTAGGTATCAAGGACTCCGAGCAGCACCTAGTACTAAAATATATTAGTGGCCTACACCGATACATACGAACAAAGATGGATTTCCTTGAAATCTCTTCACTCGGATCCGCCTATCGATATGCTGTCAAAATTGACCAGAAATTTCAGCAAAAGAACAAGTGCGACTTCGGGCCTGCGCAGAAGCAGGGCAAGGGAAACTCTGGCTCGCAAAACACGATATAGGGAGAGGACAACCAGTCCAAACCACAAGCAAAGAAGGGTAACGAAAAGACAAAGAAGGACACTGGGAAGTGGTGCAAGTTCCACAAAAGCCCCTGGCACAACACTGATGAATGTCGCTCAAAACAGTCATTGGTGGCCGAGATCAAAGCTTCAGAATCAGATCCCGATTCCGATTCTGACTCAGAACCTAATTTCACAGCCGCACAAAAAGGAAAGCAGATCATCGATGCAGAACCTAGTGTCGTTGTTGCCACCACGTAGATTCAACCAGAGGAACCTGAAGAGTCGGAGGCAAAGGAGTGCCTTTTCCACTCATAGATGTGGGTGAAGGGAATTCCCCTACACTTTGTTGTGGACAGCGGCAGCCAAAAGAACCTGATCTCAGCAGAATTCATCAAGAGATTGGAGCTACCAATAACACCACACCCGCAACCATACACCATTGGTTGGCTGAGCCAACGACGAGGGATCCGTGTCAATCATCAATGTCGCCTACCATACGGCATCAAGCCCTTCAAAGATGGGGTATTGTGTGATGTGGCCCCACTTGAAGTATGTGATGTGGCCCCACTTGAAGTATGTGATGTTCTTTTAGGACAACCATATATGTGGAAGCGTCATGCTGTATATGAATCCCGACCTCGCAGTGTCATTGTCACTTTGGGAGGACAACTCTATCTGATACCAGAGACAGTTTCACCTACCCCAACCAAGCAGGGCAGGAAGATGATCTCCCACACAGGGAAATTTTCCCTATTGAAAGTTTCCACTAAAGGTGAACATCAGATCGTAGATACATCCACAACCTCTGCACATTATCCCTCTACTCAGCAAAAATAGGAAAAAGACAAAGTCAGTGCAGCATCGCCTATCTGGGTACCTCTACAGTGCAAGGCGACGCATTCAAGGTGCTCCTCCAAAAAGAAACCATCTACACCGGTGTCGACCAACTATACCATGGAAACCAAAAGTGTTGAACAGTTCCAGCGCCTCCAACAATTACAACCCTCTGCAAATGTCAGAGTAAGGCAGCCTTTTCACTTCCGCGGACGCCGCAATTGGAGCTCAACTCAGCGCACAGTGCGACATATGATAAGGGATTTGACGCAATGGAGACCATTGCTTCTTAAGGATGGAGGATTGATCCAGGTGGATATCGATGGCGACCCACCTCTTTCGACTGGCTCAAAACAGTCTTCTGGCAATTTTGGGAATTTACTATTTTTAGCAATTTTTCGGGTCCTGAACTACCGGAGCCATTTTGAGGCCCTAAACGACATTTTTTCGGCATCGAATTCTTGGAAAAATATGTGTACCGCGCCTATAGCCAACGCGTGCGAAAATTGAGGTTTGCGATATCTTTTTCTAGTCACTGAATAAATCTTTCCAACGAGCTATTGTACGCCCCAAACGGAGATCACATTCGAGAGTTACGACCCCGAGAAGTTGATGTACTAACTTACCCAAACGGGGCCCACATGACTTTTGGTGGTTCATCTTCTAGGGTTAGGTTTTTGGAATTCCTTCCCTCATGCTTATGATAAATAGGCCCTTTCGGCCTCTCTTTGTAATCATCTTGGCACGAATGAGCATAGCGGCCACATCTCGTCTCAGAGATGGCTAGCACTATTCTAGCTATTGTATTTTACAGTCTGTTTTGTTTCCACTATTTAATAGAATATGTGTTTACTGTATCACTGTGTTCTTTGCAATATATCTCTCTATTTGATACTGTATATGCTATCTTATTTCGTTCCTGCATAAATCCGGATCAGTGGTATCAGAGCGGACTGCTCTTTGATTGTTTCTCGGTGCATGTCCCCGACGAGGTCAGGATACAGAGAGTCAGGTCTCGAACTAGTTTCACTGGGGGAAGACCACTCTCGCCGCTCCAAACGGCATCCCATCGCGAAAGAAAAGAGAGACAACAACGTAGTGGATCCTATCAAGTTGTTTCTCGAGGAATCCCTCGCAAGGCAAAGGAACGAGATGATGGATAATTTCACCCAGATCCGTCGACGCACGCCAATGACGACAGATACACCTTCAACAAGCAGTCGTTTCGGAGATGCGACTCCATTCAAGGTACAAGTTAATTTTTATATCCCTTTTTTTTGAAGGCCAGATTGATGTCGATGCCCTAGATAAATGGTTGAATCTACTCGAAGGGTATTTCTCTGTCCACAAATTTTCCAACAAGGAAAAGATCATCTTTGCGCTCCTCAAGGCCGTCCCCCATGTCAAAAATTGGTGGGAAACTTATTGTGAGCAAAACTCATAAGAAGAGTCTAGTTTGTTTGAATATACCAATCGCACTTGGGCCTCTTTTATAGATGTCGTCAAGGAACAATATTACCCTGTTGGAAACTATGATGACCAGTACACAAAATGGACCATTCTACGTCAAGAGAGGGACCAAACGGTGTCGGAGTACACCAACAACTTTCATACCTCACACACAAAGCTAGGTATCAAGGACTCCGAGCGACACCTAATACTGAAATATCGTAGTGGCCTACACCGATACCTACGAACAGAGATGGATTTCCTGGAAATATCTTCACTCGGATCCGCCAATCGATATGCTGTCAAAATGGAGCAGCAATTTTAGAAAAACAACCAGTGCGACTTCGGGCCTACCAGAAGCAGGGCAAGGGAAACTTTGGCTCGTAGAACATGGGACAGGGAGAGGACAACCAGTGCCAACCACAAGCGAATAAGGGTAACGAAAATACAAAGAAGGACACCGGGAAGTGGTGCGAGTTCCACAAAAGCCCCCGGCACAACACTGATGAATGTCGCACAAAACAGTCATTGGTGGCCGAGATCAAAGCTTCAGAATCATATCCTGATTCTGGTTTTGGCTCAGAACAAAATTTCACAGCCGCACAAAAAGGGAAGCAGATCATCGATGCAGAACCCAGTGCCGTTGTTTCCACCACGCAGATTCAACCAGAGGAACCTGAAGAGTCGGAGGTAGAGGAGCGCCTTTTCCAATCACAGATGTGGGTGAAAGGAATTCCCCTACACTTTGTTGTGGACAGCGGCAGCCAAAAGAACCTGATCTCAGCATAAGTCGTGAAGAGATTGGAGGTACCAATAACACCACACCCGCAACCATACACCATTGGTTGGCTGAGCCAAGGACGAGGGATCCGTGTCTATCATCAATGTCGCCTACCATACGGCATCAAGCCCTTCAAAGATGAGGTATTGTGTGATGTGGCCCCACTTGAAGTATGTGATGTTCTTTTACGACAACCATATATGTGGAAGTGTCATGTTGTATATGAATCCTGTCCTCGCAATGTCATTGTCACTTTGGGAGGACAACTCTATCGGATACCAGAGACAGTTTCACCTACCCTAACTAAGCAGTGCAGGAAGATGATCTCCCACATTGGAAAATTTTCCCTATTGGCAATTTCCACTAAAGGTGAACATCGGATCGCAGATACATCCACAACCTCTACACATTATCCCTCTACTCATCAAAAACAGGAAAAACACAAAGTAAGTGCAGCATCGCCTATCCAGGTACCTCTACAGTGCAAGGCCACGCATTCAAGGTGCTCTTCCAAAAAGAAACCATCCACACAGGTGTCGACCAACTATACCACGGAAACCAAAACTGTTGAACAGTTCCAGCGCCTCCTACAATTACAACCCTCTTCAGATGTGAAAGTAAGGCAGCCTTTTCACTTCCGCGGACGTCGCACTAGGAGCTCAACTCAGCGCACAGCGCGACATATGATAAGGGATTTGACGCAATGGAGACCATTGCTTCCTAAGGATGGAGGATATATCCAGGTGGATATTGCTGGCGACCCACCTCTTCCGACTGGCTCAAAACAGTCTTCTGGCAATTTTGGGAATTTACTATTTTTAGCAGTTTTTCGGGTCTTGAACTTCCGAAGCCATTTTGAGGCCCTAAACGACGTTTTTTCGGCGTCGAATTCTCGGGTAAATACGGGTACTGCACGCCTATAATTTTTGAGTGTAAGAATCGAGGTTTGCGATATCTTTTTGTACTAATTGAATAAATCTTTCCAACAAGCTATTGTACGCCCCAAACGGAGATTACGACACCGGGAAGTTGATGTACTAACTTACCCAAACGGGCCCACATGACTTTTCGCGCTTCATCTTCTAGGGTTAGGTTTTTGGGATTCCTTCCTTCATGCTTATGATAAATAGGCCCTTTCGACCTCTCTTGTAATCATCTTGGCACGAATGAGCATAGTGGCCACATCTCTTCTCAGAGATGGCTACCACCATTCTAGCTATTGTATTTTACAATATGTTCTGTTTCCGCTATTTAATAGAATATGTGTTTACTGTATCACTGTGTTCTTTGCAATATATCTTTGTATGTGATTCTGTATATGCTATCTTATTTCGTTCCTGCATAAATCTGGATTAGTGCTATCAGAGCGGACTTCTCTTTGATTGTTTCTCGGTGCATGTCCCCGACAAGGTCAGGATACAGAGAGTCAGGTCTCGAACAAGTTTCACTTGGGGAAGACCACTCTTGCCGCCCCAAATGGCCTCCCTGTGAAAATCCTCACAGCAGATCTAAGAGATGATGTGTACCTCACAAGAGTAATTATGATTAAGCAGGAAAATAGAAGAATAGTGAACAATACAGTATAATGAGCAACAGAATAATATGGTACAGTAGAACTCAGATAGAATCAATAATACTTCACACACACAAATTAATTAATCACAGTATGGACAAATAAATAGTACAATGGTAGATAGGATTCGAATGCATAAGATGGCAATTCGAATTAGCCTCTCAGAGTGATCATAAGATCAATAGAGTGTCATCGGAGCATAACTAGGTGTCCTCATGATCATCGGAGCACAACTGGAGGTCTTTATCATCATCAGTGGAGTCATCAATGCTCAAGTAACTGTCAACCATCAGTCAAACTAACTCTGGTAGGTGTAACTGAGTGTAACTCAGTGTAACTAACTGTAACTGACTGTAGCTGACTGTAACTAAGTGTAATTGAGTGTAACTGACTGTAACTGAGTGACAACTGGACTGGTAGGTGAAGAAGGGCGAGTTGCTCCCTAAAATCAAGGAAGAAGGGCGCATTAAGCAACTGGAGGGCTAAAACTAAATAGTGAGAAGCTCCTGGGGGCTGGCTAACTGAGGGCTAGGTGCTGGACTAATGACTGGGATGCATGCAAAATGCATGCAAACCCTAGAATGCATGCAAACCCTAAAGGTGAATGCATGACTGAAAATGTAAAGGATCAAAATACTGGTGGGACTAGGATGGAGTATAGGAATATCCTAACACCCCCCCTTAATCCATCCTGGGCCCTGGTAACTAAGACCAAAGGTCACCCAATACAATGAATAATAACAATCAATAAACCAAGGAAGTGGGAAAATTTCATGGGAAACATACCCCCTCCTCAAAAAATAGACTGTAAGGCACACATAAAAATAAATGCTCCAAAATCAAGCATGTGTGATGCTTGGTCATATGTTTGGAGGTATCTTCGTCTTGGGAAGAAGTGGATCATGCTCAAAAAGCATGTGCTTGTACTTGCTCTTCAGATCGAATGTGATGAGAACAAATCGAACAGTATGAGAAAGATCCTTGAACCTATGATTCGAATCATCTGAGGTAGGATCAAATCTGTGAAAGTGTATATAGTCTTTTGTCTTCTCCTTCGAACCACCATGGGTGAGATTATGCCAAAAATAACTATTACATGTTTGCTTGAAATAAAAATCAGATTTAAGACTTAAAAAACAATTTCTTGAGATCTCCTTTGAACCAGCAGGGGTGAGATCAAAACTATCATATGCATGAGAAATTATCCCAAGCAGTAATTGCTTAGAATCCAAATTAGATCCAAGACTTGAATCATGGTTTCTTGAGATCTCCTTTGAACCATGAGAGGTGAGATCAAAACCAGTAATTGCATGAGAATTTATCCCAAGTGAATGGCAATGGCCATAATCTTCAATAACCTTCTGAAAGCATGAATTTATGATCATATAGTAGTATAAAAGAGGAGATAGATGGAGAGGAGCGAATACATTACCTTCAGTAGCTGTTTTGACCTCTGAAATAATCATGTGATCATGATGCAAACCAACAGACTTTGGTGCAAGAGAGGATTTAGGACCTTCTGCAATATCTAGAGTGTGAGCTGGCACAGAAAGAGAAGAAAGTTTGAGCATGAGTGGAGAATCTGCAAGTTCTTTGTCAAAAAATTCAATATGAGATGACACTGGTTCATGATCTGAGAGACCATCAAGAGGAGCGAATGCATCACTTTGCTTGCTTTCGAATGGGTTAGGACCAAGTCCTTCATTCTTTCTGCCAAATTTTTCATCCAGGTGAGCTCATATCTCTTTTGGAGTCCATAATGCCTTTGGAGTTTCAACACCATTACGGTATTTGAATTGGAATCTCTGGCGTGCAAACAAAGAAAACATTATTGCTTGAAAGTGCATGTCACTTTTATTTAACCAGTCAATCTTCTCTTCAGGGGATTCGAACTCTCTTTCAAAATAACAATAAAAAAGATCATGGATCTTCAAGTCTGCTATCATTCTTGGTTTCCATTCATCATAGTTGAGTGAATCAAGAGGATTAATTCCTGATGAATACATAGAAGCTATAGAGGACCTGCAAAAACAATATAGAATAACTGCAACTGCTACTGCTGCAAAAATGCAGAAACTGCTGCACTCAAAATCTTGGTAATAACCTGCAAAAAACTCTCAAGAATGGAGATAAACAATACTCTCAACATGCTCTGATACCATGTGAAAATCCTCACAGCAGATCTAAGAGATGATGTGTACCTCGCAAGAGTAATTATGATTAAGCAGGAAAATAGAAGAAGAGTGAACAATACAGTATAATGAGCAACAGAATAATATGGTACAGTAGAACTCAGATAGAAGCAACAATACTTCACACACACTAATTAATTAATCACAGTATGGACAAATAAATAGTACAATGGTAGAGAGGATTCAAATGCCTAAGGTGGCAATTCGAATTAGCCTCTCAGAGTGATCATAAGATCAATAGAGTGTCATTGGAGCACAACTAGGTGTCCTCATGATCATCGGAGCACAACTAGAAGTCTTCATCATCATCAATGGAGTCATCAATGCTCAAGTAACTGTCAACCATCAGTCAAACTAACTCTGGTAGGTGTAACTGAATGTAACTCAGTGTAACTGAGTGTAACTGACTGAAACCGAATGTAACTGAGTGTAACTGAGTGACAACTGGACTAGTAGGTGAAGAAGGGCAAGTTGCTCCCTAAAATCAAGGAAGAAGGGCGCATTAAGCAACTGGAGGGCTAAAACTGAATAGTGAGAAGCTCCTGGGGGCTGGCTAACTAAGGGCTAGGTGCTGGACTGATGACTGGGATGCATGCAAACCCTAAAGGTGAATGCATGACTGAAAATGTAAAGGATCAAAATACTAGTGGGACTAGGATGGAGTATAGGAATATCCTAACACTCCCATGGAGGAAGAAAAGGGAGACGACGGAGCAGTGGATCCTATCAAGTTGTTGCTCGAGGAATCCCTCGCACGACAGAGGAACGAGATGATGGATAATTTCACCCAGATCCTTCGACGCATGCCGACGACGAAAAATACACCTTGACCAAGCAGTCGTTTCAGACATGCAACTCCATTCAAGGTACAAGTTAATTTTGATATCCCTTTATTTGAAGGCCAGATTGATGTCGATGCCCTAGATAAATGGTTGAATCTACTAGAAGGGTATTTCTCTCTCCACAAATTTTTCGACAAGGAAAAGATCATCTTTGCGCTCCTCAAGGTCGTCCCCCGTGTCAAAATTTGGTGGGAAACTTATTGTGAGCAAAACTCATCAGACGAGTCTGGATTATTTGAATATACCAATCCCACTTGGGCCTCTTTTATAGATGCCATCAAGGAACAATATTACCCTGTTGGAAACTATGATGACCAGTACACAAAATGGACCATTATGTGTCAAGAGAGGGACCAAACAGTGTCGAAGTACACCAACAACTTTCATACCTCGCGCACAAATCTAGGTATCAAGGACTTCGAGCGGCACCTAGTACTGAAATATAGTAGTGGCCTACACCGATACATACGAACATAGATGGATTTCCTAGAAATATCTTCACTCGGATCCGCCTATCGATATGCTGTCAAAATTGAGCCGAAATTTCAGTAAAAGAACAAGCGCGACTTCGGGCCTGCGCAGAAGCAGGGCAAGGGAAACTCTGGCTCGTAGAACATGGGACAGGGAGAGGACAACCAATCCCAACCAAAAGCGAAGAAGGGTAATGAAAAGACAAAGAAGGACACCGGGAAGTGGTGCGAATTCCACAAAAGCCCCTGGAAAAACACTGATGAATGTCGCTCAAAACAGTCATTGGTTGCCGAGATCAAAGCTTTAGAATCAGATCCCGATTTCGATTATGGCTCAGAACCTAATTTCACAGCCATGCAAAAAGGGAAGCAAATCATCGATGCAGAACCCAATGCCGTTGTTTCCACCACGCAGATTCAACCAAAGGAACCTGAAGAGTCAGAGGCAGAGGAGCGCCTTTTCCACTCACAGATGTGGATGAAGGGAATTCCCCTACACTTTGTTGTGGACAGCGGCAACCAAAAGAACCTGATCTCAACAGAAGTCTTCAAGAGATTGGAGCTACCAATAACACCACACCCGCAACCATACACCATTGGTTGGTTGAGCCAAGGACGAGGGATCCGTGTCAATCATCAATGTCGCCTACCATACAACATCAAGCCCTTCAAAGATGAGGTATTGTGTGATGTGACCCCACTTGAAGTATGTGATGTTCTTTTAGGACAACCATATATGTGGAAGCGTCATGCTATATATGAATCCGAACCTCACAGTTTCATTGCCACTTTGGGAGGACAACTCTATCTGATACGAGAGACAGTTTCATCTACCCCAACCAAGCAGGGCAGGAAGATGATCCCCCACACTGGGAAATTTTCCCTATTGGCAATTTCCACTAAAGGTGAACATCAGATCACTGATACATCCACAACCTATGCACATTATCCCTCTACTCAACAAAGCAGGAAAAACACAAAGTCAATGCAGCATCGCCTATCCGGGTACCTCTACAATGCAAGGACATGCATTCAAGGTGCTCCTCCAAAAAGAAACCATCCACACCGGTGTCGATTAACTATACCACGGAAACCAAAACTGTTGAACAGTTCCAGCGACTCCAACAATTACAACCCTCTGCAGATGTCAAAGTAAGGCAGCCTTTTCACTTCCGCGGACGCCGCACCAGGAGTTCAACTCAGCGCACTGCGCGACATATGATAAGGGATTTGACGCAATGGAGACCATTGCTTCCTAAGGATGGAGGATTGATCCAGGTGGATATCGGTGGTGACCCACCTCTTCCGACTGGCTCAAAACTGTCTTCTGGCAATTTTGGGAATTTACTATTTTTAGCAGTTTTTCGGGTCCTAAACTTCTGGAGCCATTTTGAGGCCCTAAACGACGTTTTTTCGGCGTCGAATTCTCAAGCAAATATGGCTAATGCACGCCTGTTATTCCCATGTGTCGGAATCAAGGTTTGTGATATGTTTTTGTATTCATTGAATAAATCTTTCCAACGAGCTATTGTACGCCCCAAACGGAGATCGCATGCGAGAGTTACGACCCTGGGAAGTTGATGTACTAACTTACCCAAACGGGGCCCACATGACTTTTGACGCTTCATCTTCTAGGGTTAGGTTTTTTGGATTCCTTACCTCATGCTTATGATAAATAGGCCCTTTCGGCCTCTCTTTGTAATCATCTTGGCACGAATGAGCATAGCAGCCACATCTCTTCTAAGAGATGGCTACCACCATTCTAGCTATTGTATTTTACAATCTGTTCTGTTTCTGCTATTTAATAGAATATGTGTTTACTTTATCACTGTGTTCTTTGCAATATATCTCTGTATGTGATTCTGTATATGCTATCTTATTTCGTTCCTGCATAAATCCGTATCAGTGGTATCAGAGCGGACTGCTTTTTTATTGTTTCTCGGTGTATGTCCCCAACGAGGTCAGGATACAGAGAGTCGGGTCTCGAACTAGTTTCACTTGGGGAAGACCACTCTCGCTGCCCCAAACGGCCTCCCATGGCAGAAGAAAAGAGAGATGACGGACCAGTGGATCCTATCAAGTTGTTTCTCGAGGAAGCCCTCGCGCGACAAAGGAACGAGATGATGGATAATTTCACCCAGATCCTTCGACGCATGCCGACGACGACAGATACACCTTCAACAAGCAGTCGTTTCGGAGATGCGACTCCATTCAAGGTACAAGTTAATTTTGATATCCCATTATTTGAAGGCCAGATTGATGCCGATGCCCTAGATAAATGGTTGAATCTACTAGAAGGGTATTTCTCTGTCCACAAATTTTTCGACAGGGAAAAGATCATCTTTGCGCTCCTCAAGGCCGTCCCCCATGTCAAAAATTGGTGGGAAACTTATTGTGAGAAAAACCCATCAGACGAGTCTGGATTGTTTGAATATACCAATCCCACTTGGACCTCTTTTATAGATGTCGTCAAGGAACAATATCACCCTGTTGGAAACTATGATGACCAGTACACAAAATGGACCATTCTGCGTCAAGAGAGGAACCAAATGGTGTCGTAGTACACCAAGAACTTTCATACCTCGCGCACAAAGCTAGGTATCAAGGCCTCGTAGGGGCACCTAGTACTGAAATATCGTAGTGGCCTACACCGATACATACGAACAGAGATGGATTTCCTGGAAATCTCTTCACTCGGATCTGCCTATCGATATGTTGTCAAAATTGAGCAGAAATTTCAACAAAAGAACAAGTGCGACTTCAGGCCTGCGCAGAAGCAAGGCAAGGGAAACTCTGGCTCGCAGAACATGGGACAGGGAGAGGACAACCAGTCCCAACCACAAGCGAAGAAGTGTAACGAAAAGACAAGGAAGGACACCGAGAAGTGGTACAAGTTCCACAGAATCCCCTGGCACAACACTGATGAATGTCGCTCAAAACAGTCATTGGTGGCCGAGATCAAAGCTTCAGAATCAGATCGCGATTCGGATTCTGGCTCAAAACCTAATTTCACAGCCGCACAAAAAGGGAAGCAGATCATCGATGCAGAACCCAGTGCCGTTGTTGCCACCACACAGATTCAACCAGAGGATCCTGAAGAGTCGGAGGCAGAGGAGCGCCTTTTCCACTCACAGATTTTGGGCCCAGGTCGAGACAAAGTTTTGGTAACACCTTTTTGATAAGCAGGGAAAGTTGAGCTAAGCGCAGCTCAGAAATATAATTTTGTCTAAGTGTTGAGGATGCTGCAGAGCTGTTCGCAACATCCAAGTTTTGATCAAGTTGCGAAGCTGTGTGCAGCATCCAAATTTTGGAAGCACCGCGAAGACTAGTGCTGTGAGGAAGCAGTGCTGCGATGCAGTCAGGACACGTGGAGCCAGCAAAGCGGAGTGCTGGACAAGTATCATGTGCAGGTATCGGATGGACCGGTAATGGTCTAATTTTGGAAAGATGCTCCAGGAGTGTCGAGCGGTGGCACGAGCAAATCAGGAAGGCGGCCAATGCACGAGTCTGTTAAGGGAATGACAGCTCAGAGAAAGCAATGGCTTGGCACGCCTGGTGGGTGAAACCATTAGAGATGAACGGTTTAGAGAAAGTGAACTATTGGCACGCATGCGACAGGAAGGCTGATAGCGACAGATTGAAGACGTGGAGAACCACCACGATGAAGCAGACACTACCAGATTCTAGCAAGCCGGTTTAGGGAAACCGGTGCAGTTTTGTAAACCCTAAGGTTTTTTGGGTTTAGGTCTTCGACATTGTAAAGACATGACCTTCGTTAATGATCTATTTAAGAAGACAATTTTGTATGGGATGGGGTTATATTTTTGAGTTACTCTCTTATTTTTGCTGTTACAATTTCGGATGGTTATATTGTAAAATCTATCTGAGCTAAGAAGATTGTAAAGGCTCTGCAGCTGTGTGCGCAAACACCTATCTGAGAGGAAGAAGAGTCTGCAGCTGAGTGCACAGACTAAGAACGGTTGTCCCCATCCCTTTCTAAAGAAATATATTACCAACCATTCTTGTGGACGTAGCTTCCCACCTGGGGAAGTGAACCACGTTAAATCTCGTGTTGTGTGATTGTGCTTATGAATGAATGCTTACTTGTGTTTTCTGTCAATGAATGTCTAGATGTTTCCTTGCATACTGTTATGAGAGAGATTTTATATGCATTTTCCATTAGAGAAGTATGGGAATGATATGTTAAGTTTCGCATGAATAGTTGAATGGTGAACATTTATTCTTGTGTATGAAGGCAGTGAATCAGTCAATTAGTTAAGTACTTTCTTACACGCAGTAAAGGAATGTATAACAGTGGATTAGATCAATTGGCTATGTTCAAATCATGACATCCTGAGTTAATGAATGAATGTTAGAAGGATAAACAGTTAAGCGTCTGAATGAATGGATGAGTGATATCCATTTCAGTACCTAAAGCACTTTCAAGATAATCCAAGTATAGAATAAAGTTGGATTGTTCGCAGCTTCAGTAGAAGTCCCGCGGTAGAAGAACATAGTAGTGCGGACCGCAGCGTTTCCCATCGCTGCGTAGTCTCACCTCGCAGCACTTACCCTCTGTTGTGCTGCGCAATACGTCCGTCCAAGCAACTTATCACTTACTGTGGAAACCTGGTTCCGCAGTACCCCATAGATACACCTCGAGTGAGACCTCATCCTGCTCGCAGGTTGTTGCCGAAAGTGCCGGTGCAAAGGGGTTTTGTTGGTCAAAGGGAAACCGCAAAGAACCTGGGTCTTATAGAAAACCTCTGGGTCAGTTATAGCCAACAAACAGTTCCGTTGCCGCGCTAGAATCCGTGGTAAGTTGCAATTGTGATGTGTGACGAAGAATACCAGTTCCCGGAAAGCTCTGACAACTGGCATCCTGAAAAGACATAAATCCAAGCTTGGAGGGATAAGACTATAAGAGACTTTAAAAGGCAAGTGAATAGACATCCGCGTCTAAGTGACACACAGTGGTCGGATAGATATCTGTTCAACGATATTCATGATATTTTATGGCATCATTTCCCAACAAGCTGCATTCATGGATCTCGCGGCTCGAAGAGAAGAAAACTTGTTTTCAAGGAGGAGTTCCTACAAAGTGGACTCCCGAGCTCACAGCGCAACTTAAAGCAATAGACAGCCCATTGGCACGCGCAGTTGATTTTTGGGTCAATCATATGCTAGAAGGATTTGTAACAGAATTTGCTGTAGACACACTCAAATCCTATAGCCAAGCAAAAGCATACTTTTTCAAAGGATTTCAAGGTAACTTCCTGAACAATCTCAGTCTCTACATTAAGATGTTGTTAGCTGAGAAAGGTGTTTTAAGAATGCAGTAATATCCTTAAGTTCGTCCTGGTAAACAGTATATTTAGTGATTCTAACGAAGAAACACATAATCTTAGAAGTGGTAAGAGATATAAATTTAATAAGAATCTTGGAGGCCCAGGACTCCATATTAATACTGAGATCCCATGTAACATTGACAACGAAGCCGCACCGCCATTTACCCCTGAGAACCCACCGGCTGTAGAGATCGCACCACCTTTATCTCAAAACCCACCCGCTACGCAGCCCACCCCGCAGAATACTCAACCCAGTACGTCTATCCCGGTAAGCCAATTTGTATTCACTACACAGAGCCCTTTACAACAGCCGCGCACTAATTCAGGCACCCCACCACCGAGTAGCACAATGGCACACACAGATATGAAGCTACCGATATTCAGAGGAACTGGCCTAGAAGACCCTGACCAGCATTGCTTTCTCTGTGAAGCCGTATGGAGTGTAAGACAAATCTAGGATGATGCAGTGAAGAGAGCACATCTCATCACCACTTTCAGGAACAAAGCGTTACATTGGTTCATGAAATACTCTACCATACAACCGAGAACCCTCGCAGAAATTAAAGCTGCGCTCATGGTTGAGTTTAAGAAACCTAAATCTGAATCTCAATGTATAACTGAGTTGAAAGAAATAAAGAAAAAACCGACTGAAACGGTTTGGGAGTTTGATCAGAAGTTCAAGACCCTATTAGACCAAGTAAGCTTTGTTGTAGCTCTGGAACAACACAAGGAATGGTTCATTGTTGCGTTGTTTCCCCATATTAGGTTACCATTGATGCAGCAGAAGGTCATGTCCCAGGCAGAGGCCTTGGAGATCGCAATGAAGCTATAGGCTTCGCCGATTGGTGAGACTAGTTCTGGGATGCCTCAGATCCAGAACTAGCTGACCACCCTGACACTAGAGATGCAAAGCATGAAGAATGGAAAAGAACAAAGGTATGAACCTAGACATGAGGTCTGGTGTACAGGTTGTAAAGGAGAAGGCCATGACCGAGAGCATTACCCGTTATTCCACAACTATCTTAATAGTGGTGCACCCAACCCATTGAATCAGAATCAGGCCCCATGGTGTGAAATCTGTAGAACCACAGGACACAGACCTGTAGACTGCTATCTTATACATAAGTATGTGAAAACACCTAAAACTTTATACTACAATTTCTGCAAATCAATTGGACATGATGAATCCAACTGCCACGCATATGAATTAATGAATGAGAGAAAACGAGATATGGACTCAATGAGAGGCGCTGGCTTGTACCACGTACAAGAAGATACCCAGCCGAAACAAGAGAATGCACAATATGACCAAGGAGGATACAGAGGTCGTGGTGGTGGATACCGTGGTAGAGGAAGAAATGCTGGCCCGGCGCAGGGAAGAGGCCACGGCCAGGTCATTTGTTATAATTGTGGCCAGCCAGGTCACGTATCCAGAGATTGTGTTAACCCATGCACTACGTGCAATTATTGTAAATCATTTGAGCATGCTATTGAAGATTGCCCAGTGATAGAGGTGTAAATGCAGAAAAGAAGACGAACGGATGCACCAAACACGAACGTCCATTGGATCGCAGCAGAGAAAAGACAAGCAAATCCGAGCATCAATGTGGTCACGTGCAGTGGCGCTCAAACAGACTGCAATGAGGGAGCAGAAGCTTCCACGTCAGGGGAGGCTCACACAAAGCAGTCTCCTCTTGAGACAGTATGGATAAGGAAAGCTCCGGGAAAAATACCTGCTCTCGACCTACAAAAGAACAAGGAAGTCTTTATCGACGCGCGGGATAGCTTCAGAGAGCCAGCAACAGAAACACAGAGGATCCCATTGCACCGTCAAGCACCGCATGTTGAAGACATGCCAGTGGCCTATGACAAAACAAGCACTGCGACGGATGTCAGCACCTCCGTTGCGTAGTTCCTCCGAAGCTGCATGAAGTTACTAAAAAGTGAAAATGCCATAGTTGAGCTACAGAAGCTCATAAACCAGTATGAGCCACAAACTGGAACAGAGGCTTCTGATAGCGCAGTTCATCACATAAGGAAGCATAAAAGAACGGGTCGAGAAATGAGACTTACCGTGCAGATTGGAGATTTTGAAATGGATGAAGTCATCCTTGATCTGGGCTCTGAAGTAAATGTCTTAACTAAGCAGACATGGCAGCAGATGGGTCGCCAAAGTTGTCATGGTCACCTATCCAATTGAGAATGGATAACCAAAAGAAAGTCATACCTTTTGGTCGGTTAGCTGACGTGATAGTCGACATCGATGGAGTCCAAAGTCATACAGAGTTTGATGTTATCGAGATTGTGGATGATAGTCAGCCTTTTCCTGCATTACTAGGAATTGACTGGGCTATGGATAACTTGGCTATTATCGACTTAAAATCAAAGAAGATGATATTTGAAGGGAAGTATCTTAGGGTCATCGCACTGTTGGATCCTGCAGATGGTGATAGATACAGCGAGCCGATTCAGGAGGAATCCAAGGCTCAAGACTTGGACAGACTATGCCAGCTCACAGCGAACCAGGAAGATTACATTAATCCTACTGCAGATGGCACACTCAGTTGGAGATGTGACAGCTCATGCGTCTCTGATTCGGAAGGAGGGCTAGAAAATTGGCAAAGCCGAATGCATGAAGTATCAGCAAGAAGATGTGCGCAGGTTACAAAATCGTTGCGCTGGATCGAGAAGGAGGTAAGTCCTATCCCCACATATGATGGTTCTGCTAATGTTTATACTTTCATCCAAGAATACACTGCAGCTATTGCAGATGAGCACAGATTGCCAGCATTAGATATGGCACTGCGCGACACACCCGCCAGATGGTGGAATGCGCACAAGCAGACATTGACCACTTGGGATCAATGCAGAATTAAGATGCAGATTCGGTTTGCTGACCGAGTTACCTTACCCTTTGTGAAGTTTAATGGAGAGACAGGCCCTAGTCAACACATTGAAGTCTGTTCACAAGCATGGGCGAAAAGGCCACACACAGAATGGGTGCATCTATTTGTACATACGTTGGATGATGACATTCCAAAGAAATGGTATCTAGACCTGGAGTTGTGCAAAGAAATCGTTGATTGGGAATGTTGACTGCCAACTTCTAGAAGGACTTCAGCTTTGAGAACGAGAATCCGTTGATCCATGAGGCATTGCAAATAATTAAGGAACGCATATTCAGGGAAGACTATCCTCACAGAAATATGACATTGGAGGAATTTTTCGGGGCAGATCATGTTCCCGCACACTTACACTTGGAGTGGAAGGAACATGAAGAACACCTTATCGAGTGTTACAACCTAGATAAAGACATTGATGATAGAAATGAAGATGATGATGACGATCCGCGCAATATAAACATACCAGAGTCAGAGGGTGCGCATGACGTAGAAGGACCTCCGTTAGAAATCCCGGATATGAGCGGACCAGTAAAAACACAGAAGGTGAATATTGGCACAAAAGAAGAACTGAAGTTCACAGCAATTGGAGACTATTGGGTCGATTAGACTGTTGCAGAGATCGCAAATACCTTATGTGAGTATCAGGAGCTGTTTCCCACAAAATTTACAGAAATGAAAGGAATTCTAGGATACCTAGGAGTCATGAAAATACCTTTGAAGCCAGGTGCAAAACCTGTGAAGCAGAGACCGTACAGACTAAACCCACGCTACAAAGAAAGAGTACGCGCAGAGCTAGATAAGATGCTTGAAGCAAGAATCATTGAACCTGTTGAGGAATCAGAATGGATTAGTCCCATGGTCGTTCAAGATAAGAAAGCGAAGGGTGAGATCAGGATTTGTGTTGATCTCAGAAAATTGAATGATGCTTCCATGCACGACCCATTCCCTACTCCTTTCACAGATGAAGTGCTTGATAATGTTGGAGGGAATGAGGCCTATTCTTTTACTGATGGTTTTTCCAGGCATCATCAGATCAGGATTGATCTCGCAGATAGGCATAAGATGACTTTTTCTACAGAATGGGGGTCGTTCCAGTACACAGTAATGCCCTCTGGCCTGAAGAACGCACCTTCCATATTCTCCAGAGTGGTTGTCGCAGCATTCAAAGAATTTATGCATAAGTTTCTGGAAGCCTACTTTGATGATTGGATTGTATTTGGTCTACTGAAGAACCATTGTGTGAACCTCAGAATGATGCTTGAGAAGTGTCGACAGCATCAGATCTCTTTGAATCTAAAGAAGTGCATTTTTGTGTTCCCTATGGGATCCTACTTGGGCACATTGTTTGTAAGCAAGGATTGATGGTGGATCCTGCAAAGATCGCAATAATTGTGAACTTTCCAACACCAATTTCAGTCAAGATGTTGCGCTCTACCTTAGGTCATACTAGATACTATAGGAAATTCATAAAGGGTTATGCGCAGATAACCGCAGCAATGGAAAAGCTGCTAAAGAAAGAAACACCATTCATCTGGAACGCGGAATGCGAACAAGGGTTTGATACATTAAAATAAAAGATGGTGACTGCGCCGATTCTAGTCTTTCCAGATTGGACGAAGCCATTTCATGTCCATGTTGATGCATCATGCATTGCATTGGGAATCGTATTAGCTCAACCCGGGGAAGGAGGTATTGACCATCCCATTGCATTCTCGAGCAGGAAGCTCTCAACAGCAGAGAAGAACTATACTACTACCGAGAGGGAAGGCCTTGCAATGGTATATGCCCTACAGAAACTCAGGCATTACTTGCTTGGTGCGCACTTCCTTATGTTGACTGACCATTCTGCGTTGAAATACCTGGTCAATAAGCCAGTGTTAGGGGGGCGCATATGCAGATGGTTGTTGTTGTTCTAGGAGTATGATTTTGAGATTGTTGTGAAGACAGGTAGACTGAACTTGGGACCTGATCATCTGTCAAGAATTGAGTAAGGAGAAGAGTCGACGAACATGGAAGACAGTCTGCCTGATGCGCAGTTATTTGCTATACATGTTGTCGATGACTATTATAAGGATATCATTAATTTTTTAACAACAGGGCTGGTACCGTAGGAACTATCGATCCAGCAGAAGAAGCAACTAGTGGTGCGCACCGCAGACTTCACTATAATTGCAGGTTAGTTATACAAACTCGGGCCGGATGAAGTCCTGCGAAGATGCGTACTAGATCATGAGAAACCATTGATTCTAGCAGACGCGCATTCAGGGATCGCGGGAGGTCACTATGCAGGAAGGGCTACTGCACAGAAGATATTGCGTGTAGGGCTATGGTGGCCCACAATCCACAAAGATTCCAAAGAATACTGCAGGAACTTTGATGTCTGTTAAAGGACAGGGAAACCTTCACGAAGAGATGAGATGCCATTAAATCCATAGTTGACCTTGTAGGCATTTGAGAAATGGGCAATTGATTACCAGGAAAAAGAACTAGTGCGAGGTATATTATTACTGCTACTGATTACCTCACCAGATGGGCAGAAGCAAAACCAGTAAAGGACTGCAGCGCCAGTACTGCTGCGCATTTCATCTTTGAAGAATTATTGTCAAGATTTGGTTGTCTGAAGATTTTGATGAGTGACCAAGGTACTCATTTTTTGAACAAGACCATTGAGGCACTTATAGAGGAATTCCACATTCGTCATCAGCGCAGTACTCCATATCATCCACAGGCGAATGGCACTGTTGAGGCTTTCAATAAAATTATGGAGAACGCACTAACTAAGGTCTGCAATGTAAATAGAGATGATTGGGATCTGCGTGTCTCCTCTGTGTTATGGGCATACAGGACTACATGCAAGAAATTGACAGGACATACACTGTTTCAGTTGGCTTATGGGCAGGAAGCTATAATGCCAATGGAGTATATTGTCCCTAGTTTAAGGATCGTTGCGTTCAAAGGGATGGAAGACAACGCAGCATTAGAAGAAAGACTACTACACCTTGTTGGGTTGGAGGAAGATAGATTCATTGTCGGCTTCCACCAGCAAGCTCAGAAAGACCGTGAGAAAGCTTGGCATGATCGCCATATAAAGAACAAGTACTTTCAGGTAGGTGACCTAGTCCTCCTGTATGATAGCAAATTCATGAAGTTTCCTCATAAATTTAAGATGCATTGGCTTGGTCCATATACTGTAATACATGTTACTAACACTTGTGCAGTCCAATTAGCCAATTTAGTTGGCGATACTCTACCAACCCTGATAAATGGAAGCAGGCTAAAGCTGTATCATGGCAGCCTAGCTTCGCAGCATCCTGAATGATAAGAAGAGGAAGAGATTTCCAAGTGTCAGGTACAGTTGAAATTGGACACTGGAAATGTCAAGGAGTCTGTACATGTATGTTAAGTAGAACAATGTGTGTACCATGCAGCACTGCTGAAGCTACGCAGGAAAAAAAAAAGAACCGCGTAGTTGAAAAATTTGTGGCACTGCGAAGTAACTGCGCAGGATCGCAGATGGCTTGCCGCGCAGCTCAGCGCAAGACTCAGAAAAATAGTCGTTACACAGCTTTTTAAGAAAATA
Organism: Larix kaempferi; assembly: GCA_027924585.1. NCBI lineage: Eukaryota > Viridiplantae > Streptophyta > Pinopsida > Pinales > Pinaceae > Larix > Larix kaempferi. The sequence continues at coordinate 25,097,327 of BSBM01000299.1, forward strand.
GTCGTTATGTGACCGTTGCAATGAACTGCTCGAGCATTTAAAGGAAAGATAGCCGTTCTGAACACCCTAACGAGGAAGAGATGGAAGGATTTGCTCAAATTGGCCAACGGACAACTCATTAAATGCTCATATAGCCGTTGGGAGGTGCAGGGAGGACCCAGCTGCCCCTATAAATAACACCGCTCCAAGACTCACGGGCATTACTTAGCACTTAGAATTTTCTTGCGATCATTCCCTGAGCTAATATCCCTCTATCATCTGACTATCACAGCCGTTAGCTAACCAGTGAATGTCCAAACCCTCCTATAGAGAAGAAGAGTTGACCATTGAAGAAGCACTTAGAGTCTTTCATCATGGGGAGATTGCAGAGTTAATGAAAACCCCTGCCAAGAAGCTTGTACTCGAACCAGGTCAAGCAGCCAGACGATCACCTCGCCATACTCCAATCATGCAGGACAAAGGGAATGATAAAGGGAAAGACGTAACAGCACCACGAAGCAAGATTCTAAAGATAGGCCAGACGGCGCAAAGATCGTCGGTTTATCAGAAGGAACACCTGAAGGTTACACCCGAGTATATATCACCACGGGCGTTGGACGCCCCAGTCTTTAAATTGGTCAAGAATGCTAAATATGAAATCCCATTCTCGCTAATCTCAAAACATGTAGAGGTTGCCAAGAACCTGCTCGAAAAGATTCCAGACTGCAAGTGGGAAGATTTTGACCTCCTAGGCGTGCAAAAGGAAGAGCCCCACGCGCTTAAGTACCCACAGTTCCAGCCTAACCAGTACATGTGCTGGAAGAAAGATGCCAAGGGCACATTTAACTTGGTTTCCGAAAGCTGGCTGACACCGGTAGTTCAGTCGGGATTGTTGAACCTCCTCAAATTGCCACATTTTGATCACTCACCGGAAGTTAATGCCGTGGTTTGCACGCTGATGGCACGAATCCACCAGGGATACCTATGGCTAGGCAAAAATATTGATGTCAACATTGCCTTGATCCACCGCATAACAGGTATCAGCAAGCGCAGTAAGGATCCCAAGCAGTTCTTCCAGGGGAAGAGCAAGGAAAAAGAAGCTGTCGAGAAAATGAAGAAAAGCCATGCATTGGTGAAGGGGAAAAGAGGTTTTCCCACAGAATAAATTGAGGACAAAACGACAAAATTTGTCACACAGTTACTCGCAGGAAAAGTCCTCAGAACGGCTAGGCCTACGGAGGTGCCTGCGGGCGCAGTATTACTTGGTGTTGGAGCGGCTGAAGGCACCGAGTTCAATTGGTGTCAATATCTTCTGAATGAGTTCTTGTATGAACTCAATGATACCCAAGAAAACGGCGGACAGTTCCACTTCACATGGCTGATCATCCTCATCTCCTTTTCCGGATGGAAGGAGCGAAGGGACTATGTGGGTGTCTATATAGAAACCAATGATCCCAGAGGATTTTGGTATGCCAACCTCTGGGAAAATATCAACGCAGAGCGACAGCATGCGACAGCTAAGGTTTTCTATCAATATTACACTTAGCTGCGCGATGCGATTATCCATACACCCTGCATCACAAAGCAGATAACTTCGAAGTACATTTGCGTTCTTGATTTCAACGCAGACATGCGATGTATCTTCATTTCATCCAAGGCAAGAATGAAGAAGCCAGAATGGTACCCAGGTAACTACCATATGTATGAGGAGGACATCGAAGCCCTCATGAAGGACTGGCCCGCCGACTTCTGTGTGGAAGTCATGGATGTTGAGACAGACTCTGATGAAGACAAGCCAATCCCACTGTCATGCCCAATTGTTGAAGAAACAGGAAAGCGGAAAGAGCCGGAGACTTCGCAGAAGCCGAAGGCGCGGAAGAAGATGAAGGCCACAAAGACTCAATCTGAGGCAGTCCTGAATGAAGATGACTTCGAGATGATAGCAGAAACAGTCTCAAAACAGATGAAGGAGCTCATGGTTGATAAAGAAAAAAAGGATAAGGTCATCCAGGATGACCTACAGAAGACTCAACTCGCACTACAAGGCCTTATGAAGAAAATGGACGATGTCCAGAAAAGCCTAACCTTGCCACGCGACACAGGAGTTGAAGGGAGGTCGGTAGGAACCTCGCAGCAAACGCCGCCGCAACTAGCAATAACGCTACCGTCTAAGACCAGGATTGTCCATGTGGACCCATTGGCTATTGCATTACCAATGGCAGAACATATCGTTTTGGACACAAAGGGTGTCGAGCGGGTAGAGCTCGACTTGGCCAAAATCCCCTTACCGGGATTACACTTCATCCACACACAGATCGTCTAGGAGATACATGAACGAACAGTAGAGTTGATGAAGTCACAAGAGGAGATCCATGCAGCAAATAGGCAGCTCGAGTTGCGCGCAGACATGCAGCTACATGCTGAACAGGACCGCCGGAAACAGTTGGAGAATACCATATCTACTGTCGCCATGGATATTGAAGGTATAGAACTCCAGGATGATCCTTCAGACACAGTTCTGAGGATCGACGACAAGGTCATATCTTTGAAGGTGGAGATGCAGGATAAGGATATCCTCCATGAGGCCGATCTCGCTGCATTGAAAGGAGAAACTGAATAAGCAGACGCCATTAACTGATCAGCAGTTAAGAGAGCAAGTCGTGAGTGTCGTTGCACAGAACATAACGAGTGGCATGGATCAGTGCCAAGATCTCTTGGAAAAAGTTTCAAAGGCATTCACTGCCCTTGAAGAGGATCAGGGGCTACTACAGGTAAAGACCGCAGTAAAAGAAAAGCAGACCACGCTAGAGAAGTTGGACGCAGAGCTTAAGGCTCTGCCACCCAGGGAGAGGTTGTCCAAGTATAAGGAAGTATCGGGCTTGAAGAAGCAAGTCTAGGCATTAAGAGAGAAAGAGACTGAGATGGATAATCAGTCACAGCAACTCCTGGAGGATGCTACAGCAGTGTTGCAGCAGATAGAAGACAAGATAAAGGAATTGCGCGACAACCAGAAGCAGGTACAGGGACAGATTGGAGAAGCGATAACTCCAGCGCTGCTTGAAACAGTACAGCAAGTTGAATAGGATACTAGAGAAGCAGTGGAGCAGTTGCTCGGTGCATATAATGAGTTCACGGCCAAATTAGTTCCACCGGTCGCGGAACAAAGTGAGACGACCGAAGCAGCAAGTGGCTCGGGGACGAGCCACATGTAAGTGTTAGGGGCATGTTGGGACCAGGTCGGGAAAAAGTTTTGGTAACACCTTTTTGATAAGCAGGGAAAGTTGAGCTGAGCGCAACTCAGAAATATATTTTTGTCTAAGTGTTGAGGATGTTGCGGAGCTATGCACAACATCTAAGTTTTGATCAGGTTGCAAAGCTGTGCGCAGCATCCGAATTTTGGAAGCACCACGAAGACCAATTCTGCGAGGAAGCAATGCTGCGATGCAGTTAGGACACGTGGATCTAGCCAAGCGGAGTGCTGGACAAGGATCAGGTGCAGGTATCGGATGGACCGGTAATGGTCTAATTTTGGAAATATGCTCCACGAGTCTGTTAAGGGAAGGACAGCTCAGAGAAAGCAATGGCTTAGCATGCCTGGTGGGCGAAACCGTTAGAGATGAACGGTTTAGAGAAAGCGACCTATTGGAACGCATGCGACAGGAAGGCTGATAGCGACAGATTGAAGACGTGGAGAACCACCACGATGAAGCAGACGCTACCAGATGTCAACAAGTCGGTTTAGGGAAGCCGACGCAGTTTTGTAAACCCTAAGGGTTTTTGGGTTTAGGTCTTTGACATTGTAAAGACATGACCTTCGGGCATGATCTATTTAAGAAGACAATTTTGTATGGGATGGGGTTACATTTTGGAGTTACTCTCTTATTTTTGTTGTTACAATTTAGGATGGTTGTATTGTAAAATCTATCTGAGCTAAGAAGATTGTAAAGGCTCTGCAGCTGTGTGCACAAAGACCTATCTGAGAGGAAGGAGAGTCTGCAGTTGAGTGCGCAGACAAAGAATGGTTATCCCCATCCCTTTCTAAAGAAATATATTACCAACCTTTCTTGTGGACGTAGCTTCCCACTCGAGGAAGTGAACCACGTTAAATCTCGTGTTGTGTGATTGTGCTTATGAATGAATGCTTACTTGTGTTTTTTGTCAATGAATGTCTAGATGTTTCCTTGCATACTATTATGAGAGAGCTTTTATATGCATTTGCCATTAGAGAAGTATGGGAATGATATGTTAAGTTTCGCATGAATAGTTGAATGGTGAACATTTATTCTTGTGTATAAAGGATGTGAATCAGTCAATTAGTTAAGTACTTTCCTACACGCAGTAAAGGAATGTATAACAGTGGATTAGATCAATCGACTATGTTCAAATCATGACATCCTGAGTTAATGAATGAATGTTAGAAGGATAGACAGTTAAGCATCTGAATGAATGGATGAGTGATATTCATTTCAATACCTGAAGCGCTTTCAAGATAATCCAAGTATAGAATAAAGTTGGATTGTTTGCGGCTTCAGTAGAAGTCCCATGGTAGAAGAACATAGTAGTGCGGACCGCAGCGTTGCCCATCGTTGTGTAGTCTCACCTTGCAGCACTTACCCTCTGTTGTGCTGCGCAGTATGTCTGTCCAAGCAACTTATCACTTACTGTGGAAACCTGGTTCTGTAGTACCCCATAGATACACCTCGGGTGAGACCTCAGCCTGCTCGCAGGTTGTTGCTGAAAGGTCCGGTACACAGGGGTTTTGTTGGTCAAAGGGAATTTTGATTCTGACTCAAAACCTAATTTCACAGCCGTGTAAAAAGGGAAGCACATCATCGATACAGAACCCAGTGACATTGTTGCCAACACGCAGATTCAACCATTGGAACCTGAAGAGTTGGAGGCAAAGGAGCGCCTTTTCCACTCATAAATGTGGGTGAAGGGAATTCCCCTACACTTTGTTATGGACAGCGGCAGCCAAAAGAACCTGATCTCAGCAAAAGTCTTCAAGAGATTGGAGCTACCAATAACACCACACCCGCAACCATACAGCATTGGTTGGCTGAGCCAAGGATCAGGGATTCGTGTCAATCATCAATGTCGCCTACCATACGGCATCAAGCCCTTCAAAGATGAGGTATTGTGTGATGTGGCCCCACTTGAAGTATGTGATGTTCTTTTAGGACAACCATATATGTGGAAGCGTCATACTATATATGAATCCCGACCTCGCAGTGTCATTGTCACTTTGGGTGGACAACTCTATCGGATACCAGAGACAGTTTCACCTACCCCAACCAAGCAGGGCAAGAAGATGATCTCCCACACTAGGAAATTTTCCCTATTGGCAATTTCCACTAAAGGTGAACATCAGATCGCAGATACATCCACAACCTCTGCACATTATCCCTCTACTCAGCAAAAATAGGAAAAACACAAAGTCAGTGCAGCATCGCCTATCTGGGTACCTCTACAGTGCAAGGCCACGCATTCAAGGTGCTCCTCCAAAAAGAAACCATCCACACTGGTGTCGACCAACTATACCATGGAAACCAAAACTGTTGAATAGTTCCAGCGCTTCCAACAATTACAACCCTCTACAGATGTCAGAGTAAGGCAGCCTTTTCACTTCCTTGGACGTCGCACCAGGAGCTCAACTCAGCGCACAGCGCGACATATGATAAGGGATTTGACGTAATGGAGACCATTGCTTCCTAAGGATGGAGGATTGATCCAGGTGGATATCGGTGGCAACCCACCTCTTCCGACTGGCTCAAAACAGTCTTCTGGCAATTTTGGGAATTTACTATTTTTAGCAGTTTTTTGGGTCCTGAACTTCCGGAGCCATTTTGAGGCCCAAAACGATGTTTTTTCGGCGTCGAATTCTTGGGCAAATACGGGTAATGCGCGCCTCCCATTCGCGCTTGCCAGAATCGAGGTTTGCGATATCTTTTTGTATTCATTGAATAAGTCTTTCCAACGAGCTATTGTACGCCCCAAACGGAGATCGCATGCGAGAGTTACGACCCCGGGAAGTTGATGTACTAACTTACCCAAATGGGGCCCACATGACTTTTGGTGCTTCATCTTCTAGGGTTATGTTTTTGGGATTCCTTACCTCATGCTTATGATAAAAAGGCCCTTTCATCCTGTCTTTGTAATCATCTTGGCACGAATGAGCATAGCGGCCACATCTCTTCTCAGAGATGGCTACCACCATTCTAGCTATTGTATTTTACAGTCTGTTATATTTCCGCTATTTAATAGAATATGTGTTTACTGTATCACTGTGTTCTTTTCAATATATCTTTGTATGTGATTCTGTTTATGCTATCTTATTTCGTTCCTGCATAAATATGGATCAGTGGTATTAGAGCGGACTGCTCTTTGATTGTTTCTCGGTGCATGTCCCCGACGACGTCAGGATACAGAGAGTTGCTTCTCGAACTAGTTTCACTTGGGGAAGACCACTCTCGCCGCCCCAAATGGCCTCCCATGGCGGAAGAAAAGAGAGACGATGGAGCAGTGGATCCTATCAAGTTGTTGCTCAAGGAAGCCCTCACGCGACAAAGGAACGAGATGATGGATAATTTCACCCGGATCCTTCGACGCATGCCGACGACGAGAGATACACCTTCAACAAGCAGTTGTTTCGGAGATGCAACTCCATTCAAGGTACAAGTTAATTTTTATATCCCTTTATTTGAAGGCCAGATTGATGCCGATGCCCTAGATAAATGGTTGAATCTACTAGAAGGGTATATCTCTCTCCACAAATTTTTCAAGAGGGAAAAGATCATCTTTGCGCCCCTCAAGTTCGTCCCTCATGTAAAAAATTGGTGGGAAACTTATTGTGAGCAAAACTCATCAGACGACTTTGGATTGTTTGAATATACCAATCCAACTTGGGCCTCTTTTATAGATTCCGTCAAGGAACAATATTACCCTCTTGATAACTATGATGACCAGTACACAAAATGGACCATTCTTCGTCAAGAGAGGGACCAAGTGGTGTCGGAGTACACCAACAACTTTCATACCTCGCGCACAAAGCTAGGTATCAAGGACTTCGAGCGGCACCTAGTACTGAAATATCGTAGTAGCCTACACCGATACATACGAACAGAGATGGATTTCTTGGAAATCTCTTTACTCGGATCCACCTATCGATATGCTGTCAAAATTGAGCAAAAATTTCAGCAAAAGAACAAGCACGTCTTCGAGCCTGCGCAGAAGCAGGGCAATGGAAACTTTGGCTTGTAGAACTCGAGACAGGGAGAGGACAACCAGTCCCAACCACAAGCGAATAAGGGTAACGAAAAGACAAAGAAGGACACCAGGAAGTGGTGCGAGTTCCACAAAAGCCCCTAGCACAACACTCATGAATGTCGCTCAAAACAGTCATTGGTGGCCGAGATCAAAGCTTCAGAATCAGATCCCGATTCCGATTCTGACTCAGAACCTAATTTCACAGCCGTGAAAAAAGGGAAGCAGATCATCGATGTAGAACCCAGTACCGTTGTTGCTACCACGCAGATTCAACCAGAGGAACCTAAAGAGTCAGAGGTGGAGGAGCACCTTTTCCACTCACAGATGTGGGTGAAGGGAATTCCCCTACACTTTGTTGTGGATAGCGGCAGCCACAACAACCTGATCTCAGCAGAAGTCGTCAAGAGATTGGGGCTACCAATAACACCACACCCGCAACCATACACCATTGGTTGGCTGAGCAAAGGACGAGGGATCCGTGTCAATCATCAATGTCGCCTACCATACGACATCAAGCCCTTCAAAGATGAGGTATTGTGTGATGTGGCCCCACTTGAAGTATGTTATGTTCTTTTAGGACAACCATATATGTAGAAGCGTCATGTTGTATATGAATCCCGACCTCGCAGTGTCATTGTCACTTTGGGAGGACAACTCTATCGGATACCAGAGACAGTTTCACCTACCCCAACCAAGCAGGACAGGAAGATTATCTCCCACACTGGGAAATTTTCCCTATTGGCAATTTCCACTAAAGGTGAACATCATATCGCAGATACATCCATAACCTCTGCACATTATCCCTCTACTCAGCAAAAACTGGAAAAACACAAAGTTAGTGCAGCATCGCCTATCCGGGTACCTCTACAATGCAAGGCCACGCATTCAAGGTGCTCCTCCAAAAAGAAACCATCCACACCGGTGTCGACCAACTATACCACGGAAACCAAAACTGTTGAACAGTTCCAGCGCCTCCTACAATTACAACCCTCTGCAAATGTCAAAGTAAGGCATCCTTTTCACTTCCGCGAACGCCGCACGAGTAGCTCAACTCACCGCACAGTGCGACATATGATAAGGGATTTGACGCAATGGAGACCATTGCTTCCTAAGGATGGAGGATTGATCCAGGTGGATATCGGTGGCGACCCACCTCTTCCGACTAGCTCAAAACAGTCTTCTGGCAATTTTGGGAATTTACTATTTTTAGCAGTTTTTCGGGACCTGAACTTCCGGAGCCATTTTGAGGCCCTAAACGACGTTTTTTCGTCGTCGAATTCTTGGGAAAATATGTGTACTACGCGCTTGTCATACCCGCATGCCGGAATCGAGGTTTGCGATATCTTTTTGTAGTCATTGAATAAATCTTTCCAACGAGCTATTGTACGCCCCAAATGGAGATCGCATGCGAGAGTTACGACCCTGGGAAGTTGATGTACTAACTTACCCAAACGGGTCCCACATGACTTTTGGCGCTTCATCTTCTAGGGTTAGGTTGTTGGGATTCCTTCCCTCATGCTTATGATAAATAGGCCCTTTCGGCTTCTCTTTGTAATCATCTTGGCACGAATGAGCATAGCGGCCACATCTCTTCTCAGAGATGGCTACCACCATTCTAGCTATTGTATTTTACAGTCTGTTATGTTTCCGCTATTTAATAGAATATGTGTTTACTGTATCACTATGTTCTTTGCAATATATCTCTGTATGTGATTCTGTATATGCTATCTTATTTCGTTCCTGCATAAATCTGGATCATCTACTGTCTGAGTTATCTGATCTCCCGTTGGATGCTAATGGTATCTATTGTGACAACCAGAGTAGTGTGAAGCTTGCTGAGAACCCGGTGTTCCACGACAGGTCGAAGCACATTGAGATCAAATATCACTATATCAGGGATATGGTGCAGAGAGGAGTAGTGAAGCTCATGTATGTTGCGATGGATGAGCAGATTGCAGATGTGCTGACGAAGCCACTAGCCATAGTGAAGTTCGAGTACTTCAGAGAGAGGCTTGGTGTTCTTTAGATTCATGACACTTCGAGGAAGAAGTGATGGACACATTTGCAGAAGCCATTCCAAGCATGGTGAGAGGAGGATCCTTCCCATGGCTATGGATGATGAGCATCAAGATGATGCTCCAGTTACTGCTCTGTATATTCATCATGTTGGATGCTTGTTATGTATATGCATCATGTTGGCTGCTTGTTATGTATATGCATCATGTTGGATGCTTGTTATGATCATAGGGATCATGTATATGTATATGCATCATGTTGGATGTTTGTTATGATCTTTTGGATCATGTATATGTATATGCATCATGTTGGATGCTTGTTATGATCATAGGGATCATGTATATGTATATGCATCATGTTGGATGTTTGTTATGATCTTTTGGATCATGTATATGTATATGCATCATGTTGGATGCTTGTTATGATCAGTTGGATCATGTATATGTATATGCATCATGTTGGATGCTTGTTATGATCAGTTGGATCATGTATATGTATATGCATCATGTTGGATGCTTGGACCATGTATCTGTATATGTATCAGGTGGATACGTTGTATGATCAGGTAGATCATGTATGTTGATATATATCAGGTGGATCATGTATCTGTGTATGTATCAGGTGGATACATTGTATGATCAAGTGGATCATGTATCTGTGTATGTATCAGGTAGATACTTGGTATGCATCAGGTGGATGCATTGTATGATCAGGATGATCATGGATGACGAGCTTCAGGATGTTGCTCCAGATGACATGCATTAGGACGATGCAGTGATGATGATCAGGATGATCATGTACATCAGGACTATGTGTGGTGAGTATCAGGTTGATACTCTATGGCCGTGGACAGGTTGTGCAAGGGTAGCATGTAATAAATCCTGGAGATCTGGACAGGTTGTGCTAGTCACGTAAAAGGCCTCAGATGCTCTTTAGAGATCTTGCTTGGCAAGACACTCTTTTAAGGTTTTGCTAGACCACATGTAATACGTTCTGGAGATCTGAACATGTTGTGCTAGTCACGTAAAAGGCCTCAGACGCTCTTTAGATATCTTGCTTTGCAAGACACTCTTTTAAGGTTTTGTGGGGACCACATGTAATAAGTCCTGGAGATCTGGACAGGTTGTGCTAGTCATGTAAAAGGCCTCAGATGTTCTTTAGAGATCTTGCTTGGCAAGACACTCTTTTAAGTTTTTGTGGTAGGGGTCACATGTAATAAGTCCTGGAGATCCAGACAAGTTGTGCTAGACATGTAAAAGGCCTCGGATGCTCTTTAGAGATCTTACTGGGAAAGACACTCTTTTAAGGTTTTGTGACAGTCACATGTAAAAGATCCTGGGAGATCCGATAGGTTGAGCTGTGTGCTCGTAAAATGCCTAGGATGCTCTTTCGAGGTTTTGTTGACGCACGTAATCAGTCCTGAGGATTCCACAATATGGACAGTGATGATGAAGACCTACAGGTGGTGGGCCTACATCCAGTATGAAAAAGGACTGGCTCTGTAGAACTTCCTATGACGAGTAGATCGAATATTGATTGAGATAGCAGCAGCAGTGACGATGACGATGATTCGAGGATGATGTTTCATTGATGATGATCCAGAGAAGAAGACTTGTGCTAGCAGATCTGTGTCGAGAAATACCTTCCTAGTTAAGAGGGAGTGTTGATGTATATGTAACTTCAGAATGTATTTCACCTATGTATATTGTACTCCTATAGAGATGTTATTATTCCTCTATACGGAAGTGTCGTCATTTGTATTGACAAGTGTCGCAAGTGTCGTAACTTGTTGTGATGGGTTATTAGACCACTAAGTGTGGGGTTGGCCCGGATTAATGTAACCATGGGTTATTAGACCGAGTTAGACAAGTCGGCCCTATTAGTTTACTGGGCAGGACAGGACAAGTATAAATAGAGATCGGGAGATCTCTATTTAATCATCTCATTACTCACTCTTCCATCACTTGGAAAGTGGCGCACATGTGAGGAGGAGGATCAGCTGCTAGGAGAAGACTATCTCTTGTACTTTGGTTGTATCATTGCTCTTTCTATCTCTGAGGAAGTTGTGGGGTTTTTCACCTTTATGGTTTTCCCCAGTGAAACTCTGTGTGTCTATTGTCTCATGTGATTGCTTGGTGTGATTGATATGCATTGTTATGATTGATATGTTGTACATGTTATTCTCTCAGTAAAGATCCTAGAGTATTGTGAATTAATGCTCAAAAATTAACATAGCCAACCAAGTGGCTGAACTTTTCATCAAATAATTCTTCAAAATTCATGGCATACCCAAGTCCATCATCAGTGACAGGGACAGTAAGTTTACTAGCAATTTTTGGTAAGAACTATTCAAGTTAATAGGGACAAGTTTGGACATGAGCAATAGCTACCATCCGCAGACTGATATCCAAATAGATAAAGTGAACCAATGGTTGTAAGGATACCTAAGAAACTATGACACCGGCCAACAAAAGTCATGGACCACTTGGATCCATTTGGGAGAGTTTTGTTACAACACTACTTTTCACCTCTCGACTGGTATGTCTCCTTTCAAATCTCTTTATGGATATGATGAACTTACTTTTGCTGACCTAATATTTGGTGATTGTAAGACACAAAAGGAAAAGGATTGGATCCAAGAGAGTCAAGATATACTTAGGACTCTCAAGGACAACTTGCAGGTAGCACAGAATCGACAAAAAGTGCATGCATACAAGCATAGAGTTGAGCGAGCTTTCCAAGTTGGAGATCTGGTATATTTGAGGTTGCAGCCCTATAGATATTCATCATTGAAGTCTAAAGGGGTTGAGAAGTTGTAGCCAAGATTCTATATCCCCTACCAAGTTTTGAGAAAGATCGGGGAAGTGGCTTATGAGCTAGAGTTGCCTCCGGGCGGCCGATTCACAATGTTTTCCATGTGTCATGTTTGAAGAAAGCAGTAGGGCAGCAAGTCAAAGCTTCACAAGACTTGCCAACCCTTGATGATGAAGGGAATTTGGTGTTGATCACTGAGAGGATTTTTGGAAGTCCGAGATAAGAACCTAAGGATCATAATCCTTAAAGAATTTTTGGTGCAGTGGGAAGGACTGCCTAGTGAGGATGCTACTTGGGAAGGAGAACACATATTACAACATCCCAGTTTGAAATTGCTTTAGGAAAAGTAATATTGGGTGGGGAGGATTGCCATGTCCCCTCAACAATGATCAGTGGAACAAGTTCCTAACCCAATCAATCCCTTGGGTTGAGGAGACAACTTCATGACCATGGGGTTAATTTTGGAATTTCCAGGCAATTAATTAATTAGAATATGCAATAAATGTTATCCTAAGTTTAATTATGCACATGGATTATTTAATTTTATGCATTTAATATTTTTATGTGGAATAAATGAGGATAATGTTGCACTAGTGCACATTAGAGGATAAGGTTGACTTGGATTTGGCTTGAGGAAGAAGCAAAGAGAAAGATTCCAAAGCCAAAAAATCAGAGAAAAAGAGAGTAAGGTGGAGCAAATCAGAAAAGCAACAAAATCTCAATAAAATCAGCGTAAAGCATAAAGCAGACAAAATCAGAAAAGCAGGAAAGTCTAGAAAATCCTGAAAAAAAAGCAGAAAAAACAAAGGCAAAAAGTGGAAAATATAGGAAAAGCAAACAAAAGCAGAAAAAGAAGGAAAGCAAAGCAAAAGGAAAAAAGAAGGAAAGCTAGATTTCCTCTTCCACTCAAGGAGGGTGCATTAGCTTGGGTTACTTGCTCCTCAAGTCACCCAATCTATAAATGACCCAATGTGCACCACATTAACACTTCTTGACAGTTTGAGAATTGGTATGGGAGCAATTTTGCCTTGGAGACTTGGGAGATGTGCCCCAGCTTTCTATGAGAGGATTATGGAATTCATCCATTGTCATTGATTTTATTTGCAGGTCCTGTAGTTGAACCAAGGTTGGGTAGAATTTCAGAAAGCTCCAACAAGTCTGTGGTTCGAATCTCAGAGCTTTTCAGTGATTTCTAGTGCTATATTGTCAAGTAAGAGTGGAGAGAAACTTTTGTAATTATTTGAAGAATATCTTGGCTCATTTATTTTGTATTTACATTCAAAATGAATTTATGATATCATTCAAGTTATTTCATATTACAAAATTCGGAAATATTCAGATTTTTCTTCACCTCTTTTAGATTTGCCTAGTTTTTTACTAGTTTCCAGAATGCATCTAATAAATGAATGATTCTTGCTCCAAATGAAGTCATTCTTGTTCTTGGAGTTGATTAATATGTCATATTTAATATTCCATGTCTCATATCAGAAATTTGTGAGCCTCTCTTGACTGTTTGGGAGCCCTGAATTCTCATTAGTTGTGCAATCTTGAAAGGCAATTTTACTAGTATTTTTGTGAGACTTGCTCAGAAATTCATATAAATTTATTGAATGTTAGTTTAACTTGTAATGACTTTAATTTAATTATATTTAACCTCTGTGCGTTAGAAACATCCATCCCCAGCCTCCAGTTAAATGTCACACCCATACTAGTCTGCATATGTTGAGGGGCCCAGGATCGTTGGAGTAAATTGAAGATTTATTCTCTTGAAACATCAATGGTCTCAGTACTTTGTGCAGAGGTATCAGCCAATATCATATCAATCATTCCACCCAAAGCTTTTGATCTAGCCCATCCTCAGTCAATCTAGCTTCTACAAACACTGTTTTAATTCATTTTGTGAAATATAGAGTTTTTGTATCACTAATATGAGTTGGTACATTACAAATTTAAATTAGAAGTTAAAAAATATGTTAATTGGACATTTTCTCGTTGGGGAGTCATGGTTTCCATGTAGACCAAAAAACCAATTTTTCCCACAGTTTGGCAAAATTCCAAAGCCATGTATTGAGCAACATACGAGAAATTCAAGCACGGGTAGCACTGGTGGCAAGGTGCTTCAAGGGGGAAAGGGTAGCACTAATGATTAGGATACCTACAGCACTAAAAGACGATAAAAATGATTTTACCGTACAATGTTTTTTTTTTACAGTGCATTTGATACCAGGTTGCATCGGTGCATTGGAAGGCCTAACTGCACTGATATTATATTGAAAAAAATGACCTGGAATTTTTAATTTAACCCTAACATGGTGCTCTCTTCTATAAAACACATCGGTGCGTTGGGATTATATAAATGCATCGTTAGTGTATAATAAATTATTTTGAAAATTTCCATCGTTTTTTTTACTTTTAACCTAATGTGGTGCCCCCAAGCATATAACGCACCAGTGCTTTTGGACAATATAAACGCACCATTGAAGAATATAAAAAATAATTACGTCCAACAATTGTTTTAATTTCACCTTTCATCAATGCCCTTAAGTACAAGTCGCATCGGTGCTATTGGTACAATGAAATGCACTAGTGTGGGTGATCTATGACTATAAAAATTGTTTCTCTTTCGGTGCTCTAATATAGTGAACACACTAGTGCTTTACCATATATAGAACACACAATATTTGTTGTTAGTTTTCTTTTTTTAAACATATATTTTTAGGCGAAGGTTTTTTTGGCTAATCCTAGTGCGTTAAGTGTACTTATGCACCGATGCGTACATATGTATCGAACGCACTGATTTCTGTTGGTGGTTAAAATATAAAAGAAATATGTTTCCCCGCGTTGACGGGGATTTTCGGCACCGGTGTGTTGGCTTAGGAGACGCACTAATGCATTTATGATTAAGGCGCATCAGTGCATTTTTTTATGTATAAAATCACCATACAAAAACATCCGCTAAAACCTCCATCACCTCGCCTCCACTAGAGACCTCTGCTATAAATGGATATTTGGGATATTTTTATAAGAGATTTCGCAAAAAGATCCACTAGAAGGTGTTTTCCTTATAGTGTCACAATGAAGTAAATCTCTCTAATTTATTTCTTGATAAACAATTTTCTATGGCTATACCTGGAATCAGTCAAGACTTTAGTTGATATGTTTCAAATGTATACACAATTTGATGGGTTTCAATGAAAGGAGTTTTAGCTCCTATTCCTTGGAGGCTATTTTGGTTTGAAAAGCAAGTTCCTCCTTATTGGGACCTAGCGATGTCTATGGATCATCTACATGAGTGGAGGTTTTTAACCCAAACTTCGTAGACTCTTTGGGATATGACTCGAGAATGAAGATAGGGTCTTCTCCTCCCTCTGTGAAGCAAGTTGTAGATTCCCCTTCTGTGGTTTGGGGGATGAATCACCTTCAGATAAGATTTCTCATGGTTTCCTTTCTCCCAAACCTCTATGATATATGTGTTCTGATAGTCATCCCTTATAAAGGGTTTTTAAGTCTCCGAACATAATTTCTTGTATTTTTGAAACTATGGAGGTGGATGTGGAGTACATGTCTATCCATGGGCATCAACGCTATCACTTAGGGCCTGAAAAGATCCCTGGTCTGGTACATTATGAGGGTATATACAGGGGTTTATCCCAAAATAAAAAAGGTTATACCCATAAACGACTAAAAGGGAGGAAGTCAACCCTTGCCCATGCTTAACTACATGTTGAACTAGATATCAACGATGGCCGCCAAAAATCTATTAAAAGGGCCCTTAGAGAAACTCCCCATATAGGACACTCTCCCCTATGATTGTTCCAACTTTCAATTGTAGAGGGTTGGGGTTTCCCTCTAAGAAACTCTCCTTAAAAATAAAGGTGGAAATACAAAAATATTCTACTCTTTTTCTACAAGAAACCCTTGCACGCGGGGACACAATCATATCTAACTTGGTTTCATTGTTTATGGGATGGGATTTAGTTAATGTGGATGAAAATGGAAGATCAATGGGTATTATAATAGGATGGATCTCGAAGTCCTTCAAGTGTACTAACAGTTGGGATTTTCCTTCAGGTTTAAGCACATCATTGTTTTCAGTGGAGATGGGTATGGAGTTTACTATGGTTAATATCTATGGCCCATATCATGACATATTTTCTTATTGGGAGAGGATCTTTAGAAAAGGGATTTTGGACAATAGGAGAGTAATATTGGGTGGCAACCTGGTTCTATCTTTGGTTCAGGATGAGATATGGAGTTCGAGTGTCGTAAAAGATGTACTTGCAAATTTTTTCTTGAGAAGGTTTGAGGAGAACAATCTTTATGGTATTATTCTTGTGAAACTGAGACCAACTTGGTTAAACATGAGATCATGAATGATAATATAGCAAAGAGACTTGATAGATTCCTTATTAATGAAGGAACGCTCTAGCCCTATGGTTTGGTCAGGCAATGGGTGCGCGCGGTTGGAGAATTATATCAATTCCCAATCTTGTTAAAGGTTGTCAAAAGTTAAGAAAAACTCCCAAGTCCTTATAAATTTAATGATACGTGGCTTGAAGACGAGGATTATATTTGTATGATCAAATATTCATGGGTGCCCTATGATCACTCCAATAGAATATCCGCCAGTGTACAATTCCTATAAAATATGGAATCTGTGAAGAATTTTTTTATCAAATGGGAAGCTAATAGGAAAGTGAGGATGGACCAGGAGTTTAGGGAGGATGAGGATACACTAGAGTTGTTATATGTGGCATGTTTTGCTTAGTGTAAGGACGATTTGCGAAAGAAGGAAGTCTTTGACCTTGAACAGAAAAGAAGGAAAATTCTTGAAGAAAACGAGGCAACATGGATACTTAAGAGTAGAGCGATCTAGCAGTTAATCATGCCAATCACATAAAACAAGTTAATTCAATATGGAAGCTTGGGGAGATTGGTGGGAATGTGGTCACAATTTTTGTAGGGATGACTGAAGCAGGTGTCTCTCACTTCAACATGTATAAAGAAGATGAAAGGGCATCCATGGCTGGTATGGTCAAAATGGCCTCTTTTTTTCCATCTTTGTGGACGAGGAGGAAAATGTAATTCTCGTGGAGGAAGTGAGCATGGATGAGTTAAAATAAGTCATACACTCTCTACAAAAGGAAAAAATATTGGGCCCTGTTGGGTGGCCAATAGAGTTTTTCAGTGGATTCATTAAGCTATTTGAGCAAGATTTATTAGCAGTCATTAAAGAATCTAGACTCAATGGAATAATTTTGGCAACTTTCAACACTGGTTTTGTCACCCTCATACCAAAATCTGACAACCTTGTACACCTTGAGGAGTTTAGACCTATATCTTTATGTAACTATATATATATAATTATTGCAAAGACCATAGCTAGGAGAATAAGAGGAATCCTCTCTAAATCTATCACATAAGAATAGCTTGCCTTCCTCTTAGGAAGACAAGCACATGAGGTTGTTGGTGTGGCATAGGAGGTCATGCATTCGGTCAAAACAAATTAGCTACCTTCTGTGGTGATAAAAGTAGACCTTTCAAAAACATATGACAGGGTTAGTTGGTTATACCTTAGGCTCGTGATGCTACAAGTGGGTTTTCAACTAGCATAATCAATTGGATCATGTCTTGCATTCAATCAATTTCTTTTGTTGTTTTAGTTGATGGATCTACATCAAGTTTTTTCAGACTTGGGATAGGCCTCATGTGTGGATGCCCACTTGATCCTCCATTGTTTTTGTTGGTTGTAGAAGGTTTGAGTAGAATCATACATCATGAAAGATCTGTAGGTTCTTTCTGTGGCATAAAAGTGGGGGAATTGTTTTTGTCTCACACCTTTTATTTGTTGATGACATTTTATTGGTTTATAATGGAACAAGAGGGGAGGCCGCAAAGTTGAAAAAACTTGTGTTATTCTTTTCAACTGCTATATGGATGGTCTTCAATGAACAAAAGTCTTATGTGTCTTATTTGAACTTGGAGGAGGAACAAATGGATTGGTTGAATAATATCTTCATCTTCCCCTCTGTTGATATGCAGGCTAGAATAAAGTACTTAAGTTTTATTCTAAAGCCAAATTAATACAACCATAAATATCTGGGTTGGCTTATTGGGAAAGTTGAGAAGAGACTCTCTCTATGGTGTAGTAAGTGGCTCTCTAGGAGTGGAAGGTTTGTGTATTGGAAGCCATACCTATTTTCTGGTTTTCATTATCCTACATTCCCAATGGTTTTCTTGAACATATTAGAAACATAAGTTTTATTTTTTCGTGGAAAGGAGGGATTGAACATAAATCATTCCACCAGATAGCCTAAGGAAAATTAGCAATACTAGAGGAGTTTTGAGGCTGGGGACTATAGAACCTACACTGTTTTTCACAGGCCCTAGTTGCAAAGAATGTTTGGAGGATTTTGAAAGTAAATGGATTGTGGGTTATAGTTGTTAAACAAAAGTGCATTTACCCATTGAATACTATATAGTGGTTTAGATCCAGGAAAAAACTATCTTCAATTGTCTCTGTAATCTTGAAGGAAATACTATTGTCCTTTGATCTCATTGTATAGAGGCTTGCATGGAATATAGGGGCAAGTGATAAAGTCATAATTGGAATGGATACATGGGTTGGGTGTGGTGGAAATCGTAGACTCATGGAGGATATGTTTCAAGGGCTGAGGGAACAAGGATACATATATCTAACACATATAGGGGATCCTAGATTCAATACTCTTTTTAGACATGCCTAGTTACTTGGAGAACACTTTGGATTTACAGATGCAGGATTGTCTCATTGGAATGGCTATATAGACACTCTACATAATAGTCATGCTAGATTATCTAACAAGGAAGATGAACTTATATGGATAAGGATCCTGCTGGTGGAACCTACCACCCAAAGATTGGATGTAAAATGTTGAGAGAAGAGGGAGAACACCTTGAGATTCTGGTAGTAAAAATATTTATGGAAATTTCAATGCCCTTTAAATAACAAGTTATTCTTATGGATGGCCCTAAAAAAAAGTACCCACATATGATCATCTTCAAAGTAAATTTTGGTCTGGGCCCAACAAATTCCCTCTATGCAAAGCTAGTTCAAAGAATGTGGATCATTTGTTCAACAAGTGCTCTTATATGGTATAGGTTTTTTTATCATGCCTCTTATATCTTATGCATGCAGTTCATATTGATTGGAAATGACATTGAAGAGGCTCTTTTGACCTAGACTCAAAATTTAGCATACAAAAACTTTCTAGATCTACTTGTTATCTTGATGTGGGGGATCTGGTTGGCTCAGAATAGTGCAACATTTGAAGATGTATATATCCCACCTTTTGTTTATGCAACAAAGGGTGTTTACATTCTAAACAATTTCCCACGGTTGGTTGATGATAACAATCAAAGGAGTATCCAAGTAGAAATTATAAATAAATATGGAGCATGGACCTACTTTGCCGGGGCTTCATAAGGTACACTAAAAAATGGGGGAGTTAGAGGTGTCCTTTACGAGGATGACTCCCATTGGAAAAAAATTCAATGTTGGCTTTGGACCAAGTACAAATAATATGGCAAAGTTGACAACTCTAAAATACTTCCAGCACTTGCAAAGTCAAAAGGGGCACAAAAGCTTCAAGTAATGGATGACTCACAACTTTGTCATTGAGTGGTTCAAACAAAGAAGGCCCTCTCAGAAAATATATCTCATACCTCTCCACGAAGAAGTTAAGCTAATACTTGGCACATTTAAATATGTTTCTTTTTAGGACATCTATAGAGAGAGGAACATAGGGGAAAATAGGCTCTCAAAGGATGGACTTCACACATGATTTGGTCTTTAGCATAGGTGGGATTTTTCTATGGATCAAATTGTGGAACCCGAGCTAGGCCCTTTCCTGGGTAGACAATAGATCTTCCACATGTTGCTTTTTTCCAAGAAGATATATACACTACTTGATTAGACAATAACTATATGCTACAGAATATACAAGTTTTTCGAAAACTCTCTCCAAGTATGGGAGTAAATGAAATATTTATGTATGAGTATATAAGGATGAACAACCATATGTAGGTGAAGACATATTTGTTTTCATCATTTAGATGCTATAATTGTTTTTTGAAAGCTCTGGAAAGTTTCTTTTGTAGTCGTATCAATCCAAAATGGGCAAACAATGAACTTATGAACTATTGTAAAGCAAGGCCTATGGGCCTTGTTGTAATCATCCAGATTGCATGGTCATTCCAGCAGAGAATAAACCACACACAGGAATCCATCAAGAATACAATAGTGAGTCAAAAGTTCAACTGCTTTTCTCATTCATTATGGTAGTATTTATACAATAGATGGAGAGGTTGGAGCATCTATACCCGCTCCAATTGCTCATTCGTTAAGATCCTTGTATATACATTAATACATTAATATAATTATGACATCAAGAGGGACCAAAGGGTCCTTCCAACATCTCCCCCACCAATAAAGCACTTCTTCGTCCAAAGGAGAACAAGTATGCAAAAACAATCATGACTTGTGATTCTTCAGCCTCCATATTCAATTTGGTATTAGTTAATCGAAGCCTCACCTTTTAATCATTTGGTCGGAATTCACCTCCATTGAATCATAACTTTCGGGTTTTTTGGCTCTTCTTTTTGTAACATTTATCTACCTTCAACTTCAAAAGTCACAACCCAAGAACTGCTTTTGCATTTCTGCACCAGGGGGCTTGATTAGTTCAGGTGTTCTTTATGTTATCATCTTTCATTAAGCTCTGTTATGTGTGGTATAAAGTGTCTCAGTCGACACAACATGGACTCTAATTCCATTACATGGCCACAGGCCCCTGAGTGTGCTTCTTCTATGATATCTCGTCGTTCATGCTCAAGTGTACATCGACAAAGTATGTCATCAAGCCCAATATTGTATAAGTGCCCATTGATTAGTCTGTACAGTGTTGTTTTCATTGCTAAGATATTTTTCTTTTTCTCTGATGTTCCTTGAGGTGCCTGGCCTTCCTGTAAGAATTCTACGATATCTGCTAATTCTTTTGGTACAACTTATATGCTAAAAGGATGAGCATCGGGTGGTTCGTCGTCGATACCGACTAGGTCTTCTCCGATTTCAATGCATGATAAGTGGTCGGGGCCAACATTCGACTTTCCTGGTTGGACTATGATTTCAAATTCGAATTTTTGAAATAACAAGATCCAACGACATATATAACCATGGTGGAGTGGTTTATTCACCAGATATTTAAGAGCTTGATGGTCTATATAAAATATAAATGGATTAGCTAGTGAGTAATGTTGGTATTTTTGCATTTCAAATATCATTCTTAAACTTCCACGTTCAATCATTGAATAGTTTCTTTCAGCTTCATTCAAATTTTGACTAGTGTTTTCATTTGGGTAGTCGAATCCATTGTCTCCGGGTTGTGTTAATACTTCTCCGACTCTGAGGCTTGAATCATCAATGTGGACATGGAACTTTTTCGACCAGTAAGGAAATTTAAGTATTGGAGCTTCAACTAGTTTTCTTTTAAGTAATTTGAAATATTTTTCACATTCTGAAGTCCATGAGAATTCAACCTGTATTTTGAGTAATTCTTCCAAGGGAAATGTAATGTCAAAAAAAATGTCGGATAAACTTCATGTAGTATCTGATATGTCCAAGCAAAATTCTAACTTGCTTGGAATTTACTAGAGGTTTTAAGTCGAGGATGACTTTGATTTTAGCTAGGTCCACTTTTATGCCATCCTTGCATACAACATGGCCCAATAGTATTCCTATTGGTGTGAAAAATATGCATTTATTTATATTTAAGGATAATTGTATTTGTCTGCATCTTTCTAACATTAGGCGAAGCCACTTTACATGGTATTTGAGCATCAAATATATGGTCTCGTCGTCGAAGTAGACATCCATTGTTTCAATAAAAATTCTTGGAAGGCTTTTATAACTATTTTAGAAAACACAGTAGGGGCATTCTTTAGTCCAAACGAGATTACGCTATAGGCAAATGATTCAAATTCATATACAAATGTAGTCTTATTATGGTCTTCCATCGTGATGGGAACCTGGTTATATACGGAGAATCCATCGGTGAATGAACAACGTTCATGCCTGACAACTTCATTGAAGATTTTGTCGGCAAAGGGTGTCAGGAAAGGGTCAATGAGGGTTACTTTATTGAGGCCCACGGAAGTCGACGTAAGAAAGGAGTCTTTTTGGGTCATGCTTCTTTGGATAGACGACCATGGGGATAGCCCACTAGGTATATTATACATGCCTTTAACGTATTTTCAATTTCTTTATTAACTATATCTTTGTACTTGTGGGCTAACTTATATGGTCGTTTCTTGACAGGTTTAGCATCAAGGATTTATATCTCAATTTTCATTTCTCCCATTTCTTGTACTAGTCCTTCCAAATATTTGTAGTCTCGAGCAAAGAAATCTTGGTATTCTTTAAGCAGATTAGTTATTTCTACAGTCTATTGTCTGACTAGTAGTCACCTATATTTGCCATTTTAGGTTGAACATGAATAGATATGTTGACTTCTTTTGTCGTAATTTCGACATAAATCCATTATGGTGCTTTCGATTCATTGATTGGTCGTTTAGCTTATTTAAATTCTATAAAATCTTGGGGGAACTCTTTGTTGTCGTCTTTGTTCTCCTTTTATTTAGTGGAAATTTTTAAAAAATCACTTACTGGCTTATTCGCTGGTGATCTTTTTTCCATTGGAAGCTTTTCCCATGAGTATGCTCGTTCTCCATTTCCAGTCGAGTTGTTACTTGGTTTGACTGCTTCTGTTTGACAGACATTGCTTTGCAATCTGATGTTGTTCGGACGTTTTGGTCGTCTTCTTGTTTTATCGGTTTAATGAATTGGTGTAATTCTTGCACTAATTCTTGAAGGCATTATTGTGTAGCTGAAAATGAAAAATCCTTAATAAAATTCTCCTTGATTTTTTTCCAATTAAATGTTTCCCCTCTTGCTTCTTCCATTTTATACCATTTGTTGGGTAAATCATCTAATGTATTTGGAAACAAGTGTGGCTAGATTCTTTCATCTCCGTATCTTGCACATTTCCATTCTTTTTCACAATTTTCGATGTGCACAATGGGGTCTAAGCCTTGTACAAATTTCTGAATTTCCACTTGATATGTTATTTTTCTTTCTCCAAACCTTTCAATGAAGTATGTCGATATGGTCGTCAATGTTTGTAGTCATGATTGGTGGGTGGCCCACCAATGAGTTGTTTTCCCAGTGAATGTTTCGATTAAACTTGGCAATCGTCCTTGATCATCGATGATTTTTGAAACTTCCTCCACATGGAGTACTGGCTATTTGTGTTCCTTGAACCTCAAAGGGGTCAAAGTTGTCGGTTCACTCTTCGTTGGTATAATATTTGGATATTATTTGGTTCTTTTTTCAAATATATTTGGGATTATAGTTATTGCAAAGCATTATAGTGTTAGTCATTGAGGGATAACTTCGACCGTCCAACAATCTCTTGCGTGTTTTTCTTAATTTTCAATCTGCCAGTCGTACAATTCTGAGTTGGAATTTTGTTCGACGGACATAAGAGAACCCAGGTGAATTTCACCAAATTCATTTGGTTCTATTGAATCTTCATTATATTGCATGACTTGGTATAATTGTCTTATATCTCCATCATTATCATCTAGTTCTGCCAAAGGTTTTCCTTGGGATGGATTGATAGGTACTATGACCTCTTTGCCTTCTCCTTCCAATTTAATCTATCTTTTTCTAAAGAAATATAAGATTTCATTTTTTGGCCCTAGGGACAATCGACTAATGTTGGGAAGGATTTGGATCATTCTCTTGGGTCAATGATTTCAAAATTAATGTGTGTGTTAATACCCATAATTTTAGTATTAACATTTTTCCATATACCAATGGGTTCGATCAGCCCTTGGTGAAGAAGTTTAAGATAGATTCCCAACTCTACTAGTCCTGGCTGACCCAAGCTTTCCCATGTCGACCTCATCATTATATTGTATTGCGATCTGAAGTTGAGAACGACTTGTGAAATGCAGAACCCTTCGACTTCGAGGTCGACGACGGGGTCAATGTCAATTTTTCCTTTTTGTTTTAAACTGTAGATATTTTTGGTGATCCTTTCATTTACTAAGATGTTTATGATAAGATACATTAGCTCGATTAGTCGTGCAAAAACTTCTTCCTTCGTTAAATGTTGGAGTAACTCATTAAGTGTTTTGTTTCTGGATTCCGCAGTATTTTCTTTAGACGCAATTTCTGCAAATATTTTTGTAGCATTGTTAAATATTTCTTTTTGCTTCAATGGGTTAGGATTGTCATCTTCATTTCTTTGTATTCTTGTGACATGGGGTTATCCCCAACAATCTTTGTGCCTTATCTTGTGATTACCTGCAAATTTTTAGTATTCAATGCATCATGTTTAGGAACACTAGACAAGAGATTAACATTCCTTTTGTTATTAAGTGCTTCTAACATGATGGGTCACTCTTATAAATTGTGCTCCCCTACACCACATTTTGTACAAAATTTGAGGTATGTCCTGTCTTTCCATGGACAATCGGGACTCAAATGATATTCATTGTAGCAGACGAAGCAACGCGACTTTCCTCAACCTGGTGGTCGGTACCCTTGGTTGTTGTATCTTCCACAACCATTATATCCACCTTGTCGGTTGTTTCCATTATTGCACTAGCCGTTGTTGCGAGAATCTCAACCTTTATGCTCGACAGTTTGTGTCTAGTATACTGTATGATAATTTGCTTTGGTTTTTAAGTTCTTGATAAAAATTTTAGTTGATTTTTGCATCGACTAGCATATTCCGTACCATTTTGGTTTTACATTGTCAACATTGTAGGCGCAGTCTGTTGTTGAATGAGGTTCGAACCTTTCGCAAATGTCACAAAAATAACTTGTTTGTGTTATCTGGAAACTCTCTATTTTCTTTGAGTTGTTTGATTTCTCTCTGGTATTCATTTTGGTCATCATGATACTGTCTTCGATTGTCATAGGGGCAATTGTCTCTGGTATGGACTTCAACCGAGCACGTGGTACACCATAGACTCATCATGGTAAGATGCCGAAATGATATTTCTATTGTTTATGTTGAAATTTGGTTGAGATTTGATCTTTAATTCTTTTAGATGCAGAGAATTGAAGCAATGAGGCAATTCAATCCATGAAATTCATACAACCATAACACAAGATATACCCTGGGGAAAATCCTCAAAATTATGAGAACAAAAACCCCAACAATTCTTCTCAGTATAATATAATGGATAGCAGATAATGCTTTCTTTTACAACATAACCTATTGCGTTCAGAAGATAAGAGATCACCAAACACTATTGATGAAGATACAAAAGCAATAGAGTGTTGAGATATTGTAACTTCAAAGAATATTATATTTGTACTTTATTATTCCGGAGATGATTCATTCCTCCGTGAAGATCCTATTGTATATCCGGAGATGTTTATTCCTCCGTTGGAATGTGGTAACTTGGGTTATTAGACTTCCCTAGTGGGGGTCGGCCCTGTATGTGTTATGTGGGTCAAAGGCTTATTAGACCACCCTAGAGGGGTCAGCCCAGTCAATTGTAGTGGGGTATTTAACCCATTGATTAAATACGAGCCTACATGTCTTGTGTCAAAGATAAGTCAAAGTAGTGTATAAATAGAGGAGGTGTATTCCTCATTTTACACACTCACTCACTCGAGAGTGGCGCACTTGTGGAGGAGAGGTCTGCTATGGAGAAGGATGAGCTTATGCTCAGGGTTTGCATCTTTGTATATTGTTGGTCATCTATATTGAGGAAGCTTTACTGGGTTTTCTACCCCATGAGGGTTTCCCAGGATAAATCTGTGTCTCTTGTGTTTATGTTGTGCTTATTGTTTCTTCAGTGATCCTGTATATGCTATTGTTGTGAAATGGAATGTAATGATGCTATTTTCTGTCTTAGCATACTAAATCTTAACATAGAGAAGAGAGATCAATCAGATGTGTGCCAAGCACAACAATAACACACACGAACAATACCCTGCACAAAGAGAAGCGCCTTGCCTTCAATGGAGAAGAGAATTTGCTTCACATTGGGTTCATCAATCTCGTATAACATATTTATGCATTCTTCTCTGCTATTTTTAACTTCTAACTTCAGGATGAACTCGCCCTCAAACTGGATGTATTAATCTTGCATGCAGAGGTGCGCCCCACTTCTCATGAAATGCTTTATCTCACTGAGCTGTCACTTAGGATGAACTCGCCTCTTAACTGAAAGCTTGCCCACTTAGTTAGGTGGCTAACTTAAGTGTCGGCATGCAAGTGACACAACTCACATGTCATCTTTTAGTTTAACATAAGTGTCGTCATGCAATAACACTTAGTTAACTAGATCTTCTTTGTTGTCACTTAGTTAACTCTCTTTAACTGAAGTGTCATATTTTAGTTTAACTAAAGTGAAAACACTTTAGTTAACTAGTCCTTTTTATTTAACACTTTGTTAACTGAAATCATGTTGATTGATTTACTTGAAGCTGTGATTTCTTTAGTTAACTGAGGCATATCTTTAATTGATGCTTTAACTGAAGCTTTAACAATTCGAGTTCTCTTTAATTAGCTGAAGTGTCTGCATGGGTAATTTCGAATCCTCTTGATCTCTATGCTTTATCTTTTATTTCTTTATTTCTTACTTCATGGTCAATATGTACTAACTTTAATTATCCATCATATTACATTATACTAAAAAGAATTATCGGATGCTATGATCATATTATATTATTTCGGACCAAATGATCATATGCTAAAGTAATTCACTTTAGAGGTGATCAATCTCTAAAGGAGACTTAATAGCAATCTGGTGATCATGGTTAATAATATATCACACAACATCAAATGCTTTTAACAAGTAAAGCATGACCTTTATACAGAAGGTCCACCTCTATACGGGAGGTCCATCTCATGAATACCTTTATACAAAAGCTTCACATGATAATCATGACTTGACACACACAAGTCCAGAGCCTTGTCCAACAAGACTTTACAACATCATTACCTTGATTAATTACCCCTATACGGGAGGAATAACCTTTACACTGAAGGCAATCAAAGTGCTCACCTCTATATGGGAGGATCAATCTTAACTACACAAGATTGGTTTGGAGAATGTCTCCTAATTCTATATATTTAACACTCCCTCTTAGCGAGGGAGACATTCTCTGCCATACCGAGCTTGTCTTGGAAGTACCTGAACTTCATCACTTACAGAGGCTTTGTTAACACATCTGCAATCTACTTATCAGTAGCAATGTACTGAAGTTTCATTGTACCTTTCTGGACCATGTCTCGGATGAAGTGATACTTCATTTCAATGTGCTTCAACTTGTCATGAAACACTGGATTTTTGGAAAGCTTGATGCAACTCTGATTTTCACACCTAATAACTGTAGGCTCAATCTTTTCACCGAACAACCCCGCAAGTAGCTTTCTGAGCCACACTGCTTCTTGGCAGGCAACACTAGCAGCTATGTATTCTTCTTCGGTAGTGCTCTAGGCTATGGAGCCCTGCTTCGTGCTGGAACAAGATATCATAGTTGATCCTAGGCTATAACAGTAGCCAGATGTGCTCTTACGGTCCACAATGCTTCGTCCCCAGTCTAAGTCTGTATAACTAAGTAACATAACTCCTCCACTGGAGGCATATCTGAGTCCATATGAAATTGTACCTCAAAGGTACCTAAGCACATGCTTAGCAGCTGTCCAGTGTCTGTGTCTTAGATCAGGCATAAATTGACTCAGAATGCTCACATCATAACATATATTAGGCCTCGAATGTATCAAGTGCATTAGCGAGCCTATAAGTTGTATATATAAAGTGGGATCTAGTGGATCTGATCCAGATCCTAACTCATGAAGTTTCCTCAAATTGGAAACCATATGTGTAGTCATAGATTTGCAATCTATCATGCCAAACCTGCGGAATATATCCACATTGTACTTCCCTTGAGATAGAAAAAATTCATCTTTTCTTTACCAAATCTCAAGGCCAATAAAGTAGTGCATTAGACCTAAGTATTTCATCTCGAACTCTGAGGTGAGCTCCTTCTTGCACCAAGCAATCAGATGTTCCTCTCTAGTGAGAAACAAATCATCAACGTACATAACCAATATCAACGGTTGGTTCTTCTCTACTTTGAAGTACAAATTTGGATTAGCTTCACTCTTACAGAAACCCAATTTCTAAAGGTAGCTATCATTTTAGAGTACCAAGCCCTGGAGCTTGCTTGAGCCCATATAGAGATTTCTTTAGCTTGCAAACATGGGACTCCTTCCCATGCACCACAAATCCTTCAAGATGTTGAATATAAACCTCTTCCTCAACCTCACCATTAAGGAAGGTTGTCTTCACATCCATCTGGTGAAGTTTCCATCCTAGAACAGATGCAAGTGCAATCATTCCTCGGATTGTGGTGTACCTTGCCACAGGGGCAAACGTCTCATCATAATCGATGCCTTCTTTCTAAGAGAAACCTCTGGAAACGAATCTGGCTTTATACTTCTCAATGCTACCATCTGCAACATGATTTATCTTGTAAATCCATATGGAAGTCACAATGGACTTCCCATCAGGTTTGGGAACAACCTCCCAAACATCATTCCTCATTATAGATTTGTACTCTTCTGTCATTGCATCTTTCCAAACTTGATGCTTTACATCTTCTTCATATGAGGATGGTTATAAATCATTGATGTGACTCATCAGTGCAACATATCCTAAATATCTGTCAGCTTGCTTGCGCTCTCTGGATGAGCCTGCTGGTGCTCCATGTTTCTCTGCATTTTGTAAGATGTTTCGGTGCCAAGAAGATCTTCTTTTAGTGGGAGGTTCATCAGGTGACCTCTCAACCAATTCTACTGGTTCTTCAGGAGCTAGCGAATCTTAGGCATCTTATGGTTTCTCCCTCTCTAACTCTGAAGGGGGAGAATCAGACTCAGGATCCTCCATCTTCGAATCACATTGAATCTCTTTCGATCTTTTGGAAGCAGCTTCCTCGTGGAAAGTAACATCTCGGCTGACTTCAATGTGTCTCTCACCAGATACATATATTTGATTTGCTTTGGATGACTCGAAATAACCCACAAAGGTTCCTTTGTTTCCAGAAGGCTCCATCTTTGTTCTCTTTTCTTTCGGTACATGAATGTATGCTGGGCTCCCGAAGATCCTCAAGTGTGAGATGTTTGTCTTCTCACTGATAAAAACTTCTTATGGTGTCTTCTCATCTAGAATTGCATGCAGGCTTCTATTTTGGATGCAAATAGTTGTACGAGTGGCTTCTGCCCATAATGAGGTTGACATATCTTGATCATGCATCATGGCTTTTGCAGCCTCACATATGGTTCTATTCTTTCTTTGGGAAACCCCATTTTGTTGAGGGTTGTATGGTACTATTAACTATATACATATTCTTGCATCACTACATAGCTCATTAAATGCATGTGAATCAAATTCACCTCCATTATCATACCTTAATGCACGGATGTGCTTTTCTTTCTGATTTTCAACTAGGGCTTTAAACACTTTAAATTTGCTAAGAGTTTCACTTTTAGACTTCATGAAATAAATCCATGACTTCCTAGAAAAATCATCTATGAACAATACATAATATAAGATGACACTCAAGGAGGGGGATGACATGGGACCACATACATCACAATGTATTAAATCTAAAATCCATTTAGATCTAGTAGAACTTCTAGAAAAACTTTTCTTAACATTCTTCCCAAGTGCACAACCCCGACATACACTATCATGCTCAAAATCAAATACATGCATACCTTTTACTATCTTTTGAAGTCATGGTAGCGCTTTGTAGTGTAGGTGTCCAAGCCTTCATGCCATAGCTCGCATGGATTGATAGTGCGGTGAATCATAGCTTGAATGTACTTCTCGGGTACCTTGTAGAGTCCTCCCTCTCGAACTCCAATCATAGCAGCAGATTCTAGGCTTTTGTTCTTCGGCCATAAAAGTGCTTTGTTATCCATGAAGATAACTCAGAAACCTTTGTCTTCAAGAACCGAAACTGAGACGAGGTTCTTCTTCAATCCTGGAGCATATAGAATGTCCTCCACATGTATAATATCGTCGATCCTCAGTTGGAATGAGGTGGATCCAACTCCTTGGATCGAATAAGTTAAGTTGTCCCCCAACTCTACCATGTATTTGAATTCTTTCTCTTTTAGATCGGTGATGGTACTCTTGTAACCAGTCATATGTTTGGATGCACCACTGTCAATCAACAATGTGTCTACATTTGTGATGACGGATCCCGAAAGGGATGAGACAAGATAATACTCCCTTCTTGTCTCCTTTTCCTCGGATGCATTATTTTGAGTGATTTCATCTTCTACGGCGGTAGAAGCATGAAACTTTCCTTTCCGATTTGCTCTGCAATCTCTTAATAAATGGCCTTTCTTGTTGCAATTGAAGCATCTAGCTTTTGACTTGTCAAAGCCTTTGTTGAAATCCTTCTTCTTTGAATGAGAGAACTTATTTTGGAAGAAGGGTTTATTTCCTTTCGTCATTCTTGCCGTGAGGAAAAGATTTTCTTCGTTGAAGGTCCACCTCTATACGGGAGGTCCATCTCATGAATACCTTTATACGGAAGGTTCACGTGATAATCATGACTTAACACACACAAGTCCGGAGCCTTATCCAACAAGACTTTACAACATCATTACTTTTATCAATTACCTCTATATGGGAGGAATAACCTTTACACAGAATGCAATCAAAGTGCTCACCTCTATACTGGAGGATCAATCTTGACTACACAAGATTGATTTGGAGAATATCTTCTAATGTTGTATATTTAAAAGTTTCAATCATTTATTCCAATCGTATGTCGACAAGTCTGGTTGAGTAGTCTGCATTCGACTTGACTCTTAGATATTTCTTTAAGACGTCATCATATGTTGTGTATTCGTGTAGTAGTAGTGGTGTCTTGATTCGGGGTTGCAGACCTGCAACAAAAAACTGGATTACAACAACTTGGTCCATTTTTTACGGCATCTGGATAAGGATATCTTTGAATCTTCTATCATATTCACGTATTGTTTCCCCTATTCGTTTCTTGAATTCTTTTAGTTCGTGGCCGGCTAAATGCTTGGTATTGTTGGCTTTACAAAAATCTAGGAAGCTATATTTGATTTGATATTTCGTCTTGGGGCCTTCTTCCATGAGATTCATGTACCAAGTGAGATCTCTATTTTGGAGACCTCCTGCAAACTATGCAATTTGTTGGTTCTCATCGTCGATGAGGTTAGCTTGCCAGAGGTCTTCGCATAAAACTAATGTTTCTTGGGGTCTCCATCCCCTTCAAATATAGGCGTATTTAGTGGAATCTGATAAGCCATGTTGACTAAACTGGAATTTTTGTTTTGTCTTTTAATATTTATTAAAGTAGAATGACCGACTGATTGCCTTATTATTTGGCATTTGTTGTTGACTTCTTGTGGCTACGATTTGTATCACGACATACGTACTTCTTCTATAGACTTTTCGTTACTAGGTTGGATATTCAATCAGTTGGTCGCGTCGGTCAATATTGTTGCTGGCAGGGGGGTACCTCCATGTGGTCAGAATAGAATAAATTGAATGAGCGTCTTCCAAACTTGGGTGTGGAGGTAATCTAGTTACCATGTGGTGGTCGTTGAATCATCAATCTATCTGCAATTCGTCCACATTATCTAATCGACTCCATATGCTATTGTCGCCTAGTCCCAGTTCCATGTTACACTCGATGATTTGTCTAATGGTTGGCCCAGTCATCACTATCATTGGTACAAAATCAACGGGATTTGTGGCATCTGGGATTGCAATGTGCAAAGTTTGCGGGGTTAGCACCATCACGTGCGACCGTTCTACCAGTGTTGACACCTCACCTTTTCTCTCTTCTTGTCAACTTTCCCTCAAATCAAGCATGCCTTTTGGTTTCTCGACCATCTCGACCGGTTTTTTCTTTGAACTTCTTCTTTCATGCAAAGGACTTGCAATATATCTCAACTGCTCTCCTCACTTGTACCATTTTTATCTTTCTAATATTTGAATGTATGTTATTTGTTTGTTGGCGGTTGGGCACTTATTTCGTTGGAGCAGACTTGACTTCTTACAGGGATTCATTCTTATCTTTTTATGTCGACTAACATCATTTTTTTATTCAAATCACATGATCAACAACCCCCCCATTGTCGACCCTCCTCTTAGTGTTCGACGATAGTGGATTCAACAATGGGTTTCATTTATTCAAAAAGTATTCCCACTCGCGTTCTTTTACAAAACGCTCCCACTCTTTTTGCTTTTGTTCCCAGTTTGATGAGGCAAGCACATCCAACTGAGGTCGTGGCTCGACTATGTGACTGACTCCATTTTCAATTAAGAATTTATATAGCAGGCTTGGTATTTAATACAGAAATCCTTCATGAAGGTCTGTGTAAAATCTACATCGGACTTGGTCGACTAATGATCTTTCTTCGACAACTTGTTCTTCATAGAAGTCTTCACATATCTTTTCAAGCCACTTGTACAGATTCGTTCTTCCTCCGTTATAGATCTTTTGCATTAAGAGTCTTTCATTCTGGGCGTCCAACTTGATCATGAACTGCATCAAGAATTTCTTTATCTCACGAGGAACAACTTATATAAATCGTTCATGGGATTAAGTGAAGAAATTTTCTTAGGCATGTGCAAGCGCCAATTTGTTCCTTCTAGCGTAGTTCCGTATGTAATTTGCAATCTTCTGGTTCCACCAAACTCTAATTTCCCTCTCACTCACCATTTGTATGAATGCTTCATGTCCTAAGTTAGTACTATCGGTAGTGGAACTAATCTTGTAATCTTTGAGATTACAAGGAGTTACCAGTAGTGCATCGACCATAAATATAAGCATACATTGCACATGCAATCATAAATACATAAGAGAGTAAAGGAATTAGAGTAATGGGGACCCAAGGGACAAGTATCTTTATTTATTTGAATAGGCCAATCATGTACAAAAGCATCTCTCTCTTTTCCTTGGCTCACCACCCTATTATATATTTGATACATACAACTATTTAGTCACATTTTCATAATTGTTCAATTGGTTATCCTAATCGACACGACTAATAAGCCAACCACATGCTAGCCAGTCGGGAATACCTAGTCGACCAATCGACTAGGATCCTCCAATAGGCCTCAACAAATGTAAGTTTATAAATATGTGAAATTGTGATATATTTTCCTAGGAAAAAAATATATTATATATTAAACTATGCTATATTGTATTAATGGAGAAAATATTAATTAAGACCAACAACGTGCATTCTAAAACATATAAATATTTTCTAATAAGTATCAGCCATTCCATAAGCCTACTATTTAATGCATTATTTCGAGACATAAAAGCCCTTAACAATTAATAAATGACTCATATTGTTATTTTTAGTATCCCTTGCATTTATTATTTTATTTGTCCATGCTTACTTTTAGTTTGTAGTGAAAGTGTTTTGACTTAGCTTTAGTTCAATTTTATTTATTTTTTATAAAGTTTTTCAATGTTTAGAAGATATAATTTATTAAGTTGATTTTTTTAATTAAAAATAAATTTTAATTTTTAAAATTTGTAGTCATTCAATTTTTTCATTGGTAAAAGAGGTTATAGAGGGGATATAAATCTCCAAGAGTGTGATTTAATTTTTAAATCACAAAAATAAAATTAAAAACATTTATTATAAAATTTTCTTAGTGTCACGTGGAACTTTTTTATTTCATTATCGACTCTGTATACTAAAAATTAAAATTAAAAATTGTTTCATATCAATGATTAATTCTATATATTTGTATTATTTTAATGTTTGTATAAGGACAAATACTTAACTGGTGTAACATGTTATATAAACTTGTTAGAGTTTAATGGTTAAGAACATGTGTTTCTTCCTAGGAGGTCATAGGTTCAAATCTAGAGGGGGGTAGGGTATGTACACCTCTATAAGTTTTAGCAGTTAAATCCTTTAGTTGAGTCCCTTGTCCCACAAACAAGGGGGCACTTTAAAAATATATTATTATTATTATGATTGGTCTTTATTTTCTCAATTTCTATATACAATTTATAACTTATTTATTTTCTATTTCTATTTTTAACATTAGCATGGGATATGCACATTGTGATCATATTCGATTCTCTTAGTTGGAAAAGTGTTAATAAAAAATCATTTGGCATCATTAAACAAAGTGATCATTTTACTCTTACTGGGTTTGAATTTAAGATTTTACAACTCAGGGTGCAATGAACTCAGTGATTGACGTGAATAAACCCGTACCATGAAGTAGTCCATCTACGCGACGATTTCGACCTCCGGTCATCGAAGGTCTGTCACTACAGTGAATCCCACTTTATGTCTTCCTCTGTCACCATTTTTGTTTGCCATCTCACATTTAACATCCGTCGTCCTTCACATTGTGGTCCCTCCACCTACTGCCAACGTCAATATCTCCAGCGTATCGTGGAAGGAGTATTAAGATACTCCTCAAGTCCTTCTCAATGTTGCCCTGATATGTTCCTAATGCACAAGAACACAATAAATTCATATAAATTTGATACAACCCAAATGACAAATACTCCCACTCATGCAATTGTTGTTGGTATGAAAATAGCTCCAAACCACAATAATCCAAACACACCTTCAGAATTTGCTCCATACGATTATATTCATCCAATCTCAACCCCTCTACTCTCTTTTGCAATCTATAAATTTGGATACATTCTCTTAAACTTTGCATATGCTTCGTCGAATCCATGAATATCATTGTGGGTATTGAAGGTAACATAGGCATCCTGTGCAGTTGCATTCATAAAAAAAATCTATTTGTGTGTCGAGATGATGAGAACCAGATTTGAGGGTATGTGGTTTGCTCAAACATCCATCATCTCCATAAGGGGCACATAACTAGAAGAACGATTTCCTCCTTATTATAGATTTTACAAAGCAATTGGATAATTATCAATTCCATTCCATAGAATTTGGCATATAATTTCCAATAGCTCCTTTAGTTGAGCCACTCGTAGCCTACCAATCTTCTTTCATTGTTTTTTACTTTTCAAGGATGTAATCCTTGTACTTTTGAGTTGCATCAAAAGCTCTTTCATACTTACAGCCTAATACTTCTTGCCAGTTAGAGCAATATACATATGCAATGGTATGCCATCTAGTAATAAGTTGCATATATTCCTTTGGCCCTATAAGAATGTTTATCACATGGGTAAAAAGAAATGCCCTGCCATTTTTGCCCTGGAATAGAGGTTAAAAATGTGTTAGAAAAAACCCATCCACCTATCTCTCTTTTGTGGCGAAAAAACAATGAAGATTAAAAGACACGACAATCAAGCTATAGGTAAGAAGATATCACACATACCAAAACCATGTCTAGTAGTAGTATCCATAGAAAGCACATAGTCGAGGCTAACTATTTTCTTAGTATGTAAAATTATGTCAATCGTGAGCCACAATAATGTGCTTCAACATGTGCAATAATGAATTCATACATTCAATAAAATGGTGCTTTTTGAAGCACAATAGTTCATTACAATCCGATTCACCTTATTTTGCAGAACTTGTTTATGCTTCAATTGATCTTGACAATCTGTATTGGTGGCCTCATGCAAGGTTTTTTTTCCCAAGACCAAAGTTGCATTGCAATAGCTGGATGTAACCCACAAATAAAGAAACTCACCTTAGGCTTTTGATCCATTTTGCAGCCAACACAAGGACCATAAATTTATGCTTATCTTCCTATGTGGCCATAGTTTCTTGTTTCATATTATCAAATTTCATTAAGCTTTTGGTAAAAATAATACTTGGAAAAAACTTGCCTTTTCAAATCATTGATAACCGGATTTCAAAATTTCAATT
Source organism: Larix kaempferi (assembly GCA_027924585.1). Taxonomy (NCBI): domain Eukaryota; kingdom Viridiplantae; phylum Streptophyta; class Pinopsida; order Pinales; family Pinaceae; genus Larix; species Larix kaempferi. The sequence goes on from BSBM01000299.1 coordinate 25,133,359, forward strand.
AAGTTCATCATCATGCTCTTACATACATTTGCATGTTGTCTTATGATAAATTACCATTTTAACCTTCATATCACTAGAGAAATTATGTCCAAGCAACCAAACTTTTGTTGCAACACCTAAGGTGTTGCCATCAAAAGTTGGAAGCTCTTCAAGTCATGGAGATTTTCTTGATAGATGATTTGTCTTTCCTCACTATATGTAAATGAGGTGAATCACAAGCTCATCTCTTCTTATTGGTTCTTGCATGTATGTTTTTGTGCTTACATTGACTTTATGGAGGAAGGATGATAGCTCTTAGTCCCATCTTCATGTTGATGTGGTTGAACATTTTGCAGGCATACTTCTTACATTTTGCCGCATTTTGTTTGAATCTCTATGATCATTCCTCGTTGACCTTTTATCTTATCTTGAATCCCCTTCAATGTGTCATTTAACCTGTGTGGTTCTTCAAGGTTTCTTGGTCCAAAATTCAACATGTTCCTCTTTTTTGTTAGAATTTTTTGTCGTTGCACGTTACTTGTGTAATTTCAACATGAGCTTCTTGATGTGCTTGAGGCATATACCAACTAACCTTGTTCTCATCATTAATGGATCTCATCTACTAGCTCCTTGTACTCATATACCAACTCGATACTATTAATCTTATCCCTTTAGCTTCCTATAAAATGTGTAGTATTTATCCATCCATTCACATAAGCATTATGGACCTAAGAGAAACTACAATATTTTAGTGTGTTAAGTCATTAAAAGTAAATAATCCTACAAAAAACACTAAAATTTGAACTTGAACAATATAAATACCTACCATTTACCATCGCCAACCCTTGAGATACATAAGCACAAGGAAGATGTGATATTACACTGGAACCAAGTCAAATATTGAGAGTATGACATGGGGAGATCAATTGTGCTCGTCTCACGTACAAACCATTTTATAGGGATCTGTTGCATTTATAACATGGTTTATGCTATATGTGGGTGTCCAATGATTTCCATCTAAATGAACTTGAGTTTAAGAGTGCTGCTTTGTTGTCAAATGCAGAGGAGATTCAAGAAATAAGTGAGAGGACACTAGAGACATTGGAGAGGATGAAGGTGAGAGTAATGGTAATTATGAACAAATATTTAATGAAAACTTATGGGTATTACCCAGAGCCTCAAGTGGGTTCAGAATCCAAGTAGACAAAATGAGAATGTGTAAGGATCAATAGCATCATTTTTTATGAGAATGGGTTTTATGGTTTATTATTTATAGGTGCCAAGCCTTTTCCCTGCCTATGACTATTACAATACATATTGATGATCGTTGCTACAAGCTCCATAAGGTGAAGTACAGAATAGAGCATTTTTTTTATTAAGTGACTTGGCACTATTAGTTTTTCAACATTTAATTCAATCTGATCTAGGATCTTAATTGAGAATAACATGTACAACATATCAAACACAAGAGACAAGAGACACAAAGCATTTCACCGGGGAAAACCAAGAAGGTGAAAAACCCCGCAACTTCCTCATAGATAGAATAAGCACCAATACAAGGATCACAAAGATGAAGCCCCAAAAGATAAATGTCTGCAACAGCTACTCCTCCTCCACTTGTGTGCACTCCTACTCTCTCTCACTAATATGAAGTGAGTGAATGAGAGAATGCGTAAAATGAGAGAGACACACTCTCTATTTATACACTACTTCACTTGTCTTTTAACTCTAACTAGGTCGGCCCCAACTTAACCACTTAACATAACGTTGACTGGGCCGACCCCCACTAGGGTGGTCTAATAACCCTTTAACCCACATGACTCATACACGGCCGACCCCATCAAGGTGGTCTAATAACCCATCAAGTATAAGTTACGACACTTACAATATAACTTGCGACACTTGCAAGTACAACTGACGACACTTCCAATTGGAGGAATAATACATCTCCGTTGGGATACAATAAAGTACAAATACAATATACAAGTGAATATCTTCCGAAGTTACAAATACATCAACACGCACCATGAAGGTTTTATCTCCACAATTGCAGCTGCCATTTACCTCAACATATATTTATATTTATGTTTTATTTTTAAATGCTTAATTTAAAGGATAAATATTCATTTTAACCTATAATGACATTGGATTGATTGTATGATTATATTCCATGTGGGATACTAACATAGCCCAAATTACTATAACTGTAAATAGTATGGCCTACTACTAGAGCCTCCCCAACTTGGGGAAAGTGGTAGTTGACTCAACAATGTTTCTATGTGTTTCCTGGGCAAAACTGATAAGTTATTGAAATCTTATGCTTTTATTGATTACTCTAAGTTGTTCTACATTGTAACATGACTTCATCCACATCTTATCTTTGCTTGCAAAGCAAGCACAAACACTCATCTTGGTTTATATTTTTTCAATCTCATCCAAGTTTTAAAGGGGTCATGTCCTGAATTTCTCGTTGTGAATATAGTATCCTCTTGTATCTAGAAGTGAATTCATGAAAAATAGGTTGTTAGAGTAGTTGGAAATTATATTACCAGATGCATTTCCTGGGTGAGAGTGGAGATCTCTGAAATGATTGTAAAGTCCTTTTATGGCTTGTCTATACTTATAGACCCTTTAAACGTTGCGGCCTTTACATGTGCAATAGAGTTTCTTTAGATGGCTAATGAGGTTGGAAGAGGGAACTTGTGTGAAAGAAGTGATTTGTATCTTACTCAAGTTGTGTTGCAGAGCTGGGAAGGCACATTGATTGTGCTTCAAAATGGTCAGTGTTTGCTCCTTTTAGTAGAAGACCTACTCATTGTTAGTAGATGTATTGAATCTCTAGATTTCTTGCCTTGCATGGAAGTTTTTGATCTAGAGCAAAAAAGAACCAAGCTTGGAATGCGATTAGTGAGTGATTTAAGTTCAACTTTGAGGGATGCTACAACCAAGGATTTGTGGGTTAAGGATTTCTTAGCTTTGCCTTTCAAGCTCTTTGAGAGGATTATAACTTCAATTAGGAAGAAGGGAATGAAGGAAATGTTTGTTAGCTTGATTATAATTATGTATGCAAATATCCAATATTGGGCAGAAGATCCAGTCTAATTCTTGTTCATTTCTTATTTTCCTTGCTTTCCCTGGCTTTAAAATTTGGTTATAGCAATGAAAACAAGGTATAATTGCAAACTAGGATTGCTTCTCAGCTGTTTCTTTCCACAATTGAAGACTTTTTCTTGCTCGTGACAAGCGAAAACAATAATGGCATTATTGCATGAAGTCCTGAAGTGGAAATTATGCAGAGTATTGCTTCATTGTTCATATCACAAGAAATTTTCAATACTAGAAGCAATAATTATGAACTCAATATAGTATTCAAGGGAGTTGAAGAGCAAAGCTCAACTGATACTACTTGTGGCTTAAACCAAAACAAAGTATCAGTTGTTGCCAATCTCTGGGATGAATATCTTGCTCAGATAGCATTGGATGCTAGGTTAAGTCCCAACAAAAGTGGTGTAGCAATGTAGGCCACTCTATGTATTCCAATACAATTAAAAATGATTGCCTGTGCTCTGAGGTACATAGTAGAGAACCATGGATTGGCCCTTGCAATTTGGAAGAAACCAAACCAACACCCATTACTCGCAGGATGATTTAACGAATTGCAATTGGGATTTCGTTAATTGGGATTATGTGTTTCTAGTTCCAAGTGGAGGTAGATCATAATTTAGGAAAGAATCAGGTGGTAAATATTGCATTGGGTCGAAATTTTGTAATATCTAATAGCCTACCTACGAGATGTATTTGCCTTTCTTGTTTCACTTTCTTCAAGATAAGATCATGCAAATTGGAATGTTGGTGGTCATTGGAAATGGTAATGGAATGAGATGTATGAAAAAGCAACAACAAGAACAAAGCAATGCCGACATGGAAGCCATTGCCAGTGTGTGGGTCCCTTATTAAGGGGGGCAAGGATAATGTGGTTGAGCCAACCAAACGAAGAATAAGAGTTCAAGAGGAGTGGGAGGCTTACAGAAATGATGGATCTCCGAGCAAGTCATAGACCCTTGAATATGATTCTCATCATCTTGACCCACAAACGGATTTTCTGAATGCAATTGCACATGCTGCTCGTGTTACCTTCAATACCCACAATGATATATCTTGGCTTCGACGAAACATACACAAAGTTTAAGAGAATGCATCCAAAGTTCTAGATTGCAAAGATAGTAGAGGAGCTAAGATTGGATGAATATAATCATCTGGAGTAGAGTCATAAGGTGTGTTTGGATTATTGTGGTTTTGGGCTATTTTCATACCAACAACAATTGTATGAGTGGGAGTATTCGTCATTCCGCTTGTGTCAGATTTATGTGAATTCATTGAGTTCTCATGCATTAGGAATAGATCATGGCAACATTGAGAAGGACTTGAGGAGTATCTTATTACTCCTTCCACGATATGTTGGAGAGATAGACGCTAGTAGGAGGCGGAGGGACGACAACGTGAAGGACGACGTATGTCAAACGTGAGACGAAAAACAAAAACGATGATGTTGCAAATGGATAAAGAGGAAGACGGAAAGTGGGAGTCATCGGAGCGATGGACATCCAATTACCGGAGGTCTACATCATCGTGTAGATAGACTACTCTCACGTGCCATAACCAATTTTTGGATGCATCAACTATAAAAGTAGTACAGCATCATGACATGTCGACAAAATAAAAGTAACTTTAGAAATTAATAATGCACGTTATCCTTTTATTTGTTGTGGTCTTGCAGGGAGGATGTTTCCCGCTCATATATTTTCAAGCAGAAAAAACCTGTACTTTTGCTATTATAAATAATCAAAAAGTACTTCTCCTTTTACATCCTTTACATCAGAGAACTAGATCAGTTTGTTAAGAAAAAACCAACAACACTAAATCAACAAAAACTGCCTTAAAAAAGGACATAGACAGTCATAACTGGCGATAAGAACAAAATACATAAACCATCGCCAAAAAACAAAAAACATATAGATCAATCATCAAAAAAGAAATGGATCCCTTTGACTCCAGATTTTCATCAATCCACTCTTCCCAGATGAGGATTCCTTCCTCTACATTGATGGCTTCCTTTGACAGGGCATCCACAATATCATTGAGTTCCCGGTAGATATGGTCTATAGTCCAATTGTAGAAAGCATTTAGAAGAGATTCAATTCTGCTACACTAATACTTAATGGAGATTGCTCTAATCTTGAAAATATTTTTTACCCAATTGATAACCATAAGGGAATCCCCAAAGATCCGCATAGAACGTATTTCAAAGAAAGCTGCAACTTTTAATAAGCACCATAAGGTAATGATCTCTGTTTTTGAATTTGTTCCCATGCCACAATTAATTTTAATCTTGAAATAGTGATATTTGCTTAACATAAAAAAAAACTCCAACTGCACATCTTCCTTCTTCCTTCCACAAGAGCCTCGTCAAAGAACCCTGTGGTTATATTTGAGTCAACAATTAGTGTCAGAATACGAATTTGAGTTAGCAATTAGTGTCAGATTACGAACTCCTCGAAAACCGGATCTGACTTTTTTGTAAGACTTGAAAATCCCTAGGGCTTGGTGTACGATCATCAAATAGTGCTTCCTTTTATCCTGATAAACCAGCATAGATCCATCTTAAAGCCGTATCTATCAAGCACCGAGAGGGATGCAATTTCTTGAGGTGTATTTTAAAAAAAAAATTTTAACTCAAGAAATTTGATCTCTCTTGATTTATAGATCCGGGTTTAAGTTTTAAGTTTTTATTTTATAAACGAACATTTATTTTTTAATTACTTTTCATAATATTTTATTTTATGAATCAACATGGATTTTTTTTAAATACTTTCCATAATTTTTTATTTTATGAGTCGACATGATTTTTTTTAATTAAAAAAATTATTTTTTACGTTTTATTAGGTGTAACGCTACATGTAATGCTACATACACGTTACAACATCTCCCCCCCCATACTGGGCTGTAGAGCACCTCATTTCACTCGGTGCAATAATGTCATCTAGATCGGATCTGACTTTTTTGTAACACTTGAAAATCCCTAGGGCTTGGTGAACGATCATGAAATAGTGCTTCCTTTTATCCTGATAAATAATGTCATTTGATAAACTATATATAGGTCTGTTCAATCAATTGCCTTTGACCATCACCTTCGCAATGGCAAGGAGTTTGTTGCTATCAGGGCAATTGGTGTTAGTTTGTGCAGCTGCTGTAATCGGTGGCATCGCAGGAGCTTCCTTCATGCGTTTCATGTCGTCGACATATGAGGGAGGAGGATGCTATTGCAGCAAGAAGGGAGAGAAGGAGAGGAGGAGGAGGAGTATCAAGGGTGATTTCATCACTTGCACTACTACTGATTGCTGCATTAAAACTGGAACTCTCAAGGATAATACGGAAAAGGATAGTGGTGTCCCCAACGCCAATGGCAATGGTATTACTAAAATTGCCAGTCACCACCATGACCATCAGCAACCCCCTGTCAACGACCCCTTCGACCCGGCCAAACGTAAAGGGTAAGAGGTGCCTCTGCCACCCATTTCACCTCGTTTGCAAATAATTTAATATAATTGTTAGACCTATTTTGATTTTGCTTGCTTTATTCGTTTGGAAACCGTCAGAATCTATCATTATTATTATTTTGAGGCGATTCACGAGGCAATGATCTACTGCCGGATGAAATGCTTGTGGCCATTTCTGTTGATGAGTATGATAGTGTTCTGATAAGCTCAAAAAGCACACACTGTTCGTGAATTTCGGTGGCCCAATTCTTCTTGATGCCATCATTAAGGCTTTGGTTAAGGAAATCTGGGAGCGACATTAGCGGAATTGGCAAAGTACCCGAAGCCCGACAAAGGCATTTTTATTACTTTTTTACCTTTTTCATTTTTATTTTATCCATTTTCTTTTCAAGAACAGTTGCATTGTGCTGAACTTGTGCCTCGTGGCCGTTTGCTCTGTCAGAACACGTTAGTGTTGTTCTCCTTGTGGGCTGAGAATTCTGAGTTGAACATTTTCTCTAGTTATGTGTCTTGTGTGGGTTGAATTTCCTGTCCTACCCATGCAATTTAAGGGTTTTTGGTTTGTATATCAGCATTGATGGGATGTTTTATCTGTCACGAGCCTCCCTGGTTTTTAACCCTAGGCCCTTGGAGGAGAGTCTATCTGAAAGTCAACCTGTTAGAAGACATTGAAGAATTTGTCTTCATCCAGGTTGGGGACAAAGTGATTAAATAGTCGTGCTATATACAACATCCCAAATACTTGCTTTAGTTGTCAAAGTCTGAACCGTAGAATTTAACATTGCCTCCTCAGGGTTAAACTTGATACTCATGTTAATTTGACAACTTCTGCTTCTCAGCCCCAAGCTCTAAATGCTTCTCAGGTCAATAATAATTGTGCAAGTGGTTTGAAAGAATTCTCAGAACACCAAGGCAGCGATGGCCCATGAAGCACTTCCAACTAAGTCGACTGTTACGTTGGCGTCGACTCCTAACAAGCCCATAGCCTCAACCACAGGGAAGGAGATTGTGCACTCTTCTTAATAATCCTTCTCTTGAGGGCAGATGGTTGTTGGGATGCAATCAGTGTTTTAAAACTCGGACTCGGGCTAGGACTTGTTGGAGGAGCCTAAGTCGGCCTGTCGACTAGGCCCTCCGACCGACCGTTTTGTAATATGAGTCGACAAGTCACGTTGACCAGTCGGGATATGTCGGTTGGTTGCACCAACAATATAGTTATACAACTGAATGTAAACATGTATATATAGGTTGTTGAGCCAATGTAATGGTTAGATTGGATCTGTCTATGTATGGTTCCGCTCCTGTTGAGTAACAAAGGCTAAGTGTTCTCTCTCTCTATCAATCTCTTGTCTCTTATCTCTGTGTTATCGTGCATGTGTGTGTATTTATACAATGTATCTCCGGTAACCTTATAACCTGCGGGACTACAACATTGGTTTCCGTTGCCGGGTGATGCATTCAGAAATAACAACATGACAGATGATTTTGGAGCGAGAGATTAAGGAATGGTGGGAGAAGAAAATCGCTAATTATTTGTAGAATTATGCGCGACGGAACAAGCTAACTATTACTCAAGCAAGGGAGCGATTCTTCTCGGAGACCCATTAAAAATTTGTAGAATCCATGCCGACCGCTCTGAAGAAACTTTTAGATGAGAACACCAGTTGATGAAAAGGAGCGAAAGCTGATTTCAAAGCTGATCAACGGAGGACGAACGAATTTGTCGGAGTGGTGTGAAAAGATTGCGGACGACTTCTGTGAAGAGCAAGCAGTCGAAGAGCGAGTTTCTGTGGACGAAGTCAAAAAGAAGTTCTTTACTGAATTGAGTGACCAATTCTTGTGTTCTCTGCCGACTTTATTGTTCAAATTTTTGATCGACAAAGGTGTTGCGCACGTTGTCGAAACTCGACCATTACTGCTCCCGCCCCTTCCAAATTCCAAGTGGGAGGAAAAAGAACGTCAGTGGGAAAAAATTGTGAAAGAACGTGAATGGGAGTACTTTCTGAACAAATGAAGACTTGCACTTCCCCAGTTGCCTAGAAAGCTTCGGGCTGACAATGGGGGGGTGGCGAAACATGTTCTGATGTACTAGAATTGATGAAAAACGACATATGACAGAGACATGACCAGCAGTGGAGGACCTGATAGATCCGACAAAGACAGAACCATGAGTCACAAGAGCACTCCAAACATTCATAAAATTGAAAGAGAAAAAAGAAGACAACGTCGTGAAGCGCTGAGGGAGCAGGCAAGTGTGCTCCGAAAAAAGCGAGGATCGGGTATCGCGACAGACGCAGAAGGAAATCTGCCAGAGTCAAGCCGAGCCTGCGATGATCAGGGTGTCGATGAAAACTTGTCGCCGATGGAAGAGGACTTGTGGATAGAGCGTGGTCGTGCTCTCCAAGTTCAGATACCCGAGAGCTTAATACCTCCGTCTCCATTTCAATTAACACAAAGTGTCTGAATGCAAGAAATTTTCTTGGTCTCCATGCTGTCCAGTCGGGAATTTGTAGTCGTCATAATGAAGAAGGCGATGAAGTCAATAGACTATTGATTCATCGACCTGCGGAAGGAAACTGGGTGAGTTTTCATCTCGAGTTTTCGAATAGAAGTTTTCATCTAATGTACTCAGAACATGAAGAAGCACCCCCCCTGCCAATACCAGAATTGATGACTCACTGAGTACTTTGGAAAATCCGAGAAGCAGCGAAATCCTCTTTGAGCAAAACTTTGTCTGGATTTCGACAGAAGCAATAGAGGAAGACAAAATTCCGAGACCCAGCGAAGCAGCAGAGGCTATAGACACTGGCTCTGAAGGCAGAGAACCTAGTTGTGATAAGTTGATTGTCGTAGTCGAAAAAGCACCAAGTCTTGATTGTGGTAACAATCCTCCTACTTCGCCATCTAATTCTCCAGTCAATACATCAGTAGACATGCCGCACTCGACAACACATCTTCCATTTTATGAAGGCGACGAAGATCCGACAAGACAGTGGTTCGTGTGCGAATCGATATGGACGGCCAACCAACTCACCAATGAAGAACGACAGTTGGCTCAGTTTGCTGGTTCGTTGAGAAAACGAGCATTGACATGGTATATGGGGTATATTGCAAAAACACCAAATGCAACTAAGGCGGAAATCAAACAAAGTTTCCTAGCCTTTTTCATGACGGAAGATGCAACATATCTGGCAGCCGAACGACTGAAGACGATAGTCCAGAAGTCGACAGAAACTCTCAAGGAATATGATAAGAGGTTCAAATACCTCTTGAGCAAAATCGACTATGAGATTGAAGAAAAGCTACTAATCAAATGGTTCATTGCCGGTCTTATAAGTAAAATCAAAGTACATGTGCGTTGACAAAATGTCAACACTTATGCAGATGCATTGAAGACAGCACTGGAGATTGAAATGGACGACGAATATCCTTTAGTCTCCATTGATAGACATGTCGATGAATGCCTTGAGAGTATGGAATGACCAATTCAAAGCATAAATTTGAAAGAGTCGGAGCTATGGTGTACCACATGTCGAATTGTAGGACATACTAAAGACTCTTGTCGAATAGAGGATCGGCGACAATAAGTCAAACTTATTCAAACCAGATGCTTTTGCGATTTGTGTAAAGAATATGACTTACATTCCACGAGTGATTGGCCCTGCAATTTAAAGAACAAGAAAGCCAAATGGTGTCAAATTTGTGAAGTCAATTCTCATTTGATCGACAAATGTCATTTGAATTTGAAGAATCGACAGAAATACCACGTAGTATATCAAACAAATTCTGTCGAGCAGCACAATGAAAGAAATCCAAGGAACGACAGATTCGACCGAAATGATGGCAGAAACGATTATTATCACCGCAACTTCAGGAATGACAGATATCCCAGGTATGATGATCGAAGATTTGATCGGCGAAATGATGGCTACAATCGGCGCGGAGGATACCGAGGTCGTGGTCGTGGCAATGGTGGACATGATGCCCGACCTCGTCGACCTGGAATGTGTTTTACATGTCTTAGTGAAGATCACCGATATGCAGAATGCCCGTACAAGGATAGAACTGATTTAAAATTTTGTACAAAGTGTGGGGTAGGCGATCACTATTTAGAGGATTTCCCTACCATGATTGAAAGAATAAATAATAAAAAGAATGTTCATGTCTTGTCCTGTGTATCTAAAAATGATGTGCTTCAAACAAAGAATTTACATATTGTAACTCGACAAGGTACATATATTGGTCCTGATAAACCACAGATTAGTAAATTAATGTCAAAAGAGGATTATCCAAATCCGATTAAGCAGAAATCTGTGTACAAAGATGCATCCGACATATTTATAAACTTAGCAGCCCATGAAGACAAGCAAGAAAACCGACATAAACTACTTGATGAATTGTAGGGAAATTTATCGACCAGTTGCATAATATTAAACAGAAACATGTCGTGCAAAGACAAGCTAAATTTTTTTTCCGACTTAACCAAAAAGAAAAGAATGATGCCGACCCTCTAGTCGACCTTGAAATAAATGGTTATCACGTACGACAAGTCATACTGGATTTTGGCTCCCAAGTCAATATCATGACTCGTGATACTTGGGACCAACTTGGTCGACCAAAATTGCAAGAATCTGGCATTTATCTGAAGCTCGCAGATCAAGGGCTTATAGAGCCGATTGGAGTATGGAAGGATGTCGAAACAACTATTAAAGGCATCAAGACAAAAGTTGATTTTGAGATTATTAATCCTAAAGATGATGCAAGTTCTTTTCCAGCCTTGGTCAGTTGACCTTGGGGGCGAAAAATGAAAGCTTCGATTTCATTAGATAAGGGTCGCATCAAGCTTAAAGGCAACGGTCAGAAAGTTGTTGTACCTATCTTCCCATCTCAGGGAGAACCATGGTTGGAACCTGTAGAAGAGGAGAATGATATTCGACAGCTTTACAGAATTGACAATAATGAAGATCATATTGAACCTAATTCACAAGGAGAACTTCACTTGGGAGATCCCGTCTCACTCGGATATAACTCTGATGCAGAACTTTGTGACTGGCAAATTGAAAATTATGATCTCCATGCAAAAGAATGCTGGACGGTGGAAGCCATGCCAAGAAAGCAGATAAAGAAATGTCTGTCAACCTCGACCGCTCCAAAGATATTTGAGCGGAGAATTCGAGACTACCTAACTCTTGTACCAACTAAAAAGACTCAAACACATATTCCAACACTAAGATACAAGGAGCGGGATTCACTTGCAGTACATGTCGAACAAGTCTCGAAACATGTCGAAGAAAACGGTAGACTGCAGAGCTTAGTTGAGACTTTCACAGGGCAAGCTGCGAGATGGTGGGATACCCATCAGACAAGACTCCAAACCTGGACTAGTGCATCCACATACTTTGTTGAAAGATTTGGAGGAAAGAAGCTGACGGCTCAGGTAGACATCCCTATGTTTACACAAGGAAAAAATCCTGAAGCCCATATCGATTGGTGCGGGAAAGAATGGCGAAGACTGGGATACAAAGATGAAAGGACCTGGCCTCATCTTTTTCCTAGCACATTGGACGACTTGCCTAACAAATGGTATAAAATGGAGGAGGCAAGAGGAGAATCATTCACTTGGAAAGACTTGAGAGAAAACTTCATCAAAGATTTCCAGTTTTCACCTAAGGAAGAGCAGCTAGTCGAAGCAAGCAATCATATCAAAGAATTTCTGCAGCCGACAGAAAATTCAGTACCTGCAGAAAAGAAGCAAAGTGCTTGTCGAACAGCTGCATGCCATAATATAGTGTCGAGAGAGATCTAGCATTCGACAAGACTAAGAGCGGAAACAAAGAAATCAGTTGGGAAAACTATCCTTAACATGGAGATTGTCGAGAAGGACGAACTAGAAAGATTATCGGAAAAAGACTTTCCACCAGCATTCACACAAATCAAAGAAGGTGAAAGACTGATAAATGACAGCCGTGCGCCAGAATGGATGGACGCAAAGGTAAAGACAAAAGAAGTGAATATATCAAACGACGACAGACCAAAGATGGCGAGGATTGGCGATTACTGGAACGAAGAACAGATTGCAGAAATCACTAGCCTCCTCAAGGAGTTTCAGGATGTATTTGCTCATGACTATAAGGACCTGAAAGGACTTGTGTAGGAGATGGGTGAAATGAAAATTGATATCAAATCATATGCCAAGCCTGTGAAGAAAAAACCTTACAAGATCGCCCTCAAATACAAAGACATTGTTAAACAAGAGATCGATAGCATGCTCGAGGCAGGCATCATATATCTGATCGACCAATCAGAATGGGCAAGCCCGATGGTCGTTCAGCCGAAGAAGCAGGACCCGACACGACTGAGGATCTGTGTCGACTTTCGTGAACTAAACAAGGTAACACTCATCGACCCCTTTCTGACACCCTTTGCAGATGAAATTATTAATGAAGTTGCAGGGCATGAGTGTTATTCATTCACGGATGGATTCTCGGGGTACAACCAAGTACCCATTGCTAAAGAGGATCAGAAAAAAAACTACATTTGTGTGTGAGTTTGGTTCCTTCACATATAAAGTTATGCCCTTCGGTCTGAAGAATGCACCTGCGGTCTTTTTGCGTATTGTCGTCAAGGCTGTTCAAGAATACATCTACAAGACCATGGCTGTCTACTTTGATGACTGGACAATCTATTCAATGTTGAGGGATCACTGCAAATGGCTTCGACTGATGCTCGAACGATGTCGACAGATACAACTCTCGCTGAACATAAAGAAGTGCATATTTGCGACTCCTATCGGCATTTTACTGGGCCATGTTGTATGCAAAGAGGGAATCAAGGTCGATTATGCAAAGATAAAGATCATTCTTGACTTGAAACCTCCAGTCAATCTGAAATAAGTATGCATCCTATTGGGTCACACGGGGTATTACAGGAAGTTTATCAGACATTACTCCGACATGACTTACCCTCTCGAAGAACTGTTGAAAGAAGATCAGGATTATAAGTGGACAGAAGAGTGCAATACTTCATTCAACATACTGAAGAAAAAACTTGTCGAAGCACCTATCCTCCGATTTCCGAACTGGTCAGTGAAATTTCACGTACACATTGATGCCTCTGGAATAGCAGTTGGTGCTATATTGACACAACCTGGCGATGACGGAATGGACTACCCTAATGCTTTTAGTAGTCGGAAGTTGAATAAAGCTGAAAGAAATTATTCTACTACGGAAAGGGAAGCATTAGGTATGGTTTTTGCACTCCAGAAATACAGTCATTATTTATTGGCTAATCCCTTTGTATTCTATACAGATCATCAAGCTCTGAAGTATTTGGTCAATAAACTGTTGCACCACGGGAGATTGTGTCGTTGGCTTTTGCTATTTCAGGAATTCGAATTTGAGATCATAATTCGACCGGGGAAGGCTAATGTCGGGCCAGACCACTTATCGAGAATCGACACAGGAGAGGAAGCGACAAGCATAGGTGATGATCTACCGGATGCACATTTGTTTCGTATTGAAGCTGTCCCCTCAGAACTTACAGAGATTGCACAATTTCTTGTGGAAGGACAAGCCCCTGCAGGAATGCCAGAAAAGAAGAGGAAGATCCTGGCTATGAAAGCTGCACCATACACTCTTATCGATGGGTTCCTATACAAACTTGGCCTGGATGATGTTTTACGTTAGTGTGCACTAGAGCATGAAAGGCAGAGCATAGTTGCAGAAGCACATTATGGCCCAGCAGGAGGACATTATCACAGAGACATAACAAGAAGAAAATTTTTGCAAGTTGGACTTTGGTGGCCGACAGTCCATCGAGACTGTCGAGACTTTGTGTCTAAATGCGACATATGTCAACGTAAGGGTCAACCATTGTCGAGTACATAAATGCCCTTGGTTCTAATTAATCCAAGTCACACATTTGAAATTTGGGCAATTGACTTTATTGGATCGTTCCCAGTAATCGACAGACGGACAGGTGCAAGATATATCATCACTGCTGTAGAATATGTCACTAAATGGGCAGAGGCAGAACCAATCGAGACATGCTCTAGCGAAGTTGCTGCCAAGTTTATTTATGAAAACATCATCACATGCTTCAGATGCCCCTTAACTTTACTCAGTGACCAAGGTACCCACTTTGTCTGCAAAACTATCGCCGCATTGACAAAAGGGTTTACAATTGAACATAGAATCAGTACATCATATCATCCACAATCGAATGGCGCCTTGGAATCATTTAATAAAACACTTACAAGAGGACTGACCAAAATGTGCAACATGGAGAAAGATGACTGGGATGACAAAATACCTGCTGTTCTCTGGGCATATAGAACAACATACAAACGAACGACAGGGCAAACACCTTTTTCACTTGTCTATGGGCAAGAAGCATTCGTCCCGCTGCACTTCCGTCGACAAGCCCCGACCATTGCAGAAGTCTTACATATTGATGTCGAGGATGCATGACAAGAACGCTTACTACAACTGTCGCAGTTGGATGAAAATCGACAGATAGCAATGGAACATCAACGAATCCAGAAACATCAACAGAAAGCATGGCACAACAGAAATATTAAACAGAAAAATCTGTCCGTTGGTGATTTAACATTGCTCTATAATAGCCACGTCAAAGGGAAGCCGAAAAAGTTGCACACAAAATGGATGGGGCCATATATTGTCGAAGTAATAAATCCTAACGGTTCAGTCCAACTGAAAACGTTACAAGGTAGTGTTTTCAAGAAACTTGTAAACGACGTCGGATTGAAAAGGTACAAATCATGAGCATAAAAAAAAAAAAAACGGTTTCAAGTAACCGAAAGAGAGAAGCATTATAAGCAATCCACATAAACAACAACATTTGGATCACATATCCCAATTGGGTCGCTTATCTGTACATCTCGAACAATTCGGACCCATCTCGACTTATGATCCACAAAAAGCAACACAAGAAGAACTCGACTTACTTGCTGATGCAGTTAACCGAGAACAATGACATAGACGACTAGCAGCAGAAGACCGCATTCACAAGCTGGAAGAAGACCAGATTGTATTCTTGGCTAAGTGCCAAGACTTAGCGCAACAGGTCATACCAATTTCAGAAAGCTCCGACACAACCAGTACACTTGACAAAACATTTTTGTTGTTCGAATCGGTCGTGTCGAGTTTGCATAAGGAGCTCACCAGGGACCGATAGGAGCAGGCCACAGTGACAACATCCCTGATGACGGAACTGTATGAAGCATTCAATTTAGCACATGATCAGCTCATTCAGTATAACGATCAAGCAACTACAGTCAATGACGTTCTCCGCAATTGGTACACACATTATGGCAATATATTCAGAGAAATGCGAGAGACACGTGACTTAATCGACAACCTTCATCAACAACACCGAGTAGCCGATAACACCATGAGCAAAACCATCGAAGACCAACTTGTGATGGAAAACAGGAAACTGGAAAAATTAGAAAAAAGTGAAGAACAGTGGTTGAGCCATGCACGTCATAACCTCGACAAGGTAGAACAACTCAGACCACATCTCAAAACATTGTTTTCAGCTGCCAACGAGAAAATAGAGTTATTCGGTCCCGACCTAATTCATCTACAGGGTAAGACTACTCAAGAACAAATAGTTGACTTGTCGAGCCTTACGACACTTACTATCGACATCCAAAACACGCTGCACCATTGGGAGAACTTCTAGCACCACATTTCTGTCTTTGCTGAAGCAATTGTCGAGGTCTCTGTACAACAACAAGCAACGATTAGCTCCAGTCCTGGTCACTCGTAACAGCCCCACTTATCACTTAAAGCTCAGCCATATACAAATTTTGCTCAATCATTTTTGGACATCTCCTCCTTTCTTCGGGACGAAGAAAGATTTTGAGGTGGGGGAGATGTTGGAGGAGCCTAAGTCGGCCTGTCGACTAGGCCCTCCGACCGACTGTTTTGTAATATGAGTTGACAAGTCGCGTCGACCAGTCGGGATATGTCGGTTGGTTGCATCGACAATATAGTTATATAACTGAATGTAAACATGTATATATAGGCTGTTGAGCCAATGTAATGGTTAGATTGGATCTGTCTATGTATGGTTCCGCTCCTGTTGAGTAATAAAGGCTAAGTGTTCTCTCTCTCTATCAGTCTCTTGTCTCTTATCTCTGTGTTATCGTGCATGCATGTGTATGTTATACAATGTATCTCTGGTCACCTTATAACCTGTGGGACTACAACATGACTCTATTGTGTCTTGGATGGGTTTGAATTTAAGATTTTGTTTAGTAAAAAAAACATAAAATATTAAAATTTTAATGAAAAAAGTATTTTAAAGATTCCCAACCATGATTCCAAACCATGAGAGACAAAATATGCAAATTCTGCTCATGTATATACGATGTAAGGGTGTATATATCAAAATGGCACTGAGTGCAATACATATTTGAAACAAAATATATAATCAGCAAGTCTCACTGTGCAAAAACCTGCAAATGCTGCTCCAAAACCTCCAAATGCTCACAAATGTTTCGTGAGAGAAGTGTGAGGCAAACAAAGGTTTGGGGGGTCTCTTTATAACTTGTGTTTAGGGTTTAGGGTCCTAGGAATTAGGTAAAATGTAAAGAATAATTAAAAAAATGCCTTAGGAATTAGGTTCTTAGCAAGGCCCCACTTATAACACGCCCTCTACCTTTGTTGCAAGCGTTGAGCCTTTAAACATTTTGTTTGCACATTTGTGGGCATGAACTTTTTTGTTGGTTGTATTATTTTTTGTGCCTTGACTATGATAGTATGTGTTATAGTCAGAGGAGGGTATTGTCAAGTTTGCAGTTTTGAAATGCTAAAACACATGGATTTTGTTCATCTATATCCAATGCCTTGTCCCATGTAATAATTGTCCACAGTGCACACAACCATGAGCTACTTTCCTCAGTGTAGCATGGTTTCCTATGCATGTGCACTTTGATTATTAACAAGTTTCTTCAGTTCTATTATAAGACAAATTCTATGGACTCTTGTGTGGAAAAAGTTGTTCCTTGCTTTTCTTCCGTGTTTATCTAAGGATAGTGCAATCGATAGTATGAGTTGCAGATGCTTCGATAGTGGAGCAATTTTTTTATATTTTTTAAATGTCACGAGTTTGAAACAAATACATTCAATACATTCATTCATGTGTTAGTCTTTGTCCTATTTTAATTATGGCACCACATTTGAGCTATTAAGAAGTAATCTATTGCAGTGATTTTTCTTTGCTGTTGTAGAAGCTCTTGCACCATTATGATCGTTAGAAGTTGCTATTGGCACAGAGTCATTGAAACTACTGTGTCGTTGATAACAATAATTGCATTCTACTAGGCTTACATAAGGAAAATTGTTCATACTATGAAGTTTCAGCTAAAAGTGTGAGCTATTTATGTATGTATCTGCGATATTGCGTTTATTAGTTTTGAAGTGGACTTGTGGCTTGTGACCCTCCTGGGTGGAAATAAAAAATAATATAATTATGCATGTTATTTCAGGAAGGCACAGTGAGCAACACTTTTTTTTCAGATTTCTGTGACTTGTTTGTGGCTTACCTCCACACATGTTTGTTGAGTGGTGGTTCTTTAATGAGATTTTCTAATGTATTTGTGTCCAGAGTCTTTGGAGGTTCAACTCACTTCCTGTTGGAGATTTGAATCAGGCGATCAGCTATAGTGGCTTGGCCCACCTCTCTATAGTTTGGTTCCTGTCGTATCTCCTTGAGCATATTCTTTGTTTTGCACATTTCTTGGAAGTGTTTTGGTGTGCAACAAGATGTGTACAATTGGATCATTCTGTCCTCTTAGCTTGCTGCATTTCTATGGTGCAAATTTTTGGGCATGTAACACAAATTGGTTTGATTATTTTTTATTATTTGAGATCTAGATCGTTGCAAAACAATTTTTCCTCCTATAGATAAGATCAGATAAGGTAAACACAAAGGACCTGAATCTTCCGGGAGCCATGGTAGAAGAATGGATTAACTACATCTGTCTTTTTAAGCACAATGCCATATCACTATAGGACCATGATGATGAGTTGAGATGGTCAAAATGTAAATTTTTTCTCTTTTCCGAAACCTGGTTTCAAGTCTCACTGTTCATTGTTTAATGCCCACTCATTTCAACATTGACTGCTGTAAATGAATTAGTTCTCATAAACAAAGCAGAACTGGAGACACACGAAGAAATTTACAAATACTTCTGTAAAATTCCAAGCCTCAAAATATGGCAAATTTGGCAAACGGCTTGGTCAGGTGGGTTCGGATCTACTCCCTAATGTTTAGTTCCAAACTGCTGAAGTTTCCTTGTGGGATAAATCTGATCTGGGTTATGTTTTATGGCACACTTCTGAGTGTGTGAAAATGTGTTTCTAGGTGTGGATTTTGCTAATTATTTCACCATTCATAATGCCATGTTTCCATATAAATACATAAGACATGCAACCATGCAAAATGACACATAAAATGACACCAAACAGCAATATTTCAGGCTGATATAAAGCTTAAAGAACATCACTTACATGCCTGGAAACGCCATTGAGCAGATATGTATAGGAAGGATCTTTAATCAGCAATCAAGATGATGTCCATACTTCTTTAATGAACTGGAAATGGTGAGTCTTAGCTGTAGCAGCTTCTTTCCAAACCCAAAGTTGATAGATAGGGCTGCAAATAAAGTTCAGACCTTGGAAAAGCATGCCCAGCAGCAAGTAAAGCCCCATACTCCACTCAACGCCCTTGTTATTTTTATGCAGTCATGGTCTCTTCCTTGAAGGCTTGATTTTCATCAGCAATTATGAAATGGAGACCAAATTTGACAACTCTGATTTTTGTGGCAGCTTAGCAGAAAGTTCCTTCAGATTGGTGGCGCTCTGTGTATGCATCCACTCCACAAAGTCAGCGATCTCCTCTTTACTTCAGATCTGGTCCATGCAACCTCTAAAGGGAAGTATTTAATAAAGATTCTGTGAAGCAAACCAAGATTTTACCTCCAGCTTTGATGGACTCTTATAGAATTGTGCCCCACTCATTCTATGACCACAGAAGGAAGTGCCCCCCTCTAGATATTGATGATATGGCTCTATATTGGCAGCTAGAGATCGATCTCCCTCAAATACTGAGTTTTTCCTCCATCTGTGCCCTCATAGGAATGTTGATAATTTTTCTTGACTTCTCTAGACTAGGTAGGGTGGGTATCTCACCACCGAAGCTAGTGCATTCACGGAGTTTTAGTTTGAAACCCTCATCCTCAAACCCAAGTGTTACGTGGTACTTTTTGCCCCAGGGAGAGAGGGTTATTTTTTTTGATTAGGAGGGGTGTTTAGCCAGCTTTTTCTGAGTAGCAGTTATGGCCAGACCCTCTGGTTTCTTCCTTGGAAGTACTATGGCTTAGTGGCATTGCTGATTGCCTCATGAAAGGGCTTGAAGCCCTGAGGTTGGTGTCCGGGGCTTCCAGGGGTGGATCACTGGGTCACATGACCCCAACCTTGAATTATCATTCCGGTGACAGATCTTTTAGTACTGAGGCATATGTCTCTCCTCCAGGTCATCTCCCACACCCTCCTGGTCCTCCAGTTCACTAGCGCCCTCTCTCCTTGGGCTCCTCTTGATGATGACGTCATCCTCCAGGCCAGGCTTCAGTGCTTGATTAGGGGGGGCGTTGAGGGATTTTCACTACTGTTGGGGTTAGATGGGGCATGACGACCCCCCCTCTGCAGTCTGGCCTTCAAAACAGACTTATATGCTTATTTTTAGCTATTTTAGTCATGTGGGTAAATTCTAGGGAAAATGCCCCAAATTACCCACAAATTTGATTATTTTATATTATTATTGTTTTAATTTTAAGTTGACATTTTATAATTTCAAATTGACATTTTAAAAGGTATATCAGCCTGGATATTTTTTATTTTTGTAAAGTGAGTGTGAGAAAAGTATAAATACACTTCTCCTCACTTCATTTTAACACAACAACTTATGGGATAAAACACTATGCTACTTTTTAATCCTTGTTAGGGTTCTATGAGGGATGTGCACCTCTTGAGGATGGATGTACTTTCTTGTTTGGAGGAAAATCTTTGAAGTATCTTTTGTTCTTGCTCTTTGTTAAGGTGATGTTAAAGTTGTTTGCTTAACACATGCACAAGGAGGTATCTAAGTCAATTCTCTTGATTTTTTTTTGTTAAATGTTGGATGTGATGCTCGTCTAAGGTTGAATGGTAGCCATTAATGCTGCATTTTATCCTAACTAGGTCATTTTCAGCCTTTAGTTATCCTAGCATTGTAAGGCTTGAGATTTAGGTCTCCAAGGTTTACCCTAACTAAGGCCTCTTCAACCAATCTTTGTGGTTGTTGAAGAAAACCCTAGTTTGCCAAACTTGGCAAGTGCCATCTCAAGAGGAGAGCCATCCTCCTTGATGCCCTAGGGTTAGGGTAAAACCTCTTAAAACCCTAGGTTGCTCTTTTAAAACCCTAATTTCTGAGTTTTGTATTCTTTTGTATATATTATGTTAGATTAGATTTTTGATTTCTTGTAATTTAGGTCTCCTTTTACTTTTATTTTGTTGTAAAATTAATTTGTAAAACCTAAAAAAGGGCCCTAAATTCTGTACCTTTACCCTAACTGTAGAACTTTTCTTACCCTAGTGGCCCTCTTTCTCCTCTCTTTTTACCTTCGCTACCTTCTTTTCTGAGCTCACCCTTCTTCATTCTCCTACCCTAGACCTTCGGCCTCCCCTTTTTCTCCTTTGCTCCAGCTCCTTTCACCTTCACTGCTCTCCTTCCACCTTCCTTTTCTCTCCTCCCTTTCGCTTTCTCCTCCTCCCATACTCCTTCCCTTCTCTTCAGCTTCTTACCCGAGCTTCGCTGCCCCTTTCTCCCTCCTCTCCATCTTCCTAACCTTTCGCTGCCCTCTCTTTTCCTATCCTCTTCTCCTCCATTCATCCTCCGCCTTTTCCTTTCCTTCCCCTCTCCTTCCTCCATCCTTTCCCTTCCTCCTTCCACTTTCTCCTACCTCCCTTTACTGATCCTTCTCTCTCTGCTGCGTAAATAAATCTGCCATAACAGCAGACTTAGCCTGGCTTATAGTCACCTTCTTCTACACAACATAAAACCACAAAAAGGTTAGAAATTAATGATAATTTAACACCCTTTGCAAGGCTGCCTCACAATAAAAGGAAGTCTAAAATTTTTCGTACAGAGGTCTAAAAAAGCAGTGTTACAGCCTGGTATATTTTTAGCTATTTGATGACGTGGTTGCTCAAAATTTGACTTACTCTTTGCATGTATTTTTACAAATTTCATTGCTATAAATTGACATCAAATCAAAAGGTATCCCTACTGCTGATGCGTATTATTGACATGTTACTATCACTACTATAGTGTACTAAGATACAAACCTGAAACTAGTACTTCTGGGTTTTCTTTGAGGTGATGACATCATTGGATCTTGTAATGTAATTGGTTGGCATGTTCATTGTTATTGTCATAACTCTGATCTACTGCTGCAAATAATATGAGTGTTTCTGTACTACTTGATTTGGTGAATACTGAATAGTTAATCCATTTATGGTGCAAGAATTGAAACTTGAGCATTTTTGTTTAACATCTTCCTTAGTTGACATCTCTGCTACACTTATATTCTCCTACAGCGTTCTTCAAGTATATCCAGATTGGTTAATAGGATTGGTAACTGATTTTGTATCTTTGCTGCCATATTGCACTAACATTTACATACGACATCTGTATACTACATTTGGTGATAAGTTTGTTCCCAGGACATATATACCATTGTTCTTGTCTCCTAAGATCTACCTTGACATATATATTTGCTGCTATGTTGTACTTTAATATTCATTGAAATCTAATGTGATACAAGGTGTTATTTCATTACCATAGAGTTGCTTGGGTATTGGGATTGATTACATTCGTTTATGACATACACTTGTATGGTAAATGTTGGTAAATAATCTCTCATCTTGGATAGTGTTCTTACGCGTTATTGGAGAATGCATGGTTATGTTATCAATGGATGATCTTTATCTTATGCTATAGCTGATAGCACGATTGGTTGTTTCTATTATTAGTCATTTGTCTAAATACTTGCATTTTTACATATACAAGCACCGAACCTAAATAGTATGTCTCTTCTATTTGCTTAAAAGGCACTGGTCACTAATAATCTTGTCAAAGAGAGACATAGCTTTTCCTGTGCTTAGGTCATCTTGCAGGTCACACAAGGGCTCTTCCCCTTGGAGGTTCCGACTCTCAGAAGAAGTTAGGGAATTGACCGAGGTGACAGTGGTCACTTTCCCTTATATTTGTCATTGGAAGCTAGCCTGCAAGTTCAACCAGTAACACCCAAGCTCTCTCCAAGCCAAATTGTTTTTTTCAATTGAGAAATGTAGAATGAGCCTAAAATTCCCAACTTTGGCCTTTTAAAGGTTTTCCTTTTTCTTTTTCTCCATTAAGAAAATTAATAAATGACATATGATGGAGAAACCACTTTTTATTTAATGATGACTTATCATGGAGAAACACTTCATTTTTATTATTTAATTAACTAAAGTCACCTTTACTTAGTCAATTCCATTTCTTAGCTTCGTGACTATAATTAATTAATTAATTCCCTAGCTTTTTTTAACGTAAGTGGTTTACGGGAATTAAATAAACCACTACACTATCTTCCGAGACTTAGACGGGACGGGATGTTACAACTTCTGAGCAGAAATAACCACACACATAAAAATTTCAGACTCAGAATTTTAGGCAAATGCCTTAGGAAAAACACCCTAAGGGGAAAACTTGTGAGAGAGAAATTTTTATTTTTCTTCTTGAAATGTACAGCAGAATAAGAAGCAATAAATGCACTACTTATCTCAACCAATGAAGATAACAATCTGCAGCCTTGAAAACAGTGCCAGGACTGTTCCAACTTCAGTGCACAGATAGCCTCGAATTTCACGCCCTACTCAGCACAGTATGGGATGCTATTCTCTGACAGATTTCATCCTTGAAATTCGTTCCCAGAGATGTCTTCTACCTCAGTTTTTGTGCCTCTGCTACAACAATTAATCTTCTCGATTTCTGTGCTTGCTTTGCCTGAAAAACGTGCCCCTCTGCTACAGAATAACGCTGTACGAACAATGAATTAAATGTTGTACCTGCTCCTTGAAACTCATGCAACAATTCATCTCCTCGAATTGCGTGCCTCTCTCGATTCTTTGTTGGCTTCTAGAAGAATATACTGTTGTATCTCTCGAAATTTGTGCTAGTCATGCTCAGAAAATCGTGCCTTTGGTGCTGTACGGATTGCTTAGGGATGCGTGCCTGCTTCTCTCTCTCTCTCCAACTCATGCTCCTCTCCAAAACTCATGGAAAATAAAGTGCCTCTTCAATTTGCCTCAGCCTTTTTGTTTGATCAATGAGGGTAACTGAATGGTCACAAGATCCAAGGGCCCACATTGAATATTGTGATGGAAAGTCAATGGACAAGATAAATTCACTTTTTTCTCCATTAATATTTAATTTCACTCAACTCTCATTAAATACTTCAAAAAGTCACTTTATAACTCTAAAGTGAAATTAATTCCACATCTCATGAAATTAATGCTAAGGATCATGTCACTTTTTTCCATTTAATGACTTAGGAACAAAGTCACTAGGGGAACACCTCCAAGGTACAAAAATCAACACTCCAAGTAAGGTGTTCTTCACCACTCCTAACTTGTCTCTGAAGAAGACAAACTTGCCCCTCCCCAAAGATTTTGTAGGGAGATTTGCAACCTTCTCATCAGTGGAAATGTATTGCAACTCTACTGCTCCTCTCTGGACATAGTCTCAGATGAAATGGTATCTTTTGATCTCAATGTGCTTCAACTTGTCATGAAAAATTGGATTCTCAGAGGGTTTGATGCAACTTTGATTGTCATAGTAAATCACAGTAGGCCTCAACTCCTGACCAAACAATCCTGTTATCACCTATTTTGTACAAATAGTTGAAATCTTATTGAGCCGCTAGTGTTGGAACACATCAGTGTTCACTTCCAGAGTATCTGGGTTTCAGATTGCAGCAGTTAGCCAATTTTGGCTAGCTAGTTTTTGTTTTTAGTCGATATGACCATGGCCCCATGGGGGTTTGTAATAAAGTGTGCTAGTAGGATTTTGAGTGTTTCGGTCCCCCATGACTTGATTAAGCAACTAAGGTATTCCAGGGAGGACTAAAAGCTTGGCTCCTTGTATAACTCAAGCTTATCACCAATTCGAATTGGAGTGTTACCTACCATATCCTCATCTAGCTCACGTCAATCTCTTTTGGAGCTCAAATATTACACATGGCACATGCTATATGGTTGGTGGAGCTTCCAAGAAAGGGATGGGGGGTGCCTTGCCTAGGTGGAGGCCACCTCCCCACCCTCATTCATTACCAAATGGCGAGTTGTCTATTAGTTATGGGTTGGAGCTCTACTCCAAGCCTTGGGATTGACTAGGATTGGATTTTTGACTATGTTATTGGCTCTCTTCATCACCAATTCGAATTAGGGTTTTAGCATTGAGTTTTGTTATATAAGAGAGGCCATTTGGGCTTTCTCTTCATGGAGATTTTGAGCATGAACACTCTGCCAAAATACTATTGTAATATTTGTTTGATTCTTGAATAAAATATTGACTTTGGAGGTCCATACAAGAGCTTTGGGGTTGTCTTTCACATTGCTTGGTGATATCTTTCTCACCCTATTCCTTATCTCAAGTTTTGCATTATTTAGTATATGTTCTATAAATCTTAGAAATGTACTATTCGGTTTAACTTGTTTGATGGTTAGGGGTTTTGCAGGATTCACATAAGGTGGAGAATGGCTTGGAGATCAAGTTGCTCTTTGCATACCAATGGTTATTAGCACCTAATTGAAGTTGTCTTTCAGGTTCCCAAAGGATTCTTTGTTTAAGAGAAGAAACACTTTAAAAGAGTTTTGGCCTCTTCCTCCATCAACAAACTTTTCAAAAACAAGTTGTCTTGGTTACCCTAGCTTCCATCTTCTAGCTATCTAGTTTTCTCCATTGTCTCCCTTTTCACTTGATTTGCTAAACCTTGCTATTCTCCCATTCGTCCTACCTCATCTTGTAGCCTCTTTTTTCCATCCTCTTTCCCTCCTACATCTTCACCTTGCTCCCATTTCTTCTCCCCTCATCCATTCATTTTTGTCTTCAAGCCTCTCCTTAAAGCTCCTCTCGTCCATCCCCTTCAAGCTTCTTTCCTCCCATTCGTCCATCTCATAAGGAGCCCTAAAATTTCACATAGAAAACACAAAATGAATTGCTTAAGATTAGTATTTGTTAGATCTTAGTTTGCTTCACATTGTTAAGTCTTAGTATTTTTATTTTTACATCATTTACAATCTCATGCATTGAAAAATTTAGTATTAGAGCATTCTAGATCTCATTTTTACTTTAGTATAGCTTGCATTTGTTTAAACTTTTGTTTCCATTCAAAAGAGGATTTTTTCACAAAAAATGTTTCAAAATTTTTATGTTTTAGATCTCATTCCTATCATTTTTTAGGCATTTGTTGTTCGCTGGTCCGTTTTACCATCTTAATATTTTCAAGTTAAAATCTCATGCTTCTTACTTTTTAGACCTTAGTTTTCGATATTAGACTTAGTAGTTTTCAATTTCATTTGATTTGATTAACAAAATAATGGGTACTTGAGTTGGTTTCATGTGTAGGAAAGCAAGATGAAAGTCCTCTTAAGCAAAAGCAAAATTTTGGAACACAAAACCAAGAAGAGGCTTGAACCACTTATTGAACCAAGAAGGCTAGATATTTTCACTCTCCTTTGTATACTCATAAGAGTGTTGTAATTTTCTAAGTCTTTACCTTTTTGCTAAGTCCTTCAAGGGGAAATTCCCAAGGCAAGTTGTAATCAAGTCAATAAAAAGTTTAAGTGGAGGAGTCCTTCACTTTTTTGGGTTTCTTCCCCATTTGGGGAGGAGTGTTGTCTCTTGTTAACTTAGATCTTTCATTTCATGCTTTAGATTAGTCTTTTATTTCATTTCTGTACTTTCTTCCAAGTTTTGACCAAAGCAAGCTAACTTTGGGATTGTATCCCAAAGGCCACATAGTTTTGTGGTAGCTTCTCGTTCCCCTGTTAGCCTCCTTGCCGAAGTTTCAGCTAGCTGGAAAGTCTCAAGGAATAACGGTTCTGAGTGATCGACCTTGTTCGGAGGTTGATCCCACCTTAGATTAACTTTTGTTTGGTAGAATACTAAGTCATTTTAATTTCATTTTGCAAGTAGCATGCTAGTCATCTTTTATATCTTTTGAGCTATCACATGGTTTATTTTCACAATTGCTTTTACTTGCAATAAAATAAACAAAGCCTCTTGAACTTGGCCAAATCAAAGTCAAGAGCACTCTCTGTCGGAGAGCATTTTTAGACTTGCATTTTCCCTTTGCATTAGGCATATTAGATTAGAAAAATCTCTTGAACTTTGGTCTTACGACTAAGTCAAGAGTGCTCTCTATCGGAGGGTTGAACGGTGCTCTTAATAAATAAAATAATTCAACTCACATTTCCCTTAATTAATTTATTTTGGTTATTTGTCCAACACCCGTATGCTCTGCCAACCTGAAAGGGTTGGACTAGTACTCAGAAAGGTGAAGGATTTGCTAATTTTACAAGTGATAACGTAATTAAAATTTTACCCCCAAATCCAAGCCAACGTCAAATCACTGAGGTTGCTTCCTGAAACAGGTGGTGCCGAGAATCCCACTGTCAGACTCGAGGGTGGTTAAGCCATTGTACACTTATCCTCTGAATGTGGGTGCCCCCGACCTATCATCTAAGAGGTTGCCAGTATTTTTCCTGGTTAGGTTTACTCTTTTGATATCCTTGTTCTTAGCTTAATAATCAGGACCATTAAAATATTCAATTTACAAAGATAATCTGCATAACGATCTCACGAACAACACTTTTTCAAGACCCACACATTCAACATCACAATCCTTACTTTTCTTTGACTCCATAAGGCACTGGTTATTTAAAAGTTTATATATTGATCAGGACCATTTTTCCTTGTGTTTATTTCATATTGTGAATGCTTTAGTGATTTATCAAATCTTGAATCGTACTGCCATCTTGTTATCTTATCTCACAACGTGGATTGCTTATTATCTGTTGTTCATCTTTACATATTTTTTGGTCTCATCACAAGAAAAATCCTAAACAACATCCATCCGTATCACTTCATCAAAAACATTATAAAACATAAGAGCCTTAATGAAACTCTTTGTAGGGACTACCCCCCTTGCCTTCATTAGGAGTTAGCCTAAACGGAGGAGCTGGGATTCAGGTGACAGTACCTGGCTCATTGCTTGCCCCCAAGGCCACACCTCTCCCCACTTCCAGTGAGGGAGACAGCTTTCGAAAGATTTCTGGTGCTAGTGTGCAATCTGGCGGACAACAAATCCCACCATTAACTTGCGAAGCCACAAGGCCTCACAACTAGCTTGACTGGCTTCCATGTACTCTGCTTCAGTAGAACTTAGTGCAACTGACTTTTGCTTCCGAATGAAGCATGACACAGCTACCGAGCCCAAACTGAAACCACACTCGAAAGTTCTCTTCCGGCCTGTCACACATCCTGCCCAATTTGAGTCTGTGTAGCCAACCAAACTGACTCCATCCCCTCACCTATAGTCCAAACCATAATCCACCGTACCACACAAGTACCTGAGCACATGTTTTGTAGCTACCTAGTGCAC
Organism: Larix kaempferi; assembly: GCA_027924585.1. Classification (NCBI taxonomy): domain Eukaryota; kingdom Viridiplantae; phylum Streptophyta; class Pinopsida; order Pinales; family Pinaceae; genus Larix; species Larix kaempferi. The sequence goes on from BSBM01000299.1 coordinate 25,161,670, forward strand.
TCTCCTCGGCTCAACCATGTACTGATTGAGCGTGTTCACTACAAAACACAGATCTGGCATGGTGTTCACCAGATATATCGACGAGCTAATGAGATGACAATACAAAGTAAGATCCACCAACTCACTCTCCGAAGCATTAAGCTTCTTCCAGTTGGTGATCATAGGTGTGGCCATCGGCCTGCAATCCTCCATCTGAAATCTCCTCAAGATGTCTACTGCATATTTTCCTTGTCTTAGGAAACTGTGACCAAGCTCTTGCCAAACCTCCAATCCCAGAAAATAATGCATCAGCGCAATATCTTTCATCTCAAATTCTAAAGCAAGATCTCGCTTGCACCTTGCAATGAGTCTCTCTGTACCTGTAATGAACAAATCATCAACATAGAGCAGAAGAATGAGTAGATCATTACCCACCACAATGATGTATAGGTTCAGATCTACCTCACTCTTCTGAAATCCCATCTACAGCAAGTAAGAATCTATCCTCAAGTACTATGCTCTAAGAGCTTGCCTCAGTCCATACAAAGCTTTCTTCAACCTGTAGACATGAGAATCTTTCCCATGTTGATGTTTGTAGCTATGTGAGGTATCCTCACTAGCTAAGTTGGCCCAGAAGAAGAAACAAATGAACAATTTCCTAAAGACAAGTCGACCCAACAAGAAACAATTAATAAATTGTAATTTATTATTGAGGAAGACAAGTTGGCCCAGTTAAAACAGGCAAGTCGGCCCTAGTGGAAAAGTCAGCAGAAAACAAGTATAAATGGAGATGATGCCCTCCTCATTTGTACCACTCAAGCAATTCGCTCAAGTCTACTACTCAAGTGCACAAGAGAGAGAGAAGGTTGAAGGGTAGAAGAAGACTATTTCTGGGGTTCTTTATTTGGCATCTTCTTTTATGTGATATCTGATGTACTTGTATTTTGTACTAAATCTATGAATAAGAAAGGTTGGCTGGATTTTTCCCGAGTTTGTGTTTTCCCAGGGTAAACTATTGTGTCTCTTGTGTTTCTGTGCATGGTTATTCTTTTAGTGATCCTTACGTGTAGTTAAAGTTGAAAGAGATGAAAAATATACTGCTATATATTATTAAGCTTCTAATAGGTTATGGGCTTGTTACGTGGTACCAGTACCAACGCACCTGCAGATGTGCCCTAGGGAGAGAGGGTCATTTTCTCCTGGCAAGGAGGGGTGTTATCCAGCTTTTTCTGAGTGGGGGTTATGGCCAGAACCTTTGGTTTCTCCCCTGGGAGTACTATGGCTTAGTGGCATCACTGACTGCCTCATAAAAGGGCTTGAAGCCCTGAGGTTGGTGTCCGGGTCTCCTAGGGGTGTGTCATTGGGTCACATGACCCCCACCTTGTTTTATCATTCCGGTGGCACTTCTTTCATCACTGAGGCTTATGTCTCTCCTTTAGGTCACCTTCCACACCCTCCTGGTCCTCCAGTACTGTAGCGCCCTCTCTCCTTGGCTGTCCTTTGATGATGATGTCAGCCTTCTTCCAGGCCTACATTGCTTGATTAGGGGGTCGTTGAGGGATTTTCACTACTATTGGGGTTAGATGGGGCATGACGCTCTCCCCCTCGCCACTCCAGCCTTCAGTTCGGAGTGATTTGCTCATTTTTTGTTATTTTAGTCATTTTTGGGTAAATTTTGGGGAAAATTCCCCAAGTTACCCACATTTTTGATTATTTTATATTATTTTATGTTATAATTTTAAGTTGACATGTTTTAATTTTAAATGGACATTTTAAAGCATGTAGGCTTGGTTATTTTGTAAAAAGTGAGTGTGAGATTATATAAATACAATCTCCTTACTTTATTTTTACAGACAACTTATGGGATAAAATTCATTATGCTATTCTTTTATCCTAGAAGGGCCTTATGAAGTGGTGCACCTCTTGGAGGGATGATTCTTCTTGCTCTTGGATGAAGTTGGATGCTTTCTTTGTCTTGCTAATGCTTTGTGGATGCTAGAATGGTTGGAATAACTCATGCTCAAGTAAGTCTTTTACATTTTAAAGGTTTGCTTGATGAATGGTAGGTCAATTTTGCATCTTGAATGATTGAATGGTAGCCCTAGGGCTACATTCTCTTTGAATAAGGCTTTTTCCTACTATTCCATCCTCATTGCATACTAAAAATGCTCCAAAGTGGAGGTTTTTACAAAGTTTGGCCTTGGAGCTCCAACTTTTCCCTAGTTTAGACTCTTGAAACCAACCCTAGAGGTTGTTTCAAGAAGCCCTAACCTAGTAGCAAGGAGAATTACCTCCAAGAGGAAGGCTAGTCACCTTCCTCTAAGGCTAGGGTTTGGGGCTACGTTGTTGGGAGCGGGAGCGAAAAGCGAAATTTTCAAAAGCTTCCGTTTCAAAAGCGTTTTTTTATATAACATATATTTTAATATATTTTGATGCATATAAATTAAAAAAAACATGTATTATGCCAAATTAGCTGTAGAAAACATGAAAACATAGAATCTAGATATTCATATAACCATTTAATACACATTGATATAACATTAATCATCTAGATTCTAGGAGCTATAACTTATAACATTGTCATTAAATGATCATCATCAAATCATCAATCATCAATCATCAACAACATCAACCTTCAAATTTCAACATATAATATTTGCCATCAAACTAGGCCATAATGTTTACAAAATAGGCCAACCGCCAAAATAAACATGAAAATGAAATACAAAGTACTATGAATCTACTAAGCTTTCCGCTTGCCACGAGAAACTTCCAATTTCTTTTCTCGTGGTCTAGGTGGAATAGGTGTTGGTGGAAGTGATCGTGGAACATGAGAAGAAGATGAATGGCCCCCACGGGCTGAACTTGGATGTTGTGAAGCTAAAGGAAAAACTCCTGCATCCGGAAAGCTGCTTCTGCTTGGGGGTGGCATCTCTGTACGGGTAGTCTGAATTGGATCATCATGATCACCCAATAGTTCAGCCTCCGAGTGCTCTAATGTTATGGCTCCATCCTCCACATTAGCCTCCTCTGGATTGTTGTCCCAAGTCACAAATGTTCTATCATTCCTGGCCGCCTCACAATAATGGGACAACAACCTCAAGTTGTAGTGCACATAAACCAAGCTTTCTGCGCGCTCTACATTCAGACTGTTTCTCTTTACACTGTGGATGAAGTTGTAGGTGCTCCAACACCTCTCCGCAGAAGAGCTATTAACAACCTGTGATAGCACCCTCACCGCCAAGTTATGCAAATATGTGGCTCCAGAGCCATGCATGATCCACCAACAGATAGGATCCAATCTGTCTCGATCTTTGGTTGCATACAGGGAACCAAAGGGTCCATGCTCACTAATGTATTCGTTTAATTCACTCCGTACTTGAGCACACTATTCCTCATCAGGGACTAACTTGTCTAATGCTTGCATATACCCAGTAGCAACCTTTGGATCTGTGTGGGGTTTTTTCCTAACTCCACCCCCAGGTGCAGGTTGGGCCAACCAAATTGGAGAATAGTATTTTGGGGTGAGGACATATGCAAGGGCATGGAGTGGAACATTTAGATTATCCCACCTTTTGACCACATGTTTATGAATATGGTCATACAAGATTGCATCTCTTTGCCCAACAATGTCTTTCATTTGACCAAGCATGCTATCCATCTGCTCATATACCTCCTCAATCACCGACTGATCTTTATCTGCAAAACGAATCATGTTATAAACTGGCTTGGTGAATTGCAGAACATACCTAATCTGTGACCAGAAATGACCTTCAAGAACGGTGTCCTCCACCTCCTGAAAGTCACTTCTATCTGATGCGCTTGCAGCTCTGTCTTTCAATTCCTGCCATGGATCACTTTAGACCATACTAGCCAATGCCTCTCTTAGCTTCAAAAGCCTCCTGAAGGTGAGGTAGTAGCTAGCAAATCTAGTCTTTGCAATCTTCAATAGCTCCAACTTAGAGTGATTGCGAAAAATGTGGTGGGCCATGCTATGATTGGTAATAAATTTGATCATTTTCTAACCTCTCTTGTACAAGGCACCAATCCATCGGTAATTAGGGTCCTTCATCTTAACAATATCATGCATCAAAAGGTTCAATGTGTGAACCAAACACCCTGACCAAAATATGTTGGGATACTTATCCTCAATGATTGCTCCTGCTGCCTTACAATTAGCAGCATTATCAGTGATGACTTGAATGACATTGTATGGCCCAATCTCCTGAATGGTTTTAAGTAAAGGTTGTGCAATATTAATAGCGGTCTTGTAGCGATCTGAGTAGTCATGGGCTGAAAGGAAAACCGCACCGCTAGCAGAAACGCCAAGAATATTTATCAATGGCTTGCCTTTAACATTTGTCCACCCATTAGATACAATGGATACCTCATAGTTGGACCAATCATTTGTGAACTTTCCAAGAGCACCATTGATTTTGGCTCTTTCCCTGTCAAGTCCCACGGTTCTAGCTTTGTCATACCTAGGGCTTCTGTATCCTTGAGGGGCATCATTGATGGCGTGTACCATTTCATGCCAATAGGGTGAGCGAAGAACATTGAATGGCACACCACATGCATAGAGAAACCTGTAAACTTTTGAATCCACATCATCTCTACAACCTGTGTCAAGGAATCGGATAATGTTCTTCACATAGTCGAGATTCCATGGGGAGATGAGGGTCCCGATTGACTCGATGATGATCCAACTCCACTACTAAATATTCTTTGTGAGGATTTAGATTCAATCCTCGATCTCTTGGAGTTGTTTTGAGCGACCTCTTCTTCCATCTTGTATTTGCTTCTCTCTTTAGCTCCCACTTTGTCACAAGTTTTGACTCCATGAGACTTACCTTCATCGCATGGCATAACCCCACACAAATGCTTTCTCACTCGGGTATATGAACCTGTGTATGTTTTATTACAATGGGGGCATGCAAACTTTGTGGTTCCACCCCCTCTCCCTCCCCCTTGCCTTGTCACATACTTCCACAAAGGTGTTGTGTCTTTTTGTTTTTGCCCCACATCACCCTCATTCTCATCATCATCACCCTCTTCCCCTTCCTCCTCTTCTCCTTGGTATGCATCACTCTCTACCTCATCCCCATCATCACTACCACCACCATATCTACTTCCCAACACCATCATAATGAGAAGAAGTGGAATGAAAAACCAAAACCACATACCCATCATGTTTCTTGATTCAAGATGAGAGTCACTTGTTCCCTGCAATAGAATGATGGAGAAGAAGAAATTGGAAAGAGTAGGAGAAGAGAACATTGCAAGGTTTACATTTTTTAACATAGTGAAAAAAAAAATTCAAAAACAAACAAAGATGAGTTTTTAGAGCCTACCTTTTAGCTCTTCAATGGTGGTTGAATGTCTCTATGGAAGCTTCAATCTCCCTTGCAAGCTCTCCCTTCAATCTCCCACTCAAAGCTCAAATCTCTCAAACAACTAGCAAACTCACTCAAAGCTCAAAGCTCTTCGCAATCAATGAAATGAGTAATGGAATGAGTCCAAATGGACTCATTCACCCTTTATTGGCCCAAAGTAACCTAGCCCATAAAACCCCCCCCCAAAAAATTACAAAATCGAATTTTTTTTGGGTGGAATCCGCCAATCTCGCGGAATCGTTTTCGGGAGCGAAATCAGGTTCGATTTTTAAGTAGGGAATCGATTAGGGTTCGATGAGGAATCGATCCGGAATCGTCGATTCCGGATCGATTCCTCATCGAACCCTAAAAAACCAGGGATCGATTTTTTGATGTGAGCAGCGCGAATTACAAAATCAATTCCGGGCGGAATCAATGAGGAATTGCGATTCCGGAATCGATTCCTCATCGATTCCGTCCGGATCGCGAATTGGGATCGATTCGTGAGGGTGCAGAGCGATTCCCAGCAGCGTAGGTTTGGGGTAAATCCATTAAAACCCTAAGTTTGTCCATTTTCTCTACATCAAATCTTAGTTTGAATTTTTGTAAATATTATTGCTAGGTTAAACTTGCATTTTCATGGTAGAATTAGGGTTAGAATTAGGTCTACAATTTTATAACAAAAACCCTAAAAATAAAAAAAAAATTAATTTTCTTCATTTTTTTGGCCTACCTAAAATTTTGGCCCTAAAATCTCGCCCCTAAATTCCAGCGGCCCTAAAATCTCGGCCCTAATTTCTCGCAGCCCTAAAATCTCGGCCCCAAATTCTCGCGACCCCCAAAATTTTGGCCCTAAATTCTCATGGCCCTAAAATTTATGGCATGAAATCCTTGGCCTATTTTTTTTAACCCTAAACAGACCTGTGAAATTGCCAAAACTACTATACAAACACCATCCTAACTCTCTCTATTACTCTGTGTTTGACTCCATTAGAGGCACTGATCTAGGCTTTAAGGTGTTTGGAAGGCATTTGGCATCTACTTGGCAGGTACATTAAAGGGCTCTCCCCTTGGGACAACATTGGATCCCAAAGAAGTTAGGAGATTGGACAAAGGTGACAACAGACCAAGTTTCTTATGTGATTGCCTTTCACTTGCAAGCTTAGCCTATTAGTTTGAACGGTAACAGGGCCCACACCACGCTCTTGTTGCGCAAATAGATGCCATTGCCAGAAACTAGGGCTTCCAGGTTTGGACTCTTCTCTCCATAGATTGTCTTGAAAAGAGCACTTGGGAAACTCACCTTAGGAGGGCACACTTTTTTGTGGAGGCAAATTCCAGTTTGTAGATTTTTCAAGTGACCTAATTTTTGTCGGGGTCAAGAATCGGGGCTTTGTGCTTTAAGCCCTTCTGATCATTGATTGTTATCGACCTTAGCATTCTCTAACTTGTCCTAGGAGGGCGCACCTATCTGTGGAAGTAGATTTCAGTTCCGAGAATTTTTTCAGTTTTGACTTAAATTCTTCAGAAACTGCAAAAATTAAGGTTTCAGTTTGCGAGTTGTTTTGACCATTGATCCAGAAGAAAAGGAGGGCTACACAACTCTCCCTAGGAGGGTGCATCCACTTGTGGAATAAGATTTTCCAAATTCCAAGTTTCATTTTTGACCTAGCTCCTACTAGGGTTTCTGTAGTTGGTTTTAGATCTGAAAAGTTTCAGTTTTTGACCCATTTCTGAACCAGGGTCAAGATGGTTGTTGGACTCAGAGTAGAAGACAGATTGGAGGGAGTTTCAAACTTCCAATCTTGGAAGAGTAGGATGCTCATGCTCCTAAATGAACATGATCTCACAGATCATATACTCAAAGATATTCCAGAGCTAGAAGGACCCTGAGAGAAAGCAAGAAACAAGAAGAATGAAGCCATAGCCATGAAGATTTTGATGGACTTAGTGAAAGATCATCTTGTACCTCTGAAGAAGATGTATGGTGCCTTGAAGAAACTTTATGAGAATGAGAACCCTAGCATAATCTTGGCCCTAAAAGACCAACTTCGTCAAGTGAAGTTCACAAATGATGATTCGGTTTCTTCTTATTTCTTGAAGATTGCCTAGACAAGAGATCAGTTAGCAGTTGTTGATGGAAGTGTCTCCAGCAGAGATCTTGAGTTGACATCTATGGGTGGACTTCCTCCAGAATGGAAGCCATTTGTGAAAGGAATATGTGCTCGTGGTCAGTTACCTAGTTTGGATCAGTTTTGGTCAAAATGTATCCAAGAGGAAACAAGGGAGCTTGCTTCTACCTCAAAGGAAAATGAAGAACTAGTTTTTGTAGCTAGATTTGGAAAGAGGAGAGGAAAGTGGAACAAGGGCTAGAAAGGCATCCAATCAGTTCACAATCCAAAGATTAAGAAGGATCTTTCTCACATTCAATGTTTCAACTCCAGAAAGTATGGCCACTATGCAAAACAATGTACCTCAAAGAAAAGAAAGCACCATGCCTCAACTGTTGATGTTGATGAAGATTCTCCACAAAAGAGGTCAAGGAATGCAGAAGATGATCTTGAGGAAATTGCAGAAGGTCGTTAAAAGGAGTACTTCCTATAGTACACTCTATGAGTGCACCAATGATTGCAGTATCAAGATGATGTGATTGTCATTGGTGATGTATGAAGATTCAGACTGCAGAAAGAAGATGAAGATTTGAGGACTCCAATGATTTTTGCAAGGAGGAGAGAGCCAACAAAACAATAAAAGATAGGTATTTGTACTATTCTTTAAATCTTTGAATGTTTGGTTTAAAGGATAATGTTCACAACAGTTATGTGTAGATCGATGAGCAATAAGCTCATGTAGTGCATATATATGTTGGATAAGTAGCCTATATTGCTGCACAGTAACCTAGGAGCCCTTGTTGGAACTAGTTTAGGATGAAATCTCTTTGTTGACATACTCAAAGCAGTGCACTTTCTTGCTAGTATGTTCTAGTGGAGATGGAAGGCATCCAGATAGTCACCTCGTGTGTTTGGGATATGAATGGATGTTGTGCTAAAGCATTGGCTAAGATGCTTACGTAACTGTGTTAACCATTGAAATGTCAATATGATTTGACTGAATTTCATGATATTGCAATGTTGGTAACTAATTGATTGAACTTGATTTGTAGGAAGGATCATGTGCTATGACCTATAAGAGACTTGTTCCAGGGAACAAGTGATAGCCGATCAACAAGATGACAAGTGATGGATGTGAAGGTCCCAGTATTTGAGAGGGAGCAGGATGCTTAGATGTAGAGGGAGCAGGGCGCTTGAAGACTAATGGTTGCAGTATCGGTGTAACACTCTCCCTGAGATTGGGAGAATGATGTGTCCCTCCTTGAGAGGGAGATGGAATTGATTCTCTTGAGTTCTATGTGAACTCCTTATCCTGTGTGGACTATGGTTCTGTGTGAACCAAGATGAGTTCTGCGTGAACTCCTCGTCCTGTGTGGACTGTGGATCAAGTGTGGACTTAGTACATTCAGTCATATAACCTACAGGTCCAAAGGATCTCATATGGAGATTGATGGTTGGAAGCAAGAGGCTCCAACCAAATTTGGTCTCTCTCTACTACAAATATTCATCCTTCTGATGGTCAAGAGGAATTGCAGTTAGTAGTAGCTGATGAGATCTCTGAAGTTCCTTAGTTACTTCAACATGTTACCTGAGATGTGAGGACCACATGAAGAGTAGTTGACTTCCAGTTGGAATCATTGCAAACTCTAGTAGTGATTAGAGCATTACTTGTTCAGTTAGAGAAGTGGCCCAGGATTCAACATGTATTGCTGATATTGATCGTGATGTTTCCCACCGAGACAGAGAGATTCCTTGATAGATGCAGAGGGAGCTAACTTCTGAGTTCGAGATGAAGAACCTTAGCCCGACACATTATTTCTTGGGATTAGAGGTGTGGTAGAGATATGATGAGATATTCTTGAGTCAGTGGAAGTATACTATTGATGTCCTGAAGATATTTGGGATGATGGATTGTAAGTCCATGGCTACACCTATGGTGAAGTTGAATGACTTAGCTTTCGAGTTAGATTTGGTAGATTCTACCATGAACAAACAATTGATCGGGTCATTGATGTATCTGGATAATACCATACCAGATATTTTCATACTCTCATGAGAAGCGGTGTAGAACCAGTATTTAGGATGCAGTTCAGATTGGAATCCAGGATGACACCTCGTATAGGATGATGGACTAAACAGTGAGCAGCTCCAGAGGGAGAGTATGATGTAGAGTTGCAGAGGGAGTCTGCAGCACAGTTTCAGATGGAGTCTGGAATGATACCTAGTGACATAAAAAGAGCAAAAGGCTCACTTCAGTAAACTCATTGATGGATGAGCAATAATGTCCAGTAGTGCAGCTTGCGGTGTTATGCTATGATGCAGAGGGGAGTAGTCCAGTTCTTGTATATTCAGATTGGGATGGGATTGCAATTGACAAAAAGAGCACCTCTGGGTGCTGTTTTAGCTTGGGATCAACTATGGTTTCTTGGTTCAGCAAGAAATGATCTTCTGTGGCACTCAGTACAGCAGAGGCAGAGTACATCGCAGCTAGTGCAGCTAGTCCAAACATATTGAGATCATATATAACTACATCAAAGACATAGTTCAGAAGGGAGCAATGAAGCTCCAGTATATCTCCACAGATTAGTAGATTGCAGATATCCTTACCAAGCCTTTGTCCAGAGTGAAGTTTGCATACTTCCATGAAAATCTTGGGGTGGTGGAGATTCCTTTCCTTAGGAAGGGATATTGATGCCTAGTATGGCTGTTGATGAGGCACAAGCAGACACTTGTGCCTGACTCCTTTGTAGAGTGTCCCTGTGTGGGATGATCGCTATGTGGGATGTTCTCTTGTGTGGAGAGAACTCCTTTGTGGAGTGTATCCTTGTGTGTGATGGTTCTTGTGTGAAACGTTCTCCTGTGTGGAGTGGATCCCTGTGTGGGATGCTCTCATATGTGGAGAGTGCTCTTGTGTGAAGTTTCGACCTAGAGGGGTGGACTAGTTGCAGTCATCACCGCATTCTAGTTGTAATGACTGGTAAATTGGAAGAAGAGTCTTCCTGGGGATGTGTAGCCTCCCTTTGATTTCAGATCGATAAAGTGCTTGGAAGAAGTGTCTTCCTAAGGAGCGCAGCCTCCTTTCGGTTTTAGATTGATAAAGCATGAGGAAGTGATCTTCTGTGGTCTAGGATGACCAGGCTGATCAAATAGATTAGATATCATCTTTGGAAAGATTATGTGGTTCCAGTGGGAACAATTGTTCAGATAAGAAGGACTTGATTAGAAGAGACCTTTCTTATGATGACAATATGTACGAGACAAGCCATGACGATCAGACGATATCCAGATGTGTTCCAGCGTGATGATACCTCCCTAGCTAAGAGGGAGTGTTGATGTTTGTAGCTACGTGAGGTATCTTCACTAGCTAAGTCGGCCTAAAAGAAGAAACAAATAAACAATTGCCTAAAGACAAGTCGGCCCAACAAGAAACAATTAATAAATTGTAATTCATTATTAAGGAAGACAAGTCGGCCCAAATAAAACAGGCAAGTTGGCCCCAGTGGAAAAAGTTAGCAGAACACAAGTACAAATTGAGATGATGCCCTCCTCATTTGTACCACTCAAGCAATTCGCTCAAGTCTGCTACTCAAGTGCGCAAGAGAGAGAGGAGAGTTGAAGGGTAGAAGAAGACTATTTTTGGGGTTCTTTATTTGGGATCATCTTTTATGTGATCTCTCTTGTTGTTCTAGATCACTTCTATATTTGATGTACTTGTATTATGTACTAAATCTCTGAATAAGAATGGTTGGCTGGGTTTTTCTCGAGTTTGGGTTTTCCCAGGGTAAACTATTGTGTCTCTTGTGTTTGTGCATGGTTATTCTTTTAGTGATCCTTATGTGTAGTTAAAGTTGAAAGAGATGAAATTCAAATTACACTGCTATATATTATTAAAAATCTAACATCCCATGTATCTCAAAGACCAGTGGCTGTTCAACATACACCTCCTCCTATATTATTCCATTGAGAAATGCGGTCTTCACATCCATTTGGTAGATCTTCCAACCCATCTCCGCTGCAATGGAGATCACTGCTTTGATTGAAGAGTAACAAGCAACCGGTGCAAAGGTCTTGTCAAAGTCAACTCCCTCTACCTGTGAGAACCCCCTCACCACAAATTGAGCTTTGTACTTCTCGAGTTGCCATATGCAGCATGCTTGATCTTGTCGAGCCACTGAGAAGTCACAACTAACTTCCCCTTCGGTCTTGGGACCACCTCCCACACATCATTCTTCATGATGGAATGGTACTCTTCCATCATTGCATCTCTCCATACCTGATGCTTTGTAGCCTCCTCGAAAGTGGAATGCTCCGACTCACGAAGAATAATCACCATAGCCATGCAATTGTAACTGCAAAATCTCTTTGGAACTCTGCTCTCTCGGACCTGTCTCTTGGGATTCCCTGCTGACTCATGGGCTTCCCCACTGATTCTTGGGCTTCCCTCAAGGTGTCTTGAAGCCATTTAGGCTTCCTCCTCCTTGAAGTGGGCTCATGTGGGAGGGACTCCTCTTGCTCAACCCCATCTCCTGACGATCCTGAAGAAGTAGACCCAGTGGTTTGTGACCATGTGGCCGATGAACTAGAAATGGTGAACCATGTGAAACAGGAACTAGTGAACTTTTTACCCAAGAACCTGAACCTCTACCCGGTGAACCTATAGATCGTGTCCTTGAATTTGAAGCACCTAAAACTTGTGGATCAGTCACCCCAGATACCTGTCCCCCAACACTCAATGAAGATGGACTATGTGAATTGCTCACCTGAGGTGTGGAAGCTTACTTCTCCCCCTGCTCTGACTCACGATACTTTTGGAAGGCCCGTTCCTCCTCAAAGCTCACCTCCCTCCTCACAACAACTCTCCTCTATGAAGGAAGATATATGTGGAAGGCCTTCGAAGTCTCATCATACCCCACAAAAATGCCTTTTTCTGCCATAGGCTCCAACTTTGTCCTCTTCTCTGAAGGGATATGAGAGTAAATCAGACAGCCAAATATTTGAAAATGGTCAACCTCAGGCTTCTTCCTTGTAAACACCTCCTCAGGAATCATGCACCCTGTTGCTGCCTGATACACACCTGGGATATTGCGGCAGAATATTCAAGCCGCTTGGTGTGTCCTTGGGGGCAAGTCAGAGTCAAGTGCTGTCACTTGAAAACTCGACTCCTCTGTCTAGGCTTACTCCTAGCGAAGCCAAGGAATGTGGTCCCTAAAAAAGAAAAACTAAGGTTGTTAATCTACAAAAGAAAAAGAACTATTCTATGAGTTAAAATGATGATATGATTACTGAAACAAGGACTTCTGCAGTAAATTACATCAACAACATGTGAGTTTAAATAACATTCACGACATTGTAGATTGATTTAAACAAATGATATTGAAGTGTGGACCAGTGCCGAGAAGTGAAAATGATGCTGCTGTGTTGGGAATGTATTGCAGTTGTCTTGTTGTCAGTTTTAATTATTAATGTGTGGATTAAGGAGTGGGTTCTTTCTTGGTTTGGCCCAATAAAACTTACCTCCTTGAACTGAGCGCTAAAGTAGCCTTACCAAGTGTCCAACGGGGAGAGGACGAACCTCATTAATGAGTATTCTCCTGACTTTTTGGTAGTCACTCTTTGCAACTTCCTGAGTTCTCAAAGATTAGTTTGTTTGGATTGTCCTATTAAGGCTAGATGCTCACTTCCCTTTCTGGTTTGACCAACTGGTCGGACAAGCCGCCGAGGGCCAGAGCATATGGGGATATGAGCGTTGGTTCTTTTTAAGAAATTACCACTTATGAGTTGCTTCACTAATCTAAAGACAAAGAATCTCTTTTCCCATACTCGAGTAAGCTCTTTCGGTACTTCGGGAATACAAAGTCACAAGTTTTATTTGCAAATAAACAACTTGAAAGAACAAGCAAAATACAAGAAATGTAAATGTTATCTAATTAATCTAACTACGAATCTCTTTTCCCATACTTGAGCAATCTCTTTCGGTACTTTGGGAAAGTGTAGTGGTTAGTTGTTTCGTTGCAAAAGCAAATTGTTTAAAACAAGAAAAGAACATTAAACAGAATGTGTGTGTGTGTGGTAGAGTGTTTTAATCTATGATTAATCAATAAACAGGAAAAACTAAAGCAAAAAACTACCAAAAATCACACCACTCAAAGACTACTCAGATCCCCCCTGGGGGGATGGGGTGTGGGCTCTGGGTAGTCCACTTGCTCTTTTTTATTATTCAAGTGACAAATCTCTTTTTGGGAATGCTTGTAGTCCTTTGTAGAATAGGACTATCAAGCTTACAATTTTTTTGAATATTTTGATCAAACTAGTTGAACAAGAAAAGGAATGGGGCCTTTAATCATTCGAATCTTCAAAATTTGAGCAGCATTTCCTTCTACCTGTTTGAAAAAAAGCTAAAAACAACAAAGAATAATTAGTAAAAGATGCTCCAAAGCACTTTAAAAGTGTCTTTGGGACAACACCTAAAAGCTTGAAAAAATGCGTAAGTTAAACTACACTAAAATTGCGTAAACGAACCAAGTAAGACAAGCTAAAAAGCTTGTCTTATTAGTATCTTGGCTTGCCCTTTCGGGGTAGCAAATAAGTGGCTCTAGATTAGCCCAATAAAATTTTTAAAGCACATGCAAACTACCCTTACAAACCTTTAGATTTTTTAATGAAATGAACTTGAAAAGGAAATTTACTTTTACTAGATCTAGATGTAAGATTTATAAACTGATAAAACACTAAGATCTAATAAACAAAATCAGATCTACTTATATTAACACAAGAGATTATAGATTTGAAATTAAAAAGAACCAAAAGTAACCAAGAAAATTGAATGATTGAAGATAAGAAGGGTGAAGAGGAAAAGCCTTCGAATTCGGGCAATGGGGTCCTCGAAGTAAGGATCGGAGGGACTATTTCTTCTCAAGATTTATTTGTAGACATGGGGATGCGGACTTGCTCCACATACTCTCCAGATTAGGCAACCTGCAATCTTACATAAACTTGCATAAGAAGGTGTTATCACACAATTTGTAGTTGTCCCAAAAGGTTATCCCATCCAAGATGGTAGAGGCGTTGGACAACTAAAGAGGTGACCCAAGAGATGCAATGGTTCCCAAGGTAAATGGTTGTCACGTTAACCAAGGAACTCTTCATTTTAGATCTAGCCTAAGCAAGACCAAGGGCTAGACCCTAGCTAACCAATGAAGGCTAGCGGACCTACTCAAGACCTCCTAGGGAAATGTGAAATGGAAAAGGAGAATCATCAAGAGTGAATGGATCTAAATCTAGGAAAGGTAAGTGGACATATGGGATTAGGGCTTGGTTGAGGAGGCTTATAGAAGGGTCAAATGTTTGACCATGCATAAGGTATGCCACTTATGAGTTTGATTTAGTAGATCTAGATAGATCTAATGCCAATCAATAGAACCCAAGTGGGGCCCACCCTTAAATTATGGAAAATGAGTGAAATTGGGCCCACAAGGTAAAATCAAGAGAGGGCACTAGAAGGGTTGCTAATCAATAGATTTGATGATTTGATGAGGAACAAGCAATACCCAGGTGATAGATCTGGAAAAGACCTCCTTCCCACAAGTGTGACCTCCCTTGGATAGGCCCAGTGCCTTAGATCAGGGGGTAAATGGAGTCAGATGCCCACCAAATTTGGTCTCCAAGGTTTATTAATTATTTGTGAGGTGGCTTTTAATTATTAAGCCCAAGTTATCGCCAGATCTATCAGATCTAAAAATCTAGGGTTTTAATGATGAGGGTTTGAAGTGACCAATGGGTAAAATGCATGAAATAAGATACGTACCTTGTAGATCTTACCTCTAAAGCTTCCGGCTACCTTGCAAATTGATAATCCTTCCCAAGTGACGCAATCGAGAGTGAGATCCAGCTTCCCCAAGTGAAATCGCTATCCCTCCAAGGTGACAAGTGCGTCCTCATCCTGCCATAAACGATCTATATGAGAATCAATTTAGCATGAAAACGACTATAAGGATGAAAAGATGAAACAAAAAGCATCAAATATGTCACAAAGATACAATAATGATACTCCCTGAGACAAAAGTAGATCCAAAGGTAAGATATGGGGTTTCCCCACAATAGCGTCCCCTCAAATCGTCCTCCTCTTCAACCACATTACCTCCCTGCAGAGAAAACATTTGGACAAATGAGATCCACAATAATAACATAGAGAAAAGATTTTATAGTCAACTTGCAAGATAACCCATCAAAGCTAAAGAAAAAGATCTGCAAAAATAATATTTTATTCCAAGAGTTCAAGAGCCCAAAGGTGCTTTACAATGAGGGGGGTCTCTTCCTTAAATAGGAAGGAGAGAGACCAAAACCCTAAACCACTTTATGAACGAGTGGTGGAGATCAAAAGATAGATACAATATAATCAACGGCTAAGATGAGCCGAAACAATATAACATGGATCAACTCACTAAAAAGGGAGGGCGCACTTCACGAAGATGCCCTAGTGGAAATATAACACATGATAAGTGACTAGGACAAGCAACTAGGAGCACATGGTGGGGCTAGGAGGTTTTATTATCCTTCACTAGCATCACCCCATGGCACAATGATATAAGATATGAATAAATAACATGTCCAAGTCGTGGCCCCCGCAATAACATAATAATACATCAAAATAATCCCCCGGAGAGTGTGTGGACCCCACTGACTGCTGCAAGCTGATCTGGAAGGAGTGGGATACATCACAAATGACCTCTGAACAAACCTCATGCCAAAACCTTGCCTCAATTGCCCAAATCAATTTCCTCAGTGACCTTTGTATCCCATTTTTATTCCACTTGAAAATCATCAAAATGCCCGTAGTTCATTGCCTGGTGTCCCGACACAAATTTGACTGCACCATCATGTCTGGAGATGGGGTAATATGGTAATAACAAGTGGCTGGATCCCCCATCCCCTCTGTAGCGCCCTAGGAAAACGTCATAGCTCAATGCAAGTGATGGATAGGCCATTTTTTCATGGCAAAACCGGACAAAAGTGGAAATCTAACTATATCATCACTGGGAGTGCTTGTAACTGATAATGGAGTGTCCCAATGGACTCAGAAGGTCCAAATCTGCTAGAGATGAGTACCCATACACCATGTGGCAACCTGTAAGATCATCTGTAGCCTCAACCATACCCAGACAATAATAAAAATAATGGTCTGGAAATAATAATAACCATAAAAAAAAGTACATCAACCATCATCTGAAGACTGTGTCCATTGTATGGGATCATCAAAGGTGTATCAAAGTACCATAAATCATCATCATATAGCATCATTGGTCCAACTCATCACAGATCCCAAGGTTGACTTGGTCAAACTAGGTTTGACCAAGTCAAAACTGATCAAAATATGACCCAGGCTAGAAAGGCTTGTTGCTGCAAGTGCAAATGGTTAAGGCATGCTCTTTTAATCAATTCTAGTAGCAAGACTTAAAGTATTAAGTATCATTTCACTGGCAGTTAATAAATAATTTTATCAAAGTAAAAGTTTAAACAGTCATTTACTGAAAGTAGAACCTCAAGGATATACTCATTCTGTAGACATGAACATTTTGCTAGCAAAGGGTGAGGTTGAAGAATGCAAGGATAAGATAAAGGGATGACTTGAATGACTCAACACTGTGATACTTTGGATAAGGGAAAGGGAATACACACTTAAGCATATGTCGGATAATAAACACACAGGGAATGGCAGTGTCTCACAAATGGAATAAGTTGTTTAGAGAGGTGCTTATTCAACCTTGGCAAATGTCTACGACTCACATCCAAGCTGCATCAGCTCCGTGAGGATCTTTTCTAGAACCTCCATGGACTGGGTGCCTGGCTAACTGTAACTTGAGTTTCTAGGGGACACTTAGAATTAGCTGTCCCTTACTCCATCTCACATCACAACCCGTAGGCTCCATGAGGAATTTAATCATTACATTTAATTTACCTGGCCAACAGTCTTTAGATTTGGCATATATTTAACCACTGCTTTCTTTAGGTCTTTAAGACCCTTTTGGGGATTTTGCATGTGCTTAGAAGCACAACTACTCAAGCTTTCATCTAGGGTGCTTTATTTCAATTTAGTTTCCATTCAATTTCAGAGTCCTTCTTTCATTGTGCTGAGAAGCACAGTTTCAAAGTATTTTTCATGGGCTTTCACAAGAGATATAATAATAGTTTCCATATGTAATGATGGTAGTACAATTTGCTTCAGGTTTTAGTCAACACAACTCAAGCAACTAGGGGGAATCTCCACAATCAAAACCAAACATTGGGGCAACCGACTAGAGTGATCAAGGTATCAAATCCAACTCACCAAAGGTAAGTTTTGTTGCCAACTTAGAGCCGAGACACAATCTAACAAGGATGCTATCCAACATAGAGGCAAAAGTGGGGAGTTCCTCCATATCACACGCTGAGGTGTAAGTTAAGGTGACAACCAAAAGAGGGAGGATAACAGATGGATGGGGAAAGTGAAGGTGATGCCTAAGCTAGCAAGCCATAAAGGTGGGAATGATCATGTCCACACTCCTAAAAGGGTAAAACCAACGAGTATAAAACAAGAGCTTCTAGTTCTGAGTAATAAGACCATTTAGATAATCAATAAGAACCACATACATATACATATACTGCCAGATCATGACCACTAGGTACCAAGTCCATCTATTAAAATGATCAAAAGAGGAAAATAAAACCAATGCACATCATATACTTGCTAGGCCATATACCTGTACCTGCTACCTGGACCATCAAGAACCACTGAAACATGGCTGTTGAAACTCTGGGCATTGCACTGTATCTGTATGGGATAAAAGGTCATCTCGGTCATCAAATCCGAGGTCATAAGGCTCTGTCTTGGCATAAGGTTCACTGCATGTCTGATTTGGGGCTGCTCTGATATGTGAGTGATAAAAAATACTGCTCATCATAGGCTCATCTCATGTAAAGGCCTGGCTCAGAAAAATACAATGAATTGCTCAGAAATCATGGTAGCCCGGCTACTATGGATGTGATAACAGAAGGGTTAAAAGAAACCTGTTGTAAACTACAATAGAGATTTAGAAACATTCATTTAACTAAAATAACATGTTAATCTAATATATCTATTGCAACTTGATGTAAAAGTAATGGATGTATAAATCACACTACTTTACCTTACTAATAATTAATTCTCCTTCCAAAGCCAAAATTTAACCAACAATCACAATGCGAAAATGTTAACGACACAGATTACCTCATAAGCACATCATAACATTATCATCCACACGCAAAAGAGCCTCACCACGATTTGCCTCCAAAGCCTTTATTCATTAAACAAAACTTCTCACAAAAGATTACAAAGCAAAAGAATAGAGGTTCCACCTTCTCATCCGAATGATGAAGAAGTGCCTTGCTTATATAGAAAATGGAGCATAGGGGTCACATTTCTCAAGATGTTAACTGGGGCGAATTTGAGTTTGAGAGGCAGCTAAGGGCGAGTTACAAAGATAATCAAGGGATTTGATTGCTAGTTAGACTCATGGGATGGGTGCCACCTCTCCCGAGGTGCACCCTCCCTCTTTGGGATTGACTCCCATCCATTCACAAGTGGCCACATCAAGAATTTCGCCTTCCTTGAGAGAGATGCACCCCCTCCGTCATGAGTTAACTTCCCTTCAGAGGATTTGATGTCGATTCATTTGCTGTTAATTTAGTTTGATCGCTAGTTAACTATTCCATCACTGAGATCCTGTCCTCGGCATGTTCCCATTGATTTAGGACTGTCACATTTGGCCTTATTATGTCTTTTTTGGCCAATTAAATATGTGTTTTTGGCCTTTTTCGAGAGAATTTCAATTTTCATGAGAAATAATTGAAATTTCTTTCAAAAATGGGTTTAGGGGTTAAGTGGGTGCTCTGAGTTAGAAAACGAGCACCCCATGGAAAATTCCAACCCTTAACCACTTTTTTATGACTTTAATTTTTTTTAATTAAAACATTAAAAGTTCTCTGTTTTATAGGAAAATTTATTTTTTGCGAAAATGAAAAATAAACCTAGGGGGACCTAGCACATGTTCATATGACTCAGAGTGCCTAGCATGGTAATATACATTGACACCTAGACTTTAACAACCTCCTAAGGTCCATGGACCAAGATGAGCATTCCAACTTTGGAGGAGTAGGTGAAAAACTCAAAAATTATACCTCGCTGAAAAGCAAAGTATAACTAACAAGAGAAAAAACACCTTGGAATACCCGGCTTGATGCCTAAGTCTAGGGAAGCCAAGTCTTTTACAAAAATTCATCATGCTATGACACTTTACAAAACCCCGTGGGGCATGAACATGGGAAAAAAGCAGAAAAAGGGGGCCTTGAGAGGTCTGAAGGACTTCAAAACTATGATGATGAACATATAACATGTTCAAACTTTGTCCGCTCACTTGAAAGTCCAACTAAGTACAACTTAGCTGGTAACACACCCTAAGGCTCTATGGGGACTCTTGTTTTGAATGTATACAACAGTATTGCAAGCCTCGATCCAAAGAAAGAAAGGTAAACTCTGATAATGAAACATCGCTCTTGATGTACCCACATGTGATGAACCTGCAATAATTAATTAATGCAAATACATGAGATATCAGAAATAATAGAACTCATAATCACTTTTATATTGATCACGGGCCACTTCGAGGGGGCAACCTCCTTTGAGCAAGCTCAATACAATTAACTTCATGGTGCCTTCAATGACCTCAACACACACTTATATACTAAGTCTATGCCCAATACTATGAGTCAAAACCATGGGACATATAATACTACGGGACGGCTTACAAAGCATATGCGTCCAATACTATGAGTCAATACTATGGGCTAATATAAACTATGGATCAACAAATACTACGGGACGACTTACAAAGCATATGCATCCAACAACAATATACTAACATAGTAAAGAGAAGGGTTGACATAGGTTCCTAACATCCCCTCTCCCTTAGAAAAAGCTTTGTCCTCAAAGCTTTGGTTGGAGAAATTGCTGCAGAATCTGAAGGAGTGGTTCCCCGGTAGCATCCTCGAGTTGCATTTCGGGCCACTGACGCCTTTGGAGTGTCAAGGAGGATTGCTTGGAAGGATGTAGATGAAGAAGAACCCTGTCAGCTACGTGGAAAATGCGCTCAGAACGGTGCTGATCGGCTTGTTGTTTCAGGCGAATTCTGGCCATGTGAAGATTGTCCTGCAGAATGAGAAGAATCTGATCGCGGGTGCGAAGAACCGAGTCAATTTCCTGAACTGGGGAGCTGCTAAGGGTGTATGGAAGAAGAACTGGCGGTGTTTTTACATAGACTGCTTCATATGGTGTCCTTTGAGATGTGGTATTGTACCACCAGAGCGTTGCTAGGAAATCCATAGAAATAGTTGGCCAAAGCTGTGTAGGGATGGGAAAGGGTTTGAGCAATCCCGAAAGGAGTGTCGTTTCACCCTTGTTGACTTGGAAAGTATCATCGTCAGCCACCATCTGTTGAATTGTCATTTTTAGTCCCTGCCAAAAGAAGTTACGTTGTTCCCGGTCAGACATTTTGTAGAACCCAGAGTGCCCTGTTGATGAAGAAGCATGGAGTTCATAGAAGAGAGAGCCCTGTTGAACATATTGCAACCAATTTGGAACAAGCAGAGAAAGAGCTGTAAGAGAAACTGGGTCATCAATTGTGCGAGAAGGAGCATCTTCCACCATATTGTCCTTACCCTTCTTGTAAGTGATCACATAGGGATAACCCATGAGTTGGATAACCCATTTCAGGTGTGTTGGGGAGGAGACCCATTGTTCCAGAAAATTTTCCAGACTCTGGAGATCAGTCTTGATGCAGAAATAATTCCCTAATAGGTATGGCTGCCACTTCTGTACTGCATGCAAAATAGCCATCATTTCCTGCTGAGAGGTAGATGTGGCTAAATTCTTACCGGAAAGGTCTCTTGAAGGCAGCAAGCTCATTGGTTCAGCAAAGATACTTGCATATCTATCCAAGGAAGTAGTGGAGACTGTTGATGGGTGCATCTGAATGGAATTGAGCTGAGCGATGACACCATGTGAATTCTTCTTAAGGATTTTTTCCAGGCGATGTGAACTGATGATGCAGAGAGACCCTGGTTGTAAGCCCATAAATTTGTGTTGTGCCCCATTGACTTTAAACTGCATCCAAAGTTCAGCAAAATCCCATAAGATGGGGCCAAGTGTGCGTAACCATTGAACGCCCAAAACCACATCACATCCGCCTAAGGACAAGGCAAACATGTCAGAGCGTACGTTATAATCTTCCATAGAGATATGCACATTGTGACATTTCCCCTTGCAAGGTAAGGTGCCCCCATTGGCAACCATGACTTCAAAGTTGGAGCAAGGATGGACAAAACAATCAGCCTGTTTGGCAATCTGAGGGTCAATGAAGTTATGAGTGCTACCAGAGTCAATGAGTATGGTAAGAGGGAGCTTCTTGAAGTATCCCTTGACCCGCATTGTTTGTGGGGTGGTGACGCTGGTTACAGCATGGAGAGAGATCTCGGGTGGGTCGTCCTGAGATGGGGTGTCAACAGGTGGGTGTTGAATGTCGACCTGATCATCTACTGTATCTGTAGCTTCTTCACCAAGTTCTAAGGTAGGCGGAGAATCCACATCCAAGAGATAGAGCTTTTGTTGAACACATCTATGTCCCCGAGTGAATTTTTCATCACAATTATAGCAAAGCCCTTTTTCTCAGCGTGCCTGCATTTCTATTTCACACAAATGCTTGATAGGAGTTGGTTGAGGAGAAGGCGTGATGGGAGGTCGTTGGGAACCCATATTTCTGAAGGGAACAAAGGTGGGTTTGGAGCGTTGTTGAGCGGCGATCTTGTCCTCAGCCAGCTTAGCCAACCCTAGGACTTCCATCATTGTGTTGGGACAAAACATTTTGACCTCTGAGCGGATTTCATCCTTGAGACCACTGATAAAACAACTCCTGTAGAATTCATCGGACAATCCTTCTGTGTGATTGGCTAGTTTCTCAAATTCCATCTGATACTCTCTCACTGTGCCAGTTTGGTGAAGTTTAGTGAGTGCTCCTGTGAAGTCGTCAAAGGAACTAGGGCCAAATCGTGACAAAAGGAGTTGGCAAAAATCTGTCCAGTTTGGCTCGGGATGAGCTTTGATGTACCAACGGTACCATTGGAGAGTTTCCTGTTCCAAATGAAAGGATGCAAGTGGAACTTGCTGAACATCAAAAGTATTATGCAGACTGAAATATTGTTCTGCTCAGTATATCCATCCAGTCGGATCAGTACCATTGAAGCGAGGAAAATCAAGCTTCGGCCCACGAAAATTGCTGGAAGAAGAGAACCTCGTGGCTGCAAAAGATTCTAGCTGTCTAGTATTGTTCATGGTTGAATGCTGAAGATGGAGGCTGAGAAATTTTTCATCTAAATCTTGGAGTTTGGTTTGGATGGCTGCAAGTGCCTCGTCCATGGTGTGTGCTCCTGCACGGGTTACAACCATAACCAGGTTTTTTTTTTTTTTTTTTTTTGTGGAATGGGTAGAAAAACACAAACAAAAGCTGATTTAGTAAAGGGAAATTTGGATTGGGGAAACAATCTGATGGGTAATTGGGGTTGACTAGATTTTGGACACTGTCGAAAGGACAAGAAAGCAAAAAGGGGGATTTCAGAAGCGGGGTGATAGAATGAGAAAATTTGGCAAAGAGGGACAAAAAAGCAGAATTCAAAAAGGAACTCTGTGGTAAAATTTGAAGGTGATTGGGTGAAATTTGAGGAAGTTATGGCAAACCCTAAAAATAGACAAATGTGGGATTTCGGGCTTTGGGAAGGGGAATTGGGGATAGGGTCCTCAGGAATGAAAGATGCAGAATGGAATGACTGGGGTTCCTCGAAAATTTCAAGGGAAACAGAGTGAAAAAAAGGGAGATATGGAGAAAAAATTGAATTTTATTTTTTATTTTTTTTTATTTTTTTCAGAAATGGATCGGCAACAGCGGTGCGGAAGGGATCCGCAACAGATGGATTTGCAACGGCGCGGAAGGGATCGAAAACAGATGGATCTGAAACGACGACTGGATCTAGAACGACTTTCAAAATAGATCTGAAACGGCTGGATCTGGAGTGGAAGTGATCGGCAACAGTTCAATTGAAAATAGATATGGACCCCAGGTATGTACGACTTCCTAACAGTTCAGGTGTTTCACTCGGCCACCAATGCTGTCTGACGGCTTGCGTATTGGGGCAGTACCCCTCACTCCACGGCTCAGGTAAAACTGATAATCGCTTTGCCACAAACGACAGCTCTTGGTTTACCTCACGGGTGGGAACTAGTCAATCAGGTAGGGGTCGTTGCCCTTTTCGCTAGCAGGTCCTCTCAATGGGCCAACTACTTTGGGGTTCCTGTGGTACTCCTCACAATGAGTTTTAGGGCTTATGCCCAAGTACTTCCCACAGTTAAGCGGATAGGGATTATTTCCAAATCCGAAGCTGCAACAGATGCGAAAAAAAAAAATTTGACAGAAATTCCACCCAACGAGCTCAAGAAAGTGCTCTGATACCAAATGTGATGAACCTGCAATAATTAATTAATGAAATACACGAGATATCAGAAATAATAGAATTCAGAATCACTTTTATATTGATCATGGGCCACTTCGAGGGGGCAACCTCCTTTGAGCAAGCTCCATACAATTAACTTCACGGTGCCTTCAATGACCTCAACACACACTTATATACTAAGTCTATGCCCAATACTATGAGTCAAAACCATGGGACATATAATACTATGGGACGGCTTACAAAGCATATGCGTCCAATACTATGGGTCAATACTATGGGCTAATATAAACTATGGATCAACAAATACTACGGGACGACTCACAAAGCATATGCATCCAACAACAATATACTAACATAGTAAAGAGAAGGGTTGACATAGGTTCCTAACACCACAATGACAGTGTTCTTCCTTTCAACAACCCCATTCTGCTATGGGGTATATGGTATTGTCAACTGTTTCTTGTTCCCCTCCTATGCACAAAACTCATTGAAAGCAGTGGAGGTATACTCACCCCCATTATCTGAATGCAAGACCCGAATCCTCCTCCCTGTTTGGTTCTCCACAAGAGCTTTGAACCCTTGGAACCTTTGCAAGACTTCTTTCGACTTCTTGTTCTTCAGAAAGTAAATCCAGGTCTTCTTGGAGAAGTCATCAATGAATGTGACATAATACTCAAAACCAGTCAATGAAATAGAAGACATCGGACCACATAAATCACAGTCAATCAAATCAAGTACCCCTGTCGGTCTACTGTCACTGCTTGGAAAAGTAGTCTTGGTGTGCTTTCCAAGAGAACACCCCTTGCACACATCACTCTGTTTTGATAGTTTTTCCTGATGTCACTACTCGATCGGGAAAACTGAGATCTCAACCGGCCTTGAGTGTCTATAAGCCACAAGCAATCCCCACTTCTTTATGCCAGAGAAGATCATAGCTATGCAAGATACTTATAACAAAAAACACTATAGATCTCTTATCAACTTAACAAAAAAATATGGCAAACACACATATGAAACTCAGATTTACCCTAGAAACCCCAATGGGGAAAACCAACATCTATGGCGATTTCTTCTTTCTTGAGCCCTGAGCATATAATAGAGAGTAAAGTACAATCAGATGTTCAAAAGATACAATAAGAACCTGACGGGTCAAAACCCTAGATTTGCATGCAATAGAAACTGCTGCTCATGGGAAATGCGCCCCTGCTGTATGCTCTAACTTTGGATCTCTGATCATTGTCACTACCAATCTCTGGAAGCCGTATTGACTCTTTAACTTCTCTGCTCTGATCTGCTCAATTCAAAACCCTAGATTTGCATGCAGTAGAAACTGCTGCTCATGGGAAATGCGCCCCTGTTGTCTGCTCTAACTCTGTATCTCTGATCATTGTCACTACCAATCTCTAGAAGCCGTATTGACTCTTTAACTTCTCTGCTATGATTTGCTCAATCACTGAAGTAATGCTGCAACCTCTTAGTATGAAGTGCGCCCCCTCTGCATGGGAAATGCACCCCTCCTCCACTACACTAAAGTGGCCCCTCTCTGAATTATCAAGTCTCTGATTCCTCAGCTCTGGAATCCTGTCAACCACTGAAGCAATATCAACCTCCCTGAAGGATACACCACATGCACATCAGATCTATCTCAGATCTGATGTCTTCTCCTTAGAGAATTTGCCCCTCTCTGGAATGTGCCCCTCTCTCTGCTACTCATAAGACTCTGAAGGAATCTCCTAAGACGTCTCTCTCACACTGGGTGATGTAGTCTCCCTCGTCACGGTAGAAACCCTGCACCCTCACTCTCTCACGAGGATGCCCTCAATCTAGCTCAGATGAGTGCCCCCCCTCTGCATGCAGAGAATTTGCCCTCCTCTCTCCCTCATCTATCTCTGATCTATTTTTTCTGATGACCTCTTGCCTCCTTATATCAACTCATTAACTGATTAGGGTTTTCGAAACCCTAATATGAGTGCATGCAAAAATCCCGCTTTTGCATGCTTTTTAATTAAAAATATTACATGCGTAAGGCAAATCATCCCGAAAGGTCTGCCTGCATCCACTGTTGGATTCATGACACCTGGTAGAGTGCATTTCACCCGCTACCCCATCCTGATGCCTATATTGAAAATGCACCTCCATGCTAGGCATTTGAACATGAAGGACAACTTTCCTAGTTAACTTTTCAACATGCTCTGTGTTAAACTCAGCCAATCTAATCACCGCATCTCTCAACATCCTCACAGCTGGATGATGCAAGTGAGCCATCCTCCTATGCCATAACTCGCATAGATCACAACTGCTGCTGCTGCTGTGTGCCAAAGCATGAAGACTCTAAAACAAGAGCTTGTACAGTTTCCCACATTGGACACCAATCGCAATAGATGTAGACTGACTCGATCTCTTAGGATGAACGTGTACGTACCTATCTCGAAAGTACAGTCCACATCCCCTATCCTTGATAGTGGAAACTGATATCAAGTTCTTCTTCAGCCCAGGGACATACAAGACATCCCTCACTGTCATGGGCTCCATGGACTCCCTTTGAAAGGTGACTGTCCCTCGCCCAACTGCCTTGACAATAGTGTCATTTCCCAACACCACCTCTAGATCCAAACCAGTCTCTGTGAACTTTGAAAACATATCTTGTACACCTGTCATATGGTTAGAAGCCCCACTATCAATGTACCAGGTGCATGTGGTGGTGGATGCACTCAACGAATGGCACGAGAATTTGTCTTTGTCCTTCTAGAATGGAACAAAGAGAGAAGAGTTTTGTCTTACTGCATGCATTTCTAGGTTCATTTTTGAGTTTTTAGTGTCGTGGAAGAATGGGTATGTTGTCTTAGTCAGATCATTGTTGCTGTCAAGTCCTGACTCTCATATTAAGCAATTTGCTTTGGCAGAACTTTTGTTCAATGAATTTCGCCTGAAAAGTAGCTTCGGTCACTAGAGATGGTTTTCTTAGCTTTCTCCTTAAGATTGTTTGTCCATTAAGGCTGCTGTTGGACTTTGTTTCGTAAGGCCTGTTTTATTGCACTTGTTGTATTATTCTTAAATTGTGGAGTCCTCCATGTTTCAACTGAAGACTGCCACCAATACCCTTCTACTTCTATGAGTTTTGATGTTATATTTTGATTTTCAGTTCTGTGATTTCCTTCTCTTTTTAGTTATACCCTGAAATTTAGGTCTTTGATAATCAGACCTTTCTGAGATATCTTAGTTCTTTAGTGATTGGAGTTGACTATGCAAACCCATCTCTGGTATCTTCTATGTGGGTGGAAAGTGTTTAATATTATTGCATGGAGTCTTGATTATCAGTTTCCAAGGGGTGTCTAATGCCTCCATTTCTTCTAATTTTGTCTTGAATTCACCCCCATGGTCTTTGTTACATTCAGTTTCTGCACTGCTACAGCCTACAATTGATCCTTTGTCTTTGCTAGAGTCTGCCCTAGCCACGGTTACAGTTGGCCCCTGAACATGCTGTTTTAGTGAGCACTTTTATTTTTACAAGTTCTCCAAATTATCTGTTGCAACCTTGATGGACCAAGGATAACATACTAGTAGTTGACCTGACAGGCTATGAATAGAGGAAACTGTGCGAGAGTATTTTGAGATTAATGGTGCTCTTTCAAACAGTGGAAGTTGCAGCTCTTGACAATCCAAGGTTATTCTGACTAGCAAGTCTTGGTTTAGGTTTTTGGTTTTGTCTCTAGAGTGATGATCAATTATTATGCTGATAGAGCAAAATATGAGAAGGCTGCTCGTGACCTTGGAAAATTAAAAAATAGAAAACTATGGCTTCAAAATTCAGAAAATCAAGGCCATAAAAACTCTAGAAATGCATGTTGGCGTTAGAAACTCCAGAAATGGATGTCAGAGCCCTGTTGTAAACATCAGCTCCGATTCTTGGGAAATTCGGGAGGAGATTTAATATTATGTTTCTCATGATTAAGAAATAGAATAGGGCCTCAGATGCAAAATTTGGGCTTTGAGAACAAAAATTAAGCTACAGGGCAGTCAAGCCCCAGAGATTGAGCTTGGACCTCCACAGATCAAACTCTGACCTCAGCATTGCAGGACAGGCTTCAGAAATCAAACCCATGCTCTAGGAACAAAGTCTTGGAAAGACTCTTATCAGGTCCCCAAAACCCAAGAATCTGCCATCAGAAATATCAAATCCACTTTTAGATCATTATTAATGTAGGAAATGTCTGTTGAAAAGGCTTCTTGTCTAGACATCAAACAACTAAAACCAGAGGTAACAAGTTCAATCAGTTCTGTTAAATCAATACGAAGAAGCCAGATTGGTTGCAAACTCAGAATTTGGAAAATCAGAGGAGAAAATGCAGCCTCGAACACCATTATAGCTATTACCTCTATTCTTTTGTAAGGATCTGACATAAGACTTATTGGGAAATTCTATCATTCAGTCTATTTTTACTGGCCATGACA
This sequence comes from Larix kaempferi, assembly GCA_027924585.1. NCBI lineage: Eukaryota > Viridiplantae > Streptophyta > Pinopsida > Pinales > Pinaceae > Larix > Larix kaempferi. Next base: position 25,190,153 of record BSBM01000299.1, read on the forward strand.
AAAAATGAGAGACTTGTAAGTTTTCCTAGCTACAATTACTAGCATGGAGAGCAGGGGCTTGGAAGGCTAGACTGTTTTTTAATGGTAGACAACTTGGTCGAAATACATTTTTTTACATGATGTTTACTGCTTCACACTGTACTTCCTTGAATGAGATGATCTTTGAGGTTCTTGTTTCCAAGTGTCTTACAATTAGTTTGCTGTACCATTTTAATTCAGCTTTCTTCTTTGTTATCAACGTAGAGAGGGAACATGTTGAAGCCAAATATTATTTCCTCACTTTCTACTTGTTTTCAATTCTTACTGTTTACAGTTTACATTCAAAGTTTGTTACCAATTGATCTGCTTCTTTAAATCTACAAGTTGCAGGTACTTGTCCTGGGATGATTATTTTATGGCTATTGCTTTCCTTTCAGCTCAACGTTCCAAGGATCCAAACAGGCAGGTGTGAAGGCTACAATTCTCAGCTTAAGCTGTCAATAGTATAGTATTAAGGCACTGTCTGTTCCTAGTTGAACATTGTTTTTGCAAGCCAGTTTGTATATTAATGTCCGTGGTCTGATCTAGATTAATGTTTCTTTCTTAAATGTAATAGCCCTTTCTATACTTGCTGGTATTATTTCTTTTCTAAGAAAAAAGTCATAATCTCCTTTATTTCAAGAAGAAACCATGAAATTACGTTTAGCACTGTGTCAGAGGACACTAAAACCAAAAAAGAGTCCTACCAGCTCTCTAGTATAAAACCAGGTCTAAGAACAGAAGATCTCCAAGCTCTACAACCATATCTATCAACTGTAAGTCAGATAGCTCTGAAGCTATAATTTTCAAACATTGTTTCTGTTGTTCCTCAGGTTGTACCCCTCAATATATCTAGGTGTAAGGCTTTCTTTTCTTGCTTGGATATCTCAGGCATAGGTCAGTCTCACAGTAGAAAGCATATATTGCTCAGAAGGGGTTGCAAGGCCAAGGAGGGCTGTGCAGGATGCACCTTCCCGCGCTACTTTAGACTACCAAGCCAATCCTTGGGTCAAGGGAGGGTACTCTGATTTTGGGAGGCAAAATTCCTAGTCTGTCACACTAAGATGCCTTGGATTCAATTGAGCTTTACTTGACTGGATTTGAAGCAAGGATCTATGGTGCATACAGTTGATCCTAGCTGTTCAGTGTTGATACGTAATTTTTAAGTGTTATATTTGAGTGTGGAGGAACAAAATACCTTCAAGCAGCAAACATAACTAAAAACGTTTTGCAGGGGTGCTTTAATCATAGCTTCACTGTTGATGTATATGTAACTTCGGAATGTATTTGACATATATGTATATTGTATTCTTATAGAGATGTTATTATTCCTCTATACGGAAGTGGTTGTATTCCTATAGAGATGTTATTATTCCTCTATACGGAAGTGTCGTCATTTATATTGTAAGTGTCGTAACTTATACTTGATGGGTTATTAGACCACCTTGTTGGGGTCGGCCCTGTATAAGTCATGTGGGTCAAAGGGTTATTAGACCACCCTATTGGGGGTCGGCCATGTGGGTCAAAGGGTTATTAGACCACCCTAGTGGGGGTCGGCCATGTGGGTCAAAGGGTTATTAGACCACCCTAGTGGGGGTCGGTCCAGTTAGCATTATGTTAAGTGGTTAAGTTGAGGCCGATCTAGTTGAGTAAAGGTCAAGTCAAGTTAGTGTATAAATAGAGAGTGTGTCTCTCTCATTTTACACATTCTATTCTCTCACTCACACTCGGGAGAGTGGCGCACTTGTGGAGGAGGAGGCTCTGCTGCTAGGAGAAGACTATCTCTTGTATTCTGGTTGTATCATTGCTCTATCTATCTCTGAGGAAGTTATTGGGGTTTTTCACCTTTATGGTTTTCCCCAAGTAAACTCCGTGTCTCTTGTGTGCTTGCATTATTGTGTCCATGATTGATATGTTGTAGATTTGCTGTACATGTTGTTCTCTCAGTTAAGATCCTAGATCAGATTGAAGTAAATTCTGAAAATTTAACATGGTATCAGAGCTAGCCTGAAAGAAGGCATGATATGGCATGTATGACACTTGTTGCACTTACGATGCTAGGGCTTGATATAGCAAAAACCAGTCATCGTAGCACTTTCGCTATAAATCCGTTTTGGCGAAGTTTTCGGATCTGAAACTTTTACAGGTCGAAGATCAGATCCCCATGTACCTTGTGTCCAAAGGACAACCTCTAATTTGTTGTACTTTGTGATTTATGATCTGTACAATATAGGGTTTTTGTCTCTTCCAGATCTGAGTCAAAATCAGGTGACCTTGGGAAAAAGTTCATAACTTGGGCTAGGAAGCTCCAAATGAAAATTCATAAAAAGTGACAGGTAGTACACAGACTGTACCATCTCAGGAAAATTTTTCAGAGGCCGAAGTTGAACCAGTGACACGTGGCACGCCGTACAAGTTCGCTCTCCTGTATTATCCCATAAACAGGTCACGTTGCGGCACTTGGCATAACTCTCTCTCAGAGAATCCAATTGAGGTCAGACCTATCGGGATGGAAAGATATCAGGTCGGGCTATGTCAGGAAATTTTTTCAGAGGCCGAAGTTGAACCAGTGACATGTGGCACGCCGTACAAGTTTGCTCTCCTGTATTATCCCATAAACAGGTCACGTTGCGACACTTGGCATAACTCTCTCTCAGAGAATCCAATTGAGGTCAGACCTGTCGGGATGGAAAGATAACAGGTCGGGCTATCTCAAGAAAATTTTTCAGACCCTGTGGATCGAAAAGTTCGGAGCTACACCAGAAACAATCAGGTACATATTTCTGTCAAAACATAATTATTTTTGAGTACCTTCATTCATGGCTTCCGGAATTTAGGGCTTCGGAGAAAGTTGGAATTTTTGTAATCGAAGACCACGGCTGAATGCTACTCATCAAAATCGAAATTTAGAGACCAAGATCAGAATTTTTGGTTGGGCAGAAGGCCGGGCTTGATCAAACCCTAGTTCGAGACTTTGATCAGAAAAGTGGAAAATTAGGGCTTCTGTAAAAATGGGAATTTTTGAAATCTGTGACCATGGCTGGAAGCTCCTCAGAAAAATAGAAGCTTAGAGATTTGGATCAAACCTTTTGATTGGGCAGAAGAGTGGGCTTCATCAAACCCTAGTTCGGGGTCACGTCCAGTGAATCCGGAAGTTTCAAAGGCAAAATTGAGGAGTGAAACTTTGTAGTTTTCAAATTCTGAATATACCAGCTTGGTCAGCTCATCAAGGTCCTGTTCTTGCAAATCAAGTGGATTGGGTTAATCCTAGAAGAAGATGGATGGTCACCTGCATAAGTGAAGAAGTTCCTGTCTCAGAGGGAGATGAGGCTAAGGCCTTCCATAAGAAGATTACAAGCAATCTTGACAGGTATGGATTACAGGTATGTTTCATGGTTAAGTTTATCATATGTTTGTCCTCATATCATTACAGTACAATCTTGATTAATTATTGGACTTGTCGTATCACCTTAATAGAAGATATTCATTGATTAAGGTTTTGACACTTATGAATGTACTAATTCATTGTGATGTTGTATGAGGTTTATGTTGTCCGCTAACATAAAAGGTACACCAAGAAAGACAAATCATGTTCTACTTCAAGAACATATGATCATTGTGACATGAAGACAAAGATTCATCCATTGTCATGGATCTCATAGAAGATCTACTTTCGAGGTATGTATAACTTGGTCCTACAATGGTTAACCTATGAGACATGTAGGTTACTAGCACAAGTCACTGAAGAGAACCATAAGACATTATGCGGGTATCTTAGACATAACTAGCTAGCATGCTAATCCAGGTATGTTTTTCCTATATCAAGCTAGAATCCTACCTTGTGTTAAGATCTTATACTGTTGTTGAGAATGATTATTCATGAAGTCATAGGTTTGAATAGTCATGGCTGTATACATATTATGTTTCTTACCATAATTGATGATATGAATAACCAGAAGAATCATGAAGGTATAGGTTTGAGTAATCACGGGTTTATGCATTGATGATTTAACTAATCAGAAGAGTCCTATGATCAAATAAGAATATGCATGAGTAAAAGAAGACTTCCCTGAAACCTTGAATACTAATGTTTATTATCTGTGAATGATCATGACTATACATGTTTAAGATTATTGTGTTTTGATAGTATTAAGATTATACTAAGAAATGTGTGATTATGTATGAGACCTCAAGGATAACACAATGATGATACTAATAAGCATGCATAGTGATTAAGGATGGATGTAAGTTCAAGGACAGGTAATCCAGGAAGCAAAGATCAAGAGGGAGCACACTCTAGTTGTTCCTGGAAGAAAGCAAAGGAGCATACTTCAGTAGTTTCTGCAAGGAAGTTACTGTCTGAGTTATTTGATCTCCCGTTGGATGCTACTAGTATCTTTTGTGATAACCAGAGTTGTGTGAAGCTGTCCGAGAACCCAGTGTTTCATGACAGGTCGAAACACATAGAGATCAAGTATCACTATATCAAGGATATGGTGCAGAGAGGAGCTGTGAAGCTCCTGTACATTGCGACGGACGAGCAGATTGTAGATGTGCTGATGAAGCCACTAGCCAGGGTGAAGTTCGAGTACTTCAGGGAGAGGCTTGGTGTTCTTCAGATTGATGACACTTCGAGGAAGAAGTGATGGACACATTTGCTGAAGCCATTCCAAGCATGTTGGAAGGAGGATCCTTCACATGGCTGTGGATGTAAGCGCTGGATGATGAGTATCAGGACGATGCTCCAGTTACTGCTCTGTATATGCATCATGTTGGATGCTGGATATGATTAGTTGGATCATTTATATGTATATGTATGTATGCATCATGTTGGATGCTGGATATGATCGGTTGGATCATTTGTATGTATTTGTATATGCATCATGTTGGATGCTTGGACCATGTATCTTTATATGTATCAGGTGGATACATTGTATGATCAGGTAGATCATGTATGTTGATATGTATCATGTATTTGTATTTGTATCAGGTGGATACACTGTATGATCAGGTGGATAATGTATGATGATATGTATCAGGTAGATACTTGGTGTGCATCAGGTGGATGCATTGTATAATCAGGTTGATCATGATGATGAGCTTCAGGATGTTGCTCCAGATGATATGTACCAGGATGGTACAAGTGATGATGATCAGTATGATCATGGGCATCAGGATGATGCCTCGTGCAATGATGATCCGTTGGATCATGAGTATCAGGTTGATACTTGGAGGTCAGAGATGATATGTGGCAGGTTGTGCAAATAGCATGTAATCAGTCCTGGGAGATCTTGCCGGTCGTGCTGCGGCACATAAATGTTCCTGGGGTACTCTTTCCGGTATTGCTATGTAGTATGTAATCAGTCCTCAGATATCCGATAGGTTGAGCTGTGTGCTCGTAATCAGTCTTGGGATGAGGTATTACTACGGGACATGTAATCAGTCCTGGAGCTCCGAGAGGTTGAGCTGTGTGCTCGTAATTAGTCCCAGGATGCTCTTTAGAGATCTTGCCGGTCGTGCTGCGGCACATAAATGTTCCTGGGATGCTCTTTAAAGGTTTTGTCTATCCACATGTAATCAGTCCTGGAGATCCGAGAGGTTGAGCTGTGTGCTCGTAATAAGTCCTGGGATGCTCTTTAGAGATCTTGCCGGTCGTGCTGCGGCACATAAATGTTCTTGGGATGCTCTTTAAAGGTATCGTGGAGGAGATGCATGTAATCAGTCCTGGGAGATCTTGCCGGTCGTGCGCACATAAATGTTCCTGGGATACTCTTTCCGGTATTGCATCCCCTGAGAGGCCACCTCTATCAGACTGTTTGCACAGATGATGAAGACCTGCAGGTGGTGGGCCTACATCCAGTATGAAAAAGGACTGGCTCTGTAGAACTTCCTATGACGAGTAGATTCAGAGATTGATTGAGATAGCAGCAGCAGTGACGATGATGATGACTCGATGACGATTATCTAGTGACGATGATCCAGAGAAGATGACTTGTGCTAGAAGACCTGTGTCGAGAAATACCTTCCTAGTTAAGAGGGAGTGTTGATGTATATGTAACTTCGGAATGTATTTCACATATATGTATATTGTATTCCTATAGAGATGTTATTATTCCTCTATACGGAAGTGGTTGTATTCCTATAGAGATGTTATTATTCCTCTATACGGAAGTGTTGTCATTTATATTGTAAGTGTCGTAACTTATACTTGATGGGTTATTAGACCACCTTGTTGGGGTCGGCCCTGTATAAGTCATGTGGGTCAAAGGGTTATTAGACCACCCTATTGGGGGTCGGCCATGTGGGTCAAAGGGTTATTAGACCACCCTAGTGGGGGTCGACCCAGTCAGCATTATGTTAAGTGGTTAAGTTGAGGCCGACCTAGTTGAGTAAAGGTCAAGTCAAGTTAGTGTATAAATAGAGAGTGTGTCTCTCTCATTTTACACATTCTATATTCTCTCACTCACACTCGGGAGAGTGGCGCACTTGTGGAGGAGGAGGCTCTGCTGCTAGGAGAAGACTATCTCTTGTATTCTGGTTATATCATTGCTCTATCTATCTCTGAGGAAGTTATTGGGGTTTTTCACCTTTGTGGTTTTCCCCAAGTAAACTCCGTGTCTCTTTTGTGCTTGCATTATTGTGTCCATGATTGATATGCTGTACATGTTGTTCTCTCAGTTAAGATCCTAGATTAGATTGAAGTAAATTCTGAAAATTTAACATTCACTTCTCAGAAAGAATGTTTGACATTACAAACAAATTTAATAGTAAATAATACACGAAACTCTCCATTAAACAAGCTCATAATATACAGAAAATCATGTGGGCAAATTTAAGATAGATCCACAGATTCATGCAAGAAAACAAAGACATTCAACCATAGAAAGTGCATAAAATAACATACACAAGACATTATATCCTTAAATGCAGTGGCAAATTGCCTCGGTCCTGATTTAATTCAATAGAAATCTCATTTGCTTATCAGTACGATACAAAATACATCGCGAGGGACCCATTGATCTCATTCCTGGGTGTACTGTCTTTTTCTATATGAGGAATTCTCAGATATCATGACAAAGATGAAAGAGGATAAGAAGAGAAGCGACTAATATTTCAGATCTCATTTTTTTGTTCCAGAAAGAATTTGGCAGCCTTTTGGATATATCTGGTTAAACCTCCTGTTTTTCTTTTTCGATTCTTTCTTTTATAGCTATAGTGTTCCAGTTGTGATCTTTCTGTCTTTTGCTGGCATTTGTGAAAAGATATGTGTTGCTCTGCCATATCGGATGCAACCATGGAGAGTCAGTCGTTTGTTATAGCTGTGATTAGGGATGATGATGTACTGGAGATGCCCCAAACCTTTGAGAATCCCTTTAATCTTGTCTCAATTATTCCTTCAATTGACAAAACTTCGTATAACTCCTCCCCTACCTAAGGCCATTTATTTCTTTGATCTTTTTGGAGCTATCCATCTTAGGTGGCTGTGAGGTCCCAGGTTGAGGTGGCCTTTGTGATGATGCTGGTGTTTCCCTTGTTGCTTGCCTCTGCTCCTTATTTATTACAAAATCATGCAAGGTGGTCATAAAAGTTAGCCCTGTTAATTGATGGCCTTTCCACCCTTCAAAATTTGAAATGATTTATCCAATTTCGAATATGGCGTATAATCTACATCCCCCAAACTTTGAATCATACTTCTTAATAGAGCTGATGTGGCGACATATGGTTTCTATTGATTCAAAATTTCTGTGGTATGGTAGGCTTGTTTGCTGTTATGCTCCAGATTATCTGCAGTGTGCCCTTCTGGTTATACCAAAGTGAGGTGGTTCTTTGCCATTGTAAAAGGCCAAGTCTGGGTTTGTTTATGTAAAAGTATTGGTCTAGCAGGGTTCAAGACCCTTGGTCAGGTCATGGCAGGTTCTCTTGGTTCCCATTTCAAGGAGTATTGGCCTTGTGGCTTTGCTGACTACTCCTTGATGGGCGGAAGTCCCCCATCATGTTGTGCATTTGTGCCTTGGGTGGGTGCTTCGGTGCTTCTTGGGATGGACCCATCAGGACACATGGCTCAGGGGCACCTAGCCACACTTATGTTTTACTATGTAGAGGTGATTGCACGGGTAAGGGTTGTCATGCTCGCTTTGTCATACCCGCTTGATCACCTGATGCAATGAGTGTTAAGTGGACTATTCAAAACCATGAGAAATTGGTTAGTTGCGACTATACACATGGGATATGGGTCATAGATTAATAACTTACACTATGTAGATGATCGCAAAAATGATACATCACACCTCATCTATGCCCACTTGGACCTCTCTTTTGATGTATTACCCCTCCTATTGGTCTCCGTGAGCAACATTGATAATGACGTCATCCTTTGAAGGAAAGCCTTACCTTGCTAAAAAGGAGGACGTTGAGGGACAAGCACATTGTTGGGGTTGGTTGGGGCATGAAATCCTCCTTTAGGTTTAACATTCCACTTAGTTGAATCCATTTCTGTCACTATATCATTATTTTTAGTCCTTTCGTGGTTTAGTCATCGACTTGTGGGTGAGAAACCCTAATTTTAAGTTATTTTATCTTTTAATAAAGTAGGCTCTAAAAAACTCAAAAAGCCTAGGATGCCTCATATAAATAAGGTGCTCCTACTCTCATTTTGTAACAAGACAAGGGTTCAAATATGATCTTTTTACTTTTTTCTCTTGGTTTATTGGAGCTTCTAAGGCACGTGCACCTCTTTCTTTGGCATAATTTTCTTGTGATGAAGGTTGTATGATGAGATTTCTAGGGTTTATATCTCTCAAGGTTGATCCATTGATTGGTTGTTAAACTCAAGGCTAAGGAAAGACCTAAGACCTCTCTATTGCTCTTTTCTTAGTGGACTTGGTAAGACCTCTTAATTTTCTTTTTTGACATTGCTCTTGTGCACCTCAAGCAAGGCAAGTTAGGGTTTTGCTTGCATCTTGTCAATCTTGTTTGAGGAGACTTTCTTCTCGAAGGAGCTCTCCCTACTTGGGCCTTGGAATTCATTATTTGTCCTAATTAGGCTAAGGCTACTTTGACATATCTAGGGTTACTAGTTTTTTCCTAATTGGTAAATCTTGACAACCATCATTTTGGGAACCAGGGCTCTCTTGGTTCACCACTTTAGTTGCCTATCCCCTCTACCATCCACCTTGGATCCATCTGTAGGGGAAACTACAAGATTGGTGATAACACTTGGTGCCGTTGCCGAGGAGGTAGAGGCTTACCTTCGGTGTCTGCGAGTGTCCGTGCGTTAATCCATATCTTATCGCATCCGGTATTTTGCCTTGGTGATTGTATTTTGAATTTCATAATTATCCCAATCCCATTTTAATTTTCACTTATCTCACCTCTCCTACGACATATTTCATTTTGGTGAATTACCTGTGTGGTTCACTTGGCAACTCCACCTCGCGACTCTACTGAGGACCGAACCCAATGTATAAATCCTAAGTTCATAGAGCGTCTTAATCTTGAAGGAACCCCTATAACTTATATTCGGAAGCGAAGACCAATCAAAGAGAACTCATCCAATTTTCTTTGGAAGATTTATAATCACTCTTCTTCTCTGAATCATTCTTTGGGATCTCCTTCAACCTCATCCAATCCAATGGCCGAAACAAATTCTGGTGGAAACCAGAATGTTCCTCCTCCCCCACAGAATCCTAGGATTTTTGGAAGGAAGGCTAAGCCATCTCCTCTAGATTATTCTCAAATCCAGGGAGCCCCGCATGATATGCCTGCAAAGTATTTTGAAAAAGTTCCCAAATTTGATGGAGTGTCTGCTATCTCCATTGAAGACCATATAGATAAAGTCTGGGAACATATGGAAGCATATGGAGCATATGATGAAGATGTCTTCTTGAGGGGCATTTTGGCATCTTTGGAAGGAGATGTCCGGAAGTGGTTTGATACATTGCCTGCTGCATCTATCACTGGGTATGACAATTTTGTCACAAAACTCAATAGTGAGTGGTCTCGAAAGTTAAATGGGAAGTTTCTCTTACATCAACTGTTTGACATTAAGAAAAAAGAGAATGAAACAGTTCATGAGTTCAACATAAGATTTGATAAGACTGTAGCCAATATCCCTGAAGAGATTAAACCAAAAGATCAAGCGATTGTTATTCATTATTTGAATGCATTCGAAGGATGGCTTGGTTATCACTTGAAGGATAAAAATCCCAATGACCTAAAGACTACCCAATTTAATGCTAAGATGGCTGAGCAGAATGCAACATCTATGGGGAAACATAATTTTTTCGATCATTTTGCCCCATCCACTTCCAGATCTGACCCTAAGCTCCGAAAGCCCATGGAACCTATGAGTGAGCCAAAGGAATCAAAGGACACGTTAGAAACCATGCAAGAGATGATGAGACAACTAACTGTCCTGACTAAGAGTGTCTCTAGTTTTCATGATTCTGAGAGACATAGAAAACCTTATGGCCCTAAGCCTTACTAGAACAACAATAGAAGGCCGGAGGGAAATAATAATAGACGACGACCTGAATATCCAGAAAATTCTGAAAAGAAGAATGTAAATTGGTGTGATGAAACAGAAGGAGAGCCTTCTGACACCAACTATCCTGATGACCAACCGGATAACATTAACTTTATTAATGACTTATCTTTTGATGAGATTTGGGAAGAATCCTTCTAGAAGAAGAGCCATGGGAGAAAGAAGAAGAAGTAATTGAAGAACCTAGCTCCTCATGTTGTGCTATAAATCTCCTGGAACCAAAAGAACAACCAAAGTTTCAAATCTATAAACGAGGAAGTAATTCCCAACCTTCTTTTCTTGACAAACGCAAAAAGATTAATGAAGATAAAGAGGAAGAAGAAGGTTTTGCCATTAATGATTATGATCTAAATATTGATATGAAGAAAGAGTTAGGCAAAATAATGTGTAATATCCCTGTCCTTGAGTCGATGAAAGTGCCCTTTGTCAGAAGCCAAGTAGAGGAGTTCTTTGATGGCATTGGCCAAGAGAATACTCTTGAGGTTGTCTTAGAATCCTGTCACATACAGAGCCTTAGTGGGATACAACCCAATAGAGTTGAAAAGGATCCACCAATAAACATCGATTCTGCCATTTATGAAAGAAAGAACGGTGGTCACCCTCCCTTTTACCTTACCTTGCACATTCAAGATATGCTCCTCCACAACTGCACGTTGGATTCCAGAGCAGCTATGTATGTCATGAAGGAAATGGGATTGGAGGTGACTAGACCGTATGGAAATGTCTGTGGTATAGATTCCCGACGTGTACAGTCCTATGGTTTGATCAAGAACCTTAGAGTTGATCTTTTTGCATGTTCAGACATTTCTACTATGATGGATGCAGTAGTGATTGATTTGCCCCCAGCATATGGAATGCTTTTACCTAGGAAATGGGTAGCTGGCTTAGGTGGATACCTTATGATGGATCTATCATATATTTGTGTTCCCAACTCTGATGGAACTTTAATTAGGGTTAATAGAGAACCTTGCTATGACAAGCATTTAGAAACCTTTGATGAGGGGATTAAAAACACATATGGGGATGAGTTGTTAGATAATGCCAAAGCTAATTTTGTTGAAGATGAAAATGAACTTTGGGAAAATGAGCAAATAGAAAATATGTTCATGGTAATGAAAGATTCTGACTCTTCTTTTGAAGAAGAGCAGATAACTGAGCTTGCTAGAAGGATAAATTTGGATTTGCTTAGAAATGAGTTTGCTGAAGAAATAGAAGAATTAAGAAGAAATGAGAATCAACCTCAGGTTCAGGAACAGAATAATGTAATAAATCAAGAACAAGTTATTGAAAATCAAACACCTGAAGAAGTTGATGATGGCTTAAATGATATCAGAAGAGGTGAACGTTTGCCCAGATCAGTTGGAGAATTCAATGCACTTATTGATAATAACATATTAAGGTAGAATCAAGGTCTGGATCCCATCCTCCCATGGGAAAATCATTTTTAACAAACGAATGTTGAAGAAAATAATATTGAGGATCCCGTTCCTATAGTGGATGAGTTTGATGACGTTAGACGTGGTGAAAGAATTCCTTTCACTGTTAGGGAGTGGTTTTCCCTAACTGACCATAATAGAGAAAGGGAAAGCCAGGGGCTTGCACCTATTTATCCATGGGAAAACCGTCCTGAGACAACTGTTGTGGCTGAAGCTAATGAGGAATCCGAGGTATCCCACTATTATGATGTGGATGATTCCTTGTCTCACTTGTCCTTAGAAGATGGAAATCTAAGTCGAATTCATGATAACTCTCTAAGTTGGGAAGAGGATGCTTTAATTAATGATGCACCTGAAGGAGATTTAAACTTAAACAATCTTGCAATTTTTCAAACTCCTTCAGATTCTCAAAACAATGTTTTATCTGCATATCCTCATGTCCCTGATTTTCTTCTACCACCTGAGTCATCTAGTCATCATAGTCATGATCTTTCTCACATTCCTAGTTCTTTGGCATCTCATTCTGAGTTAGTTTCCACCGGGTTGGAAAATATGCACATTCCTGTTCCTTCAGGGGAAGGCTCTAGTCGTAATACTGTCATATCCCATGAGCCACCTCCCTTGGAAGAACATAGAGATTTCTGGACTGTAGGTGAAGTTGTAAAAAATGTAGTGTCTCCTCATGAGGATGAGCCAAGTGAAAGAGTCCAAGAGACGAGAAGAGAAATTCGAGAAGTCCTTGTTGGTAGGATAGCCATTTCTATTGATGGTGGTCTACCCAGAGTCAATGCAGTTCCTCCTAGGAGGAACTCAAACATTTTCACCCCGCAACCGCAAAACCTTGCTCAAATCCACCCTATGCCTATACAGAACATTGGAGTTGTTCCTGAGTCTGTCAACAGGAATAGATTTCCTACAGGAAGTCAAGTTGTTATTCCAAACCATTTATTGCATATCAGATCTGGACAGGCTGATGATCTTTGGGTTGGACCTATTGTCACATTTATAGTAGCCGGGCTACCATACATTATTTTTCTGATTCCAGTACACTTTTCAGCCAGTTCCCTTGCATTGAGATGCTGAGATGAGCATCTATTATGGATCATGTTATTATATGGACACCAGTTTTTGTTCCCCATGCCATGACTGAGTTTCAGGACACCTAGAGGGATGACCGATGTAGCCATTTAGCCATTTATCAGAGCAGACAGTATTTCCCAGAGTTACAGCAGCAGTTTCAGAGGACAGATGATGGTTCAGGTATTATGCATACAGGTATATGACTCAGCAGGTATATTTTGGTGTTATGGTTATATTGCTTTTATATTCATCCTTGTAGCATGTCTTAGCGTTTAGTATCATGATCTGATGATCATATAGATATGTGGACTTGGTTGTACTTTTATATATATATATATATATATATTTTCCCCACTCAGACTGAGAAGTTCACTACCCATACTCATTGGTTTTGCCCTCCCTAGGGAGAATAAAGGTGATCATTCCCACCATACTTTGGCTTGCTAGTGTTGGTCTCATTATTCACTGTTTTCATCCATCCATTACCTACCAGTTTGTTTATTACCCTGACTTACTACTTGACTAGTGGCATGGAGGACCTTCCTCCACTTTAGCCTCTGTGTTGGATAAGCTTCCCTGTTTATTGTGTCTCGGCTTTGAGTTGGTGACAGAACTTACCTTTGGTGAGTTGGATTGTAGTCCTAAATCATTCTGGTCGGTTGTCCCGATGTTTGGCACTGGTACGAACTCCCCCTAGTCACTTAAGATGTGTTGGCTAAAACTGAAAGCTCATGTATTACTTATGGAAACTTTTGTAAATTCGCCCAGGAAACTATAAACTCTAGAATGTGTTTATCAACACACGTGAGTAAAGGGCAAGAGCAATGAAAAGCTAAAATACTCCTTGAAGAGTATAATGAAAGGTCCAAAAAGCAATGGTTCTTAAACTCTATATCTAAATGATTGTTGACCTTATATGTATATGTACAAACATGCCCTGGATGCAAGCTGCAATTAGTTGTGCTTATCAGCACACCCGAGATCCTAATGAAACTGGATCATCTTTTATAAAAGTAGACATGGTGCCTAAGTTAAATAAGCACTCTTTAAACAACTTACCCATCTGTGAAACACTGCCATCCCTAGTGTTATCTGCTTGTCCAGCATATGTTAGAGTGTGTATCCCCTTTTCCATTTCCAAAGTGTCACAATGTCAAGTCAGTAGTCATCCCTTAGCCTAGCCTTTATTTTTAGCCTTCATCCTTCACTAGCAAATTGATCACAATTATGAAGTGAGTATGGTCCTGAAAGTCTAGTCTGAGTCATAAATAATATTGAAGACCTTTATATATTTGGTTTTAGATCGCCAGTAATGATTACGTCTTGTTATATTTGCTATTTGAATGAATTGCAGAGCATGCTTTGACCTTTGACACCTTGCAACAGTTTGATGATAACCTGAGTTATATTTTGGGTCATGTTGACTTGGTCAAACCCAGTTTGACCAAAAGTCAACCATAGGACATGAGGTAGCAGACCTCAGATGATACAGAGATATTATATATGGTTGGGTACAAGTCACCATGATGGTTCTATGCAGTGGTTTCAGGCTTATGATGATGACTTGTGCTTTTCAACACTTTTACAGGTTATTATTATTTGGTCTGCTGGATATGATGGACATTTATTTTTGACCATGCAGAGGTCTATATGGTGTATGAGTACACATCTTAGATGGATTTGGGCTCTCTGAGTCCAATGAGACAGTTTGTTTTCAGTTCCAAGCAGTTACAGTGATTTTTAGCCTCAGTTGGCTATCCTAGTGCAGTTTTGGCCTATCAGAGGCCCTGTCAAGAGCAGTGATGAGATTTTTTGAGTTCACCTAGGGCGCTGTGCGTGGAGGGGGTAGTCCAGCCACTTGATATTACCATATTACCCCCCTCCCAGAGAGCCTGGTGACCTCACCTTGACAGCGCAGGCACTCCAGGAGGTAGTTTGGGCATGTTCACATTTCTCGAGGCAGTTAAAAAATGGTAAAAAGGGCTTATTAAGGGATTCGATTTGGGCTACTGAGGCAAGGGATTGGCATGGGATGACTTGTGATGATGAGTGGGATGTCTTCCACACCTTCTCCAACAGTTTCAGCTTCCAGTGGGGCCCACACCCATCACTTCCGACATTTTATATGATTTTTTGGAGCCTCCTAAGGCTCACGAGTTTCCCAGAGGGGCACGATTTGGTGCTTAGAGCATTATTTTATTGATATTGTGCCATGGGGATTGACCAAGGGTGTTAGAAATTACCCCTTGGACCCACCATGAGCTAGATCTTATGTTTATTCATTGACATTTGGTGGGACCCCCTCTCTTAGGGCGATTTGGTCCATTGATCTATTATATTGTTATATTGATCCATGTATTTTTATGTTGAGCTCATCTCAACCATTGATTAGATCACTTTGATCTTTTAATCTTAGCCATCCATTCAAAAGGTGGTTAGGATTTTGGTGCCTCTCCTTCCTATTTAAACGAGAGAGCTCCTCATTGTAAAGGGGACTTTTGGCTCTGGATTATTGGAATAGAAAAATACTATTACATCCACTTGTTGTGTTGTGGTGAATGCTATTGGAGTTCGTTCGTTTGTTCTTCCTTTGCACTGGGTTATTGGAGATCTATCTTGCTATCTTTTTGTCCATGTATTTTTCATCTACAGGTGGAGGGCGATTTGCTTCAAGGAGGTCGCATTGGTAGGGGAGACTCTCCCTGCCTCTTCTTTGGGGTTTCTTCGTTGGTAACAAGGAGTATTACTGTCTTAGCACCTTCTACTTCATGTTGCTATTTGCTTATGCTTGTATTTCCTCCATTCTTGATCTAACTGATTGAATCGATTTCCTTGGTTTGACAGGAAGAGGAGGGCGCACGTGTGGACTAGGGCATCACTTCAAGGCAAGAAAAATCAACAATCTCTCATTTGATCTCTACGGGAACATTCCTCAACAAGGCAACATCATCCATCACATAGGTATGATCTCAAGGTAAATTTTTCATTCCATGATCTATCCATTTGTCAAAGTCATTAAAACCCTCATAAGTTAAAACCCTCATTTTACATTTTCTCAGATCTACTTGGATCTGGTGGCTTTTTGGGTAAGATATTGAAAACCCACCTCTATAGCATCCACGACAATTCAGATCTATAGTTTGGTGAGGATTGGCCTCCATTTGACCCCTTTCCCAAGGCAACTTAACCTCTCCAAGTGAGGTCGCACTCCTTGGTTGGGTGAGTTCTGCTAGATCTAGGACTTGGGTAGGTGAGATCCCACTTGATCCATAATCTCCATACTTGATAACCTACCCCTAGTGCTTCACCTTGTTGATTTTCACCTTGTGGGCCCCATTCCTCATTTTGAGGGTTGTGCCCCACTCGGGTCACTTGGTGAGGCATTTTGAATCTTAGATCTACTGAGATCTAGCCATTGGATGACCTTGATCTTCAAAACCCACCTTGCTTTACACCTCAACATCCTTGATCTACAGTTTGGTGGACATTTGACTCTATTTGGCCCATTTTCCAAGGCACTGATCCTTCTCCAAGCCCTCACGACTTTCCTGGGTTGTTGGGTTTGCTTGTGGTTTGATCTTTGTCTGGTTGCTTGAACTCCTAGATACTGTCATATCCCTTCATCAAGCAAAGCTAGAAAGCCCTAACTGTCAGATCTTTGATTTGGGACACTTTCCCTGTTTTAAGGGTCACGTTTCCCAAGGCAGTTGATTTTGACCATTTGAAACTAGCTTTGAATCCTGGAATCATACTTAATCCTAGAATCACTGTGTGTCATCTTTCCTTATCACATCATACCTTTCCTAAGCCTCCACAGTGGTCCTAATTCCTCAATTCTAGGGTTCCATACCTGTCACCCTACGTACTTCATTAGATTGATTTGATCTGGGGATTGGGTTGATCTCTCCCATCGGGAGTAGATCTGGGTCTCCCCCTTGCTATCTTGGCTTTGATAGCTAAAGCGAAGAGTGCCTTGGTTGGCGTGACAACCATCCTTTTGGGAACTAGGGCTCTCTTGGTTCACCACTTTAGTTGCCTGTCCCCTCTACCATCCACCTTGGATCCATTTGTAGGGGCAACTACAAGATTGGTGATAACAGGACCCTTCACGGTAGAGTAGTGCTTTGGTGATATGTGTTTCTTGACTACTAGTATTGGACGACGTATATTACTTCCTGTCAACCAAAGGGAGTTGAGGGATTATATCCCTGACCTCACTTAGTGGTCTTCTGTGCTTGCCTTGCCTGGTAGATTAGGGTAGGTAGGAACCAAATAAGCCCGCTTGGGCAGTAGTTAGTTTTTCAGCCATTGAGTCTGGCACCTTTTGTCTTTTCCCTAAGCTCACTTTTGAAGCTCGTAGTGTAGTCCTGAGTACTTGCCATTTCCTTTTCCTCTTCAAGCATATCATCTTCAAAAAATTGGTCTTCAAGAGCTAAAGAGAGAAGAAGGCTCACCAAACCCTCATCATGAAGAGAATAAGGAGAAGCATCAACCATATCTTCGATACCTTCTTCAATGGGCAATGGCTCTTCAACAAGAGCTTCTTCATTTTCTTCTTGATCTTCATGAATTTCTTTGACAAAATATTCATCATGTTGTTCCAAATCTGCAATAACACATGGCTGGAAATCCTCAAGGATTTCCTCTTGGGCATGTTCTTCTTATAAATATATTTCCTCCAATGGTTCAAGCACATGACTTTCCTCTCTTGAAGTGTCAAAAAGAGGACGACATAGATACCTCCAATAATCATCTTCATCATCAAGTAAGGGGACCATGCCATTCTTTTCATAAATGCCCAAAACATCATAAGAATATTCAAGTCAATGATAAGGAGAGCTTACCATTTCGTATTCACTTTCTTCAATTAGGGCTTCTTGGCCTTCATGTGCTTCCTCTTCAAGCTCCTTCTCTAACGCTTGATCTTCACCATTGAATTCCTTGACTTCTTTGAGAAAATCCTCAACCAAAGGTTCTTCGACAATGGTTTCTTCATGAGAGTTTTCTAGGGGTTGATCTTCGTCACTATCTTCATCTTCAAGCGATGAGCTAGAAGTGTCTTCATTAATGAGATTCCCAATATCCCTCGTGAAAAAAAGATCCCATCTCTCGCAATAGACCTTGAAAATTTCTTTGAGCGAGTGAATTCCTTTCTTAGGAAGCCTATCATACCAATTTTCTATTTCAACATTGCACAGATCAAGAGATATGTAATATTCTAACTGATATTTTTGTTGTTTTGTAGACTTTCTGATGTAGTTTCTTGCTTGTCTGAAGTCTTGTATCTCAATACTATAGTAAAATGTGAATGCATGTGTTGTACTATGATTGCATGATCATGCATACAAGTGCATGGGTTTGCCAAAACCCTAAATAACCCAAATATTTAGATATGCTATAAAATAGGGATATAAATAATGCATGTACGTACCAATAGTTGTAGTAGTGGATGTGGATCAATATGAGACTCGCATGCAAGAGATATGCCAAGGATCGGTCAAGATATTAATCAACCTCTCTCTAAATATGTGCCCTTGATATAAATGCGCCCTCTTCAATATGTGAATGGATGCATGAGTGCTCAAACGATGTCAGATTGCCCACGGATGAAGTTACTAAGGTTATAATACCCTCCTGATCAATATGGAAGCCGCATGCAAGACATGCATGAAGTCTAGGTCAGAGGGTGAGAGTCTCCCTTAAACAAAGTTGCCCATGCAAGAGAATGCGCCCCTCTAAATGATGAAATGGTGAGATCTTTCCTCTGAATCCGAATGAGCAGCCTGTATTCAGTAAATAGGAAAAATAGTGGTGCTCTCAGAAGGATAGAAGCAGCATGCAGACTGAATGGTGGTTGTCTGTCAAGATATGAAGTTATCCTCTTTGTCCAATTCGCCCATGCAAGAGAGGGCGAATCCTCCTACTACAGGATGTAGCTAGAACCCTGATGAATGTTGAAGAATCCTGTATGATGATAGTAGTAATGTTGAATCTGGATGATCCAACCTTGATAGTGACTAGGGCAAATAGATTTCACTGCCGAAATACACTTGATGGTTGATTGGTGTGCCGTCAACCCAAAACTGGCTGTTTGAGCTCTCCAAGTTGACTTCTCAAATCAATAATCAATAAGCAGACATAATCATTCACTTTATCCTTCTTTTATAACTTTGACATTGCATGCCCTAACTTTTGCATGCCTAGCTCGCTTTTCTCTTCTATTTTTCAGTTGATTTGCATGCATTGCTTTCTGTGTGCATGACAGCTTAATTAAGGTATTCCTGTGCATGCATCATGAAATATGGCCTGCATGCAGGTGGCCCCTAGTTCCTGTGGCCCTCTTTTATCTATTGATAATCTAATAACCATGATTAAGATCTTCTTTTGGTCTGAATGGTATCAATCCTCAGTCAAGCTAGTCAAGTCCACTGTATGTTAAAAGGGGAACATTACAAGATAACTAGAACATCTTCAGCTTAAGTTTTAACATCTTCATGGACCACTTTTAATTCTGAAATAGCTCCCATGAACAATACAACATGGAAATCACTTGAATCCTCATGTCGATGGAATTTCAGCATGCGTTTTCTCCAATCATCGCCACTGAATTGATTAGGATATCCTAGGACCCTTGAGAAATCCATTCATTCAAACCAATTAACCATCCATGGTTCATCATAAAACGCCATATCACTTTCCAATTTTCAAATTTGAGGTATCTAAGTTCAAAAATGCATGAAATCATACCTCATACAAATATTAAAATGGTGGAGTCGCCAAGGTGAACTTGAAATGTCTTCAAATGCTACTTGCTTCACCCTACAAGCAACAAGTCTTCAAAATCCGCAAGGACAAGGGCTTCATCCCTTCATGGAGTTGCGATGTGAGAAGGAAAATCTGCAATTGTTATCTCTCACAAAATGTTAAGAAGCTTTGATCTTAAAATTTCCGGGAAAAGGGCTTTATCCTAGGGAAAGGCGTAAAAAAATGTTACCACTCAAACTAGCACCTGGAGTTAAAGCCCCAAAGATTGCTACCAGTTCACGGTAACCTGAGAGGTGTTACCTATTGTCACCACGATAACCACCTCTATGTACTTCCGGTTGGCTCCTCTCCAACTTGAGGGGGCGTCCCTAAGATAGGATTGATAGGCTATGGGAATGTGGGTACAAGGTGATTTGGAAGAGATAGCCTTAGCAAAATGGGGTTGTAGCTTTTAAGGTTTTTTGAATGGGTGATGGAGAGACCTAAAGATCAGTGCCAATATCCAACTAGGGCAATAGAGAGACCCTTAGAAAAATGCTTGATCATCAAGAAAATATGTAGTAGTACCCCTTTCTCTAACTCAAACTTAGGAAATAATACATCACAAGGATACTAACATCATTCTTTACACATCCTGCCTAGGTGATATCTAGCACATGTTACAATGTTAAGTTATATTACCTAGGGAAATCCCACCAAGGCAAACTGTACTACCACAACACATCAACACCATATGAAGAAAAGAGACACAAGAAACGTGTCATCAAGTGTGTCCCCACCAAATATTCAACCAAAAGGGACCATGTAGAATATTCTTTCCCATTGACATCAATAATATAACACCAAGATGCAAAATATCACTAGGAATCATACATATATCAAAGCAAATGCATAAACATAGCATCTAACCATAAGATGACGATCAACCTTGACCATCCCCCAAAGAGAAGTGTGTCTCCTCCACCAAAGACCTTCATCAAATATCCCAAGCCAAGAAGAGAAGAGGCTCCATAAAGATACAATCCCCCAAGTCCATTAAGATGCTCCAAAGGTACCAGCTACAACCTATTGAGAAGCATCTACAATATGAGGTGTAACAAGCCCCCAACCTTCTTGCCCACCTTAGGGACAGATTCAGAGACATACTGATTTGTTAAAGCCTGACTCTCACCACCTTTCTTGGATGCTTCTAATACACTCGATTCCACCACCTCCAACAATGTATGGCCAATTTCAATGTCATTCTCAGACTATAGTGGAGATTGGGCCCTCCGTACAACCCCATCATTGCCCATCAGCTCCATCTTTACCTGAATGATCTTCTGGCCCGCGCTGACATCCATCTCTGAGGAAAGATAGGACCCAGAAGAAATCCCATTCCTCTCATCGTGGCCTAGGTTCATATATGAGAACCCAAAAACCTCCTGCCTCCAAACTTTTTTGCCTCCGGGGATTTGAGTACTTGGGTTCTGTAAACCGATTTGACAGGCCCCATTTTCATCTATGACTGCCAGAACATTTGCTATGATTACCCCCCTATGCGAAAGCATTGATAGGAAATGACAAGGAAGGAACCCCTATGGAGCCACACCTCTATCACACTTCAATACATAAATCTTCTACTAACTTCTAACACAGCTGAAAACCCTGGTACGATAGGATAATAAGCTGTATCAAAGGACTTGTTAAACTATCACCTCCATTAATGAACTGGATCTGAAACCCTAGCCGCCATCCATAACATCCCAGTTTTCATTCTTGCTGGTAGAATATTGCAGGTTACTAGTTATCCTGTTCATGAGGAGTTGACAATAGCTGAAACCTGCTAGCTTTTCTTATCCAAGTAGAGGTCTAAATTACATGACCTTGCTCCAGTCATCATATAATTACCTTGGTTGTCTGCAAGAGATCCATCCAAACAAATCCAATGTAGATCTATCCTTTTTACTTACTTACTCGGGAACTAGTCTAACTTGAATGAATTAATTATTGTTATATCTGTTCATAAAATAAAATAATTCATATCACATACCAGCTTTTGTTCTAAAATAGAAATGTAGAGCTTCTTATCATATGCACAGTTTTCTTATATCAAACAAGCTAGAGGTCATGTAACTTTGTTTTTTATTCTGGCAAAGTTGTTATTTTATTCTGACTTATTGACTAGTGAGGTGACAACCGATCCTAGAAATAATCCTTCAGAAGTTTGTATAAATCTTTTCTGTCTAACATGCAGGTGGAATTCTAAGATATTCTGCACCTTTCTTAGCACATTTGGAATTCCTTGTTTTTCCTTTATTCCTATAATGGTTCTTACATATTTTGATGTACTGAAGTTTGTTTAAATTTTGAAGCCTTTTATATTTAGGCTTTATAAAGTGACAGCATGTCTCGTTGGCAATGGATTACAGGTGGGAGCATGCTTAGTAAGTCAGAGTGGAGTTATCCTTGGTAAGCCAGAAACACGGCTGTCTTTCCCTTCTCTTTAGCCTCTCTTAGGTATATTGTGTGCCAGCTGTAAAATTCATTTGCTGTTTCAGACATCATAATAATTTTTATGAGATTTTGAATTTCCCCTGTAATAGAGAGCCCCAAGGTAGTGCAGGGTTACTGAGGAGTAACCACTTTTAGCTAGTGTATGTTAAAAGTTCTATGGCAAGAAAGATTTAGAAGGCACATAACAACAATTTTCTTATACATTGTGGCTATGTAATATTGCTACTAGCTAGTGAACGTGCACTTCCATATATTGTCTTATCTTTTGAATTCATTTTCAAGCTAATATGTGATTGAAAGTTCACAATATCATTTTTAGATACTCCATGGTACTTAGTTCACATATAAACTATTTCTTTGAGAAGCTATTGTTGATAAATTAAGATCTCATACAAGTTACATTGAGTAATACAATTGGATCCTCAATGGCCATAGAATCCCAGAATGTGCCATTTACTCAGGGAACACATTGTATAAGACATGATCAATCATATTTGGCACAATCTCCTAAATTTTATTAATTAGTAGCAATTAATGGTACAAGATACTGTGTCCACAGTATCTCATAATTACTTTTCTCTCTTTGCTTCTCTTTACATTGTACTTTGCCTTTGTGTGAGTCAACTAGAGGCTCTAGATTAACCACCTTTTCCATTCAACCTATCTTAGCTGGTGGCGATGCAGGGGCAGGTATGTGTGACCTAGAAGTGTGGAAATTTTGAGAATCAGACAATTAATGCGATTCATAAAATTCACCTCATGTACTTTTGGTTTCTTGGATCTAATACCTGTGAAGTTTCAGCCTTAGGGCTGATCTGAAATATTAAATTACAGCAGTAATATGTCACTTCCTTTTGACCCAATTTTATCCGGCAGTCCAAGATAATAAATACCATATGAGTGTATTTCAATACCACAATCATGCTACAGCCCTGAAGAGACACTTTTCAAGGCATATAACAGATATGAAAAGTATTATTACTGCAGATTATAACAACAACAAATCTGCTCTTTTATCTTCCAGATATGTATTAAATCACTTAACCAATTCAGCTGTATGTTATGTCAAATCAACATGAACAACAAGAACTGAAATCTACTCAGTCATGAAGATAACATAAGCTGAAAATCAAATCTACAAGCACACGATATTTGGACAGCTGGAAACTGCATATATATATATATAAGATGAAGTGCCAGTACATACCACAGCTTTATCACAAAGCTGGTACAAGTTAATCTCTTTAAATCCTAGCTAGGGAAACCATAAGAAACCATAAGAAACCCTAGCCACCAACTCCTAGGTAGGAATCATTCCCAACCAAAGCTGGTCACTTCACCAAAGATCCTCAATATGCTAGTGTCAACACCGACAAGTCGTCCTTGGAATATACAAAATTCTTTTATCATACAAGCTCTTTACACTAGTGTTGTTGTCTTCCTTAGGATTTACAAACCCTAGCCATGTTACATTACACAAGTACATGGCAAGACAACCCTAGAACTAGCATCCATATCTACATGTCCATCCTAGCGTTTGAGTCCTCGAACCCTTGGTCTTCAACTCTTGCATCAACACAAGCACCAAGCCCACCATGAATCATTGAATATATAATAACCAAGTTTTTTTCCAAGCAAGGCATCACACCCATCAAACTAGTTTCTCCATGATCTTGTCGTAGCCTCACATCTCGCAAGAACAAGGTTCCAAAATAATGGAAGGTGTTAGCTCCACTCTCCATGTCTTGTACTTTGTTCGATTCTACCAAATGACATCCGTGCTAGGCCACATGTGGGGTTTCGAGCATTTCATTTGGGTGTTGGAACTGCAATGGGCCTTTTGGTCCTCTGCAAGGTCACTTTATGATGCACTCAGACTCTCAAATATTCTCTTTGTGATCGATACCCACTTAAGTCTTGTTGGGAGCCTGGGACTATATCAGACTATCTAGGCTATCACTCATTTTCAAATTGCTGGCATGGGACATGGAGTATTGGTGGGGTTAGGAGTTTGGGTGGCATTGTTGGTTATATCCAGGTCTCTCTCTAGGGTAGAGTCACCATGGTCAATTCTAATGAGGCAACTTGTTTCATGTGGGTTTGGATCATTGGCATGTCCCCTCTTCCCCGTGGCATGTTTATTGTGGTTTGTTATTTCCTCCCCCACTTCTTCATATATTGCTCTGCATAGGGATTTTGGTGGGGACCCCTGTTATCACACTAACTCTAGCTGCTACTAAAGATATCCCGTCCGGGATGGTAGAGGGCAAGCAGCCAGGCAGGTGACACCTGCAAACACCAATTCCACCGTTCGAAGAACGGTTGTCACACCGGACAAGGTGTTTGTTGCTTCAGACAAGGCAAGTAGCCAAGTCAGGGGGGAGACCCTGCTCAACCAGTGATGGTTGAGAGACAAAAAAAGACACCCAAACCCCAAAAGATAAATAGATACAAACAAGAGATGAGTCTTGAAAAGCCCCTAAGATACAGGGATATAGGGAGGTATATTGATATAATCATTTTTAAAACCCCCATCATCTTCACACATTTGACCTTCAACCACATGATGATCGTTCGATCCACCCTCAACAAAAGTCTGATTATTTTCAATATTTTCTTTTTCTTCTTCAAAGATATGATTGGAAAATGAAACAAGGTCGGGATCACTTGAGCATTGACTTGAACAATCGCCAACGAAGCAATGACTATGGGGCTGCCCCTCAAGAGGATCTTTAGTGGATTCACTGATTGAAAGCTCACCCACAGAGTTTTGTCTTTGATGATCAATGGGATCCCCTTCTTCATTGGTGCCTTCTCCGGGTAATGATGACAAAGTGCTTCGTATGATTTTAGTAAGTTCCCCTCCTAAGTCAATATCAAGGTCAAAATCTATAGGGGTTGAGATTTGCTCACTATCATACATAACATCATCAGGAGATTTATTGCATATGTTCTTCAAATAATCAACTACATTCTTATAGATTGAAGGCTCACTCATAAGTTGAATCAAAGGTACTTTCACCATTGGTTCGGGAAAGGAGAAATCAAATTGATAAGGACAATCACCGCTCATTTCATCATTGCTATCCTGATTGTCTTCACGACATTGATCTTCCACCACATAATCCTCATTTGATTGTTCTTCCGTGGATTCATCAATGCTTTCACCCCGTTCATCTTCACAAAGTTGACTTTCAGCTAAATGATGATCACTTGATTGCTTCTCAAATGCAATCTGACTACCCTCACCTTTCTCCTCCTCTTCAGAGAGATGATTAGAATCTGAGTCACAATTTAGATTGTTCGAACATTGATTAGGACAATTGTCACCCTCGTGATGATTGTGAAGTTGCTCTTCTGGTGATGCTTTACTAGAGTCACAAATGGAAAGGTGAATTAGATCTAGAATTCGGCCTGCCACTACCTCAGGCAATGATAACAAAGTATCCCATATGATTCGATTGATGTCTTTTTTAACTTGCACACGAGGTTTTGAAGTATTATTCTCAAAATACTTTGTAACATTCCTATGGATTGTAGGCACACTCATAATTTGTAACATCTCAGGAGAGGAATGATCCAATCGAGAAAGCAGATCATCAATATATTTATCATCCATAACACAATCAGTGCTAGATTGACATTCTAAAGGATCATCAATGTTCTCACCCCATTTATCTATTAGCAATCCCGTGAACATGTCATACCCGGTGATGGATCCCAGTGCTAAATGCTCAAACCATAACCGAGCATTCCCTTCTAGAGAAACACCAAGGGAACACATGTAAACATCTTCATCATCTGCGCCTCGACACTCCATATGATACCAGAGGGCATCCAAATGATTTTCAATTGATATTGCATTACTTCCATCAAAACAGGGCAAATCCTTAATATATTGATTTGGCATAGGATGAGGTGGCAGAGGATGAGGCACCCCATATATTTTAAAGAAGTCAAACGGGGACGGTTTGGCTTGGTTAACAGGATAGTTCAACCGATTGTTTTGGTTATAAATCCTTGGTTGGGATTGACATCTAGATTCAGGTTGACTTACCAATGTATTAGGGGTGGATAGGACAAAAATTCCATTAGAGTGATGGGGAGCATCGCGGGTATCGCAAAAATCTTTATATTCAGGTTCATACCCATGATCATATTCATATTCATCCCCATAATGAGATTGTGCATCCCATTCATTTATTTCCTCTTGTCTCCTTTCAGACCTATTCACACGTTCATTTAATTCTTTTATGGCTTGTGAGAGGTCAAGGAGAACATCTGGGTCCATTTTGACTTATCAATTTAAGAGTTCACAGTGGAGTCTCATGTGAAATGTTAGAATGATTTAAGCTTCTAATGTTGCAAGGATGGGTTCGGCCTCCAGTGGAGCCGCGGGGTGGAGTCGCCAGGTGAACGTAGAACCTTTTTCACCAAAGGTAAAGATGTCGTAGGGGAGTGAATGCAGCAAAAGTGTTGGCTGTAATAACTTAGGCAAACAAAAATCAGCCAACAGAAAATTAAGTTTGAATGCGATATGATGAGAAATAAAGCAAAAGACTTAAAATCAAAAGATCGTGGGGTAAGCCTCTACCTCCCCGGCAACGGCGCCAAAAATGTTATCACACTAACTCTAGCTGCTACTAAAGATATCCCGTCCGGGATGGTAGAGGGAAAGCAACCAGGCAGGTGACACCAAGTCCACCGTTCGAAGAACGGTCGTCACACCGGACAAGGTGTTTGTTGCTTCAGACAAGGCAAGTAACCAAGTGGTGGCCATGGTGATTGTCTAAGAGGTATGATGTGATGCGCTCTTGTGTCTTCATGGTGATTATTGGTGGCTATACTTATGTTCTTGACTCAGAGATGGTGCTTATTCATTGTTGAGTGGTGGCCATGGTGATTTTCTAGGAGGTATGATGTGATGTGCTCTTGTGTCTTGATGGTGATTATTGGAAAAAGTATTATGTGCCTAACAAGTAAAGCAATGCTCATAAGATGATGCACCCTCTCAAAATAATGATTAAAGGATACTTGACTAAGATAATAAGGCAATTAATTAACACTAAAGTATTTGACGGAATGGGAACCCATCAACTTAGGGTCTCCCTATGTTTTGAAGCATTAATAATTTTACGTTTTAAGTGATGGATGAATTAAAGTGTTTAACCTTGGGTTTCTAAGGTTTTAGTGTGATTAATTAAAGTCAGGGAAGAAATAGAACTTATGTAATACCCCTGGCCCAGATAAAGTACTAATATTGTATTTTGAACAATTTGCTATTGAGTATGTACATAGCAAGATATTATTTTAATACAAATTCCGACTGGCTGCGTGATGAGCAATACGCTGAAGAGGAGATCCAGATATTAACCAAGGGCTGTGAGGGGGAAACATTTACTTATGTACCTTGTCTCCTTAAACCTTGTTTTCTCAGCCTTATGTTAAAAACCCCAAAACCCATAGTCCTAAGCCATAGTCTTAATGGGGGATTAATTAACAATTAAATATTATTAATTATTAGTTAATATTGAGTTAAGTGGCTAATCGTGCTTTTGGATGGGAAGGAACGTGTGCCTTTGGGACAGCCACGTGGGAGCCCAGAGGGGACACGGGGTTACCTTGGGATGAAGGCGGA
Organism: Larix kaempferi; assembly: GCA_027924585.1. NCBI lineage: Eukaryota > Viridiplantae > Streptophyta > Pinopsida > Pinales > Pinaceae > Larix > Larix kaempferi. The sequence goes on from BSBM01000299.1 coordinate 25,218,129, forward strand.
AGCTAGTCGGCAGTCAAGGTGGATGCACGGCCTGGCTATTGGACGTCAGTCCGAGGATGCACGCAGGGGACACGGACGGAGTGAGAGAGGGACCCGTGCGGTGTCTGCGGAATGAATGAGAAGTGAGGAGAACCTGGGAAATAGTTCCTGTGACGAACCTGAACCTGAATTGCTGAGTTAAACTGTTTTGGCCATGATTCTCTTGGTTGCATGAGACCTAGAGGGAATCCCGACGCTTGTAGTGAAGTGTATCACTGTGCGTTTTGGGAAGGAACTTAGGTGGGTCAATTGTGGAATTGACAAGGAATTGGAAATTATGCATGAGACCTAGAGGGAATCCCGACGCTTGTAGTGAAGTGTATCACTGTGCGTTTTGGGAAGGAACTTAGGTGGGTCAATTGTGGAATTGACAAGGAATTGGTTACCAAACTGCTGTTTGTAGAACCCTGTGCATATCTTATCCTTGTTTCTTCCACCTTTGACTCTGTGAGTGAGTTGAGGGGGTCAATGAGACACCTTGGGTTAATTTCTGGATCTTGGCTCGGGGGTGAACTTGGGAGCTGGAATAGTACATGCTGGACAAGTTCTAAGGTTGGGTGGAGCGTGGCTCACATGCAGCTAGTTGCCACCTTTACATGAATTTCAGATAAGTGTTTCTGTGGATGAATTTTAATGTTCATGTGAATTATTATGCTTATTATGTTCAAATTGTTGAATGAAAGAGTAATTAAATGTAAGCCATGATAATGCTATGCTTAACCCTATGTAGAAGGCTGCAGCCAGTTGCCACCTTTACATTAATTTAAGATAAGTTTATCTGTGGATGAATTTTAATGTTCATGTGAATTATTATGCTTATTATGTTCAAATTGTTGAATGAAAGAAGAATTAAATGTAAGCCATGATAATGCTATGCTTAAGACTGTGTAGAAGGCTGTATTCATGAATGATGTTTCCTTCAATTGCTTGAGTTATCTGCATTAGGAATCTTATATGTGAAAGATGCATGGCTTATACTTCATTTATATACCTCATATATGCTTACCCTGACACAACCTTAATGAGGAATGGATGGTTCATGTAATGTTCATAGCATGATAGGCATAAACCTGGTTATGAAGTTTGAATGCCTGATTGAGAATCTTTTGTATGAATAAGGCTGAGTTGTGTTGTTTAACTCTGCAAGCTTTGATATGTCTATCTAGCTCTGTGTCATTCTTATGTTTGCTTATAAATTATCCTTCACCCTGCTAAGGGATGGTTAGTCTTCACTTGGATTCTATCGGAGATAGAATTGAACCCTGTTATGTTCTAGAATACCTCTGTGGGTCTGGTGAAAGTGGAAACCTTGGAAGGGGTGGGGCAGAGTTCCCCTGCTATTGATTTATGTAATTATTTGGGGTCTACTGAACAAAAGTTCAGTTGGGTCTTAGCTTGTCTGGATTGCTCTGATAGGGGTGGGAATTGTACCATTGGATAGAGCTCTCCAAGAGCTTTCCAACGGTACCAGCCTTGTCCCATTTGGACCAGGGAGGAAGAAGTTATGACCCTGTAAAGTTTGCAGGAGATTTGGTGTGGTTTCCGCAGTTCCACATCCGCAATGCGGATTGCGGAATGCAGATCTGGTCTTTGCGGAAAGCTTATTTCCGGGCACAGATGGCATGCTTCTGGCTGCCGGTGCATTAATTTATGTTTATGGGCCAACCAAGGTAGATATGAAGCTGTTAATTAGATGCTTAATAGAAATTTTTATTTTCATGGTATTACACTGTAATTGTGTGTATGTGTAACGTGGGGTACGTTACAACTTATGACACTAATTAACAAAAGTATTTACTGTTTGCAGTTAGGATTAATTTAAAAATCACATAAGAGAGGGATGCTAGGCACAATAGTCTCTCATGCAACTAAATTGACGATTATTAAGGTTGAGGGGCTCCTAGATGTAACGCCCTAGGAGATCCGAAGGCACTTGACACATGGGATGTTGTTACACTTTTGGAGGGGCATCCTAACTTTGGGAGTAGTTATTTATTTTCGAAGTGCCCAAAAGTTTGCCAGCTCAACGACATTAGAGGTAGAGTGGTTGTGGGATTTCCAAAAAGGGGTTATAATAGAAAATATGATAAATAGTGAGGAATCCTGCAATTTCAAAACTGTCGCCTTGGAGCACTTGCCATTTTCTTTTTACCACTGGATTTAATGAATGCCTTGTTATTGCCCTACCTGTACGTAAGTAAGAAAAGTTCCAACCCACTAGCACAACCTAGGTGGCAACCAAGGTTGATTGTCATTGTCACCTCAACTCTCAACCTCTCAACTCTAAATCCAAGGCTAGAGGGGTAGCCCAACTGAATTGATTATTTATTATTTAGATCTAGATGGAAGATAATATTTATTATTTAGATCTAGATGGAAGATAAGATGATCTTAGAGTTATCTAGATAAACTATGTACAATGTGAGATATTAATAAAACTCGTGCACTTAGAAATAACTAAAACATCATGTAATCTAGCAATAACATTTGATGTCCAAGAATAGCCAAGCTGCCAAAGAATATATTTAAAATAAAACAATAGCAATGGTAAATTCAAATGGCAATTTGCTCCAATAAATATGTAATATATTTAAGAAACAGTAAACGACTTATCACCATATCCACAAGTTAGAATTAACAATTATTATTGTGACTTAGTAATTAGTCCAAGGTGTGCCACAACGTCCAAGGATGATTAGCTCTTAATTATGAGAGTTATGTCTTAATAATCCTACCAAACCAATGATATAATAAACTATCAAGAACAACACTAAATTGGTCTAGCAAAACAAGAAGTAATCACCACTTAAGATAAATCCAAATGCCAAATTACTAATTAATAACCATGAATCAAAATCAACACTTAGATTATGTTTATTGCTGATTAAACTTGAAGGGATAGTAGTTAAAACCACTTTTAATTTTCTCTTATCTGTCTTATGAATAATTTATGTTATATGAAAAAGGAAATAAATTTAAAAATCGGTGGGGGGTAGGGTTGCTCATTGGCCCTTGTGACAAGGCTCGAAGGGTAGGCGACCCCTGGGATAGAGTTTCACCCCGGTGGGCTTCGGGATGTCTCGGTCCCTGCTGAGTCACAAAGTTACTGATATATCTGGCTTGCGGGCTATTGGATATACCCTTGGGGGGTTGCTGTTCCCATGGTAAAAAAAGGAGGTAAATTTTTAGAAAATGTCTAAAAATGCAAAAAATACAAGTAATATCCAGAATTCGTGTAATATACCAAGTAAATGGAAACAACTTTGCATGTGTTTTACCGCTGCCAGTTGGTATGGTTTGCTTGGTTTTGCAAGATTTGTGTTAGTGTCGGTTTAACCCCCAGTTAATTGCAAGCCATTTATAAATAATACAATCACATACAACTCAACTAACATCAAACTTGGACATTTAAAAGGCTGATCATAACAGTCAGTCAATCTTGAAAATGGAATTATAGTCACCCAAATATTGAAAATCAGATCTTCAACAGGAGATAGATCTAACCTGGAGATTTAATATCCTTGGATAAAGATGGCTGTAGCAACTAGGTTGCTCCCTGAGATTGATAAAGATGGTTGTAGCAGTTAGGTTGATCTTTAAGATTGATATGAGGCTGATTGTTAAAAACATTCACTGTCTGAAAATCATGTCATGCATACTTCTGAATAGAATGATGCCCAACAGAATGGATATGTGCTCTCTTTAAACAGCGAACTTGTGGATGGAAAAGGCTGCCACAGCTGTAGATGATGAGCAATTTCTTGTCTAGGAATACGATCCAGTAACCAATATTTAGCAATGTTTGAGATAGAAAAGACGCCCTCCTTATGGGATGCTACTTGACTGCTGATAAGACCGTAATCTTCAGCTGATGATGCCCTTCATATTGTGCTCTCATGCGCTAGCAATGGATCCAACTCTCTTTAACTGTACAGACTTCTTTTTAACAGCAATCTAGGGCTGTTAAGAGATCAAGCCTCCAATGGAAACTTGGTGGTAGATCGCCCTTATTTAGTGAAAGACAGTCGCTGCCTTCAATACATCTCACGCCCAGAATTAAAGGAGAACGCCAGGTTAAACTTTATTGCAGATTGGATTCTTCTCTGTAAGGAACACGCCACCAAGAGGAGACCACGAATTTGTCCAATGCAAATCCCTGCTCACGTTTTATATGTTCAGTTGGGAGGTCCACGACCTAGTGGAGATTTCACACCTTGGACTGAGGATGTGATTGCTGCCCAAACAGCTGGTGAATGCACCCTTGCTCATAGAGAAGAAGATCTTCCCTAGGGCTGTTAAGATGCAAGGTAACTGCCCCCTGCCTGTAATATTCTCAACCTCTGCCCTAAACCCCCAACAAATTTGTCTTCTTGAAGCTCGGTGATAGATCTGGATGATCTATCCTTGAAAGTGACTAGGGTAGGTTGATTTCGCTACTGAATCCACTTGTTGGTTAAGGAGGTGTGCCTTCAACCCCAATGTGCTCTCAAAGCTCTCGAATCTCTTTCCCAAAAGTGAATAATAACATAGATACCTAGAAAGGTCGATTTTCCTTCTTTTATTCTTTTTTGATTGCATGCAACTAACTTTTTGCTGTAAATTTCCTTAAAATCCAACTAGGGCTAAATGCATGCCAAATTAATTTCTAACAAATAACCACACATGGATTTCTTCACTATGCAGCGGAAAATAAATACTGAAAGAAATATAACAGCAATCACATCAATCGAGACAACTCAATCTTTTTGGGTATAAATCCCCGGACAAAACCCAAGATGGGAAAACCGGTGCAGCAGTATGAGATATTTATTTTATTCAGAAAATATGGAGCACAATTCAGATTTCGATTCTTCCCAATTGGCAAAAATCGTACCACAGATAAACAATGAGAAAAACCTGTAAGCGGGCACAAATCCCAATGCAACAAAGCTGGTGCTGCTGTACGGACCCTAACGACCCGCTGTACGGAATCCGTACGACTGTACGGACTGTACGAAATTCCGTACGGTCACCTCTGCCTGCTGCTGTTTCTCTCTCTTGCAAATCTGTCTTCCTTTTCTGGATTTCTGCTCCTCCGTCTTCTTCTCAAAACTCTCTCTCGCACCCTCTTTTTTCTCCGTCTCTGTCGGAATGCAATTGTGTGTCCTCTCTGTTGCCTCCGGATTACACATCGTCTTTGTCACAACAGAAATCCATGCTGCCGCTCAGTGTGCCCTTGGTGGCAAGTCTCGAGTCAAGTATGTCACTTGGTTCTTGACTCCGTTTAAGCAAAATTCCCAACGAAAGCCAAGGGGGGTAGTCCCTATGGAATGTTACTAAGGTTATTAGGGTCTTCGAATTAGTTGATGGTTTGTTTATTAAGTTGTTTTTTGGGAGTTGTTTTTAGGGTAGTGATTAAAAAGGTTCCAAGATGACTGCAACAAGGTTTTAAATAGTCTTTACCAGCATGAATTAAATATCATTGTAAAATATATAGAAGATGCACGATACTTGGTATTGATAATAAGCAAAAAAAGTGCAAGGACCAGTGCCTTATGGAGTCAACACAGTGAGAAATTGATAATTGCTGAAAAAAGGAAATGTTGTGCAAGTGTCTCTTGGTTGATTTTAGATTATTAATTGTGAATCTTGATTAGGGAAAAAAATGGGAACTCTCGAGATACTGTAAGGTACAAAGAGGAATGTCCGAAAATTTAGAAGTTGGTGGCTCTGTACAAGACATGTTGGCTGTCCGAGTCTCCAGGGCGTGTTCAACACTACACCAGCCAGGATGTAGTCTAACGGTGCCCTTAAGATCTCGGTACAGTGTATCCAGCTTCCCCAGGCAGAATTTCCCCACAGAAAGTCTAATCGAAAGTGCCGGATTTTCACTATCTTGTGGGTAGTTAATTTTATTAGTGACTATTAAGTTAAATGTGGAAATTAAAGAGTGCTTCCAACTATTTCCGGGTATCCCGAAAAGGGCAGAGCATACGTAGTGGTAGCGAAATGATTTATTTAAATTGAACAAGTAACCATTGTACTCTCCGACAGAGAGCGCTCTTGACTTGCTTTTCAGTGAAGTTCAAGAGACTCTGGGTTCTTTTTATTAAACAGTTAAGCTACGGAAACTGAAAATCAAACTAGATACTAAACGCCAAACTTATGGGTCACTTTTCTGATCAACCTCCATTAATCAACAAATGCCTTTGGGTGGAGGTGAGAGCATACTTCGTGGCGACGAAGTTGGTTTTATCACTAAGTTAATATTGCAAAAATGAAATGATTAAAATGTGAAACACATGTTAAAAGTATACACCCTGCACTAAAATAGTGAGTGTGTGAAAAATTGTGAGTTAGAAAAATTTATCCACAAAAATTGAAAAAATGCAAATCCCCCCAGGGGGGATGGGGTGTGGGCACTGAGTATTCCACTACTCTTGTTTAATAAATTTTACAAAGTGCTGAAAGTAAAATGCTTCTTAGTCCATTAAAATTGGATTTAAGAGCTTCTTACAATGCTAAAATTTGGAAAATAGAAGTTTATGGGTGTCCACCGAAGAGTTTTTGCACTTTTAGGGCTCTTGATCACTCCAAAACTTCGATTTTATTTGTAGACCTACTAAAAACCAGCAAGCTAAATTTCTGCAGAAAAGAGATTAGAATGCACAAGTTTACATAAAAAATTACAACTTTTTACTTGTAAAAATTATGGAAAAATTGGGCACATACAAGCATAAAAGTGGGATCTAGACTTGGCTTTTTTGATATGAAATAAATGCAACTTTTTAGATCTGAACTTTGAAACAAACTTAGAATGATTTCAACCTAAGTAGCATGGGTACCCGTACCCGGGGGTACGGTACGCGTACCCGTACTCACGTACCGGATACCTCGTACCCGACCGTACCAGAAACTTGGCCTAAGTACCCGAGACGTTTGTCACAGATTTAGGGTACCTTGATGTTGGTAGTGCTTAATGTTGAACTCCTCAATCACGACCTTAACAAAAATGTACCCTTCACTCAAGCAAAATCACTTTTTTTACCTTATTTTAACACTTGGATTAGGAAGTTTTATCAAAACTGTAGGGTGTTGACTAATGTCCTTGGAGGACCAACTTCGGGATTGCAAGGGCTAGAGCCTAGAGGAGGGGGCATAGGGTGCTACTGATGAATAGGATCCCAATATAGGCAAGGATTTTGATATGTAATTATTTGTTGTAGCATGAAGTTTTTTGGACTCTATAGGCCATTTAGCCTCTTTGTTTATGTATTTTGAGTCAAATATGGATTGCACTTGATGTTTTTTTAGTTGTATGCACCCTTGCTATATACATGAGAAACTTTGCATGTTTGTGTATAATGCTTTGGATTCATATGGATGCACATGAATATATATATACAATGAAAATGATTTAAATTTCATATGTATTATAATTTATAAATTTATAATTATAAAAATATATATATAGTACCCCCGACGTACCCAAGTCCCTTGTTTCAAAAAGTGGCATACCCGTCCCCGCACCTGTCCCCGTACCCGTACCCGTACCCAAGTTTCCTGGCAACTTAGATTTCAACTCTTTTAAAGTACTTATGCTTGTTCCAAAAGAAAAAGAGAAGAAAAATGAGTATTTTGATTTGAAAGGAGGAGAATGGATCAATCCAAGCCAAACTTGCTTGTTGGAGTTGCTTCTTGGAGAAACCTGAAACAAAATGTCAGTAAAAAGAAATTGCCCAAAGTATAGAATCTTCAACCGAGTTCTAATCCTTATGGGCTTTGTGATCTGCAACTTAGAAAACAAACTCACCACACGAATTAATAGATCTAGTGTGTTAGAAATCAAAGAAATAGAAGAGCCTAAGTATAATCGAATACAGTTGGCTACTTCTCTACCTCTAAAACTCATCCACAATTAAACAAATTGACAACTGCAAATGTTTAATCAATATCAATATGCTAGATCTACTAAAGCATGAAAGTATGAAAGCAATAAGGACAATGTCACCTCAATAAGCTCAATACATCTGCATAAGGTGGACCTCCAAAGTCTTCAACAATATATTCAAAATGATCAACAAAATTACAAATTGGCAAAGGTTCTATGCGTCCATACTACTTGTGAATAATGGAGCATGAACTTGCTTATATAGCAAAATGAGAGAGGGGAAGGTGCACTTCCCAAGATAGATCCTCTTTGACACTTGGAGAAATGGATTGATACACCTGGAAAATTCTTGTTGACACATGTGAGGGGTTTGGGGAGGTTAATGACACATTTCTCCAACCATTTGACACTTTTCAACCTCCACTTGACACCTCTCCAACCACAAATTCGTCCCCCCCTTTTGTGGATCTCCAGTCTTCAATCCAATCATCATTTATTTCCTCAATATTCTCCCTGATTTGATTTCCAATCAAAGGAGATTTGATTCCAACACATTTCCTTGATCCTTGGGATTGGGATTTTTCCTTAAATGCAACTGCCAACTCAACTAGGCCTCTGTCTGGGACAAATTCCATTGATTTAGGAATTTGGTTTTCTCTCATATTTATTATTTTTTAATTAAATAATTCCTCAAAATTAATTTTGAGAGAATTTTTATTTAAGTGAAAAATAATCATTTATAACTTAGAAAAAGTGGGTTTAGGGGTTTTATGGGTGCCCTGGGTTAGAAAACGAGCACCCCCATGCCAAACTTCACCTCCTAACCACACTTTTATCCCTTTTTTGATTTTTTAATTAAAATATTAAAAAATCTCGTTAAACGGAAAGAAAATATTTTTGTCCGAATAACTTAAAAATCCCAGGGAACCTAGTGCATGTCCATATGACTCAAAACTGATGGCTAGCATGTTACAAAAATACATTCTAGTAGGTTTTAATAACCCCTCAAAATTCATCATCATGGAAATACTCCAACTTTGGAGGTGTGAGTGAAAAACTCGGGAATTATGCGTCACTGAAGAGTAACATATAATTCCTAAGGAAAAAACACTCTAGAGTATCCCGTTGATAACAAACCTTGAGGAAGACCAAACCTTTCATAAAAAAAACTCATGCATAGACCAACTTATTACAATTCCCTTGTAGGGGTCTGGACATGTAAAAATTACAAAGGGCCAAAAAAATTTGGCGTGATGGATCTTGAAACACTGATAATGAACATTGATCATGCTCACAACTTCAACGGTTCACCCGGAATCCACTAAGTGCAATTTAGTGGAAAACACTCCACCAATTGATCTTTCTTTTATAACTCAATGCTAAGCGAACAACCTAATCTCACTATAGATCTAAGGTTGAGATCTTCCGGTGAGATTGGATGGCCAAGATTAGATATTGCCATCACTTTAAATAATTCATTTACACTTTATAAAAAACGTTTCATTAAGTCAATAATTAATTAGATCACTTTAATTAATTTTCCAAAGTGAACATAGGAAAAGTTAATTAAAATACAATTGGCTTCCAATTAATGTCTTCTGCATGCAAGGACACATGCCTGCAGGAAGACCTTCCTTCGTTGTCACTTTCTAACACTCCCTCTCAACGAGGAAGGGATTCGGTAACAACCCCAACTTGTCTCTGAACTTCACAAACTTGAGTTTGCAAAGTGCCTTGGTGAATATGTCTGTTACCTGCTCATCTGTTTGTATGTATTCTAACCGAATGGTTCCTCTCTGAACACAATCTTTGAGGAAGTGATACTGGATGTCAATGTGCTTACTCATGTCATGGAACACTGGATTCTCAGAAAGGTTGATACCACTCTGATTGTCACAGTGAACTACAATAGTCTTTAGCTCACTTTCGAATAATCCCGAGAGCAACTTCCTCAGCCACATCCCCTCACATGCAGCCATGCTGGCTGTCATGTACTCGGCCTCAGCTGAGCTCAATGCGACTGACTTCTGCTTCCTGTTGAACCAAGAGACAACTCCTGACCCAATGCTGAAGCAGCAACCTGAAGTGCTCTTCCGATCCTCTACACATCCTGCCCAGTCAGCATCCGTGAAACTTGCGAACTGTATACAACTACTGTGTTCATAAACCAATCCATACTCCACTGTACCTCTGATGTAGCGAAGTATGTGCTTCATAGCTGTCCAATGTACTCTTCGAGGGTTCACCATGAACTGACTCAAAGAGTTGATTGCAAAGCTAATGTCTGGTCGAGTGTTGACCAGATACATAAGCGACCCAAAAAGCTGCCTATACAGTGTTGGATCAAACTCATCTAATCCCGATGCATCTATCTTCCTCTAGTTAGTAACTAGAGGTATGGCCATAGGTCTACAGTCCTCCATCTTGAATCTCTTCAAGATCTCTACTGCATACTTCCCCTGTCTAATGAAGAAGCACCCATCTCTCTGCCAAACCTCCAGACCTAGGAAGTAATGCATCAACCCAAGGTCTTTCATCTCAAACTCCACTGCAAGATTGGACTTGCAGTCCCTGATCAACTCCTCATCTCCTGTAAGAAAGAGATCATCCACATATAGAACCAGTATGAGAGGTACCTTTCCTGCCAAAAAATACAGGTTATGGTCTGCCTCACTCCGCTGGAACCCTATCTCTTGTAGATAGCTGTCAATCCTCGAGTACCATGCTCGAGGTGCCTGCTTGAGCCCATAAAGAGCTCTCTGCAACCTGCATACATGCGACTCTCTAGTCTCCACCTCAAACCCCTCTGGCTGCTCAATATAAACTTCTTCCTCAATCACTCCATTGAGGAAGGTTGTCTTCACATCCATCTGATGAACGCGCCAACCCATCTTTGCTGCCAATGATAGGATAGTCCGAATAGAAGAATACCTAGAGACATTGTCCGCCAATATGCACACTGGCAGCGAGAATCTTTCGAAAGCTGTCTCTTCACTACAAGTGAGAGAGGTGTGGCCTTGGGGGCAAGCAATGAGCCAGGTACTGTCACTTGAATCCCAGCTCCTCCGTTTAGGCAAACTCCTAACGAAGCCAAGGGGGGTAGTCCCTACAAGAGAGTTTCACTAAGGCTCTTGTATATTTAAGTGTTTTTGATTGAGTGATGTGGATGGGTGTTGTTTAGGAGTTTTTTGAGATGAGAGACAATATAAAAATAAAGAACAAGATAGCGCAATCCACGTTGCAAAAAAAAAGATGAAAGATACACTTGGGCAATAAATAAATCACTTCACGTAAATATAGCAAATACTCCAATGTTGATACTTAAGAAAGCAAAATATAAGATGAAGGACCAGTGCCTTATGGAGTCAAAAAATTAAATGTGAATGTGAAAACTTAATACAAGTGCTTGAATCGGAAAGTTTGTGAGAACATTGTGCAGCTTATCTTGGTAAATTCAAAGTTTTAATTGTCTTGATTATTAGGGCTAAAACCAAGGATGTTCAAAGAGTGTCCGGAAAGTAGTTTTAAGTAGCTCCTTTAAGAGACCTGTCGGGGCCTGTCTGGAATCACGACGAGGCGCGCAATGCTAACCAGCCAACCGTGTTGCAGATTGGGTGGTCCGGCGGCTCCCCTGAGAATTGATTAAAATACTTTATGACAACCGGTTCGTTGGTTATGGGGGTGAAAGTTTTAATTAGATTTTCACTTGTAAATTAACAAGTCTTCCACCTTTCTGAGTACTAGCCCAACCGTTTCTGGTTGGTAGAGCATACGGGTGTAGGACAGAAACCAAGATAAATTAATTAAGGGGTGTATGAGTGGAAAATTTTATTATTTAGAGAACCTTGTTCAACTCTCCGACAGAGAGCGCTCTTGACTTGATCCTATGACCAAAGTTCAAGAGACTTGCTAAGCTTAAAATGCCTAATGCAGGGATAATGCAGAACTAAAATGCCCTTCGATAGAGGGTGCTCTTGACTTAGATTTGGCCAAGTTCAAAAGACTTTGGTTTATTTTAAAGAGGCAGAAAGTAGTTGTGTTGTAACAACAATAAATCAACTTTAAAAGATAAATCCACTTAATGAGTTTGAAAGATATGAATTAATGCTTAACAAAAACTACTTTGCCAAATAAAACAAAACTAAGCTCAAACTAGTGTTCTACTTCACAAGATTTAAACTAATAGGTGGGATTGATCTCCGAACAAGATCAACCACTAGAACCGCCTGCACTTGAGAACCTCCAGCTAGCTGAAAGCTCTGCCAAGGAAACCGACGGGGAAGGAAGAGTAACCACAAATTATGTGGTCCTGCCCTTGAGACAAAATCTCAAGGATACAACTTTCGGTCGAAGGCTTTGGAAGAGAGACAAGATAATAGTAGATGCAAAAAATAAAACTAAACTACCTAAGAGTCTCTTTCAGGTCAAAGACCCTACTCGGGAGAGCATGGGGGTAAGTAAGTATGGAAGACGACTTTAAAGTAACTTATTGAAGTAAAGAACTAATCAAAAAGCATGAAACCACAAATCTAAGTTAACCAAGTACGACACTCTTCCCCAAATGGGGAAGAAGACCCAAAAAAGTGGAGGCCTCCTCCACTTGAAACTTTTATTAAACGGTTACAAATGCCTTGGGTTTAAAACCTCACAAGGTCTTTCGAGAATGAAGTAAATGGAAATACAAGGCTAGCTCTTATAAGCTTATTGCAAAGGATAACAAGATCTTGTAATTTTAATCACTCCTTATGGCGTTCTTGTGGTTTTGCTTAGATTTCCTTACTTCAAGATCTATCAAATATCCTTTTCTCAAATGACCTACATAAGATCAGAACATCTCAACAAGGCACCCATTAACCATTAGCAAAATAAAACCAATTGGAAACTAGTTAAGTCTAGATTCAAAAGATTGACTCTAAAGTGGAAAATGCATGAGATTTTAACATGAAATCTTAACTATGGCGAAACGGACCAGCGAACAACAAACTCTTGAAATGTGCTAAAAAAGAGATCTAAAGTAATAAAAATTTGAAATATTTTTTTGTGCAAAATTTCTATCTTTTCAACTTGCAACTAGGGTTTATGAATGCAAACTATACTAGTGTGAATCAAGAGATCTAGAATGCCCTAAAGTTAACTTTCAATGCATGCCAATGCCAATGATAAAATAAAATGAGATCTAATCTATCAAAGAAACAACTCTAGCAACTAACTTTAAAAAAAAAGACTTAGCCAATTCGTTTTTGTACTTTTTATGATTTTTTAGGGGTTTTTTGGGAATGAGGACGAGAGGCAAAAATGAATGCAAGGATGTGAAGGTAGATCTAGGGCAAAGATAAAGGGAAAGAAGGCAAGGAGTAGAGGGAGAAAAACGAATGCAAGAGGGAGAAGGGCGAATGGGAAAAAGAGGACTTAGAAGAACTAGGACGAAAGGACCAATGGTTGAGAAATGCAAAAGTGAAGTGGGACGAATGCAAGGATAAAGACAAACCAAGGAGAAGTAGATCTAGGGCAAGGGCTTCAAGTGGAACACCTGGGATGATAGAAACACCGCCTTGGAAATCCTCCGGTTAACTGGTGATACACCGACAACGAGTGTTGAAGAGAGCACAAAGCAACAAATCCCAAGTTATTCCCCAAGGTTGAAGGAACTTCAACCTTATGGATTACTAATCTATGGCTTGGTGAGGATAAGTGACTAACTTGGATCACAACTAGAAAGGCTAGAACGGGTTTAGCATGCAAGTAAAAAGGTTTCAAAGAGCAAAAGGGAAGGCTTGAAGAAGTGAAAGCCTATAGTGACAAGTAACCAATATTTTAAGAATATAAATGGATGGATCTTAGAGCAAAACCCCTTGTGACTCTTCTCAAAACAAACTCAACCTTATATAGATCCTGGAAAGACAACAATATTAAGAATTACTTGTGATGGTGAAGATGTGCTAGATGCAACCGAGCTCACACCCCCCTACATCTGGAGAAACCTATCCAAAGACAAACAACTCAATGCCAAAGTGAGATCAAATATATGACTAGTATGCTACGAAAACCAAGGTTATATAAATGCTAGTACAACCGAATACATCCTATTCATATAACTCATTGATAAACATTGCATAATAAACCAAATTGCAAACCACAAATGGTAGATCTTATGTTCTAGAATATAGACTTCTAAAGCTAGTTTTTTGATCAATCACATAAGCATTTAATTGAAAGCATGGAAAGAGATCACCTCACAAGAGAAACATTCATCAATGTTGCACAAATCGCATGGACCTCCAAAGTTTAACTTTATTTCCTTAAGCTAATAGCTTGTAATCACAAAATGGCAGAGTAACTTTACATCCAAAAATCCATGAGATAATAACCCCTAATGGGCCTCTCTTTATAGTAAAAAAAACTACAAGCTAACCCTAGGTCGAATTAGTAATGAGCATGGAGGTCGAAATCCAATCAAATCGAGGCTTGGAGGGAAGACAAAAGCCAAAGTCGAGCTTTGAGGTTGGTAGGAGTGGGCATGTGGCAAGCTCGAGTGGTAGAAGGCATGGGAAGTATCATCCAACGAATGGGAAAGCTACAACAAGGAAGGGCGTGATCCATGTGGAGATACACGAGTTCCTAGGTAGGATTGACGTGACCTATGTGGATGATGCGAGTGGGTTGTGATGGAGACATGTGGAGGGGCGAGTTAACATGGAAATGGCAAGTGGCATTGGGTAGGTACTAACTCGCATAGGTGTAGCATGGGAAGTATCACAACCACTCACCACACTCCACAAGGTTTAAACTCGAGTTCTAAGGAGATTGACGTGAGGGTTTAAGGGGATGCGAATTTGTTATGGGGGAGACACATGTGAGAAGGTAGGTGTAGACTCGAATCAATGAAGGGAGCCAAGCTTTAGGATAAGGTGAGTCATGAGGGCGCCCACTCTACATTGAATGCAAAACCACCAACCCAATCATCAAATGCCATGTCACTAAATCGAATTTTGCATGAGGAGGGCGAATTTACTTGAGTGGATAATCTTCTGGTGACTGGATGGTTGACTGGGAGTGCTTGGAGTTGATTGGAATCTTCCTAAATGCTCATTGCCATGTCATTTAGCCCTTTATTTTAATCAAATTGATTAATTTTGGAGAGATTTGGATTTTCTCCAAAATATTCAATTTTATTATTTTAATTAATAATTTCTCCGTAAATGAATTTTCAGAGAAAATATTAATTATGGCCGAATTGACATCCGAAAGTTGGGTTTAGCTGCTCCACGGGTCATGTGTGATTTTTGGCTTATGAAACGAGCCATCAAACACTAAGTTCGGACCCCGGATGACTGACATAATTACAGACTCAAATTTTTCTATTTAAACTTGTTATCAACTGATTTGTACAACAGTTGAAACCTTATTGAGCCGCCAGTGTTGGAACACATCAGTGTTCACTTCCAGAGTATCTGGGTTTCATTATTTTTGGGTCTAGCCAGTTTTGGCTAGCCAGTTTTGTTTTTGAGTCGACATGACCATGGCCCCATGGGGGTTTGTATCAAAGTGTGCTAGTAGGGTCTGAGTGGCTCGGTTTCCCATGACTGGATTAAACAACTAAGGTATTCCAGGGAGTTTTTTCACCGTCAGATTATACTTTGCTTCAGGCGAAATATAATCTCTTGGTTTTTCTCCCGCTTCCTCCAAAGCTGGAATGCCCGATTTTGGAAATTTGGCCATGGGGGGTTATTAGGGTCCAACTATAATGTATAAACCTACTAGACACTATTAGAATAGGTTTTGGTCATGTCCTAGGTCTCTAGGACCCCCAGAAAAAATTTCGAAAAAATTTTACCGGACGCTTCGAAATTGGGGTTTTTATTTTTTAATTATTTTTAAATTTTAATTAAATTTCTCTATAGTTTAAATAGAGAAATTTGAGTCTGTAATATGTCAGTCATCCGGGGTCCGAATTCAGTGTTTGATGGCTCGTTTCATAAGCCAAAAATCACACATGACCCATGGAGCAGCTAAACCCAACTTTCGGATGTCAATTTGGCCTCATAATTAATATTTTCTCTGAAAAGCCATTTACAGAGAAATTATTAATTAAAATAATAAAATTGATTATTTTGGAGATTATCCAAATCTCTCCAAAATTAATCAATTTGATTAAAATAAAAGGCTAAATGACATGGCAATGGACATTAATGAAGATTCCAATCATCTCAGTCATCAACCAGACCACTATCCAGTCACCAGCAAGAGATCTCCTCAAGCTAGTTCGCCCTCTTCCATGCAAAAAATCGATTTTGTGATGTGGCATTGATTGAATGGGTGGTTGGATGGCATTAAAAGCCAATGGTGGGCGCCTCCTCTAATCTAACAATCAATCCAAAGCTTGGCTCCTTGATAGGACTCGAGTTCACCTACCATCACCACGTGTTCCAACAAGCAACTCGCATATCCCTTTAATTCCTCACGTCTATCTTCATGGAACTCGAGTTTAGGCTTCATTGTAGCGTGATGATTGGTTCCAAGCTCCACATATGCGAGTTATTACCTACCAAAGGCCACTTGCCATCTCCATGTTAGCTCGCCCTTCCATTTGTCTCCATCATATCCAAGCTTGCCCTCCACATAAGCTCACGTTAATCCTCATCCTAGCTCGCCTTTGCCTTGTTGTATTTTGTCCATTGGTTAATGCCCTCACCTCACACCTACCTCAAGTCGAGTTGTGCCATTCACACCTACCTCAAACTCGACTCCATTGCTCCAAACCTTGTTGATTGGAATTCGACCTCAATCCCATTGCCAATTTCGACCTAGGGTTTAGCTTTCTAGTTTTAGTATAAAGAGAGGCCCATTTGGGTTATTATCTCATGGAGAATTTGTGCAAAGTTACTTTGAGAAAATTGTATCAAGCTTTTGTTTTGAACTTATGAATAAAATATTTCGACTTTGGAGGTCCATGGATTCTTGTTCATTATGATGAATTCGTCATGGTTGAGGTGATCTCTTTCTAAGTACTTCTTTTTTCAATACTTATATGTGGTGATCAAATGCTAGCTTTAGAGGTCTATTTCTAGAACATAAGATTTGTCATTTGTATTGTCAATTTGATTTATTATGCAACGATTATCAAAGTGATATGAGTAGGACGTAGTTGGTTATACCAATATTGATAGAGCTTTGATTCTCTTAGCATACTAGTTGTTTTGATCTCACTTTGGTATTGAGTTTGTCGTGCTTGATCAGGTTTCACAAATTTGAAGAAGGGAATGAGTTCGGTTACATCTATCCCAAGCTTCAAATCAACTTTTGTTTGGGTTTAACATTTTGTGATTGCAGGATCTAGATCTACAAAGCTTGTTGTCTTTTTGTCATAAGAGGAAAACCAGGGGTTCTCTTGCTTATATCCATCAACAAAAAATCTTCACTTTCAAAATTGGTTACTAGAGTTAGGCCTTAGATCCTTCACCCTTTGGCTTTCCTCCCATTCATTTTCTCCCTTCATCCATATCATCCAAGCTTCTTTTCCTTCTTTCCACTCTTGTTTAGCCCTCTTCTCCATTCGCCCTAGCTCCTTTAAGTTTTCCTCATTGGTCTCCTCCCCCATTCGTTTTGCCTCCTTTTGCCCTCTCGTCCATCATAAAAGCCACTTTCTTCCTCTCGTCTTAGCTATCTAGTGCATTCCTCCTCTCCTTTTTGGTTTCCATCCTTTCTCCCATTCGTCCCATCTATCTCCATCTAGTTTTAGTCTCACTCCTAGTCCAACCCCTAGTCCCCATTCTTAACTCTCTTTTTGCCCTATTCCTTAGATCCCTTCACCTTCTCTCCTCGTCCACTCCCTTTTAGGCCCTACATCACATCAAAACAACAAAACAAACAAGTTAGAGTTAGTGCTAATTTGTTTCTTATAGATTGCATTTAGTTTCTTGAAATATTTTAAAAATCTCATAAAAAGTTTCAAAGTTCTAGCTTAGATCTTTTATTTGCATTCCATAATAGTTAGATCTCATACCAAAAGTTTAGATCTTGCATATTGAAAGGTTGATTGAGCATATAGGGTAATAAAATATTGCATGTAGCTTACACTTACTTAAGTTTCCTTTCCTCATTCGAAACATAGAAATTTTGCTCCGAAAATATTTTAAATTTTTATAGTTTAGATCTCATTTTTAGTGAGTTTTAGGCAACTTTTGTTCGCTGGTCCGTTTTTCCATACAAATTTTTTCGAACAAAATTCTCATTTTTTTTTATGTTTTAGGCTTTATTTTTCAAGTTTGGACTTGGTAGATTCGAATTTCATTTTGATTTCTGACGTTTAATGGGTGCATGTTGAGTATATTTTTCAAGCTTGTGTAGGTGCTTTGAAAGAAGAAAATTTGAAAAGCTTTGAAGAGGTAAGATCCAAGCAAAGGACCAAAGAGAAGAAACCATGAAAATGAGCAAAATTTGACATACTTATCCTTTGTAAAAGCAAGCAAAAAATTGCTTCTTTCTTAAATTTTTCCAAGTATCATCTTTCTCAAAGACCTTGCAAGGTTTTAAACCCAAGGCATCTGTAACAGTTTAATAAAAAGTTTCAAGTGGAGGGGTCCTCCACCTTTGGGTCTTCTTCCCCATTTGGGGAAGAGTGTTGGGTCTTGTGTTTGGTTTAACTTAGTTTATGTTTCCATGCTCTTAGATTAGTTTCTATTTCACTAAGTATTTTGGTTATTTATCTTTCATTTTCACTTACCCCCATGCTTTCCCGAGTAGGGTCTTGAACCTGAAAGAGATTCTTGGGTAGTTTAGTTTAATTTTTTATCATCATCTTGTTTCTCTTCCAAAGCCTTCAGCCGGAAGTTGTATCCTTGAGACTTCGTCTCAAGGGCAGGACCACATAATTTGTGGTTACTCTTCCATCCCCGTCGGTTTCCTTGGTAGAGCTTTCAGCTAGCTGGAGGTTCTCAAGTGCAGGCGGTTGTAGTGGTTGATCCTGTTTCGGGGATCAATCCCACCTAGTAGATTAAATTTTGTATGGTAGAACACTAGATTTGTTTATCTTGCAAGCATTATTGTCAGTAGTATTTTTATCTTGTTGATCAACACTATGGTTTAATTTTGTTTCAAGTGAAAGTATACTGCTACTGCTTTTTATCTGTTTTCTTAAAATAAACCAAAGTCTCTTGAACTTGGCCAAATCCAAGTCAAGAGCACCCTCTATCGGAGGGCATATTAGTTTCTTGCATTTCCCTGCATTAGGCATTGTTAATTTAGCAAGTCTCTTGAACTGTGGACATAAGACCAAGTCAAGAGCGCTCTCTGTCGGAGAGTTGAACAAGGCTTTCTAATAATAAAATTTTCCACTCACACACCCTTTAATTAATTTATCTTGGTTTCTGTCCTACACCCGTATGCTCTGCCAACCTGAAAAGGTTGGGCTAGTACTCAGAAAGGTGGAAGACTTGATAATTACGATCGATAAACTTAATTAAAATTTTTACCCAAAACCTTAACCAAGGCAAAATACTGTTCTTCCTACGAGAGGTGACGCCGGGAAATCACTGTCAGACTCAGGGGCGGTTCAAACATTGGACACCAATCCTTATTGAATCTGGGTGCTTCCGACAGGTCACTTAGGGTTGCCAGTATCTTTCTTGGGTAGGGTTCTACCATCTTTTGATACCTTTGGTCTTAGCCCTAATAATCAAGACAACTAAAACTTTGAAATTTACCAAGATAATTTGCACAACGATCTCACGAACAGTTACTATCAAGACTTACTTTTCAGCATCCCCCAGCACTACATTTGTT
Organism: Larix kaempferi; assembly: GCA_027924585.1. Lineage (NCBI taxonomy): Eukaryota > Viridiplantae > Streptophyta > Pinopsida > Pinales > Pinaceae > Larix > Larix kaempferi. The sequence goes on from BSBM01000299.1 coordinate 25,237,819, forward strand.
ATTTTGACTCCATTATCCATTGGATAAGGCACTGGTCCTTTTGTCATTTAATTTTTATCTGTGGATGCTTCTTAATTATCTCAAGTCTTTATATACTGTTTCGCAACGTGGATTGCATCTTATCGTGTGTTTTATTTTCAAGTTTATATTGTATCTCATTTCACAAAAAACTCCTAAACAACACCCATCCGCATCACTACATCAAAAACACTATAAAAACAAGAGCCTTAGTGAAACTCTCTTTTAGGGACTACCCCCCTTTGCTTCGTTAGGAGTTTGCCTAAACGGAGGAGCTGGGATTCAGGTGACAGTACCTGGCTCATTGCTTGCCCCCAGGGCCACACCTCTCTCACTTGTAGTGAAGAGACAGCTTTCGAAAGATTTCCGCTGCTGGTGTGCATATTGGCGGACAACAAAACTATAGAGAAATTTAATTAAAATTTAAAAAAAATTAAAAATTAAAAACCCCAATTTCGACGCGTCCGGTAAAATCTTTTCGAAATTTTTTCTGGGGGTCCTAGAGACCTAGGACATGACCAAAACCTATTCTAATAGTGTCCAGTAGGTTTATACATTATAGTTGGACCCTAATAACCCCCCATGGCCAAATTTCCAAAATCGGGCATTCCAGCTTTGGAGGAAGCGGGAGAAAAACCAAGAGATTATATTTCGCCTGAAGCAAAGTATAATCTGACGGTGAAAAAACAACCTGGAATACCTTAGTTGTTTAATCCAGTCATGAGGAACCGAGCCACTCAGACCCTACCAGCACACTTTGATACAAACCCCCATGGGACCATGGTCATGTCAGACTCAAAAACAAAACCGGCTAGCCAAAACTGGCTAGACCCAAATATAATGAAACCCAGATACTCTGGAAGTGAACACTGATGTGTTCCAACACTGACAGCTCAATATGGTTTCAACTATTGTACAAATCAGTTGATAACATCTGGCTTCAACTGCGGGACAGACACTTGCTTGATCGAGGAGTCAAAGAAGGTGTTCGAGAATCCCAGAATATCATTTTCCTGCACAGAAAGAGAAGTGTCTTAGTTCCCATGTACATGATAAATAATGCCAAAATGAAATATCAAATATGAAACTATTTTTTGCTTTTTCTTTTCAAATTTAAAGTACAAAAAATGGAAATCTTTTCTTTTTCAGCATATATATGAACTATAGTACAAAAAATACACTATGATACATAAATAATGATACATAAATAATGATACATAAAGTACAAAGATAAGAGTTTAGGGAAGTCCTGAGATGACCCCTTGGTCATCTTGTATGTTGTTCCGGTAAAAGGGCTTCAAATGTTGCCCATTTATAGGAAGAGGCAGTATTTCTCCTTCCATAGTGTTGAGGCCGAAAGAATTATCTCCAACTTGGCAGCGTATAATAAAAGGACCTTTCCAAAGGCTATCGAATTTCCCATGCTTCCCAGGTTTCTCCCTTCTTTTGTCCCATAATATAACAGTGTCCCCTTCTTTAAAGGCTCTTGGCTTGGCTGACCTATCAAATGTGGCTTTCATACTCTCCTTTTGTCTCAACATTTTGTTCAAGGAATTTCTTCTGTTTTCATCAAGCTCGATGATTTGGTTAGCCCTATCTTCCAACTCTAACTTCTCAGAGTCATAATCAGTTAGCATTTTGAAGATTGGGATCTGCATGCTAAGAGGTAATGTTGCTGTGATGCCATAAACAAGTTCAAAGGGGGACTTTCCAGTGGAGTTTTTCTTTGTGATTCTGTCCGCCCAAAGGGCATATTTGATCTTGCTATCCCAGGATCTTTTGTTGTCACCAACAGTTTTCTTAAGGATAGTCATCAGGTTCTTGTTTGAGGATTCAGCAAGGCCATTACCTTGTGGATAATAGTCGGAAGAGTGAGATAGAACAATGCCATACTTGAAACCGAAATCAGTCATTTTTGTTGAACTGAAAGCTTTGGCATTGTCAGTAGTTATCTTCAAAGGGGTGCCAAATCGAGTGATGATTTTATCTTCAATAAAATCCATAACAACCTTCTCAGTAGCCGTCTTGGTGGGAATGGCCTCTACCCATTTGGTGAAATAATCAGTTGCTGTTAGAATCCAGCAAAATCCATTGCTAGAGTTATCTTTAAATTTACCAATAAAGTCAAGACCCCATTGTTGGAAAGGGGCAATGACAACAACCGGGTTGAGGGGTAAGGCGGCCAGCTTAGGCTTTCCTGTGAATAGTTGACATTCCTGGCAAAACTTGACATGTTTGTATACATCGGCAAATATGGTTGGCCAATAATATCCAGCTCTAAGGATTTTGTGAGCAGTTGTATTCGTTGCATAGTGTCCTCCACAAAATCCTGAGTGAAGGTCAATCAATATCTTTTTAGAATCTTGTTCATGGACACATCTAAGGATAACCCCATCAGGGCTTCTCCAACCCAAGCCTTCTTGAGTAAGGCAATATCTAGCAGCTTTTAGTCTTAGTGCCCTTCGCTTGTGTCCTTTAAGGTGATCAGGGCAAGTCATATGTAAGAGGAAATATATAACATCAGAATACCAATGGATATCTAACTCCCGCAAGGCAGGTGTCATACGTGGACAATCAGGTTGATCTGTACAGTTTATGTCAATGGCTTCCTCATTTTTCTGGATTAACATTTTGGCTAGGCCTTGTCCTTTGATAAGTTTAGTAGGTTTGATTTCCAAGTCATATTCTTGGATCTTGGATACCCATGTGCCTCTTGTTCCTAAGCAATCCTGTTGGGATAGGATGTCTTTTACTGTAGCATGGGGGACATAACCTATAACTTTATTATAGCCAATATATGTTCTGAAATGTTTCAAGGACTTGACCAAGGCATAAGCTTGTTTTTCCATTATGGTGTACTTCAATTCTGAATTTTGTAAAGCCCTGCTCATGAATGCGATTGGTTGCTCGAACCCTTCGAAGTTCTTTTGGAGCAAAACCCCAGCTATAGTATCCTCAGAAGCAAAAGAGAAAATCATGAAATCTTTGGTATAATTTGGACTAACCAACACAGGTGACCTAGTAATAGCATCTTTAATAATGTTGAAGGTTTCTTTCCCATCATCAGTCCACACAAACTTAGCATCTTTTTTAAGTAACCGCTGCATGGGTTTCATCAATTCTGCAAGGTTTGGAATAAATCTTCTGATAAAATTTATGTGACCATTAAAAGATTGAAGGCCCTTCACATTTTTAGGGAGAGGTATCTTCTTGATGGCTTCAACTCTTTTAGGGTCAATCTTGACCCCGTCCTTGTTTATAATGTGCCCTAAGAGTTTGCCCTCTTCGATGCCTAATACTGACTTTGTCGGATTTAGGGAAATACCATATTCTCTGCACCATTCAAAAACTTTTCTCAAGTGATCAACATGGCTGGATCTTTCCTTTGAGAAAACAGTTAAATCATCTTGGTATATCTCGATGATTTTTCCTATCAATTCCTTAAAAGCATAATCCATGGCCCTTTGGAAAGTGGCTCCTGCATTTGTAAGGCCAAAGGGCATTCTCAGATATTCAAAGGTTCCCCAAGGAGTTGTAAAAGCAGTTTTATGTTTATCCTCTTCTTTGATAACAACCTGGTTGTATCCAGAAAATCCATCAAGCATGGACATCATATTAGATCCAGTGACCCGTTGGAGGAGGGTCTCCATGTTGGGAAGTGGATAATTGTCTTTCTGGCACGCCATGTTGAGGTTTCTGAAGTCTGCATATTCTGATACTTCCATTCTTCTTTCTTACGACAACTAAGTTGGAGCACCATGAAGTGTGTCGGGTAGGAGCTATAATGCCTGCTGCCAGCATCTTCTCTAGCTCTCTTTTGATAATAGGGGCCAACTTAGGATTTATTTGCCTTAGTTTTTGGCAGAAAGGTTTGGCATTTTGCATTTCTGGTTTGAGGGGAATGGTATGCTGGAACACATCTTCCCTATAGGCGTTTAACTCATCATAAGTAAAGGCAAATATATCTCTAAACTCTTTGACAAGGTTTATCAATGCATTTCTTTCCTTTTCTAACGTTCCTTTTCCAATTTTTATGATTTTTGGGTCTGTTTCTGTTCCGATGTTAACCTCAATGTAATCTCCTGGCTTCATCTGGTCAATGCTGTTTTTCTTCCCGTCATGCCTATCAAAGATGTTCTCTAACTTAGTGAAACCACGTGAAATCGGGTTCATGGGTTGGCTTTCATCTTTATACTGCTTGCCTTCTTCCTGTTCATTAATGTTGAAATTGGCAAACTCATCTAAGTTATTTATGAATCTTAGAATTTGTTCATCATCTTTGAAAACCTGCCAATGGTTCATATTGTCCGGGACAGACGGCCTATAATTGATCTCAAGGGTACAATCTCCTTTCAACATTTCTTCCGACGGCTGGAGGGTAGATGCTGCAACAGCTAACCTATCTGCCATACTTTTCTCTTCCCTATGGACTGCTTTTATGTTTAGTGCATCAAAATATTCCATGGTGTCCCACACTGCATTCCTATATCTCTTGAGTATTTTACAATGGCATGCAAAATTACCCTTGATCTGTTGTACCACTAAATCAGAATCTCCCTTGATACTAAGCATTTTGATCTTCATGTCTTTAGCAATTTCTATGCCTAGTAAGAGTGCCTCATACTCTGCAACATTGTTCGTAGCTTCAAACTCAAGTCTGAAAGCAAAGTAGAAGACTTTATCCCCAGGTGATATTAGGACTATACCAACACCTTTGCCAGATTTAGAAAAGGCACCATCAAATTCCATTTTCCACAATCCATCAACCTTTTTATCTTTCATTTCCTTATGAACCGGATCTAAGAAGGTGGAATTGATTTGAATATCTCCTATCTCACCGACATGGCAGACAAACTCATTTGATGGTCTATCAGGATTTTCCACATGGTATCTCCTTTCCTTTTTCAGTGTGTAATTTTACAAGTGAGTCCTCAGAGGCAGGGACTGTTGCATAAGACCAATCTAACTGTATAGAACCACCCAAGGTTGCACCCCACTTTCTAGAGAGTAGCATACCCCATCTATCTGGTACATCTATGACAAGGATATCCATGGAGATATGGATGTCTGGGTATTTGGCCAACCTTACAGGAACATTCTCTATCATCCCCTCAACCTTAACGGGTCTAGAATCCATGGCACATACATTCTGGTAGGGCCTGGTGGTTCTTAAGTTGAGCTGTTGCATAACCCTTTTGGTCATTAAGCTTGCACCGGATCCTGAATCCAGCATACAATTGTGTAGAAGAAGGTCACCTATCATCAATGATATGTAGAAAGGAGGGTGAGCTTCTCTTCTTGTATCCCTAGTATGCAAGATTATAGGAGGGTCCTTATAAGTCGATTCACAGCTGGTTGAAGGTTCTTCCACATTGTCCAAAAAAGTGACCTTCTTAGGAGTCTGAGGAGTGAGAGGAGTGGGTGGACTAGGCTTGGTAGTACATGCAGGAATAGGTGCTTCTAAAGGCTTGGTAATACATGCAGGAATAGGTGCTTCTAATGTTTTCAACAACTTTTCCTTTTGACCAGGAATCTTATAGAGTTCATTTATGGGTATAGGTACCTTAGTAGTATTGAACCAATTATTTTAATCAAAATTTAACTTACTAGAATCTGTTGAATCATTTGGAATAATTACCTTGGGAGGTTGTATAGCAGGTGCAGGATTTGATCTTCTTTGGTATCCGACCCCTTTAAATCTCTGCATATTTTGTAGCTGTTCATTGGGTGGTCTTCCTCCATATTTTTTCGTCATATTGTCTGGCTCATTCTCAGTATGTTTCCAGTTTTCTTTGGGAATATTGCGGATATCTCCTACAACATTTATGTATTCAGGCTCGCTTGATGTTGGATTACTGGTACCCTACCCTTTAGGATAACCATGTTCTTGTACATAGTTTGCAAAATAGCAAGCGAATTCCTCATGGAAATCCTTGCAAGCTCTACAAAATGGGATGTACACCTCATTTGCGTTGGCAGCCTCTATCTGAGTTGGAGGCCTCTTTTCATTTTCAGGAGTTTTCTTTTGCCAGTTATTTTTGGGAGGGTAATTTCTCTGAATTGGTTGAGTTTGTTGAACTTGCTGAACTCGTTGGACTTGTGCCCTTTCCATGTTTATTATCTTGTTTTGTACTTCCTTCATTTGGGCTACATGTTTCTGCTCAGCTCTTTCCATCCTCTCACACATATCCATCATCTTTTTCTCATATGATTCTTTCAAAGCGTCCAAAGGATCTTTACCTTTAGGCTCAGTTGTTTTCAAAGGAGTTTGAGCTCTTGAATAACCAGGTAGATTTGACTTCCCAGAGGACTGCATGTTTCTATCAATCTTAGTTGCCATTGTCTGTGCTTCTAACAAAGTAGCAGGTTCTTTATCCCTAAGTTGATATTGCATCTCTCCACTTAAAGCTTCAATGTAGTAAACCAGTATAGTATGTGGAGTTGGCTTGTAATCTGTAGGGATTGCATTGTATAAATCAGTGAACTTCTTGTTGAACTCTTCCATGGTTTCTATCTCACTTCTTTTGATGTTTGTTAGAGCAGCAAGTTGATGACGGGGCTCTCTTTTCTCACCATACTTGTTGGTGAAAGCAGTTGAAAACTTAGCTAAGGTGGCAAAGGAGTTGGTTGGCAAGCCGATGAACCAGTCACCAGCAGCCCCATCTAAGGATAAGGCAAACAACTTCATGTATACATCCTCATGTCTGTGAGCAGCATCCCTGACATATCCACCTTTTATTTTTGAGAAAGCAATAAGGTGATGTGCAGCAGTAACAACATCAGTGCTGGTAAAGGTGGGAAGTTTGTCAATGGCCTTATCTGGAAGATCGTGTGGTTGACCTGCTATTTGAGCAATGTTGAGGGGAGCGAAAAAATCACCCATTGTATCGGAAAAACAATTATTACTGTTTTCAAAATTTTCAGAATTTTCTAAGTTATTTTCTTGAAAAAGACTATGGATGTCAGAAATAGACTGAGACCTAAGTTCTTCAAGGATTTTACGAGAAGCTAGCTTGTTCAGTCTTCTCCTATAAACCTTTTCAGGTTCTGGGATAAAACTAAGCAAGCCTTCAGAGTTTCTTCTAGTCGAATACCTTGAGGTGTTAATTGACAATGGAGTCGCCAGGTGGTTTCAAGTCTAATTTCTGAGAGTGATTAAACTAAAAAATTACCAAAAAGGAAAAAAGGGCAGTGGAGTCGCCAGATAGATTGAGAATCTATCAAAAAAGGTAAAAACTAGAAAAAACTAAGGTCGTCCAGGAACAAAAAGATTTGTCCCCGGCAACGGCGCCAAAGATGTTGTCCGCCAATATGCACACCAGCAGTGGAAATCTTTAGAAAGTTGTCTCTTCACTACAAGTGAGAGAGGTGTGGCCTTGGGGGCAAGCAATGAGCCAGGTACTGTCACTTGAATCCCAGCTCCTCCGTTTAGGCAAACTCCTAACGAAGCCAAGGGGGGTAGTCCCTACAAGAGAGTTTCACTAAGGCTCTTGTATATTTAAGTGTTTTTGATTGAGTGATGCGGATGGGTGTTGTTTAGGAGTTTTTTGAGATGAGAGACAATATAAAAATAAAGAACAAGATAGCGCAATCCACGTTGCAAAAAACAAGATGAAAGATACACTTGGGCAATAAATAAATCACTTCACGTAAATATAGCAAATACTCCAATGTTGATACTTAAGAAAGCAAAATATAAGATGAAGGACCAGTGCCTTATGGAGTCAAAAAATTAAATGTGAATGTGAAAACTTAATACAAGTGCTTGAATCGGAAAGTTTGTGAGAACGTTGTGCAGCTTATCTTGGTAAATTCAAAGTTTTAATTGTTTTGATTATTAGGGCTAAAACCAAGGATGTTCAAAGAGTGTCCGGAAAGTAGTTTTAAGCAGCTCCTTTAAGAGACCTGTCGGGGCCTGTTTGGAATCACGGCGAGGCGCGCAATGCTAACCAGCCACCGTGTCGCAAATTGGGCGGTCCGGCGCCTCCCCTGAGAACTGATTAAAATACTTTATGACAACGCCGGTTCGTTGGTTATGGGGGTGAAAGTTTTAATTAGATTTTCACTTGTAAATTAACAAGTCTTCCACCTTTCTGAGTACTAGCCCAACCGTTTCCGGTTGGTAGAGCATACGGGTGTAGGACAGAAACCAAGATAAATTAATTAAGGGGTGTATGAGTGGAAAATTTTATTATTTAGAGAACCTTGTTCAACTCTCCGACAGAGAGCGCTCTTGACTTGATCTTATGACCAAAGTTCAAGAGACTTGCTAAGCTTAAAATGCCTAATGCAGGGATAATGCAGAACTAAAATGCCCTCCGATAGAGGGTGCTCTTGACTTGGATTTGGCCAAGTTCAAAAGACTTTGGTTTATTTTAAAGAGGCAGAAAGTAGTTGTGTTGTAACAGCAATAAATCAACTTTAAAAGATAAATCCACTTAATGAGTTTGAAAGATATGAATTAATGCTTAACAAAAACTACTTTGCCAAATAAAACAAAACTAAGCTCAAACTAGTGTTCTACTTCACAAGATTTAAACTAATAGGTGGGATTGATCTCCGAACAAGATCAACCACTAGAACTGCCTGCACTTGAGAACCTCCAGCTAGCTGAAAGCTCTGCCAAGGAAACCGACGGGGAAGGAAGAGTAATCACAAATTATGTGGTCCTGCCTTTGAGACAAAATCTCAAGGATACAACTTCCAGTCGAAGGCTTGAGAAGAGAGACAAGATAATAGTAGATGCAAAAAATAAAACTAAACTACCTAAGAGTCTCTTTCAGGTCAAAGACCCTACTCGGGAGAGCATGGGGGTAAGTAAGTATGGAAGATTACTTTAAAGTAACTTATAGAAGTAAAGAACTAATCAAAAAGCATGAAACCACAAATCTAAGTTAACCAAGTATGACACTCTTCCCCAAATGGGGAAGAAGACCCAAAAAAGTGGAGGCCTCCTCCACTTGAAACTTTTATTAAACGGTTACAAATGCCTTGGGTTTAAAACCTCACAAGGTCTTTCGAGAATGAAGTAAATGGAAATACAAGGCTAGCTCTTATAAGCTTATTGCAAAGGATAACAAGATCTTGTAATTTTAATCACTCCTTATGGCGTTCTTGTGGTTTTGCTTAGATTTCCTTACTTCAAGATCTATCAAATATCCTTCTCTCAAATGACCTACATAAGATCAGAACATCTCAACAAGGCATCCATTAACCATTAGCAAAATAAAACCAATTGGAAACTAGTTAAGTCTGGATTCAAAAGATTGACTCTAAAGTGGAAAATGCATGAGATTTTAACATGAAATCTTAACTATAGCGAAACAGACCAGCGAACAACAAACTCTTGAAATGTGCTAAAAAAGAGATCTGAAGTAATAAAAATTTGAAATATTTTTTTGTGCAAAATTTCTATCTTTTCAACTTGCAACTAGGGTTTATGAATGCAAACTATACTAGTGTGAATCAAGAGATCTAGAATGCCCTAAAGTTAACTTTCAATGCATGCCAATGCCAATGATAAAATAAAATGAGATCTAATCTATCAAAGAAACAACTCTAGCAACTAACTTTAAAAAAAAAGACTTAGCCAATTCGTTTTTGTACTTTTTATGATTTTTTAGGGGTTTTTTGGGAATGAGGACGAGAGGCAAAAAGGAATGCAAGGATGTGAAGGTAGATCTAGGGCAAAGATAAAGGGAAAGAAGGCAAGGAGTAGAGGGAGAAAAACGAATGCAAGAGGGAGAAGGGCGAATGGGAAAAAGAGGACTTAGAAGAACTAGGACGAAAGGAACAATGGTTGAGAAATGCAAAAGTGAAGTGGGACGAATGCAAGGATAAAGACAAACCAAGGAGAAGTAGATCTAGGGCAAGGGCTTCAAGTGGAACACTTGGGATGATAGAAACACCACCTTGGAAATCCTCTGGTTAACCGGTGATACGCCGACAACGAGTGTTGAAGAGAGCACAAGGGAACAAATCCCAAGTTATTCCCCAAGGTTGAAGGAACTTCAACCTTATGGATTACTAATCTATGGCTTGGTGAGGATAAGTGACTAACTTGGATCACAACTAGAAAGGCTAGAACGGGTTTAGCATGCAAGTAAAAAGGTTTCAAAGAGCAAAAGGGAAGGCTTGAAGAAGTGAAAGCCTATAGTGACAAGTAACCAATATTTTAACAATATAAATGGATGGATCTTAGAGCAAAACCCCTTGTGCCTCTTCTCAAAACAAACTCAACCTTATATAGATCCTGGAAAGACAACCATATTAAGAATTACTTGTGATGGTGAAGATGGGCTAGATGCAACCGAGCTCACACCCCCCTATACTTGGAGAAACCTATCCAAAGACAAACAACTCAATGCCAAAGTGAGATCAAATATATGACTAGTATGCTACGAAAACCAAGGTTATATAAATGCTAGTACAACCGAATACATCCTATTCATATAACTCATTGATAAACATTGCATAATAAACCAAATTGCAAACCACAAATGGTAGATCTTATGTTCTAGAATATAGAGTTCTAAAGCTAGTTATTTGATCAATCACATAAGCATTTAAATTGAAAGCATGGAAAGAGATCACCTCACAAGAGAAACATTCATGAATGTTGCACAAATCGCATGGACCTCCAAAGTCTAACTTTATTTCCTTAAGCCAATAGCTTGTAATCACAAAATGGCAGAGTAACTTTACATCCAAAAATCCATGAGATAATAACCCCTAATGGGCCTCTCTTTATAGTAAAAAAAACTACAAGCTAACTCTAGGTCGAATTAGTAATGAGCATGGAGGTCGAAATCCAATCAAATCGTGCTTGGAGGGAAGACAAAAGCCAAAGTCGAGCTTTGAGGTTGGTAGGAGTGGGCATGTGGCAAGCTCGAGTGGTAGAAGGCATGGGAAGTATCATCCAACGAATGGGCAAGCTACAACAAGGAAGGGCGTGATCCATGTGGAGATACATGAGTTCCTAGGTAGGATTGACGTGACCTATGTGGATGATGCGAGTGGGTTGTGATGGAGACATGTGGAGGGGCGAGTTAACATGGAAATGTCAAGTGGCATTGGGTAGGTACTAACTCGCATAGGTGTAGCATGGGAAGTATCACAACCACTCACCACACTCCACAAGGTTTAAACTCGAGTTCTAAGGAGATTGACGTGAGGGATTAAGGGGATGCGAATTTGTTATGGTGGAGACACATGTGAGAAGGTAGGTGTAGACTCGAATCAATGAAGGGAGCCAAGCTTTAGGATAAGGTGAGCCATGAGGCTGCCCACACTACATTGAATGCAAAACCACCAACCCAATCATCAAATGCCATGTCACTAAATCGAATTTTGCATGAGGAGGGCGAATTTACTTGAGTGGATAATCTTCTGGTGACTGGATGGTTGACTGGGAGTGCTTGGAGTTGATTGGAATCTTCCTAAATGCTCATTGCCATGTCATTTAGCCCTTTATTTTAATCAAATTGATTAATTTTGGAGAGATTTGGATTTTCTCCAAAATATTCAATTTTATTATTTTAATTAATAATTTCTCTGTAAATGACTTTTCAGAGAAAATATTAATTATGAGGCCGAATTGACATCCGAAAGTTGGGTTTAGTTGCTCCACGGGTCATGTGTGATTTTTGGCTTATGAAACGAGCCATCAAACACTAAGTTCGGACCCCGGATGACTGACATAATTACAGACTCAAATTTTTCTATTTAAACTATAGAGAAATTTAATTAAAATTTAAAAAAAATTAAAAATTAAAAACCCCAATTTCGACGCGTCCAGTAAATTTTTTTCGAAATTTTTTCTGGGGTTCCTAGAGACCTAGGACATGACCAAAACCTATTCTAATAGTGTCTAGTAGGTTTATACATTATAGTTGGACCCTAATAACCCCCGATGGCCAAATTTCCAAAATCGGGCATTCCAGCTTTGGAGGAAGCGGGAGAAAAACCAAGAGATTATATTTCGCCTGAAGCAAAGTATAATCTGACGGTAAAAAAAATCCCTGGAATACCTTAGTTGTTTAATCCAGTCATGAGGAACCGAGCCACTCAGACCCTACCAACACACTTTGATACAAATCCCCATGGGACCATGGTCATGTCGACTCAAAAACAAAACCGGCTAGCCAAAACTGGCTAGACCCAAATATAATGAAACCCAGATACTCTGGAAGTGAACACTGATGTGTTCCAACACTGGCGGCTCAATAAGGTTTCAACTATTGTACAAATCAGTTGATAACATTTGGCTCCAACTGCGGGACAGACACTTACTTGATCTAGGAGTCAAACAAGGTGTTCGAGAATCCCAGAATATCATTTTCCTGCACAGAAAGAGAAGTGTCTTAGTTCCCATGTACATGATAAATAATGCCAAAATGAAATATCAAATATGAAACTATTTTTTGCTTTTTCTTTTCAAATTTAAAGTACAAAAAATGGAAATCTTTTCTTTTTCAGCATATATATGAACTATAGTACAAAAAATACACTATGATACAGAAATAATGATACATAAATTACAAAGATAAGAGTTTAGGGAAGTCCATCTAATGAACGCGCCAACCCATCTTTGCTGCCAATGATAGGATAGTCCGAATAGAAGAATACCTAGAGACAAGGGCGAAGGTTTCCTCATAGTCAATACCTTCCTTCTGCGAATACCCCTTCACCACGAAGCGTTCCTTGTACTTCTCCACACTTCCGTCTGCTGCATCCTTTACCTTGTAGATCCATCTAGATCCCACCACCTTCTTGTTGGTAGTACGACTGCTATTACACCAAAACCCGCAGGTGATTGGTAAACTCACCATCGCCAGATTTCAAGGATCCACGAGAGGCGATTAGTCCCTTGTCATGATATACTGGGGAGCGCTGACTACTTGCAATTTCGTGCAACAATCTCCCCCTCAGCGTGAGCCGAGAGTGTATCGAACTCGTGACCTCTAGCTCTGATACCAATTGTTGGTAGTACGGCTGCCGTTACACTGAAACGCGTAGGTGATTGGTAAACTCACCACCACCAGATTTCAAGGATCCACGAGAGGCGATTAGTCCCTTGTCACGATATACTTGGGAGCGCTGACTACTTGCAATTTCGTGCAATACTTCTTAACCTGTGGCCTTTGAACAACCTCCCATACATGATTCTTCATGATTGAGACATACTCCTCAACCATGGCCTCTTGCCACACATCATGTTGTGGAGCCTCCTCGAAACTAGAAGGTTCAGAGTCAATCAACTCTGTCATCAGTGCCATATAGATCAGTCTATCTGGTGGTACGTTACGTCTGAAGGATCTCTGTGGAAGACTCACCTCTCTGGAATCCTGAACTGTGGACCTATACCACTTAGGCCGTGGCCTAGTGTTTGCCTGCTGCGGCTGCTGGATGTCATCCTCCTGCTGCTGCTCATCCTCCCCATCAAAGATAGGAGGATATTGTCCACTTGACTCCCTCTGACTACTAGAGCCTGTGCCCTGTGTCTGAATCTGTACTTGTGACTCTTCCAACTTGACTCCTCCCGAGTCCTCTGCTGGCTGCTCCTGTGTCGATAAGTCCATAGATCTTCTTAAGGCTCTGTCCTCGTCAAACTGGACATCTTTGCTCACAATGATCCTCTTGCGAGCTGGGATATATAATCTATAAGCCTTGGAAGTCTCACTATACCCAACTAGAAGCCCCTTCTCTCCAGAAGGATCCATCTTCTTCCTAGTGTCAACATGAATGTGACAATAGCAAATACTCCCAAATATATGCAAATGATTCACGTCTGGTCTAGTACCTGTAAATACCTCCTCAGGTGTCTTCCTCCCCAATGCAGTGTGAGGACACCTGTAGTGGACATATGTTGTAGTCCGAAATGCCTCGGTGCATAAGAATAGTGGTAATCCCTGATCAAATAACATGGCCTTGGCTGCACTCACCAGTGTCCTGTTCTTCCTCTCTGCCACCCCATTCTGCTGCGGGGTATGAGGAACAGTGTGTTCCTTCTTGATCCCCTCTGATGCACAGTACTCCATGAACTCTCTGCTGGTGTACTCACCATCGTTGTCTGTCCTCAATATCCGAATCTTTCTCCCTGTTTGGTTCTCCACGAGAGTTTTGAACTCTTGGAATCGATCGAAGACCTCTGGCTTGGCCTTCAGAAAATAGATCCAAGTTTTCCTGGAATAGTCATCAATGAATGTGACGCAGTAACTGTAACCACTGAACGAATGAACACTCATCGGTCCGCAAACATCCGAATGCACCAAGTCTAAGGCTCCCTCAGACTTGTGCTCACTATGTAGGAAAGGTTTCCTGATGTTCTTCCCCAACGCACAACCCTTCCAGTGGTTGTGCTTATCCTCATGTACAAAAGGAACTCCAATGACTGCCTGTCTCAGATGCCTCAGTGCACCATGGTGTAAGTGTGCCATCCTCCTATGCCACATCTCACAATCACTACTGTTGCTACTAACCAGAGCTTTTGCAAGCTCAAACTGTAGTCTGTAAACCTTCCCGCTCCGAACCCCAATCACCCTGTCCAATCTCTGATCTGACCCATTTGGTCTGATATATACTTTCCTGTCACGGAAAGTCACTAGAAAACCCTTGTCTTCTAGTGTGGACACTGATATGAGATTCTTGGTCATCCTTGGGACATATAGCACATCAGCAAAGCTGATAGGTTTTCCAGACTCCCTCTGAAATGATGCAGTGCCAACACCTTGTGCCTGATACCGCACATCATCTCCTAACTCAATATGGAGATTTACTCCACTCTCCTGCAAGCTCTTGAAGAACCCTCTGTGTCCTGTCACGTGACAAGATGCACCGCTATCCACATACCAGATACTGCTGCTGATGGAGCTTTGCATGCAAGCTATCAAGCAATAGTCTTCCTCAAAACTTTTGCTGAAATCATCCACCTCTGCAGATCCTGCCATCTGTGTGTTGTTGTTCTTCTTCTTCTCTGGGAACTGGGAAGCAAAGTGTCCATGCTTGTGACAAATGAAGCACTAACCTTTTTCCATGTCGAAGTTCTTCTTGCCACCCTTCTTCTTCTTTGCCTTCCCCTTACCTTTGCTTCTTAGGGCTAGAGCCTCTTCATCCACGATCTGTGTAGTATCGCAGGATGAAGCTGAACCTTGACCCATCCGGGTCTCTTCCTGTGCGAAGTCATCCCACAATCTCTGCTAGTCAGGGAGCTTCTCCCTAGCCACCACGCCTTTGACAAAGATGTCCCATGGCTTAGAGAAGCCATTGAGAGCTATACGAACTAGCTCCTCATCCTCAGTCTTAGAGCCCACTGCTCCAAGCTCATCCCTAATCTGTGTGAGCCTTGTAAGATAAGGCACCACTCCTTCACCCTTGGCCATCCTGGTACTGCGCAATCTCTCCTGCAGCACCATCTTCCGGTTTTCATTCTTACTGTGGTAGAGACTCTCCAAAGCCTTCCACATCTCTAATGCGGTTTTCTTCCCAGACAGATGAGGGACTATGTGGTCCTTCACCCCATCCAAGATGATCAACATTGCCCTGGAATCTATCTTCTTCCACTTAGCCAATTCTGTCGGATCTGTGGGAGCACTCTTCTGATCATTAATGTGCTCATCAACATCACTGACATCAAGGATCCTGGTGATCCTCTCTTTCCAAGTAGGAAAGTTCTGTGCCCCCTGGAGTCTATCCTCAACTCTCAACTGTACGACCATAATGAATAGTACCTGTAAACCCTTGGATAGATATGCAGTGATCTATCCAACCAACCTGTTGCTTTCTCTCAGCCTGCTCAGAAGAGCTTTGATACGATGTAAATTTCCTTAAAATCCAACTAGGGCTAAATGCATGCCAAATTAATTTCTAACAAATAACCACACATGGATTTATTCACTATGCAACGGAAAATAAATACTGAAAGAAATATAGCAGCAATCACATCAATTGAGACAACTCAATCTTTTTGGGTATAAACCCCCGGACAAAACCCAAGATGGGAAAACCCCGGTGCAACAGTATGAGATATTTATTTTATTCAGAAAATATGGAGCATACAATTCAGATTTCGATTCTGCCCAATTGGCAAAAATTGTACCACAGAAAAACAATGAGAAAAACCTGTAAGCAGGCACGAATCCCAATGCAACAAAGCTGCTGCTGTTGTACAGCCTGTACAGCCTGCTGTACAGATCCATACGACTTGCTGTACGGAATTCGTATGACTGTACGAATTGTACAATACAGACTGTACGAAATTTCGTACAGTCACCTTTGCCTGCTGCTGTTTCTCTCTCCTGCAAACATGTCTTCCTTTTCTAGATTTCTGCTCCTCCGTCTTCTTCTCAAAACTTTCTCTCTCACACTCTTTTTCTCCGTCTCTGTCGGAATGCAATTGTGTGTCCTCTCCACCAATTGATCATTCTTTTATAACTCAATGCTAAGCGATTAACCTAATCTCACTATAGATCTAAGGTTGAGATCTTTCGATGAGATTGGATGGCCAAGATTAGATCTTGCCATCACTTTAAATAATTCACTTACACTTTATAAAAAGCGTCTCATTAAGTCAATAATTAATTAGATCACTTTAATTATTTTTCCAAAGTGAACTTAGGAAAAGTTAATTAAAATACAATTGGCTTCCAATTAATGTCTGTTGCATGTAAGGACACATGCATGCAAGAAGACCTTCCTTCGTTGTCACCTTCTAACATTTGCATGCCCGAGCTTGGTATCTACCCAAGGGGTGTGGCCCGAGCTTGGTATCTACCTCTTGTTGTAGATGTTTTTGTTTTTGTTTCCTCAGTTGTTCTCGAGTTACTGAGTTAACGTTTTCTTCACATTATCTCTCCCAACGGTGATGCATTTAGTTTTTGCCAGTGTGCCTACATAGGTATTCTCCCTCATTGGCGCCGGACTCTCCTCATTCTCACTTCGGGCATAATATACTTCAACAATGAAACCCAAGGGCATACAATCAAATGTTTAGAGAACACCACCTATTCATCCACAATCAAATAATTTAACTTGACTAATTAAAAAGCTTACTTGAAATTGTTCTCAAAGAAGAGACAATTATTTATCCAAGAGTAAATCCATGCATTAGCAAAGCATCCACATCATAGCACTAGCATCAACCGTCCATGAAATTTAACTGCAAGAACTAAGCGAGAGCCAAAAAAGAGAGTTCTCCACAAGTTTCTAACAAGTTTTACAATGAACGAGGCTCTCTTTATATGGGAAGAGAGAATAACGACCTCCTTAATAGAAAATATTAAAATTCCCCTCTTGACATGGTAAAAATACCAAAACCCTAAGTCAAGATGCCAAAACCCTTACCAAATGCCCAAGAGAAGGGGGCGCAACACTAATATGAGTAAAATAATACGTGATTGACACAAAATAACTCGTAGATAGAGGAGCGCTCCACAAGATCCAATAAAACTAGTGAAGAAGGGGTCCAAACCCTAGGGTTTGACCCTCAAACATCTCCCAAGTGCAATGACCTCAAGCAAAATCAAGTGCAAGTGTGCCAAATCATCATCCATGGGTCAATATCCAACATTACTTCTCAAATGAAGTGAACGCACCTCTAGAAGGCTCCCACGTGTGAGTGAAAAGAAGCTCCAAGGTGGGATGTCTCATAAAGAATGGTCATCAAAACTTCAACGTCTCCTAAAGTTGAGTGTTCCACTTCAAAACCATGCCAAGTGTCTCTTCAAGGCCCAAAGGTGCCAAAACCATGGAATGCTCGAGCCAGTATGCATTAAAATGAGGCATATGTGAAGGAGTTAGTAGGATGGCCCATAGAAAAATGCTATGTGGCTCAACAAGATGCCTCCAAATATTTAGAAAAGGAGTGAACTCTGAAGAGGTGGCCAAATCATCATCAAATCAAGTTCATCAAGTGTTATACCATGCTCATGTGTCTATGGGGGAGCCCTAACGATGTATACCTAGGAGAAAACTATCCAATACATAAGTAATCACACGACAAGGTTAGTAAGTGCACTAGTCTAACAATTCAATGCTCATTTAATTAATATTCCATTAACTTTAGATTCACTATGGTGTGGCCATTATTAGACCCTTATTACATGCTAGTGTTGATGTTTTGTTGTTTGGATAGGAACTTCAACATAGGTTTTGTGTCAAACATGTGGGAAGTCATCCAAGTCAAATCTATTTTGTAATTCATTTTATTTATAAAGTGAAATTCTTTTAATTAGTTGTTGCATCTAATAAAGTGCATTTTAATGCATTAGTGATTTAGGCTAATCTCAACCTCATTGTGAGATTAGGGTTTTGGTAGATTAGGTCTTCAGATAAAGTATAAAGGAAGGTCAAAGTAGATGGTAAAGACACATTCATTCTTCACAAAGATGGTTTTGTTTGAAGGCAAAGAAAGAGGCCAAGTAAGAGGGAAAAACATGGCAGCAGTGAGAAGATTAATTGTAGTGATTGTAGGTCGAAGTAAACAATGGTAGCAGAAATTTCGTACAACGTACAAACAGATTTGTATGGGTCTGTACAGTCGCATAGATAGTTCAAGGAGCAGTCTTCTCAGGCCTGTTTTGCCATTTTTCTTTATCAACAGGTTTAAAGCCTCAGTTTCGAGGTGCCCTTGTAAGTTTTGAAGTATTGATGATAAGTTGATTTGAAGGATTGATTTCTTGTGTATCGATTCCATTGCCCTTTTAGGCAGTCCTAGAACCCCCTTTCCATCTTCTTGAGATAATTGGACCAACAGTGCGTGGCTCTATACACGAGGGAGGCTTTTGGTTTTTGATCATCTTTGCTCATACCACCCACACTACAGAGACTACCCAGATGATCACGTCCTTATTGGTTCTCATGGACAAATGCAACAAGTGATAGGTAGAGAGCGCTAACACCACCTCGGTTTCTATATTCATGAGATCTCAAGGATATCCTCAACCTATGCTAGTAATACCTTTGTGATAGTGTAGGGTTTGTGCTCAAGATAACTCTTTAGTTCATAGCTGAAACCATCCTACACACTCATTTAGATCTCAACAGGGAATGACCACTTCCATGTAACATGTTGTATCCAGATCTTTTAGTTCTTCCAAATTGTTTTGTTCATCAAGACAATCCTTCATTAGGGGTTTCTTCACTTCGACCTTAGATGATAGGATAGATTCACTGAATGTTAGTATAGATTTGGACGATAGCAACTTCCCCTTCTCCTTATTAGCAGACAACAACTCCTATAGGGATTGAGCACATCCTCCAAGGGCCTCCAATTGAGACATTTCTTCTAGGCTCTTAAGAGCCCCCCCCTCTTCTTTGGGACTCCTAGCTTTGTACCTTTTTGTTTCGTTGATGGTATATTTTAGATTCTAGGTCTTTGGCCTTGGACGATAGTATGCTTTATGTTACGCCTTAGAG
Source organism: Larix kaempferi (assembly GCA_027924585.1). Classification (NCBI taxonomy): domain Eukaryota; kingdom Viridiplantae; phylum Streptophyta; class Pinopsida; order Pinales; family Pinaceae; genus Larix; species Larix kaempferi. The sequence goes on from BSBM01000299.1 coordinate 25,257,250, forward strand.
TGCCTGATGCATCCTTTCCAGAGATACCAGAGTGATGGGCTTCATTTTTTTATTGTAAAGGCCACGTCTTTGGGGCTATATTATATAGAGTGTTGGTTTTGGGGCTAAATACCCTTGATCGGGTCGTGGCAGGTCCTCTTGGTCTTCATTCCAGGAAGTGTTGGCTTAGTGGCATTGCTGACTGCCCCTTGTCGAGCCATTTGTGCCCTGGGTTGGTGTCCGGTGCTTCTTGGAGTGGGCCCATTAGGACACATGACCACACTCTTATTTTTCTTTGTAAAGGTGATAGCACATGTAAGGGTTGTCATGTAAATTTTTCAAACCCCAACTTGGTTTCAAGTTTAATTTTTCACATAGAGTTTAATGCGCAAACCCCATGATTGCAAATTAGCTTCAAATGCATAAAAATTTAATTTTGCTTGAAACACATGGAATTTTCTTTCAACTTTAAAGACTTAGAAAATAAATGACAGCCACACCATAAATTTAAGACTCAAAATTTTTAGCCAAATTGGCTTAGGATAAAACCCTAGAAGGAAAAATCTGTTCAAGGAGATTTTTATTTTTCTAAGACAATTTACAAAATCAGAACAGCAGTACTTATCTCAACTTTTCATCACGAAAAGTGGGCCAAACTCAGCATAACTTCTGAACCTCACTGACATCAGTACAACCCACACGTTCCAGTCGCTTTTACAGCTCTATGACCTTGGGAATCGTGCCCAAAATTTAACAACAGTACAAACAACATTAAATGCTGTACGAACTCCTCAATTTTAGTGCTATAGCAGCCTGTACGGCCCTCTTGAAATCTATGCCAGTCTTTTGTCTCGAAAACTGTGCCCAATCGCTGCTGTACGGCTTGTCTCAACTTCTGTATCAGACTTCTACCTCGAAATCTGTGCCCTTCATACCAATGTACGGTCTGCAATTAATAATTTCTCTGCTGCTGTACGGTCTGTAATTAATGCTGTCCAAAATTGTCTAGAAAATCATGCCAACCTTGAGAATCATGCTCATCCTCAGCCTCATTGATTTCTGTGCGAGGGTTTGACCTCTCTCTTCTCTTGCTCTTCTCTCCAAAATCTCATGGAAGCAAAATGAGAATGAATGCCTTCAATCCCTAACTTCTCCCTTTTTGTTCATGGCAACTTCCTTCTTTTAATCCAATGGTCAAGATTAGATCTTGAACCAACTAGATCTAGGGCTATTATTAATTGCTCATTATTAACTCATTAAATGATATTTAGTGCACTTTTATCATTTAAATATGTAATGAGCTTTTTAAATACTCACCCACTTTATTTCTCATAAAGTCAATTAAGAATTAGAACCATGAGCAAGCTTTATAAAGTGACTTTAAAAATATAAAGTGCTTCTCACTTTAATAAAGTGATTAGGGACCACATTTAATGTTTTCTACCCTATGACATCACAAGGATGAAAAACACTTGCCTTGGTACAAAAATTTAACACTCCCTCTTACCAAGGAAGGTGTTTTTCACAACTCCCAACTTGTCTCCGAAATAATCAAGCTTGCCTCTTCCCAAAGACTTCGTCAGAATTTTTGCCACCTGCTCCTCAGTAGGAATGTATTGCAACTCCACTGCACCTCTCTGGACATAGTCACGAATGAAGTGATATCTGATCTCAATATGTTTTGACCTGTCGTGAAATACTGGATTCTCCGAAAGCTTGATGCAGCTTTTATTATCATAGTGAATCACTGTAGGACTCTACTCTAGACCAAATAATCCAACCAACAACTTGCAAAGCCATATGGCCTGATTGGCTGCTCTGTATTCTGTCTCTACAAAACTCAATGCAACAGACTTCAGTTTTCGACTGAATCAAGACACCACGGCTGACCCCAGATTGAAACAACACTCGGATGTACTCTTCCAGTCCGTCACACTGCTTGACCAATCAGAATCTGTATAACTAGTTAATTTGACTCCATCTCCTCTCCTATAATCCAGACCAAAATCAACTGTACCACGCAAGTATCTCAACACATGTTTTGCAGCAACCCAATGAACTCTCTGAGGCTCCACCATGAACTGGCTCAGAGTGGTCACTGCAAAACAAATATCTGGCCTGGTGTTGGCAAAATACATCTAAGAACCAATGAACTGACGATACAATGTCGGATCTACCAACTCTCCCTTAGAAGCATGAAGCTTCTTCCAATTGGTGATCATGGGTGTAGTCATAGGTCTACACTCCTCCATATGAAATCTCTTCAGAATGTCTAAAGCATACTTCCCCTGTCCGAGAAAGATGTGCCCTGGCTCCTGCCACACTTCCAAATCCAAATAGTAATGCATCAGTCCAATATCCTTCATCTCAAACTCCGAAGAAAGATCTTTCTTACACTCTACAATGAGTATCTGCACTTGTAATGATCAAGTCATCTACATACAATACCAGAATAAGTGGGACCCCACCAACCACAATGTAGTAAAGGTTAGGGTCTGCCTCATTTTTCTGGAGTCCCAACTCCTGCAAATATGCATCAATCCTAGAATACCAAGCTCTCGGAGCTTGCTTCAGCTCATAAAGGGCCTTCTTCAACCTGCACACATGGGACTCTCTCCCATGCACCTCGAATCCATGTGGCTGCTTCATATATACCTCCTCCTGTAAGACACCATTCAAAAATGTTTTCTTCACATCCATCTGATGAATGCTCCAACCCATCTCTGCCACAATAGAGATCACTGATCTAATGTAAGAGTATCTAGCCACTGGTGCAAACGTCTCATCATAATCAACTCCCTCTACTTGAGAGAAGCCTCGCGCCACAAATCGAGCTTTATACTTCTTGATGGTACTGTTATCACACAACTTGTAGTTGCCCCTAGAGGTATCCCATCCGGGACGGTAGAGGATTCAGGCAACTAAAGAGGTGATCCAAGAGATGCCACGGTTCCCAATGCAATGTGGGAGTCACGTCAACCGAGGCACTCTTCGCTTTAGGTCAAGGTGTAACTAGACCAAGGGGGAGACCCTATACCCCAATCACAGTTGATTGGATCCAAACAAGGGTTTCTAAGGGTAGGTAAATGATGAGTTACGGAAACCAATGCAAGGCTAAGTGGACCTAAGGGTTAAGGCATGGTTGAGGGAGTTGCAAAAGGTTATTAATGTTTCAACCTATGTATGATTTAGGCCACATGATGGGGTATGATGACGAAGTATAGTACCACGTGTTTACACAAGTGGGTCTAGTTTTCTTGGGAAGTGTGAAATGATTCTAGGTAGGCCCACAAGGTGAAGTTAGGTGTGAGGTAGATACTATAGGTTAGATGTAGGCTAGATCTATGAGTTCAAGTTGATTTTAAGGATACCCATGCACTAGATCTAGGATTTGACACCAATCCCAAGGAGTGCGACTTGCTTGGTGATGGACTAGTGCCTTGTTAAGTGGGCTAATGGGGTCAAAAAGTATGTCAAATTGTAGATCGGGACACCTAGAAGCCAAGTCAAATGGGTTGAGTGAAATCTAATGGTTGGATCTTACTAGATCTAGGTTTTTTAGTAAGGACCTTAAGTGGACCACAATCCCTTGAAACAAGGAATGCAATCCCCAAGGCGGATCTTGACAAAAGGACAATATAGACTTAGGTTTCAAGGCATGGGCATTCCAAATCCACGAATAACTCAAACACCCACTTCCTAGAAGTGGACCAACTCAAAAAATCAAGGGGGTGCGATTTGCTCAAGGAGGGTCCAAAAATGGGTTTTGGTGGACCAAATCAAGTCCAATGGCCACCAAAATGTAGATCCGGGATGTTAGTACCCCGATCTATGTTCCTTCAAAGTTTCAAGTGAATCCAATGGCTAGATCTTAGTAGATCTAAGTTTTAAGATGCCAAGAAGGTCAAAAAGGGGGTTTCAACCCCTTAAAACATGGAGAGATGTCCACAAGGTAGTTTTCACCAAAGTAAAGATATGGGTATAGGTTATCAAATGTCTAGATGTCAAATCAAGTGGGATCTCACCTACCCATGTGCTAGATCTAACCCAACAAGCTTCTCTTAGGAAAATCGATTTAGGTTCAAGAAGGCTTTTTGCATTGAAAAGTGTGTCAACTTTTAGCCAATCACCACCAAACTATAGATCCAACTAGGGGTGGATCCTATAGAGGTGGGTTTTTAATATCTTTTCAATTGCAAGGCTAGATCTAAGTAGATCTAAGAAATACCAAAATTGGGGTTTTGATTTAATTAGGGTTTTATGACCAATGAAGATAGAATGGATGAAAGAGGCACATACCTTGTAGATCTTACCTCAATTGCTTATGGCCACCTTGCAAGTTGATAGCATTCTCCTATGTGTATATTCAAGAGTGAGATCCAAGTGCTCCAACCAAATCGCCCTTCTCCAAGATAGCCAAATCGTCCTCCTCCTACAAGACAAGATCAAAGAAACAAGTCAAGCAAGATGATTATGAAAATGGTAGAAAGATGTAATAGAAAGCATCAACTATGTCACGAAGATACAATAATGATACTCCCTGTCACAAGATCAACCCAAGAGAGAATATGTGGATCCCTCCAACAATAACCCTCATGAAGTCGCCCTCCTCTCTCCAATTCGACTTTCTTGTCAAAAGATTAGTAAAAGCACAAAAATCCACAATGATACATAGAAGAGATACTGTATATTCAATATGCAAGAGAATCCATAATGCAAGAGAGATGTGCTCCACAAAGAATTTTTCTATTCCAATATTCCAGGGCTCCAAAGGTGAGCTTTACAATGGGGGGTCTCCTCCTTATATAGGATAATAAAGACCAAAACCCTATACCACTCCATAATACTACATCAAATGAGTGGTTGAGATTAAAAGATCTCATCATACAATCAATGGCTAAGATGACCCATAACAATATATCACATGGATCACTCAACATAACAATAGCGCCCTCACTAAATGGTACAATGGAGGGTGATGTCATCCCACTAAAGGGGTAAAAAGTACAATAATCCACCTCATGATGACTAGGACATGATAAAATAAGCTCATGGTGGGGCTAGGAGGTATTAATCCTTACTAGCTCATCCCCAAGGCACAATAAAATAATAAAATATGTCCAATATAATAAAAATGACCAAAACTGTCCTCAGAATCCATGACAGTCAAGCAGTAAATGTCCTCCTGTGATCAATCCGGGCATACCCACATGGTGAAAACTGACTGGAAGATAGTGATGCCATCCTGGAAGACCTCTGTGAAAACCAAATGCCAAAACCTTGCCTCAATTGCCCAAATCGATTTCCTCAGTGACCACTTTATCCCATTTTTTAACTGCCTCGGGAACTGTGAAAGTGCCAAAACTGCCTCCTAGGGTGCTAGCGCTGTCCATCTGAGCCCACCAGGCTCTCCGGAAGGGGGGATAAATGGTAATAACAAGTGGCTGGACCACCCCCTCCATCATCAGCGCCCTAGGTGAACTGGCCTCTCGGGGCCCCTGCTGCTCAGGCTGGGAAATCAGCCCCCAATCTGGTCAACAAGTGTAAAACTGCATCAATCACTGTCAGAAGTGCCCAGAACTGAAAGATAAGTGTCTCAATGGATCCAGAAGACCCAAATCCACTAGGAATGAGTACTCATACACCCTGGGTTGCCCTAATGGGCCTGCTGTAGGGTCCACCATATATGGACAATGTATAATCTGCTGATCTGAAGAAATAATAAACCTGCTGAACTGGATCAAACATCATCTGCATCATATGTCCATCATATGATATCATCATCAAACATGTGGGCCCATAAATCATCATCGATAATCATCATACATGGTCCACATCATCACGGATCCCAAGAATACATATAATCAAGGATAAATCACATCAGTAGACTAAGACAATGCTTCTCTAATCATTTCCATAGCTAAGCTCAAAGTATAAATTCCATTCAGTGGCATTAATCGAGTTAACATATTCCGTTGTTATAATAAATTACTTGCACAATAGTTCAAATGACAAACTCACCCATTGGACATGGTCAGACTGCTAGTGAAGGATGAAGGCTAGGAGCAAGGTTGGGCCAAGGGTTTGACTTGTCTAACTTAACTCAAAAATACTTTGGACTGGGAGAAGGGGGAAGCTACAAACTCTGTGTTGGACAAAATAACACGGGGGATGGCTGTGCCTCACAAATGGATAAGTTGTTTAGAGAGTGTTTGTTCAACTTAGGCATCATGTCTACATCAAGTTGATCCAGGTTCATTAGGATCATTCAATTTTATTCCATGGCCTTTTTGGCCTACATAACCCTTCGGATTTCAGATGTGCTGAGAAGCACAACTAGTTGCAGCTTGCATCCAGGGCATGTTTTTCACATATCTATAAGGTCAGCAATTGTTTAGATATAACTTTTAAGAACCATTGCTTTTTGGACCTTTCTTATACTCTTCGAGGAGTATTTTTAGCTTTTCATTGCTCTTGCCCTTTTTTGTTTCCATGGGCGAATTTTTAGTTTCCATAGGTAGAACATGAGCTTTCAGTTTTAGCCAACAGCATCTCAAGTGACTAGGGGGAGTTCGAGCCAATGCCAAACATCGGGACAACCGACCAGAATGATTTAGGCCTACAATCCAACTCACCAAAGGTAAGTTCTGTCACCAACTCAGAGCCGAGACACTGGATAAACAGGGATGCGGTCCAAACACAGAGGTAGAAAAATGGGGAAGTCCTCAGTATCAGAAAGTCAAATGAGACAAATCAGGGTTTTAAAGTCAAACAGGAAGGTCATGTATGGATGGAGACAAGTGAATATGGAGCCTACACTAGCAGACAACTGGTGTCGTGAAAGACCATATCTATGTAAGGTGAGAAACCAGTGAGTTTTGTTAAATGATCTAAATGTGCAAGCAATTGTCCATTTTATGATTTGCAGTTCATTTTAAATAATTTGCCACATCAGGAATAATATACCAAGCACATGCCATGATCATGACTAAATCAACAAGATAATAATCCACAGTCAGTGAGAACATATCCATAGATCATACAACATCATCATAATAATAATCATCATGCATCATTTGAAACACTGCTGAAATACATCTCTAGGCACTGAACTGAAACTGTAATGGGATAAGTGGTCACATCAGTCATCAAATCTGAACTCTCAAGGCTCAGCCTTGACACAAGGTCATAAAATATGAATAATGTACTGCTCTGATCATGAGTGATCCAAAATATATAGCCATGCTCTGGAATAAAGGAAGCTCTGGAATGTGCAGATATCTGCTGTACAAGAATAGTAGCCCTGCTACTATGGTGTGATAACAGGTACCATCGGCAACATGTTTGATTTTGAAGAGCCACTAGGAAGTCACAATTGACTTCCCTTATGGTCTTAGAACTATCTCCCACACATCATTCTTCATGATAGAACTATACTCTTCCACCATGGCATCTCTCCAAACCTGATGCGCAACTTGTTGATTTTTGAGCAGCATCGAGAGCCATTCTTTGGGAGAATGGAGGCACTTGGTCAGTTACCGGGGTTGATAAACATTCAGTCTAGGATTGAAGCTCAGCCTGGTGCTGAGAACCATTCTCTGGGAGAATGGGGAACCTGGTCAGGGACCAGGGGGTTGATCAACATATTTTAGTCTGGGATTGAAGCTCATCTTTGGGCCAAGAGACATTCTTTAAGAATGGAGGCACTTGGTTAGTTACCAAGTTGTTGACTTCGGTCAACTTTCAGCCTGGGGCTGAAGAACTTGGTATGGGACCAGGATGTTGATTCAATCAACGTGAAGACCTAGATTGAGTCTAGGAAAATGTTGTACTCCTCTCCTTGATCAGTGGGCTTTGTGACCTTCGCAAGGGACTAGCCACCCCTTCCCTTGTTGAAGTACCTAGAACAAGATCTTGGTGTTAATAGGGAGAACAAGGTAACCACATAATATCTTCCTTATATATGATGATGTACTTGAATGGATGACCAAGAGACCCATTGATGGTCCAAGAACTCCAATGGATGACTAAGAGACCCATTGATGGTCCAAGAACCCCAATGGATGACTAAGAGACCTACGTATGGTTGAACTTGCAATGTTTGAAAAATCGAAATCGGACTCGGAATCGGTCGAGGGTCAACTTGGAATCGGTAATGAATCGGTCATAAATCGACCGATTTGAATTTAATGAATCGGTTTACTCAAAAATACATAAAATATTTAAATTTTAAGGAAAACCAACATTTTCAAGATTTCAAGGTTGTTGTTATGACCCAGACTTGTTGTTTGAAGGCCAAAGAGCACCTATACTTGTTGTTTAAGGCTACTTTCATCCACAGTACTGCCCACAATTTATTTAAGCCTTTAAGGTGATTTTCATGACTTGTTACTGCTGCAAAGGTCATAACAGGCACATGTTTGCTTTAAAATTGTTGTACGAGGGTTTGAACAGCTTCAACCTAAGTTGCATGAAACAGAGAAACGAGGACGAAATGGGGAAACTTCGAAACAGGGGAAATGTGACCCCCCAAAATTTGGAAATGAGGAAATGCAATATATATATATATATATATATATATTAGCAAAGACATTTACGAAAATGAATGTGAAATATAAATCATCAATCATACATGTCAACGAATCATTGCCTATATTGGGATCATATTCATCAATAGCACCCTATGCCTCCCTCCTCTAGGTTCTAGCCCTTGCCTCTAACTCGAATTTCAAAGTTGTTCCTCCAAGGACATTAGTCAACGGCTCAACACACTACAATTTTGATGAAACTTCCTAATCCAATCGCTAAAATAACGTAAAAAAAGCTTCCCAGGCTTGATAAGTGATTTTGCATGAGTGAAGAGTACATTTTTATCAAGGTGGTGACAGAGGAATTCAACAATCAACACCACCAACATCAAGGTACATATAGTGGTTGATGTGCTTGATTAAATGCCAATTGCAGACCCTCATACATGATAGAATCTGGTGAAAACCTTGCAATCCTAAAAGCCTGAAAACTATTAAGTCTGCTGAATTTTGAATGGGATCTAAAAATCTACTTTTTGCATATGAAGTCCGATGAGGTTGGAACCACTCTCAAACATCCTGAAACAATTAATGGTAATGTTAAAAATTTAAGTAAAATGATGGAAAATAAAAGACAAGGAGAATGTCACTTTTACTTAAAAATTTAAAAATTTAAGTAAAAGGATGGAAAATAAAAGATAAGGAGAATGTCACTTTTACTTAATATCACATTACCATTAATATCACCAAGTACTACTGCACCATGGGGATATTGCCTTGTTTTTTTGAGTCCACGGGCACCCACACAAAATTCCAGACAAACCGGCCGATTTTTTACATAACTCGGCCGATTAGACTGATTCGGTACCAAACCGGCCAATTCAGTGTTCAGATCGGCCGGTTCAGTACCGAACCGGTCGACCGAACTGATTTGCAGACCGATTTGATTCGGTTCCTTATTAAATCGATAGATCGGCCGATTCCGAAACCGATTTGACCGATTTTCAAAACATAGGGTCCAAGTACCCCTTTGAATGACCAAGAGATCGTTTGAAGGTGCAAGAGCCCACTTGTTGAGGACCAAAAGCTACGTTGAAAATTAAAGGGTTAAAAGATAAAAATTAAATATTACAATCCTAACTAATTGAATTTTTAATTTTAAATTATTCCTAAACCTAAGGTCATGACCCTTATGATGTTCTTTAAATAAAGTATCACTCTCATTTGTAAAACACATTAAAACAACATCATCTCTGATCCAAAAGAAGAAAGTCGCGGGGCATCCTTTTTCTCTCAAACTCGGGAGCAACAACAAAGATCTTTATTTATTATTTAAGGTCCGTTTTATCTTGTTTTGGGCAGCCAAACCTGTTAGGGATTTTCCCTTACAACCTTAAGCTGACAGGAAGGGAGTCGAGCCCTGTTAGGGTTGTCATACCCAGGCTGCAGGTCTGTTAAGTGGAGAGGGAGCATGCCGAGCCTTGCTCTAGGCCTGTCCTATAAATCCTTGCCCTATACAGGGCCTTCAATTGGCATCCTTAGCTCTGTAAGGTTCGTTTTCTTTAGCAACAAGGAGGCCGTAGCACTGTAAGCCCTCCTTTCAACATGCTGAGCCCTAACAGCCTCTTTCACAATCAACCATAGTCAATAGTAACATATCTTTAGTCAAAAATCAGACTTAGAAAAGTCAAACCAATCCAAGGCAGCTACATGGTTTTCTTCTTTAGTCAAACTTCATCTCAGATCTGCAGTTGACATGGCTAGTGTTTGATGACAGTGGTCATCTTATACAGTCTTGCATGTACAGTCTTGGTATGTATGCCCTAGAGGAAAGATTGATGTAAAGGTCTGTCTATTGTGACAACTTATGTAAAAATTTAGTCATCTCATATTAAGGAAGATATTCTTTGCTGGGGTTTTTCTACCTTGAAAGGTTTTGCCCCAGAGTAAAACTTGTGTTCTTGTGGATGCTTGTTCTTCTACTTTATTGTTCATGATTCACTGTTGAAGATCTACTGTTGCTATATCTCACACTCGAAGTTTTTAAGTTTGTTATAAATTCAAAGAAGACTGTTACTACTATTAAATCTCAGATCTATGTTAAAAATTAACAAGGTATCAAGGCTTTGGACGTAAAGAGCACAGTTTTTGGAGCAGGTTATTGTTGCCCACGTGATCCTAGTACAGATTTGAGAAGGATAAACTCTTTGCAGACTTGTTTCAGCAGTCCAAACCCATGGCTTCAGTCTCTTTCAGGCTTGAGGACAGACTTGATGGTTCATCTAACTTCAACTCCTGGAAGGCAAGAATATTGGCTACATTAGAAGAGAATGATTTGGATGATCTAGTCACCCATGTTGTAGATGAATGCACCTCAGCTGTAGGGAGGGCAACATTTAAGAAGAAGCAAGCCAAGGCAAGAAGAATCATCTATGATTCAGTCAAAGAAAACTTGATGCCTGTCGTAACTCCATTGAAGACTGCCAAAGAGTGTTTTGATACCTTGACTAAATTGTATGAAAAGAAAGCTCCCAGCCAGAAAAGGGTTTTGAAGAACAAACTCTGCACCTTGAAGATGGAGAAGGATGAAAGTGTGGCTTCATTCTTCTCGAATATTTCTGAGGTAAAGGATCAACTTCTAGCTATTGGTATTACTGTAGATGTTGACGATCTTGTTCAAACTGTTGTTGATGGTCTCCCTATCTCTTGGGAAACATTTCTATCTGCTGTGAATGGTCGTGAAGTCCAGCCATATTTTGAAAGATTATGGCATGAATGTTTGCAAGAAGAAGGAAGAATGCAAAGCAGAAATGGTGGCTCTAAGGAAGGGAATCTTGCTCTTGCCGCCAAGACAAAGAAAGGCAAGAAATTCTTTCAACAAAAGAAAAAGCGTAAGAAGCCTCAAGGTAAGCGTTTTGATTTGTCAAAAATTGAATGTTTCAATTGTCACAGGATGGGACATTATGCCAAAGATTGTAAACAGCCCAATAGAAAGTTCAAAGGAAAATTTCAAGTATCCATAGCAGAAGAAGAAGAACCAAAGAAGAAGAAAAACAATAAGTCTACCAAAGATCAGAACCACAGAGAGAGTACTATTTGGTTTCAACCCTCTCAGGATCCATTACAAATAGTGTCGAGTCTTGGTTGGTAGACAGTGGAGCTTCCAGACATATGGCAGGATTTCGAGAAGCTATTACTAACTTCAGAAAGAAGAAGTTCACTGCTCAAGTAGAACTTGGGGATGATGCCACCTATGCCATTGAAGGAGTTGGTTGGACATCCTTTTAACTTGACTCAGGGACTATCTTACATATTGAAGAAATATTGTATGTTCCTGGCTTAAAGAAGAACCTCCTCTCAGTTGCATGCTTAGAAGATAAAGGTCACAAAGTAATTTTCATGGACAGAAAGGTTCTCCTGTGGCCAAAGAATGAAAAGTTGAGTTCAACCTTGATGATTGGAGTTTGAGAGGGACAACTTTAGAAAGCATCTGGACACTCCATTTCGGCATTGGTCCATGGCACAATCAACCCATGTGAGTTATGGCATCGAAGGTTTGGACACCTTCATTACAGAGCCCTTCCTGGTCTTCAAAAGATGGTGACAGATATGCCTGAATTTTCTTGTGAGTATGATGGGGTCTGTAAAAACATCAACAAGGATGTAGTCTAACGGTGCCCCAAGGTCAGAGTACAACTACCCAGCGTCCCCAGGCAGAATTAGCCTACACAAAATCTAGTTTCGAAGTGCTGGATTTTCACTATCTTGTAGGTAGTTAATTTTATTAGGTGACTGATTAAGTTAAGTGTGAGAATTAAAGAGTGCTTCCAACTGCTTTTGGTATCCCACAGCTCAGACGAACTGCTGGTGGGTAGAGCATACACAGTGTAGGCAAATGATTTATTCCACTTTGAAGCAAGTAACCATTGACCCTCCGACAAAGAGCGCGCGCTCTTGACTTGCTTTTCAACTAAGTTCAAGAGACTTTAGATTGTTAAAACAATTAAGCAATAAAGTTATGAAAATGAAAACACAATGCTTGAAACAATAAGTAAATCGCCAAACTTATGCATCACTTTCTGATCAACCTCCACTAATCAACAAATGCCTTTGGGTGGAGGTGAGAGCATACTTCGTGGTGACAAAGAATGGTTTTATTTCTACTTTATTTTTGCGAAAATGAAATGATTGAAAAGCAAAACATAAGTCAAAAGTATACACCCTGCACTAAAATAGTGAGTGTGTGAGAAAATGTGAGTTAGAAAATTTATCCACGAAAATGGCAAAAAACTCAAATCCCCCCAGGGGGGATGGGATGTGGGTGTTGGTTACCCCACTGCTCTCGTTTAATGATTTACAATTAATGCTGAAAATGAAATGCTTCTTAGTCCATTTTACTTGGATCTAAGAGCTTACAAGCTATAAATTTAAAGCAAATGATGAAAGTGGCTCCTTGGAAGGTAAATTTGGCAATTTTATCGAAAATCCGCCAGAGTTTCTCTCTCTTTTTTCTTGGACCTGCTAAAAACCAGCGAGTAAACTTTATTAGAATGTTGTGGAAATGATTTTAAAAGAATAAAAAAAATTTGAAATTTCAATGCATGCAGGTATAAAAATGAGATCTAGTCTACTTATGAATATACTTTCTGAATGTAAACAAGTAGATCTAATAGAAATGCCTAAAATATATCAGATCTGAAAATAGATAAGGAATAATAATCCTAGATCTAGTATTCTTAAGTATGTACCAAAAATGCAAGGGAGAAGAAGTTTTTGTAGAATGTTGATGGATGGGCTTTAGCTTTCCAATGCTCTTCTTGTGGATGTCTTTGGAGAAATCTGTATGCACGAAGTGTTAGATAAAAATAGTTGCCCAAGGAGAAGAGGAGCAACCGAATTCCAAGTCTCTCTTGTGATTTGTGATCTGCAGCTTACGACAATCAACACTTACAACAATAGATGATGAGTAAACTAGTGTGTTAGAAAGATAGGAAACTCAAAGAATCTAAGTACATCCGAATACATTCAATTACTTCAAAATCTCATAAACTCTAAGCACAAATAAGTAAGTCAAAGACAATGAATACTTATTTCTACTACATGTAAACTAGCATCATACAACAATTGATAGCAAGAAATTGACAAGAGAAGAACAATATCACCTCATGAGAGCATGTAATCCAACACAAATGCAAGGTAGACCTCCAAAGCCTTCAAAAATATTATTAACAATAGTCTCAATAGTACAATGAGCAGAGGTTCTATGTATCCATATGAATAATGGAGCAAGAGCCTTGCTTAAATAGCCTCCACAAAGAGAAATTCGAATTTGAGAAGGAAGGAGCCAACTAGGGCATCAAATGACAAGTGTAGGATCCAATCCATGATTGATATGGTGGTTGGAGTGGTATTCAATGGGATGGCTGCCACCTCTTCCCAATCAAATCAATGCTCACAACACTCCAATATTGATTGGGATCTTCTTTAAATGTCTTTGCCAAGTCAACTGGGCCAACTCACCAGACCACCCACCATTATTTTAGGAGTTTGGATTTCCTCCAAATCCATTATTCTTGAATTAAATAATTCATTTTTATTATTTTGGAGAAAAATTGACTTAAGTGAATACTATTCACTCAAAACTTAAGAAAAGTGGGTTTAGGGATTTTATGGGTGCTCTGGGTTAGAAAACGAGCACCCCCATGCCAAATTTCACCTCCTAACCCATCTTTTATCATTTTTCTCATTTTTAAATTAAATTATTAAAAAATCTCATAAACTGAGAAAAATTAATTTTCTCAGAATGACTCAAAAATCCTAGGGGACCTAGTGCATGTCCATATGACTCAATAATGATGGCTAACATGTTACAAAAATACATTCCAGTAGGTTTTAATAACCCCTCAAAATTCGTCATCATGGAAACACTCCAGTTTTGGAGGTGTGAGTGAAAAACTTGGGAATTATACGTCACTGAATAGTAACGCATAATCCCTAAGGAAAAAACACTCTAGATTATTCCCCTGATAACAAACGTTAAGGAAAGCCAAACCTTTTATAAAAAAACTCATGCCAGACCAACTTATTACAATTCCCCCGTAGGTGTTTGGACATGCAAAAAATACAAAGGGCCAAATTTGTTGTTTGGCTTGACGGATCTCGGAACACTGATGATGAACATTGAATCATGTTCACTACTTCAATGGTTCACTCGGAATCCACTAAGTACAATTTAGTGGATAACAAGCATGACCTATGATTTATTATGTATTCTTAGCACTGTCATGCTAAAGCAAAAATACTTACAAATGATAAATTCAAAAGTTACCTTCCTTTTCATTAGTATCTTTTGTAATTCATATAAAGGTCTTGATGTCTTTTGCAATACATCTATGCACAACCTTCTACTCTGAGTTAGAGTGCAATTTTTTGTAATTCATATAAAGGTCTTGATGTCTTTTGCAATACATCTATGCACAACCTTCTACTCTGAGTGTAATTCATATAAAGGTCTTGATGTCTTGATGTCTTTTGCAATACATCTATGCACAACCGTCTACTCTGAGTTAGAGTGCAATTTTTGACTTTTCTTGTTAGTTGCTTATAGTTTTAGGTGATGTCCATAATTAATGATTCACAAGCTGTCATTTTTGTAGGAATTGGATATAATGGGTTTCCTAGAGGTTGTTCTGATGACTCACTTCCTTGGGCTAAGGTTGGTCTCGGACTCTAGTTACATTTCTCCATTTTTCTATCCCCAATTCACTAATAAATTTTGGAAATAATTTAAATCTTAACTTCTGCCTTGTTCTAGAAATCTATCAGTGGAGATCCATTATTGACAAAGTATCCGTGAGTGAAGTTCCTAACTTTACTATTAAATTAGAATTTAAGTAGAATGCATGCATTGCTTTCTATATTGCCATGTTCTACTTAATTTTATTTTGCATGCAAGTGAATTCTAGAATCCATTTTGGCCTCTATGGTTTGCTCGTTGAATATATAAGCTTTCTGAAATAGTTTTGTTTAGTCTAGTTAGCCCATAAAATTGCATTGCATGGGTCAATTTCATAGGTTCTTATAGAAAAGTTTGGCAAAATTTGGCTTTGGAGCAAAAGATTCCCAAGAAGTCATTTCAGATTTTTGTAAAGTAATACTTACCTCATGATTTATCATGCTAAGAAGATCTCGTAGGTCCAGCTTGGCTCTTTGGTTAGCTTCCAAGAGGTATGGATGAATTTTAGTATCACTGCCCTATTTTTGTTGCATGGAAATTGCATTTTCCAGGCTTGGAGGACATTTGGAGGCAGAAGGGCATCATGTCATTTAAAAATATTTGCAGGGTGTTACCCACCTCATTTGCATGGGTGTTCACTTGGAGGCTTTGGTCTGCTCTGAGGGGTTTATCAGCATTTCTGGGCATGTTTCACCTCCTGGCAACATCAACATTCACTTCTGGGCATGTTCAGCCATAAAACAGTGATGGGGATACACCAGAAATGTGTTCTGGAAGAAATAAGACAGGTTTTTAGCAGAAGGAGGGCATAAAATTGTTGAATCTTCAATACACATGAGGCTTCCTGAGTTTACAGTGAGCAGAGATAAAGTGTTATACATGAAAGGAATGTGGCCAATTGAATCTTTTTTCTTGGAATTATGAAAGCTCCCCATCTGATGCAGCTTTGTGAGACCTGTGCAAAATAAAATGGGCAGTGTAGCCACAGCTTCTGAGATTAATGAGTTTTCATAAACAGTGACCTAGGTTGTGACAGCATAACTGATAGAAGTCATTTTCATCTTCTGTATCTCAGCTCCACTATATACAAAGAGGGACCCTATAACAGGTAATGGGCTTATGGTCCTGTTGTTCTGATTTATTGTTCCATGCTATTGGCGAAGATGGCAGCCCTATGAGGTTTAGCAGATGAGCAGTCTGTAATCTGGATTGTATGAGGTCATTTAAAAGGTTGATTCTCCATTCCTGGGCATCCTAAAGCACATGAGTAGCCATGTTTTGAAAGGAAGTGTTTTTATCTTCAGAATTGTTCTGTTATGAATATTAAATAGTAAATAAATAAGATAATAATTAATAAATAATAATAATTTATAATATTTAATGAACATTAATTATATGTTAGCAAGAGGACGTGTCTCCTCATATTAATGGCCGAGCCATATTTAAAGGCGGCCAAACTATTGTAAAAATCAATCTTACAAATATCAGCGCAGCGAAAAAATCGGCAGGGTCCAGGAAACATCGTTTTGGGATATCTCGGCAGCACATCGGCAAAAATCGGCAATAAATCGGCAAACTTAAAAAATACAAAAATACAAACTTTTCCGGCCACTAACATGCCCTGTCAAAAAATCGGGATAAATTGGCAAAAAATCGGCTAAAAATCGGCCAAAACTCGGCCAAAAATCGGCTTGTCAAAAAATCTACGAAAAATCGGCGAAAAATTGGCAAAAATTTGGCCCGATTTTCTGGCCGATTTTTCCTTAAAAAATCGGCACCTTTAAAAAATCACGTTTTTTCGCGATTCACCGATTTTTCGGCCGATATTTGTAACATCGGTAAAAATCATCTATCTATCATTGATTCATCTTTTATCAATGTTGTGGGCTCATCGAGTATAATGTGGGTTCAAAAGAAATAATGTTGCTCCATGAGAGTCTTCCATAACACCGGATACGGTGTTACATTGGTTTTTAGAGCCAGCCCTTCCTCAAGCTTATGCTCATTCCAGCTTTTAGCCAAAGTTTCAGATTTTTTCTGGTAATTTTCAGAGATTCTCTGAGCTTCCAAAGTATTTGAGAGTAAACCCCACACTCCACTGACCTACTTTCACTCCACACCAGCACATCACCATGTGATTGGACACCCCCACAGCTGCATATCTGCATGTCCCCCGCCCACTTCGGCACTTCCACACATTCCCCTGCGCTTCCTCCCTCTCCTTTGCAGACTTGCGCCTCCTCCTATCGCTCCTTCCTGCTGCGCCTCTCCCCCTGCAATCCACGCGCTTGCATCCACTTTTCCTTGCGCTGCACCAACTTCTCCCAACCCCACGCTCCTGCTTGCCCCTGCACTGGTCTCCCCTTTCCTTCGTTGACCTGCACTCTCCCTGTGCCTCCTCACCGCGTACTCCCCCGTCACCTACACTCTCCCTACGCCTCCTCACCGCGTACTCCCCCTCCACCTGCACCAACGCCCTTCCTCAACTCCACGTGCTCTCCACGTCAGCCATCCATACTCCCACGCCCACTTCCTCCTCCGCACCCAAGCTCTCCCCTACTCCCATCGCACTCCTCCACTCCTTGCGCTCCACCAATCTGCTTCTCTAGGCCGTGCTAACGCCTCATTCCATAGCACCTCAACTCTCCACACTTCCGTCGCCTCCTCCCACGTCCCCTTTGCCTGCTCCACACCACCATCCAATCGCCTTCCTCCCCCATCAACAATTTTACAAACCTATCGCCACGCCAACCCTAACCACATATTCAAAAAATCAAATTATTATTTTCTAATAATATAATTATTATTATATAATATTTTATTTAATACCCTAACCTTATACCCAAAAATTATTAGGACTATATTACAATAATAATAATTATTATCATTTTTCAAGGATAAGAGTCCAAAGCTCTTCAAAATATATATATATATATATATTATTTTGGAATAATAATTATTTGAAAAAAAATGGAAAAAGTCAAAGGAGGATTTTCCAAAAGGAAACACACTAAGGAGTATTACAGCTTTTGTATCTACCCTTGTCAAAGAAAAGAAGACAAAGTTGAAGCAAAGACATAGTCGCAAACGGTGGCAAACACATATTCAGTAGTAATGTCGCAACTACAAGCAACATTGGACAAGTTAGAGCATTATAAATAAACCAATGATTGTCTACAGTTGAAGATTACGAAGCAGGATATTTCTAAAGGATTAATAGAGCAAGAGAATCGTTATCTAAAAAA
This sequence comes from Larix kaempferi, assembly GCA_027924585.1. Taxonomy (NCBI): domain Eukaryota; kingdom Viridiplantae; phylum Streptophyta; class Pinopsida; order Pinales; family Pinaceae; genus Larix; species Larix kaempferi. Next base: position 25,275,738 of record BSBM01000299.1, read on the forward strand.
GCGTATTGAGAGATTAACCACTCAAATCAAGGAAATAATGAGTGAAAAATATCCCAATCAAAATCTACAAAACCAAAAAATCATGAAAGAAGCGGTCGAGAATAAAGAAGAAATAAAACGATTAAATGCAATCATCAAGGAAAAAGATGACAGGATCACACAAATTCAGACAAAAGTAAGATGCCAAGAAGCAGAGAATTGGCGCCTTCAGCAACAGATTAAAGAACTCCAACAGAAAGAGGACGCCACTAAAAAGGCGCACAAGTTGGAGATTACAACAATCAAAAGCACGTTATCAAATAACACTGAAGAAATACATTGGTTAAGAAACCATAACAAGATATTAATTGGAAAATTCAGGAAGTTAAAAGGTACTAAGAAGGCAGAGCAATCAAATGAAGATACCGAAGGAAAACTACTTGATAAAGAGGAAGAAAATTTACATTTAATAGAGCAACTTAAGAGGTTCGAAGATGACAAGAAATCACAAGAAGAAACAATTAAAAAGATGCAGAATGATAACAAAATGTTAGAGGATAGGTTAAAAGACACATTTACAGACTCGGTTCAGATCACAGCTCAAGATGTCATCCCATCTAAAGAAGGACATACACAAGAATTGATGTAGGAAGACACTACGGACATTTCCAAGAAATGTAATGTTACAAAGATCCTTTATCGACATCCAGATCATAAAAGTCGACAAAATCAAGACGAAGGTAAACAACATTATTCCTACAGACAAACTAACTCTATGCTGTTGGGAGCGAAAAGAGAAATTTTGAAAAGCTTCCGTTTTGGGAGCGTTTTTTATATAATACATATTTTAATATATATTGATGTATATATATTAAAAAAACATGTATTATGCCAAATTAGCTATAGAAAACATGAAAACATAGATATAACCATTTAATACACATATAGCATCAATCATCTAGGACCTATAACTTATAACATTGTCATCAAATGATCAATGATCAATCATCAACAACATCAACCTTCAAATTTCAACATATAATATTTGCCATCAACAAACTCTAACAGATAACATCAACCATGAAATGAAACAAAGCATCATAATATCATATTTAATACCAAAGAGTTGTAAGATGCAATAAAAAATTTAAAGTTCAAACTTCAAAGGTAGGTTCAACTTTCAAGATTCAAAGGTCAAACTTTCAAAGTTCAAAGTAGGCCATAATGTTTACAAAATAGGCCATAATAAACATGAAACACAAAGTACTATGATACTATCTACTAAGCTTTCCTCTTGCCATGAGAAACTTCCAATGTTTTTTCTCGTGGTCTAGGTGGAATAGGAGTTGCTGGAAGTGATCATGGAGCATGAGAAGAAGATGAATGGCCCCCACAGGCTGCTGGGCTTTGTGAAGCTAAAGGAAAACTTCTGCATGTGGAAACCTACTGGTGGTTGGGGGTGGCATCTCTGTTGTATGAATTGGATCACCATCATGATCACCCAATAGTTCAGCCTCCAAGCACTCTAATGCTATGGCTCCACCCTCCACATTAGCCTCCTCTGGATTGCTGTCCCAAGTCAAATATGTTTTATCATTCTTGACCGCTTCACAATATTGGGACAACAACCTCAAGTTGTAGTGCACATAAACCAAGCTTTCTACCCGTTCTACGTTCAAACTGTTTCTCTTGACGCTGTGGATGAAGTTGTAGGTGCTCCAACACCTCTCTGCAGAAGAACTATTAACAACCTGTGGAAGCACCCGCACCGCCAATTTATGGAAATATGTGGCAGTGGAGCCATACATGTTCCACCAATGGATATGAGTCAACCTCTCTCGATCTTTGGTTGCATGCAAGGTACCAAAGACTCCATGTTCACTGATGTATCGACTCAATTCACTCCGTACTTGAGCACACTCCTCCTCATCAGGGACCAACTTGTCTAATGCAAGCATATACCCATTTTGCACCTCTGGATCTGTGTGTGGTTTTTTCCTAACTCCACCACTAGGTGCAGGTTGGGCCAACCAAGATGGAGAATAATATTTTGGGGTAAGGACATATGCAAGGGCATGGAGTGGAACATTCAAATTATCCCACCTTTTGACCACATGTTTATGAATATGGTCATACAAGTTTGCATCTCTTTACTTAACAATGTCTTTGATTTTACCAAGCATGCTATCCATCTGCTCATACACCTCCCCAATCATCGGCTGATCTATATGTGCAAAACAAATCATACTATAAACGGGCTTGGTGAACTGTAGAACATACCTAACTTGTGCCCAAAATTGACCATCAAGAACGGTGTCCTCCACCTCCTGAAAGTCATGTCTATCAGATGTGCTTGTAGCTCTGTCTTTCAATTCCTGCCATGAATCACTTGAGACCATACTAGCCAATGCCTCTCTTACCTTCAAAAGCCTCCTAAAGGTGAGGTAGTAGCTAACAAATATAGTCTTCGCAATCTTCAATAGCTCCAACCTAGAGTAATGCGAAAAATGTGGTGGCCCATGCTATGATTGGTAATAAATTTTATCATTTTCTTATCTCTCTTGTACAAGGCACCAATCCATCGGTAACTAGGGTCCTTCATCTTAACAATATCATGCATCAAAAGGTTCAATGTGTGAACCAAACACCCTAACCAAAATATGTTGGGATACTTATCCTCAATGATTGCTCCTGCTGCATTACAATTAGTAGCATTATCGGTGATGACTTGAATGACATTGTATGGCCCAATCTTTTGAATGGTTTGAAGTAAAGGTTGTGCAATATTAATACTAGTCTTGTAGCGATCTGAGTAGTCATGAGCTGAAAGGAAGACCGCACCACTAGTATACACACCAAGGATATTTATCAATGGCTTGCCTTTAACATTCGTCCACCCTTCAGATACAATGGATACCCCATAGTTGGACCAATCATTTGTAAACTTTCCAAGGGCACTATTGATTTTGGCTCTTTCCCTATCAAGTCCCATAGTTCTAACTTTGTCATACCCAGGGCTCCTGTATCCTTTAGGGGCACCATTGATGGCTTGTACCATTTCATGCCAATAGGGTTAGCGAAGAACAATGAATGACACACCACATGCATAGAGAAACCTATAAACTTTTGAATCCACATCATCTCTACAACCTTCGTCAAGGAAATTTGATAATGTTCTTCGCATAAGCAAGATTCCACTACCATGGGGGGATGAGGGTCCCGATCGAGTCGATGATGATCCAGATCCACTAGAAAACATTCTCTGTGAGGATTCAGATTCAACCCTTGATCTCTTGGAATTGTTTTGAGAGGCCTCTTCTTCCATCTTATATTTGTTTTTGTCTTTAGGTGACACTTTGTCACAGGTTTTGACTCCAGTAGCCTTACTTTGATCGCATGGCATAATCCCACACAAATGCTTTCTCACACGGGTATATGAACCTGTGTAAGTTTTATTACAATGGGGGCATGTAAACTTTGTGGTTCCAGCCCCTCTCCCTCCCCCAAGCCTTGTCACATACTTCCACAAAGGTTTTGTGTCTTTTGTTTTTTCCCTTGATCACTCTCAATCTCATCATCATCATCATCCTCTTCCTCTTCCTCCTCCTCTCCATGGTATGTGCCACTCCCTAGCTCTTCCTCCTCATCATTGCCACCACTAAATCTATTTCCCAACACCATCATCATGAGAAGAAGTGGAGCCAAAAACAAAAACCACATACCCATCATGCTGCTTGACTCAATATGAGAATCACTTCTTGCCTGCAATAGAATGATGGAGAAGAATAAATGGGAAAGAGTAGGAAAATAAAACATTCAAGGTTTAAAATTTTAACATAGTGAAATATTTTTTTCAAAAATAAACAAAGATTGGGTTTTTAGAGCCTACCTCTTTAGCTATTCAATGGTGGTTGAATTTCTCTATGGAAGCCTTCAATCTCCCTTCCAAGCTCTCACAAATAGAAGCCTTCAATCCCCCCTTCAATCTCCCTTCCAAGCTCCCACAAATTTGCTCTCAAACAACTAGCAAACCCACTCAAAGCCCTAGCAAGAGAAGTGAAATCAATGAAATGAGGAATAGAATGAGTCCAAATGGTGTCCAATAGTGTTTATATTGCCTAAATGAACACTAGCCAATCACTAAAAAACAAGTTTTTTTTTTCAAATTTGAGAAAATTGGAATCAAGTGTGCGTAGCCTGCAGAATCGCCCAGAAAGCGCTTTCAGGAGCGTTTTTTTTGGTCCAGGATTGCTGAGGGAGCAATGAGAGATTGCTCCCTTAGCGATCCCGTATAAAGCAGGGAGCGTTTTATTTTTATTTTTCAGGAAGCGCAAATTGGAAAAACGATCCCGGGAGGAAGCAAAGAGGAATCACGATCCCGAGATCGATTCCTCATCGCTTTCTCTGGGATCGCGATTTGGGAGCGAAGTGGAGGGGCTAGGGCGCTTCCCCGCTGCCTTGAGGTAACTACTTTGAAGGAGAGAAAAGACAAAATCGCCAAATTACTTGGGAGCAAAAAACAATATATTCTATTCCATCAAACCAGAAAACAACTCCGATGGAGGTAAATCTCGGATGGATCACTTCCTAGGAAATGCGACATCTTAGTTCAGGAAATCGAAAATTATATCGCCATGTTTCGTTAAGTGTCGGAGTTACAAGTTCAAAAGACCATGAGAAGATGTTACGAACAAAACTAATTGATAAGTCGTTCACTAAACAAAGCTTTGAGGACAAAGCTTCCCTTAAGGGGAAGACAATGTTACGAATATTAAATAGTAAATAAATAAGATAATAATTAATAATATTTAAAAACATTAATTATATGTTAACAAGAGGACGTGTCTCCTCATATTAATGGCCCAACCATATTTAAAGGCAGCCAAACTATTGTAAAAATCATCTATCATCATTTATTCATCTTTTATCAATGTTGTTATCAATGTTGTGGGTTCATCGAGTATAATGTGGGTTCAGAAGAAATAATGTTGCTCCATGAGAGTCTTCCATAACACCGGATATGGTGTTACATGTTCAAACAAATAAGCCCAACTTGGCGGCCAAGATTGGTTTGTGTTAAATTTTCTGAATTTACTTCAATCTGATCTAGGATCTTAACTGAGAGAACAACATGTACAGCATATCTACAGCATATCAATCATGGAGACAATAATGCAAGCACACAAGAGACACAAAGATTTACTTGGGGAAAATCATAAAGGTGAAAAACCCCAATAACTTCCTCAGAGATAGATAGAGCAATGATACAACCAACCAAGAGAGATAGCCATAACCTAGCAGCAGATCCTCCTCCTCCATAAGTGCGCCACTCCTCCTTGAGTGCATGTGTGAGAAGTGAGTGAGTAAATAGAGTGCCTCCCACACTCTATTTATACTTGACTTGACTTGCCTTTTTACCTAACTCATGTAGGCTCGAACTTAACCACATAACATAATGCTGAGTGGGCCGACCCCCAATAGGGTGGTTTAATAACCCTTTGACCCACATGGCCGACCCCCAATAGGGTGGTCCAATAACCCTTTGACCCACATGACTTATACAGGGCCGACCCCAAATAAGGTGGTCTAATAACCCATCAAGTATAAGTTACGACACTTACAATATAAATGATGACACTTCCTTATAGAGGAATAATACCATCTCTATAGGAATATAATATACATATATGTGAAATACATTCCGAAGTTACATATACATCAACAGTTTGGGCCTTCTTTTATCTCTGATCTGTCATTATTTTGAGGCTGACAATTCATCCATTACATACCTATACAGTGACAGCAAGTGTGAATTTCGCACAAGATATAAGGAAAATGCTTATCATGATGAGTCGACTAAGGACAAATTGAAGATTGCTCATATGGTCTTGTAAAAGATTATTGCTATCAAATTTTGTCAGAAGCAAGGCAATTAGATGCTCCAAATGGTGATATAGATATGAAGTTGAAGGCTAGTCAACAAATAGCAAGGTAGTGAAACATTTCCAGATATGTTACCAATGATTACGGAGAGCTAAGTGAGGCAATCACTGCAACTTTGTCTTCAAAAAAATTGTTTATGCACAACCTAGCAGTCTATAAGGATTGGAAAGGTAATCGACTCCTAAATTGGCACAACTATGGATTCCCTTCTCAACGTGTCACCACCAGAAGGAAACCCTTTTTTAGGTTTCCTAGGTTCAATAGTCAACGAACCTAGACTAGCCAATGGAGAGACCCTAGCCAGGCTTTTTTGAAGGTTAACTAGGATGATGACCTAACTAACCCCAAATACTGGCATAACTCTATTTTTTTTATGATGATGTGTCTAACAAGGATATTCAATCAAATAAACAAGACACAATTTAGTTTTCAGTAAAATATACTATGAGCAAATAAAATATATGATACAATAAAATAACAACATTCACATTTAAAAAATAGACAATTTGAGCTTCTTGAAGTAAATGACCCCAAAACAAAGGCTTGAAAATCACATGGATTGTCAAGCTACTATAGCCCTTAGATTCACCCGCGAGATCCAATGATGATGCTTGGTCCAATCTTTTAGAGTACTAACCAAGGAGGCTCAATCGTACCCTTTGCCACACCACCCGACCTCTTAGATGCGTGAAGAGTAATCTTCCCAAATGCTGTGTTTGGTGCACTATAGTAACAAGATGGCCAATAGGTTAGTTTCAGGATGCCTATGGGTTTCTTGATACATGCAAGGTATGTGGGGTCCAAGTTTGTGCTCACTGCTATCTAATATGGTACTACTTGAAGAGGGGTACTAGACTGGAGTCAAAGGGGATGTCCATCGTCTTGCACCTAACGAGGATGCAAGGAGATGTGTCCCAATGATGGTCACTATTTGGTATTGTTCCCCTAAAATGCAATTTTACCCACTAAACGATAGCTAATCTAAAGGCGTCGCCACATGTTTTCTACCAAAGAATCCCATATGTCATTAAGCCACATATACGCATAACAATGTATCATTTGCATTCAACTATAACTCATAGCATTTATCAAATCAACATCAATGAGATGAAAGTAATAATCATTTGAAATGGTAGTCCAGTAAATCAACTTGAACAATAAGTAAACCACTTAAAATGTGTTAAAGTTAATGCAACCGGGAGACCCATTCTTAGGGAGGATGGAACCCTAGTTAGTTAACTAGTGTTCCTGGTTAGTTAACCAGGCAGAGTAAGTCCCTAGAAGGTACCCTAGGGCCCCCAACAGTCTCCTAAGGTTCTTGGTCTGGGACCAAGCAAGTTGATGCCATGGCAAAGTCCCTAGCATGTGGCTAGGGCCCCTATCTGTCTCTAGGGTATTTAGGTCTGGGACCAGACAGTTTCTTGGTCACAAGGACCAAGCAGATCCTCCAGGTTGAGACAGAGACATCCTGGTCTGGGACTAGGCAGATTCTTGGTCTAGGACCAAGCAGTTCCTGTAGGTACATACCTGGTCAGTTAACCAGGAGGATCTTGGTCAGTTAACCAAGATGATGATGTGTGATGCCCTTCTCTCCTAGGTCTTCGAGATGGTTGAGCTAGGTTGTCTTCTCAAGGGACTGGCCACCCCTTGATGAAGTTACTAGTAGTTGACCTTAGGAGCAGTTAGGAGGACCATAGGATCACATCATCCAGTGTGGACCTTCCTTATACAGTGATGATGAACTTTCAGTTAGTGTATGGAACACTTGTACATTTGAGAGAGAGAGATGAATGGGTTGTATCCCCACCTTGCTTGTCTACCCTTGGTCTTCCACCTTTACTGTTCTTGGTCTTGTGGTTGGAAGGTTTACCACCTTGTCTTGTGGTTAGAAGGGTTGTTTACCCACCTTGTTGTTACACCTTTGGTCCTATGATTAGAAGGGTCATGTACCATTCATTGATTTATGGTTTGACTTGTGTTGGTGTGGTCTTGTGTTGACCACTTGTTGGTCCTTGTGCTAGCGCCCCCTTTTAATATGGTTCCTAAACCCCTTTGCTATAATGTCTTGACCCTAGTACCCACTACTTAAAGACACCTTAACTTTATTTTATATTTTATAAGTGGTGACCCTTATTAATGTATGGTGTCTTAACCTATTTGACGAAACCCTAACTCAATGAAGATTTAAAAGGGAGATCTTTCTAGAAACCTCTAAGAAACTATAAAATCAAGTCTATTTTCCTCATTTGATATAACCATGAAGATTTATCTCAGATCTGATTTGTTTTGGGACTCTTCTAGGGTGACATCAAGGTTCTTTGTTGCTGCTAGGGTTTGCTGAAGCTTACTGCTCATCTTTATGACTGATCTGTGACCTTTATGCTTTGATCTAGCTTCTTGTGGACTGTTTGAGGGTAGGCCGCATGCCCTAGTGACTATTTTGCTGCTCCATGGCCTGTTTTGATAGGCCGCTTGCCTTTGAGGTTTGAACCGCACCCTATCTGTGGGCTAATAGAGCTGGCCGTGACTTGCTAAAGGTGTCGTGAGTCCTGTTGAGGACTGTTTGTGGATGCCACAGCCTGTTGCTGGTTTGTTTGACTGGGCCGTGGGGCGTGGACTATTGATGTGAGCAACAACTTGTGTGAGGGCCAATTGTGGAGGCCGCAACCCTTGTGATCTTTTTTGTGATCAACTTGTTGTCTTTTGTGGAGGCCGCATTCCTTATGGACTATTTTGTGGACAGTCTGTTGTTTTGTGTGGAGGCCGCCAACCCCTGTGGACTGTCTGTGGGCTGAATGTTAATTTTTATGAAGGCCGCTGACCGTTGATGCTTGCTTTGGGTCAGATCTGTTAGACACAATGGCACACTGAGAGTGGGGGGGGGGTGAATCAGTGTGGTAGAACTTTAAACAATTTCACTTCAAAACTTAGGCAGAGTTCATCATTCACAAGAAGCTATACATCAACAGTCATCAATTTAAACATGTCATCAATATAAATCATAAGAGACACATCACACAACCAATGTAGTAAACTTTATTTATAATTTGATATGAATTTACAACGAAGACTTCAATCTTCCGATTAAATCAGCACCAACTGATTGAAGAGCACCAACTCTTATTCCAAGGCCCAGCCTGGTTTTCTTAGCACCAACTAAGAAGAGATTGAGGTATCCAAACCTCAGAATGCAAGACTAGCTTGCAATTACATACTGATCACTATCAAATGCTGCTCATTCAACTGCCATCAACTTGTCAAATAACTTGTCAATGTCAATTCAATAACTTCAATAAATATTGTTCCTGCTGTTCAAGAATTTTGTCAGGTCATCACAAAACATCAAGGGTCTTCTCATGTCCACCAACTTATCCACAATATGATTTCCAGCATAGATTTGTCATGCAAGGCTAATACAACAGTCTACACATCAATACAACAAGTACAAGACTCTACTCATCATATCTCAATCCCACAGCTGTTCAATGTTACTAATAAATGCTGACTAAGTGATGTCAATCTAGCTGACTGCTGTTCTGATCAGTGATGTTCCAATACTGTCTTCGGATGCCCTAGGTGTTGGATGCTGCGGATTCCTCAGTAGATGATGCCCAAATTTTCAGAGCTTTCAACACATCAACTTTCAATACTTGTACTCCTGCGAACTGCTACAAATCTGCCTATTTCTTTCTGCGTGTTGCCTCCTTACTTAACCTGAGTTTTTCAGAGGTAAAGTAATCTTAAAACATCAAACTTGAAACTTCCTCATACTTCACAGGTTTGCTACCTCAGAGATTTGTCTTCTTCCCACGAATTCAGAGCTTCATCTTTTATTTTGTCTGCTGCTATGATCTGAATTTCAGAGATATACTTTAAACTTTAATTGCTGCAAAAATCAGACTTCAACTTTCTTGACTGTGGTTCTGTCTCTACCCTGAATTTAGACTCCTTCCTGACGGCGGCTACCACACTATATACCCGAAAATCAGACCACTAATTTCAGAGCTATTCCCCACTTAACTTGCATTTGAATGAGTTATAAATATAGTGTTCAACGTGGAGTTTGACTGGGCCGACCTCTTCAAATAATTTTTATTTTTGTTTTTATATTTTTCAATCCAATTTGACTGGGCCAACCTCTATCATATTAACACAATAATCTTCAGTATAGCAGCGAAGTAATTGAAGGTTGTTTTGCCATGTTTAAGGGCTGCCATATCATAGCTAACCAAAATAAGAATTTTATTTGCAAGGTGTTTGTTCAAACAAGTTCCACATCCTCATTAGTTATGATCATCATAGCAAGGGATTTCATTAATGTGTCTTGAGCTTCAACATTATTGTCCAAGAGCCACCATATGTGTGGGTTCAAGACCCAAACCTCCAAGGGCACCAAGGACCATCAAGTGCAAGCAATGGCTCCAAGATTTTCCAACAAGAGGTGGACCTCTCCATTGCATTTTTCTTTGACCTCAACTTCATCTCATTCAGTGTTGCACGGTCACCATTGTACTTTGAGATGTGTCGATCTATAATGGAACGAGCTCCAACTGGTTATGTGCCTCCTGGTTTAGAGAAGCTTAGAACCACATTGTTGGTTAAGGCAAGGAAGGAGGTGGATAAAATTATTGATCCAATTAGATCAAAATGGTCCACATGTGGTGTTAGTATTGTTTCGGATGGATGGACGGATGCAGCACGCCATCCACTCATCAATTTCATGGTGTCTTCCCCAAATGGACCGGTGTTCTTGAAAGCGGTGGATGCGCTTGGGAAATACAAGGATGCACAGTATATGGGTGATTTATTCATCAAAACCATTGAAGAAGTAGGTGTTGATTCATGTGTACAAATCATCACGGACAATGCACCTGTTTGCAAGGCTGCTGGCATGATTGTGGAAGCTAAATATCCACAAGTATGTTCATTTTGGATACCTTGCATAATTGCATTGTTAATTTACTCATTTATTTGAAATTTTGAGTTGTTAGTAAGTTAGTAACTTAGTTGTAGTCTTGTAGAGTCTAGGAGTCTAGACTCATTGACTCATTTATACTTTCTTTTATTGATCTTACAGGTATTTTGGACACCTTGCATTGTCCATTCTTTGAATTTAGCACTGAAATCTATTGCTTCAGATGTGCCATGGATTGGCAAACTTATTGAGGATGCATGCCATATCCGTAACTTTGTATGAAACCACACCAATGCCCTCACAATCTACAAAGAGTACACACATCTTTCATTGTTGAAGGTTGCAGATACTCTGTTTGCTTCCTCATTCATCATGCTCAAGAGGTTGAGAGAGGTCAAAACCGCTCTTGGGTCCATGGTGATTTCAGAGTTTTGGTCTTTTTGGAGAAAGACAGATTAGAGTGCTTCACAAAAGGTGAAGGACACGGTGTTAGATGATGGTTGGTGGGATAGGGTAAATCTTAGCATCAAGATCATGGAGCCAATCATTTCTTTGTTGCGGTTTGCAGACACAGACCAACCCATCCTAGCAGATGTTTATGAGGGGTGGGATTCCGTGATTGAGTCCATGAGGACCATTGTTATGGAGAATGAGTGTGCTGAGTATGCGACATCGGCAGAGAACTTATGGTCCACCATACAGGAAATTCTTATCTCCAGGTGGGATAAAAATTGCACACCTTTGCATTGCTTGGCCCACTCATTGAACCCCAAGTTCTACGCTTAGGATTGGCTCAGTGGTGGGTCGGGGCCCTCATCCAGAGTCCCTCCTAACATGGATGGAGAGATCTCAGAGGGGAGGAAGACAACATTTAGATGGCTACTTCAAGATAGAGACCACCTTGAGGCGGTGGAGGAGGGATTTTATGAGTTTTCCAGTGGCACTGGGAGATTTGGAGGATATGAGGTGGTTAGAGACATGGGGGTTAAGAAACCCTATGTTTGGTGGGCAACTCATGGGGCAACATGCCCTCTTCTACAGAAGATAGCCTTGAGGGTCATCTCTCAAGTTACTTCATCCTCTTGTTGTGAGAGGAATTGGAGCACATATGGGAACTTGTACAGTGTGAAGAAGAGCAGGCTTGAGCAGTCCAGAGCAGAGACGATGGTGTATGTGCACTTCAACCTTCGTCTTATTTATAGGAAGAGGGAGGAGTGGGCGAAGGGAAAGACAAAGATGTGGGATGTCTTTCCTGATAGTGATGATATGGGTTTGGACAACAGTACCGAGTTGGCATTTGCCGACATGGATCTTAATGATCCAGTGCTAGAGCCGGTCACTTTTGATGAGGGTGATCGTATGCAGGGGTCATCCTCCACACTAGCAGATGCAGTTAGTGAGATTGGCAGAGGAGGAGGAGGAGGATCAGGGCAGTGATGAGTTTGTTGATTCAGGCGTGGAGGAGGACTATTGAGGCTTTGACAGATGGGGTTCTTCCATCTTGATCCACCCCTTTTTTGTATTTACTATTAGACTGTTAGTCTATTTGGCATTTGCCAGTGCCCAGTGGCATTCCGAAATCTATGTAATACATTTTGATTTTGATGACTTAATGAGAAATATGGTTCCGAGTCTCCGACATGCATCTATGTGTCTCATTGTGATTTGTGATTGTGGATGACAAATATGTTGTGATTTGTGAATGACAAATGTGTAATCAATAATCATTAATGTGTTTTGATTCTAATTTCTATTGAATATTTGTAATTGTAAATGTTCTAGTTTTAAATTTTATTGGATCTATATGTCTATATTTTTAAATTTTAATATATTTAAAATCTATATATATATATATATATATATATATATGTATGTATATAAAACGTGTCCTGATTCCGGGGGTCACCGTGTCCCGTGGGGACACTCGTATTTTGGGGACACTCGTGTCTCGTGTCCTCGTGTCAGGTGACTTAGGTTCAAACTAAGCTGCAGCGGTCAAGAGCATACTTTGGGTTTCGAGTCTTGATTAATTTTATTTAAAGTTGCAAGGTGAGTTGTTAAACTAATCTAAAACCCAAGAGTCTCTTTTCCACACACCAAAAATGGTGCAATACTTCGGGAAATCAAGGGCACAATTTTTTAAGGTTTATTGGAACAATTGTAAAAGGACAAAGCATGAAATGAATCAATCAGATCTAATAGGTCGTTTAGGGACGTTTGTGTGCTCTGTGATGTGATTTAATTACTATTAAAATAAAGGAACTAATCTAAAACAAAAAAAATTAAAAATTAAAAATTAAAAAAAGTGCGAATCCCCCCTGTGGGGATGGGGGTAGGCGTTGGAATAGCCTACTGTGTGCTCTTTTTATTTTTTGTTACATCAACTGAAATAATGAAGTATTGCTGGTCCTTTATTAGTAGGTACTGTTATCACACAACTTGTAGTTGTCCCCAAAAGGTATCCTATCCAGGACGGTAGAGGTGTTAGACAACTAAAGAGGTGACCCAAGGCTTGCCACGATTCCCAATGCAATTGGGAGTCACGTCAACCAAGGCAACCTTCACTTTAGATCAACAAGAATCAAGATCAAGGGGGAGTCCCTAGCCAATCTATGAAGACTAGCTAACCAAAAGACTTCTAGGGAAATGTGTAAAATGAAACAAGGAGATCAATGGTGCAAGATTTTAGATCTAGAAAAAGTAAGTGGACCCAAGGTGGTTAGGGCTTGGTTGAGAGGCTTAAGCAAAGACAAATGAATCGACCAAGTGTTTGATTTAGGTCACTTATGAAGCTTAGATAAGTAGATCTAAAAGATGAGCTAATGCATTACCCAATGACCCAAGTGGAGCACTTCCCTTAAAATAAGGAATGGGGTCCACAAGGTGATAATCAATGGGGTAAAGCACTAGTGGTAGGTTTTGAGGGATGATCTATCCAATGAAGCAACAAACTCAACTACCCACGTACTAGAACCTAGCAAAAGGCCTCCCTCAAGGAATGCGACTTCCCTTGGAGAGACCAATGTGCCTTGGGAAATGGGTCAAATGGAGTCCAAACACCACCAAATTTTAGATCAGGATTGCCATGAATATTATTAAGGTGGGTTTTAAATTTTATCCCCAAAAGCTTGCTAGATCCAAGTAGATCTGAAAAATAAAAAAATGAGGGTTTTAACAACCAGGGTTTGTAGATCTAAGAGAATAGATGGTCAAGGTCGAAGAATAGCGTACCTCCTTGAGTGTACCTGGAAAATGGAGATGAATATTGCTTGTGATGAGGATTACTTCCCACAAAGATCAAATGCCAAACTTGATGAAGCCCTTCTTGCTAGCGTTTTGCCTCCTTCAACCAATTCGACCTCCCTCTTCCTGTCAACCAAGGACACAAAGATCAATCCGTCAACAAAAATGGAAGTAGATGCAAGCAAAAGATATGAATAACATGGAATTGTTGGTACAACGACAAAAAACTCCCTCTAACCCAAAACGACTTGTTGAAGATAGCAGGGTAGGCCTCCCCACCAATGCACATTCCCCCAAGATGTCTTCTTTGCCTGCAAATCGTGTTAGTGAAGATAAAATCCAAGATGGCCACCAATGTCTGTCAGTGCAGAGGAAAAAGCATTTACAATCACCACAAGCATTCAAACTCCAAGATCCAAGATGCCCAAGAAAATATTTTATTCCAATAGGTAAGAGCCAAAACTCTCTAGATGCCTTTACAATGAGAGGGTCTCTTCCTTTTATAAGATAGGAAGACCAAAACCCTAAATCACTTTTGAAAACTAGTGGTTGAGATCAAAAGATATAACAATGTAATCAACGACTAAGATGAGCCAATACAATATAACACATGGATCACTCAAATAGAGGATGAAGTCATGGCTAAAAAGCCTTTGAGGGGTGACGTCATACACGAGGGTGGCTAATAACATGTGTGCCACGACAATAAGACCAAGACAAGTCACTGGGATCACATGGTGGGGCTAGGAGGTATTAATCTCCTTCACAAGCATGACCCCGTGGCACAATAATATAAAATATGAGTCTATGACATGTACAAGTGTACAAATGAACAAATGATGTCCCCATAATCAGAGAGAGAAATACAATAAAAGAGCTCCTGTAGCCCATGTGGACCCCACTGACTGATGCCAACTGATCTGGAAGGAGGGGGATACACCATGGATGACCTCTGAGCAGACCAAGTGCCAAAACCTTGCCTCAATTGCCCAAATTGAATTCCTCAATGATGCTTTTGTTCCATTTTTTAATTTGCTGAAAATCCTGAAAGTGCCCAAAATTGCCTCTCAGGTTCCTGCGCTGTCCATCTGAGTGCACCATCATGTCCGGAAGGGGGGTAATATGGTAAAAACAAGTGGCTGGACCACCCCTTTCCTTTGTAGCGCCCTAGGCAATGACTAGCCTCCAAGAATACTGCTGGACAAGCCACATCAACATGGCCAATCTGGTCAACAGGTGGAAAACTGCTAGTTTCATGCCCAAGGTTGCCTGAAACTGAAAGATAAGTGTCTCAATGGATCCAGAAGACCCAAATCCACTAGAGATGAGTACTCATACACCTCATGTTAACCTGTAGAATCATCTGTAGGGTCCACCATACCCGGACAATGTAAAATATGATGATCTGGAAATAATAATAAAACTGACCAACTGCATCAATCATCATTTGGAGCATATGTCCAACATATGGAATCATCGATAGGTGCATGAGGGACCATAGATCAACATCATAAATCATAAGTGGTCCATCTCATCACATATCCCAAGAATGACCATGGTCAAACTATGTTTGACTAGGTCAAAACACAACCAAAGACTAGATTATAACAAATGACTAAGACATGTTCCTTTAACCATATTCACAGCTTAAATGGCAGATAATTCATAAATATTTAAATGGCAGATAATTCATAAACATCAATCAAGTGGCAGATAATTCATAAACATCAATCAAGTGGCAGATAATTCATAAATATTTAAATGTTATTTATAACTTACTTGCACCAAAGCTCCAAAGACATACTTCATCTAATGGACATGGCCTAACTGCTAGCAAAGAGTGAAGGTTAAGGACAAGGTTAGGTAGAAGGGGTGACTTGACTGACTTAACTAAGTGATACTTTTGACAGCGAAAGAGGGGAGCTACACACTGTGTTGGACAAGATAAGCAAAGGGAATGGCAGTGCCTCACAAATGGATAAGTTGTTTAGAGATTGCTTATTGAACCTTGACATCACGTCTACATCAAGTTGATCCAAGTTCATTAGGATCATTCATTTAATTTCCATGGCCTTTTTGGCCTATATGACCTCTCTGGGATTTTGCATGCGCTTAAAAGCACAACTAATCGCAGCTTGCATCCGGGGTATATTTAGATTTATGAGGTCAACAATATTTAGATTTAGCATTTATTTAGCCATTTCTTTTTAGACCTTTTTGGACCCTTCATGGGGTACTTTGGCTTTTCATTGCTTTAGCCCTTTATTCATCGTGTGTTGAGAAACACATTCTAGAATTTAAGTTCATTGGGCTTTCATAAGAGATTTCCAGTAATTTCCATACAAGTAGTACATATGCTTCAGGTTTTAGCCAACAACATCTCATGTGACTAGAGGGAATTCCGCGCTAAGCCACACATCAGGGCAACCGACTAGAATGATCTAGGCATAAAATCCAACTCACCTAGGGCAAGTTCTGTCACCAACTTAGAGCCGAGACACAAAACAAACATGGATGCTATCCAACATAGCGGTAGGAATAGGGATGTCCTCCATATCAATAGTAAAAAAGGCAAATCAGGGTGAAAGCAAAAATAGGGAAAATCATGGATGGACGGAGTCAAGTGAATGTGGTGCCTAAGCTACCAAACATAAATGTTAGGAAAGACCATGTCCATGCTCATAGAAGGGTAATGAAACCAACGAGTATAGTCCGTGAACCTTCAAGTGCAAGTAATACATCCAATTCATTATTTAAATCCAACCAAGATAGTTCATTTCATTTATTAAATAATACTGCCACATCATGAGTTATATACCAAGTTAATGATATGAAGATGACTAAAACAACAAGATAATAATCAATGATAACAATCATAAGTCTAATGGTCATGTTACTGGGTATCAATAATCATCATCTAGAACTGACTGAAACACTGCTGCAATGATAACATCTGGAACTCTAGGCAGTGAACTGAAACTGTATGGAACAAAAGGTCACATCGATCATCAAATCTAAGCTCTCAAGGCTCATCCTCGGCACGAGGTCTACCCAATGTCTGATATACACTGCTCTGATCTGTAAGTGATCTCAAATAATGCTGCTCATCATAACTGATCTCTGTAAAGGAAAAGCTCTGAAAAGTGCAGATATCTGCTCAGCAAGAATAGTAGCCCAACTACTATGGTGTGATAACATCTGGCTCCAGCTGGGACAAGTGCTCTAAGGGAGAGAGCATTTGAGAACCTCAGAATCTCTGGTCTCGAATTGCTCTGCATCAATCTTCACTCCAACACTCACCATCTTTTGCTTTCAGCTTTTAATTTGCACCTGTATCTGCACTCATGGCCACCAAAATACCGCGTGATGCATGTATGGGATAAAATATAAAATAAATGCTGAAAATGAAATCTATTCTATAATAGAAACTGAAATACATAAAGGAAACACTAATCTAACATAACATGTAAATTTTATCTCTTTTACTGTGCAGGAGGAAAGAAAGCTTTTGAAAAAGGCACATTTGACACAAAAGAACTTCAAGCACTGAAAAATCAAGGGAACTTTAATTACTTTCAAGTTTTATTAATGCATGCAGGAGATGAGAAAAGCTTAGGAAGGAGCAAGACTCAACTCAAACAGACAACTCAGCAAAAGCACTCAGAAGAAAAAATAAAAAAGGCTCATTAAAAACAGAAAAAAAACTCGCAATACTCAGCACATAGAAAAAGTGAAAAGCACACAAATCCCACTGCTCAAATGAGCTTATTCAAAGACCTACCTACTCTAAACAGGCAAGAGGAGTCACTCAAGACTTATGGGAGGGAAGTAATGTTTCAATAACCTCCCGTTCACAGGAAAATCCAACTCATCACCATCCAAGGATTCTAGAAAAACCGAACCTTTGCCAGCTATTCTACTTACTCGATAGGGTCCCATCCATAACCTTTCAAACTTTCTGTGGTTTCCTGGTTTCTCTTTGTTTTTGTCCCACAGTAAGACTATATCACCAATCCCAAAAATTACATCTCTACTCTTTTGGTCAAATGTTCCTTTTACTCTTTCTTGCTCTATGACCATTCTATTCCATGTTTCTCGTCTAGTCTCATCTAATTCCACTAACTTGTCGATTCTTGCTTGCAGGGCTTCTTGATTTGAGGAACATTGTTGCAAAAGCTCATACACAGGGATCTGCGGGTTTATGGGCAGTCTACAATTTTGGCCATAGACTATTTCAAAAGGAGCTTTACCTATTATTCTTTTAACGGTTGTTCTATCTGCCCATAGAGCATATTTAAGCTTGGTATCCCAACATCTTTTATTTTCACCAATCATTCGTTTTAGCTGCCAAATCAGATTCTTGTTACTTGATCCTGCCAGGCCATTTCCCTGCGGGTAATAGTTGGAGGAATGCGACAAAGTGATTCCATGATCCGAGCAAAAGGTGGACATTTCTTCTTTACTAAAATCTTTTTCATTATCGGTGGTGATCTTCAAAGGGAACCCATATCTAGCAACAATATATTCTTCCAAGAACTTGACCACTACTTCTGCTGTAGCTTTCTTAGTAGGAATAACTTCAACCCAACGAGTGAAATAATTTGTGCACGTCAAAATGTATTTATATCCACCAGAAGAGCTAGGATCTACTGGTCCTACAAAATCCATTCCCCATTGTTGGAAAGGTGCTTCTACGATGAATGGGGTCAGGGGTAGAGCAGGCAACTTGGGTTTTCCTGAGTAGAATTGACACTCTTGGCAGGTTCTAATAAATGCGTGCACATCCTTGAATAAGGATGGCCAATAATATCCAACTCTCATGATCTTGGTAGCAGTGGTTCTAGGCGCATAGTGCCCTCCACATAATCCTGAATGCATTTCATTTATGATCCTCTGTGATTCATCAGAATTTACACATTTTAAAATAATCCCGTCTGGGTTCTTCCATCCCAAACCATTTTCTCTTAACACATATCTAGAAGCTTTCAATCTTAAAGCTCTCCTTTGGTGGTCTAAAAGATGATTAGGACATGCATAGTGTTTGAGAAAATAAATAATGTCTTTGTACCATTCATGATCCCCATCAATGTAAAGTACCATAGCGTTTCCAATGTTTACTTCTTCATGACTTATTTTATTCTTGGAATCAGTTAAGAGTTGGGCTAATCCTTGACCTTTTACTATCTTGATTGGCTTGATTTCAATGTCATATTCCTGAATTCTAGATATCCAGTTTTCTCTAGCTCCGATACCATCATGTTGGGACAAGACATCCTTGACTGCTTGATAGGGAACGTAAGCTAACACCTTTGATTATCCAATGTATGTCCTGAAATGCTTCAAAGATTTAACTAACACATAGGCTTTCTTTTCAGTGGTTGTATAATTTAATTCTGCATCTCTAAGGGTTTTACTCATGAAAGCAACTTGCTGCTCATGGTTGTTTTCATCTTTTGCAATAAAACACCAGCTATATGAGTAAATCAGGAATTCCTTGTTGTAATCAGGACATACTAAGACTGGGGAAGAGGAGATAGCTTTCTTTAGAGATTCAAATGATGCATCACATTTCTTGTCCCAAACAAACTTTACATCTTTCTTTAGTAAGGCATTTAAAGGCTTGGCCAACTCAGCTAAATTGGGAATGAATCTTCTAACAAAATTTATCTTTCCGAAAAAGGATTGTAATGAACTGACATCTTTTGGAGGAGCTATGGCTTGAATTCCTTGCACTCTTTCGGGATCAATTCTAATGCCTTCTCTAGACAAAATGTGTCCTAACAACTTTCCTTCATCAACATGAAAGGTAGACTTTTTAGGATTCAAAGAGATTCCAAACTTTTGACACCTTTCAAAAATTTTCTTCAAATGCTTCACATGGTCACCCCTCTCTTTAGAGAACACAGTCAAATCATCTTGGTAAATCACTATAATTTTCCCAATTAGACCCTCAAATGCATGGTCCATTGCCCTTTGAAAGGTTGACCCTACGTTTAAAAGACCGAATGGCATCCTTATATATTCATATGTTCCCCAAGGAGTAGTGAAAGTTGTCTTTCCACGGTCTTCCTTCTTAATTTGAACTTGGTTATATCCCGAAAAACCGTCAAGCAAAGATAACACACTAGCACCAGTCACACTTCGCAACAAATTCTCCATATTTGGCAAAGGATAATTGTCTTTCAAGGAAGTTTGGTTAAGGTTTCTGAAATCAATACAAATCCTAATTTCTCCACTTTTCTTCCTTACAATTACAGGATTAGACACCCACATAGTATGCCTAACAGGTATGTTAACCTGCGGCCAACATCTTTTCCAATTCCTTTTTGACCAACAGAGCTAACTTAGGATTCACATTACGTAGCTTTTGACGATAAGGTTTAGCTCCTTCTTTTAGGGGAATTGTATGTTCAATAACAGATTGGTCAAAAGTCTTCAAATCATCGTAAGTCCAAGCAAACACATCTTTATATTCTTTGATCAATTCTTCGATTTTTCTCCTTTCTTCATTAGAGGCGATTTTTTCCTATTTTAATCATTTTGGGGGAACAAGGGGAACCTATGTTGATTTCAATGACTTCATCAATTGGTTCAGAGCGCCTACCCTTGACCTCATCATGTCTATTAAAGTTTTTCTCTAAAGGAAAAGTGATTTCTATTATGTCCATACCTTCTATAGAACCTCCCTTCATTTGATCTTCAAAGTTAACCATGTGGGTTTGAGAAGAAGTGAAGGAGTTAACTTGGACTCCAAAAGTGCGATTGGTATTTGATTGGAAGCCAATCTAATGAGTATTGCGCCACCTATCAAAGAGGTAGGCACATCTTAACATTGTAAACATCAATCCAAAGAAAAGCTTACCACATGAACTTGACGCCCACACATGAGAGAATGTGCCCTTCAAGTTTTGAGAGTTAACATGAAGTTAAATCCATTGATTTAGGCTTGATTGGATTGTCATCTCATGGGAGTGCGCCACCTCTCGATGAGGTAGGCGCCTCCCTCCTTGGTATTATCACATCCTACCAAAACATGCCATGTGGAGAGGGCCGCCCATGTGAGAGAGGGGCGCACTCTTAACTTTGATTTTCCAATTTTGACTTCTAAACAAACTCACATGTGACGCTTTTACTTAGGAACATAATCGCCCACCATAAGAGACATAATGCCAACTCATTTGGCACATGCTAATTGCTTTTTTAATTATATATATTTTTTATATTTGGTGTCAATTTGTCGCACGATTAGCATTTAAATGCCATTATGTAGGCCCGATAAGAAAAAATGCTCCACGTGATAATTTAATCACCCGGAACATAGGAAGATTGGGTCCCAGGGTAAAGAGGACACTCCGAGCGTGAAAACGAGCATCCAAGCGCCAAATTCCGCTTCTGGATCACACTTCTATCACAATTTGAAATTTTCCAATTAAACCATTAAAAAATCGTCTAATTTTGCAGAAAAATTTATTTTTCTCGGAATTGACTCAAACTCCTGGGGGGCACAGTGCTTGTCCATACGACTCATTATTGATGGTTAGCATGTTAAAATACATAGACACTTAGCCTTTAATAACCTCCCAAGGTTTGACCACCAAGGTGAATACTCCAGCTTTGGAGGTGTGAGTGAAAAACTCAGGAATTATACTTCGCTGAAGCGCAACCCATAATTCCTAAGGAAAAAACACTCTACAGTATCCACCTGACACATAAACCTAAGGTAAGCCAAGCCTATTACAAAGAAGACCATGCTTAGACCAACTTATTACAATTTCCCATAGGGGTATGGACACACAAAAAGTTTAAAAAGGGGCCCAATTATGGCCTGATGGACTTCAGTATCGCTGAAAAAGAACATGTAACATGTTCATCCTTGACACGCTCGCTTGAAAGTCCAACTGAGTGCAACTCAGGTGGTAACAGTCTCCATGAGCAAGAATGATGATGATGCCATCATTTGAAGGAAGCTTTACCTTGCTAAAAATGAGGGTGTTGAGGGACAAACACATTGTTGGGGTTAGTTGGGGCATGGCGACCTCCTTTAGGCTCAACATTCCACTTGGTTGAAGCCATTTGCATCACTTTATCATTAGTTTTAGTCTTTTGTGGTTTAGTCCTCAACTTGTGGGTGACAAACCCTAATTTTAAGTGATTTTATCTTTTAGTAAGGTAGGCTCTAAAAAATAAAAAAGACTAGGATGCCTCATATAAATAGGTGCTCTTACATTCATTTTGTAACAAGACAAGGGTTCAAGTATGATCTTATTTCTCTTTCTCTTGGTATATTGGAGCATTTGAGGCTATGTGCACTTCTCTCTTTGGCATGTTTATCTCGTGATGAAGGCTAGATGATGATATTCTAGGGTTTTCTATCTCCCTCAAGGTTGATCCATTGAATGGTTGTTATAACTCAAGGCTAAGGAAGGACCTAAGAACGCTCTCTGGCTCTTTTCTTGGTGGTTGTTGGTAAGATTTTTCAATTTTGTTTTGTGATGTTGCTCTTGTGCACCTTAAGCAAGCTAATTTAGGGTTTTGTTGGCATGTTGTCTGTTACCCTTCAAACTAGTAGTCCTAACACAACAGACTTTGTATGATCTTTATGCTAGTGACGGTAAGCATGCGCGAGGAGACTAGGCCCAATGTCACCTCAGCATAACTCCTTAAACAGTTAAAACTTAAACTTCTTTGAGTAGCTCCTATACCCAGGGGAGAGCCCTTTAAGATACCTGTGAATGAACTCCACACAAACAAATACCTTTCTACGACCTTAATAGCAAAGATCAGTGCCCTGGTATGGAGTCGAACAATGTCATAAGCCACAGAGATAATCTAAGGAGCAAGTATCAAGCCTGTAGCATACTTTTAGCACTTTGAAACAAATCAAATGTGAAGTATAGACTTCCAATTAGATAATGTAGGAGACAATCGCTATAAGCTACATTAGTAAATCAAATGTTAACACAGTCTATTGATTGCAACTTGAGGTATGAAATAAAATGCAAACGTAAGATAACCACTGTAATTCAAGTTCTGCTGAATATTATCAGTTAAATAACAACACTATGAAGCAGTTGTACAATTCCAAAAGATCCTTAACTTGAAAATGCCAACATAAAAAATAAACCACAGTAACTAGCCAATGTAAGCAACTTTCTGCTGTCTATTACCGTGAGTAGCAGGACTTGAAAATAACTCGGAATCAACAAATGAATTTGCCTTTAGGAGGAGAGCCAAAATATGTATAGGGCGAACTTGTAAAATCAGTCTAATCTGCTAATTAAAGTCCGCAACAATTTCTATGAAAGAATCTGCTAAAGGGTCTGATTTTTGGCAATTGTATTGACCAAGAAGTCAGAAACTAAGCCGCCCTTGAGGATTTGTGGACAAATCCAGTAGGGTGCACTAGCATGTGGGAGTAGTTTTGCACTTTTCAAAATATTTTTTGTATTTTGAATTTTCTAATTTTAGGGTTTTTATTTATAAAATTGCAACAAAAATAAAGTACAAAAAGTGCTGAAAAGAAGAGTAGATGGATGACAAGAAAAGGGACACGATTTTTGTTTCAATCCCTAGGGCATTGAGATGACTATGGTTAACGTCCCTCTCTTAAAATGTCCTTCAAACACTTGCAAGCTAGGGTATCACCTAGCAACCTCTAGGGTTCGGTAGGAGAGCCTAGCTAGGGCAAATGAATAAGTCCAAGGCCCTAATAACAATAGAGAACTCCTATGCCAGGACATTCCCTTCATACAAGTTGACATAATATTGATAAAAGTCCTAACAATTCAGAAAATGCAGCATAAACCACCATTTAACCTAGCTAGGGGCATAACTTACCAACATTCAACAAGAAGTGAGCAAAGAAGAATCTTTAGGTCACACTTGTGCATGATGCATTCGAACTATTCTAGCATCAACCATGTGCATGCGTAAAAGGAAGCTCTAGAACATCATTCATCCACCTTGAAGCCCAAAAAGACATCCCAAGAGAAGTGCGCATCACCAAAGAATCTCAAAGAGTAAGAGAAAAAGAGATAAAAACATATTTAACCCATTGTCTTATGATTTTACAATGATGAGAGGATGTCTTTATACTTTTCATCCTTTTCTTTTTTAATTTTGAGCCTACAGGTCTACAATAAAGTTAAATTAAAAATATACTATTCTTAGGGTCAATTCCCCACAAGTTGGGAAATAAGCCCTAAATAGAGACATAAAATAGCAAAATAGAATAAAATAAGCCGTCACTTAATGAAATAGTGAGCCAAAGGGGGACACATGCCCCAACTAACCCCAAAATGATGCTTGTCCCTCAATGCTCCCTTTCCAAGCTTAGTATCAATGGTGGAAGGATGATGTCATAGGGAAAAACACTAGAGGAGGGGTTTTTGAGTGCTAAAATTAGGTCTAAGTGGGTGAAGGAGGTGTGCTAGATAGGGGACAGAACCCCTTTACAAGACGCAATCACTTCTGCATAACAAAAACCAAGGTGGTCATGTGCCCCAGTGGGTCACTCCCAGAAGCCTCAGACACCAACCCATGGGCCTAAAAACCCTGCATGGTGGGGACATCCACACATCGAAGGGGCTGTCAGCTATGCCACAAAGCCAAGTACTCCTATGAGTGAAATCAAGGGGGCTGGCCATGACCAATCCAGGGGGACAACAATCCCTAATCCAAATATCCATACAATATAACCCACTTTGGCCTTTACAATAAAAATTTGGACCCCTCACTCTAGGTTTGGCCTTACTAGAACGCTGTAGTAGCTTTGAGGTGTAACATTGTCAGTCTTGTTTGATGTGACTTTCCACTTGAATGAGCTCTCCATAGGTGGGCCTTGAAGTTCATTATTTGCCCTAATTAGGCTAAGGCTACTTTACCCATCTAGGGTCACTAACTTACGAGTCTTTGCCCTAATTGGTAAATCTTGAATAACCAATTTGAGAAGGGACATTAACCTTGATCTCTTATTCCCTTAGGGCTGAGGTCTAAGCTTTAACCCCCTTCTTTTCTTCAATTTTAGCAAATTTCTGTTTTATATATTTCAAAAATCTCAAAAAAATAAAATAAATTTAAACTCTAAAAATATAGAAAGTTCATATCTCAAAAAATCATGAATTTGAAAATCTTGCTCTCTGGAAAAGTGCACCCAGGTAGGTTTCGTGGTGAATCCTCAAGGGCATCCCTTTCCTGTGGTTGGATTGAGAAATATTGTGTGTTTTGTGTTATTTCTGGTACATTTTCAGATCTGGTACAATAGGTACAAGAGTAAAATCAACAAGATTCGAAGTCTTGAAAATGTTGGAATTAGGCCTAGGTTGACTCCTGGGGAGTTGGACATTTTCGGGAAAAGTTTTAAGTGGGTCCACCATTTATTTGAGGGATGCTTAGGGCTTAAACCAGATCTGGTTAATTACTTTCATATCTGATTTAGGACTCCCTTTCACCTCTTGAGTTATGTTACTTGCCACAACCCTCAAGGTACATCTTATGTGGTAAGTTGGTGTTATTGCAGCTTGTCTTTCTCTATTTTCTGAAGTGTTATTGACTGATGCAAAACAGCAGTAAGATATCAGGGTTATCTATCGTGAAATTGATTGCAAAGTGTTCTAACTCCTACCCCCTTGAGGTGTCATATTTATGCTTCATCGTTTGACTCCAGAATGCACTGGTCTTCTTAGTCAAGATGTTGCTTGTGAAAGGTATTTTTGTTGTTGGAGTGATTGCAGGTATCATTCACCAATATTAGGGACTCCCCCTTGGTCTTAGGAGTTGACCTAAAGTGTTGAGAAGTTGGGCTGTGGTGATTGTTGTCACAATATCTAGAGGTCTTTAGATACGGTAGAAAACAAGGACCACTACACTTGTGACAGTTTAGGGCTTTGCCCCAATGTGTCACACCGGGCAAGGACCTCTCTTTAGGCTTCTTGGATCCGCTTGAGGCAGATTCAGACTAGCCAAAGGAGGTGTTCCCATTTTTGCTTTCCCTAATACTAACCGAGACAGAGTCTCAACTTTCCAAATGTAGTTACAGAACCGCT
Source organism: Larix kaempferi (assembly GCA_027924585.1). Taxonomy (NCBI): domain Eukaryota; kingdom Viridiplantae; phylum Streptophyta; class Pinopsida; order Pinales; family Pinaceae; genus Larix; species Larix kaempferi. Next base: position 25,301,862 of record BSBM01000299.1, read on the forward strand.
TTTAGTTAGGAATAGAGGGTACCTTTGGGATTTAGGCAATAATTAGTGAATGGGACCCTGTGGGATCCCACTCTAAAGGAAGGATTGATATGAGAAATGAGACAAACAGCCCCTAAAGTGACAAACACAAACAATATAAAAATCAACAATGAAGTTCGAACTACTTGAGGTAAAATAAACACTCCCTTGACACACAAATGGTTATTGAAATTTAAGTTTATTGTGGATGCCTTGTAAATGTGCTTAAGTTGGCGACAAACCAACAATTATAGATTAGTCAAACAAGATAATGTGTGAATTTCTAGCTCTATTCCTAGCTCTATTCAAATGGGATTTTGGACATGGAAAACATATGAGAATCAATTGGGAGCATAGATACGAGAGTTTGGCTGAGTTTAAGCTTGTCTTAGCATGGGGATAACTTCACTATGCTAAAAAATCAGATCTGTAAACTCAGACCAGCGAGGTGAACTAGCATGTAGGTGGCTCAAAACAAAGATTTAATGGCTGAAAATCACTATTTAGACTAGTGCCTATACCATGGGAGGTATGTAATGTCCTCTTCTACCTAAGCAATATGAACCAATCCGCTAACCTATTTAATTCCCATCGGTTCGAGCGGGCACTGATAAAAGAGAATTAACTAATGACTGTTGACACACGAGATAAAAGCACATCAGGAGCAGGGATAATAACATTGTCAGTCTTGTTTGATGTGAATTTCCACTTGAATGAGCTCTCCATAGGTGGGCCTTGAAGTTCATTATTTGCCCTAATTAGGCTAAGGCTACTTTACCCATCTAGGTTCACTAACTTACTAGTCTTTGCCCTAATTGGTAAATCTTGAATAACCAATTTGAGAAGGGACATTAACCTTGATCTCTTATTCCCTTAGGGCTGAGGTCTAAGCTTTAACCCCCTTCTTTTCTTCAATTTTAGCAAATTTCTGTTTTATATATTTCAAAAATCTCAAAAAAATAAAATACATTTAAACTCTAAAAATATAGAAAGTTCATATCTCAAAAAATCATGAATTTGAAAATCTTGCTCTCTGGAAAAGTGCACCCAGGTAGGTTTCGTGGTGAATCCTCGAGGGCATCCCTTTCCTGTGGTTGGATTGAGAAATATTGTGTGTTTTGTGTTATTTCTGGTACATTTTCAGATCTGGTACAATAGGTACAAGAGTAAAATCAACAAGATTCGAAGTCTTGAAAATGTTGGAATTAGGCCTAGGTTGACTCCTGGGGAGTTGGACATTTTCGGGAAAAGTTTTAAGTGGGTCCACCATTTATTTGAGGGATGCTTAGGGCTTAAACCAGATCTGGTTAATTACTTTCATATCTGATTTAGGACTCCCTTTCACCTCTTGAGTTATGTTACTTGCGACAACCCTCAAGGTACATCTTATGTGGTAAGTTGATGTTATTGCAGCTTGTCTTTCTCTTTTTTCCGAAGTGTTATTGACTGATGCAAAACAGCAGTAAGATATCAGGGTTATCTATCTTGAAATTGATTGCAAAGTGTTCTAACTCCTACACCCTTGAGGTGTCATATTTATGCTTCATCGTTTGACTCCAGAATGCACTGGTCTTCTTAGTCAAGATGTTGCTTGTGAAAGGTATTTTTGTTGTTGGAGTGATTGCAGGTATCATTCACCAATATTAGGGACTCCCCCTTGGTCTTAGGAGTTGACCTAAAGTGTTGAGAAGTTGGGCTGTGGTGATTGTTGTCACAATATCTAGAGGCCTTTAGATATGGTAGAAAACAAGGACCACTACACTTGTGACAGTTTAGGGCTTTGCCCCAATGTGTCACACCGGGCAAGGACCTCTCTTTAGGCTTCTTGGATCCGCTTGAGGCAGATTCAGACTAGCCAAGGGAGGTGTTCCCATTTTTGCTTTCCCAAGTACTAACCGAGACAGAGTCTCAACTTTCCAAATGTAGTTACAGAACCGCTTTTAGTTAGGAATAGAGGGTACCTTTGGGATTTAGGCAATAATTAGTGAATGGGACCCTGTGGGATCCCACTCTAAAGGAAGGATTGATATGAGAAATGAGACAAACAGCCCCTAAAGTGACAAACACAAACAATATAAAATCAACAATGAAGTTCGAACTACTTGAGGTAAAATAAACACTCCCTTGACACACAAATGGTTATTGAAATTTAAGTTTATTGTGGATGCCTTGTAAATGTGCTTAAGTTGGCGACAAACCAACAATTATAGATTAGTCAAACAACATAATGTGTGAATTTCTAGCTCTATTCCTAGCTCTATTCAAATGGGATTTTGGACATGGAAAACATATGAGAATCAATTGGGAGCATAGATACGAGAGTTCGGCTGAGTTTAAGCTTGTCTTAGCATGGGGATAACTTCACTATGCTAAAAAATCAGATCTGTAAACTCAGACCAGCGAGGTGAACTAGCATGTAGGTGGCTCAAAACAAAGATTTAATGGCTGAAAATCACTATTTAGACTAGTGCCTATACCATGGGAGGTATGTAATGGCCTCTTCTACCTAAGCAACATGAACCAATCCGCTAACTTATTTAATTCCCATCGGTTCGAGTGGGCACTGATAAAAGAGAATTAACTAATGACTGTTGACACACAAGATAAAAGCACATCAGGAGCAGGGATAATAACATTGTTAGTCTTGTTTGATGTGAATTTCCACTTGAATGAGCTCTCCATAGGTGGGCCTTGAAGTTCATTATTTGCCCTAATTAGGCTAAGGCTACTTTACCCATCTAGGGTCACTAACTTACTGGTCTTTGCCCTAATTGGTAAATCTTGAATAACCAATTTGAGAAGGGACATTAACCTTGATCTCTTATTCCCTTAGCGCTGAGGTCTAAGCTTTAACCCCCTTCTTTTCTTCAATTTTAGCAAATTTCTGTTTTGTATATATCAAAAATCTCAAAAAAATAAAATAAATTTAAACTCTAAAAATATAGAAAGTTCATATCTCAAAAAATCATGAATTTGAAAATCTTGCTCTCTGGAAAAGTGCACCCAGGTAGGTTTCGTGGTGAATCCTCAAGGGCATCCCTTTCCTGTGGTTGGATTGAGAAATATTGTGTGTTTTGTGTTATTTCTGGTACATTTTCAGATCTGGTACAATAGGTACAAGAGTAAAATCAACAAGATTCGAAGTCTTGAAAATGTTGGAATTAGGCCTAGGTTGACTCCTGGGGAGTTGGACATTTTCGGGAAAAGTTTTAAGTGGGTCCACCATTTATTTGAGGGATGCTTAGGGCTTAAACCAGATCTGGTTAATTACTTTCATATCTGATTTAGGACTCCCTTTCACCTCTTGAGTTATGTTACTTGCCATAACCATCAAGGTACATCTTATGTGGTAAGTTGGTGTTATTGCAGTTTGTCTTTCTCTATTTTCTGAAGTGTTATTGACTGATGCAAAACAGCAGTAAGATATCAGGGTTATCTATCTTGAAATTGATTGCAAAGTGTTCTAACTCCTACACCCTTGAGGTGTCATATTTATGCTTCATCGTTTGACTCCAGAATGCACTGGTCTTCTTAGTCAAGATGTTGCTTGTGAAAGGTATTTTTGTTGTTGGAGTGATTGCAGGTATCATTCACCAATATTAGGGACTCCCCCCTTGGTCTTAGGAGTTGACCTAAAGTGTTGAGAAGTTGGGCTGTGGTGATTGTTGTCACAATCTCTAGAGGTCTTTAGATACGGTAGAAAACAAGGACCACTACACTTGTGACAGTTTAGGGCTTTGCCCCAATGTGTCACACCGGGCAAGGACCTCTCTTTAGGCTTCTTGGATCCGCTTGAGGCAGATTCAGACTAGCCAAGGGAGGTGTTCCCATTTTTGCTTTCCCAAGTACTAACCGAGACAGAGTCTCAACTTTCCAAATGTAGTTACAGAACCGCTTTTAGTTAGGAATAGAGGGTACCTTTGGGATTTAGGCAATAATTAGTGAATGGGACCCTGTGGGATCCCACTCTAAAGGAAGGATTGATATGAGAAATGAGACAAACAGCCCCTAAAGTGACAAACACAAACAATATAAAAATCAACAATGAAGTTCGAACTACTTGAGGTAAAATAAACACTCCCTTGACACACAAATGGTTATTGAAATTTAAGTTTATTGTGGATGCCTTGTAAATGTGCTTAAGTTGGCGACAAACCAACAATTATAGATTAGTCAAACAAGATAATGTGTGAACTTCTAGCTCTATTCCTAGCTCTATTCAAATGGGATTTTGGACATGGAAAACATATGAGAATCAATTGGGAACATAGATACGAGAGTTCGGCTGAGTTTAAGCTTGTCTTTGCATGGGGATAACTTCACTATGCTAAAAAATCAGATCTGTAAACTCAGACCAGCGAGGTGAACTAGCATGTAGGTGGCTCAAAACAAAGATTTAATGGCTGAAAATCACTATTTAGACTAGTGCCTATACCATGGGAGGTATGTAGTGTCCTCTTCTACCTAAGCAACATGAACCAATCCGCTAACCTATTTAATTCCCATTGGTTCGAGCGGGCACTGATAAAAGAGAATTAACTAATGACTGTTGACACACGAGATAAAAGCACATCAGGAGCAGTGATAATAAGTCATTAGCGGATAAAAATGACCACTTAAGCATGAACAAGTGACATGTGTGACATGTGAGACCTAATTCTAATTGCATGCGTCACGTGTCTTTAAATTTGCATGCATGCAAAAGTTAAGTTGCGTTGCTAGCTAAGTTGTACTTAGTTGGACTTTCAAGTGAGTGGGTAAAGTCTGGACATGATACATGTTCATCATCCATGTTCCGAAGTCCATAAGACCTTTCAAAGACCCCTTTTTTAATTGGCAAGAGCATGCAAGTATAAACAGTTAAATGCCTCCAAAAGACTTGCAAAATATCACTTACAGAAGGTAGAGATTCAGGAATAATGACATGACCGAAGAAGAGGACTTAGATCTAGAGGACATAGATCTAGAGGATAGGGTTGTAGACAGGGCAGAAGTGGAGACTCAGTCAAGAAAAGACAAAGGCAAGGGAACTATTATCACCAAAATTGTAGGTGCCCCTAGAGGTAGATCCAATATGAATGGCAGAAGGAAGGGGCAACCAAAGAGGTGCAACCACGATAGCCTCGACTCCCAATGGATGGTTGTCATGCTAATTGAGGCAACCTTCACTTTATGTTATCTAGCCCAAGACAACAAAGGGGGAGACCCAGATCTACTCCCGACAAGAGAGATCAAACCAAAACACCATATCAAATCAAAGGATAATGGAGTAGGTAAGGTGTATGGTAAACCCTAGATCTATGGATGAAGTCACAAGGTGAGTAATAGGTTGGATCAAGAGGTTTAAGCAAGTGTAAATGTGATCCAACTTGGTTATACTAGTGACTTATGAGATTATGAACCAGATCTAGAATCAGGGTACTAGTCAAAGATGAGAAAATCCATTGCCTTGGGAACCGTGTCCAATGTAGGGTAGTTAAAGACTAGGATGTGGCTAACTAGTACCAGGGGTAGACTTGATTGAAGATATGATAGTATCAAAGTATCCAAGTCTCACAGCTAAGATCAAAACACATGAAAAATTGGCCAATGAGGGAGTGCGAATAGGTTGAAGGATTAGTGCCTTGGGGTTTGGGCCTTGTGGAGTCACCCAAGCATGACGCCTAGGAGAACCCAGTTGGGGTTTGACCCGATCTATAATACCCAGATACAGTTTGCCAATTGATCAAGGGATTTGATCTGTGGAATTTTCCAATTATTTTTAGTTAGGGTTTTAAATGGGGGTTTTAACAATTAAAGATTATGCCAATGGATTGGAACCAAGAAAAGAAGAACAAACCTGTGGATCTTACCTGGATAACCTTGTAGATGCCTTGATGATGATGATCTATGCAAACCCGATCAATTTGGGAAGATTTGAGCAAGTATTCTATGAGATCGATTTTGCCCAAGGAGACCAATGTGCCTTCCCTCCTGCACAATAAACATCAACAATATCAGATTTATTGCATCAAGAGATAAAGACTAATGCTGCAAGAGAAATAAAAGAAAGCTAGCATAGATCACAGTGATACTAATGATAACCCCTTGGTACAAGCGAATGCCAATCCAAGTGAGTTGAGGAAGCCCTACAAAAACGCCCAAGGTTGAAGTCGCCCTCTTGTAGACAAGACAAAGATTTCCAAAATATATAGATCTTACCATAAATACCCAAATGCTAGGATGCAATAAACTTTCCAATCACCATCTAAGAACACCAGATGCAAAGGAGACCACAAGAATTTCCACAAGAGAATTTTCTATTATCAAGATTCCAAGAGCCAAAGACCCCTTACAATGAGAAGCTCTCTCCTTTAAATAGGAAGGAGAGGCACCAAAACCCTAACCACTTTTTGAATGAGTGGCTAAGATTAAAAGATCAAAATGTCTAATCAATGGTTGAGATGAGCTCAACAATAAAATACATGGATCACTAATAAAATATATAAGAAGTGGACAAAATCGCCCTAGGAGAGGGGATCCCACCAAATCATGATGATAAAATATAACAAATAGCTCATGGTGGGTCCAAGGGGTAATTTTAGACACCCTTGGTCAATCCCCATAGCACAATAATAATAAAATAGTCATCAAAGTACCAAATCGTGCCTCTATGGACAAATCGTGAGCCTTAGGAGGCTCCAGAAATCATCAGAAAATGCCATAAGTGATGGATGTGGGTCCCGATGAAGCTGAAACTTCTGGAGAAGGTGTGGAAGACATCCCACTCATCATCACTGATCATCCCATGCCATAACATTGCCTCAGTAGCCCAAATTGAATTTCTCTGTAGCCATTTCTACCAATTCTGAACTGCCTCGGGAAGCGTGAAACTGCCCAAATTGCCTCCTGGAGTGCCTGCGATGTCAAGGTGAGGGCACCAATGTGTTTGGGAGGGGGGTAATATGGTAAAAACAAGTGGCTGGACCACCCCCTCCATGCACAATGGCCTAGGTGAACCAAATAAAAACCAACACTACTCTGACAGGCCAAAACTGCACTAGGATAGCCAATTGAGGCTCAAACATCACTGTAACTACCCGAAACGGAAAACAAACTGTCTCATTGGACTCAGAAGGTCCAAATCTATCCAAGATGTATACTCATACACCATATGGATATCTGCATGATCATATAATATATCCAGAATGCCTGAACAAGTGAAATAATAATAATTTGTAAATGAGCAAATAATGCTGAAAACCATAAATCATCATCATAACCCTGCATCTGATGCATAGAACCATCATGTACATGTACATAGACCATATATCATCTATCTGTATCATCATAAGGTCTAATCATCTCATGTCCTGTGGTTGTCCTTGGTCAAACTGGGTTTGACCAAGTCAACATGACTAAATATAACTCAGACTATCATCGGAAGCTACTGCCAAATGTCAGAGGTTAATGCATGCTCTACAATTCATTCAAATAGCAATTATAACAAGTAGCAATCATTACTGGCGATCTACCAAGAAATATATAATGTCAGTAATTATTATTATGACTTAGACTAGACTTTCAAGACCATACTCACTTCATAGTTGTGATCAATTTGCTAGTGAAGGGTGAAGGCTTAAAATAAACTGGCTAGGCCAAGGGATGACTCATTGACTCAACATTGTGACACTTTGGAGATGGGAAAGGGAATACACACCATAGCATATACTGAATGAGCAACAACACAGGGAATGACGGTGTCTCACAAGTGGGTAAGTTGTTCAAAGAGTGTTTATTCATCTTTAACAGATGTGCACAATCCATAATAAAAACGAGGCCAACAATCTTTTTGATATAGCTTTTGAGTTCCATTGCTTTTTGGGCCTAAAGTTTCCATAGCCTTTGATCTATGTGTGTTTATAAACACATTGCATAGATTTACATTTACTTAGGCTTTTTGCTGCAGGTGTGTTTTTAAGGCACTTGTTTACCTGAGCACTTCTAGGTGTGTCACAGACAGCTTGTTTACCTAGGTATTTACATTTCACAAGATATAACATTTTATTTCATAGCCATTTTCATTTGGCTTGCCTTTCATTCATGTGTGTTTAGAAACACATTGCATGAACGGGATTTTCATACAAGATATAACATTTCATTTCCTATACTTTGTATTCATGGCAACACTAAAAGTTTCAGGTTTAGCCAACACAACTTTAGTGACTAGGGGGATTTCTTAAGGAAATCCAACTCACCATAGGTAAGTTTTGTCACCAACTCGGAGCTGAGACACAATAAACAGGGAAGCTCATCCAACACAGAGGCTACAGTGGGGAAAAGTCCTCCATGCCACTAGTCAAGTAGTAAGTCAGGTTGATAAACTAAAAGGTAGGTAATGGATGGATGAAGACAATGAATAATGGAGCCAACACTAGCAAGCCAAGGTATGGTGGAATGATCACCTCTATTCTCCCTAAGGAGGGTAAAACCAATGAGTATGAATAGTGAACTTCTAAGTCTGAGTAGGGACAATATAATATATATAACAAGATCAAGCAGGTCCACATATCTATATGATCGCCATATCATGATACTAAATGCTAAGACATGCCATAAGAATGAAGATAAAAGCAATATAACCACAACACCATAATATACCTGCTGAGTCATATACTTGAATGCTCATCATCATCTGTCCTCTGAAACTGCTGCTGTAACTCCGGGCACTACTGATTGCTCTGTACAAATGGTATAATAGCTACATCGGTCATCTCTCTGAGTGTCCTGAGACTCAGTCATGGCATGGGGAATATATACTGTCCAAAATCTGATAGTGATCCAATATAGATGCTCATCTCAGCATCTCAATGCAAGGGAACTGGCTAAATAGTGTACTGGAATCTGACAAAAAATGTATGGTAGCCCGGCTACTATATATGTGATAACAGGAACCATGGAAGATGATGATAAAATAACATTCAATAGCCTCATTAATGCTCCGAATGATTTGGCTAAGGGCCAAAAGGAAGTATTGAGTGAAATAAACAATTTAGCACATAAACGAGGGCAAAATCAAATCAATCAACAAACCAATAAGGGTGACAGAGTATCCACTAGCGGTAGTGGGAGTTATGCACGTACTGCCTTATGGAGTCATCCTCACATATATAGCAAATCATCCAGACCCACCATGCCGCTGTTTTTTGACAGCCCAAACATAGGATAGATAGTGCAAGCAGAGCAAAATGAACCATATGTGGCATACCTACAGGAGTACAGAGCACTAGGAGAGGATTTTCACTCAGCCATGTCCTTTGGAGACTTTTGCAATATGAAAAGCAGGAATAGGATGAGAGGAATCAATAGGTCATTCAATCAGAATGTTGAGCTACAACGTACCGTGGGGAAGCTAACCATCCCCAACTTTGGTGGGTCACATGGTTGCAAAACAAGGATTTGGGTACAGAAGTTGGACACTTACTTCCAGCTTAACCCAATGGTGGAGGCAAATGCAATAAAACTTGCTACATTGGACTTGGACGGGGAAGCTCATGAGTGGTGATACCACGTGTTGGTGAGGCTGGGCCACAACACTATCGCATCATACATGGACTTCACGCAGAGGCTCATTGAGTGCTTTGACAAGAGGGATCCCGAGGTTCACTTCAGAGAGTTAGTTCGTCTCAAGCAGACATGTAGTTTGGAGGCCTTTATATCGGAGTTCAAAAGAGTTGCCGTCATGGTGACTAACATATCAGAGAGCCATCTATCTCATTGACGAAGACACTTTTAACCCATCCCTCAATGATGAAGATAGTGACGTAGATCAACCCCTAGAAAGATTTCATGAAGAATCCATTCTTAAAGAATATTTGGTTCAAGATTTTGTTGAAGGAACCAAGAAAGATGACATCTCGGGCCTTATGCTTGAAGAGAATGGTACTTTTGAAAATGAAGACAAAGAAACTCAAGAAAGTAAAGCCGACGAAGTACATGAAGAACAAGAATTCCTAATCAAAGAAATTGACGAAATTGTGAACTCTCTTTATCATTGTTTCAAAGAATCTCTTGATGTCTTGGGTTTTTCAGAAGAAAATGGTAGTATTTCTTTGCTTAATGTATAATATGATGCTTATTGGAGCTTTCTTGGCCCTCCCATATATGATTCTTAGAGGGCCGAGAGTTTTGTACTTGATCTTTCCAGCCACAGATGTTCCTAGGAAGATGTGCAGGATTTTTTTCCGTCGTACAGAAGCAAATATATTCTCAAGTTGGATCAACAAAAGCCGAGATTTTATGCAGGTGTGGGGCAACATAAAAAGGGTTTCCATGAAGACCAAGAAGAAAATGAAGAAGCTCTTAAAGATCCTTTTGTGATTGAAAAGGGTGTTAAAAACATGGTTGAAGATGTAGTTGTTGCTTGCACTTGTTCCCGTAGTAAATAAGGTTTGGTGATCTCTCCTCTCTATTTTACTTTTGAAGATAGATTTTTTGGGGATGACAGATGTGGGGATCCTTTGGCTATTGATGATGGTTTCCACAGATGCGATGTGCATTTTCTTGATGAACATGATATGGTTATGGATCAATCAAAATTTCTTGGATATAAATGGTTCTTCCAATGAGAAAATTGCAACTTTTGAAGACTGTGGAGAATCAACTTTTGATGAGACCTCTCAGGATGCGGTTCAATCGTCCTTGCTTACCATTGATGATGATAAAGGGTTACATATGGGGATATCTATTGCAGTTGTTGAGTAGCCAGATTTTCCTTCTCCTAGGCAGGATCCCGGTCATCAATTTCAGTTGTGTTTCTTAGAAAGTAATGCATGTTTTAGACAAAGGAAGGTGATTGTATTGCAAGGTCACAATAACAAAATGTACCCTCTCTAAGGGCAAGTTTGATGTCCCTTTTTCAGCCGTATCTTTGAGGACTTGTTGTTGGATTCGATAGTCATTTGGGGTAGCAAACGGAGGTCAGTAAGTAGGCTCATGATCATGGCAGTTCGTACTTAATCCCTATTCAAGCTTTGATAGAGAGGGCTTGGGGAAAGGAACTTTCTCCTTTGCAAGGGTTTTGAAGGCATTTGAGTTGAATATCTCTAGTATCATTGCAGCTACATCCCCATGAAGGTAATGCCATATCACTTAGTTCGTCATTGACGTGGTTTTCTCTTGGATTATTACCAAAGACAAGCGAAGAATCCCTAACATGAATGACATGCTAAGGTGGCTTCACTAGTGGTATGATTTCACTTGACATGTTTTTGTTACCATGGTTAGGGTATTTAGATCATAGTGGAAAACATCGGCATTGGCAAAAAATCGGCGAGGGTCCCGAATACAACTTCTCGGCAACATCGGCGAAAAAATCGGCAAACCGCGGCAAACACTAAAAACACAAAATATATTCATTTTTTCATAATTTTAAACATATAAAGCAACATCAACATCAGATAAATACATTGGCACATTAATATGGAGAAAACACTAATATATATCATGTAGTCATGCTAAATATAAAATGGTACATCAAAGTCGATAGTGAAAGTTTGAATCCTGATAGTGAAAGCTGCCCAATAGTTACATAGTACTCAAAAGTGGACAACCAATGGTCCAATACAAAACGACGTCACAACAATCACAAGTGACAAAACTAGCAGCTAGCTATCTGTCTCTGATATCAATGCCCTCTTCCCCTTTTACGGGAAAAGATCATGGGATGTTTGCCAGGCCTGCCCCTAGCGGTAGAAGGTCCTGGCCCTGCACTAGATGTCGGAGGGTGAGTAATGGCCATGGGTGTCAATGAGGGACTAGATGCATCAACCACTGTAGAAGGTGGTGCTGATGAACCACCCTCCATGAAGTCCTCAGGGTCAAACTGGTCGTCCTGCTCCACCTCCTGCTCCTCCTCCCCCTCCTGCTCCTCCTCTTCCTCCTGCCCCTGTCGCTGCTGCTCCTCCTCTAACCATGCAGGTGCCTCCTCCATGATAGGCAACTCAATCTCCACCCTCCACTTGGACAATACATCAATATTGTCCAAGGAAATGACACCCACCTCGGGTGTTCTCTCTACCTGCTTCATCCATAGTCGGAGATTGTAATGGACATACACCAAGTCATTCAGGCGTGGGAAATCCAACCTGTAAGAGGGCGATACAAAAAATTTAATGAGTATTGACTCTTGAGGCCCGAGGGAAACAATATGATAGAGGATAATAAATTACAATGAATTTAATTGCTTTGTTCAAGTTCTTACTTGGTGCGTTTCTTTGAGTGTATTTTATCAAATACACTCCAATTACGCTCACATCCAGAAGAGCTACAGGTTTGGCTGAGGACTCGGATGGCAATTTTTTTTAAAATTTGGTGCCCTTCCACCATATGTTCTCCACCAAACAGCTACAACAAATAAGAAAGAAAGAGAATTTGATTACATAATTCAAATTTCAAATTTCAAATGAAATGATAAAGCACAAATAAAATTTAAAAATTTAAATTTCTAAATAAATTCTAATTTCTAATCACTTACTTGGATTCAAAATGTTCCTTGCATGGATAGCATCGGCAAAGCCAAATAGCCCAATAGCATCCCGATACATCTCCATCTCGTGGTTAATATTCATGCGAGTCTCAACATCAAGTACCAGCCTGTTAATACACTCGATGAGCCCTTCCATAACCTCGCCATCAAAATCAAATTTACTCTGGTAGGAAAAGGCGGGATTGAGGTAAAGTGCAGCTGCATGAATAGGTCGATGGTGCATCCCAGTCCAACGGGTATCAATCAAATCCCATAACATCATGTGTCTATTGAATCCAGGGGTACCCTTCCCCACATAATAAGACCGAATGGCCTCTTTGGCCCTATCCATGGCCTCATACAAATAGCCCATAATGGGCTTATCACTGTCAACTAATCTCAGAACCTTTACCAAAGGTTCACTAACTGAGCACACTTCCTCCACTCCTTTCCAAAAGGAGTCGAAGTACACCAATCTGGCAATGGCCTTCCCATCCTCTCTCCTGCTATATCTGCAATCACAACACTCATCACAAACAAACATTTGCTTCAGCTCAAACTGAACTCGAAGCAAAGACTGAAGAGAAATGAAGTTGGTGGCAAACCGTGTGATTCCAGGACGCAGCAACTCCCTGTCTCTTGTGTATCTCCTCATGAGGCTAAGAACAAACACATGGTTATATATGAATTTGGTGATACTCCTAGCCTGATCAATGACCTCCTTGACGAAGGTAATTTTCCCCACATCCTCCAACATCAAATCAATACAATGTGCTATGCATGGAGTCCAAAATAGTGAGGGATGCCTCTCCATAAGCAATCTACCAACAGCCACATAATTAGCTGCATTATCTGTTATGATCTGCACCAGATTGTGCACATCGATCTCCTAGAGGACCCCATCCAACAATTCACATAACAATGTTGCTTCTTTTATCTGTGCCGATGCATCAACAGTTTTGATAAACATGGTACCTTTAGGGCAATGTACCAAGAAATTGATAAGGGTCCTACCCTTCTTATCTATCCAACCATCGGACATCAATGTGCATCCTGAGATCTCCCATGACTCTTTGAATTCCTCCAATCTAGTGTTGATGTCCTTCTTCTCTGCTTGAAGAATAGGCCCCCGAATCTCCTCATATGTAGGGCACTTGTACCTGGGCCAACAATAGCAATGGCATCACACATTGGCTGAAAAAAGGGATTGTTTCTTGTGATGGTAAGAGGCAAGTCGCTCCAGAAAAGCATCCTCCCCATAAGCCTATCTGCTTCTTCCTTCTCCTTTTTTTTAATCACAGACTTGATGGAAGGTTGAGCACCACTTCCGGTCCGTGGAACAAAGAAAGATGAGGTAGCCCTCATGCTAGGTGAACCCATGGCAGTGGAGCCCCTACCACTAGCCTCCGTGTGTTGATCATGTGTCCCTGAACTCCTAGCCACTCCACCAGCTGCAAGTTCAGCTCTATTTGCAGCTGACTCTTCCCTTTTTCTATCCTTTGCGTGAATTGAATCATGGGCACTTCTCATAATCTCGGGGGTAACTGCAGTACAAAGCCCCACATCATTGCCCGGGAGTTTTGCCAAATGGTACTTCAACCTGCTAATGCCTCCCGTCATAAATTGCCCACACAATTTGCAATTCAGTAGCTGCCGGTTTGTTCCATCTTGAGCCTCCCCATATTGCAAAATGGGTCCAATGGCTTTGGCATTTTTGCAATGGAAATTGACAGCCTCACAAATCAAACCTGAGGCACAAAAAAACAAAAAAAAAGACATTAATGGCACGATAGGAAAAGGCTAACAACATGCTGGTTTAAAGTTAAACTTTAAAAAATCAGTCATCTAAAATCAATCCTTCATTTATTTGATGGAAATATGGATTTTTTCATTTATTTATTAATCTCTGTTAATAATTTTTTAGGAGATTTATTAAACATTTAGAGTTAAAAATTAACTAAAATTTAAATAAAAATCTCAGATTTATTAAACTTTCAGATTTTGGCGATTTATTAAACTCAGATTTTTTTGGAGATTTATTAATCTGTCATTTGATAATAAATTTTTTAAAAATTAAAAAATAAAAGGTTAAAAACTTAAAACAACTAACTTGTGCGTTGCCGGTTGCAGACCTTCACAGCTCACGCAGTTGTGTTGGAAGTTGAACTTGAAACTTGAACCCGCGGATGGAATTGGGGCTTGTAAGCCACGGATGCGACCTCCTCTTGCTTAATGGAAAGTTGGAAGCCCTGTTGCAACAATTCAGACCCTAACCGGCTCGCTGAAGACTCAAGACTCTAACCCTGTCTTACATAATACAGACCACGTGCTCGTCGCTGAAGAGTGAAAACTCAAACCGGCTCATTGAACAGTGAACACTATAACCCGGCTCGTGGACTCTAACGAGGCATTTAATCTCTCGCCGACATTTAATATCGCGTCACTTCTAACCCTGCTTGCTGAAGACGCTGCTCGGTGAAGGCTTGGTTCTTCTCCAAGTCGAAATGACCCAAAACAGACCCGTGAAATTGCCTTTAACCCGTCCGATAATACCCGACGATTTTTTCTAATGTGACTCGATTTTTTGGTAAAACTCGCTGATTTTTAGTAATTCTCGCGATTTGCGATTTTTTCAAAACCTCGCGATTTTTTCGCCGGAAAAAATTGACAGCCCGAAAATCTCGCGATTTTTCAGGACATCGCCGATTTTTCGGCGATTTTTTCCACTATGATTTAGATAAGTTGCATAATCTCTTGCATGAGCATTTTGATGTGTCATTTGTTTTACCCATGCATGTCATTTGTTGTTTATTGCATTTCATTTTTTATTTGAACAAGGCAGGACCAAAGTGTCTGTCTCCAATGCATTTGACATTTTAGTTATTAGATGTGTGTGTAGGTCTACAAGTTCCAGAAGATTCTCGGGGGTTCTCATACGCTCCCTAGAAGAGTGTGTTTCCCGCTGATGTGCACACAGCAACAAAAATCTTTCGAAGCTGCTTTGGGGAATGTGTGGCCTTGGGGCCAAGCAAAGAGACAGTTGCTATCACCTGATCTCGACTCCTCCGTTTAGGCAAACTCCTAATGAAGCCAAGGGGGGTAGACCCTAACAAAGAGTTTCTAAGGCTCTTAAGTGTTTTTTAAAGTATTTTAATGGATTGGAATGGGTGTTTTTTAGGAGTTTTAAGTAATTTGCAATAAAATTGTGTCCAAGTATAATTTTACAAGATAGATCACATCCAAAATATAATGATAACTTATAAATGAAGCATCTACAACATGATATGATAAAGTAAATAGCAACCACTTCTAGATAGATAATAAGCAAATGCAATACTGAACAATTATTGCTTTGTAGAATGACCAGTGCCAATGGCGTCGATGTCTTGAAATGCTTGGAGTGCTTGAGGATGTTTTGCAAATGTTTCTTGGTAAATTTTATTCTAAATTTTTGGGTGAGGTGGATTATTATGGGAAAGGGGATCTCCGAGATATACCTTTCGGTACAGGAGATATGTCTGGATTACAATCCAAGTGGCTCCATACAAAAACATGTGGGCTGGCCGGAGTCTCGAGAGCGGTGTTCAACACTACACCAACAAGGATGTAGTCTAACTGGTGCTCTAAGGTATCATCCCAGTGGTTCTCGCGTCCCCAGGCACAATTTTCCCACTTTCGATTATAGCGATCAACGCCAGCTTTTCGTTGGTTTTCTCGGGAATGAATTTTATTAAGGTTGAAGTGGAATTAGACGTGAGAAGAATTAAGCAATCTACACTGCTTTTGGGTATCCCACAAGTGGGTAGAGCATACAAAGTGTAGTAAATGTTCTTTCTGTTAGTTTTTCATCATTTAATTCAATATGATCTAGGATCTTAATTGAGAGAACAACATGTACAACATAACAAGCACAAGAGACGCAAAACATTTCACCGGGGAAAACCAAGAAGGTGAAAAACCCCGCAACTTCCTAAGAGATAGAATAGCACCAATACAAAGATCACAAAGATGAATCCCCAAATGATAAATGTCTGCAGTAGCTACTCCTCCTCCACTTGTGCGCACTCCTCCTCTCTCTCACTAATGCGAAGTGAGTGGGTGAGTGAATGAATAGAATGAGAGAGTCACACTCTATTTATACAATGACATGACTTGCCTTTTACTCTAACTGGGCCGACCTCGCTTAGGAGAGTCTAATAACCAATTACCACTTGTCATTGGGCCGACCCCATTAGGGTGGTCTAATAACCCTTTAACCTACACTGGGCCGACCCCTCTAAGGTGGTCTAATAACCCATCAAATATAAGTTACGACACTTTGTCATGTCCCAAATTTGGCATTGGGTCACAATGGCCTAATCAAATTGGCCATATTCATTAGGTTTTGTCAAATTGATGTTAAGGGTCAAATAATTGCCAAGGAGGAAAATTACTAGTTTCCTAGGTTTGGGGTGGAAGCTTTGGGATTTGGAATAATGGAGATAATAAATGTTGTTGGAACATTAGGATGGCATAAATATTTAATAAAGGAGATAAATAAATATATACAAGTGAAAATCCAAGTGGCATCTGATCATGAAGACACATGGAGGAAGTGGGACCCACACAAGCTAGAATTTATGTGCCACATGGCATCCTCTTTTTGCAATTTCGAATCCATGGAAGAGGAAGAGGCAATTTAGAGCTAGTGAGACACTTGGGCTAGATTCCCTAGCTCTATGACAACAATGATGAAGATGCTATGACACCTATGACACAAATCAGACCTGAAGGTTGACATATGACATATATGACATGTCAGGGCTAACAATAGACTCCAAGAGGGCGCTCATGGGTGTTAGGGCAGCTAAGATGCTTCCACATGTGATTTGGTAGAAGTGAGAGACTAGGAATTGTTGTACAAGTGGTGTTCTTTGGATTCTCTTCCCAACTTGAGTTGGCATGAGTCTCTTGGAAGGAATTTGACCCATGGAGGACATTAGAACTTTATAAATGTCGAGAACAAAGAATGAAACCAGCCTTTGATCATTTGTAGAATTTGCAATTGCATTTGTGAAGAGGGAGAGCTAGTGGATGACTAGTTTCTTGCCTTAACCAATTTCGAGGGTGAAAGATTCCCATTCAAGTTGGTAATTGGAAAGGCCATTCAGACCTTTCATTTGGAGCTTTAATGGAGTCTTTATTTTCAGGTGTAAGCTACAGGGCAGCTCATGGTTTCTTCTATTGTAGCTCACTCCTTCAACCATTTCCAGTTTTGATGGCATATTCTTGATCCTTGAGGGAGGGCGTTTTTGGTGAGCTATTGTACTCTTTGGGAGAGCTTCTAATGCCCCATTTATTTTGTAATATGAATTAAATACTCTGTTCTTCATCTCCAAAAAGTTTCAGGTCGAAATTCCAAGTAGAAATGTATAAATCTCATTTTTAATGAAAGAACAGTGCCATTTCCTCACTATCTTGTTGTGAACCAATGTAATGTTGATGATTTCGAATGAATGGATGATTATCTGATGAATTTGTGATTAATGGACTGCCATGGATGTATTTTACAAGTTTCATGGACTGTACTTGAGCATTTGAAGTGTTTTTACTTAGTTTAATTGCATTGGGAGAAGAAATAGTGCCATTTCCCCAAGGGTCGAATTGGTGATTTTTGCAGTTGAATGGGAGAGGGTTGGAACAGATATAATAATCAATTAATGGTGCACATGAGATTTTCATAACATCCTTAATACATTCCCTACCTCTGTTTAGAAATTTGAGTGGGTTTGGAGGCATTTGGGAAGCCATTTTTAGTACTTACCCCAGGGGATTTGAACCTCAAATTACTAGTAAAATTGCATACTTGGTCCAGAATCTTAAGAGAGTTTGCAGAGGTCTTTTGGTGGCCATATATCATCCCTGAACATCATATTCAAGTCCTAATATCATTCATACACCTTCCTTGAAGATTTGAAGGCATTTGGAGTCAATTTGATACCTAGAGACCAATACTAGTCAAAGGGAAATTACTAGTAAAGTTCCCTACATTGGCCAGAATTGAAAGAGGATTTGCAGAAGTATTTTAAAGGTCCAAAAGCATCCTTGAAATACATATTTATGTTCTAACATCATCCATATACCTTCTGTTATCACCTATTTTATACAAATAGTTGAAACCTTATTGAGCCGTCAGTGTTGGAACACATCAGTGTTCACTTCCAGAGTATCTGGGTTTCAGATTGCAGCAATTAGCCAATTTTGGCTAGCCGGTTTTTGTTTTTAGTCGATATGACCATGGCCCCATGGGGTTTGTAATAAAGTGTGCTAGTAGGATTCTGAGTGTCTCGGTTCCCCATGACTTGATTAAGCAACTAAGGTATTCCAGGGAGTTTTTTCCCTTGTCAATTATACTTTGCTTATAGCCGAGCTATAATCGATGAGGTTTTCTCCCGCTTCCTCCAAAGCTGGAATGCTCGATTTTGAAAATTTTAGCCATGGGGGGTTATTAGAGTCCAACTGATGTATATAAGCCTACTAGACACTATTAGAATATGTGCTGGTCGTGTCCTAAGTCTCTAGGACCCTCAGAAAAAATTTCAATTTTTTTTTTCCAGAGGCGTCGGATTTGAGTTTTTTATTATTTTTAAATTTTTAATAAATTTCTCTATAGTTTAAATAGAGAAATTTCATTTTGTAATATGTCAGTCATCCGGGATCCAAATTCAGTGATTGAAGGCTTCAACCTTAAGCCAAAAATCATTCATGATCCCCGGACCAGTTTATCCCAAGTTTCGGATGTCAATTAGGCCTCATAATTAATAATTTCTCAAAAAACCCACTTACAGAGAAATTATAAATTAAAATAATAAAATTGAATATTTCGGAGATAATCCAAATCTCTCCAAAATAAGTCAATTTGAATAAAATAAAAGGCTATTTGACATGGCACCTGGCATTTAAGATGATTCCAATCAACTCCACTGAGCTTTAGTCAACTCTCCAGTCAACACAAGAGATTAACTTCAAAAGAATTTGCCCTCCATGCATGCAAACTCGAATTAGTGATGTGGAATGCATATTAAATGAGTTTTGGTTGGTGATTGAGTTACATTTAATGGGAGTGGGGGCGCCTTGCCTAGGTGGAGGCCACCTTCCACTCTCAACTACCAAGATTGCAATCAAAGTATGGTTAAACTCCAAGCCACCTAATAAACACTCACGCCATCTCCAAGCTTGCTCACGTCAACTTCCTTTGGAGCTCGAGTTTTCCACATGGCACATGATAAATGGATGGTGATTATTCCAAGAATGGGATGGGGGGCGCCTTGCCTAGGTGGAGGCCACCTCCCCACCCTAATTCAATGCTAGTTCAAGTTATGGATTGGAGTTAACACTCGAAGCTTGATTGACATGGATTTTGATTGGTTGTGATTAGATGTTGATTGGGAGTTCGACTTGTGTTAGGTACCATTGGCTTCCATCATGCCAATTTGAATTAGGGTAGCTAGGGCTTTGTCTTTTGTTATATAAAGAGAGGTATTCCTCCTCTCTTATGATGGACTTTTGAGCAAAGAAACTCTGGAGATTTTGTAAACAATTTTGATTATTAATAAAGTTGAGACTTTGGAGGTCAAAACGTGGAGGCTCTTGGTGGCCATTGCTTCACCTTATAAACGAGGTGATATTGTTTTGCATTTTTATTTGAGATTATTAAGTTGTAGATCTTGTTTCAAGAGGGCTAACAATCTAGCACAAGTAAACAATGTATCTAGTTCTTTTCGCTTAAATATTCTTGTTTTACATATATTGCCCAAAGCTTAAGGTTCTTGCAGGTACATCTTCACTCCACATAAGGCTAAAGGAGTTTCAAGCTTTATGGATTTGAGAAACGAGAGGATCTAGCTTTTCCCATCAACATTCAACAAACTTCTATTTGGTTACATTGTTCTCAAGGGTTTACCTCTTCAAAACCTTCTATTTTTCTCTTTGATCTCCATTTTGCCCTTGTCTTACTAAGCCTTCTTCTTCTAGCCATTTCACCTCCCTCTTGCCTTCTTTTGTCCTCATCTTTTTGCCTCCCATCTCATTCTATTCGCTCCTCCTCATCCACCTTCTCCCTTTCCATTCGTTTTTCCTACTCTTTTTCCATTTTTCCCTACCATCTTTTCCTTTCGTCCACCCTAGTTAGGGCTCTCTTCTCCTCGCTTTTTGGGTTTATTCATCATTGTTCCTTCTCTCCCCTTCTCATCCATCTTGGAAGAGCCCTAAACACTACACACTCCCTCTTGCCTTCTTTTGTCCTCATCTTTTTGCCTCCCATCTCATTCTATTTGCTCCTCCTCATCCACCTTCTCCCTTTCCATTCGTTTTTCCTACTCTTTTTCCATTTTTCCCTACCATCTCTTCCTTTCGTCCACCCTAGTTAGGGATCTCTTCTCCTCGCTTTTTGGGTTTATTCCTCATTGTTCCTTCTCTCCCCTTCTCATCCATCTTGGAAGAGCCCTAAACACTACACACAAAACACAAAAAACAAGTTAGAGTTAGTGGTTAGTTTATTTGTTGTAGGTTGCATCTAGTCTCTTGAAGTATTCAAATCTCATAAAAAATTTCAAAGTTTTAATCTTAGATCTCTTTTATTTGCATCTCATAGTAGTTAAAATCTCATATTAGAAGTTTAGATCTTGCATTCGAAAAGTTTATTGAGCATATAGGGTAGTGAAATATTGCATGTAGCTTGCACTTGTTTGAATTTTCTTTCCTTATTCAAAAGATAGATTTTTTCTTACACACAAATATTTCAAATTTTTTATGTTTTAGATCTCATTCCTAGCATCTTTTAGGCATATGTTGTTTGCTGGTCTGTTTTACATTTATGCACCTTTTTGAAATAAAATCTCATGCACATAGCTTTGAAAAGTCTTTTTATAAATCCTAGATCTATGTAGTTTCAAGTTCTCTTTGATTTTCACTAACATCTAATGGGTGTTTGTTGAGATCTCTTTTGAGCTTGTGTAGGTTACTTTGAAGGGAGGGTGCTTTTGGAAAGCAAGATCAAACCAAAAAGAAGAGTTGAAACCAAGTACCAAAACTAAGAAAGATCCAAACTGTGAAATTTCAAACCAAGAGAAGACAAAGTTTCAATACATTCTCTCCTTTTTTTTGTAAAAGCCATTAAGGGCTTCACGCATTGTCTTTTCATAGATTTGTTTTAGTTTCTTGAAAAGTCCTTACAAGGGGTCTCATTCCCAAAGGCACTTGTGATAAATAAATAAAAGGCAAAGTGGAGGAGTCCTCCACTTTTTTGGGTGTTTCTTCCCCATTTGGGGAAAAGTGTTGTGCTTTGCTAGTTTAGATCTTTATTCTTTCATGCTTTAGTTTAGACTCTTATCTTATTATACTCCATTTCCAAGTCTTGTCTAGAGTAAGCAAACTTTGGGATTGCATCCCAAAGGCCACATAGCTTTGTGGTAGCTTTTCATTCCCCATTAGCCTCCTTGCCGAAGTTTCAGCTTGCTGGAAAGTCTCAAGGACTAGTGGTTCTAGTGATCAACCTTGTTCAGAGGTAGATCCCACCTTTAGATTAATCTTGTTTGGTAGAACACTAAGTCTTTTACAGTTATTATTACTGCAATCATCTTGTTTCTTTTAAGTATCTGTCATTTCACTTTCAGTTTCTTGAGCTTAATTTTTGTTCTTCAAGTTACAACTGTTTCTATTTCATAAAAAGAACTAAAGTCTCTTGAACTTGGCCAAATCCAAGTCAAGAGCACTCTCTGTCGGAGAGCATTTAGTTGTTGCATTTCCCTTGCATTAGGCATTTAGATTAATTAAAGTCTCTTGAACTTTGGTCTTAAGACTAAGTCAAGAGCGCTTTTATCGGAGAGTTGAACTGTGCTCTAATAATAAAATTTTCCAACTCACACCCCTTCATAATTAATTTATCTTGGTCGATTATCCAACACCCGTATGCTTTGCCAACCTGAAAGGGTTGGGCTAGTACTCAGAAAGGTGTTGGATTTGCTAAATTTCATAAGCGGTAACTTAATAAAATTTTACCCCAACCAACGAACCGACGTTGCTTTCGAGATTTACTGAGGTTGTTTTCCCGAAACAGGTGGTGCCGAAATCCCACTGTCAGACTCAAGGGTGGTCAAGCCAATTGAACACATACCTTTTTGCAATCTAGGTGGCTTCGACCTATCCTCTAAGAGGTTACCAGTACTATTTTCGGACTTTTGATATCCTTGTTCTTAGCCTAATAACCAAGACCACCTAAAACTTACGATTTACAAAGATAATTTGGACGACGATCTCACGAACAGCTACATTCAAAGACTTACTTTTCAGCATCCCCCAACACTATACATGCTTTTGACTCCATAAGGCACTAGTCTAATTGTTGTATTTTTCATATATCTATATTGTTGGGCCATTTATCTGTGGATGCTATCTCATTTATCTGAAAATCCGACACAACGCGAATATTTTGTTGTTGTGGGTAAATTTTTCAAAGGACTTGGGACAAAACTGGGTAGTGACCTCTTGGAAACCGTTAGGCTTGCCTTCGTTGGTACAGCATCTGAACACCTCCTTGAGACTCCGATCCAGCCCAAGTCTGAGTGAGAAGCCACACATCAAAATTCTGGACATGTTTCCCCGTACCTTTGTGTATATTGGGAACCCACCAGGCCTAATAAAAAGATCACTACCACATTAAATTAAAAATAAACCAAGAAGACTTGCACAACATTTATTTTTTCAGTTCATGCATCTTTTTCGACTCCATTCAAGCACTGGTTTATATTGCTATATTTCATGTTATTGATGAATGTTGTTTATGATGATAATGGTGAATATTTGCAAATGAAATGTTGATGAATGATGCTTTGCTTTATATGTATAAATGTATGCTGCATTATCTTGGTAACAAAAAATATTTCTAATTCCTAGATTTGACATAGTTTTGTTTTCATTTTAGGGTCCACCGCCCTTGGCTTTGCTAGGAAAGCCTAGACGGAGGAGTCGAGTCTCAAGTGACAGCACTTGACTCTGACTTGCCCCCAAGGCCACACCAGTAGCTTGAAGACTTCTGCTGCGTTTTCCCAAGTGTGGAACCAGGCAACAACAGGTGCCCTTCCTCTAGAGCTAGAAGTAGGTGCCCTTGAGGCTTGTGGGCCTCGTATTGGAGTCCGACTTCCTCTAGAAGAAGACCCTGCAAAATGACCTCCTGTTACCCGGCAAATTAGCAGGGTTAATTCCCAGTAATCAACAATAAGATCAGTGACCCAATTTCACCTCGGTCACCGTTCTAACTTCTTCGGAAGTCAAGACATCCAAGGAGAAGTATCCTTACAGAATCCTGTAGAACACTAGGACAACCACACAAATATATTCTCTATGCAATTTGTAGTTAAGCCAGTGCCTAATGGAGTCAAGTGCATTCAACTTCAACCAACGATACTCAAGACAAAAGTAGCGCTTAGTTCACTCAATGAAATACATGTACTAAAATAATCAATACTGGATCAAAAGACTGTATTGCTAACACACTTCAACCATTAACCAAATATGCATTAAGTTGTAGTTTTCAATGTCTTGTACTTGATTGCAATTACAGCAGCAGAAGTAAATAATTGAAATGATGTAAGGAATGTCATTCATTAGATATCACTTAACCTTGCCATCAACATGAATATAACTTCTAGATCTATATGGAGATAAAGTATGCCAGCAGAAAGTTAGTTAGGAAGATTTCAATCATTAACCAAAGCGAAAATAAGCCAAATACCTTGATTGCAACGTAAGAAATGCTTATATCAGATCACAAGTGTCCAAGTCAAAGATATGCCAAAAATGTTATTCAATAACGAATCTGAGTATTGTTACAATTTAGATTTGCCACTTAGCTTTATCCTTTTCAACATTCAATATGGAACCTTTGTCAATAACCAAATACTACTCATGCACCAACGATTTACCAATCAAGCAAATGAGATTTAGATGAACTAACAACCCAAATAGCCCAAATGTAACCTTCAGATCTGTATGGAAATATGTCTTCAGTAGGGATTATTATCAACAGTATGTAAATCAGTCCAATGTATAAAACCAGATATCACTTTGGCATTCAAAGGAACATCATTATCATCGTCTAGATTTCAAAAAAGGTATTTTCCAGATATGAATTAGGTAAACTTTAGGGTTCTGCATACACAAAAATTTACTCCAAATGCTAGCCAAAGAAACTCCAGATCGATGTGCACTTAACTAGGTTAAAATGCTGATTTAATTACCTTGTTTACTGTTTTGTATGTATGTGTTTGTGCAGGTGAAGGAGAGGGATAACGCACAGGTTCTGCATAAAATGCTAGTGTTCCACGGGGACGCATCCTGCAGGGTTGGGGACGCGTTTCCCGCGTTTCTTGCGTCCCGACGTCTCGAGGACTCCTGACGAAACGTTTCCCCCCACCCATGCCCCTCAAAATATTTTTTTTTTATGTTTTTCCATAATTTTCACTTTTTATAATCCCTACTTAGTACTACTTAGAAAATAAATCAATATATTTAGTATTTACATTGCACAATCATGAATATACATAAAATGAAATATTATTTTTGGTATTTTATTTTATTTTTATAATTTTAGGGACGTCCCTCCGTCCCCCCTGAATTTCCCTAAAATTTGGGGGTGGTCTCCACGCGTCCTGAATGTGCGTTTCTCCACTCCCACGTCCCCCCGTCCCAGAAATTTGGGGGAGCATTGCAAAATGCAGACCTGTGTTAAGGTAAAAGAATGGGGTAGAATGGGAGAAGGGATAGCATGGAGCAGGTGGGTAAAGAAGGAAGGGAAGGTAGGAGTGTTGGGAAGAGAGATGGAAGGAAAGGCCACGGGTTAGGGCAGTAGAGAAGGAGGGTGCAGCTGGAAATGAGAGGGAGCCGGAATGAGGTGGAGAAGGGAGAGGCCGAGGGTAGGAGGAGCTTGGGTGGAAGAGAGAGGGGGATGCTAAATGAAAAAGGGAGCAGGTAGTAGCAGGGTTCGGATAGGAATGAAAAAGGGATCAGCGAGGGAGCTAACAAGGGAGCCAAGGGTATGGATGAAGAGAGGGGATGAAGGCAAGTTGGGAAAGGAGCAAAACGAAGGTAGAGGAGGTGGAATGTAGGAGGTCGTGTGGAAAAAGGGGCTGCAATTCTGTAGTTTAGGGTTTTGATTAGGGTTTAGTTTTAGGCTTTTGTCAATTAGAATTTAGGTTTTTAACATGTAGAATAACAACTAACTCAGAATTTTAGGGTTTATTAACATTAAAAGACTAGCTCAAAAATCAAATAAAATAGACTAATCTAACATAATATTTACAATGTAAAACTCAGAAAATTTAGTTAAAAAGTAAATGAACAACCTAGGGTTTCAAGAGAAAACTATCTACCCAACCCTAAGGCATCAATGAAAGAAGCTACCCTCCTTGAGATGGTACTTGGCAAGCTTGGCAACTAGGGCCTCAACAATCTTTAGGATTCATTGAGGAGACCTAGCTTGTACAAAACTTGAAGACCTAAAGCTCAAGCTTGAATGCAATGGTGACCAAAGACAAAAATGATATGCTAATCAAGACAAAATGAAGCAACAATGGCTTCCATTCAACCCTAACAAGCATCACTTTCATACAATTTGATAGAGAGACATCAAACAAACAGTATGGATACCTCAATGTGCATGTGTTACGCGAACAACTCTAGCCTCACCTTAGCAATGGCATGAACAATAGGAAAAATTTCAAGAAATGCTACCAAAACTTGCAAAATAACCTTCCTCACAGAGTGCGCATCCCTTCAAAGAGCCCTAGTTAGGGCAAATAGCATACATAATGATTTTATCCCAAAAGTTGATGTGTAAAAATGAAGTGAGGAAAAGTTATTTATACTTTTCACACTCACTTTTACAAAAATAATTAAAATCCAGGCCGACATGCCTTTTTAAAATGTCAATTTGAAATTAGAAATGTCAACTTAAAATTAAAACAAAACTAATATAAAATAATCAAAGTAGTGGGTAAATTGGGGTGTTTTCCCCAGATTTGACCCAAGCATGAGCAAAATGGCTGAACAAGGCCACATCAGACTGAACTGAAGTCTAGACTGCATATGGGGGGTTGTCATGCCCCAACTAACCCCAACAATGATGAAAATATCTCAATGCCCCCCCCTTTATCAAGCAAACAGTCTGCTATGAACGATGACGTCATCCTCTATAGAGGGGCCCAGAGAGAGGGCGCTAGTGAGCTGGAGGGCCAAGGGGGTGCTGGAGGTGCTCTGAAGGATAAACATGCGCCTCGGTGCTAAAGAATTTGTCGCTGGAGTGATATAATAGGGTCGGGGTCATGTGACCTAGTGATCCACCCCTGGAAGCCCCAGACACTGACCTCAGGGTTTCAAACCCTTTCATGAGGCAGTCAGCAATGCCACTAATCCATAGTACTTCCAAAGGAGAAACTAGAGGGTCTTGCCATAACCCCTACCTCAGAATAGGCTAGCTAAATACCCCTCCTAGTCAGAAAAAAGACACCCTCTCCTTGGGGTACCTCTACAGGTGCGCTGGTGCTAGTACCATCATTATACCTCCTCTAAAAATTGGAGAAGGTGGCAGAAATTGATGTCATGAAGAAGTAGGTCAAGCAGGAAGTCCTCCTCTATGAGTACCAGTGCTACCACCAGGCCTATCTCCCTCTATCGTTGACTGTGGCACACTCCCAGACTCAGCCTGGAACTCCTCTGGAATTGGAAAATCCTCATCCAGAGCCTCTGTATCATCATCATCATCACTATGATGATCATCCTCTAGCCAATCAAGGGCTGCCTCCATAATAGGCTCCTCACACTCTTCCCTCCATGCAGTAGTGGTGTCAATCCCATCCAATGAGATGGCCTTCGCATCAACTTTTCTATCAAACTGCTTCACCCACAACCTGAGATTGTAGTGTACATAGACCAAATCATTTAGGCGCAGAGTATCCAACCTGTAGGAGGATAAAAAATATTATAATTAAATTATAAATTTACAACATATTAATAATTTAATACATAAGTTAGAAGGTAAAGGGGCATAAAATTATAAATTAGAATTTATTTATTTATAATGAATTTGAATTTTCAAATTCTCTAACCTGTTGCGCTTTTTGGAGTGTACTTTTTCAAATACACTCCAGTTGCGCTCGCAATTGGAAGAGCTACATGTCTGGCTGAGCACCCGAATGGCAAGCCTCTGTAGAATAGGTACACAATTGCCGTAGTTCTCCCATGAGGTATCTGTTATCACCATCTTGTAGTTTCCCCTATAGGTGGATCCGTAAGGATGGTAGAGGGGATAGGAAACCAAAGTGGTGAACCAAGAGAGCCCTAGTTCCCAAATGGATGGTTGTCACGCCAACCAAGGCACTCTTCGCTTTTGTTACCAAAGCCAAGATAACAAGGGGGAGACCCAGATCTACTCCCGACAGGAGAGATCTAACCCAATCACTAGATAGGGTACGTAAGGTGACAGGTATGGAACCCTAGATTTAAGGAAATTGAAACATTGTGGAGGCTTAGGGATGATATGACTTGATGAATAGATCTTAAGCACAGTGATTCGAATATTGGGTATGATTCCAGGATTCAGTGCTAGTGTAAAGTGGTCAAATTTAGCTATCTTGGGAAACGTGACCCTTAAAACAGGGAAAGTGTCCCAAAGAGTAGATCTGACAGTTAGGGCTTTCTGGCACGGCTTGACAGACAGATGTGACAGTGTTTATGCAGACAAGCACGCAGGAGAAGATCAAACAAGAAGAAAAACCAGCAAGCCAGGAAAGTCGTGAGGGTTAGAGAGACTAGTGCCTCGAGAAATGGGCCAATGGAGTCCCCAAGGCTAATGCCCTTGAGAACTCACCTAGGGATTTACACTAAGCCAATAACCCATAAATGTTTTGCCAATTGACCAAGCCGTTTGGTCTTAAGAATTTTCTGAATAAAATTATTTAGGGTTTTAAATGAATTTGACAGATGGGTAGTATAAGGAAATAGCAATCTTACCTTGAGAGCGTACCTGATTGATGGAAATGTTTGCTATGATGCCGAAGACTATCCCCACAAAGATCAAATGAAAATATTTGGTGAAAGCTAGTGCCAAACGTGATGCCCTATCCCACACGTGCGCCCTTCTCTCTCCTGCAAAACCAAAGACAAATCAATTAGCAATACAGAAGCAAAGGTAAATGCAAATGATGAAGAGATCTCGAAAGTAAGAGATCATAGATAGTAAAACTCCCTGAACCAAACCGATTTGATGAAAGAGATAGCAAGGAAAGTCTCCCCAACTAGTGCACCTTCCTTGAGCAATTCGACCTCCTCACTTGCACATAAACTTGTGTGGAAAAATATAATAGCAACGACAATCACCAATAATCTTAGTGCAATGGAAAGATAGTTTCAGTCAACATCAATAGCATTCACCACCACAACATAGGTATCTCCAAGAAAATATTTTTATTCTAGAAATCCAGAGCCAAAAGTCCCTTTACAATGAGATGCTCTCTCCTTTAAATAGGATGGAGAGATACCAAAACCCTAACCACCTTTTGAATGGATGGCTAAGATTAAAAGATCAAAATGTTCTAATCTACGGTTGAGATGAGCTCAACATAAAGTACATGGATCAACTCAAAAAATATAACACATACATGGACAAAATCGCCCTAGGAGGGCATCCCACTCTAAGTGAATGATAAAACATAACAACTAGCTCATGGTGGGTCTAGGGGGTCATGTATAGCCTCCCTAGTGTGTCCCCATGGCACAATATCAATAAATAATGACTCTAAGTGCAAAATCCTGCCCCCTCTGAGGAAGTCGTGAGCCTCCAAAGGCTAAATAAATCCATAAAATATGCCGGATAAATATGTGGGGGCCCCACTAACAGCTGCAAGCGATCCGGAGGGTGTGGGAGACACCATACACATCATTAAAACACTTCCCATGCCATTTCCTTTCCTCAGTAGCCCAAATCAAATTCCTCTGTAGGCATTTTAACCATTTTTTATGCCTCTGTAAATCACCTGAAAATCATAAAAATGCTCGTAACTCACTGTCTAGTCACTAGGGGCCAAATCTGACTGCATCAATGTGTCCGAGATCAGAGCAATGTAGTGAAAACAAGTGGCTACACTCTATATCCCCTGTTTAGCGCCATAGGTAAACCAATCACATCATAACACTGCTCTGACAGGCCATTTTTAATGGCAAATCTGGACTACAGTGATAAATTGACATAAATATCAACTGAAACTGCCCGGAATTGAGAATTGATTGTCCCAATGGACTCATAGAGCCCAAATGTACTAAAGGTGCATACTCATACACCATATGGATCAATGTAGTCATACTTGGACTCGGCAAATACTCGGCTGGCCTGGGACTCAGCCGACTCGGCAGACTCGGATAAGACTCAGCAAATATGAAAAATATGAAAAAAATTAAAAATGTGGTAACTTTTAAGCACAAAAAACATAGATAATGACATTTCTAATCCATATAAGTTATAAAAACAATTATATGCAGAAATTCATAAGATCATCTCATAAAAATTAATAATACAACGTTTGACACTTCATATTTGTATGCAAAATAGTGAACTGAAAGATGATTCCTTGAACACATTCCAAAATTGTACCAAGTTCAAATACATAGTTGATAGAACCAAGTTCAAATACATAGGTAAACATAACTAGAAAATAAAAAAAGATAGTGTCTCCAAGTCCAAACTCGATTCTCATGCATGACTACGAGCAGTGGAACGCCTAGTATAGGCCCTACTAGAGCTAGTGACAACATCACTAGATGGAAAAAACAACTGTGATGCAGGTGTGTTTGGCGTTTCCATTTCAGAAAATGGTACACCAGAGGGACCCTCGGTCTCTTCATCAAGCCAAGCCAAATCAGGAGGAGCTTCATCCTCCACTACCCAATCAGAGACTAGATCAATTTGATCCAATGAAATTGGATCCAAATCCTTTCCCCGCAACTGTTTTGTGAGCATCCGAAGGTTGTAGTATATGTAGACCAACTTCTCCAACCTGTTGCGCTTTTTGGTGTGGATGTGCTCGAATACTGACCAATTGCACTCACAACCTGAAGCGCTGCAATGCTGACTCAATATTCTGATGGCGAATTCCTGTAGTTGTGGTGCCTCAGCGCCACAATCTACCCACCATTGGGCTGTTAAAAAAAAAAAAAACAAAGATTACAAGTTTTGCAATGTCAAACTTTAAAAATAAAACTAGCAAAATAAATTTTAACGAATTACAAATTGAATCTTACATGGCATTTTCTTTTCCCTAAGACGTTATGTTGAGCTAAATCCAAACATGCCAGATGATTCCTTGTACATATCTCGCTTCATATTGATCAAGTCTTGAGTTTCTTGATTGGGATACATCCTCTCAATGCATATCATCATACCTCTCATCACCTTAGGATCCTTTTGAATTTTAGACCCTGCATTATAGAATATGCTCAGATTGAGATATGCCCCTGCTGCATGTAATGGTGAATGTAGTTTCCTGTCCCACTTGGAATAAATAATATGCCATATAGGACGATATTTTGATTCATCCCCCTTATAGAAGACCTTGATGGCCTCTTTGGCCCTGTCCATCCCCTCATAAACATACCCCATTGGTGGTTTGTCACCATCCAGGATCCTCAACACTCTCACAAGTGGTTCTGTCATGCTGACAATCTTAGTGACTTCCTCCCATAAACTATCTCTACGAACATACAAGCTCATAGCCATTGCATCTGGTTTTGTGCTGTCCTTATAATGTATCCATTCCCTACTACTGACCATCCGTCTCAATGCTTGGTACTCATTAAGAAGGATTTGGAGGGAGAGAAAGTTGGTTGCAAACCGTGTGACAGCAGGGCGACTGAGCTCACCTTCTGTGTGCTCTCTCATAAGACTCAGCACGCAAGCATGGTTATAAATGTACTTGGTGATCTGTTTGCACTCATGAACCACATCTTGCACCCACTCCAACTTCCCAATGTCCTCCAAAATCAAATCTATACAATGGGCAGCACAAGGGGTCCAAAAAAGAGAAGGGTATTTTGCACAAAGCAATTTACCGGCTGCCACATAATTTGCTGCGTCGTCGGTGATTACTTGGACAACATTTTTTGCCCCCACTTCTTCAACAACCTCTGCTAACAATGTAAATATCAGATTTGCATCTTTCACATGTGAGGATGCATCAACAGATTTCAAGAACATGGTTCCCTTAGGGCAAGCCACAAGAAAATGTATGATCGTTCTATTCCTCTGATTTGTCCACCCATCTGACACGATTGTGCAACCTGTAAACTCCCATGAGCTTTTAATGCTCTCCAACTGTTCCTTGACACACTGCAACTCCTCATCTAGATCTGTCCCCCTACAACTCACATCCAAGCTGATACAACTCTGTGAGGATCTTTTCTAGAGCCGCCATGACTAGGTGCCCAACAAACCATAACTCAGGACTCTAGGGGACATAGTGTGAGTTGTCCCTTACTCCATCTCACATGATAACTCGCAAGCTAGTGAGGAATAAATTAATACAAGTGAGGGCAGCAATCATTAGATATAGATAACATTTGTTTAACCATTGGTTTTGGGGCCTTTCAGTCTCCATAGCCTTGATCCGTGTGTGTTCAGAAACACATTCTTGGATTTACATTTATTGAGGCTTTATGATCCGTGTGTGTTAAGAAACACATTCTTGGATTTTACATTAATTTCATGATAGCCATTTTCATTAGGCTTGCCTTTCATTCATGTGTGTTCAGAAACACGCTTCCATGAACGAGCTTTCATAAGATATACATTTCATTTCCATGCACATTGTATTGATGGTAGCACTATCTATTTCAGGTTTAGCCAACACAACCTAGGCAACTCAGAACCGAGACACAATACAACAGGGAAGCTTATCCAACAAAGAGGTTAAAGTGGGGGAAGGTCCTCCATGCCACTAGTCAAGTAGTATGTCAGGGTAACAATCATAACTGGACGGTAATGGATGGGTGGAGAAAGTGAATAATGAGACCAACACTAGCAAACCAAAAGATGGTGGGAATGATCACCTCTATTCTCCCTAAGGAGGGTAAAACTGATGAGTATAATCAAGAACTTCTAAGTCTGAGCAGGGACCGAAATATATATAAATAATACAACCATGTCCAAATGTGATCGCCAGATCATGACACTAAATGCTAAGACATGCCACAAGAATGAATATAAAAGCAATACTAACCATAACACAAGATAATACCTGCTGGGTCATATACCTGTGCATACCATCTGAACTGCCATCTGTCCACTGAGAACCTGCTGCTGCAACTCTGGGCAATACATACTGCTCTGCAAATGGCTACATCGGTCATCAAATCTGAGTTTCCTGAGACTCAGTCATGGCATAGGAAATACCGTTGTCCATAGTCATAATAGTGATCCAATCATAGATGCTCATCTCTAGCATCTCAATGTAAGAGAACTGGCTAAAAAATGTTCTAGAATTTGGAATAAAACATATGGTAGCCCAGCTACTATATATGTGATAACATCTGGCTCCAGCTGGGACAAGTGCTCTGTTGAAAAGAGCGCTTGAGAACCTCAGAATCTCTGGTCCTCATCACTCTGCTACTCGTATCCTCGATCCAACACTCTAGCTCTACAACAACTACCAAAATGACACCTGTTATTTGCAAAAAGTCCAGAGCTATACCAAACTCACAAACCGGTCGTCAGAACAATGCATGTATATACATAAATATCAAAATAAAGGTAGTACTGAAAATAAAATGCGAAAAAGTAAAGTACTGAAAGAAAAATGTTGGAAATAAAACTAATCTATTAACATAACTTAAAGAAGTTTTATTATTATTATGCAAGAAAAGAAAAAGACAGGTACTCAAGACTACACTACGAGCTCCAAAGGTGAGCTTGGAAAAAGACAAATGTGCCTGACTCAATGGCTGAAAACTAAACTACTGCTCAAGCGAGCGTATTCAGTTCCTAACTACTCTAAACTACCAGGCAAGGAGGAAATCCAAGGCTAAGTGAGGTCAAGGATATAATCCCTCAACTCCCTCTGGTTGATAGGAAGTAAAATTTGTCGTCCCCTACCAGTAGCAAGGAAACACATGTCACCAATGCAACGCTCAACCGTGAAAGGTCCAACCCAAATGTCATCAGCCTATCCAGATCGGATATACAATAAGTGATTGGGGATATGATGACTTGACTTCCAGAGGGAAATCTATTCCTATTCACTGATTCAAGAACAACTCTAATGTTACATATAGGCATGGGATAGATTTCAGTAAGGTCTCGTGGTTGTGGGTTGACAATCCTTGAGCTCCTCCTAGGAGGAATTGCATCAAATCTTGGTGGACCACCATCAATGGGAATAGCAACCCTACCAACTAGGATTTCTCTAATCTCTCTTCTCGTCTCCTGAACACTAACATTAGGCTCTTCCTCATGAGGATACATCACATGTCTGACAACTTCCCCTACAGTCCAGAAATCTCTATGTTCTTCCAAGGGACAAGGCGTTTGAGATATACATTTGAATGACTAGAGCCTTCCCCTGTAGGAACTGGAATGCGCATATTTTCTAAATCATTGGAAATTACATCGAGGTGAGACACTGAAGAACTAGGAATGTGAGAAGGATCATGACTATGATGACTAGGTGACTCAGATGGCAAAAGAAAATAAGGGATAAGAGGATATGCAGATAAAGCATTGTTTTGATTATGTGAAGGAGAAGATTGAAAAATAGCAAGATTGTTTAAATTAAAGTCTCCTTCAGGGGCATCATTAATTAAGGCATCCTCTTCCTAGCTTAAAGAATTATCATGGACTTGATTTAAAACACCATCTTCTAAAGATAAATGAGACAAAGATTCAGGCACATTAGAATAATGGGATTTGTTGATTTCATCACTCTCCAATACAAGAGAGGAATGTGTTTGGTCAGGATTATTAGCCCATGGGATAATACGCTCAAGCCCTTGACTTTCTCTCTCTCTATTGTGGTCAATTAAAGCAAACCATTCATCAACAGTTCTTGGGATTCTTTCACCACGTTTTATGTCATCAAATTCATCAACTTCAGGTGTATTATTTTCATTAATTTATTTGTGATTAGTCTCATTATTAACCTCTTGACCCTGAGGTTGGCTTTCATTTCTTCTCAATTCATCTAATTCTTCCGCAAATTCACCCCTAAGTAATTCAAGATTAATTCTCCTAGCAACTTCAGCTATCTGATCCACTTCATAAGAGGAATCAAAATCTCCCATTACCATGAACATATTTTCTACTTGCTCAGGCTCCCAAACTTCATTATTACCTTCGATCATGTTGGCTTTAGCATTATTTAACAATTCATCCCCGTAAGTGTTTTTGATTCCTTCCTCAAAAGTTTCCAAATGCTTGTCATAACAAGGCTCTCTGTTTATTCTGATTAAAGCACCATCTGAGTTAGGAACACAAATGTACGATAAATCCATCATTAGATAACCACCAGGACCAACCGCCCATTTCCTGGATAACAAAATTCCGTATGCTGGGGGCAGTTCCATGACAACAACATCCATCATGGTGGAAATGTCAGAACATGCAAAAAGATCATCCCTAAGGTTTTTGATCAAACCATAGGATTGGACACATCTTGAATCTATGCCACAGACGTTTCAGTAGGGTCTAGTCACCTCTAACCCATCTCCTTCATAACATGCAAAGGCATGACATTCATGGCGGCTCCAGAATCTAACATACAATTGTGGACGAGCATATTTTGAATGTGTAGGGTAAGGTAGGATGACCACCATTTCTTCTCTCATATATGGTTGAATGGATATTGATGGGTGGATCTTGTTCAATCTTCCTATCCTCAGTTCCTCTAAGGCTCTGTGTATGACAAGACTCTAACGAGATCTCATGAGTCTTTTCTGGGTGAATGCCATCAAAATACTCTTCTACTTGGCTTCTTTTTGAGGGAACTCTCATTAATTCAGTTACGGGAATGTTACACATAATTTTTCCCAATTCTTTCTTGATATCAATATTCAGATCATAATCATATTGGGCAGTTTCCTCTTCCTTTTTATCTTCATTAGTTATATTACGTTTGTCCAGGAAAGAAGGTTGCTTTGACTCAACATTTCTTCGTTTGTAAAATTGCAATTTAGGTTGTTCTTCTTGTTAAGGGAGATTCAAAGCACAACATGAGGAGCTTAGTTCTTCTATTAAATCATCATACACCCATGGCTGTTTTTGCAGGAGAACTCTTCCGAAATCATCATCACTTGATAAATCGCTTACAAAATTAATGTTCTCGGGTTGGTCATCAGGGTAGTTGGTGTCTGAAGGTTCTTCTTCTATGTCTTCACACCAATTCACATTCTTTTTCTCAGAAGTTTCTGGATAATCAGGACGTCTTCTATTGTTATCCCCCTCAGGCCTTCTATTGTTATTCCAGTAAGGCTTGGGGCCATAAAAGTTCTTATTTCTATCTGGGTCCTAAAGATTAGCGACACTCTTCGTTAGAACTGTAAGTTGTCTCATCATTTCTTGCATAGTTTCTAACGTGTCCTTTGTTTCATTTGGCTCACTAACATGTTCCTTGGGATTTCGGAGCTTAGGGTCAGACCTAGAAGTGGATGGGGCAAAATGATCAAAGAAGTTTTGCTTCCCCATGGATGCTACATTAGATTCAACAATCTTCGCATTTAGTTGAGAGGTCTTGAGGTCATTGGGATTCTTATCCTTTAGGTGATACCCAAGCCTTCCTTCAAAAGCATCCAAATAATGAATGACAATCGCTAGATCTTTGGATTTAATATCCTCTGGGATGTTGGCTACAGTCTTATCAAATCTTATGTTGAATTCATTGACTGTTTCATTCTCTTTCTTCTTGATACTAAACAATTGGTGTAAGAGAAATTTCCTGTCTAACTTCCTAGACCACTCCTTGTTTAATTTAGTGACAAATTCATCATAACCACCTATCGAGGTAGCAGGCAATCTATCAAACCATTTCCGAGCATCTCCTTCCAAAGATGCCAGAAGACCCCTCATGACGACATCCTCATAAGATGCTCCATATGCTTCCATGTGCTCCCAGACTTTATCAATGTGATCTTCTATGGTTATAGCATTAACTCCATCAAACTTGGGAACTTTCTCAAAATACTTGTCAAGCATGTCATGGGGGGCTCCTGGGATTTGGGAATAATTCTCCTGGGATTTGGGAATAATTTAAAGGAGATGGCTTAGCCTTCCTTCCAAAAATCCTAGGGTTATGTGGAGGAGGATTGTTCTGGTTTCCACCAGTGTTTGTTTCGGCCATTGGATTGGATGTGGATGAAGGAGATCCTAAAAGACGACTCGGTGAAGAAGCAGGATTGGAGATCTTCCAAAAGAAATTGGAAGAATCCTCTTTAATATATCTTCGGTTCCGAGTATAAGTAGTAGGGATTCCTTCAGGATTATTAGGACGTTCTAAGAACTTAAGGTTAATACGTTGGGTTTTGTCCTCAGTGGAGTCGCGGGGTGGAGTCGCCAGGTGAATCACACAAGTAATTCACCGAAATGAAAAATGTCGTAGGAGAGGTGAGATGAGTGAATTAAGTTGGTGATTGAGATAATTATAGGATTGGAAATGCAATCACCAATGCAAAATACTGGATGCGATAAGATATGAAATAACGCACGGACACTCGCAGACACCGAAGGTAAGCCTCTACCACCCTGACAACGGCGCCAAAATGTTATCACCAATCTTGTAATTGCCCCTATAGGTGGATCTGCAAGGATGGTAGAGGGGATAGGCAACCAAAGTGGAGAGCCCTAGTTCCCAAATGGATGGTTGTCACGCCAACCAAGGCACTCTTTGCTTTTGTTACCAAAGCGAAGATAACAAGGGGGATACCCAGATCTACTCCCGACAGGAGAGATCTAACCCAATCACCAGATCTAAGCATAACATAAAGGAAAATATTAAGTATAATCAGATATCCAATGTAACCATCTAAGCATGTTATCGATATAATAATAATTTTTACCTTGTCTTTGGTTACCAACTAGAGCAAGGGCATGCTTATCAGAAAGTGCAAACCTATGGGGATATTCTGGATGGGAGATCATAAAAAATATTCTTGAGTTGATTCCCCAACTGGTGAGTCCTCCTGCAGGATTCTTCTATCCATGATTGGATAGGTTTAATAATTTTTGAAAGATGAAGTATGTAAACTACTTCATCCTGTTGATCCGATGGGATTTTCTAATGATAACCCCTTGTATAGGAAAAAGCCTCCAACTGCCTCAATTTAGAAGGAACATTAATGCGTGAAGACAATGGTTGAGGCATATCTTCCATCACTTGCTCCTCATATGGCTCTTTGTCACACTGCTCCTTCAAGTTTTTATTACTGATGCTAGCATACAACTCTAACTGATCATATGAAAGTTCCGAATGCTCCTCCCTATTTCTTTCACAAAACTCAGATAAAGCATCCCCTTTACTGGACATATCATAGATGGGATTTTCAAAAATATTTTCACAAGTCTCATAGATTGGGTTCTCAATAAAAGCCCAATAGTTGTCATCCCTGTCTATGTCAGATATGGGAGAGTCTTCGTCAATTATATCATGCTCCAGGCTATGTTTGTCTTCTTCATGCTCACAATCCTCCTCAGAAAAAAAGGTCATAAGGAAGTAGGCCTTCCGATCCTACATCATTATACACATTGCAAACTTCCTCATGTATTTCAATATGGGCTTCCGTAATGGTTTCTTCTAGAGGCGGATCATGAGTACACATGTGCTCATCATCACTGAAATAGTCTTGAAAAAACTCCCAATCTTCAATGTCTTTTGTTATGTTGGCATGTGTTAAAATATTGTAACTTCTAAGAATATTCTATTTGTACTTTATCCAGAGATGTTTCATTCCTCTGTCGGGACATTATTATATATCCGAAGATGTTTATTCCTCCATTAGGATGTGGTAACTAGGGTTATTAGACTCTTCTAGTGAGGTCGGTCCTGAGTTAAGTGTTTAGGGGTTATTAGAGTCTCCTAGGAGAAGTCGGCCTAGTTAGGGTAAAAGGTCAAGTGAAGTAAAGTATAAATAAAGGAGGTGTGTTCCTCATTTAACACACACACTCACTCATTCACTCACTTGTGAATTGCGCATAGGTGAGAGAGAGATCTACGAAGGAGGAGAAGGAGCTCTTGTTTTGGGTTTACATCTTTGTATTTGTTGGTCATCTATATTAAGGAAAGCTTTGCTGGGTTTTCTACCCCATGAGGGTTTCCCAGGATAAATCTGTGTCTATCTTGTGATTGTGTTTCTTTCAGTGATCCTTATTATGCTCTTGTTGTGAATTTTATGCTAAACTTAACATGGTATCAGAGCTAGCTTGAATAGGACATCTTTCACAAGGTGAAAATACCTCTCTCCTCCTCCGGTGAAAATTAGGGTTTCTGAAATCTGTGTCTATCTTGTGATTGTGTTTCTTTCAGTGATCCTTATTATGCTCTTGTTGTGAATTTTATGCTAAACTTAACATGGTATCAGAGCTAGCCTGAATAGGACATCTTTCACAAGGTGAAAATACCTCTCTCCTCCTCCGGTGAAAATTAGGGTTTCTGCAAAAGTTGGAATTTTTTGGAATCTGAGAGCATGGCTGGATGCTCCTCCTCAAAATCGAAATTATGAGCCCTAGATCGAAGTTTTTGAGTAGGTAGAACCCCGGGATAAGTCAAACCCTAGTTTGAATTTTGGACCAGAAGTACCAGAATACCAGAAAACCAGTGAACCAGAAAAGCTGCAAACCTGTGCACCATGAACTAGAAAAGCTGCGAACTTGTGCACCAGTGAACCAGAAAAGCTGCGAACCAGTGTACCAAAAAACCTGTTGCAGATCCGAAATTTGCTGGTCAAATTTGAAGGGTGAAAAGTTGAAGTTTCCAGAAACAGAGTACACCAGTCATCTCAATTCAATCAAGCACATCTCCTGGTAAGATCTGTTTTACATTTTGAGAAACTTCAATTTTTGGTGAGCTCCTGGATAAGATGGCCCCAAGCACTAAGCTTGAGGACAAGCTAGAGGGTATAGAGAATTTCCGGGCTTGAAAATGTAGGATTTGCCTCATTCTTGAAGAGAATGACCTTGCCCAATATATCAAAGATGAAGTTGCGGAACCTGCGGAAGATGAAGCTAAAGAGAAGTATAGGAAGGACATGGTTAGGGCAAAGATAATCATTGCTGATTCTATCAAAGACCACTTGATCCCTCAAGTGTCATCCAAGAAGACTCCAAAAGAAATGTATGATGCCCTAGCCAGAATGTATGAAGGAAGGAATATCAATAGAAAGATGAACCTGAGAGCTCAATTGAAGAGCACTAAGATGAGTCGAGGGGAATCTATTCAAGATTACTTCACAAGGGTCTCCCAGTTCAAGGAACAACTAGAAGCCATTGGAGACAACCTTGATAAAGA
The DNA here is from genome assembly GCA_027924585.1 of Larix kaempferi. Lineage (NCBI taxonomy): Eukaryota > Viridiplantae > Streptophyta > Pinopsida > Pinales > Pinaceae > Larix > Larix kaempferi. The sequence goes on from BSBM01000299.1 coordinate 25,341,951, forward strand.
TGAACTAGTCATGACTACTCTCAATGGTCTCACTAGACCTTGGGATTCATTCATACAAACCATGTGTGCCAGAAAGAAAACCATGAAGTTGGATATTGTATGGGAGGATTGCATTCAAGAAGAGGCTAGAGTAGCCAATAGAGAAGATTTGCTTAAGGAAGATAATCAAGCATTAGCCACCCATACCAAGAGAAGAAGAAGTCAATCCAACTTCAAGAAGGAAAGCCACAAGGAGTCTCAACCTCCCCAAAGGTTTCAAAAGAAAAGAAGAAACAATTCAGAAAGAGACTACTCCTCTTTCCAGTGTTACATTTGTCACAAAATAGGACACATTGCTAGAGATTGTCCTTCAAAGAAAAGAGAACACAAGAAGGGCTTCCACAACGAAAGACATCAAGCACATCTAGCAGAAGATGATAGTGAAGAAGAAGAAGATGAAGAACCTCCCAGGAAGCAAGCAAAGGAAGAAATCGAAGAATATGTCCCGTGACAGTGGTGCTTCAAAGCACATGAAAGGACATAAGAAGACTCTCTCCAGTTTAGAAGAAAAGAAGTCCCCCTCACAAAGTTTCTCTAGGAGAATAAGAGAAACAACATACAAGATTGGTTCATAAGCCTTGATGATGATCAAAAGACTAGGATCAAAAGGAGATCCTACCAAACAAACAAAGATAAGTATTTGAATTGTCATTTTTGTTTAAATTATAGTATACAGTTGTATACACATTTATTTAGGATATGTGTTAGGATGTTTGTAGTATCATGCATGTGATGGATAAGTAGCCTATGGTGCAATACAACATTCCATTGCTACTTATCTAGAGTGAAACCTCTTTGCTGACATATTGTGAGTATTGCACACTCTTAATAATGTCTTGGTAGAGATGGAAGGCATCTAGAAAGTTACCATATGAATATGAGATATGGATGAATGTTGTGGCATTGGCTAAGATAGTATGACTTATGTTTTTATGCATATATTTGGAAACTATGAGATGTTTTTAACCATACTATTGAATTTGACTTGTAGGAAGTATCGTACAATGATCACCTACAAATGAAGAATGATGAGACTTGTTCCGCAGAACAAGTGACAATGGTTCAACTTTAAAAGAATCCAGAAGAAATGTTCACAGGGAAGAAGCCTGAGACAAGCCACCTCAAGATGTTTGGGTGCCTTGTATATGTTCACATACCAAAAGAGAAGAGAACCAAGTTGGAAGCATTCAAGATATTCAAAATATGCATCCCATGATTCCATCACATGGAAATTAGTAGAGATGTAACTTCTGATGGAGAAGCTGCTCTCAAAAGATTCAGAAAGTGCCAGTGTGAAGAAGTATATGAAGAAGATATACCTCCTAGAAATACAGAAGCAGTTTCCTTCCCTGAAGAAGAAACACCAAAAGACCATGATATGATAGAGCCTCAAGAACCCCCACCTATGAACATATCACGAAAGAGAAAGCCAGCATGGGCAAGAGAAATTATACATGAAGCAGAAAAGTATGGAGCTCCAGAAGGCTCCACAAGAGTGAGCAAGAAACCAAAGCCATTCTCCAGTTATGTGGCTTTGATGTGTGATCTTGTAGATCAAGAACCTACCAGTTATGAAGAAGCAGTTCATAAGAAAGAATGGGTAGAAGCAATGACGGAGGAATACCAGTCAATAATGAAGAATGATGTTTGGGATGTAGTTCCTAAACCAAAAGACAAAAGTGTGGTATCCTCCAAGTGGATATACAAGATAAAGCATGTTGCAGATGGTAGCATTGAAAAGTATAAGGCAAGGTTTGTGGCCAGAGGATTCTCTCAGAAAGAGGGAATTGACTGCGAAGAGACATTTGCACCAGTTGCAAGGTACACTTCCATTAGAACCATCATGGCACTTGCATCCATGATGAAGTGGAGCTTACACCAGATGGATGTGAAGACAGCCTTCCTGAATGGTATAATTGAGGAAGAAGTGTACATAGAACAACCACAAGGATTTGAAGTTCAAGATAGAAGAACTCACGTATGCAAACTGAAGAAGGCCTTGTATAGATTGATGCAAGCTTCTAGAGCTTGGTATGGAAGAATAGATAGCTTCTTTACAAGCTTGGACTTTACCAAAAGTAAAGGTGATCCCAACCTTTATCTTAAGGTCATGGATGATGAACCTTTTATACTATTACTGTATGTGGATGATCTATTTCTGATAGGAAATGAGAAACAGATCATGGAAAGCAAGAAGAAGCTATCTACAGAATTTGAGATGAAAGATCTCGGATTGATGCATTACTTCCTAGGACTGGAAGTATGGCAAGGCCCAGAAGGAATCTTTCTGAACCAGGGAAAGTATGTTGTGGAAATCTTGAAAAGATTTGATATGTTGGAATGTAAAGCCATGGCCACTCCCATGGAGACCAACTTGAAGTTGTTGGCTGATGAATCGTCAGAAGTAGTGGATGTGACTCGGTACAGACAGATTATTGGGTCGCTGATGTATCTGACGAATACCAGACCAAATATATGCTTTGCTGTGAACACCCTGAGCCAGTATCTAGTTGAGCCTAGATGTGTTCACCTGATAGCTGCAAAGCATGTGATGAGGTACCTAAGAGGTACGATAGACTTTGGACTATATTATCTTGGAGATCATGACTTCAAACTGTATGGTTATATAGATGCAAATTGGGTTGGAAGTGTCTCAAACAGAAAGAGCACATCGGGTGGATGTTATTGTCTGGGATCTGCCATGATCTCGTGGCTTAGTAGGAAGCAGTCTAGTGTGGCTCTCAGCATAGCTGAAGCGGAATATATAGCAGCTTGCTCTGCTAGTTGTGAAGCCATATGGCTTTGGAAGTTGCTATCAGGACTATTTGACTTAGAGATGGACCCCACTGTGATCCTGTGTGACAACCAAAGTTGTATCAAGATGACAGAGAATCCAGTACTCCATGATTAAGTCAAAGCACATAGAGATCTGATATTTTTATATACGGGATATGGTGCAGAAAGGAGCTATAAAGCTCGAGTATGTAAGCACTGATGAGCAAGTTGCTGATGTATTGACCAAACCTCTATCTCGAGTGAAGTTTGAGTATTTCTGAGACAAGCTTGGTGTAGTTCAGAAGGACCCTCCTCGAAAGAGGGAGTGATATGGTCGATGATGATATTTGGATACTGGTATCGATGAGGATACCTATATCGATGATGAGGTTGCCTATACCGACGGTAAGGTTGATGATGAGGATACTTGTATCGATGATGAGGATACCTGTATTGATGATGAGGTTGAGGTCGATGATAAGGATACATGTATTGTTGATGTGGATACTTGTATCGATGATGAGGATACCTGTATCGATGATAAGGTTATCTGTACCCACGATGAGGTCGATGTGTGGTCCTTAAACTTTGTCTAAGTGGACGAGTGGATTGTATCATCCCTGGACTTTATGTCCTAAAGAGATCATGATTAACCATCCTGTAAGTGGTTGATGATTAATCATCCTTAGACAGTAAATCCCGTAATTCCGAAAGGAAGGATAGTCTTGAATGATGATTGTGATAGGATTAATCATCCTCAGACAGTAAATCCCGTAATTCTGAAAGGAAGGATAGTCTTTAATGCTGATTGTGATAGGGTTAATCATCTTTAGACAGTAAATCCCGTAATTCGCAAAGGAAGGATAGTCTTAAATGTTGATTGTGATAGGATTAATAATCCTTAGACAGTAAATCCCGTAATTCCGAAAGGAAGGATAGTCTTAACTATTGATTGTGATGGGATTAATCATCCTTAGATAGTAAATCCCGTAATTCTGAAAGGAAGAATAGTCTTAACTATTGATTGTGATGGGATTAATCTTCCTTAGACAGTAAATCCCGTAATTCCGAAAGGAAGGATAGTCTTAAATGTTGATTGTGATAAGATTAATCATCTTTAGACAGTAAATCCCATAATTCCGAAATGAAGGATAGTCTTAAATTTATGATTTTGATATGATTAATCATCCTTAAACAGTAAATCCCGTAATTCCGAAAGAAGGATAGTCTTAAATACTGATTGCGGTGGGATTGATCATCGCTAGACAGTGATCCTTAGACTAGAATCTCGTAATTTCGAAAGGAAGGATTGTCTAAGATAAGGATCTCGTAATTCTGTAAGGAAGGATCGTCCAAGTGTGGTAGCTCTGTAAAGACTGGGTCCCGTAATTCGGAAAGGAAGGATTGTCTGAGCATTACTAGAGTTGATGGACTAGAGTCCCGTAATTCCAGAAGGAAGGATTGTCCACCTTCCCGTAATTCCGAAAGGAAGGATCATGTGTGTTGCAGGTCATGATGCTGTTGATCGAGAGATCCAGATGATGCTGTTGATCGGGAGATCCAGATGATGATGCTGTTGATCGAGAGATCCAGATGATGCTGTTGATCGGAAGATCCAGATGATGCTGTTGATCGGAAGATCCAGATGATGATGATGCTGTTGATTGAGAAGATCCAGATGTTGATGATGCTGTAGCTGATCAAGTGCTGCAAAAAATGAAGACTCAGTACTGATGATATTGATGTTCCAGTATTGATTATGTTCCAGTAACTGTTTGAGTTACTAATGATGATTGAAGAAAGTTTCCAATGATTTATAGATGTATCATGTATGATGTTGATGACTCCTTGCTCCTTCAGATGTTGTTAGACCACCCTAGATCCAAATCCTAGGCTCTATCAAGCGCTGAGAGGGATCAAATTTCCCGAGATGCAAACCTCTCCTTGAATAGCTCCTTGAGTGCAATACCCGAGCCACCTAATCCTAAGCTCTAAAGTCTCTAGTTTAAGTCTCATATTTACTTTTTACTTTGTACTATTCTTTTTTGTTTATGGCCGACATAATATTTATTACTTTTTACATTGTATTATTTTGTTACTTGACGAACACTCGACAAACACTCTAAAGTCTCATATTTACTTTTTACTTTGTATTAAAATTAAAATGTAAAGTCTCTTGTTTAAGTCTCATATTTACTTTTTACTTTGTATTATTCTTTTTTGTTTATGGCTGAAATGATATTTACCACGTAATCCTAATCTCTAAAGTGTCTATTTAAGTCTCATATTAAATTTTTACTTTGTATTATTCTTTTTTGTTTATGGCCGACATAATATTTACCACCTAATCTTAAGTTCTAAAGTCTCTAGTTTAAGTCTCATATTTACTTTTTACTTTGTATTATTCTTTTTTGTTTATGGCCAACATAATATTTATTACTTTTTACTTTGTATTATTCTTTTTTGTTTACTTTGTATTATTTTGTTACTCGACAAACACTGGACAAACTCGACAAACACTCACATGTTACAAGATTTATAGATGTATCATGTATGATGTTGATGACTCCTTGCTCCTGCAGATGTTGTTAGAATATCCTTCTCGTTAAGGGAGAGTGTTAAAATATTGTAACTTCTAAGAATATTCTATTTGTACTTTATCCGGAGATGTTTCATTCCTCCGTCGGGACATTATTATATATGCAGAGATGCTTATTCCTCCGTTAGGATGTGGTAACTAGGGTTATTAGACTCTCCTAGTGAGGTCGACGTTGAGTTAAGTGTTTAGGGGTTATTAGACTCTCCTGGGAGAAGTCGGCCCAGTTAGGGTAAAAGGTCAAGTGAAGTAAAGTATAAATAGAGGAGGTGTGTTCCTCATTTAACACACACACACTCACTCATTCACTCACTTGTGAATTGCGCATAGGTGAGAGAGATTTGCGAAGGAGGAGGAGCTCTTGTTTTGGGTTTACTTTTTTGTATTTGTTGGTCATCTGTATTGAGGAAAGCTTTGTTGGGTTTTCAACCCCATGAGGGTTTCCCAGGATAAATCTGTGTCTATCTTGTGATTGTGTTTCTTTCAGTGATCCTTATTATGTTCTTGTTGTGAATTTTATGCTAAACTTAACATGGTATCGGAGCTAGCCTGAATAGGACATCTTTCACAAGGTGAAAATACCTCTCTCTCCTCCTCTGGTGAAAATTAGGGTTTTTGCAAAAGTTGGAATTTTTGGAATCTGGGAGCATGGCTGGATGCTCCTCCTCAAAATCAAAATTCTGAGCCCTAGATCGAAGTTTTTGAGTGGGTAGAACCTCGGGATTTTTGTTGGTTTTGCGGGAGAGTATTTTATTATGGTTAAAGTGGGAATTAAATGTGAGAAATTAAGATGTCCATACTGTTTTTGAGTATCCCAGGAATGGATAGAGCATACGCAGTATAGCAAATGGTAAATTCCAATTTTAAAGGGATGTGTTTGAAACAAGAACCATGGAAACCCTCCGACAGAGAGTACTTTTGATCCGCCTTATGGCGAGATTCAAGAGATTTATTGTAAAATGAAATGACTGAAATAAAATCTAATCTACCCAAGAGTCTCTTTCAGGTCTTAAGACTATACTCAGGAGAGCAAGGGGGTTAGTCAAATCAAAGCAAAAGAGCTCTCCGACAGAGAGCACTCTTGATCCACCTTTCGGTGAGATTCAAGAGATTTTGGATTCTTTTTTAATTAACAATTTTATAACAAATCAAAATCTAACAATCTCTCACAATTTATCAAATGGAAACTAATCTAGGAGTATATCAAAGATCTAAGCTATTTGCGAAAGATGAAACTAACTAATGCAGAAGTAAAGCTACGCTAATGCGGGAAAATAACAAACAATACTACAAGCTTCCCCCAAATGGGGGAAGTGGGGTGTGGGAGCCATAATCCCACTTGCTCTTTATTAGAAATTACAATATTTTTGGTTTTTTGCCCTCTTTTGAAGCACTTAGTATGGATGGGGGAAAGAGGAAAAGGGAGAGTGCTTTTCAAGTCTTCTAAAGGTTTGCTTGCTTGATCTTGTAGCTTGGTTCTAGCCTTTGGTCTTTTCTACTTCACTTGGATCTTCTTTGCTTCTTGTATCCCTGAAAGTGAGAGCTCAAAACATGCACTTTATTAATAGATTAGTAAATCAAATCAAATTTAAACTAAGATCTAAACTAGGCTAACACGAAAATAAACTAAGATCTAGAAATTTGAAAGCTTTGCAAGTTAACCTATGTATGATCCAACTACAAACTAAAACAAAACTATGAACAAAATGGAAAAGAGATCAAAGATGAGTAAAGCAATGAGAGAGAATGGAAAAGCAAAAGAGAAAGAAGTCAAGCCAAAAAGATGAAGACAAAAAAGAAGAGGCAAGCGAGAGGAAAGGTAGAGAAGGTAGGGGAGCTTGAAAAAGAGGAGTGAAAAAAGGCTGCCCAAAAGAGGGCAGCAGACTGAAAAGGGGACATCAGTAGCAAAAAGGGGCAGCCAAGAAGGTTAAAAATCAGAGGTAAAAAGAGGGTCAAAACAGTGAGCTTTGATAAGCTGGAAAGGGGTAAAAACAGAGCTAGAACCCGCTGGAAGAAAGGTAAAAATCAGATCTCAAAGAGCCAAACAAAAAGGTGAAAGATCAGACTTAGAAAGGCTGGAAGTGAGGGAAGAAATCAGTGATCAGTAGAGGCAAAGATAAGCTGCGAAACAGAGTTAGGACAGCTGACAGCCAATCAAAGGGAGGAAAACAACAAACAAAAAGAGGAGCATTTGGAGATGAAGGCAAAAGAGGGTTGATAAATTTTACTTTGAAAAATGAAACACCTATTGCATTAATGAGAGTGAAATAACCCTTAGAAGATCTAGATTTTAGGCAAAGGGATTCACTACACTAACCAACTTTGAAAGGAAAAGAATTGATTTTAAAGTTTAAGGGGTGAAAAAGTGAGAAGGACTTCAAGCCCCAAGCTTGAACAAATGACTTCTTTGTAGAATCCTGAAAGGCAAAACTTGTTAGCAAAAATAGAGAAGGAGAAGTGGATGCAACCGAACTCCAAATCTTTTTCTCTTTAGGCAACCTGTCAAGCTATACAAACCTTCACACAAGTGAGATCAATCTAGTACATTCCATAATCAAAGACAAGGAGAATATAAGTATAACCAACTACAATCTATTACTCCTAAGATCTTTGAAAACAAAACATCAACAAACAACTTCACTATTGGAAATGCTTGCCCAATGGACCAATAATGGCCTTCTATGCTAGATTTACTCTACAGCTTATAATGAAGAAGATAACTTAGATAGATGTTACCTAAATAGAAACATGCAACCATGAAAGAGATGCCCAACATTGACCTCCAAAGTCTCAATTTTATTCAAGCTTGCATGCCAAATAACATCAAGCATTCAACAAGAATTAAGCAGAGGTTCTTTGCACAAAAAGTCCACCCATATGGTGAAGCAAGGACCCATATTTATAGTTTACAGAGCTCAAAGAGAGCAAATGCGAATTGCATGAAGATCCAGGGTTTAGGAGAGCGAGAGCATAACTCGTGGAGAAACTCACGCATGTGTGATTAGATTGGAGCTTGAAGGTTGGCGTGATTGGGGTTGGTGGGAGATGGGGTGGAGCCTCTCTCCATTGGAACCAACGCCCAACCAATAGAGCTCTCGCCTACCACACACCGTGAGCTCATGCGTGAAGACAACCCACGTGAGGGAGGCCCACACTCAAGATTTTTTAATGCCATTCGTATCTCTAATGTTTCAATAAAACATGTGCCTTTACTTCTTTTATGTGGTCGCCCTCCTCATGATTTATATGCCACCCTTGTATTACTCGCCCACCAAAGCCGTGAGCTCATGCATACATGGAATGTCCACGCTCTTCATTTAATCGAAAAATTCCAATCTCTTATCCAAAGTATATTTTGGCATGTGCTTTTAACTTTGATATGGTCGTACACCTTATTAAGACCATATGCCACCTTTTCTTACTTATTTTTTAATCAATTTTGACTTTTTTGAATTTTTGTCTTTGGTGCAATTTCTCTTTTTCTGGCAATTAAATGCCAATTTGTAGCTTTTTTAGTCAAAACCTCTTCCAGAGGCGACATAACTACCCGAAACCTGAAGACAGATGGCGCTAGGGTAAAGAGGACGCTCTGAGCGTCAAAATGATCCTCCCCACGCCAAATTCCGCCTCCAGATGAGGTTTTTATTACATTTTGAAATTTTCCATTTAAACCATTAAAAAAATGGTCTAAATCACGAAAAAAATTATTTTCTCCGGAATGAAACGAAACTCCTAGGGGACCTAGTGCATGTTCATACGACTCAAACGAGATGGCTTACATGGAAAAAATCCTAGACACAAGACTCTAATAACCACCTTAGGTTCGACCACCATGGTAAATACTTTAATTTTGGAGGTATGAGTGAAAAACTCAGGAATTATACATGACTGAAGCGCAATGCATAATTCCTAAGGAAAAAACACTCTAGAGTATCCTCCTGATAGTTAAACCTAAGGATAGCCCAGTTTTTTATAAAAGAACCCCGTTTAGACCAACTTTTTACAATTTCCCCATGGGGGTATAAACATGCAATTATTACAAAAGGGGCAAAATTGTCCTGAAAAATGACCTCTAAACGCCTGAACATTGATGATGAACATGAATCATGTTCAATAAATTGGCGGCTCAATAGAAGTTCAGCTTTTGTACAAAATAGTTGGTAACAAGAGGCAAATGCATGCTTAAATAGGAAAAATGAGAGCAAACCCCAAGCGGGGCGAATTTGCCAAGTGTAGGAGCTTTTTGAGATGATCAGGGGCGAATTGGAGTGAACTAGAGGTGGTAGGCGCCACCTCTCACATGGTAGGTCACCCCCCCTCTTTCTGTGACACATATACAACAAGAGGTGCACCCTCTCATAGATAAATATGCCCCCTTAAGGAGAAATTTGCCCCCTCATCCATGAGATCTTCAGTCACCAATCAATCAAAGGACTTATATTTGATTGCCAATCATTGGAGACAACTCCCAGACAAACTTGCTTGATTTGTGGAACGCTGATTTTTTGTCTCTTTGGCCATTGATTTGGTATTTTTTGACATTTTTGAGAGAAAATCACTGTAAGTGATAAAGTATTATGATTTTCCTCTCAAAAGTGGGTCAAGGGGTAAAGTGGGTGCTCAGGGTTAGAAAACGAGCACCCCCATGGCAAATGTTGTTAATGTTTGCACTTTAATTCAATTATGTTAGATCCTTAAACTGAAAGATAGACAAGCACAACAATACACAAAAGACACAAGAAATTTTCTCGAAGAAACCATAAAGGAGAAAACCCCACAACTTCCTCAGTAATAGATTCGTCACTAGTACAATATCAAACCAAGATACAAAACCGAAAGATAAGATGACTTCTCCAGCTTGCTTCTTTCTTCTCTAGCAAATTGTCTTTTCTTCTCCTTGGTGCGAACTTGCTTGAGTGAGAGTGATATGCAAATGAGAGAGGGTGCCTCTCTATTTATACTTTATGTGTGACTGACCTAATTCCCCAATGGCGTCGACTTTCTTAGCTGACTGGGCTGACCTATCCTAGGGAGAATCAAAAATACATTTTACATTTATCCTTTTGGGGACTATTGCCCCGTCTTACAATGGAGGTTTTACCTCGATATTCTTGCATGACCAAATACAATAATGACATCCCCGAACAGAGGAAAAACATCTTTGACGGAGGTACAATAAAAGTACAATAATAATATAATAATAATATACAAAAGAATATCTTCCGAAGTTACATTTACAACAACACTCCCTCTTAACTAGGAATGTATTCTGTCGACACAGTCATCTTCATAGCAGGACACAAATTCTGGACAATGTCATCATCGCTGGATCATCATCATCACTGGATCATCAACATCGCTAGATCATCATCATTGCTGCTACAACAATTCTCATCTTGTTGATCATTGACTAGTGACATCTCTTGAATCTGCCCGTCATGAGAAGTTCTATAGAGCCAACCCTTTTTCATGCTGGACGTAGGCCTAGCTCTCATCTAGGACTTCATCATTTATACGAGCAAGCCATCAAGTAGGTATAGGCCATGACCACATATTACATTGCCACAGCAATCACCTGCATCTCCTACTATCATCTCATCTTTTCCAGATCATCTCATCATCTCATGTGGAGAACAACCTAGGTGCATATACTATGTCCACTAGAAAACCTGCGTTTTCCACCAAGTGGATACAGCCCAGGAACATCTACGTCTTCCACCCAGTGGATACAACTCGGATGTATTACGTCTCTCTCTCAGTCAACCTGCGTCTTCCACCCAGTGGATATAGCCCAGGAACATCTGCGTCTTACACCCCGTGGAGACAGCCCAGATGTATTACAACATTCTCGGTTAACCCGCATCTTCAAACATGTGGATACAGCCCAGGAGCATCCCAGATGCATTATGTCCTTTCGGACCACCTACATCTTCCACCATGTAAGATACAACCCAGGCGCATCCCAGATGCTTTATGACCCATGGACCACTAGCATCTTCAAACATGTGGATACATCCTAGGTGCATCCCAGATGCATTACCTCCTTGCGGAATACCTGCGTCTTCCACCATGTAAGATACATCCCTAGTGCACCTACGTCTTCCGGACCTATCACATCACTCCCTCTTTCGAGGTACATCAATCTGGATAACACCAAACTTCTCTATGAAGTACTCAATCTTCACTCTTGCTAATGGGTTGGTCAACACATCGGCTATCTGCTTGTTTGTCGCCACATACTGGAGCTTCACTGCTCCTCTCTGCACCATATCCCGGATATAGTGGTACTTGATCCCAATGTGCTTCGACTTGTCATGGAACACCGGGTTCTGAGACAACTTTACACAACTCTGGTTGTCACAAAAGATACAAGTCGTCTCTAACTCAAGATCAAATAAATCTGACAGTAGTTTCTGAAGCCATACTGCCTCACAACTAGCCGAAAAAGTGCAATATACTCTGTTTTGGCTGTACTCAATGCCACACATGATTGCTTCCTACTAAACCAAGAGATCAAGCCAGATCCCTAACTTAAGCAGCATCCCGAAGTGCTCTTCTTTTCTGTGGCACTACCTGCCCAATCTGAATCAACATAACCATGTAGGTTAATCTTCTGATCCATCGCATATTTGAGCCCATACTCAATTGTACCCTTCAGGTGTCTCAATACATGCTTTGCAGTAATCAGGTGAACATGTCTCGGATCTGTCAGGAACTGACTCAAGGTGTTCACAGCAAAGCATATGTTTGGTCTCGTGTTCGTCAAGTACATTAACGACCAATCATTTGTCTGTACATCATGGCATCAACTATCTCTGAAGAAGCATCACATAGTAGCTTCAAGTTCGATGCCATTGGTGTGGCTATTTCCTTGTAGTCCATCATTCTGAACCTATTCAGAATCTCTACTGCATACTTTCCTTGACCAAGGAAAATTCCATCTGAATTCTGCCACACCTCCATACCTAAGAAGTAGTGCATCATTCCCAGGTCCTTCATCTCGAACTCTGCGGCATGCCTTCTTTTTGTATCTGCAATGAGCTCATCCTCTCCTGTTACGAACAGGTCATCTACATACAGTAGTAATATTACTGGTCTTCCGCCCTCAACCTTGAAGTAGAGGTTGGAATCTGCTTTACTCTTAGTGAAGCCTAAGCTCATAAAAAACTGTCCATCCTGCCGTACCATGTCCTGGGTGCCTGCTTCAAACCATACAAGGCTTTCTTTAGCTTGCACACATGAGTCTGTCTGTCATGTGTCTCGAATCCCAGTGGCTGCTCCACATACACTTCCTCTTCGACTACACCATTCAAGAACATTGTCTTGATGTCCATCTGGTGTACCTTCCATTTCATTATTGCGGCTAAAGAAAGTATAGATTTGATGGAAGTGTATCTCGCTACAGGTGCAAATGTCTCCTCGTACTCTATGCCTTCTTTCTGGGAGAAGCCAGGCGCCACCAATCTTGCCTTGTGTTTTTCGATGCTACCATCTGCAACATTCTTGATCTTGTAGATCCATTTTGAAGTGGCAAGAGACTTCTCTTCTGGTCTCGGAACTATCTCCTAGACATCATTCTTCATAATCGATCGGTACTCTTCGATCATGGCATCCTTCCATTCCTTCTTTTCTGTTGCTTCCTCATAGTTGGAAGGTTCTTTATCAATGATGTCGCATAGTAGGGACACATAGCTGGAGTATGGTCTGGGTCTCTTGCTTTTCTCTAAGTGTCCCATCTGGAGCACCATACTTCTCTGCATCTTGTATTGCTTCACGTGCCCATGCTGGTTTTCTCTCGTGGGAGTTCTTCTCATGAGGTGGATCTATAGGTTCTTGTGGTTCTGTTATGTCATGGTCTTCGTGATCTTCTTGGATAGTCTCTTCCATAACTGTGTCTCTAGTTCTGGGAACTTCAGGTTCTTGAATTTCTTCAGTCGGTAATTGTCTTGACTTCTTGTAGGTTGAGTCTTCATCAAAAGTTACATCTCTGTTGATTTCGATCTTCTTGAATCCTGGGAAGGATATTCGGTAAGCTTTTGATGTGTCATTGTATCCCACGAATATCCCCTTCTTCCCTTAAGGATCTAGTTTTGTTCTCTTTTCTTTCGGGATGTGTATGTACACAGGGCGGCCAAATATTCTGAGATGGCTTACTTCTGGTTTCTCTCCTGAGAAAGCTTCTTCTAGAGTCTTGTTGTTCAATACACGATGAGGTGTTCGGTTCTATACATACACAGCTGTTCTAGCTGCTTCTGCCCATAGGTGCATTGGGAGATCTTGATCATGGAGCATTGCCTTCGCTGCTTCCATTATTGTTTTGTTCTTACGTTCTGCAACACCATTTTGTTGAGGATTGTAAGGAGTGCTCAACTCCCTCTTAATCCCTGATTCTCTGCAAAGGTCCTTGAATTCTTCTGAGGTGAATTCTCCACCATTGTTTGATCGTAAAGTCTTGATCTTCCTTTCAGTATGATTTTCGACCAAGGCTTTGAAATCCTTGAATTTGCTAAACACTTCATCCTTGCCTTTCAAGAAATAAATCCTTGTCTTATGAGAAAAGTCATCTATGAAAGAAGCATAGTATACATACCCACTTAATGAGCTGGAAGACATGGGGTCACACACATCTGAGTGAATTGTCTCTAAGGTTCCCTTTGCCTTGCTTTCACTGCTAGGAAATGACTTCTTCACATTCTTCCCTCGTGCACATCCTTTGCAAATGCCTTCATATTTTGTTTGAATATCTGGTAGACCTGATACTGCCTTGCTTGCAATTGGTAGTACTCTATAATGTACAGGTGCAAGCCTCCTATGCTAATTGGTAGTGCTCTGATACTGCCTTGCTTGCAATTGGTAGTGTTCTATAATGTACATGCGCAAGCCTTCTATGCCATAATTCGGTTGGTTCCATGGAGTCATGAACCAATGCTTGTTCTTGTTGTCCTTTTAACTTGTACAGGCCTCCTTCTTGCTCTCCAATTACTGTTGCATCATTTATTGTTTTTCCTCTTGGCCACATTAGAACTTGGCCATCAACAAATGCAACACGAAGTCATTTAGCATCTAAGTCTGAAATAGAGAGAAGATTTTTCTTCAAACCTGGCACGTAGAGAACATCCTTCATCTTTATTGATTTTCCTGAGTTTAGTTTGTAAGAGGCTTTTCCACTTCCTTTGATAGGATACTGATAATCGTCTCCAAGTTTCACCTTATGGGGTGACTGATGTTCTGATAAGTTGACAAGATATTCTTTGTACCCTGTCATATGCTTCGATGCTCCACTATTTACAAGCTAATCATTGCTTCCATGGGTGATGGTACCTGTAAGTGCTGAGATCAAAACATATTCTTCATCACTTGAAGAATCATCCCTTTCTTCTCTGGTTCTCTTCCTTACTGGTTCATCATCTTCAGCGATGTGAGCATGATGCCTCTTCTTGTTGATTCTCCTGGAGGATCCTTGGTTCCTAGGACAATTTCTTGAGTAATGTCCTTTCTCGTCACATGTGAAGCACCTAATACTGGAGAGGTCTCTTCTAGGTCCATGATTCCTATGAGACTTTTTGGGCTTCTTGTGATGGTAGTCCTCCCTCTTGTTTTGATTCTTCCTAGTATGAGAAGTTAGGGCTTGGTCATCATTAGCTCCCATCTTTTCTTCTCTTGCTACTAGTCGAGCTTCTTCTTGGGTGCATTCTTACCATAATCTGCTGAATGTGATTGGCTTCTTTCTGGCGCATATTCCTTGAATGAATGAGTCCCATGTTTTTGGGAGACCATTCAAGGTAGTCATCACAATTTCTCCTTCTTCAACATTGTCTTCAATTGCCTCAAGTTGTTCCTTGATCTGAGAGACTCTTGTGAAGTAAGATGTAATAGTTTCTGAGTGTTGAATCTTCACATTCTTGAGTCGGTTCCTTAGAGTCATCTTCTGATTGATGTTCTTCCTTTCATATAACATTGTCAAATCATCGAATATCTTCTTAGGAGTCTTCAAGGATGGTACATGAGGGATGAGGTGATCTTTGGTAGAGTCTGCAATGATCCTTTTGGCCTTGATCATGTTCTTCTTGTGAATTGCTTTTGCCTCTTCTCCCTCTGGTTCTGGAACCTCCTCATTGACATACTTGTCCAAGTCATTCTCTTCTAGGACAAGAGAAATTCTATACTTCCATGCCTAGAAGTTATCAGCTCCTTCAAGCTTATCCTCAAGCATGGTGTGAGTTGTCATTTTGATATGAGAACCTCAAATGGAAATAGCAAGGAGTTAGATCTTACCAATTTGAGATGCCCAACCTGGTTCTGGAGCTGGCTGACCTAGGGTTTGACAGAGAAACCCTATTTTTCCAAACTTGGAATCTTGAACTTCTGCTTGGATAGAAAGATGCGCCTCCTCAAGGCGAGTTGTCCAGTGTACTCCTTCCGAATTGGTGGATGGAAGCTCCAAAAACTTGATGCCCTAGTTTCTCTCGGCCTTAGTGGCAGGGTTAAAAATGAAACTTCTCCAAACTGAGATCTGCTTCCACCAAAAGATGCGCCTCTTTGAGGCGAGTTAGCTTAGCCCTGTTTTCTTGATGATCTGTGGAGAGAAGACCTTGAAATAGGAAGCCTTAGTTTTTAGCTACTGCACAGTGCCTTCTTTCATAGTGGCTCTGATACCATGTTAATGTTTTCACTTTAATTCAATTATGTTAGATATTTAAATTGAAACATAGACAAGCACAACAATACACAAAAGACACAAGAAATTTCCTCGGGGAAACCATAAAGGAGAAAACCCCGCAACTTCCTCAGTAATAGATTTGTCACTAGTACAATATCAAACCAAGATACAAAACCAAAAGATAAGATGACTTCTGTAGCTTCCTGCTTTCTTCTCCAGCGAACTTGTCTTTTCTCCTCCTTGGTGCGAACTTGCTTGAGTGAGAGTGATATCCAAATGAGAGAGGGAGCCTCTCTATTTTAATTCCCCAATGGGGCCGACTTCCTTAACTGACTAGGCCGACCTGTACTAGGGAGACTGAAAAATACATTTTACATTTATCCTTTTGGGGACTATTTCCCCGACATAAATTGGAGGTTTTATCTCGATATTCTTGCATGACCAAATACAATAATGACATCCCTGAACGAAGGAAAAACATCTCCGACGGAGGCACACTAAAATACAATAATAATATAATAATAATATACAAAAGAATATCTTCCGAAGTTACATTTACAACAACAAATTTCACCTCCTAACCACACTTGTATTACATTTTGAAAGTTTTTAATTAGAACATTAAAAAATTGGGCCGTTTTAGGTGAAACTTTTTTATTTGCGAAAATTAAAATAAAGCCCAGAGGGACCTAGTACATGTTCATATGACTCAATATTGATGGTTAGTGTGGTAATATACATAGACACCTAGACTTTAATAACCTCCCAAGGTTTAGCCACCAAGAGAGATACTCCAACTTTGGAGCTGTGAGTGAAAAACTCAGAAATTATGCGTCACTGAAAAATAATGCATAATTACCAAGGAAAAAACACTCTAGAGTACCGCATTGATATCTAAGTCTTAGGCAAGCCAAGTCTTTTATGAAACTCATCATGCTACGCCAACTTATTACAATTGCCCGTAGGGTATGAACCTATGTTGTTGGGAGCGAGAAGCGGGAGCGGGGAGTGGAAGTAGAGTGAAAGGTGAAATTTTCAAAACCTCCCGTTTTGGGAGCGTTTTTAATATAGTATATATTTTGATATATTTTGATGGATTTATATCTTTTTTTTTGTTGGCAAGTGGTAGTACCCCTGACTAGCAGGGTTCTCCATTGACTGAGAGACCACGAACTAGGGGCATCTAAGCTGTCAAAATCACCTGGGGATTGAACCCGGCCTGGACCACACCAACCCTTAGCATGGTTGGATTTTAGTATCCGCAGGGTTTCGAATCGGTGACCTTTCTGCTTAGGGGTGTCTTAACCATCACCCGCCACCGATTGTTCTACATCTCACGGATTGATGGATTTATATCTAAAAAACATGTAGGATGTTGAATTAGCTATAGAAAACATAGATTAAACCATATAACATCAATCATCTAGTAGTTATAACTTATAACATTATCATCAAATGATCAACCATAACTACTTTTATATGAGCTTGGCAATGAAGGGAGGTACTATAACATTGTGATCAAATGATCAACCTAGGATAGGAGCTTTTAGTATAGGAGAGGTAGGGAGCGCCTCAAGAGCGTGCTCCCAAAACTGGGAGCGTTTTGGGAGCGAGATTCCGAAGGAAGTGAGCATCGGGAGCGGGAGCGAGGGGGTGGGAGGTGCTCCCACGCAACTTTGGTATGAACATGCAAAATTATTAAAAAAGGGACAAGCTGGCCTGCTAGGACTTCTGATCTTCTGAATTGGAACAAGTGACTTGTTCAATTTTGCAGGCTTGCTTGAAAACCAACTAAGTACAACTTAGGTGGTAACAGAGTGAACGATGTTGATGGTGATCTATGTAAGGTGCATGGAGGAAGGAAATATTAATTGTAAGAGAAGGGGTCATGTTTTTGACAAAATGGCAATTATGTGAAAAATGTTGACTATAGATCAAGTTGATGGATTGAGGTAAGTTGGTGAGTTGACATGTTAGTTCAAATGTTAGTGAAGTTAACAATGATGGTGAGATTAGTGTTGCAAAACTCAACATTGGCAAAAAAATGGTAGGAGTCAATGTATGTGCGCTTATCTTTTCTCCTCTAAACTCAACATTGGCAAAAAAATGGTAGGAGTCAACTTGATAAATTGGTAAAATTGGAAAAAAATTGCAAAATTTGGCAAGCATAAACTCAGACCCGAAAAATCCAAAAAATTTGGAAAACTTGATGCACTGAAAGCTACAAAAAAATTGGAAGAATAGGGAGAAATTGGAGATTTTTAAGACACTAGGTGGGGGCATGATTGGCAAGTTCGTATAGTTGAAAGCATTTAAAATAAGGTTGGTAAGGTCCATGATGAAGTGATAGGATTAAAGTCATTGGAGGTTGCAGAATGTATGGCTTGGATAGATGTAAGGAGAAGGTTGAAGTTAGAAGTATTGTAAATATGAGGATTGGATAATTTGAAGTCCTTGTGGTTGGGGGTAGGATTCTAGGTGTTATACACTTAAAAATTTTCTCCTTAAATTTTGCTTTGCTCTCTGTTCAATCACTGGGAGGATAAATACCATGATTCATGTAGAAAGCAGGAGTTAAAGAGTCAAAGACTCTTAAGGTGTGTTTGATGATTGATCTTTGTTCTCTTGTTGATTTGAATTTTGGACAAATAACTGTTAAATAAGATATAATGGAAATGGAAATAAATGTAAATCAACATCAATTTATATTCACAAATTTATTCAAGCATTTGGTAAGATAGTTGATTTTTGACATACTTTTGTTTAAATGGTCATGGTTAGAAATATTTGTGCAGAGTTTATCATGATTAAATTTTCCATCCACCTGTTATCACACCATAGTAGCTGGGCAACTATTCTTGCTGAGCAGATATATGCACTTTCCGGAGCTTTGCTTTTACAGAGATTGGCTATGATGAGCATGTTTATTTGAGATCACTTATGGATCAGAGCAGTATTTTGTATCGGAATTTTGTTACACCTTGTGCCAAGGCTAAGCTTTGAGAGCTTAGATTTGATAACCGATGTGACCCTTTGTTCCATACAGTTTCAGTTCAGTGCCCAGTGATATTATTGCAGCAGTGTTTCAGATGTTTATTGATGATTATTATGATATGATGTGACCTATGGACTTCTGATTATTATCTTGTTGTTTTAGTCATCTTCATAGAATTGACTTGGTATATGATTCCTGATGTGGCAGTACTATTTAAAATAAAATGAAATGTCTGCTAGTTTAGGCACCACCTTTCATTTGACTCCATCCATCCACGACCTTCGAAATTTGGTTTTTACCCTTGACTTGCCTTCTTGACTTCTTGATACTGAGGACTTCCCCATTTCTACCTCTATGTTGGACCGCATCCATGTTTGTTTTGTGTCTCGGCTCTGAGTTGGTGACATAACTTGCCTTTGGTGAGTTGGATTGTATGCCTAAATCATTCTGGTCGATTGTCCTGATGTTTGGCATTGTGCAGAACTCCCCCCAGTCACTTGAGATGTTGTTGGCTAAAACTGAAAGCACATGTACTACTTATATTGGAAATCTATTTATATACGCCCATGGAAACTGTAAACTCTAGAATGTGTTTCTAAACACACATGAGTAAAGGGCAAGAGCAATGAAATGCTAAAATACCCCGCGAAGGGTATAAAAAGGTCCCAAAAGCAATGGTTAAACAAATGCTATATCTAAATATTGCTGACCTTGTAAATGTAAATATGCCCCGGATGCAAGCTGCGATTAGTTGTGCTTCTTAGCGCATGTGAAATCCCAGAGGGGTCATATAGGCCAAAAAGGCCATTGAAATGAAATGAATGATCCTAATGAACCTGGATCAACTTGATGTAGACATGATGCCTAAGTTGAATAAACACTCTCTAAACAACTTATCCATTTGTGAGGCACAACCCTTCCCTTTGTTATTTTGTCCAACACAGAGTGTAGCTCCCCATCTCCCTGTCCAAAGTGTCACTTAGTTGAGTTTGAAGTCATCCCCTTTTGCCTAGCCTTGTCCTTAGCCTTCATCCTTAGCTAGTAGTTAGGCATGTCCAATGGGTGAGTCTGTCATTAAAGCTTTTGTGCAAGTAAAATATAAATAACGCTTAAATATATATATGTATTAACTGCCACGGAATGATGTTTATACTTCAAGTTAAGTTGTGAATATGATCTAGAGGAACATGTCTTAGTCTTTTGTTAT
The DNA here is from genome assembly GCA_027924585.1 of Larix kaempferi. Taxonomy (NCBI): domain Eukaryota; kingdom Viridiplantae; phylum Streptophyta; class Pinopsida; order Pinales; family Pinaceae; genus Larix; species Larix kaempferi. The sequence goes on from BSBM01000299.1 coordinate 25,362,223, forward strand.
GATCTAGTCCTTGGTTATATGTTGACCTAGTCAAACATAGTTTGACCATGGTCATTCTTGGGATCCGTGATGAGATGGACCACTTGTGCTTATTGATGATGATTGATGGTTCCACATACACATATTGATGATTCCATGTGCTGGATATATGCTACAGATGATGATTGATGTAGATGGTTAGTTTTATTATTATACCCAGATCATCATATTTTACACTGTCTGGGTATGGTGGGCCCTACAGTCGGCCCCACAGGTCAACCCATGGTGTATGAGTACTCATTTCTAGTAGATTTGGGTCTTTTGGATCCCTTGAGACACTTATCTCTCAGTTCCGGGCACTTTTGAGGATGATAGTAGTAGTTATCCACTTGTTGACCAGTTTTGGGCATGCTGATCCATCCTGTCCAGTAGAGGCTTGGAGGCCAGTTGTTTCCTAGGGCGCTGTGTAGGAAGGGGGTGGTCCAACCAATTGTTTTTACCATTATGCCCCCCTTCCAGACAGCCTGGTGCACTCAGTTTGACAACGTAGGCACCCTGGGGTACAGTTTGGGCAGTTTTAGGGTTTTTCAGGAGGATTAAAAATGGAATAAAAGGGTCATTGAGGAATTCAATTTTGGCCATTGAGGCAAGGTTTTGGAAATTGGTCTTCATAGAGGTCTTCCGGGGTGAACCCCCCATCTTCTAGTCAGTTGGCATCAGTCAGTGGGGTCCACAGTGGCCACAAGAGGCCTTTTACTGCATGTCTCACAGATTTTGAGGACAAGATTTGATCATTTGTGTTATTTGGACATGTCATGGTCCTATTATTTTATATTATTGTGCCATGGGGACGAGCTAGTGAAGGATTGATACCTCCTAGCCCCACCATGTGTGTCTTGAGTCATGTCCATGTCATACTTGGCGGGACAATGTATCTTTGCATCCTTTGAGGGATGACGTCACCCTCCTTAGAGACTTTTGAGGCATGACGTTACCTTCCTTTTGAGTGATCCATGTGATATATTGTTAGGCTCATGTTAGCCATTGATTATTATGTTGTATCTTATGATCTCAACCACTCATTTAAAAAGTGGTTTTGAGGTTTAGGGTTTTGGTCTTTATTATCCTATATAAGGAGGAGACCCCCCTCATTGTAAAGCACCTTTGGGATATGGAAAACTTGGAACGAAAATAATATTTTGGAGATCTACTTCTCGACTTTGATTGGGTTACTCTTGTATATGTTCTTGCATCTCTTGCTTTTAGACAGTCTTTGCTTTACAGGTGAAATCGATATCAAGAGAAGGAGGCCGAATTGCTTGAAGCTAGAGCACTTTTTTGCTTGATGGGAAGATTGTAAGGGTTGTTCACATCCCCCAGGGCAAGACGTCTTCATCTTGAGGGATTTTTTCAATTGTGCTTTGTCCATTGATTGCTTCTTTGACATGACATGCTTAGATCTCATTGATTTGTGGATCAAATCTAACTTGATGTAGTTTAATTTACAGGTTGCATGGGACATCATCTCCTCCTAGGGCTTGCACGATTTGGGTTGAAGACACTTGGATCAAGCTTGGAATTGTAACTAAGGGCAAGAATCATCCATATTCTAAGAGGCCGCAAGATTTTGAGGTAAGATCTACAAGGTACGTATTGATTTCGCTTGTTCTCCATCCTATCGGTCACACATAAACCATTAAAATCAAAACCCTCATTTTTCACTTTTTTCTAGATCTACTTGGATGTAGCTTGGCTTTGGAGATAACATTAAAAACCCACCTCTATAGCATCCACGACAATTCGGATCTATAGTTTGGTGGTGATTGGCCTCCATTTGACACACTTCCCAAGGCACATTAGCCTCTCCAAGGAAAGTCACATTCCTTGAGGAGGCTAGTTTGGCTAGTTCCATCACATGGGTAGGTGAGATCCCACTTGATTTGCATAGATCCACCTTGATAACCTACCCCTAGTGCTTCACCTTGTTGATTTTCACCTTGTGGGCCCCATTCCTCATTTTGAGGGAAGAGCCCCACTTGGGTCACTTGGTGATGCATTTTTAACCTTAGATCTATGGAGATCTAGTTCATATTGGGGCATGCCATTGAAAACCCACTTTGATATTGGTCTTAACTACCCCGATCTACATTTTCGTAAAGTTTGGACTCCATTTGCCCCCTCTAATAAAGGCACTAGTCTCCCTTAGGTAAATCGCACTCCTTGGGGTTAGTGTTCTTTGCTAGATCCCATATGTGGGTGTTGCTAATTTCATCTTAGATCCATAGATCTTCTTCATCTCACACCCCTTGGTACCATGTCACCCCTAACTCAACCTTGTGGGCTCCATTTGGACCATTTTCCCTATTTTAAGGAAGTGGACCCCACTTGTGTCTTTTCATGGTACTAGATCTAATTCAATTGAGCTTCATAAGTGGCCCTAATCACTCATTGGGTGAAACACTTGTCACCTCCTAAGCCTCTTCAACCATACTTAAAACTCTTGGGTCTACTTCATTCAATTAACTCATTGGTTTCCGTAACTTAATTTACACATTTCCCTAGGAACCTTTGGGTTAGCTAGTCTTCATTGATTGGCTAGGGTCTCCCCCTTGATCTTGATTAGTCTTGATCTAAAGCGAAGAGTGCCTCGGTTATCGTGATACCCAGCTTGCATTGGGAACCGTGGCATCTCTTGGGTCACCTCTTTAGTTGTACATCACCTCTACCATCCTGGATGGGATACCTTTAGGGACAACTACAAGTTGTGTGATAACACCACCATTTTCATTCTTTCTTGAAGTTTCTGTGCCTTTAATCTGATGCCTTTGTCTTTGTTTTAGTTGTGCCCTCTTTCGTAGTATTTCCATCTTTGTAATGTTGAGTTGATGAGATGGGGAAGTAGGCATGCAAATCCTAAAGGCAAACCATTGGAACAGAAAGGAGGTTGGGAATTCAATCCAGTCTAAATGTGAATGGAGAATGCAGCTTTTGTAGTTTTTCAAAGATAGGGAAGAAAGTTCTAAGCTTGTGTAAGGCCTTACTGTATCTATGATTCTAATACAATGTCTGATTAGCTATTGGAGGCTGAGAAGTAATAGGTAAGCATGGTTGAGTGGTGAATAAGGTGACAAGATAAAGCAAACAGTAAAGAAAGACCCAATCAAAACGAAACTGGCTTGGGAAAATATTTAGCATCAAATTTACAAGGCTATCAAGAAAAGGGAACTTGATGTGATTTATTAACTAGTTTATATGCCCAGCCATTTAAATCAAACATTTCAATGCTAACTTAAGTTGTGGTCTTGAGATCTAGTGCCCCCTTTCGATTTGATTTGGTGAAGTTATAGCTGATTACATGATGCTCCTAGGCATCTTTCTATATCTCTGGAAAGAGATGGCCCCAAATTTAAAAAAAAGTTAATCTGTTGTGCCTTTAGACTTGTACTTCTTTAGTGTGAAAATGAAAAAATATAAAACATGAAAATGCTGTTTATCATTTACTCGTTAGAATAATACGTTAGAACACATGTTGCAAATTTCGACATACTTTGAAATATTGAATGCTGTTTTTCTCCCTTTTGTTGTCACAGCTATGTTTGCCATGCCGAACTTAATGCTATTTTGAATACAAATCATGCTTCAGCAGCAGGACAGGTTAGTCACTTGTATGTATCAATATTTTTGAAGGCAAAAGATTCTACAGGTTAATGATTAGGATTACATGATAACTAGGTAAACATGTGACTTTGAAAACCTTATCATTTATCGTTTATAATTTTGAATGCCTCTAGAATTCTCTGTTTTTACTTCACGAGGCTACTTTCTTTGCACAAGGGAAACCTTGTGGTGTCCCCCTCCTTCCTGGAATATCCAGATGGAGGGCGGCTAAACTGCCAGCCACAATAGTGGCCGGTAACCCTGAGGCTCGAGGAACTCTACTGGATTTGAACTTGTGACCTATGGCCTTCCTGTTGGCAACATGCCTCGGGCAGATGGCTCAACTGATTGAGCTACTGTTGGGGTTATTTGAGTGGGCCACTTACCCTATTGTTTGCACATTTTAATTTCATGTTAGATCAATATTGCAGTTTGTAACTCTATTCTTGATATTATGGAAGCATCCTCTACTTCAGTTTACTAAAATATGACGGGCATATTCAAAACAATTAGAACGTTGGGAAGAAAACTAACTAGTTTTTGTTATTGGATAGATTATCTTAGTTAAATTGAGTAGCTAACCTTCAAAATTTGGGGATATACTAGACCTTATGTTGTAGATTCCTAATGAGTTTTGTTATTGTTGTCACACAATCTAGCAATCTAATGATTGCAAAGGATTAATCAACTGCGAGGCAGGTGGAACCTTGGGACACCACCCCAAAGTGTCACATGGACAGGGTCCCCTCTCTTTAGGTCTCCTGAATCCACCGAAGGCAAACTCGGACTAACCACGGGAGGTGTCCCCAGTCAAGTTTTTTGGGTACTTACCAATAAAACCAACTTTCTCACAGTACTCACAAGACCGATTTGTATATGCACAGGGTATTGAAACAAATTAACAATGGGAAATTGTATACCCTGTGGGAATGTCAAAGTGGATGATGGGTTTTGCTGAATAAATTGATCCCCTACTGATTAGAGGTGACTTATGGTTAATTATATCTCGGTAAATGAATGCCTTAGGCCACTTAAGATTAATACATGATGAGATTAGTAGACTACTAGTTTGATTAAGTTCATATTTTAAGTAACTAAGAGTTAAAAAGGACTAAATCTGAATGTAAAAGGTAATTGTAAGTGCTGGTATATGTTTAAGAAAGGCCTCAGCTGTAAAACAACTTGCTGTTCTAAGTGTTTTAAATCATAGTTTTAAAAATCGGAATCAGACTTGGAATCGGTCAAGGGTCAACTCAGACTTAGAATCGAAATTGGTAATGAATCAGTCATGACTCAACCAATTTGAATTTAATGACTTGGTTTACTCAAAAATACATAAAATATTTAAATTTTAAAGAAAAACAATATTTTAAAGATTCTGCTCCATGATTCCAAAGCATTAGAGACAAAATATCACAAGTCTGCTCCTGTATATACCATGTAAGAGTGAATATGTCAAAATGGCACAAAGTGTACATTGCAATACATATCTAGGAGACTGGCACTGGAACAAAATACATAATCAATGAGGCCTATAGGCTATATGGCCTGTAGAGTCCAAAAAACAACATGTAATGAATGATGATGCCACTACATCATGATCATACATCATACAAATGATCATACTACATACTACATAGTCATCTGTCATACATCATCAATGATCAAACTCATCACCACTGCTAGAACTAGAAGTAGAAGAACTACAAGGACTAACAATGGCATCATCATCTGGCTCAGGCTCAAGGTCATCTGCAACTGTGGTAGTAGTACTAGATGATCGCTTATGTTGCCTGGAATCACGAGGCCGACTAGTGTAATGTCCCCATTTTTGGATTCCCCTGTTCTGCAGTCAGAAGTGGCGTTATGAGGAGTAATATGAGGATAACAGTGGAATCGGGTGATTTGGAGGAGTTCTACAGGCCCAGGCTAGTCCATTCACCATATTTCATCATCAGGATCATTTCCGCACATTTCGCTCTTGGTCCCGCAGCATTTCGACGATTTTCGTCATTTTGGGTTATTATTGAGCATACTTTAATTAATTACACGGAAGATATTATTTGGAGCATATTATCGGAGGGAATACCTTCGTGTATTGGCTCGTTGGAACCAAAACAAAAAGATCTAAAGGATAGGATGATGAGAAAGGGACTTTTGATGTTCGGGAATGTCTTAGAGGCCAATTAATCACTTTCTTGCATTAGAAAGGAGTTAAAAAGGTTATAAAGTGACTTTGAGAGGAAAATATTAAAGAAAAGATTATAAAGTCACTTAAATGATTTAATTGAGAGGGAATGGTAAAAGAAGGTTATAAAGGGGAAAAAGAGACTTCATTCTCTCATTATCGATTATTATCTTATGAAATTGGATTCGAAGAGCTCTTTGAGTTTTCTTTGGTGTTAAGGACGGAAACCCTTGGCGAACATTGGATTTGAGGGTGAAATATCCATCCTAGCCAATCTGTGGAGTAGATCATTCAGATATACTACGGTGTGCTTCATTCTGAAGGAAGATTGATTAGTTTATGTAGAGATCTGAGTTCTGAAGGAGTTTCAGTGGTTTTGTGAGAGGGCGCAGTTGTGGAGACTGAGGTACCAAAGAAGAGGACGCATCTAAATCTCTGCCAGTGGAAAGATTGTCATCACCTCTAGAGGGCGCTCTTATCCATAGAGGGGCTGAGTATTCATCATTGGTCTATTCATTTTCTGCTGCAAAGAATAGTGACTTTACTCAATATCTTGGAGAAGGGCACATCAGTGGAGATTAAAAAAGTGGGGGCCGTTCACTGTGTTATTTCCTGTTAGAAGGAAGGGCACAGCTATAGAGAAGGATGTTCTTGGTGTGAAGAAAATGCAGAAAAAGTGTTTATTGCAGATCTGGAAACCCTTCCCATATTTCACAGGAAATAGTGTCTCTACCTTGCAAATCGAATTGGACATATGACAGCCTTTGTCTCTTGCTCAAGGTCGTTTTCCTGTAGCAGCAGAATCATATTTAAAGACCAATTCTTTCTGTAGCAAGCAGCATTGATCACTGTGTACTGTGCAAGGAATTAAAGGGCGGCCGTGGCTCCTCTTTTTGTAACAGCAGATCACTGTAGGGTTCTTCTTATTGCTGATTTAATGACACTAGTGCAAGGGTCCTCCTTTATCATTCCCAGGCATGTAGTCACTCTTGAACAAATAATCTGATCTGAAAGTTACTCTTATAAGTGTTAGTAAGTTTTATTGTTGATCTCTTTATTGGTTAAGCAATAAACTGTGAATGTGAAATGCAACCCATTGCCATATGAAATACACAATATTACACTAAAGGAATCAGATCCACAAGTTTAAAACTCTCAAGGTATCTACAGCAGTTAATAACTAAGTGTTGGACGAAACTCCAAATCAGATCTGATTAACAGTAAGCTAAAGCACTAGCAGTCCTTGTGTGAAGTGTTGTTGAAGGTTCCTATTCAAGAATTACACTGGAAGCATAATAATAATCCACTTGGGCAAACTTATAACATACAGCATTGGGTTAACAGTGTTTATAAGTGTTGACACGATCCTTAACCAGACTACTAGGTTGGGAAAATTTTGTTCAGTTTGGGTTGGGAATCTTACAATTAGTGCCTGCCATGCCTGAATCTCTAGATCTACACCTGCATGAACTAATGGTAATAGAGGATGTTCTTCCAACTGAACCTACACCAAGTCCCCCGTCTCAATATCCATGTCCAAATCAGCATCAAACTCTTGCACATGAGTCTTCACTACCCAATCTGAGGTTGGATCAATATCATCCAACATCATCGGATCTGTATCAGGTCTTTTGTTCATCAACTGGTTGTGCCTAAGTCAGAGGTTGTACTGCACGAAGACTAGATCATTTAACCGTTTCTTCTCTAAACGGTTTCTCTTCATGTGAATCTGCTCAAAGATAGATCAATTGTGCTCACACCCGAAAGAACTGTTGGTTTAACTGAGGACTCGAATTGCAAACTTTTGCAATTGAGGACATTGGTTGCCAAATGACTCCCACCAATGTGCTGCGAATGCAAAGAGTCAAGACAGAGTTAATTCAACAAATTAGATTTGTGAATTTTGCTAAAAATTGAGGTATTTACAATTTAAACAACATAATTTAATAAAACAATGGAATTGTTTACCTGGTTGGTGAACATCTCTTGCAATCTTAGCCACATTTTTGCCAAAGGTACCTATGGATTTGGTGAAAGAGCTGATCTATTGGTGTTATCTCCAACTACTTCATCTCATTTGGGACCATGCACTCAAGGCATTCATACAATCCATCTTTCACTTCCCTGGTTTGATCTTCACCAAACTGAGCTCTGTAATGATACTTTGGGTTCAAGAAATACTCAGCTGCATGTATAAGTTGATGGAGTTGATTGTTCCATCTCCTATCAATGATATCCCAAATAGGTCCATACTTAGCCACTCTATCCTTGTATGCTGCCCTTATTTGCTCCTTCGCCTGATCATAGTGTCATAAATTTTGCCCATGGCCAATTTTTCCCCATCCACCAACCACAACACCTTAACAAGTGGCTCAATAATGCTCACAACCTTTGCTGCTTTTTTCCAAAATGAAGAGTTATTAATTCTCTTCTTCGTGTCTTTTCCATCTTGCTTGCCGTTGAGATGAATTCCATTTGTCATTTGGAAACATTTTCTCCAACTTCTCTGTTTGGGAAAGGAGAGATTGCAATGTGAGGAGGTGAGTTACAAATCTAGTATTTGCAGGCCTAACAAGTTCCTTGCCTTGTTTGTGTCTCCTCATCAAGCTCAATACCCAAGAGTAGTTGTAGATGTACTTGGTGATGCTTTTGCCATGCTCTATAGTGTTCTTGATCCAATCTTGTTTGCCGATGTCCTCAAGCATGAGGCCTATGCAATGAGCCGCACACGGGGTCCAAAATATGGTTTTATTTTTTTCTTTTAACATCTTACCAGCAAGAAAATAGTTAGAGGCATTATCTGTGATGACCTGCACAACATTAACTGCCGCCACCTGCTCAATAACCTCATCCAAAAGCTGAAATAACAAATTGGCATCTTTCACCTTATCAAATACATCACATGATCTAAAAACATGTTTCCCTGTGGGCAAGAGACAATGAAGTTTATGATGGTACGGTTCTTTCCATCGGTCCATCCATCTGACATGATAGTACATCCTGTTCTGACCCACAACACTTTATTCCTTTAGGTATTCCTCTATGGACATGATCTCTTTTTGCAAAAGAGATCCCCTGGAGTCATGTATAGTAGAGCCTTTGAAGCCCTTACCAACAACTATAACAACATCCCACATAGGTTGGAAATAAAAAGAGCGGGCATCATTGAAGGGGAGATCTGCATCATACCACCATCTAGATATGTACTCATAGGCAACTTCTTTGTATTGCTTCTTCCACTGGGCATCTAAGGTGGGTTGAACTTGTGTTTGAGCCAACTGAGAAGCATTGGCATTGGCAGAGGTGGTGGGGGGTGTGAAATAGCTTTAAATGTTATTCTTCTTTTTGCCCATACTTTGTTTAGACTCAGAGGGCGGAACATACTGAAAGGGATCCCTAAGAGTGGTAGAAGGGATAGATGAAGAGCCTTCATATGAAAAATTAGGAGCATAGATCCCGTCGATCATTTCGGCAAGCCCCCTCTTCTTCCTTATTTCTTCGTCTCTGTCTGTTTGCTTAGCCTTATCCTCTTCAAACTTCTCAAATTGTTCTTGCAAATCAGCCCTAATCTACCCAATCACATCTATTGGAACTTCACATGCCTTAACTTGGCCTCTAATCGCAACCAAGTGTTGTTTAAGCCTAAAAATGCCCCTCCCCAATCTATTTCTTGTAATACTTGCAATACATCTCCCTCTCAACGACATCTGCATGGATTCATGCATGATATTTTGCTTTTGGAGCCATTCTAGTCTATAGACTGCAAATCTAAAGTTGACTGTTGAACATACAAAGAAGAAAAGAAAAAATCTGAACATGCAAATAATAAAAAACAAGCAAATATAATGAGAAAAAAAATACTATGGCAGGCTAGTAGCATCAAGCATGTTTAAACTTTTAATGTTTACCTCCTCTAGGTAGCTCTACACTGGTCTCCAACAGTCCATATTCCAAGCAGGTGAGCACCAAGTTCCAACTCCCTTGTTACGGACTATAGTGTTACTCCAAGTCTCCAAGGCTCCTGTGAAAATCCTCACAGCAGATCTAAGAGATGATGTATCTCACAAGAGAATAATTATGATTAAGCAAGAAAATAGAAGAAGAGTGATACATGCAGTATAATGAGCAACAGAATAATATGGTACAGTAGAACTCAGATAGAAGCAATAATACTTCGGTCATACTAGATTATTAATCACAAATGGACATATAAATAATACAATGCATGAGGAATTCGAATGCCTAAGGTGGCAATTCGAATTAGCCTTCATGGAGTGATCAAAGGATCACTGGAGTGTCATCGGAGCACAACTAGGTGTCCTCATGATCATCGGAGTGCAACTAGAAGTCTTCATCATCATCATTGGAGTCATCAATGCTCAAGTAACTGTCAACCATCAGTCAAACTAACTCTGGTAGGTGTAACTCAGTGTAACTAAGTGTAACTCAGTGTAACTAAGTGTAACTGAGTGTAACTGAGTGTAACTCAATGTAACTAAGTGTAACTCAATGTAACTAAGAGTAACTGAATGTAACTGAGTGTAACTGAGTGTAACTCAATGTAACTGAGTGTAACTGACTGTAACTGAATGTAACTGAGTGTAACTGAGTGTAACTCAATGTAACTGAGTGTAACTGACTGTAACTGAGTGTAACTGAACTGGTAGGTGAAGAAGGGCGAGTTGCTCCCTAAAATCAAGGAAGAAGGGCGCACTAAGCAACTGGAGGGCTAAAACTGAATAGTGAGAAGCTCCTGGGGGCTGGCTAACTGAGGGCTAGGTGCTGGACTGATGACTGGGATGCATGCAAAATGCATGCAAACCCTAAAAGGTGCATGCATGACTGAAAATGTAAATGATCAAAATACTGGTGGGACTAGGATGGAGTATAGGAATATCCTAACACCCCCCCTTAATCCATCCTGGGCCCTGGTAACTAAGACCAAAGGTCACCCAATACAATGAATAATAACAATCAATAAACCAAGGAAGTGGGAAAATTTCATGGGAAACATACCCCCCTCCTCAAAAATAGACTGTAAGGCACACATAAAAAAAAATAAAAGCTCCAAACTCAAGCATGTGTGATGCTTGGTCATATGTCTGGAGGTATCTTCTTCTTGGGAAGAAGTGGATCATGCTCAAAAAGCATGTGCTTGTACTTGCTCTTCAGATCGAATGTGATGAGAACAAATCCAACAGTATTAGAATGATCCTTGAACCTGTGATTCGAATCAGCTGAGGTAGGATCAAATTTTTGAATGTGCATATAGTCCTTTGTCTTCTCCTTCGAACCACCATGGGTGAGATTATGCCAAAAAGAACTATTACATGTTTGCTTGAAATCAAAATCAGATTTAAGACTTTCAAAACAGTTTCTTGAGATCTCCTTTGAACCAGCAGGGGTGAGATCAAAACTATCATATGATGCATGAGAAATTATCTCAAGCGGGTGGCAATGGCCATATTCTTCAATAACCTTCTGAAAGCATGTGCTAATGATCATATAGTAGTAAATAAGAGATGTTTGCTGAAGAGGAGCGAATGCATTACCTCCAATAGCTGATGTTACCTCCGAAATAATCATGTGATCATGATGCAAACCAACAAACTCTGGTGCAAGGCAGGATTTAGGACCTTCTGCAATATCTAGAGTGTGAGCTGGCACAGAAAGAGAAGAAAGTTTGAGCATGAGCGGAGAATCTGCAAGTTCTTTGTCAACAACTTCAATATGAGATGATACTGGTTCATGATCTGAGAGATCATCAAGGGGAGCGAATGCAACATGATCTGAGAGACCATCAGGAGGAGCGAATGCATCATGATCTGAGAGACCATCAAGTGGAGCGAATGCAACAACTTGCTTGCTTTTGAAGGGATTTGGACCAAAACCATCATTCTTTTTGCCGAATCTTTCATCCAGATGAGCCCATAACTCTTTTGGAGTTTCAATTTCAAAGATGGTCGGGTACAATATGTAATCAGTCATAGTAAGCTTCATTCTTCCAATGTGCATGTCACCTTTATTCAACCATTTAATCTTCTTTGTAGAGGATTCGAACTCTCTTTCAAAATAGCAATCAAAGAGATCATGGCTCTTTAAATATGCTATTATTTTTGGTTTCCATTCATCATAGTTGAATAGAGAAAGAGGAGTGATTTCTTCTAATTCAGGATACATTGAAGATGTAGAAGACCTGCAAAAACAATATAGAATAACTGCAACTGCTACTGCTGCAAAAATGCAGATTCTGCTGCAACTGCTGAACTCGAAATCTTGGTAATAACCTGCAAAAAACTCTCAAGAATGGAGATAAACAATACTCTCAACCTCGCTCTGATACCATGTGAAAATCCTCACAGCAGATCTAAGAGATGATGTATCTCACAAGAGAATAATTATGATTAAGCAAGAAAATAGAAGAAGAGTGATACATGCAGTATAATGAGCAACAGAATAATATGGTACAGTAGAACTCAGATAGAAGCAATAATACTTCGGTCATACTAGATTATTAATCACAAATGGACATATAAATAATACAATGCATGAGGAATTCGAATGCCTAAGGTGGCAATTCGAATTAGCCTTCATGGAGTGATCAAAGGATCACTGGAGTGTCATCGGAGCACAACTAGGTGTCCTCATGATCATCGGAGTGCAACTAGAAGTCTTCATCATCATCATTGGAGTCATCAATGCTCAAGTAACTGTCAACCATCAGTCAAACTAACTCTGGTAGGTGTAACTCAGTGTAACTAAGTGTAACTCAGTGTAACTAAGTGTAACTGAGTGTAACTGAGTGTAACTCAATGTAACTAAGTGTAACTCAATGTAACTAAGAGTAACTGAATGTAACTGAGTGTAACTGAGTGTAACTCAATGTAACTGAGTGTAACTGAGTGTAACTGACTGTAACTGAATGTAACTGAGTGTAACTGAGTGTAACTCAATGTAACTGAGTGTAACTGACTGTAACTGAGTGTAACTGAACTGGTAGGTGAAGAAGGGCGAGTTGCTCCCTAAAATCAAGGAAGAAGGGCGCACTAAGCAACTGGAGGGCTAAAACTGAATAGTGAGAAGCTCCTGGGGGCTGGCTAACTGAGGGCTAGGTGCTGGACTGATGACTGGGATGCATGCAAAATGCATGCAAACCCTAAAAGGTGCATGCATGACTGAAAATGTAAATGATCAAAATACTGGTGGGACTAGGATGGAGTATAGGAATATCCTAACAGCTCCAACTCCCCTGGTATGATGGTATCCACTCTCCAACAGTCTAGACAAAGACTCCAACTCCAAGGCTCCAAGGCTCAAGCTTGTCTACACTTGACAGTTGATTGTTTGCATGGCTCGTCCCTCACTGTTTGCTAATTGCTGGCTATTGCAGCGCTGCTCCAAGTCTCCAACCCATGAACGGACTGGGAATATGAGATAGGTGTAGGGAAATAGAGGGGGGGGGGGGTTGGGTCATTAAATAGAGTTAGGTTAAATTAGGAAAAAACAAAAAAACAAAAATGTTGATTTTTTTCCTATTTGCGGTCCTCACGTGTGGCGATGAAAGAATCGACCGAGTTTTTACGTGACTTGGTAGATCTGACTGGTTTGATACCAAATCACTCACCTCTACCGATTTGATGGCCGATTCAGATCGGTTTGTGGTGTGCTCGGTGAATCGATTGATTCCGATTCTGATTTTGCCGTTTTTTAAAACTATGTTTTAAATTTGAAATTAATGGACAAGCCTAAAGTTCACTAGAAGCAAGTATTTAGTTTTCAAATTGTTAAATTTATGGTTTTCAAATTTTTTTATTTGTTGAAAATACAATCTTTTTGAGGGGGGCAAATTACCTCATTAAGCCTATTTTACATAGAATTTTTTTTAAAATAAGAGTTGAAATGCCGAGTTCGAACCATTAGTGGGTCCCTCTAGCAACCTTTTTGCTGATTTGGAAGTGCTACGTGTAGAAGATTTGTTGAGTTTCACAAAGTGTCCCCCCCTTGGAGAGAAGTGCGCCCCCTTGGTAGCTAGTATGCTGAAATGCAATCACAACTTGATGTTTGGTGGTAGGAGATGATCAATTTGTCTTTAGAAACATATTAGGAGATGCTCAAATTTGCCTTTAGAAACATATTTCACGACGACCCAAGTCAATACTTTGCACCTCTGATTCCCTGTTGCCATGCTTTTGTGACTTGGACATTTTTTAAAATCAAACCTTAGAAAGTCTGATTAATTAATGCCAATAAATTTGATCTTAATGAAATCGGCCAAATCACTAGGGAGTTTTCTTTGATGAGTTCCATGTTGCTCTAATGTCCCAAACTAATCAAAATCATGTTAAAAACCAATTTACAATATCTATTTTTAGGCTACTCCAAATTATTAAAGTAGGACTTAGGATTTTTAATTTTAAACTTAGGCAATTCCATTAATTAAACTCTATTAGTCCATAATAGCTGAAAATTACATTTGGGAGGGTCCAATTGGTTTCCAATCGCTGAAGTATGATGAATGGTGATGCAAGATGATCACATATTGCTGGCTAGTCCCGTTGACAAAGTCAAATCCCCTTTGATCAAGTAAAAAGGTCAACCAAGTCAACTTTGGTCAAATTTGAACTATGTTCAATGAATGAAATGAGTCGATGACACATCTAATGCCTTTAGGAGTGTTGTCACACGATTTGACAATCGAAATGTTTGTAGAGAATAAATGACTGCTAGACTGGTGCCCCTCTCTTTAGGTTTCATTAGTCCACTGAGGCAGACGTAGACTAAGCACGAGAGGTGTCTCCAGTATAAATTTCCTAGAAACTTGCCAGTAAAACCATCTTTCTCACAGTACTAGTATGACCGTTTTGGCAAAGGATATGCGTGCTTGAAGAAATTACAAATATGGAAAAATGGCATCCCTGGGGGAAACGCTTAAGGGAAAATATTAAGACTTATTTTCTTTAGTGGAGTCCCCAAATAAGACATGCCAAGTTAGTGCTCAACAATAATCTTACCAAAGTACAAAAAAAAGAACTTACCTCAACTTTCTCGGTTTCGAAAATGTTATGCTATCCGAGCTCTTTGGAAATGAATGGATTCTACTTGGGAATGCCTCGTGAATGGACTATCGTCAAATGTCCTTAAGGTCCTCAGCAATGACGCCAAAAATGTTACTGCAAAAATTAACACCCTTTCGAATGATCACGAGGGATGGGGATAAGATTGGCAACTATTCAGGACATGCACCCATTGTCACCACAATGCACTCTCCTTTTGCTTTAGGCCAACTCCTAGAGGCCAAGGGGAAGTCCCTAATATAGGTGAAGTAGACTTGCAAAACAAAAATATCTCACGAGCAACCTCTTGACAAAGATCAATGCCTTATGGATTCCAAGCAATGAATACAATCATGTTTACCAAGTAATTCAAGAGGATACGAGTTATAATGAATAAATGT